>JANBXD010000002.1:0-1462599 GCA_024472245.1 Beauveria sp. NWAFU-1
GAGAGGTAGACTCTCATTTCTTGAGAAGGATAAGTCTATCGTGATCTGAGCAGGTGCATTTTTCTTTTTTTGCCACCATGGAAATCAGCATAGCCGCCGCTCAGTACGAGCTTCGTATGCACACAGCAACGACATCACCGTCGAGGAGGCTAACCAGTCCCAACCCCCCGATCAGGTCGCCGCCCTGGCGGCGGCTGGATCCCGACAACAAACCGACGAACGAGAGATGTCCGCTGCATCATCAGTTCGCCGCGGCGCTCCATTGATTGACCCCCAGGCCTATGACGCTCCTCAGCTCAAATCTTCAACAGTTTCACCCTAAGTCCACGACGGTACCGAGATTAGCGCTTCCTTTCGACTCAATCAGCCAGATTACCGCCAGAAGTCGCCGAGGTTGAGATGGAGGAGATCCGCAATCCGAGATCTGGGAGAGCCGGCAGAGCTGCCCCCAGGCTCAACACGCTGCTTTCTTGTTTGACCATGAGCTACCCTATCGTAGCGCCCGCCCGGCAAACCAAATAGCGATGCTCGATTTAGCGCAGAATAACAGACATTTGTTTCCCATGCGCGACATAAAAGACGGCAGACTCTTTATTGAGTCAAAAAGGAGCTTGATACTTGAGTAGCCGTAATATCACGGACGATTTTTGTTGTCATTTTTCCAATATTTCAGAATAACTGTTGCGGATGAGGGTGGCTGGGGGCGCCGGATTTTCAATATCAACCCGTTTGTAGATCGCTAAGAGATTCAAAATGAGGCTGAGACGAACAAAGTCGCGATGACTATTGAGATAATATTGTCTGCTAACGCCCTCACATGCCAGCTGAAGCGCTCCGGCGAAGACGACCCCGCATTTTTTGACTTTGATATATAGCGCCCCCGCACTATCTTCGGTGGGGTAATTACTCCGGATCTCCACTAAAGAAATGGGGTTATTCGTCTATACCAGATTACAATTCAGCCTTGGTCTCGCCTGATAAATTCACCCTTCACCTGTGCCGGTCCTAGTTTTGAGTCGATAATCAATGTCAGGCTGAACGTTGTAATGTAACACCATTTGCCTGCCGCCTTCTGCGCTCGATGGTTAGCCGATCGCGCGCCTCAAACCTACCCTGCGCGACTGTGTTAGCGTGAATTAGCGCATGGCGCCTTAGCCCGCGGCGCGCCATGCCTGGGAAAGCGTTACAGGAGCCGGGCTGGGTCGAGGGCGGTATAATCGGTGTCGCCACGCACTCTCTTCCGGTACCTTGTTTGCCTTGCCTTTTATGTCCACGAGCGCGGGATTTGAGGGCACTTAGGCAGAAGAAGGAAGAGCCAAAGAACGCCGACGCTAAAACACGGGCATCATAGTGGTGCATAGCGCCATCATTAGATGTATATATCACGACTCCGCATTGCCGTGGCTACGGCGCGCATATTACCTTAGTGGTAGCCGTCACGAGGTCGTCGCCCACCGGCGCGCGTTGCCTGCCGCACATCATTCAGTTCGCTTTTCTCCGAAACGATTGCACCCTTCTCACAGCCTTGGTATCGCGCGGTAGATCGTCGACGATCGATGCTCGCCGCTGGCTGCCGCCGGAAGGCGACGGTGAGTTTATTAACCAGCGCTGGCTGATTTCCGTTCAGGCGCCTGATTTTTCGCGCTGAGCGGCGCGCGCATCAGCGCTGAACGCTGGTTGATTGAGCGGCTTGAAGCAGATAAAGCCGAGCGCGCGTTCCGTGGGGACGTGGAAGGCACACACGCGGCCTGTCGATAAGATGCTGTCGGCGAAACGATTGCCGCGATGACCGTAATTTGAGCGCAGAAGACGGTGGTGGAGCGCCGAGCGCGTGTGTGCCGCCGGCGGTGGCGCTGATGAGGGACTTTTCGCGGCATGGTGGAGAAGGGAGGCGGAGGGCACCTAAGAACGCGCCGTGGATGTGTGCCGTGTGTTGTGGAAGTTGCAGGTGCGGATGCGAGATCGACGAAAGCGATGATGGGATGGAGCCGTTTGGTAGAGAATGGAACGTCGAGTTGTGATGGGCAGCGGATTTGTCAATGGCTTATCTTCTCCGACTAATGCACCCAAATTGGGCGGAGGACTTCCTACAAAATTTTCTGGAACGAATATGAGAGAGCGCTGTTGATTAGTAGTGACATTATCACCGCGCCGCGCCCTTTCGCAAGATGGGGAACTGACAGGGATGGGTTTACCTTTTGTCACCGCTGCCTTGCGACCCGGGATATGCGCATATTGATCCATCGTTTAAAGGAGGGCGAGACATAGCCTGGCAAATGACCCGACAAGAACAAGGCGCGTTACAGACATATTTATCGGTAGTGGCTCAGGCCATACTCTATTATTCCACAAACAAGATGGATGACTTTTCGCCTCGTATAGCGCCAAATTCCGCACGGGGCAGACGGACATCGCCGCCAGCTGCGGGCTAACATTGGCCTGTCACCGAGAGTGGATGCTCCATGGAAGAATTATGAATTTATTTGTTATCTAGAGCAGCAAAGCAGTCTCGACTAATATGAGCAGTGTGTGATGCACTTCTGAGTTCCAAAAATAGTCGAGTTGGGGTGATGCATCGCTTTTCTCGCTGTAGAATATCTGGCCAACGCCAATCTGCGCCACCACGGACGATTTTTTGATTCAGTACTCGAGCGGTCTCGTCATCCTGGCCCGCTACTCAGCTCAGTGTAACGCTTGCATCTTGTGTAACTAAGGTATTATAGCTTGCCTGCTCAATGTCAATTTGCAGCTCAACGCTGTCCCAGAGGTCGTAATAAACTGCCGCATATTTATGTAATTATATTCATCCGTCTACACGCGGGTAATTTGAGCAGTACCATCACCGTCGAATGGCCACGCACTCATCAATAAACATGCGCGTTCCGCACATAGATGTCTGCCGTCATTGTTTCATTTATTTCGCGATATCACTCATTCATACTTTAAACTCAGGCCTGACAAAGTTCCTCAATTGATATCAATAAATGAGCACCCCATCACACAACTGATAACCGCCTATTTTCAAAAACTTACTTAGTAAACGACTTATACACACTCACATAATAATACGCAAAGCGATACTACATCAGCGTAGCCGCTAATTGCCCCTTTGAATGACCTTATAAAGCGATAAGTTATAAAAGATGCAGCTCACAGAGAAGTTTACGGGAGACGCACCATAATAAATACTATAGTGCAATCCTAGTCGCGCAGCGAAGGCCCTTAGTTGAAGTTTGCACAGCAATGCTATATTAACGACTTAAGTTAATAGTTGGTAGATTTAGCAGACCGCCCTTGATAATGCCTGACCTTATTGTATCTTATTTTTCAGATTAGCGCCCTGCAATGATTGACGAACATCATGTTGATGTCTAATACTTAGAACGTAAGCATTGCCATCCTTCATGGATGAACATTTAGAGTTACTTCATAATCAGATGATTCATTAAAAGTAAAAGAACAGTAGTTACTAAAGAAGGCAACCCATATCATCCATGTCTTTATCATCTTTCGACCTTCTACCTCCTCTAAGCCGCTCAATAAGACCACGCAGATTAAACACGCATGTTTCGACACACTTGCTCATCTATTTCTGAATGTGAATAAGACGACACTGTCCGTCCAACATAGAACAGGTTTCCGCCTTCCATTTCGTCACCCGAACGCAATACGGCAAGCTGGTAAAGTCGCTTTAATCTCAGCACAAATCCGACATTGAGTCGCTATCCCAGCGCGACGGTGACGGTAAGCGCATAGTGGCAGCAGAGGGCGTCGCCTAGCGACCACCCAGTGAGCTATGCTGTTGATGCTGCACTTCTGAAATAACGAGCGATCGGGAGGAGACGCAAGTTATACTGCTGCTTGCAGCCACCAGGTGAGCAGAAGAGGGCTCGGAGCATATTATTTGAGGGTAGTGTCAAAACCACGGAGGCCGTTGACCTCAGTTCGGCTATTCAACGGGCCTGCAGATGACCGCGCGACCGAGTGGGGGCACGCGTTAAAAAATTAGCCTGATTTTCACCCGCAGTTTGTGATAATCAGATATTTAACTGATCTTGATCTGCTGTCAATCTTCCTTCTTCGTTTATTGGGCAATGTTGTAGTTCTCTGACCGTGCCTACCCAGCATATCAAGGGAGTCAAATTCAGTACAGGAGAGGTGAAGAGTTCGGGAGCGGGCGGAGGTGGACAGTTATGCGGCGGTGTCGGGCGGAGTAGACAGATGCTGACACGCGATGCAAGCGGACAACGAGAAAAGATTTGACAGATACGACAGAAGTTTGTGGTGGCATAGACGGCCTTCATACGATTATAAACATAGTTACCGATAATATCGGGTGACGCATCAGGAAACGGCCCACAAAGATCGAAACAAGACTCTCCTCGCTACTGCGGAGAGGACGGGACGGAGGTGCGCCGGACATGCAGTTGATAGCTTCTTTTCCTCGGTTTCAGGAATAGCAACTAGTAAATTATCAATGCACCACATATAGAACACTCTTATCTTACACACCTTATAATAAATATCTTCTGATAGTATGATATACCCTGCTCTCGCCGTTTTACGCGCGTTCTTAACCAGGTACCGCGTTACGCCTCCTCTTCACAATCTCGAGATCGGCGCCATATCAATCTGCATAAAACTGGTGGGCGACATTTCATCGTAAAGTGATGACTTCAATCAATTCATCGTATTTCTTTTCGGATTATTTGAATTGCGCCGTTGCTGGGCGTGAGGCCTCGCGACGGAGGTCGAATACGACAGGGCAAAAATCGACCTCGTCCACACTCGACTGTGGCCGACGGCGCCGTGCCAGATCGCCAGACACTTGGTTGTGAAATTTCCTGGCACGCGCTTGAGGTGGTCGCCAGGGAGAGAAGCTGATTCATCAGAGGGAGCGGGGCTAGAAGCATGATTCTTTTACTCGGGCAGCCGCAGATAAAGGTACCGGACATTGGGAATTGTAGTTTGACGGCCAGCAATAACACAAACCTCGACAGTGACGATGCATCTTCGGCCTCGGCCTGGGCTCCTTCACTCTGCGCCACCCCGCGTACTTATCCGCCAGGTGTGATGATAGATCATGGGGTGGGTGGATGAATTCGCAATGTCCGCACTAATGGCGGTCGCCGTATGGGAGATTGTAGTTCGTATCAGAAAGCGTGGCTTGGTACTTTGAGAGTGTAATAGGAAGAGAGCAATGTTACATCATACAGCAAGAAATAGAGAGCATAGTACGGCTTGACAGCTGGGAGTGGCCGAGACGGTAGGTGCATATTCGAGGCTTCCAGCGTCCTGCTGCTTCTGCCCGTGCTACCTCTGTCATCGGGCCGAAGAGCTCATAATAGTTGGCATTGAGGAGAACATGGTGGAGGATGGTCGCGGTGAGCAGACAGGCTCAGGCGCGTGCATGATATGCATTTTAAAAGCACAGCGGAAGACAAGGTCAAAACATCGATCAACAGTGTAGACACCCAATAGCAGGGCTGCTTTTCTTCAGCGAAGACCGAGCAAAACGCCATTTATCGGGCTACAGTAAATGCAACTCATTCAAGGCCAATCGCGAATGGTCGATGACTACATGTGTCAAAGTGCCACCGATTTGTTCCGCCTCCCGCACTAGACATGTAAGGTGTAGTACTCTGTACTGACATTATCTGGCTTGACGGTCTGGGGGCGGAGTATACAGTACAGACTAAAGAAGAACGCATCGTTCACGATCAACCATACTGCCGCACACATTCAGTCGTCCACAGCGAGCTGATTTTATAGACGTTGTTTCACGTGTTGGCTTCATGACTGCAACAAACTCAGCGATTCCCATTCCGGTTGATTTGAGAGCAGCCTGCATAATTTCTTCGTAGTTTGAAAAGGTGAAATCAAGACACTTCATCGCATTCATTACCCTCGTATTTCAGCTTGGAAGTCCTGGAGATTTATAGACGGCACAAGAGGGCTCTCCGGCATAGAGGAAGAGAGGTGACTTCTTCCCCTTACATCAGCTCTGCAGGATTTCATTCAGATACACCTGCCGATGAGAATCATTTGAGGCGAGGATCTCAAATGTAGTGCAATCACTTCGCTGGTCAGATTATTTCCTCAATGACATATTCTCCGAGCCGAAGATCCAGCCATGTGTGCGGCTAACAATCCAGGATGCCGGCCGAGCGGCCTAGAGTAGGCTGGAAAATTCGTCATGTCCCCATCAAGTACTGCTTACTCTGAATTTTGCGCCGCTCTTCTTTTCTGATTGAGTCCTCTTTGTCATCGTTTCTAGCCAGCTGCTGTAATCCTTCTATCGAGTTCCACATTGTTACAAAGAGCATCGCGTACCTAATACACCCGCCACTAAATGCTAGTGTGTGCTAAAAGAGAACGTACAAATTGACCTGTTAGATGACAAGGAGTACAAATTGCCTATATCGAGGTATTTATTACACACTTTGCGATGAGTTAGCGAGATATCTACAGTATGATGCGAGGGAAACCAGACGCTTACGAATAGCATTTCATTGCAGTAAGAGAATTAAACATCATATAGCATGATAGCTTAGCACTCCTGTTTTTAGGCATGTTGAAACGCAGGCCTACAGCTATAGAGTTGCGGCGCTCGCTAGATAGATGTTTTTCAATGCGATATATCAGTCGAGGAGTTTCATGCATGTGAGAAATTTGCTCATTCTTCCAGGTGTATACGCTTTCTCGAGGTGGTACTCGTCATCTGTAATGGTGATCGAGTGCGATGTCCTCGTCCCATCAGCTGGGACGGTAGCGGCATCGTGTCCTCTCATCATCATCTGGTAGACGCTTGCGTATCATCATCTTGCGGTGACGGTCTCGTCGTCATCCAGCGGTGGCGGTGCCGACCGTGGTGAGATGGGCATGATGGATGAAGCACGGAGAACTCCATCAGCCATCGGTCGCTGCAAGGGCCAGCGTAGACGTCAAAATTTGCGTTGAGGATGCGAGCAGGGTAAATGAGATAAAGCCACGATGATAAGTATCGCTCCTCGCGGGGCCCCGAGAGCTATTTTCACCCCGGAAGAAGAACAGGTATTTTCCTTTTCGGGGAGCCGGTAAATGAAATTTGCAAGAAGCAGACTAAAGAAGAAAAACAAGCAAATGCATACCATTCCTTATGCTATATGTACTATAGACAGAGGAGTAACATATGTTTTTTGTTTCATTGCTTAAAAATTTTTAGATAGAATGTCGTTAACAATCTCTAGAGCAGTGGTTTATGTTTCATACGCACATACATGGGTACATGTTGAGGGTGAGTATGTTTATCGTATGCCATCATATCGTCGGGCTGTGGTTGCATCAATGTAGCTATTTTCTCCACATTTCCGATGCCGACGATTCCGATCTTAGCGTATGGATCTGGAATTCGATCAGAACTCAAATGGCACTGAGAGATGATCCGTGCAATTTCCGCTTTTCGATCCTTACTGTCGCAATCTACGTGCGTCTCTGTTTCTGGCATGAAATGGGATCAGCCAGATATCGAAAATATAGTTTACGCTCTGATATAAATTTTCACTCGGTGATTCCGCATAACGCGAGCTCACCATGGCGAGTTACAAACTCGTGGTCATAGGTTGAGGGACGTAGATATCGAGAGACCGTGAGATCCCGATATAGATATCTCACGCTGTTAGCTGACGTGTCTACCCGCTTATTGAGTTGAACTGCCAAAACGTTTTCGGTTTGAAATATTCACTCTTTGATTCCTCGTCTCGGCTGCGGATTCTCATATATTCTTCCTCGGCCTCCGGGGCGCTGGGCGTATCTCTCGTCCGGCACTCCCTCACTATATAAGGAACGCGGCAAATACAGTAAGATCTACCCCAGCTTTCCTCGCAGTTAACAGGCAGCAAGAGACCGACCTCGGGGCTCCTCACAAAATATAAGTTTACTACACGGAGCTAGAAGGCACAGTGTAATCGCCTGGCCTGCGCCTTATTTAGGAAGCAGTACTTTAGCATTTATGCTATACCAGGTTACATCTGGGACATACGCGCGGCCTCGTCAACTAAATAAGAACAAACCGGGTACTCTCCATTACTCTACCGGGGTACTCATTACCTACGGCGCGCATGATCGCCGATCACTAGAGTCGGGTATACATAATATTAGTAAATAGGGAGCAGCTACTTAGGGTAAGAACTACATGGACTCTCGCCGGGGAGCGCAGGTCTATAATTCTATGAGTTAGCATAGTAGACGCCTATCATATACGAGATATAAGCAAAGTATAAAATAGTAGACATTAGTATATGAACATATAGCATCTTAGCGCTATTGATGATGACTCTTTTGTTTATGGGAGAGAGCATATAATAACGTGCCAATAACTCATATCAAGCCGAGAGTAGCCATGAGGTGCGCAAGGCAGAGTGCATACCGAAACGCATTTTGGCATAGTGACTCTCGCCTAAGAAACGACAACATAAAGGTCAGCCCTCCGACAAACAATTTCCCCTACCTGGGCGTCATGTGGGCACATTGCGAAGGTCATCCGATGATTTCTCCGCACCGCGTCATGTCGGGCCTCGCCTGCCGGTATTGCGTGAGCTACGCAGGTAGTTGCGATGTCGCGCTGCCACTATACATCAGCGTCAGACCATCATTATCAGGCCGGATGACATGACGGGCACAGACCATAAAACACACCTGACGGTGTCGATGCGCCAAAAGAGCGTGTCATTGGGCGTGAAGGTAATTTCGCCATGCCCTCCTCCCGGCCTGGCGTCGCCGGCCAGTCGCCCCCGACGAGTTGCGCACATGATTGCGCAGGTTCCACAGTGCTGAAACCTGAGCGAGAGTCGCCTGCGCTGCGGCAATGTTCTGGGGCCGAGGCTTGTTCCGGAGGTGTGGAAATAACTGGTGATGAGTCAGGTTCGCAGATGGTGCACGTCGCGCAGCGTGGCTTCTCGTTGGGCGCAGTCGGAATACCTTTCACTCCAGCTCATACTGGGCGAGTCCTCAGAATCATGAGCCGAATAATCTGTGTGACGCGCGACCAGTCCGAATACCTTTAGGCGTGGCGGTGTCGACAGGTATGGTCTGCACTTCGCGAAGTCGACGAGTAACGCCATGGCAGTAGGCGATTTCCATGTGCGCCTGCCGACCTGAGCGTGAGTAGATCGTACATTCTCCTCGAGCGCTCTCTGGCGTCTTGGTGAGTGATACTGCCGCTTTCGCTACACCCACGGCATAATCCAGAGCGGCCCATACCAACGCGCAGATACCTGATAGCTCCTCACCTCCACTCAGCTTCTTCCTTATGCGTCGTAACGTCCTAGCCTCCCAAAATAGTATCTGCTGGCACCCCCGCCTGATACGGCGTGAGGCATGGGTGCCAGCAACCTGTTTATCAACGACTTTTGCGACAGCGATATATCAACAACATTATCGTGGATTTTAAGTCTGTGGTTATCAGGGGAACGAAAGAGAAAAGTCGCGATACTAAATGACAGCTTAAACAGTCAAAGTTATGGGTATCAATACCTAATTAGATTTCACCGCCTATGCAGGCAGACCCCACACTTCTTCTCCGATTTATAATCCGCTCGTCTTGCAAATATTGCATAATGAGCAAACACATGAACGAGATCTAATAATTTACCTGAGTACGTATTAAATCTAACAACAATGCAATCTCGATCTACTCAATGCTTTGCCTATTCTCTGTTTCATCTTCCTTTCTATATACCTGCCCCTACGAGACCGATATATTTTCCTCTCTTGAGCATGCGTCGCCACGCTTTTTATCATCCCGGTGCTCCTCGCCCTCAGCGTCATTTAAGAAAAGAGTTTCAACGCTTCTCGCTCCATCCTGTGGGCATAAAAGGAGAAAATGCTTTCGTCGATGATTAGCGCACTATATCTACTTCTTGCAGTATCATTTTTCTCGTTACTTTATATTTTTCATGTGCGGTATTTTGGGCGCAGTGGCGCCTACGGTAGCGATAGTTGTCTAGTAGAGCACAATTTTTGGTGAAGAAGTATCACATTAACGCCTCGATTAATAGGGAAAAATTGCTTAGGTCGCGAGGGAAGATTATCACACCAGCCTACAAGCGCTGAGAATAGAGGTGAAAGCAGAATTTGGAGTTGTGATGGCAATGGGTCAGCTTCGACGGGAAAGACGCAGGGTGCAAAGGAAAGACAGTGTGTGTGCTCTGATCCTGGGTGGGCCTGCAGATTTCAGCCGGGCGGTGATATTTGTACCCGATCCGCAATATCGGTCATGCGATAGCTGATTTCGGTGTGTCCATCTCAAGATTGAGAGCGCCTGTCTCAGAGAAAGATAGCCACCCACTCATTTCATTCAACTACCCGACGGTCACCGTGTGCCATCAGCATTTTCTGCAGCTCTTGGGAAATAAGTGGAATAGTCAGTCCGCCCACTCCGTCATGGTGGTGCTGGACACGCCGAACAAAGCAATAAGCTATGATTTTGACACAGGCGTACATCGCATACGCTTTCATCGATATACCCTATAACGACGACTTCTCGGTATTTTCAGGCGATAGTCAGGATCGTTGATAGATCGGCATAGCATCGAACCAGAGGCAACAAACCAGGGTTAAAAATATAAGACGAACAGGGAGAATTTTTTTTTCCATCGTAAACATTGAAAACAGGGTGATAAGCTGAATTCCTCACTAGTTGCTTCGTCAGGATCCATGTCGCGCCGTATTCAGCTCCTCGACCGACGGCCCATAACCGATACGACGTCCAATTACGATGATACCGTAACAACATGAGGAACCCGTTTTACACCCCAAGGCAAGGCGAAATCCCTGACGCCTCTTATCTTCTTATGGAGTCCTCGAAGAACTCGTCATTTTCAAAGATTTATTCGGACTCAACACTATCAAAATGGAGCCATGAGCTAGACACTGAGTTTTCCGTCAATGCATACATACATTATATTACAGAATTTCCGTTAGTTGAATACGTATTACTTGTTAGTATAAATCAATTTCAGAAGATAATTACGAAATTCTACTCCTTGTTGTTACAGCTCGGCAGTAACTAGATATGGTTCGAGGGCAGAGCTTAGATCCTCTGTTGGCGAGAGAAAAGGAGATCTGCGTTCTCTGCGAGCCGACAGTACATATCAGGATGAGAAAGCCTGTGCACAACATCATTTGAATGCCGTGGCTAACGCATTTTCGCCAATCTCCCATAGTTGAGAGACAAGGCTATCCCTTGTTGTAGAAAAGTAATTTAATGGGACACTCAAAAATGTACGGCATGGAAACTTGCCCAGTTAGAGTTCGGAAATTTTTTTAACAATTGCCATCGCTATTTTTGGAATCATTTTCAGAGTTGTAGCTCCTCGTTATCGACAGTATGGAGAATAGTCTGTTTCAAAGAAAGTTAAATCGCTCATCAAAGCAGCTTACGACCTCAATTTTCTTGCCACGTTAGCTGGTTACAATCCATTGCAGGCAACTCTTCGGCCCGTCCAACTTCACTTTTGGCGAAGCACAAGAACAGTACCGTGCTCAAATACCCCCGGTCCAACTGGCTCACTCTTGCAGATGTTATTTTACTCTCTTCTTCTCACCCCGAGACTGGGCGGGTGCGCACATCATCACGCCGCACTGGTCGGGTGTTTTCATTGAGTTTGAAAAAGACCTTAGAAGGCTCGAGTAGAATGCGGGTTACATTTTCCAATGTTCACTTTAATACATTCAACCCGGCGTCGTCGAAAGAGAACCAATAACAGTTGGTTCAAGATAGCAGTAACCTTAAAGGTCAGCGGTCCAAGGTTCCAGTGTCGTAGCCACGCCGTGCCAGTCGAGACCTACATTATCGAAAGCAGCCAGAATGACAATTCCCGTCCCGCTCGTGTGAAGCGCTAGAAAAGGAGCACAGACACAAGGGCAACGGGACCGCCCGTCTTAACAAATTCAAAACCTGATTCCTTTTAATGGGCATTTCTACTCGAGGCTCAACACTTTATCCACTTAGTTAAAGGATCCTGCAGGATGGAAAGTTCTTGGGATACATATATAATTCAAATTGAATGGGGCGCGGGTCACAACAGATAAACATCATCAGAGGCGTTTACTAAATTCCTGAAGCAGCTAAAACCAAAGTATTCGGACTACCAGTTCGCAAACTCTATTTTTCCAGAGTCCAGCCAACGCGGCCACGAATGCTTGTTCTCGAATATTTACCAAATTAGACTCGCCGTCTAAAGCATTGCGAGCCTGTTCATGGGGCGAAGCTTCTGTTCGGTGAGATTTCCGATCGGGGCTGTCAAAAAGTGTCGTAAATGGAAGCAGGTGTCCACATAACTTCTTGACCTATCTCGAACCTTCGGTGATTACATGCCGCTGCCAATCAGACGCTCGATTATACCATCATGGTGGGTCATCGTCACCTTCAACCCTTTCAGACGGCTCTGTTTGTCAAGGGCATCAGGTCCATTGGCCGGGGATACATAGTGCGCTTACCAAACGCAATACTGCGGCAGCTCGCCTGGCGCCTCGCCAGGGCTTAATGCTTGATATTTCTTCCTGTCCTTCCTCTCTCGGATTGAGCGCGTCACGTGAGACTGTTCGTACCTTCTATTGCGAGGGGATCTTCCGTCTATCTTACACCACATACTACCAAGGCGCTACATGCTGGTCCGCTTTGTCTGAATCTCGATCACCGTATATTTATCTGACGAGATCGCCGAGATCATCGCCAAAACCGGCAAGACACTTATTGTCCTTGGCGATCAATCTACATCACAGAAATCGCCGAGTTCCTGGCCTCAGGTAGCCCGCCACAAACTCCAAAAAAGTTTCGATCTCGAAATACGACCATGGGTTCAGGCTCGTTTCAGCAAGTCTGATCTGAATCTCGGAGCAGGATCAGATGGATTAAGCATGGTTATCTATTCTTAACTAAAGCATAGTCGATGTTTGCTAGCTTTTACGATGAAAAGGTTTTCCCCGTACTCCCACAAAATCACATGCCGAGATTTTTCAGCTTATGCTTAAGTTGAGAGTAGGAGCATATATCAAGGCCAGATGCCGAAACGTCGAATTCCATGCCTAGCTTTCTACCACAATAAACGTGAATCGATTGCTTTTTTACTCACTCGAAAGCTAGTTAAAGAATTATCTACTTTTACTCGAGACTCTTTAAAGCTTTCTGCGATTCCTTTTCGATTTATCATCAATATTGACCGCACAGGGGCACGATTGAAGCCATCGGCCCCTCCTTTGCTCCTTACAAGCTCGCGTGTGATGGTGTAGAATCGTTTACTTACTCTAATAACTACTGAGTGGAACGCGCCCGATGGAGCAGTTTCGGGCGTCGATCCAGTTTGCTGGTAGCGCAAGGCTACGATATTTGGATCATCGATGCGATGGCCCTTTTTTAGTTTGAAAATTAAAATGTTTGAAAACGGGTACATATATATACACACGGATAAGAACGTCGCGCTAGGCCTTACCGCGCAAGCAGGTCTCATGATTACTCATTATAACGCCTGATCATCAAAAATTGCGGATCTACCGCAGCTTTGCTATATGGCGGATACGCAGCAACCCTCCCCTTTCGCGTGTTGAGGACTTGCCAACATATGTCACAATGGGCCTGCGTTGTCGACGTTTGCTGCCAATAACTGAAACTTTTTGAGTCCGTTTCGCCTTTTATGATCGTGCAGGAACGCGCACATGGACGGCTGAAATGTATTTTCTCCTCACGGGGCGCGGAAAGCGCTACTCGGGCGGGGGGATATGGCACGAATTCCGTAGCGATAAAGCCGGAGTTGTTTCGGTCCTTGAGACCGCGAGAGAGGAGCCTGGTTGGTTGGACCCAGAAACGAAAATTTTCAACTATTTTGTTTTTCGATCAGGATGGCTAATAAAAATAATAGATCGCACATCGTGTCTGCATATATAAAGAGGAATTACCTCGAGGAGCTTGAAAGGTATCGCGTGTTGACATGCTAGTTTTTTGATGGATGTGAGAGCGGGTGTGCAGTACGCCGACGATGCAAGATGAGAATAAAGTTCTGACGACGGCGACGATGAGCACATACCGTTGCCCAGAGAAATGCGGTCATGACACGTCGCCAGCCTTCGCGAGCCGGGATCGCACAGATGTTTCGTCAGCGATAGTGGCGCTTTCAGAAGGAGACCATGCCAGCATAAAAGAATTTTTACCAGAAGCTCCAAGAATCAGAGCAGACGCCTTGAATAATGACCCGAAACAGCCCAGTTTCACATGGGACAAGTTCCAAAGATGTTCGCAAGATTGTTAATTCAGTTTATACTTCACGATCATAATACTACTTATCTTTCGCAGCTTTCCGAAGTTTGACCCGAAGATCAGAGTGTGGGGATTAAATGACTCGAATTGCCGCAAACTTTGAAGGGGATGGCCGAAGATAGCCCTCAGCAGCAGTCAAACTTCAACTTGGGCAGTTCTCAGCACGAAGAAGCCGCGATAGCTCAAGGTTATCAAAGTTATTTTTGAGAATATTTCCGGGAGGGCTGCTGGGCAAGGTCTGCTTAGCTGTGTCCTGAAGAAAGACGACATGGAGAACAAGATATTCCAGGCCTTCCGAGCTGAGGAAGGGATACGATGTTAGAACCCGGTGTTGATCAGTGCCGTCACTGAGCCCGACCTCGCGTACATGGAGTGTTTATAACCCCAGGTTCCCGAAAGTTATCAGACGATGCTGAAAGAAGCCAAGATCTCGTGCTATATTGAATAGGGAGTTTTTACTTCATGATTATGGCATAGGTTCGCGCGAGATCATTCGCATTGATTCTCGACATGGCCATACCGAGGAATTCCTCGCTTTGATGAAGTACAACTTTATATTTTTAGACTTACCGTTGTTTTCCGATTTAATGATGGGCTTAAGATTACGAAGAGGATGGTGGGTACCCAATTTCCTATATCTGGGGGCATTTTTCGCTGAGCCGAGAGCGCTGGTTATTGACTTCATTACGCTCACCCAGCATGATACAGAGCCCCCGTAGCAAAATGCGTAAATTTTCTCGGGTATCGCTACAAATACTGGGGATACATTAGCTTTCCCGGTGTTTTTGCTTGTATTTACGAGAGAATAGAAGTAGTATCATCTTTCAGCGGGCATATAATATTTATCGTCATCGCAACCAATTTTATGGATGTAAACCTTAAATACTAATTCTGTAGTTTATCAATACTTTTCTATATTTATACGTAAAGTACATTTTTTAAAGCACCTTTCGTGTACTCGTAACCCTGTCAGATTACGTAGCTAGCCTATTTCTCATAGAAAAATCGCCACAATATGCCACGACCCATCGAGCAACCGGATTTTGATCTTTGGGCAACAGTTCCTTTTCTTACCAGCGACGTGTTCAGGCAGTTTTTATTTCTTACGCAATTTCGTAGCCAGAACGCACCTTCAAATATCTGCCTATATAAGACATCGTTTAAATATATCATTCTCGTTTTTCACCCGATTACTGTAAAAGACTACGGACTAATCCCTCACCATGGCGTCATCATCGCTCGCCAGAGTTATCGCAGGTGATCAAGACAACGTCGAGGAAAAAGTCGAGCGGGAATTGTTCTTTTCGCTATGATTTATCCAGTTGTGCGGCCAAGAGCCGAGCGCGCCGAGGTCGTGAATTATCTTGGCGCACTCGTTGAACGACGACGCCCTCGACGGAGCGGAACGGCTTCGACCATGACGCTGAGCTGGAGTAAATGGCAACGTACGAGCTGTTCGCTACCGAGAATCGACAGGTCTCGAACAGCGGGCTACGATCGACCAGATCGGCCTCGTCATGATTGAGTAGTCGCTCGCCGCCCGGGATGCCGGCACGGGTGGGCAGCGGATATCGGGTTACCGAGACGCGAACCGGCAACGTTGCCGTGGAGATGTCTAGCGCCGCCGAAAGTGCGGAAAGTTCAACCCCGCTGAATGGGTCGACCCAGGACGAATGTGAACGGCTCTGCACCGTGCTCTCAGGCCATATATTCCTCGTCGCCCAGTTGGGACGGCGCGCCAGCACTCGCCTTAGGACAAGAAGGGGTACTCTGCTCTCTGCGGCAGGGAGGCGGGTCTAGGAAAATGTTGGAGTTTTAGGGGGCTTGCATACGGATGAAGAATGAATTAGCATGACAGAATTTAAAAACAGAACCTATAACGAATGCCAGAATTCCAACATTTATTCCTATTATTAGTACTATATTCTAATACATAACTTTTTACTCCTTATTGTGACATGGGAGTAAATGTGCGTGTCATGCTACACAGGGTGTCATAGTTTAGTTGGAAACAACATTTAAAGTTAATATCCCCTCTTAAGGGTAAGTATATATATTTAATTTAATTATCATCCTGAATATACATATTTAAATTCATTGGAGATAATATATAGGGCAACTAGAATTCATATTACACATAAAAAGGATTATTATTTATAATATATAAAGTAAAATAATAGAAATTAAATATAAAAAAGGTAATAATTTTCTTTTATTAATTTTTAAGCATATTTTATAAATTTATAATTTATATACATTAATATAATATTTAGGAGTAACCTAAAAAGTATTATAGTATATTATTACTATATTTATTGAAATTATAATACTTATATGATATCCTCTATAAATATTTAATATATATATTTAATAGATTATTATTTCTAATTAGACTATTACGAGAGAATATAACTTATAAAAAGAGGTAATTAGGAGCCCTTAAGTAGTTATTCTTAATTTCTAATAATATCTTTATTTATATTAGCTCTTTAAATTCTACTATAATACTTTAATTACCTCTTTTTAAATAAGTTATAATTCTATATATATAATAGTCCTAATTAGGAAATAATAATCCTATTAAATATATATATTAACCCTTAGAGGGATAATATTATTAAAGTATTATAAACGACCTAATAACCTTATATATAGTATCTTATACTATGTGCTTTTTTTAGTTCTCCCTAAATATTATAATAATATATATAAAATTATAAATTTACATAAAAGGGCTTTCTTCTCTTAAAAATTAATAAAAGAAAATTATTACCTTTTTTATATTTAATTTCTATTATTTACTTTATAATTAAAAGCCCTTAATTAGTTTTTCTTAGTTATTAATAATATTATAACCTATAATAATCCTTTTATATTATAATATAATTCTAGTTACCCTATATAATATATAATAATTCTAAATATATTATAGTCCTAATTAGGAGATGATAATTAAATTAAATATATATACTTACCCTTAGAGGGATAATAACTTTAGAAATGTGTTATAACTAAGCCTAATGACCTTATATATAGCTTATGACGCTATAGGCTTTTTGCAGTTCTCCCCGAATATCATAATAGGGTAAAAGTTATATTATAGAAAAATTATTAGAATATAGTACTAATAATAGGAATAAATGTTAGGTATAAGAATATAGGCGTATTCGTTATATAGAGTTCTGTTTTTAAGTTCTGTCGAAAATACCTGCTAATTCGATATGCTTCATCCGTATGCCTCAAGCCCAGCCCCCTTCAGGAGCTCAACGACCTTTTCGTTGCCTCCCTGCTTCGCCGCCCAGAGGGCAGAACACCCCTTCTTGTCCCTAAAGGCAGTACTGGCGCCCTTGTCCAACAGATACGCGACGGGCTCTGCCTGGCCCTTGAAGGCGGCACGGTACAGGGCCGTTCCCCATTCGTCCTCGTCGACATTGGTATGGGTGAACCACCACTGCTCGACATGCTCGAGGTCGGCGCCTTCCTCCACCAGCAACTGCACCGCCTCCAAGTTGCCCAGTTCGGCGGCCGCGATGAGCCCGGTGCTATCCCGCTGCTTCCACCCGTGCCGGAGCATCAAGCGAATGATCTCGAGCGACGGCTTCTCGCCCGTCATGGCCAAGAGGGCCGGCTCCTGGTCGTCGTAGCCCCACGCCTTGTTGGGGACCTGTCCGTTCTCCAGGACGAAGCGGACAATGTCGACGTTGCCGTGGTACGCCTCCAGGCTCAGCGCGTCACCGACAAACTCGCTATGGTGGGCGTTGAGGTCGAAGCCGTTCCGGACCAGCGCCTTCCACACGTCGAGGGAGTGGACTAAGCAGGCCTGGTGGTAGATCTCGTCGTTCAACGAGTCGGGGGCAACGCAGAAGGTCTTGGTGCCAAAGACCCAGTCGATAATTCCCAACTGCGACTTTTGTATGGCGCGCTCGGCGATGCCCTCAAGCAGGGCCGCTTGCTTGGACTCATCCTCTGCTGAGGCGTAGATTGCCTCGACGCCCTCGACATTGTCGCTGTCAATCTCTGCGACCAACTTCTCTGGCAGGCGATCTCTAGCGTACGCCATGGTGAAGAGGGATTAGTCCGTAGTCGCCTTTAGTATCGAGAGTCCAGAAAAAGACGAGGAACTTGGCTGCTCAGACTATGCAACTGATGGTCTTATCTCTACAAACGAATATTTGGAAAGGTCACGGTTCAGTCTGGCTGCAGAATTTGCGTAAATAAAAGTACTGCCTGAACACGTCGCGCTGATTTGACAAGAAGAAAAGGGGGAACTGTTGCCCAAAGGTCAAAAGCTCCGGCCAACTCGTCGTTCAGGTCTCGGCGCCCGCGTTGTGAGTCAGCCTGGCGATTACTCTATGAGAAATAGGCCTAGCTACGTAATCTGACAGGGGTTGCAGATTTGCAGATTAATCTAGCTTTAAAAATGTACTTTAGATATAATACTAAATATAGAAAAGTAGCTGATAAACTCCCTAGAGTCAACTAGTAGACGTTTAAAGGTTTACATCCATAGAAAATTAGGGTTATGGTGGCGATAGAAGCTATTATAGTAATGCTTACGCTGAATACTGTCTGCTTCTACATTTCTTTCTCGTAAATACCCAAAATATGTAGCAAAGCTTGCACATTATTTGGCGAGAAGCCCAAGTATGTCTCTAGCATTTGTAGCTCGTCTTGACTTCCGCCCGGCTCGAGTATCTCTCGTCGAAACCTTTCCCAGGCGGTTTTGCTGCGAGGGCTCGCAGCAAATGTATGCTGAAATAGATTGGCAGCAATGACATCTGCACTGAATCACCAAGTCAGTATTAGCACATCTCGGCTTCAGAGAAGAAGCTGCTTACCAGATATAGGAGTAGTACCCACCATCATAGCCGTTCAGCAAGTGTCCAAAGCCCACATGTCCATTGTCAGGTAACGGCAGATTTCTAGAAGTCAGTTTCTTCACAAAATCTTTATAAAGTTGTACTTCATCCAAGCGAAGAAGTTCCTCGGTGCTACTAGGGTTATGAACAGCCATGTCGAATAATGCGAATGATCTGCGAAAATTAGCGCGGGCTATGCCATAATCATGGCTTGATGCAGCATACAAACTTCCAATTGTCCTATTCCTTAATATTATAGCACGAGTCTTGAGCTGCTTTTCTATGGCATCGTCTGATAGCTTTTCCGGGGGTGGGCTTTGGCCTGGGTTTGCTCTCAGCCAAGCCTCCATGTACTGCGGATCGGCTCGGGTGTAATGAAGGCTCAGTGATTTCAGCTCGGCACTGATCTAACACCAGTGTTCTAACATCATTCCAATCCCTTCGATCAGCTCAGGCTTCGCTGCGAAAGCGTGGAGCCTGGAATATCTTGTTCTGCTGACCATGTCATGGATGCAGTGCCCCATTTCTTCCAGGACTGTTAGCTAAACACGATTGATCACAGCTTGAATAAATAAAATAAACTGACCATGGAATATAGTGACAAGATTGCGATGCTGCAAAAGACAGCCCTTTTCCGGAGAAGTATTCTCAAAATAACACATTAGCACATTTGCCGGGAAAACCTGCTCTCCGTCCGACCGTAGGAAGCCCTATGCATGCTGATTAGGAATGCTGGAGGCCAACGTTTACTTTGAGAACTGCTTACAGGTTGGAGGTTTACACTTTGACTGCCCTTATACTTAGAGGGCCTGCTCAATAAATCGGCGAAGAGGTATCCAATAAAGTTTCCGGCAAGGTCAGGTCGTTTGTCCCACACACTCCACCCTCTGACATCTTCGCTCCAAACGCACTTCCGGAGAAGGTCTGCCGTCAAAGGCTCGAACGAAAGCTGCAGAGACAAAGCGAAAAGATCCAATATAGAATGAAATGTATGAATTAGTGGGAAGTACTCGGAAACTGTCGATTCTTTGGCTGAGTCGTTTTGCGGAGCGATCTTTGCGTAGTAATAAGACTTGTCCCATGGCTGAAGCGAATGACTACCGAGGTCATTATTCAAGGCGTCTGCCCTCTTTAGTTCTTGGGCTTGGTCAAAATTGCTGTCTTTTGTGGGATCTCCTTCCGCTTGTAGAAGAAACGCCTGCATCAATTTGGCAAGAAGCTCGTCTACCCATTCAGTCGAAGGTGCGATCCGGTGCGGAAGCCTGGCGACGGCGTGACTGCGATGACCCAACTCACGGACGCTTTCTTGTCGAAGCAGAAGTGTTTCTCTAGACAACGGTATGTTGTCTTTGAAGCGCTCGCAATGTAGATCATACATTCGTCGTCGGGTTTCCGAATTATGCGCATATTTCATAATCGTGTGTTAATTTTGGGCGTACGTAACAAGCACTTTTCCACCCTTCTCACATCCATCAAAAGCTAGCATGTGCTTTGATACCCTTCAAGCTCCTCGAGAGTGAACCACTCTGCCCCCGCGTCTGCTCGCAGATTGCGGTGAAACTTGTTCGCGATCTGTTCAGCACGTTGCTCCCTCCCCTTTCTAGCAGCCATTTCGTCCTGATCGAGAACCTCAAAACCGGCCTCCTCAAAGCTTAAAAGTAGTTGCTCTACAATTTTTCGTTTCTCAGGGTCCAGGCCAGCAGAACTCTCTCTCGCAGTCCTCAGGACAGGAAACAACTCCGGCCGCTTGTCAGCTGCGGATTCGTGCCATAGCCGCTGTGCCTCTTCCGCTGCCTGCTGGCATTCAAGGTGTGGAGAGAAGTATTTCAATGCGTCTATGACAGCGCGTTCACCTGCCTGATCATTCTCGAGCTCTAGCAAAGGCAGAACGACTGTTTCAAAAGTTGTAGTTGACGGCGAAACATCTTGTAAGAGGCGATCGACAAGCTCAGAATAGGCATTGATATGGCTGCATACTGTTGGCAGAATGTCCTCAGCGCGAAGAATATAGGGAGGTTGCTGCGGCGGCACCCGTATCATTATCAAAGCTCTATAGCAAAACTTGCGGTAGATATAATTTTTGATGATCGAATATAAGTTCTGTAGTATCATGAGACCTGCTGCGCGGTAGATATCGAGAGAGCGGGGTTTCCTCAGGGTAGTATAACAAAGACTTGCTATTTGTGCGACGTTCTTATCACGTGTGCTATGCCATGTGTCCCGATTTTCGAAAGCGACGCAATTTTTCCAAGCCTAAAAAAGGGCGCCATGTCGGTGAGCGGATGCTCCCAAGTATCATACAAGCCTTGCGCTACCAGCAAACGGATCGACTTACCGAAACTGCTCCATCAGTGCGTTCCGCTTCCATGCGCGTAGTTATTAGAGTAAGTAGTAGAAGAGACACCAAGTTTGATTCTACACCATCACACACTGGCTATGTAGGAAGCAAAGGAGGGCCAGTGGCCCTTCAATCGTGCCCCTGTCGCGGTCAACCATGATGGTAATCAAGGAATCGCAAGCACTTAAAGGGGTGCAATGGCCGTCCGGTCTCATTAAAGTAGATAATTCTTTAACTAGCCTCGAGTGAGTAAAAGAAAACTATCGCTACAATCATTCACGTTTATAAAATTGTGGCTGTAAACTAGGTATGGAATTCGACGTTTCGAGCATCTGGCACTTGACCATAACATGACTCTTCCTACTCTCAACTTAAGCACTAAGCTAATCTCGGCATGTGTTCTATATTCACAGTAGAGTACAGGGAAAACCTTTCATCAAAGGACAAAAACCTGCACCAGAACATCGACCCCCTTTAGTTAGAATAGATAGCCATGCCAATCCATCCTGATCTAACTCCCAGAGAGGTCAGATCAAGGTACTGAAACAGGCTAGGCGTATGGTCGCCGCTCCTCGACCCTTTCAGATCAAACACAGAGACGGCCGGGCTGCCCTGGAGAACATAAAGGCTCGAGCGATCCACCGCGGAATCAAAAGAGCCGGTAGATTGACTATCGCCAAGGACAATAAATTTGGTCTTGCCGGACATGGGATCAAGGGCGGTGATGTTCGGCGATGCACCGTCAGACAAATATACGGTGTCGAATTCCGGAGCAAAAACGGACCAACATGTAGCGCCTTGGCCAGGTATAGTGATCTGGTTAGAGACCGTGACGGAGAGATCCCTCGCAATAGAAAGGTACGAGGCACCGTATGCCGGGTCTGTCACGACGGCAGCCGAGTCCGAGAGGAAGGACAGGGAGAAATCAAGCATTAAGCCTGGCGGGCGCGAGATGACGGGCTGCGAGTTGATCTGGCCATTTAGGACTTGGTAGGCATATATGTATCCCCGGCCAGTGGGACCACTCCCACCATTGCCCTTGACGGTGACAAACAGGGCCGTCTGTGAAGGGTTGAAGACGACATTAGACACCGTATTTGGAACACCAATCGGGGGTGACGTCTGGTTGACAGGCAGCGGCATGTAGTCACCGAAAGGTTCGAGATGCTGGTCAAGAGTTGTAAAGCATTGGACACCTGCTTTTCTTCCCGTATTTGCGACGCACGCGATATTGTTCTTGTCGGAAATCGCCACCGAGTTGGGAAACTCGCCCCCGGTATGAACGGGCTCGCCCATTAGCTTTAGACTGGCAGGGTCCGCGTCTGGTATTTCAAACCTGGCCAGCGTATTGGAACCAGCATTCACCGTGAAGAGGTATTTACCACTGACGACAACGGATCCCTGGGAAAATAGGGGGTCTGGGTTTGGGGCTGGTTAGTCCGAGGCTCTTTGAGGTTTTGCTCTCAGGGGAATTTGAGCAAACGTACCGACAATGACTGGCCCCATCATATTCTGGCCAATTGACCCGCGCCCACCAGTTGGGGTGCGCACAACTCTGCTCTTATCCAAAGAACCATCCTGCAGGATCGGCAACGAGATGATAGAAGTGTTGGCTGGGTTGCTGTCAAGGAAGTAAAGTGCCCGCTTAGAAGAATCAGGTTTGGGGATTTGACCGCCACAGTAAGACGGACGGTCAACGCCCTTGTCGCCGTTGTCGCCCTTGAATTCCTTTTCACAGCCCTTCTCACACTTTGACGGGACACAAGGAGCGTCCTTGGTGCATGCGTACATAGTTTTGCTATACTTTTCGATAATGTAGGTCTCGGTAACGACAGTGGCTACGACACTGGAGCCTTGGACCTTGACCTTGCTAAGGACACCGCTATCGCAGATGAGCTCTGCGCCTGACGTGACCAGGTTATACTCGACAGCATAGCCGAGGACATATTGATCCTGAATCTTGGTAAAGACGAGGCTGTGCTGATCTTGACCACATTCCTCGAAGCGAAAGCTGCCTTCTAGGTCCAGGTCGTACACCAGGCGCCAGTAGAAGCCGGTAGTGCGGCCCGGCAGGTTGGTGATGTCGCACCGTCCACCGCGGATCTCGAGGGTGAAGGATGGTGAGAGGGTAAAGAACTCTTTTTTATCTGTAAGAGTAGGGAGCCGAGTTGGTTGGGGTCCATTTGGCACGGTACTTGATGTACGGTTGTGCTTCGCCAAAGTGAAGTTGGACGGGCCCTGAAGAGTTGCCGTACTTACCAATGGACTAGCCCCAGCCAGCCCAACTAGCACGGCCAAGCTTGTAGAAAATTTCATTGTAAACGAAAGGTAAGAAGGGAAAAAAAAATACTTTGTGATGACTTGAATTTTAACTCTTTGTTTGAGCTGGAGCTATTCTTATGGCGCGGCGAAGACTAGGCATTATATACGTATAGACACTTTGTCGATAACGAGAAACTACAACTCTGTGATTCCAAAAATAACGATAATTATAACTCAGTGATTCCAAAAGATTTCCAGACTTTCTAACTAGGCAAGAAGTTGCAGTAGGACCATGCCGTATTCCGCCTAGTGTCCCATTAAATTTTTTCCCCAGCAGGGAGTCAGGGACTAGCCTTGTCGCCAACCATGGGAGATCAGCAGAAAACGCTGCCCTGCGCGTTAGCCACACGAGCGACCCTGGAAATGATGTATGCAGGCTGCATTTCGTTCATCTGATTCCATTATGCTCTGTCAATGCACAGAGGGCAGATACGTAAACTATTGCCTATACCAGGAAGCCAGCAGGGATTCTAGCTTCTGCTTGGCTAGCCCCTGACTGAGGCCCACTTATCTAGTTACTATGATCACCACCAGCGGTAGTAGCGATAGCTTAAAACAACAAGAACAAGAATAAGATAATTATAAATATACTATTGATTTATACTAACAAATTAATACGTATTCAACGCCTTAACCTAACGGGGTCTATATTGCCAATATATGTATGCACAGCCCTAGGCAGGCTTCAGGCAGCATGTCCTAACTCATGTAAGCCAGGTACATCGCAATGATTCCATTGCCCTACTGATAGTGTTGAGTCCAGGCTAAGCTCTTCCCGAATGACCGAGTTCAACCGGACTCCGCGCCGCCCGAGAAGATAAGAGGCGTAGAAGAGTTTCGCTGCTTGCCTTAAAGTGCTTAATAAAACGGGTTTAATTTAAAATTCCTCATGTAGATGTTGTTACGGTACATCATCGTAATTGAGACGTCGCCAACTGTCGTGACATCAGTCCTACATGGGCTGCGTCGGTCAATGGAGCGCTAGTAGACGGCACGACCATGGAAGTTCTGACGAAGCAACAGATGAAATTAGCTATCACCTGTTTTCAATGTTTACGATGGAAAAAAAGAATTCTCCTGTTCGTGCTATATTACCTAACCCTGGTTTGTTGCCTCTGGTTCGATAGCGGTATAGCACGGTCTATGTAACTAGTCCCGCATTTACATCGCCTAGGTGACGCGGCAAGCCTATACTTGATCTTCCAGAAAGTCAATCACGTTCTCGGACATGTCGATGAAGAACAGCGTAGCGATGGCATCAAACTCACCGCCCTGTGGAACATGTCTAAGAAATCGCCCTCAACGAGCTTGACAGCTTTGTTCGGCCAGTGGTCCGGCACCGTTATGACGGAGTAGCGCGAGGAAGGATTAGCCTGATGTGTCCACTTGGTCACAAGGGGCTGCAGGGTGTGCTGGTGAAGCGCGGTTGTGTGATTGATCAGTAGATTGTAGGCAAGGATGGAGCCGTAGTCTAGCTCGTTGGCTGTGACGTCGTACCCTGCTCTGATGTGAGACCAGGCCTTCAAGTCAATCAAGTGAGATGGACGCACCGAGATCAGCTATATCGCTTGCCAACCGACCAGTACCGGATCCGGGTACAAGTATCCTTTTCCCCGTCCCGTTCCGGCCTAAATGTTGCTCAAGCCCACCCAGGATAGCTGGAAACACGGCCTGTCTTTCCTTTGCACCCTGCGTGCTCCAGTCGCGCGAAACATGACCCATTGCCATGTCCACAACTCCAAATTCTGCTTTTCCTCTATTCTCCAGCGCTTGTAGGCCGGTGTGATAATCTTCCCTCGCGACCTAGGCAATTTTTCCTGTGAATCGGGCGTTAGTCTTGATTCCCTTTCTCCTTAAAGTGTGCATTATACCTGAGCTTATTACTTATCGCTTTCTACGTAGGCGCCTGCTTAGAATACCGCGCATGCTTCTGCTAAAGCACTTACTTAGCGAGAAATAGATACTACTTAAAGGAGTAGATATAGTGCGCTAATCCATCGGCAAGCGAAGGAATTTTCTCCTTTTTTATGCCTAGAGTTCGACGGAAGCGTTGAGCTCTTTCTTAGAGATTGGCACTGGGGCGGAGAAGCGCCAGGAGATGAGCTCGCCGTGAAGGACTTGGACGCGCTCCGAAAGAGAGGAAAAGAGAATTTCTATATCGGTCCATGAGGCGGAGCCACGGATGGCCAAGTAGAGAGGGAAGATGAAGCAGAGGAGTAAGGCAAAGCATTGGGAGAGGTAGATCGAGGTACGCATTGTCGTGCTTGCGGCTTCCGGATGGGTGTAGGTGAGGAGTTTCGTTCACTGTTTGCTTCGGTAGCAATGTGAGCAAGTACGGGAAAGACAAGACGAGCGGATGATACATCATCGGGAAGGAAGGGTGGTGGGGTCTGCCCTGCATAGGCAGTGACCGATCTTGAGCATGCTGGCCAGGAGCATTATTATACCACGCGCATGAAGCTGACTATTTAAGCTGTCATTCATACTACAATTATCGCGACTTTTTCTCTTTCGTTCCCCGCAAGATGATAACCACAGGCCGTCCGACAATGTTGTTCAACATAATCGCTGTCCTCGCCGTCGTTGGCCTCGGCGTTTCCAGCAGCGCCCATCTTTCACATACGTATCAAAGGAACGGGGTGCAACCGCAAAAGTGCAGCAAGATGCTGACACGCAAGGAATGGCGGACGTTGACGCATAGGGAAAAAGCTGAGTGGGTGGGAGCTGTCAAGGTGCGCCATTCTTCCTCCCCGCGGCCTAGGCTTATTCGTTGCTCGTTATGCCGTAGTGCTTAGCAAGCATACGACACGAACGGCTATCCTTCACCAAAGACCAGAGAGTGCTCAAGGGGAAAAGGAGTCTGTACGATGACTTCTCATACTCACACGCATCAGTCGAGCAGAGCGCACATGGAAATGCCTACTTTCTGCCATGGCGTACGTTGCAGCCCTCGTCGACTTCCTAAGCACAAGCTGACATGAGTGCAGACCGCTGGTTTACCTACCTATTCGACACCTCTCTCCGCCACACCTGCGGGTATTCCGGGCCGACACCCTACTGGGACTGGTCGCGCGATCACGCAGACCTATTCGGCTCGCCGGTTTTTGAGGACTCGCCCGAGTATGGGCTGGGTGGAACGGGGGACTGCGATTCCACTCTCGGAGCCGACTGCAGCGTTACCACGGGTGCTTTCGCTCCGCCCAACGGAAACTTCACGCTTGCCTGGCCGATGCCGCACCATCTGCGGAGGAACCTGACGCTCATCACCAGTTGGTTTCCACATGAACTGCCTCAGAACCGTACCCTCGGCCCAGACTTTGTGCGCCACGCGATCGAAAAAGCCACGGGCGACTACTTCAGGTTTCAGCACGCAATGGAGCTACTGCATAATCATGTGCACAACTTCGTCGGGGGCGACTTGGCCGGCGACTGCCCAAAGGCCCTGCCGGACGAGGATTGCCAGGGCATGGCAATTACCTTCACGCCCAATGACACGCTCTTTTGGCTGCATCATGCGCAAATTGACCGTCTATAGAATAAGGTGTGTTTTATGGTCCTTTGTTACTGTCTTGCGTCATATGTCTCATCCGGCACGGAGTACAGATAATGGTGGACAAATGGCTGACATGATGTGTATAGTGGCAGCGCTACCACCTAGCCAACTTCGCCGCCTTTTCCGGCATGCCCCTCACGCAGCACAATATGACCGGCCCAGGCACAGGCTACGACCTTGACGCGAGTGCAGATCATCGGATGACCTTTGACGTTCACAGTGTGCCCATGACGCCCAGACAGGTGTTTGATACGGAGGGCTGGCCTTTGTGTTATCGTTATGTAGACGAGGAGTGATGGGTTCCCTTGTACCAAAATCACGTTTACTCGAGTTATATCTACGTCTACCTTGCTTGCCTCATGGCTACTTTACTCTTGGCAATATGGTTATTGGCACGTTATTATATACTCTCTCCATAAACCCTAAAAAAGAGTCATCTATCCTAGCACTAAGGAGTGCCTCTTTATATTCCTATACTCTCTCTCCTTATGCCTAATGTCTACTATATTATTTGCTACTTTCCTTATATCTCTCGTATATATTAGGCGTCTACTCCTAATGCTAGCTCTCTTTCTAATTATAGACCTGCCTCTAGTCCCGGCAGGTATGTATAGTTCTTACCCCTAGAGTAACTTTATCCCTATTTGCTAATATTATGCTCGTGCCGCCCGACTCTAGAGTTGTGTCGGCGGCGTAGAGAATGCCTTGCCGTAGGTAATGGAAGTAGTACCCGGTAGGTAATGGAAGTAGTACCCGGTATGGTCTGACCTATTGTCCCCGTTGACGAGTACCGCGCGTATGTGATTTAGGTAGTGTAACTGGTGCCATATTGGCACATAAAATGCTAAGTACTCTTTCCCTAGAAAAATAAAACCCTTTCCGGGTAGGCGAATTGCATTGCACTTAGCTGTAGCTGTAATGCCTTCTATCCCGTAGTAGGAGTAGTCGTTGTAGAAGGCTGCCTGGATGGTGTGGACCTTGAGGGGAAGCTCCCGAGGTCGGTCGCCGGTAAGGTATGCTGCTGCCTGTTAGCCATATGTGCGAGGAGGAGAAGCTGGGATAGATCTTACTGTATTGCCGCGTTCCGCGCCTTAATATAGTGAGGGAGAAGACGAGAGCGCCGAAGTTGAGGACGAGGGATACGCCCAGCGCTGCGAGCAGGCCGAGGGAGGAGCCTCGTAGTCCGGCTGCCAGGGACTTTGGCAACATTCTGCTGTGGGCAGGTATCCGGGCTCTTCAAAGGCAGCAGATGGAGATGAAATGTTGCTCGGCATAGAAAACGTGCTACGAGTAACAGTTCAACATTTCAATGACCGTATCGGCCTAAGCTTGGGTAGACACGTCAGCAGATTCTCCAACAGCAAGGAAGGAGGAGCCGCAAATTCCGAGATGCTCTCTTCATCAGGATCCTCACTCATCGGGTCTCATCGATATCTGCAGTCCCTCAACCTATGATGAGTTTAGTGCTGTCTGACCCTAACTCGCGCCATAGTGCGAGAAACTCGCGTTATAATGCGAGAATCCTCAGCCAGTTGGAAAATTTATATCAGAGCATGCATTGCTTATTATTTTTCGATATCGCAACGGTCAAGCAAAATTCCGGCATTTCGAATGCCAAGAAACAGAGAGACACACGTAGGCCTGCTGACGGCTGAACAAGGATCGAAAGCGGGAATTGCGGGATCATCCTCTCAGATTAAGTGCCATTTGAGTTCTGATCAGTGCAGATCCGTACGCTAATGCAAAGATCGGAATCGTCGGCACGTCGGATGGCGGATAGCGCACTAGCGCTGCAATTACAACGACGTCTATGATGAAGCACTGCATACGATAAGCATACAATACTCGCCCCCTCAACATGTAGAATAACGCATGAAACATACATTGCCTTCTCTTTAGTAACCCGTGTTACGTAGTAAATGACGTATGAAACATAAACTACTTTCTCTAGGGTGATCTGTACAGCATAACCAGAAAACCATGTATTGCTCCTCTATCTAAAGTACATAAAGCCCAAGCAATGAAACAAAACATATATTACTCCTCTGTCTATAGTACATATAGCATAAGGAATGAAACATGCATTTGCTTGTTTCTCTTTAGTCTGCTTCTTGCAAAGGATCATGCAGGCATTTCATTTACCGGCTCCCAAAGGAAGGAACATACCTGTTCTTCTTCAGATTGCGAAAGGCATAAATTCTCAAGGGCCTGGCGAGTACGAATACTTTATCTCATCAACGAGCTACCTCATAACCTTACCTAACTAAAGCATCCTCAACACCAAATTTTGACAATGCATTTTTGCTGGCCAGGCCGCAGCGGTTCCCACCGATGGTATCGTTCTCCGTGCCGAAGAGCCTATCCATCATGCCCATCGCTCTACAGTCGAGAAGCGCCACCGCTACCGGCTGGATGATGACGAGGACGCCGCACTCGAGAAGCGTCACCGCTACCGTCTAGATGATGACGAGGACGAGGACACCGCACTTGAGAAGCGTCACCGCTACATTCTAGATGATGATGAAGACGAGGACACCGCACTTGAGAAGCGTCACCGCTACCGTCTAGCTGATGACGAGGACGAGGACATCGCACTCGAGAAGCGTCACCGTTACATTCTAGCTGATGACGAGTACACCGCACTCGAGAAGCGTCACCGCTACCGCCTGGAGGAAGACGAGACCTGAAAGCAAATTTCTTCCTATGCATGAGCTCCTCGGCTGAGGAAGACTGATTATATCGCATGGAAAGAGCATTGAAGGCGTATATCCTATGTTCTATAGACGAGCGCCGCAACTCACTAAACATTGCGCCGTCTTTCGAGGGTACCCTTTTTCGTCACGTTGGAAACGTAGCAGTACAAATCTGCCTAAATAGGGAAATTGAATCAGGGTCTTAAGTATCATGCTGCACGTATACGTAATATATGATATGTTTAGTCTCTCTATACCTTGTATGGGGCGTGCTAGATGCTATTCGTAAGCAGTCTAATTTCCCTCGCAATATCTTTACTTCGATGCTATCTCGCTAGCCTCATCACGGCTAGTGGTGTAATAGAACTACCTCGATATAGGTACAGTTTGTACCTGACGCTTCGCTTGTCATCTAGCTAGGTCAATTTCGTACGTTGGGCTTACTATCTCTTTAGCACTTGCACTAGCGTTTTAGTGGCGGGTGCTTAATTTAGACACGCGATTAATAGCTGTAGCAATCTGATAGGTACTCTGTATTCGATAGAAGAAGGATACAGCAGCAACAGAGTTGATATCCGCTTGATGACAAAGAGGACTCAATCAGAAAAGAGAGCGGCGCAAAGTTACACATTCAGAAGTAAGCAGTACTTGTTGATAGAGGGACATGACAGTTTTCCAGCCTACTTCTACAGGTACTCATCCGGCATCGGGATAAGTGTTTCGTTGTTAGCCGCACACATGGCTGGATGCTCCTCCGGAAGGGCCTCTGTGTCAGCCATCTTGACGTCGGAGCACTATATTTGCGTCAGCATCTATTCTGCTATTGCAAGCGGGAACAACTGACATAGTGTTGCACGTTCCCCGTCTTGGGATCCCTCGCCTCAAAATACATGACCCCGATCTCGTCGGCCTTGGTCTGGAATGGTATCGTGACGTTCACACACAGCTGACCCGAAATCTGAATGGGCACATCCTGCAGAATGATGTAGGGAAAGTCACCTCTCTTCCTCGGCACTCTATGCCGGGTATAACGTGCCGTCACAAGGTCGCCGGGATGGCCAGAAAACGAGAGGAAACTGCGGGAGCGGCGGGAGTAACGTTGGGGGGTGTGCACGATTTCGCCTTTTTTCTGTCAGCCTACGCTACTGCTAGACCGGACGTGGAGAGGGACATACTGCAGAACGGGCTGTACCGATCTAACCCAGGTCGGGTCCTTGGGTTTGGACCGCGAGTCGTCCATGGAAATTGTACGTGGAAGCCGGCGTGCGCTCCGGATGTGAGGCTGGCACCGATTCGGACGGCGAGCAGAAGTGTGATTGCGGCGAGGATTGATGGCATGGTTGATCGTGGACAGGTGCAGCCACTGAACAGAGCGAGTGCAAGATGAAGTACTTGGTATGCTCATCCGGTCAAACTTTCCCCCAGGGCCGTCCCTACCAGGCCAGATGGAGATGTCAGTACGGAGTACGGAGTACTTACACCCCACATTGTCTGGGTCGCGGAGACGGGTCGTATCAGTTGGCACTTGGTACACATGTACAGTCATCGACCGATCCCTGCGCGGTGAGCAAACACTTGGAATGGGTTGCATTTGCCGTGCCGGTCGGCTGAGGATATCCGTCCTTTGCTCAGTCTCAGCTTGAGAAAGCGTACTGGTAGGGTGGCTGTACGCACAACCGGATCGATCGAAATAGTGACGTTGCCATGCCGCTGAACAAGCCTAGCTTAGAAATACACATATCGCTACTTGCCTTTGCCCTTGAGCCTCTTCTCTGCTCGCTATCCCCTACTCCGTACCCTTGACCATCCCTCACCATGTTCTCCTCCAAAGCAAAGCCCAGCTCTTCCCAGTATGAGCCTCTTTCGGTACGCGACGATGGCGAGGGCTTCAGCGCAGTTATCGAGAAGCGGCTCTCCACCGAGGACGACCACTCGGCACCCTGGCTGGAAGGAAGCCTCGAATAGCCTGCCCGCCCTCGCGTCATCTCAGCCCTCCCAGCTGTCCAAGCTCATTTTCTGCTTCTCCTTGGCCCTAGCGCTGCTATCGACTGTCAACATTGCTCTCCTTCCTATTACACTCTCAAAGTACCAAGCCCACCCCTTCTCTGACTCTGAACTGGACAATCTCCCATACGGCGACGCTAGATTGGGTCTGGACAGACTTGCGGAATTCATCCACCCACCCCATGTCTATCACCACACCTGGCCGGATAGAATTGCACGGGTGAGCCGCAAATTGAAGAATTCCGTGTGGGGCCAGGGCGTGCAGGTCTATATTACTGTCGAGGTTTGTGTTGGCTAACTTGGCCCATCCAAAGCCATTCCCCCAATTCCCTAACTATGTCCGGTACCTTTATCTGCAGCTGCTGACGTGGCAAAAGGACTCCACAATCATAAGCTTCCCTGCGCCCGCTCCCTCTGATGGCGTCAACGCCTGTGCAGTCTCCTGGCGGCCGACTCCAGAGTTGTCTGCGCGTGCCAGAGACCTCACAACCAAGGGTGATGTAACGGGAATTGAAGTCTGGCAGCTTATCGCACCGTCAGCCACAGTCTCCTCCAGTATGGACGAGGTCGATTACGACACCCTGTCGTATTCGACCCTTCCCGTGCGCGGAGAGTTGCTGGGCGTGCTTGACCTCACACACACGCCCAACAGCACAACACGAGAGTTCGCCTGTCCCAGCGGGGAGAAAGGTCTAGTGGTGGAGTTGAAGTGCCAACGCGTGGGGTGTCATACTAGTTTTATGCAGATTGATATGGCGCCGATCTTTGGCTTCGAGTTGGTGAGAAGGAGGGCATGAGCGCGGTACCTGGTTAAGGCTGCCCCGCGCGGGGGATGTTTGAAAAAACGGCGAAAATACGCTGTCGCGCAAGAAATGTCTCCTTACTATCAAGCAAGGCTATTAGGGCATCTAAAACGTGTATAAGTTAATATAGAATGATTCTAACATATGTGAGTGCCTTGATAGATTTACTAAATAGTAAGGAGACATTGCAAACGGAAGAAGCTATCAATGACCATGTCAGAAAGCACCCCTCCGTGTCCTCTCCCGCGTAGCGAGAATGAGTCTTATTTCGATCTTTGTGGGCCGTTTCCTTTGTGCGCGTCCACCCGGCGTATCGGTTCTTTACGATTCTTTGTTTGCCCTCTGTGTTCCTAAGCATCATTATGAAAGGCCATCTATGCCCCTTCGCACAAACTTCTGTCACGTATCTGGTCAAATCTTTCTCGTTTAGTTGTCCCGCTTACATCGCGTCTCGACTCTAGCATGTCTACTCCGCCCGACGCCGCCACTATCGCTCGCTTCTCCCTACACGATCCCGCCCACTTTGGCATTCAGCACTCCCAGACTCTTCACCGCCTCGCGCTCCTGCAGCACTGGAACATTGACACTGATGCCAAGGTGCTGGAATTAGGCTGCGGTCAGGGGGACTGCACAACTGTCCTTGCTAATGCTGTGGGCGAGCGAGGGGAGGTGGTAGCGGTAGATCCGGCAGATCTGGATTATGGTCAGTGCTCTCTCGCTTCCCCCGGACGAAAGTCAGCTAAATTTTGCTGCAGGTGCCCCATATACTCTCGGTCAAGCACAGGGTCACATCTCACAAGGCCCGTTGGGTAGCCGAATTACTTGGGTCCAGCAACCTCCATTGGACTACCTCTCTTCTCTCCAGCCCTCTTCTAGCACCTCCCCGCCTGGTAACGAAAGCAAAGCCTTCGACGCAACAGTGCTTGCACACAGTCTCTGGTACTTCTCCTCCCCGTCGCTCATTATTTCCACCTTTTCTGCTATCAAGCAGCATAGCAAGTGCCTCCTCCTTGCTGAGTGGTCGCTAGAAGCGACGCACCCCTCTGCGCAACCTCACGTACTAGCTGCGCTTACCCAGGCGTCCCTGGAATGCCGTAAACCCAAGGATAGCGACTCCAATGTCCGGACAGTGCTGGGGCCAAAGCGGCTTACCGAGCTTGCCGTGGCTGCCGGGTGGCAGATGGAGAGCGAAACCCGCGTGCAAGCTGCAGAAGGGATGTTGGACGGACAATGGGAAGTGTCTGCTTGTCTTGATTCCTCGTTCGAAGAGAAAGTAGATGAGCAAGTGAGTGATGACCGAGAACGTGCAGTGGTTTTAGCTCTGCGTGATGCTTGTGAGGCGAGCTTGGGGGGTATAGAAGGGGGTCAGAAAGGTGTCAAGACCATGGATGTCTGGGTTGCTAATTTCGTCTGATGGAGCGATACAAGTGTGTTCTAGCTCTGTTCTTAGCTGCTTTGCACAATGAATCATCACAAGTCTACTGAGCTCGCGATTATACTCTTTGATTGCGAAACAAAGCTCTCGAGTATTCTCTCTATAGAAAAGGACGTCGGCAAATAAGCACGTTCTAAGTATTAGACATACTAGGTCTAGCATGATAAGTTCGCGACATTCCTATTTAAGCTTAGTATACTTACTTATTATGTCTTAGGGCACTAGAATATAACTCTCGTCTATAACGTTAATAGCTATATCTAGATCTAATAAGTTAGGCATTATCTACTTAATAAGGGCGGTCTAGTACTAAATCTATAGCTATTGCTTTAAGTCGTTAGTAATTATAGCGACCTTTTTATTTTAAACTCTAATAACCTAGGGCTACGTAGCGGCCTAAACGCGCATTTCTTAAGGATTTAACACCTATAGTAGATTAATATTATGGTGTATCCTATTAAAGAAGCTTTCTATAATAATAACTTTATCTTTTATAGCTTATCTAAACTATACGTTAAACCTAGGGGGCGGGTAGCGGCCACGCTGTTATTAGTATCGCTGCGTAGTATTATGTAGTGTATAGGATCGTTTACTAAGTAAGTTTTTGAAATAGGCAGTTGCATTTGAAATCAGTTGTGTGATGGGGTGCTCGTTTCGTGCGATATGGGTGGGGAGCTTGGTCAGGCCGGGATATGGTGGGACACGAGCAAAAGCCCATGAATAGAGGTAGATGCTCGCGAATATTAGTAAAAGAAGTAGCGGGATGACGCGTCTACGGCCAGGCAAAGATATCGAAGTTATGCCAAGCAGACTGCGCATGGTTGTGTGAATGTACAGTGGCCATTCGTGTTGGTGATTGGTGAGGGACAGAGAAAACTGTGCAAATATAGAATTACCCGCATTGTCAATAGACGAGATGGATATGGAATTACATAAGCTCTAGTATATGCAACCGTTTGTACGATCACCTCTGTATTGAGCGGGCGTGCGGGCGGAAGTAGGTGTGTTCCACGACTTTTACGGTGAGCGTTGGGCAGGCAGATTTGGTCCGCCAACAACTACCTTAGTTACCTAAGATGCAAGCGTTGCACTGAGCACAAGTAGCGGGCCAGAGGATTCATTACCGGGGCTCGCTCGGGTATCCTTTGAATCAAAATCGTGCTGGTAAATCCGGCGGCGATTCTGCGGGCGCCGTTGGCGGGATTGGCCAGGTAGTTCTACAACGATTGATTCGCATCACCCCAACTCAACCAACACAAGATTTCAAGAGATGCATCACACTTTTTCTTTCCTCATTCTGAAATCAGACTGCTTTGCTTGCTTTCTAGATACTCATAAATTCATAATTCTTCTATAGGCATCCACTCTCGATTCTGATTCTGGAGCCAATATTAGCCCACAGCAAACACTTGACGCAATTGTGTCCGTCTGCCCCGTGCAGATTCCATTTGGCCACCTTGCCACGAACATTTTACGAACAAGAAAGTCATCCATCTTGATGCTTTGTTTGTGGAATAACTCAAGAGCCTTGAGCTACTCCTGCTCACAGAGCCACTACCGGTAAACATGTCTGTAGCATAGGCTTGTTCTTGTCGGTCATTTGCCAGGCTATGTCTCGCCCTCCTTTTCGCTGATGGATCAGCCCTATGCGCGCACCAACAAAAGTCACACAGTCTGCCGGGATTAATTCCCGGGTCTGGGAATTAAATACTCTTCACACACAGCTGATGACCAAAGGCCAAATACATCCCTGATCCAAGTTCCCAGCAATGGCGGCGGTTGAAATCTTGCAAGCGAGAAAGGCGCGGCACATGACGATAACTCATCACATATAATCAACTAGCTTATGCTATATATCTATTCGTTCAAGAGTACTGTATAAAAAGGGAAGTCCTCTACCAATTCCAGTGCATTGCTAGTCGGAGAAAAAGGCAAAAGCCGTGAGCAAGTCAGCTGCCCATCCTGGCTTTCGACGTTCCATTCCCCTCTACCAAACGGCTTTCCATCCATCATCGCTCGTCAGTCCTCGCGCACGCCAAACAGCTTCCCCAACGCATCCGCGCCCACGTTGCCTCCGCTCAGCACGATGCCCAGATCCCAGCCCTCCTCGCCCGCCTCCCTCTCCACCATGCCGCGAAAGTCCTCGTCAAACAGCGCCACCGCCAGCGGCACGCACGCGCTCGGCTCCACCACCATCTTCATGCGCTCAAACACGAGTCGCATCGCCGCGACAATCTCGTCCTCGCCGACGCTGTACATGCCGTCGACCAGGCCGCGTGTGTACACCACGTCCCACGGGTGCGCGCCGAGCGGCGTGCGCAGCCCGTCGGCGACTGTCAGCGACGAGACGGCTTCGATGCGCGCGCCGCTCTCGAAGCCGCGCTTGGCGTCGTCGGCGCCCTGGAACGAGGGCTCAGCGCCAAAGACGCGGATGCCGGTGGCCTCGCACGAGAGTGCCACGCCCGATAGCATACCGCCGCCGCCGCAGGGCGTCATGATGGCGTCGAGGCCGGTCTTGCTGCCGGCGTAGGGACGGTTGGGAGAGGTCATGATTTCGGAGGCTTGGGCTTGGAGCTCGAGACCCAGTGTACCCTGGCCGAGCATGATATCGGGGTGGTCATACGGCGGGACGAAGCGCGCGCCGGTGGAGGCGACGACTTGGTCGGCGACGGCTTGCCGCTCCGAGGAGGTACTCCCACTAAAGACAATATGCGCGCCGTAGCCACGCGCGGCGGCAATCTTGGCGGGTGCGGAGATGGACGGCATAATAATGTGCGCGGGGATGCCGTGTTCCTTGGCCGCGAGCGCGAGCGCCTGCGCATGATTACCTACATGTTTCACTGTATCAGCATTCTTTGCTTCTTCAACTTCTTCTACCTCACACAACTTCCATCTCAAGTGCCAGCGAGGAGAGCAGAAGCCCTCCATCCCACGCTCGAGCGAAGTGAGACCTATAAAAAAAAACAAAACAAAAACAAAGGTACCGGAGGAGTGCGTGGCGACGCCACGTTGCTTGCCACCGCCCTCGACCCAGCCCGGCTCCTGTAGCAGCTTTCCCAGAGCATGAAACGCGCCGCGGGCTTTAAAGGCGCCCATGCGCTGCAGGTTCTCGCACTTGAACCACAGACGCAGGGTAGGTTTGGCAGGCGCGCGGTCGGCGAAGCCCGTCGAGGCGAGGTCGGCCCGGGGCGTCGAGGCCAGGGCCGTGAGCGTCTGCGAGGTGACGACGGGGGTGCGGTGGATGTGCGGATCGATGAGGGCGTGGGCGGCCTGGACGGAGGCGCGGTTCAGCGGGGCCGTGGTAGAAATGTCGGCCATTGTGGTTTAAATGTGTAAGCTTGAAACAAAAGGACCGACTAGGTGAGGAACGAGGCAATGTCAAGGCGGGAGACCAAGGCTAATTGTATCTGTATAGACGAATAACCCCACCATTTCTTTGGAGTGAGTCCGGAGTAGTTACCCCACCGAGATAGTGCAAAGGGCGCGCGCAAAGGTGTCAAAAGAATCACAGGGGATCGTCTTCGCCAGGCTTGCCAGCTGAGGCATGTGAGGGCGTTGCTAGACAACAAAGCCACTCTCGACAAGTTAGTGGCGGCTGACCGACCTACCGAAGCATGTTTAAGATGTGCCGCGTCTACTGGCAGGTTGGTCTTGAAAATCCGGCATGACCCAGCCTGTCCATCCGCCCAACCACGAACCATTTTCACGAATATTCGGGAAGAAACAGGCAACAAAAGTCGTCCATTGATATTACAGCTACTCAAGTATCAAAACTCCACGGCACGACTCAATAAAGAGTCTGCCGTCTTTTTTTATGTCGCGTACATGGGAAACAAATCTCTGTTATTCACACGCCATCGGGCATCGCTTATTTTTGGTTCTCGGGGCGGAGGGCGCTGCGATAGGGGTTAGCTCATGGTCAAACCCAAGCAACATGTTGGGGACTTACCGGACAGCTCTGCCGGCTCTCCAGATCTCGAGGTTGCGGATCTCCTCCATCTCAGCCTCGTACTTCTGGCGGTAGTCCTTCTGGCTGTTGTAGTCGAGGGAGCGCTGAGTCTCGGTACCGTCGTGGACAGAGTCGTAGAGGCTGTTGAAGACGGGCTTGAGGGCGTCCTTGAACTTGGGGGTCCAGTCAATGGCGCCGCGGCGAGCGGTGGTGGAGCAGGCCTCGAACATCCAGTCCATACCATTGGCACCAATCAGGGGGTACAGGGACTGGGTAGCCTCCTCGACGGTCTCGTTGAAAGCCTCGGAGGGGCTGTGGCCGCGCTCGCGGAGAACCTCGTACTGGGCGAGGAACATGCCGTGGATGCCGCCCATGAGGCAGCCGCGCTCACCGTAGAGGTCCGAGTAGACCTCCTTCTCAAAGGTGGTCTTATAGAGATAGCCGGAGCCAATGGCGACACCCATGGCAATGGCCTTTTCCTCGGCTTTGCCGGTGACGTCCTGGTAGACGGCAAAGGAGGAATTGATGCCACGGCCCTCACGGAAGAGGGAGCGGACGGTGCGGCCAGATCCCTTGGGGGCGCAGAGGATGACGTCAATGTCCTTGGGGACGTCGACCTTGGTCTTGTTCTTGAAGACGGGGGAGAAGCCGTGGGAGAAGTAGAGGGTCTACATCATTAGCGAGGCTTGATTGCAACCGGATTTGGGAAGCATACCTTGCCCTTGGTGAGCTGGGGCTTGATGGCGGGCCAAGTCTCGGACTGGGCGGCATCAGAGAGAAGGTTCATGATGATGGTACCCTTGCCAATGGCCTCGTCAACCTCAAAGAGGTTCTTGCCGGGGACCCAGCCATCCTGGACGGCGTCCTTCCAGGACTGACCGTTCTTGCGGACACCGACGATGACGTTGAGGCCGTTGTCGCGGAGGTTGAGACCCTGGCCATGGCCCTGAGAGCCGTAGCCGATGAGAGCGAGGGTGTCGTTCTTGAAGTACTCCTGTGGTTTGTTAGCAGAGGCTCAGAAGGGCCAATTGAAGCGGCAAAAAACGTACAAGAAGCTTCTCCTGGGGCCAGTCGGCGCGCTCTGTATATTACTAGCGTTAGTCAATTTCGCTCATGTCGGCAAGCTGGCCGTTGCGCCGTTTGCTGGGCTGATCGGCCACGGCTCAAGACTACGCACCGTAGACATCCTCGGGGTGGCCGGCAAAGTCAATGGTCTTCATGCCACGAATCTGCTGCTGCTGGACGCCGGCAACGGCGCGGGGAGCGGTAGCGGCGGCGCGAAGAGCGCTGCGGGCGACGGAGTAGGCGGCGCGCTGCTGGACGGGAGCGGCCAGCTGGCGGGCGAGGGGGCCGCGCAGGGCCTTGGAGAAAGCTCTCGAAGCCATTGTGGAGGGTGTGTGTAGGGATAAGATGAGAGCAAAAGAGAGGAGAGCGGAGAGGAGAGGCAAGCTCAATGGAAATGAGGCTTGATGGGTGTGAATTGGTGATGGAGGAGGAAAGAGGGAAAAAACGAGGAAGCGGACGGATTGAGTTTTGAGTACCAAGATAAAATCAACTGGGATCGGTGGTAGGCCGGAATGGGGGGGGCTGCGGTTTGGCTATGAATGGCCTTGGTTGGAGCTACTTGGCCATTGCTGGGGCAGCGAAGGGACCGAGATCGGGGGAACCTACAGCGCACCAAGAGCCAACTGTAAATAAATTCCAATGAATTTTGGCCTGTAAAACTGGTAGGTAGGTAGCCATGCTGCAGGGGTCCAGTAGGCTCGGCCCACCTGGAGCCTCTCAGGACTCGGCGCTGAAAAGCTTCCCACAAGCACCTCTCTCTCGCCCACATGTGAAATCTGAAAATCAGCGGGGGAATCTGCCCACTCTGATGCTCACAGACGGGCCATTGCAAATACAGATGCACACAAGAATCTCGATTATTCCACCCGACAAAATTAAGCAATCAAGACTTAGCTTCTACAGGCACTGCTCTTTCGGCTTCACTTTGTTCTCTCTCTCTCTCAATGGCTTAGCATTTCCTAGCTTCCCACTGGCCACCGGCCACTGCTACAGAAAATAAGCGGGGAGGCAGAGGCCAGCCTGCAGGGGGCCTTGCGATAGCGGACCTCCGACCCGTCCCCATTTTCTTGTGACTCTGTTCGGGCCTTTAGAGCGGTACCGGGGGAGGAAATGCGCCGTTGTCGCTTGCTCGCGGCGGGTCGGCCGCTGCCGTAGAGCTTCATTAATCGAGCAACCTCCTCAGAAAGGAGGGGGCTCTCGTAATTAGGGAGTCGCTGCACGTGTCAATGGCTCGCAATCGCCGGGTGGCAAGCTGGAACTGCGGCACGCGACGCCCATCGAGCTGAGCCTCGCAAGGGGACGATACGGACGATACCTGCTCTCGGCTGGGTTGCGGCATGTGTCCGCTTCGAATCGGCCGAATACTCGTAGACAGCGAAGGCTGTCTGCTTTTTGCGCGCAAAAGGATCGCAGACGGTAATAGACGCGCGACAGATTCTAGACAGTGGCAGAGCGCCAGAAGCCATGCCCGCCCCTTCACACCGAGCTCCTGCGGCAAAGTAGCAGGATGGCAGCCCTGTTCATGCTATCATACGGTCGCGAAACCTACGGACCTGCCGAATACACATTCTGGCCTAGCCGGCTTGCCTAAATGATTTCAATCGCTAAAGGCTGGCATGCAATTGCAATGAAAGGACACAAAACTAAACCATAGCGCGTTTTATTCTGACGTGATGCACATCTAGCCGTAGATGCGCTTGCAAAAGGAAAGGTCACATAATATATCTATCTATTTTCGGCGACGCCTCCCATGTACACGTGCATCCCTTTGGGCCTTCACTGTTCTTGCCGTCAACCTCTTTAAATGAGCATTCGGAATGTTGCTCTGCCATCGCTTCGCAATTCGTTATTCGTATCCCTCCCGGGTATTTCCTCTGAGATGTCTGTCCTCCTTTCGCTGCAATTATTTCAGCACACGATCATATTGAATGCCCTTGACAGAGCCGCCGCCCATGGCCGTGCGCACGTTGCGCTTAAAGCCCTCGCGGTTCTGGCGAAGATCCTCAGCGGCTTCCTTGTTCAATGGATCCGAAGCGTTGGGCTCGAGGAATAGAAACTGACTCTTCCATTAGTGATCCATCCAAGAAAGGAGGTGTTCTGTCTGAAGTGGGTGGGGAGGGCATACCTGAAGTCCGACGATGATAGCATTCAAATTCAGGACCGGCTTCCAGTCCTCGCGCAAAATGTTGAGACACACCTTGCCCTCGAGATCAATATTGGGGTGGAAAATCTTTTCTCGACACAACACTTTTGGTGGTTCGTGGGGAAAGCTCTGGTTGATGGCAAAGGTAAAGGTGAACCGCCCGGAGCGGTACATGCCCTCATCCGGGTCAATCGTCAGGACAAAGTTGAGGATGTCGTCAGGGTCGGGAAACTCGGTCGTCATGGTCTGGCCAAGAGAGAGCTCTGAGAGGTCTGCCAGTGAAAGGTTAGCATAGTTCTTATTCATGGCACCTTTTCTGGCTCCGGTGGCGTTTGGGGCCAGGAGGATTGGTTTAAATACGCACCCTTCTGCACGCGCAGCTGCGCCGCCGTCACCTTCTTCTTCCTGCCGGCCTGGCCCTCTGCGTTCTCCGCATCCTTTTGCTCCTTTTTCTACATCACGACAATACTCAGTCAGTCACGAGTCTCTCAAAAGAACAGCCCCCCGCGGCAAGCGAACAGGCAGACACTCGCGCCCCGCCATCACATACCATAGACCAAATTTTCAACATCCTGTCCGTATGACAAGCCGCGGAAGCCGAAGCGACGTGGTACGCGTTGTATTATTCCTTTCGAGTCGCTGCGGGGGCAAACGGTGTCAACGGCGCGCGTTGCTGCTCCGACAGGGAAAATTATTCTCCGCGGGGTTGTGCTTCTCGTTTCGGCGCGCGACTCGTCCGGGGGAATGATCGCAAAGAAGTGGCCAAGGTCAACCTAACGCCCGCTATATTTCCCTCTCCGTGCAAAGAGCCGCAAATTTCGTAGAAAAAGGCCAGAAATGTGATGTGTTGTAGAAGTTGCAATGTCGGGCGATTGCGGTGGGATGAGATTGGAACCGCCTGGCGCCTCCCCCGCCACTCGTCATGGGCCACGACGGTAGGCTTGCGGCAGCTTGCGACACCGCCCACCCGATTAGGCAATCGTTGGCGTTTCTGATTAGATATGCTGTTGGGAGACTTGCACGTGCGCAGAGGTAATTTGGTGATCTATTTACGAAATTTAAAAAGGACGGCACGGCATTGACAACGGAGCGTTTCTGTTTGAGCGTAATATATTAAATAGAACAATCTAAGACCTATTACGTGATAACCACAAGGTGTTGACAAGAAACCCCAATCTGGCAAATGAACGAGGGGCGATTCCGTCCCTCGCCATACATACTGCCTCCGGGTCATCCTTTCCAATTGGGCCCAACGCTTTTCTCCCCTTTCAGACATGATGTAAACCAACATGGGCAAAAACAAAGATGATACAAAGAGTTGGCAACTACCTTCGCGAAAAGCAGCACATGATACCAGTCCTGCCGAGGAACCACAGGAAGCCCATGAATCGAACAACCGAAAGGACGGCAGTAGCGTACAGAAGAAACTTGAAAAAGTTGGCTGTGCGAACAGATGAGGATTTCTGTCAAAGTTAGCAGTGAGCGAAATGATGGGATAACTAAGAAACATACCCCTATTCCAAAGCTGTTAAAGTTGTCGCTGGTAATGACAATGATGAGAATAATGTTGGAGAACAACCAGCACACAACTAGGCCGGTACGGAAAGACTTGTACGAGTCCTCCACGTCCTTGGCCTCAATCTCTTCCACCTCCTTGAATGGAGCCAGCGCACGGCGCACCGTCTGCTCGAACTGACTATCAATGTCTTCCTGCTCCTTTTCGATTTCCTCGACGACAATCTCATTCTTTTCGCCCTTGGTAACGTTGGCAGAGGGCAATGCCTCGGCCTTGTCGGAGCCCTTGGTACCCCAGGACACATCGTGCCAATTGTTGAAGGCGTAGATCATCAGAATGTTGATGTACGTGGACATGAGAACCAAATAGCATGGGAACGAGTGGAACATGTGCCACGGGTCCAGATACAGGAAGGACGCCAGGAAATACAGGCCGTAAATCGTAATCAGGGCAATGAGAATGACTCCTGCGGCTCCTTCTCCTGAGAAGAAACTGTTGACAAAATCCTTGCCAGAGTCAAGCTTAATTTGTTCCGATATGGGCGTGTTGAAGGCGCGGGCCACCAGGTAACCAGAGAGCACCAGGATATACGTCTGGATGAGACCAAAAAGCATGAAAGAGGCAATGTAGGTAAACTTGGAACCCTTCGGACGATTACCAAGAGCCAGAATAAACTGTAGGATAACGAAAGCCAGGTAGAAGTACTTGAGGAGCGCGTTGATAAGAGGCGTCGCAGTGTCGCCAAAAGGCCAGCCGTGATGCTCAGCACCGCCTTGACCACCGACTACGGGCGTGCCGACGAGATCCATGATGACAGTGGTGGTGAGGTAGTAAGAAGCCAGAGAGAACCAGGTAAAGATAAGGTTGAAGATGTTGTACAGCAGCTGAATATGGAGGAAAATCATGCGGATGAGGTTGTGGCCACTCTTGTACATGCGGCCAAAGTGCATGAGAGAGTAGAGGGTGGCGGCAAAGGAACCGTTGAGCCAACGACGACGTTGGGAGATGAACTCGGCAGCACCTTCGGGAACATCAGTCTCACCCTTGGCGGCCTTGATGTAGGACAGATGCCACTTTTGGCCAGCCTTGGCGACCAGCTCGAAGCAGAGAATTCTGTCTTCGGCCAAGAACATGTTCTTTTTGAAAATGTTCATGCCGTCAATACCCTTCTTGCCCAAACTCTTGGACAGTGTATGGTCACCGTGGAAATACTGCTCTAGGGGACGGCCCATGATAGCACGGAAGCGATAGGCCGAAAAGGCACCGGGCAGGACGCTGACGTAGCCAAAGGAGCTCTCCAGAGGTTTATCGAGAATGTTGGAAATCTTGTATTCGAAATTTTGGACGGCGACGAGAGGGTTGAAAAGCTTCTTGCCGCCCTTACCTAACATTGCGTGAATTTCACCGCAAGCACCGCCAAGATCCTTGTCGTTGTAAAAGCCTTCCCAGAGGGCGAGCAGGGAGCGGGGACTGGGCTTGGTACCGGCATCGAGCAGAATACAGACCTCGGGGTTGAGAATGCGACCAAAGGCGTTGAAGAGCCAACGGTGAGAGTTGATCTTCTTGCTGTTCTTTTGCTTGAGGCAGAAAATGAACTGCACAGGGGGCAAATTCTGGGGGTTGTCGCCAGTTGGCCGAATCAGCTGCTGGTTAGGAGTGACGGAAAGCTGGGAGGTGTACTCGAAAATGTGAGCAACGGTATCCTTGCCGTCAACATCCTTCTTGATTACACCATCCTGATAGATACCGACTGTAGCCAGGACATCGAGAGTGTTCTTGTCGGCCTTTTCGATACCGTCAAAGACGAGGCAGACGACAATCTTTTGCCAGGCAGGGCCGCCCTTATTCCAGAATGTTGACTTTTTCAGGTTAACAATGTCGCGAATGTTCTGCATGACACCATGAAGAGTTCTGGAGAGCAGAACCTTGTCTTCGTTGTAGTATGTGATGGCAATGAGCAGCTCAGTGTGGCGGTTGTACATGCGAGGGCGCAAATCGTAACCATTCTTTAGGGTAAAGTCGTTGGGGTCACAAGTGGCAGCCGTGTAGCGCATCTTCATGAATTCCTCGTTGCCGCCCTCCACATCACGGAAGCGAGGTTCGACAGCGTTCTTGATGGCACTGGGGACAGGGTAGTCAATGGAAAGAACAGAGCCCTGCACAAGTTTGACTTTTCTGGTGTTGAAGCGCTTGAGACCACCGCCGTTGCCACGGCCGAAGCCGCCAGGCTGTTGCTGACGCTGCATCCAGCTCTCGTCCGGATCTTCGAAGGTCGAGGCCGGACGGCCGTAGGGAAAGTCATGCTCTGTGACGAACTGGCCTTCCTGACTGAGCTGGCCGTGGCTGGTGTCATAGCTGCCGGGCTGGTTCGGCTGGGGCACGGTCTGGCCAGCGCCGGGGGCGTAAGATTCGGTCAAGCTATAGGTAGACACAGGTCGATCAGGAGCCTGAGGAGCGCCAAGGCGGTCGTGCTCGTAGCCGGAGCCGGGCTGTTCGTTGAGGAGGTAGCGGCCAGCCTCTTCTTCGTGCTCATGGGGGGGCATGTGATACTGGGGGGAGGGCGTTCGTCAGGTGCTGCTGGGAGTTGGAGGGCTGGTGGATGAACATACATTGCCGCCCGGGGGCATATCATTGAGCTGGTGGCCAGAACCGCCAGCGTATTCATGGCCTTGGCCGTTGTATGCCATGGTGGTAAGGGGCGCTCCTGGGAGCAAACAGATACGCTATGCTAGAATAAAGAAGCAATCGTGGGGAGCGCAAGAAATGATGATCGTAAGGGGCAAGATGGCAAACAGGCGGTTGTACGTCGAGGTAGGTAGATGTGAAAAAACGAGGTGAAATGTCTCGTTAATTTTTGTTCCCTTGGGGGCGCTGTGGCGCGGGAGCTGGCAGCTGATCAGACGAGCGGTAGGCCTGGAAGGTTAGGTGTATGGCGCCAGTCTATGCCGAACAACAAAGACTGTTTGTTGTGGCGGTCGAAGAGGTGAGAATAAGGTTTGATTCGGGACAATAGGTAAAACGGAGGAAGGGAAGAATCACCAGACGACCAGTATCTGGGGACCTGGGGGAGATGATTAAAAAAAGAGAGTGCTACAGGAAAAAGGGATCAACGTGCACAAAGAAGGTAGAGGCGCGTTTTGCAAGGGTTGATGTTTCGGAAGATACAAGGCAAACGAGAGTAGGTAGGTACGCAAGTCTGTGTGTGTTTTTGGTGAATGACAAAGTATCTCGAGTATGGACTGGTGGAAGGGAGGGACGGGCTGCGGTGTGGTTTTTTTAGCGCGTGGGCGGAGACGGTTAGCAGGTGGTATCACCCACGTCACCGTATCAGCGGTGGGTGGTGCAGCCACAGCAAGGCTGCAAGACGCTGCAAGATGCTGGAAAGACGCTGGAAAGACGCTGAAAAGACGCCGAAAGTTGGCACTGGCATCTCGGGTGCCGCTGAGCCACCATGCCTTTCCCACTGTGGAGCTTTTTGCCCCACTATAATACGTTTTTGGCGTCCTTTGCTGAAAAGGGGCCGTTTGCTTGCGCTGTGTTGTTTATCCGTGAACAGGTGATGGACAGTTGCTTCTGGAAAAAAACTGCAAGATCTATAAACTTTGTATAGAAGCTGTTGTCTTTTTTTCGTTGGTCAAAGTGTCATGCTTTCTATCTTGTCGCAACTCGATCGGTTCATGATGCATCGAGCCAAGCCCGTAACGTTAGATTGTCTAGCTTGGTGTACCACTAGTTGTGTAAGTACCGCCAACAGATTCCATACAGTATCAGCGAGTTCATGAGCCGCAAAGCCTCTTCCTATTCTATTTACAAGGCTCGACCTTCTAGTTGTTATTTTAAGTATTTCTCTCTTTCTCTTACGCTCCTGTTATCATTCCCAAATCAGTCTGACAAGGCTGAGCCACAGGTCACCGCAAATAGGGGCTCACCAGCAAGAACAGCCCACTCGTTGGGTAGCAGAGGCGAAGCGAGGCTGCAGAATGCTTATTTGTAGACCCTGCGGGTTGGTGTTAATGCGAATGAGCCTGAAATATACCTCCCGACAAATCAGCATTTATCTCATACGTTGTTGGATCTTTTGCTGCGAGAAAAAACATGATTCCATTTGACGATCACTGACGCCACTGCCACTGTCATTATTATTTACGAACCCCTTATACGAGCACATGTCACTACGCCTACAGAATACAGCAGCCTGGTACTTCCATTGCCAGTCGACTGGCGCGGTAAGCAAAAGGGGAACTTCAAGTTTTGTGGGCCCGTCTAGGAACACAAGCTATGCCCAAAAATAGCAACTTGGTGCAAGCCGGGATTACAGGCCTCTTTGTGGCTCCTCGTGCTCCTCTACTGCGGCGGTGCTCACTGCACGCTGCCAACCTCTGCGTATCACCGTGATGTCGCATTCTGATGGTTCTTTTTTTCTCGCCTTTGCATATCAGGCTTGTGATGTCTATCCGCGCTAACTTGATGGTATGGGCGCTTGCTTCCGGCCATTTGCGCACACTTTCATACTTTATCGTCCACGACTAGTGCACGGCAACCCTGGCCCAGATGCACGCTGTCTTGACCACGACGTTCATCCACTGTATTTTACTCCAGCTCGTAAACAGATGTCCATTTGCGCATGGCTATGCCAATCAGATAGCCCGTCTAGCAGCCACGCGTCGTCTGCCCGACGTTTACGCTTGGCGCCGTGTGCCACGCCAACTACGAAATCTCCTTCCACGAGTGTGCGCAGGCAACCCCGACATACCCGTGAAATAGAGCCCAATCGCCTGCAGTGGCTGCCGTACTCGTTTCGCCTTGATCATATCTCACTGAGGTTGACATGTGTAACTACACTCGTGACCCGGACGACGCTCAGTGCAAGACGTATGTAAAGGCGTATGCACGCAACCCATGAAATTTGAATATCGACAACGTAGTACGAATGTCTGCACTCGATGATGCTTGTCACTCGACCAGATTGCACCGTGCAAGAAAGAACGATTGATCTAGAAATGAGAGGTGTTCTGCAGGGTAGAGGTGTTGGCGCGCCGGTGACTCGACCTTCGATTGTACAGCACACCCACTATGTATGATGCCACCATGGTCGCACAGCGCGTGCGTAGTAATGTGGTAATAACTAGTGATTTATGCATCCCCAGGCTACAGCTCAATTATGTTGCTAGATGTCGAGATCACCGTCTTTGCGATGCCGTGACCCACACGGATGTTACGACCATATGAAGCGGCAGTAGCACGTTTCAGACCCAGTGGGGAGAACTAGGTAAGTTTTTGGCCAATCCGCTGGCCAATCCGTATAAATGTCTGCCCGTCTCTTCTTCGACACCTTACCATGCGCATCGTTTATCAACCCAAGTAGCTCGACTGACAAATCTGTGCACTTCTGTCTCAGCCGTCTTGTGTTCTGGCGATACTGGTGTACGGCCTTGCGCTGCAAGAGATGCTAGGCACGGGACGGGAGGTTATAATAAACTCGTGGGTTTGCTATGTATGCACGCTTAGAGCGAGAGATTACTGGCTGACGAGAGCGCAACTGGGCAACGAGGATTGCAAGGAACAGCAGCACACCAGACGAGGAGTCGACGAAAAACAAGAAAAAACAAAAACAACGAACAAGAGCTAACATCAGACAATGCAATGCCGCCTCAAGCGAGCGCTGATGCTGTGAAAGTCCCCGTGTAATAGCGGAGGTCCGTGGAATGCATGCCTTCGTGTTGTGCAACAGAAGCATTGACGTGGCTGCATTCACGACGGCAACATGGCATATCACGCCACGACCAAGACGAGGTGCCGTTGTCTGTTGACTGTCAGAGCCGTGTTGTTCTCTCCCGTTTCTAGTGCTGTTTGGACGCTGGATACGCAATATACAAAAAATGCTGCTCGCAGCGTTTTTACTCGCTGGTGGTTGAAATTAAACAAGGTACCTTACGGCAGTGCCGTTTTCTGTGCCTGCCGAGGGACTCTCGTGGGCTCCAGCGGGCCAGCCGTTGCAGACTGGCGGGAAGGGCGCTGTGAATAATCTGTTCGGCCTGCACGTTTGCTGGCGTGGTGGGGATATAGCACAGTGCGCCCTTTTCCTACAACACTGTGGTTCTGGAACGCGACTCGCCAAGCCATTCTACTTTATCTTGCCTGCTGCACGTCTATTCAGTAGCCTGCTAGTGATGGCTGCCCTTCGTAGTATCTTTTAGCTGACGCAGCTCGTGGCGCACCGTGCGCGACGACATGCATAGATTAAGTCGGGATAGTCTAGTCTACTTTGAGTCATAGCGGCGTTTTACCCCTGGCCCCCAGCGCTGAAAATGAGCCATCTTCAGCACTGAACGTTGCTCGTCGTGCTGTGTCCATGTGCCTGCGCTCCTGCTCGCGGCCGCTTTGCCCGTCCCTTCACAGACGCCCCAACCTGCTCCTCTCCTCCTCAATCTATCTCATCCAACACAGCACCATCGGAAACCATCTTCATCTGCCGTTTGCCGGCAAATCATTTTGGTCGACTTCCGATATAGACATTATGTCTGTCGCTTGACATTCGAGCCGATTTTTCTCTTTTCTTTCACACATTCCACCAGAGCTAGTCTCTGCGCACGCTCGTTCTATCAATCCCTTCTTTCTCACGCCTTTCGATCGCTGGCCGACTTCTACGTCTCTTTCTCTCCATACTCGACTCGGCGTATTTTTGCCCTTCAATCTTATCGAAAGCACAACCTCTCAGTTATCACACCAGCGACTTTTCCCTCTGATTTCGCACCTGAACTATCCCGATTCCGCGCCGAAACACACAATCGTGACACTTGTCAGCCGTCATTCCATCGACGCATTCTTCTTCATACAACAGACGAGCAACGGCACCTTGATACATGGCGAACATGGCAGGTGAGATGTCTCCTGCGCGAGATCTGTCCTTTCTCAACTACTGTAAGCTTTCTGCAGGGCACTCTACGTCCACCTAAGGCCTGCATTTCAGCGCAAGTGTTAACTCGCTTAATAGCCGCCAAACTTCTCGTCCGTCAGGACAACTGCGTCGGCTGCAGCTCGGGCGAAAAGCTCATTTGCCCGACATGCCCGAGCGGACAAAGTTGCGGCTTCACCACACAAAGCTGCACCGAGTGTCCGAAAGCCTTCTGCCGAGTCACCGGTTCCAGCGATGGCACTACTGGTGGTGGAAGCAACGTCAGCGCAAGCAAAAGTCACGACGGTCCTAGTGCCGGTCCTATAGCAGGTGGTGTCATTGGTGGAATCATTGTCATTGCTCTCCTTACCTACCTGGTTTGGCGATTCCTCATCAAGCCCAAGCGAGCCAGCCGCCTTGACGACCGCCACACCTCCATCTACGAAGCCGACAGCACCCCAACGCAGGGTGTCGAGAAGAGTGACCAATCGAATCTGGGTCGACGTGCATCTACGCACACGGTCCATTCAATAGCCTCGACTGTCCTGACCCGTGCCTCCAACATTATTCAGATTGCCTACATTCCCGGAGTCACCAACCGCGCGACCCCAACATCGCCAGATGTCCTAGTGCCTCCGGTTCCTCCCATTCCTGTCCACCACAGCGGAGAAGCCAACGGCTCCGAGCACTTCTTCGTGCCTGGAAATCTGCGTGATTCGACCTACTCTGGCTTCTCAGCGACGACTGATCGAACCTCGTATGCCCCGCGTGCCAGCATCGCGTCGACCATTTATGGCAGACAGGCCGAAATTCAGACGGCCTCGCAGGCTGGTATGCGTGCCAAGCCCACTGTCGTCAGTGTGAAGCCTGGTGCCAATGCGCCTCCCGTCCCCAGCATCGACATGGAGCGATTTGGTCCTCCCAACCGACCCGCGAGCGCCGCCAGCAACTTTAGCGTCGGCGCAACCTACACGGCTACGCAGGGCCGAGCTCAGGTAGTCAAGGTCGGCGGACTGAAGAAGATTGATATTGGCGCCAAGCAGGAAGGCAGCTCGCTGTCGGTCGTGTCGTCCAACGAGTCACTGAGCAGCAAGGAGAGCTCGGACGAGATTGGCACCATTCATATTGCCCAAGAGCCAGAGCCGCGTGGCACGAGTCCGTTTGCCGACCCGCCAAGCGCTACGCCGCGAGCTGCCAACCTGGCGGCGATTACGGAAGAAAAGGGCGACGGCGAGTCTGCAAGAAATAGCAAGACTAGCGGCGGGCCTTTTGGTGACGAACATGCTACGAAGGATTAACGATATCGCAACATACAACAGAAAAAAAACGAGAAAAATACAAACACAACAACATTTATAACATCAAGGCACGTGGCAAATTTGTGTCCTTTCAACTCATTCTTATGGCGGATTTCCTTCATTTTCTTTTAGCTGGACCAAACAGGTATGGCACATTTGACCATACAGACAGTGTTGATGCCGTTGGAGTAAACTCTTTATTTCTACTGATGCGGTTTGGGAAATACTTGTTATTTTTGTCAACATTTGTTTCCCTTCTTCCTCTTCTTATTTCCGCGACGAAACTTTTCGTCGTTTTATGGTGGGCATCTAGCGGTCCTCGTACAGCAACTTTTAACCCTTTTCCCCTCAATATTAGAGACGAGAACATTGTGAACCCTGCTGTCCCTTTTCCCTTGTATCTTTTTTTACTACTGACTTGCCACAATCTGCCGTGCCTGTCCGCGGTTTGAATACTGAACACTTTTATTTGTGGTCTTTTTTCCGACGGTAACATGATGCATGTTGTATGGAAAGTCAAAATCGGTATTCTTAATTTTTATTTTATTTTTAACTAAGAGAAGAAAAAGGCGCAGACAGGGGTATATTGGTGGATTTGATAAACCGGAGGACAAACGAGAGACCAAAAAATATATCATATTAAAGAAACTGGACTAAAAACCATGTGCTTTCGTGGCTTGCATGGGTTCGTGGCGCGCCAGGTTCAATTCCATGCCCACCGCCCCCCTTCTCTCGCCTTTGCCAGTAAGTAGGCATTGGGGCTTATTGGACGACAAAAGAGTCAAAGACGGGTACAATAGCAAGTGTGGCATGTCCACACACGCACACCTGGACCTGGGAAGCAACAAGCTGCTTTTCCCCTGCCAAGTGGCTGCTGATACTGGGGCTGTTCTGTAACATAATCATTCTGCGGATTATTTCGGATTCTACTCACCTCGGTATCCTTTGCGGCGCAAGTGGTAGTACATCAGTAAATTGAATGTGTATTGATCGCCATACACATTATGACGCCTACGTGAACCAAATTTGTCATCTTTTGTGATATATGTGTGAATTGTCATTTGGCATCCACCAAAATTTAATCCGTCGCTCTGCAGCTTTTTTTTTTACCATTCTTCTGTGCAAGTATAGACGTGGAAAAGAAAGAGAAGAAAAACAGACAGAAAAACACGCAGATACCTCCCATTGCTTCATATTATGCAGTCCCAAGAACCACGGTCATGTGTCGGTTTGTGAGAGGAAAAGAGTAGAAAGGGTAAATTGAGGATAGCCGTGTCGAGGAGAAAGGACCGATCAAGAACAAGGAAAAGACGGGGAAGGCCATCTGATGGCTCTCACACAAATGGCTACTGAATAGCAGAAGCAGAGCATTTCCAACCTTGGCGAATAGACGTAATACGTAAATGTCGTTAATAAAAACCCAGCGCCCCAATACAAAAAAAAAAAATCACATGTCTGTCTCTTTCTTTTCTTTTTTAGTGTTCGTACGCCGTTCGCCGATTCGAGAGGCTGCAGTGACAATTGTCATTGCTGGGCCTCATGTGTTGTTGCAGGGAGAAATGTGAAGCGCTCCTTTTTTTTTTGCGCAGCGTCGTAGCTATTGCTGTCTATCAGATCAACAACTGGGGTAGTAATGATGAAAAACAATCGAGGCGATGTGATGACGTGCCCGCCAGAATTGCAGTGAGCGGGAGAAGAGCGCCTGTGACGGTGGCGGTAGTGATGGTGTGCACATATCGAGCTGGTGGTGGAAAGCAACGTGTCCGTCATAGGATGGAATCACTCATAAAATGGTACATCGGCCCTTGCTCTTCTCACCATCTTTACGGCGTGACTTATGAGAATCGCGGTCGCGGCCGCCCATGTCGCCGTTTCCTGTGCGACTGCGGCCGCTGGCGGCACCCTGGGGACGAGAAGCTGCCTGGCGCTGGCGACGGAGGACGCGGACGACATCGTAAAATGCCTTTTCAACATTGATGCAGTTCTTGGCAGAGGCTTCGACGAATTCACATCCAAGCTCGCGGGCGAGGGCGTGGCCCTCTTGCGTGGACACCTCGCGCTCGGTGACGCGATCGCTCTTGTTGCCGACGAGCATGATGGGGACGGGCAGTTGCGGGGTGGCGGCGGATATGGGAGAGCCGGGATAGGAGGGAGAGGAGGCGCAGGACTCCTTGACTCGCTGAATCTGATGATGGAAGCGCTTGATGCGAGAAAAGGAGGAGCGAGAGGCGATGCTGTAGACGAGGACGAAGCCCTCGCCATCGCGAATCCATTGGTCGCGGAGGGCGGTATATTCTTCCTGGCCAGCGGTGTCGAGGACTTCGAGCATGCAGGGTTGGCTGTCGATGACGACCTGCTTTCGGTATTGATCCTCAATTGTAGGATCGTACTAGAGACCAAGGGAGAGTAAGGGCGTTAGCGGATCTGTCGTCGTCATTGGGGTGCAGGCAGAAGATATGGGTGAGGGATCGGGGCTGGGAGGGAGGACGAGAAGGATCAGGCAGGCAAGGGTCGGATTGGCGCAAAACTCACAGTCTCGACGAAATGTTGCAGACACAGCTGAATGGTGAGGGCCGTCTTGCCTACACCACCGTCACCGAGAACGACAAGCTTGTACAAGACCATTCGGCCTGCCATGATGGGCGACTGGGTGCGGTTGAGGAGCTCGTGGTGGTTGTCGAGGTCGAAGAAGGTGGACAAAGGTGGAAGCGTGCTTGGGGCGGGGAGGGGTTCAAGCAGCAACTATCTGGGCGGGTAGCAATTGAGGGGGGAGGGGACAGAGCGCAGTCGGCGGGAGGAGAAGGAGGGGAAGGAGAGATTGAGATGGTGAGGATACGAGCAGCAGAAGAAGAGAGAGGCGAGAGAGAGAGATGAGGCGGCTATAAAGCAAAAGAAGCGCGAAGAAAAGATCAAAGAAGAGATTGGGTGGGAGGAATAGGGACGCGGGAACGGGTCAAGTAAGGTAGGTCGATGGTGGATGGTGAAGAGCGATTGTGGGTGTGCGTATGTGCTGCGGCGGTGCGGGAAGAGGCAAGGAAGGTGTGGCCAGCCAGTCAGGATCCAGAGAGGAGCTAGAGAGGAGAGGGAGGCTAAATAGCTAGTGGCTTGGTAGGTACCTGTCAAGCCCGTTGCTTGTGTATGGAGGAAATAAATTTGTTACTGGCACGGATACGGCTAGAATGAATAATAAAAGAAGAGGCAGGCAAGCAGACCTCCTGGTAGGGAGTAAATGGAGGCAAATAAGGCAAGGTACATACACGCCTTCCTAGGTAGGTACCTAGGTAAGAAGGAAGTACCTAGGTAGAAATGAGGCGCGTAGGCGGACAGGAGAGGAGAGAAGGGACGGAGCTTGAGTAGACAAAAAAGTACCTGTCTCGGCAGACGCAGCTGCAAAGGTACTTTCAACCGACCTACCCATCTAGATACCTACCCAAGGCACCTAAAGAGAGGTACTTGTATCCGTAGTGCTGGACCTGCTGCCGAGGACACCTGCCAGGCTGCAACAGTGCACTAATAAATAAAAGCTAAAAAAGCCAACCAGAGCAAAAGAACAATGTTTCTTTCTCTCCTGCATGTCTACTTTTGGGTACATGATCCAAGCTCCATCATCTCCCCTAAACGTTGCTTGGGTATTTGTTCATAGGTACCGCTCGTTATAAATCCCGACAACAATGACAACCACTCAAATCATGCGGCCGCTCAAGGTGGACCGTGGCGGCGCTAGGCAAGTACCTCTTGTACGGATTACGGATGCAAGGAATACATTAACCGCAGAGCCAACACAATTCCAACCATCCAAGCTTCCGACTTGTTACCGACGTCTAGCACCAAATGCTCGCATCTTCCCTAACGTTACCCGAATAGGCACGCACGCTGACAAGAAATGCGTGGCTGCGCAGCTTGCGTCTACTGAGTACTTGCCCCAGCGATCAACAGGCCCCAGGAGGGGGGGAGACTCGCCGGCAAGGGGGGCCTTTGCTCGCCTCTCTCCAGTAAAAACGCTCACTGCAAGCTCCAGCGGCGGGGGCCCAGTCCACCGGTAGCGCTACCTGGCGTCCCGGTACAGGGCTCTAGCTGAGAGCTATCAGTATTATGGAACCGCCCTCGACCTTGATATTGTCAAGTGTCGAAATTGTTGCCATCATTGGCCCTGCCATGCCAATTGGCTTCGCAATTCATCTTGTCGTCTATTCCTCGACGCCGCCAGATTTCATCCCACCCCCGCCCTCGTGGTTCTGGACCCAGGTCTGGAGCTCCCTGTTGGTGCAAAAGCGCGGTTGGCCGTCTCCGCGCCTGCCCACTGCCTCGGGGGGGTCCCCTTGGCAGAAGCCACGCGGACAGGGGTGCTCGTAGCTTGCTTCCCCCATCCAGGCAAAACAAAGCCCAAAAAAGAGGCAGAGCAACCAAATGGAAACAGAATAAAGGGTCTCGACAATTGGATTACCGCTTTTAATATCTGCACGCCAAAACAATACATGCACTCGCAACGCAGAGACGGCCCCAGCTGGCCTGCCACAACACTCCCAAGACCTCCTGCATAAGCGGGCGCTCACGGGCACCACACCATCACTTGTCGACATCTTTCGACGATAATTATTCGACACCACTCCGGCCCTTCCCATCCCGCCCTGGCAAGCCTCTCTCTCTTTTGCTCTACTCATGTCTGCCCACAGTCTGGGTGGAGTAGACCCCCGAGGCGGGTCCAGGCGCGAGAGCGAGAGAACGCCTAGCCTAGTCCGCCCGCTCTCTCAGTCTGATTCGTGATTCTGATTCAACACCAATCGGCTCAACCAGGAACAACGTACCTCCTTTTGGCCTCCCATGCAGCCTACTCTCGAGTTTCTCGTCCTTTGACTAGAAAACCAGGCCTGCGTCTACTGCTTGCTCCCCTGCTCGCGCGACTGCACCAGCCTCTTCTCTCTTTCTCCCTTTTCACCTGGTTGGGGGGATGCCAGGCCTTGCCATGCCACCAATGGGTTACCGAATGGCAAAGAAGCACTTGCCAGTTTTTTCCATCGCTGCCGAACGAGCTGAGCTGGTTTCTGTGGGTAATGGGAAAAAGCCTATGCCAACGAATCTCGATATCCGCTCAAATAGCGCCCAAACCCGCACTGGTGGGAGGGTCACCATAATCATACGTTTGTTAAATGGAAGAAGAGAGACGTTGATCGGGGAGAAAAAGAAATTACCCGAGTCATACATGTCCTGTGAAACAATTGTAAGAGACTGTTATAAAGGAATGGAGCTACTGTGAATACGTCACGCACAAGAGACAGAAAAAAGGATGGAAAAAGGAAAGGCAAACCATTGAGCCAACATGGACTAATTTCTTCATCGACACTGCCTCACCCAACCGGCCGACTCTTGCTCCGCTCGAAAGGCAGACATACAGAACAGTTGGCTACGGCAAATATTGCCAAGCTTCGCACAACAAACATGGCGACCTCCCTCCATGAATATCTTCCTAACTTACGGATACGTATATGGCACAAGGCAAATGAGAGAAAAAGGGAATAATTTAGCTCTGCCTGTCCAAAGTGGGGGACAGCCCACCACACCAGAAACACCACCTTCGTCTACGGAGTACTCGGTAGATCATCGACGACAAGACGTTGCTAAACTCAACATGGAAGTTGGTACACCTTTTCATGCAAGCCATGGCCATCCTTAGAATTGCTAATAAGCCGCCTCAGAACCCCCCATACAGTATCCGTACTGCGACTTTTGTGTACCAATTTCTCTTTGAGAGCCATCGAGGCCGAATATGCCAAGCTCAGCCTTCCCAACAGCCTTACCTGCCATCTCAGACACGGCACCAGTATCAAAGCGGTGGAGGAACGCGGCTCGTTGTCGCAAGACGTCTTGATTGTGTTACCAACCCGCAATTGTCGTGCTTGCCGTGAAACTCGGCAACTGTGCAACCCATTGACACGATTCTCTTTGTGGCAGCCATCTCTCTTTGTCAAACTGACTGATGCTGATCAGAGTTTGTCGAACCCTTTGCTCTTGCGCGCAGACGAGTTTTCGTAATCGGACATCGCGTCATGACACCCTAGACCAATCTACCGGGTGTTGCATGTCTCATGTTCCGCCCTCTACTTACCCTTTGTTCTTCTTCTTCGTGTTCAACCGCTGCGATCCGAGGCTCTCGACCGCCGCAGCCCATACACGGCGCACAAGGTCGGTGCCGATTCGGGCGATGCACGCCAGCGGCGCGTGCATCTGCCCACCACGCACGCTTGTTGGGCAGCAATCGCGAATAGGGAATGGTGACTAGTTGCATAAACTCCTCCTCACTATACTCGTTTTTGTCGAGAATGCAGATTGTCTCATGCCAAAGTAGGACGTTTTTCTGCAATGACGAGTCAATAGTTGGCACGTTCATTGAGATGCTGCTTCTTAATGACTCGCTCACTGCCTTGTCAATGCTTGTCTGTTGACTGACCTGAATACGGGCTGCACCTCGTAAAATCTCAACGCACACATGCTTGGCCTGCGAGGTTCTTTGTTCAAATTTTCTTGCCGTCGCGCAGCTAGATTGCCTTTTTTTCTTGTGCCACCTCGCGAGGCGTTCGCTGCTCCTGCAAGCCAGACCCTCCCCTCCCCTCCTCGACGACAATCCCTGCAGAATAAAGTTAGTTGGTCGACTAGGAAGGGAAGCAAAAAACCCACTGCGACGATTTGACTCGCATGCCCAGTTGGTACCACCAAACTAGGCCCCTGGACTACGAGGGTGACCGCATGAAGAAGTCGTCACGGACTGCTCATCAGAGCCACTTCCAACCCAACCCCCCGGGGTACATCAGCCCCAAACCCCTGCTGGCAGTATTCGACCGTTGGCGAGGCATGCTCTCTCGAATTGCCGGCTTACCGTAATAGTCACTGATACTGTACAACTTGCATGCCTTGCCTTGGCGACAGCGGTGGCGCGCCGAGATGCTACCATCGAGACCATCCTAAAAGCGGGCCGGATAAGAGATGGAGGTTTGTCAATGCTCTGTGAGCGGACAATTAACTCGAGATTTGACTGACCCCAATATCGATTATTATTACTCTTGCTCTTGTACCACTGTACCGGCTCACATCTCGCTGTTCTCGAAACACTCTCTCCACTGTGGCAGGCCATGGCTTTGCCTGTCTGGACCAACGACAAGCCACACGCACACCAATGCAAAGCCTTGTGGCCCCCGGATAGGACTCCTGACGGACTTGTTCGCTCCAAGATCTGTCGAAAACGGAAATTTGTGCCCGTCCGAACAACAGACGAAACGCACACGCGCGGATCTACAAAGTCTTGACCCCGCCGCGATGGCTCGTTCTCGACCAACATTCTTCTCCGAGAGGAACCGCAGACGCACAGACACATGGACATACATACACGCGGACTCGATGACAATGTTGCACACGAATCCATAACACTATGCCGGATAGCTGATTCCACTCTCTAATAAGGTAGACGTGGCCGGAAGAGTAGAAATCTCTGATCGCTGCGCGAGTTCATCCACGCCTGTTGCACTCCTGGCCGCCCCAGGTGTTTCCCACGACAAATTAGCCAACCGACTTTGAAGTAGAAACGCCAGAGACAAAGGCGCCGAAAGGGGACCTCCCCCGGCGGAGCAATCGCCATAGCGGACAATATCCGGCCGCAGAGTGGACCAAGGATGGCTCCCCCACGGAGAAAGCATATCGCAGGCAGCGCCTCCGACTACTGATACCTGCAGACATGGTGCTTGCGGAAGCCCGGGAGCGGAGCCGAGCACTTGCACCAACCTCTTCCTGCGGTGCGGCCGCCTCGTAATCCAAACAAGCAAAAGCCTCACCCGTTGATTTTCGCATGCACGCACATATGCACAGACACACACACACATACCTAGACGCCTGCAGCGACGTGTGGGTGCTTACTGGGCCACCCCCCTCCTTTGTCTGCAGAGCGAGTGGAAAAATCCAAAAATAACTAAATAAATAAGTCAATTAAAAAAAGGCATTGTTTATCGTGCGGACCAATGAGGTGCTGTCCCACACAAGCATGATGGAACTGCTGTTGCGGCATGGAGTCATTTTGTTACGTGGTATTGCAGGTCCGGCTGCACGACTCTATATCTCTTTATAAATTGGTAGTATAGTAAGCCTGAGAACGTGCAAAAACGACGAGTCAAGTTGGATGCGGCTCATGATGCATCGTTATGAAGGTCGGCGACGGCGTGGAAAATGGTGGGTTGCGGAATCACCGGAACTTGTCCAAAGGGCACGGCATTTGGAGAGGTATGTTTTGCGATATGTAACAAGAAAAAAAGAGGATTTCCGTGATGAAGAAGATCAGTAGTACATGCGAGAAGCGTGGATAGAGTCCGGTAGCAATTAGAAATCCAACAGCGTGTGAGATGCAAGGAAAAAAATGAGAGTTTGAAAAAGTGACGTGGAAGCGCTGTACTCGAAGCGAAAGACAAAGAGTGGCGCAACAAATAAGAAAAGTCCGAAAACTGGCTGGTATTTGGACAAAACACGACTGCACACCTCAGATGTCTATCTCGCGGTCCTTACTACATCGCGCCTCATGGTTGAGAAAGGCTCCCCAAACCATGTCGATCCTACCCGCAAATGCCAAGCCCCCTCTGCTCCGAATCGCGGTGACGTTTAAGGGTCTCGCGCAAGTGTCGCAAAGAATACTCCATCAGGCAGCGGAGGATAGCGATGGCGATGGCGAGTTCAGTCGAGACAAGCCAGGTTTCTCTTGGAAGCTACGTGAATGATCTTTGAGAATGATGGGAAGAGCGAGGGCAATGTGCGCAATACTGCAGTCGTACAAAGTCAGAACTAAAAGCCGTGAAGCAAACCCAAAACTCTAAAAATAAGTTTCGAAAGGCCTCAAGATCTTGATCTCGGGAACTCTACTAAACTTGTTCCTCTTGAACACCAAACCGCTGCCGATTAAACTCTCCGACGACACGGCTGACCTCGACCGCCACCTCGACCGCACCCGGTGTATCGCTATGAATGCAAAGGCTCAGCGGTGCAGCGCCCAGCTTCAGATCCACGCGCCTCCTCTCGCCATCCTTGCACGCAATCCGGCCCGTCTGCAGCGCCTCCCTCACGCGCGTCCGCAGAGCGTCCAGGTCGACCGCGTCGTGCGTCCGGGATATGATGCAGTCGCCGTGCTCGTCGTACTCGAGATCGGCAATGATTTCCTGCACAAAGGGTATGCCCATGGCCGCGCACGTCGTCTCCATGAGCGTGCCGGCGGCGCCAATCATGGGCACCGGGGTGGTGCCGTCGGGCGAGGTAAAGTGCTTGGCTGCGCGACAGACGGCCTCGCACACCGTTTTGTCTTTGCACATGACTCCGTACAGAGCTCCGTGGGGCTATATATAGATTTAGTTTAGTTGAAATGAACTGAAAATTTCCTCGCAAGGCGTAAGGGAGGGGGGGAGGGCTTGAACGTGCGCTGATGTGGGAGAGGGGAATGCCCTCAATGTCAAGAAACGCCTTGAGGGCGCCGATCTGATAAATGACCATTTTCTCGCACTCGTCTCCGTCCATCTGAATTTCGCGCCGACCGAAGCCTTGTAGATCGAGATACGACGGGTGCGCGCCGATGCGTATGCCGTGCCGGCGGGCCGCTTTGACAGTCTTGTACATGACCATGGGGTCGCCGGCATGGAACCCGCACGCAATGGAGCAGGATGTAATGTGCGGCATGATGGCCTCGTCGTCGCCCATGGTCCAGTTGCCAAATGCCTCGCCCATATCACAGTGAATTTCGATGGGCTTGGACGCCCACGGCAACTCGGTGTCTACCATGCCTGGAATTTGATGAGTGTGGAAGCGAGCTGATGAAGCTGATGGAAGTGCTACTTTGGTTGTGAAAAAGGTACGGATACCTGAGAGCTGTGATGAGAATGTCTTGCAAGGAGTTGGATAAATATTGAGCTGGTGGGTGACGTATCAATATAGCGCTTCAAATTACAACTTCATGTATATAGTAAAGTCGTGTGCCTATAGTCACACTACCAACACTGCATTGCTCGTGGAGTACAACCAGCGTCAAGTACATACTTGAAGACCTCTCGTAGACTTTACCTAGTTTGTATGCGCCCAGTAAGTCCCCTCATCTGCAAAGTGGCGTGGACCGTGTGTGTGGCTTGCTCGTGGAGTTCTCCCGACTCAGCCCGTTGCGCATGGCCGCTCGTGAACGGTGCCCAAACTGGTTGCATTGCTCCACCCCCGCATTATCTTTTGAAATGCGAACCGACTAGTGACGGACAGGGCTCCAGCTCAATCTTTGCTAACCTCGTACCTCTCGCTCATGTCTTGGGACATGCCATCGCCCCCAGGCAGGATCTTACGCAGCCGCCTGTGGTTTGGCATGTCTCGGATGTGCAATCAAGGTGTGAGGAGAGAGGTTTTAAAAGACACCGAATCGCCGCCAATGAGCGAAAGTCATCATTGAGTTTCTCGGTCGGCACTGCAAACATTGACACACATCTTTTTCTTTCCTCATTCTACGTCACGCATCGCCAGCCATCATCATGCAGCTGTCACGCCACCTCACCTTTACGCAGAACCTCATATCGGGTTCTGTGCTCTTCTTCACAGTCGGCGTCTATCTTGCCGTCCTCGGTCTCGGAGCAGGTGGCGGTAAGCCCTCGTCCCAGCGTGTCAGCGACATCTCCAACAGCTCCCTATATGGCATCTACGCCGTGTTTGGCTTCTTCACCGGCGCCATCATGAACAAGCTGGGACCACGCATCACAATGACTATTGGCGTCGCTGGATATCCGCTGTACGTTGCCGGCCTTTTTTACTACGATCGTACAGGTCATGAGTGGTTCCCGATTCTGGGAGGCATCCTCCTGGGGCTCAGCGCTCCGATGCTGTGGTGCACGTCTGGCTTCATTCAGTGGGCATACGCGACAGAGCTCGAAAAAGGGAAATATATCGCCATTCAGTATTTCATCAACCAGATTGGCAGTGTTGTGGGATCCATCGTGGCATTTGGCATTATTTACAATAATGCGGCGTCGACAGAAGATGGCAGTCCGACGAGCGTCTACATCGTCATGATCATTCTTATTTGTTTTGCGTTTCCGTTGACTATTTTTGGGCTTGTCAGCCCCAAAAATGTTCGCCGTCAAGACGGGACGCCCATTGCTATTTTCCACAATCTGTCACTTGCTCAAGAACTCCGAGGGGTCGCCAGGGTACTGCAAGACTATCGTGTGATGGCTATGCTTCCAGTCATCTTCAGCTGTGAGCTGGTACTTGGGATACTGCCCTCTGTGAGCGGTCGCTACTTCAACTTGCGGACCCGAGCAATGAACAACATCATCTTCTACCTCGTTCAGCTCCCTGCCTCCGTGGCCTGCGCCTATCTTACAGACCGGTTACCGTTTCGTCGAAGTGTTCGTGGTTACATATCTGTTGGTGTTCTCGGAATCTTCGTCTTTAGTGGCTGGACTGCGTTGTTGGTTTGGGTCTCTGTATCTGCTGTCTGGGCGTCGCCGCCAAATGGAGGCGTTGATTATTCAGACTACGACTTTCGCGGGCCGTTTGTCCTCTATCTATTCTTTGGTATTATATACGGCTCTCATCAACAAATTGGAATGTGGGTCATGGGGACTTTTACGAATGAACCGACTGTTTTAGCCATCTATGGTGGACTATGGAAAGGTGTTGCTGCGGGCGGCGTCGCCGTTCAATTTGGCATGGCGGCTGCACAAGTATCCTACCAGTACGTCATATCTTGAAAGCCTAGCAGCTGGGAAACCGGGTACTTGCTAACGATCTTACACAAAAAGAGCCCAGATAGCATTTGCTCTTGCTTTGCAGGTCATCTCCATTCCCATCATGCTTGTCTTGATGATGCGAGCTCGCGAGTCAAACTACAGCGAAGAAGGTATGCTGCCGGTGGAATTCTATTCAAACAGATACACTAACTCAATGCAAATAGTTGATGTTATAGTCCCCCAGTATGCAGAGAAGATTGCCGCCAAACCTGGGGTCGAAGAAGTCGAGTCAAGCTGTGGTTCAGGGACGCGTCAAGTTATTGAACCCTGAAGGCTTCCAAAGACGTCACAAAAGACAGTCAGTTCCAGCATTGGCAGTGGCAGTCTATTCACGCTCCGGAGAGAAAATAAAGGATGGGGCTGGTGCAGCTCCGCGAGGCGTCAGAGCATGCTACAAATGAAGACGCACGGTAGTCACTCGAATGATCATTCACGGGCTTCAAGAAGATTCGCAGTCATGTTGATCTGTGTTTGCAACATTCTCTGAACTCTTCACGCAGTAGCTCATTTGTGTTGTCTCCTTGCTCGCACTGCTCATCGATCAGACCTCCTGAAGCATCTCAGATTGGTTTCAATTGGTGACGCCACGCACAAAATCACTCAGCACCCGCATCACTTTCCAGCTCATCAAGTTTCTGTAACGCAAAGGCCAGGCTTTCATTCGAATTTCTTAACGCGGCCTCGTGCTTTCCGACCTGGCTGCCAATGGCATGCCGAACTAGGGACTCAGTAGAGCTTCTCAAGACAATACCTTCCTGCTTTAGAAGATGTATGACAATGCTTGCTAAGTCATCATCGCTACTGTCGACGTGAGCAAAGCGACGCGCGGTGGGTGAGTCGTTCACACTAGAAAGGCGTCCTGCTTTTCCGCCGCCACCAAACAGGTTCGCCCTCGAACTTGAACCAGTGCGTGGCGTTAGCATTGCCTCGGTGGTGCGCCGCGCGACCGGTGTTTGAGGGGCAGACGGAGCTTTCTCCAACCTCGCCTTGGCCTCATCTGCCTCTGCCAGGAAGAATTTGCAGTCTTTGTCGTTTCCCGAGTTTTTACAGCGTGCAACTATAACCTGGTTACTTATAGGACGCCGACGTCATAGTGTGGAGGAGAAACAAACATCTCTCGCCCTTGCTGTTTTCCTTAGTCGATGTGTGCCATTTCGCCTCCTCATTGCAGCCGCAGTACCATTGACCACAGCGGAAATCTCCATTAGCATATTTAGAAAACAGTACCATTGTTGATATTGCTTTAAGATGATTACGCTTTGCTGTCGAAGTAAGGATTTCACAACAAAGCGACTGTGTCAGAATAGAACAGGATAAGGGAAAAAGAGGCAGAATGGCCATGAAGAGGGGACTTAAGTGCTGCCTCGGTGCTCAGGCATGGCTGCATGAATTCCTGTGACGACACTTGCATGAAGCAGCTGAAGAAACCATGGCTTATTGCCTGCGGCGTGTTGGTGTCTAATTGGACGGTGGATTTGCCGAAACGCCAGATTGCAGCAGGTCTTTCCCAGCCCATGCCTCGGGAAACCTGTGTAGTGGACAATGCTCAACTTGTCGCGAGCGGCATCGCTATGGTATAAGGAGGGCCTAACATGAACGATTAGCGCATGGAAAACCTCGTGACTTTGTTTCCAGATTATGCCAGCAAAACGGATCCGATAATAAGAGCGAATGTAAAGGCTTTCATATTACTTGTAGTGATTCGATCGCTATATTGGCACCCTGCCCAGAACAGCCCAATTATGCCTAGGCCACTTTTTAATAGAAAATTGATTGGAAGAATCCAAGATGCAAGGAAATAGCGAAAAAGCGGTAGGTCTTGTGTTTTTCATTTATGCCTATGATTGTCCAGCGCTTTAGTAAAGCCAGCCGGTGGTGGCTAGCGTGCTAGTATGGTGGTAGAAATAGTGGCAGGTAGGTAAATAGCTGTTAATCATGACAACATAAAGCAAGTGCAAAGAAAGATTGGTTATCAAGATATCAGAGTGATAATCGCTTTAACTATTTGGCAGAAAATGATTGAGGCCAAGAAACCTAGTGTTGTAGCATCTCTCAACCAAGTACGCCATTCCAGTCACCCTGACCGATCCCTTGTATGACGCCTAAAATAAGGATTGCTAGAGAGAGCGAAAATCACTTCTTCTTCTGCTCATTCAAGGATATTTAATGCGTTTGCTATTTAATCCATGTGCACTTCACTATTGGATAGAAATTTAATCAAGGCGTTGAACAGTACCGTTCCACCTCACCGATCAGCTGTCAACAAGAATTAATCGAAGTGACCTTGAACAGGATCTGCTCCTTCTGGAGTCATTGATTGCCTGTCTAAAAGATCCAGTCTTTAACTTCATAATTTTCTCTACAAGGATCTTTTCACCTTTATAAGCTTGTCAATTACAGCCATCGCTCCGATCAGCATCTCATCTTGATGTGTCAACGCCACCGCCTGGAGAGCCACCGGCATGCCAAGATATACGCTGTTGTCATCTTTATGAACGTCAGCGACCAACTTTTTTTGATAAAAGATAATGAAATGATGTGCTCATATGTCAATGCTCGGCATCAGGGTGGACTTACATAGCGCAGCATTCTCCCTGTCCAAGTCATTGACTGGCTGGTAGCCCTCCGGATAGGCATCATCAACAAGGACCCTTCCCGCGGGAAGCACACCGCTGGGGTAATCCAAAAGATTCCACTGTGCGCAGTATCCCCACCAAGGCTTAACATCATGAGGAGTGCCTTGTAGAGGCGCTGCAGGGCAGAGTAGCACGTCCAACGCCCTACCCGACCTGCTTGCTTGAGCCATGGCCGCCCACTTCTGAAGGTATTCCATTCGATATACATCGCGATCTACATTGAGCTTTTATATTTGCCATCAGTCTCTTGTGAAAGTTCTAAAAGCTCATCCGAAAGAGATACTTACCTTCCAAACTTCATGGGTTGAACGCTGCTTCACGATTGGATCAGAAAGGAGTTTCTCAGCGGATGGCAGCATGGGTTCGTTTCCAGCAGCAAGGGTCTGCTTGATGTCCAAGCCGCCATCAGTAAAGTATAGTGGCAGTAGAATCTCATCCCACGCCCTCTTATGGTCATAGGGCGCAAAGTCAATTACTGATGGCCAAGTCAGCGCATGCTGGTGAATGGCGCCATGATCTAGGCAAGGTGCATCAGATACCTTCGTGTCCCGCCTGCTTCAAAATTTCGGCGGTTTCCTTCAACACTCTCGTGATGTATGGATGTGGCATGACCACTTCATCCCAAAGCATCAGACCGACTGTCAGCTTCTGCGTGTCGAGGTGTTTCGTCTGTGACTTCCATGGGAGGGCAAGCAGCGGCTCCTTCAGCCATGGCTGTGCATCGAGTGTAACCTGGAGGAAGAGTTCCAAGTCCTGCACGCTCTGGGCTATTGGACCCGCAACCGCCGTGATTGACTCTGCACCGGACATGGTACACTCCCAGCCCGAGGTGGGAACACGTTTACCCGACGGCTTGAAGCCGTAAAGGCCATTAAACGCGGCCGGAACCCTGATAGACCCCCCAATATCCGATGCGATGCCTAGCGGTGAGCCTCGCTGGGCAATGAGTGAAGCCTCGCCACCACTGGAACCTCCGGCGCCAAGAGCAGTGTTCCAAGGGTTGAGAGTCCGTCCGAAGATGTTGCTTACCGTCTCTAAAACCATCATACACTGCGGATTATTTGTTTTGGCGTATAAGACGGCGCCAGCATTGCGCATAATTTCCACAATATGAGCGTCCTTACTCTTGACTGCATGGTCGGCATATGAGATGTATCCGGCAGTTGTAGGCTGGCCTCTGACATTATAATGGTCCTTAACCGACACTGGCACTCCATGCAGTGGACCAACGAGTTTTCCAGTAGTCTCATATACACGATCAAGGTTTCGAGCTTGCTCAATGGCGTCGGCGAAGAAAATCTCAGTCAGGCAATTAGTCAACTGCTGTGCAACTGCCGCACGATGACAGAAAGCCTCGGCCACCTGCACGGACGAGAAGTGTCTCTCTTTAATCTTGACTGCCAATTCTGTTGCACTCAATGCCGTAATCTGAACCACTTGAGACGGTAGTAGATCTGGAAGCAAGTCGATGACTCGTGTACAGCTTTTGGTCTTTTGAAGCTGCATTGGTGTCAAGACCCATTTTGAAGGTATCGCAGCGGCGCGTGACTTTTGATGACGCTGTTGAATGTGAGTGTAAGCCTACTACTGATAAGGCGCATGACTTGCCTCGGCAATTGACTTCCATGATTTATCCATTTTGCGAAACTGATCCTAGAATCAAAAATACGCAATATGAAAAGTTTGGAGTGTGGTTCATATGATGCTGAGGGTAATCGAGTATGTGGCATTAGAACTGAAGCACTGGTCAGGATCTCAATGCAGCTGGGTACTCTGTTCGACGATGGCCTGGCTTTTACTTTGTAAAATGAAATTGTCTGCTATAATCAATAGCCCCATCACCCCGCAGCTCGGCACGTATATCCGCTCTGGCTTGATTGTCGGATTCCTCGCGGGCGGCTTTTGGTGGGCGGCTCGTGGACGCGCCACCGCCAAGATCACCCTGCCTAAAAAAGCCCTAGGTAAAGGGTTGGTTGCCCAAGCTCGTCGAAGCATGCTGCTTTCGGGGGCGCTAGTGCCTGGAAATTCAGTCCTGCTCGTGGAATCGTGCTGCTCCCGGACCATGCCGCTCGAAGTCGAGAACTGACAATAAGGAGCGCCCCAGTCACACAATGGAGGCTTGAGAGGCATTCACGCGGCCAGACCCCGCGGAGGCTTGCATGACTGCAGACACAGTGAATGGTCAGTCGGCCACAGGCGCGCCTCTATTGACAGATAATGTGGAGGAGCGTGCGAGCGTCGATAAAGGACGGCCGCAGCCTCCGCCTCGTAGAGGGCACCGCATGTGGAAGGTGCAATAATTGCTTTAGCAACCTTTCACATGTGCAGTATACGACTCCGTACTCTCGTCTGGGCTGGTGTAGAAGTACGGCTGGGAGCGGCGCGCTCGCTTCTTCACCAGTGTCAGCTTTCCCGCTTTACTAATTAAGATGCAGCCTCCAAAAAAGCAGGGCATAGTAGATATTTCCGTGCCACTATGTGAGAAGTGTTGTTTAAAAACAACCCCCCAGCATACCCCGCGATCAGCTGGCAATGGTTACCCCTCGCATCGAGGTAAATGGCCCACACTGTCGCGGAACAGCATCTATTTGGGAAACTGAGCTACGGCATAATCCTCTCATATTGAGAGTGAAGGTTTATTCAGTATATGTGCGCTTATATAGTTGATGAAGTCTGAGTATAAAAAGAAATATTTTGGCATCTTTCCTCTTCAACACGAAAGTAGCATCTCACAGCTCTCATCATCACGCACCATGACCACCAATAAAACGTCGACTAAGCGCCTTCTGATTGCGAATCGCGGCGAGATTGCGAACCGAATCCTAAAAACAGCACGATCCCTAAAATACTGCATAATTTCAATTTATATGCCCAGCGATGCTTCTAGCCCTCATGTAACGGACGCCGACGTCTCCACCCCAGTGTCTTCTTACACCGATATTGACGAGATTATTGCCATCATTAGACGTCAGTCTGTAGATTTCGTTATTCCAGGATACGGCTTCCTATCTGAGAATGCAAGGTTTGCAGCTGCAGTCGAGGATGCTGGCGCTGTCTTTGTCGGGCCTGATCCTGAACACATTGTCACGTTTGGCATCAAAGACCGCGCGAGGGACTTGGCTGCAGTCGTCGGCGTCCCTGTGTGCCCTGGTTCTGGAATCATTCAGTGCGAAGAAGAAGCTGTCTCAGAAGCTTCCAAGATTGGATACCCTGTAAGCGAACCTTTGATGCTCAGCCATGTTAGTATCTTCTGCGCTTGGTTCTAACTTGCTTAGATTATGCTCAAAGCCACGGCCGGCGGAGGCGGAATGGTGGGTTGGCAACGGTCGCAGGAGCGCAAAAGCGTCTGATTATGTCTAACAGTGTCCCAGGGTCTGAAAATATGCGAAAATGAAAGTCAAGTTCGCTCATCTTTTGCCAGCGTAGTAAGTCGAGGGGCCGCTCTGTTCTCGAACCCGGGCGTGTTTCTGGAACGCTACTATCCTGTGTCTCGCCACATCGAGATCCAAATCTTTGGAGACGGTCGTGGAGACTGCGTCATCTTTGGCGAACGCGAGTGTTCCATTCAGAGACGGCACCAAAAGGTTATTGAAGAATCACCCAGCCCGTTCGTGGAGACCCGGCCAGAGCTAAGAGAAAGACTTGTCCGAGTCTCCCAAAAGCTCGCCAGCAGTATCAAGTACAAATCCGCAGGGACCATCGAGTACCTAGTCGACGATAAATCTGGAGAATTCTTCTTCTTGGAGATGAACACTCGTTTGCAAGTTGAGCACGGAATCACGGAGCTACGATTCGGCATCGACTTGGTCGCGCTGATGCTAAAGCAGGCGGAGCAGCCACAGAACCTCGATGCTCTCAAGTTGTTGAAACCATCGGGCGCAGCTATAGAAGCCAGGATCTACGCGGAAAATCCCTTCAAGAACCATCTTCCCAGTCCAGGCCAGCTGCAGCTGGCCGAGTTCGGAAGCGGCCCAGGCATCCGTGTTGACACCTGGGTGCAAACCGGAACCAGCGTATCTCTCGCATTTGACCCATTGCTTGCCAAAGTTATGGCTCACTCCGAAAACCGGACTTCTGCCATTTCAAAAATACTCGAAGCCCTTTATGACACGAAGCTGCTAGGACTTGTGACGAACACGGACTATCTGCGGCGAATTTTCGAAGCTGAGTGGTTCAGCGAGGCAAAGACAACAACCAACGTACTGGATAGCTTCGAATACACGCCCCGAGCAATCGAGATTGTTTCTCCCGGGCCATCAACTACAGTTCAGGACTTTCCGGGAAGAGTGGGAGTAGGGTTCGGCATCCCCGAGGGAGGCCCTGCGGATGCCTTACACGCCCGACTAGCAAATTGTGTGGCAGGCAACGATCCTGGCTGTGAACTACTGGAGATCACATTCGCCGGGCCTACCATAAAATTCCATGAAAGAGCAGTTATTGCATTGGCTGGAGGTGTTGTTGAGGTGCATATTGACAATAATCCCGCGAGGATGTACTCGCGTATCGAGGTGCCTGCCGGCTCTGTCGTGGTTATTGGCCGCCTTTCGGAAGGATGCCGCACCTATCTTGCAATCCGGGGCGGCTTTCCTGGTATCCCTCAATACCTTGATTCCAAGTCGACAAGTCCCATTATTGAAGTCGGAGGGCACCAAGGCCGTCAATTGGTAGCGGGAGACATGCTGGATCTAAGCGAGCCTGTTGCATTTGCCCCCTTTGACTTACCGACTTCACTTATTCCGGTGTTGGACTTGACGACAATTTATAGTCTATCTGGCCCACATGATTCTCCTGACATTATGACTACTTCGGATGTCGAGGCAATCTACTCATCTGAGTGGTCCGTCTCTCACCAGGTCTCCCGCACCGGAGTTCGTCTCGATGGCCCAAGACCTCAATGGGCAAGGAAGACTGGAGGTGAGGGCGGCTCTCATCCGAGCAACTACTTGGATTATCCTTATTCCTTGGGGGCTCTCAACTGGACAGGCGACTCCGCAGTCATTTTTCCGGCCGACGCCCCGTCTTTGGGCGGCTTCATCACGTCGCATGTTATTCCACGTGCTGATCTGTACAAGATTGGTCAACTGAAACCGGGCGATAAATTTCGCTTTGCCGCAATCACGCTGCAGTCCGCGATGACCCTGCGCCAAGGACAGGAGGAGTACATTCGGCACGTGAAATGCCTTGCAGCTGGAGGCTCACCGTCAGAAGCTCCGATCAGGCTTCAGCTTCAAGCAGCATGTATGGAATCAAGCACTGCGTCGACGGCAGTAATTGGTACTCACAGAGATGTCACAATTCGACAGGCTGGCGATTCATACATCCTGGTCGAATTCTTGCAGTCATTGCAACTTGAAGTCCGCTGCAAAGTGCAGGCAGTGACAGAAGCAATCAACGGTTCTATGATGAACGGAGTACAGATTGTGACACCTATTGGATGTAGTGAGTTTCGGCGCCAACACGCGGGGCCATAACAGCGACGTCAATTTCACCAGACAGCTGACTTTTCCACAGGTTTGTTGGTCCAGTACGATGGATTCGTAATCTCTCAGTCACGGCTAGTGCAGGAACTATATCGCATACTGGAGAAATGTGACGAATTCTCATCCCTTTCTAATAAGCTATCCAGCCGACACATAAGATTGCCTATGGTCTTTGATGACAAAGTCAACAGGGCTTCAGTCGAGCGATATATGTACACACAGCGGCCGACTGCCTCATATCTGCCCGATCCCATAGAGTTTATTGCTCGCTCAAATGGTCTCAAATCCAAGCAAGAAGTGCTAGACAAAGTGCTCAGCACCAGAATCTTGGTCGTGGGGGTGGGATTTTGGAGCGGCACGCCCATTGGCTTTCCGGTGGATCCTCGCTGTCGACTGATGGTCCCTAAATTTAATCCATCAAGGACCTTTTCGCCCGCCGGGGGTCTTGGAATTGGCGGCTGCTTCTTTTGTTGCGATCCGACAGTAAGTTTCTTTCACGATGCTTTAGTCTGCTTTTGTCGTTCGATCGGTGCGAGCACAACGAGCACGACATAACTAACACGTGTATACACAGGACGCTCCTGGAGGTTATGTCAACTTTGGCCGCACACTCCCCGGTTGGGATAAGTTCTGCGTCAATAAAAGCTTCGGAGATCGGCCATGGCTGTTTGAGAACTTTGACCAGCTGAGCTTCTACGTGGTGGACGAGGACGAGTTTGAAGGCATATACAGCCGCTTCCAGGCTGGAAAGTATCAGTTTGACATTACTCAGACAGAGTTCGATGTGAACGAGTACACAAGGTTCTGCAAAAGTGTTGCCGACGAGACGGCGGAGTTCCGAGCACGACAAGAAGAAGCGACTGCAGTTGAAACAGAAAAGTTAGCACGCCTCAAAATCCCATTTGTATTGCACGGCTAATATCGCGACTCTAGGGAGAAAAGCATATTTGCCCAGTGGCAAAACGAGCAAAAAGTTGAACGAGACAGCATTCCGTCCTTGGAGGATATTGGTGTGTTGGACTTAGCCCCGCGAAACGACCCTTATATTGACCCCTGCAGATGATACACTGAAGATCGAAGCCGCGATGCACGCCAGCATATACAAAATCAAGGTACAAAAGGGTGAAACTATCAGAGAAGGCGATATATTGGTCATACTAGAGGCAATGAAAATGGAAATCAACATTAGGGCGTCGGCAGCCCAGGCTGGTTTGGTCGTGGAGAGTGTAATCGTTGCGCCTGGCGATATTGTGAAGCCTGGCGATGTGGTCATTGTACTATCACGACCGGTTGAGGCAGAACCCAAATAGTATCGAAGATTCCAGAATGCAGGACGAATTATCAAAGTCAAAAGAATGTTTTACTACGGGACCAAATTTGAAGACAGCATGGCTTCAAACTCGTCATAGTTCACATTGTCGTAGTACTCCATATGCTGCCAACAATATTCCAAAGTCTCTAGTGCCCGGGCCACATGCTGTAAATAATCAGTAACGCCGCGTTTCTTTAGCATATTTTTGTGAATTCAATATACCTTGAATCCGAAGCTCCTCATGCCGTTTAATTTCTGGCGACACAACTCCTGTTGGTGTTGATCATCTGTGGCAATGCCTGCCGTAAGTAGTGGCCACACAACAGCAAGTTGGTTGATACCGTGAGAAAAGTTCAGGGTTAGTGTGAATACCCTATCGACGGCAAATTTGATGTCGTCATCATCGGCTGCACGCTGAAGTCTTTTGGTGGCGATTCTGTCGAGATAGATGGCACATGCCGAGGCGTAGCTTTCGACGCAAGCGGTGACTGTCAGGATCTCGATCTCGTTGTCCTTTGCATCGAAGGGTACCTCATTGAAGTCCTCCAACTGTAGGAATACATTAGGGGCACTGTCATGCCAGTTCCTCAGCCTGTAAACAAGATCGACATGTATGGCGTCTTTTTGTTGTTTGTCAGGACCGGAGCGCTGCAACTTGGCAAAGCTGCTTATCTCGGCCTGTATGGACATGAGTCTCGACCATGCACTGCGAACCTGTGCTAAATCCCGGTTCGCTGTACAGTGACTTGCTGCAAAGTCTGGAACGCCCAGGTTGTATTGCCATCCTCCCCCTAACGTTTCCCAGTAGTCACCCGCTATGAATGGGGCTTCGCCAGTCGCACACGAAGCAGCAACGTCGAGGTATGACAGGAGAGATACTAAGAATCGCCGTATGGGCAGATTATCACTGCCCAGAGTAAGCACACTACTTTTACTTCTGTTGGCAACAGTCAGGCCAGGAGAATACATGGCTTGGGCAATTTGACTGGCTCCTCGTAGGTGGACCTTCCAGGAAGCGTCGGTAGCCGACATTTTCTCGTACATGCAAAGCAACAGGCATATTGCTAATAGCTCAAGACTAGCAGCCTGCCCCTTGAGTGATAGTAGAGTTCGCCGAAGCTGCGACACGACGTTGGCATACATCTTGATGGCTGCAGCGCGGTTCTCGGAGCGCTTCTCTGTCCGGGGGAGATTGGCAAGGTGCATGGCTCCGAGGGCTTCCATGGTGCTCTGGAGGAGAGTGGAATTTTTGTCTCCCACGAGACTGAGCAGCATCCGATAGGGGTTGGAGTTGGAAGGCGTGTCAAAGATGATGAGGAGTGTGGATACAGTGAAGAGGTAGTGTTGGTAATACATGGCATTCTGGTTGCCTTGTACCTGGGCTGGCAGGCGGAGCTGGAACGAGGGTACGTCGATGCTACCAGTCGTTGGAACGGTTTGGGCAAAAGAGGATTGAGGCAGCCCATCAGGCAATGATACAGCCCAGTCAAAAAAACCACCCAGGTCGTTCGATGAAGCACCGGCCATGTCGGGGCTACCATCCTGGCCGGCCATGATCAAAGTGGTAGCCTTGGGTATAATGCCCACACTGTGGTCGACAGAGAGCGGAACGAATCTGAGGCTAAATGTGCAATGCAGATTCAGTCGCGCGCAATTTGCACACGAGGGCATCTGCTCGTCGCACTTTACATGCCTCTTGCGACAATTGAGGCAGCCAGTGAAGACTCGCGGATGCCATTTTCTCTGCCGTCCAGCTGAAGCGTTCTTGGGCTGCCTGGTCGTGGGCGCAGACGCTGACTTTCGGGGTCGCATGTTCAAAACGGCATAGGATGGTGATGAGCTAACAGCGATGACCAAAATGCGAATAGGGATTTCGCCAAGTTGGAGTTTTTAGGCGTGAACGCAAGGAGTCATGCTGGAGTGCTGCGGGGATCAACTGCCCGCAGATACAGCTGTTTCTACCATTTATGAGCCACCAGTTAATTATTGCTGCGAAGTGGTGTGCAGCCCACTACCTGGTCAATGAATTGCGTGGTCCGGCGTGCGTGGCTGAATAAGGGCTTGCCTTGCGGCGTCTGGGGGGTCGTCAACATTAATTCCTCACTAAGGAACAAATGTTGATCGTATGCAGGTTCTTGAAATGCAGACGGATGAAAGTCCGGTCTGTTGTAGAGACGCGTGAAACTTGTCACTATTGGATGAGGAGCTAATAATCGCTGCGTTACAAGCGCTGAAATTCGCGGCAACTAACACTGAACGCTTACCTGTCTCCGTTGGTCAATTAGATGCCATGAGCTGACATTCCACAAGTCGCTGAACGTACTCGGCCAACAGAAGTGAGGCCTACCATAAAGCCGAGTGAATCGGTTTCCGTCAATTTAAACAGTCGTTGCTATCATCGCTTCCTCATTGGCGCCGCGACAGTAAGTCGGCATCTCGCCTTTTGTGGCTTCGCGGCCTGAGTCATCGTATCAAATTAATTGACAACGCCTAGTAGAGTAACGCGGGAAAAGGGTCCCAGCTTCAAATGCACCAAAAAAGAATATTACTTGAGCGTGACGATGGAAAGGACGCTCAAGCGCACTCATCAGCGTCGCGGATCAAGCTCCTATAAGTATGACGACATCTGCCCCACGATAGCTAAAAGCCGAAACCGCAAGCCGCTATCCTCTCCGTAGCTCTTTGTTCCACAAGTCACCAATCCAATACAAAACAATGTCCCCAGGAGCAATCTCACCTCTAGTGTCCATCAAGGCGCTGACATTCGACGTCTTTGGCACGACCGTCGACTGGCGTACCTCGGTCATTGACGAGCTACAGCTACGCATCCATCGCAAGCTCAGTACCGCAGACGGCGCTGGCGCTCCATCCGCAGACTTGCGCGAGCGCCTCAAATATCTCAACGGCGAGACTGACAAAGAGAGCTGGACGGCTCGTTTCGCCGACGCGTGGAGGTCCTCGTACTGGCTCTTTGTGCGGTCGCAGGCCCGCGCGGGGGTTCAAGACGCGGCCACATTCAAGACCACCGAGGAGCACTTCCACGACAGCCTGATTGATATTCTGGAAGATTGGCAGCTCGAGGGGCTATTTTCCGAGACGGAGATCAAGTCGTTGAGCCTGGTGTGGCACCGCCTCGTGCCCTGGCCCGACACCGTCGAGGGACTGGCGAGATTGGCCGGGCCGCCTCTGGGCCTGCAGACAGCAACGCTGAGCAACGGCAGCACGAATCTGGTGCGGGATCTGAACGATTTTGGCGACTTGGGATTCAAGCATCTATTCTGCGCCGAGTCGCTCAAGGCGTACAAGCCGGCGCCAGAGACGTACCTCGGCGCGGCCAGGGAGCTGGGTCTGCGGCCTGACGAGGTGGCAATGGTCGCAGCGCACATGGCCGACTTGGAGGCGGCGAGAAAGGTTGGCCTGCGGACCGTGTATGTGGAGAGGCGAAAGGAGGAGGAGTGGCATGCGGAGAAGCTGGAAGAGGCCAAGGCGTGGGTTGATCTCTGGGTCAAGGAGGATGAGGGCGGGTTTGTCGCGCTGGCGAAGCGGCTCGAGGAGCTAAAGGCAGAGTAGCGATGTTAATATGACTATATACTTAGATTATGAGCATCATTCCGAGGCAACCTGGCAATGATTTCAATTTATTTTTGCCATTATATAAGCTATCAAAGGTCGTCTTGAAGCCTTTTAATCCTACTTTGGACTTCTTCTACTATACGGAAACACGGGGTTAGTACCTTGGCTGCCGGATTATGTGGACAAATATCTAATGGATCAAGCTCGACGGTGTTTTCTTCTTTCCAGCATCTTTTTTCAGCGGTAGGACACGTCTCATGTCCGATATTATGACGGTCGTGTTGCCTGCGCTCAAATCTCTTGCCTAGAGCGGAGATGCGTTGAGCATCCGTACGTAGGCCGTGAATTACTATTTCCTGAAATTGAACATTGCTAACCGCGAAAGCCAGCATCGATGCTGTTTCTTCGCCGAGAGCAACATGTACCGTTTCTGTCTCCGAATTCGATTGCGTACATGTCTCTCGTATCCACTGTAGGTAATGTTGGTAGCCCGACGTGACTTCGACCATGAGGCGACCAATGAGGAGCACGTTTTGAATTGTAATGCGAGGTGGCTTGGCCAGATTATAACACACAGGACATGTGATTAGCCGCTCAAAAAGGCCAACTCCAAAACGGAGCCTGTGGAGAAGAGCGTGCGATGGAGGAAGTCGTTTTAGCAGACGAAGCGTCTCGAGAACGTCTGCGCCGCACTCACAGGATGATGTCGTCGACGTTCCCAAAGCGTCCGAAACCGATTGGGGTGTGATATTGGTATGCGTGGCAGCGTTGGTGGCCGGTCGTCCGAGGTTCCCAAGGAAATCGCCGTACCCAGACAAACCATCGTAGAGTGCGCTTGTGTCGATCTCGGCCAGTAAATGACCAATGTCGCAAGAAGCTGCGAAGCCATCAGGCAGACTTGACGAGAGTTCAAGGAGACCGCATGGGTCAGGCAGCGCCTTTGCAACTAAAGACTCGCAACTGCGTTGCTGCTGCTGGTGTCTCACTTGCTTTCGTTGCTGTTCTTGTTCATGGGCCAGTAACTGATACGCTGGCTGAGTTTGCACGTTCTGGTGCACCCAGTCCCCATTTTCAGGCTGCGGCGGTGGCAAGACTGTTGTGAATCTCTTTCTAGGCCGGCCAGGCGCGCCCTTGGCACGAAATCTACACCGCAGCGACAGAGCAGCACACCGTGAGCACCCAGTCTTTTCTCCTGAGCATTTCAGCTTCCGTGACCCTTTGGAGGCATGAGACTTTAGTTTAGATGAATGGGGACTGCTGAAACTCACGACATAACTCGCAGGAATGCCGTTTGTGTCGGTCGGCATTCATTTTGGCATTACAGATTAGGATTGGACTGCAGCAAGAGAGCCACGAGATGTGGCCTTTGAGGTTCAACACAGAGTCATGGTTACGATGTAGGCCGCACCGTGGCGTGTCGACCCTGTTGGCGTATCATGGCACTGTACCATGGCCTAATAGCGCTATTGCGTGGCGTGATTAAGCCACTGTCAGAATCTCCACCAAGGCAATTGAGGTAACCGCATCTCGCTTCTTCATACTCTCGGACCATTTTGAAAGCGACATCGTTCCTAAATACTCCCATTGGATATATCAGACGCATGGCTATAAACACGCTACGTATTGGAATCGGTGCCATTTATACTTAGCAGCATGCCGTCAAACTCGACGACTGCCTACTCACCTGGCTGACCCACACCACATTTGTACCATGGTCAGCTTCGTCACAGCGCAGAAAGTGCGCCGCAGCTGGATAGATCAACAGGAAATTGCTCTCGTTGACGTCCGCGAGGAGGGACCATATTCCCTGTCCCATCCTTTATTCGCTATCAGTGTTCCAGTATCTGAGCTTGAAGTCAAGCTACCCGCACTGGTTCCCCGTTTGTCGGCTCCCATTGTCGTTTACGATGATGGAGAAGGGTACGCACAACGCGCCGTGTCCCGCATCCTTGCCATCGGATATCGCGACGTCGCCATCCTAGAGGGTGGCCTGTCTGCCTATGCGCTCGTGGGCGAAGTCTATCGAGACGTCAACGTACCGTCCAAAGCGTTTGGCGAATTGGTAGAGGCAATCAAGCATACACCATCAATGCCAGCTCCAGAGGTCGACCAAGTCTTGAAAAAAGAAAAGGATGTTGTCGTACTCGATGCGCGACGGTTCTCCGAATATCACACGATGAGTATTCCCGGCGGCTTGAGCTGTCCTGGAGGCGAACTTGTATATCGGATTTTCGAAGCTGCTCCGTCGCCCACCACCCAGGTGTTCGTCAATTGTGCCGGTCGCACGCGCAGCATCCTAGGAACACAGAGCCTGGTCAATGCCGGAATACCGAATAGGGTTGTTGCCATCAGAAACGGCACCATTGGCTGGTTGCTAGCTGGACTGGAGCTCGAGCAGGGCAAAACCCTCCGAGTTTCCGAGCCATCGCAGGAATCGAAAAGAAGGGCTCGAGAGCATGCGATCGCTTGGAGTAACCACGTCGGTGTGCCCTTCATCAACGTCAGCAAACTTGGTCAGCTTGTGACTGAGAGCGGAAAGAGAACTCTGCATCTACTAGATGTGAGGACGCCAGAGGAGTATGCCGCCCGCCACCCGCCATTTTTCGAGTCTGCTCCAGGCGGTCAGCTAGTTCAGGCTACTGATGAATGGATCGGAGTCCGCGGTGCCCGGATCGTGTTGTATGACGACGATGGCACTCGAGCGCCGATGACGGCTAGCTGGCTGAAGCAGCTGGGGTGGGAGGTCTACGTCTTGGAAGAATCTTCGACTATACCCATAAATCTACCTGCACCAGAGCGACCGTTTTGGAGTGTACCTGACTCTGGGCTCGTTACGGTCGATGACCTACCCAAGCTGGCAGATTTTGTGGTGGTAGATCTTGCTCGAAGCCCGAGCTACCACAAGGGCCATATTCCTGGTGCTTGGTACGCATCTGGACCGGAGCTAGCTCGCGACTTGAAAACCATCAAAAACAGCTCTGCTACTATCGTGTTGACATCGCCTGACGGCACGGTCGCAGCGGCAAATCTGGCGCATGCACGGAGTGCTGTCTCGCAAGAGGTTGTATCTCTTGCGGGCGGATCATCGGCTTGGACGCAGACCAATGGCGCATTGGAAACGAAATCCCGATGGCTGTCAGACCCCATTGACATGTACAAGCGCCCCTACGAGGGAACAGAGAATGCCCGCGGTGACATGCAGGGCTATCTGGACTGGGAGTATGGGCTAGTTGCGCAGCTTGCTAATGATGGAGTGGCATCGTTTCATGTGGTACGAGAGGAGGCACCGACGCTGCTAAAAACACAGTAGCTATTGATGCCAGTGGTTGAACAAGAAAAGCCTGTGGCTATTTGGTGGCTGAACACCTACTATTAATACAGTAGTCTATTTTTAGTTCACTAGTTAGTCTTCTAACGCCCGTTATAGAAATGAAATCAAATTGTATAATGTAGGACCCTATGCTAGCTAGCCAAATAGCAAGCCGATAGATACTAACGTTGATCTAAGAAAGTAATAAATATGCTGTGAAGTAAGTCCGTCTTCGCCGAACCGCTAGAGGATAACCCTTTGCTATATCTATCTATTCTCAGCCGAGGATAAAACCTATGAGCTTCCTCCCTCGACCGCTAAACGATTGATACCGCGCTTGTGATTCACACTTGATTCACACTAGCATCTCGTACCCTGGCTTCAGTGGGTCCAAGGTAATTCAGAGCAAATTAGTTGCGGGATTCCACGCACTTGGCGATAACATCAAAGCCCGTAGCATCTTTGTTCGCCTGAACACACTGCATAACTTGAAAATTGCAATCGGCTGCTGATAGGCCAAGCTTGTTCGTAGCACAGAAGTTAGCTGCGTCCTGTCGAATATCGCCCCCCTTGCTCTTTCCCGGCTTGGCGCCGGACTTAGCCGCCTTTCGGGAGTTGATACAAGCTTCAGGGCTATCAAAGGGCTCGCTATCCTTCTCGTAAATCTTTTGGTTGCAGTATTCGTTGGTGCCGAGACATGCTTCCGATGTCTTCATCCATAAATCTGCCCAATTGTTACTCCAACCAGCGCACAAATCATCCAACTCTCCAGCTGGGGCAGGCTCCTGGAAGGCAGGTGTTTCCCGCGAGTGGAAACAATTCTGAATGCTACCAAAGGGCTCGCCTGCCTTTTCATAAAACTTTTTACTGCAGTAGGCGTGAGTCCCGCGACATAATTCCGAACTAATTCGGTTCGGGAATTTCTGGCACTGATTCATCCAGAAGCTAAGATCAGGGACCTTGACGAATGGCTTCTTATCCTGACGAGTCTCGATAGGACCGGCGAGGGAGGCGGCGACGAAGACAGGCACAAGAGCGATAGAGTACTTCATTGCGCTGGTGATATGCTGTTTTGTGGCTTCTAAAAGATAAATGTAAGAGGCGTGAAGACTGTATGGTGGATTGCTAACGGTTGCGTTATGGTCAAGATGCGTTGTGAGATGCTGCTTTGATCTCTACTTCGTCGAGAGGAAAAGTCTTCTTTATACTCTAGTCTCGAGTAAGAAGAGTACACTTGACTCGTAGCCTGCCCGCTTATAGAATGATTTCATATAACTTTACTTTCATCTTCACTATTCTCAAGAATCCCTGTAGTAACTTAACCCCTGCCTATAAAGTAGCTTTCTTACTAGGGTGCCTACTAGGTACTAAAAGGAAGAAGGTGGGACATTTTAACCGCTGTACGGAGTACCTTCTATCAGTATGCTAAATCCGCTGTATTAAAAACAACTCTGGCGACTTATCTATGAGCTGCCCATGTCTTCTGGGGCAACGACATCGTAGACATGGACAGCCGTGATCTTCTCGTCAAGGCAAGAAAGGAACAACAACTGGTGAGAGTGCGATGTCCGAGCCACGTATGATCGCCTCTGGTGTAGAAGGCAGCCCGCAATTGTGGCCTCATTCCCGCTAGAACTCGATAAGAGCATCAATAGCAGAGTCCGCTGCCAAGGCATGGGTTTCAAGTCATAGCTTACACCGAGTCAGGGCAGCGCGCTTAATGGGCCCGCCAGTAGAGGCGGCTATCTGCTCAGTTTGCTCCTCCCTGGTGGGCAGAGTGAAACAAGGGCTAGAGGGGTAGCGCCCAGAGTGTAGGCTCGAAATATATAAGCTGATCTTATAAAAAAGGCTTAATAGTCATTAGATATCACCGGTGCTCTCTAGCATTGAGGCGTTATGAGTAACGAGAAACTGCGCGTTACTGCTCTGTAATAAGACTTGACATTAAAATTAGCAAGGGTTTAAATTATATGAGATGTTCAAGACCAATCTATGCTATATATTTTATATGGTAATTTAGGTTCATCAATTCCCTGGTTAACTTACTTAGTATGCCTACTTATATGCCTTTAGGGCCTATTATATCGGTCTAGCGAAGCTCGGCTCATAAGTACGGCCGGTATACGAGATTGTCGGCCTCCCACCGGTGCATGATTGTATCCTATATTATCCCACATGTGGAGCCTAATGGTAATGGACGTAGTATTCAAATACGATGTTTTGTAGCCATCTTAAGACTAATGTGGCGGCAAATTACGGCTCCTCATCACATCGTCCTCTGTAAGCAAGCAAACATTGGGGCCGGTATCGGACGATGCCTTCGCTTAAAACCGGGATTAATAGCACGCACAACAAGGCTTCTATCAAAATATATACAGTATCGATATACCACTATATGAGGGAATTACTTCAAAATCAACTAAAACGCAAGCTGCCTCGACAGTCGAGATGACATGGGCTGTGGCTGGCCGTTAGCCTGCTATGAAGGAAGGGGGGGCTAAAGAATATTAGACGACGAAATAAAAAAGAGAGAGAATGATTAGTAGCCTAATAGGATTAGTCGTAGGATCAGATAGCAAAATGCTATAAGCTCTTAAAAAAAATCTAAAACTAAGCTATAAAAAAGTTATATTAATCTATAATATATCTTAAATAACTATATATAATTAATATAATAGTTAAGTTATATAATATAATTTTATATCTAATTTAAAGAAACTTACTAATTTAGAAAAAAAAGTTATAATAAAATATATTCTTTAACTAGACTTATAAAAGCTCCCCCCTTAATATATTAATATAAAAAAAATATAATAAACTAACTACTTATTAAATATAATAATAAATATATTAGTATATTTTAGGTAAAAAAACCTTATATAATAATAACTAAAGCTTATTATATATTTTTAATAAAAAATATAACTATTAAAGAGTTAAATATAAAAATCTAATTATAATTTATAATTAGTTTATAATTACTCTTAGAGAATATAATTATAAAATATAATATTATAAAGTCTAATATTTATAACTTTAATAAGACTAGGTTTTTAATAGACTTTATTATAATAGGAATAGTTATTATAAGCTCTAATTAAGTTAAAAAAGTATAAGTAATATAGCCTAATGTGACGGACTGACCCCGGGCGGGGCTCATAGCGCTAACCAGGACGCTACTACTATCATTAGCTATATAACTAAAAGCCTATACCATACTACTATAGCAAAAGGATTTATAATAACAAGTCGACCACTTATTGCCTAGTTACGCCTATAAAGGCGGCTACGCCATAGGAAGGTACTAGGCATAGCCTAGCCCGTAATATACCTTCCCTCTCTGGCTCGCCCTAAGTAGGCTACGTCTATCCCCCAGGTTTCCTTACCTATAAGCCTAGGGCGAGGTCCGTGCGCTACCTAGGTGCTCTATACTCTATACTTCTTTTTCACTCTAGCCGCACGGTTCGAACCTATAACCTTAGGTTAACTTATTATATATAACGGACTAACCCTAGGCGGGGCTTATAGCGCTAACTAGGACGCTACTACCATCATTAGCTATATAACTAAAAGCCTATACTATATTACTATAGTAAAAGGATTCGTAATAATAAGTCGACTACTTATTGCCTAGTTACGCCTATAAAGGCGGCCGCGCCATAGGAAGGTGCTAGGCATAGCCTAGCCCGTAATACCTAATAATAAAAAATAAGTTATTATAATTTAAGTAGTAAATTCCTAAGGCTTAATAATATTATTATATATTATAATAAAAGGCTAAAATTACCTTATACTTTAATATAAAAATAAGTACTTATTATTAGATTAATATATTAATATAAACTTAAATAACTAAATAATAAATAAAATTAATATAAATTAAGTAAGGTATTTTTTATTAATATATAATTAAAATAAAAGTACTTATTATCTTTTTTTATTTTAAATAACTATAAAAGTTATTATTTAGTTATATTTAAGCTTTTTTTATTAAATAAATAAGATTATTACTCTTTATATACTTATTTATTTTTTCTTATATATTTTAGTCTTTAGATATTAGATATTTTAATTTACTTAAAAAAGACTTATAAGTAATAAATTAAAGATCTTATAAAGGCTAATATTATATATATTATTAAAGAAGACTTTTTCTTTATATTTTTTTTTAAATATTTTTAATAAGTTTATTAAAAATATCTAAAGTAGTTTTTAAGGTATTAAAATTACCTTTTTTAATCCTAAAAAGATTATTTTTACTTTAAAACTTAAGTTTATAATATTAAGTCTTTTAAACTTATATTTAAGTTTAATTAATTTTTAGGTCTTTTAAATATTAAATATTATAATTAAAGTGGTTTTATAGTCTTTAATTTTAAAAAAGTAAATTATTAATTATTTAAATAGCTTTTTAACTAAAAGTCTTAATATACTTAATAGTTTTAAAAAAAATATAATAATATAGTATTTAGGGAGAACTATAAAAAGTATATAATATAAGATACTATATATAAGGTTATTAGGTTATTTATAATACTTTAATAATATTATCCCTCTAAGGGTTTATATATATATTTAATAGGATTATTATTTCCTAATTAGGACTATTATATATATAGAATTATAACTTATTAAAAAAGGGGTAATTAAAGTATTATAGTAGAATTTAAAGAGTTAATATAGAAGAAGATATTATTAGAAATTAAGAGTAGTCGCTTAAGGGCTCCTAATTATAAGGTAAATAGTAGAAATTAAGATAAAAAAGGCGAAAAAAGTTATTTTTATAAAAGCTATAGAAGAGAACTATCCTTTTATCTATCTTACTAATCCTTAGTATCTAGTAAGGGTTAAAGCGACTAATATAATAACTATTATATATAAGGTTATATTTTTATATACTTAGGTATATAGACTTAAGGCTATAAATAAACTTATTAGTAAGTATTAGTAGGCTAAAAAAACTAAACTATAAACTAAAAGATTACTTTTTATATAAAATATAAAAGATTTAAAAAAAGTAAATAAATATTAATAATTAAATAAAAGATAAAATATAAACTTATAATAGTTATAAGGTAAGAATTAAAATATATAATTAATAATATAATATATATAGTTAAACTAAATATAATATATATATTTATATTATAAATATAAAAAACTAATAAAGAAGAAGATTCTAATTAGTTTTAGATTTTTTTTTATATTATAATTAAATTATTAATAGTTAAATATAATAGGGTTAGGGTAGATATATAACTTACTTATCTATATAACTTACTTATTAACTATATTATATAAAGAAGTAAGTTATATATTTACCTTAATCTTATAATATTTAACTATTAATAATTTAACTACAATATAATAAATAAAAAAAACTATAACCCTTTAACCCTTAGTAGCTTGTATGAGAGTGTAGTACTTACTTATGCTAGCCCGGCTCCGGAGTTTTCGAGTAATGTAGCTAGTCAGACGGCTTCCGCGGTGTGTGCAGCTTTCTCGTACGAGAGCATGCGTAAGAGCTTCCGCACTCGAGCCTGGATACGCTTTTCCGCTAATTTAGCCAAGTAGATAGCATACGCAGGTTCTCGTACGTAGCTAGGTAGAGTAGAGGCGTCCCTAGACAGGTATTCGTATGGCGCACTGTCGTGTCCTAAATTTGCTTTGATCTACTAAAATACTGCCTTTTTCTGCTGATGCCTTGCTCCGCTTGTGCCTCATTCCGCTTATGCCTTGTTCTGCTTGTGCCTTGCTCCGCTTGTGCCTTATTCCGCTTATGCCTTGTTCTGCTTGTGCCTTGTTCTGCTCGTGCCGCGTTCCACTTGTGCCGCGTTCCACTTTGCCGCGTTCCACTTTGCCGCGTTCCGCTCGTGCCGCGTTCCACTTTATCGTGTTCTACTTATGCCGCGTGCTACTTATTCGAGTTTCCAATTCTCTTTAAAATCAGTATAACACACCCGCGGGCGCCTTGCATACACTTGTTCATGTCGTATAGGGATATACTGTCTTTATATTACTCTTCGCCTGGTAAACTCGAGATTCTATTGCAATTGTAGACGTTGTACGGATTAGGCACTTTAGTGAGTGAGTTCCGGGGCTCCTCGTATCAAGCAGCCACTTTCGTTGTCTGACGCTACCTTGCCTCCTAGGAAGAAGATAAATCTCCCGTCTTTTCGGGTGTATATCGAAGCATGATTTTTGACTGTATCGTCTATATTCTACATTGAAAGAGAAAATACTCTACCGTTTGCACTCATCCGATTCCGCTGCCTCAATTTTGTAAAGGTAGCTATTCAGTTGATCGTTGCTAGTTTAAACTCATACCCACTTTAGTAGGTGAACCTAAGCAAATCCGAATAAAGTGGGGGCGAGTATGATTTAGCCGCGATTTTTACTTAAAGCCTATTATTACTCCGTATAAATGCTATTATATATTCCTAACTTTAATAGCTATAGCGCGGCAGCTAGTTATGGTTTAAAGAATTTATGCGCTTAATTATCTTAGATCTAAGGGGTGCCTTTAGATCGAGAGTTCGGCATAAGCTGAGTCAAGCGTTCCTGATCTGCATTAAGGCAGGCCGAAAGAGGAAGCTAAGAGGAAGAATAGGGCCTACTTCTGGAGCTCTCATTGCTAAATTACTATGATGTATAATGTTACAAGTGGGCAGTGCGCAAAAGCTGAAAATGAAGGCACGATTAACGGCCTATTCATCAATAGTCACGGCACCGGGCCGACTACGACACGGGAGGCAGGATTCTCCTTGGCTTGTTATTTACAAGGTACTGCATGGGCTATTAAACCTAGTCAGTGTATTGTAATAATAAAAAAATTAAAGGCCTGTTCACCTACATGCCCGCTATTACCTATGCGCAGAATGATCTTTAAGAAATAAGTATTAAACGGGGCTAGAAAATATAAATAAGCTTAAAAGCCTCATAATCTAGCTAAGTTTATAGAGTCATCCATCTCTATCTTTCTACGCTTACCATCATTTATTAAAGACGTCCTTATAACTAAACCTTTCTTTCATTAAGCGGCTATGGTCCGTCTATTAATCTAGACCCTAGCGTAGACTACCACGGCAGTCGCTTCCTCGGCCTAGGCAGTAGTAGATGGCAATAAGACACTCAACAATACCATTACCAGCGTATTTATCATTAAGTATGAGACCAGCTAAGACATTAAACCTCTAACAAAGGCCATCTAGTAGCAAAATAGCTAAGTACGTCATAAGTTTAACTCTAAGATCTTTTACGGAATTTCAGTCTAATTAGCGAACGCGACCAGGGTTATAAGTGCCAAGATACGGAACATTAAGGGCATTAAGGATATATAGCCCGTGAACTTAATAAGTAGCACAGTGGATAACATGCTCAGAGAGCAGCTAGAGAAACAGCAGTTTAGACATCAGCAGGCACGTTAGAGCAGTGGCCTTATATCCCACGCCACCAGCTAGGGCCTCAAGTCCCCGTAGCATCATGTCTTAACATAGGTGGATAAGCTTTATGCAGATGGCCTTTCTAGTAATAGCATTAAAATCGCTCTTATCGACACGGGTATAGGTCCCCCTAATGCAGATTCCACAAGAGAAGCTTTAATTCATATAGGTACTAACGTAGACGATGGCAGGTCGACTATACGCACCCGGCCCTAGGCGGCTACTTCGGCCAACACTACCAAGTCACCACAGGGGATAACCTGGCCAAGGACGGGAAAAAAGGCGACCCCATGGACTACGTTAGCCACAGCACTCCAGTTGCTAGTATCCTGGCTAGATGTGATAAGAAGGGCGGCTTCGTTAGTATAGCTCCTAACGCGACGCTAGCCGCATATCGAGTCTTAAACTACAATTCCGTTAGGGAGGAGGACGACGTTATAGCCGGTTAGCTTAAGGCATTTAAAGATAGTGCCTAGATTATTGCCTTATCTACTAGCTTCTAGGGCTCTAGCTAGGCACATAGTCCAGCCACAGCCGTAGCCTCGCGCATCGCCGCCAGCAGTATGCCTTACATTATCAGCAACGGTAACCATCAGCAAGTAGGCCTCTTTTATGCCATGAATCCTACGACTAGGCGAGGTGTTATATCCGTTAATTCATTTACCCACAAGATTCTGACGCAGCAGGGCATAAATAGTAATAGTAGCGTTGCCGTCAAAACGGCCGGCATGTCGCGGTTTTTAGCCTCTAGGCCGACCTAGGACCTCGACATTAAGCCCAATATCGGCGCGCCCGGCGACGATATCCCTTATCCGAAGCAGGGCGGTGGTTATAATAAGTACTCGGGTATATTATATTTCAGGCCGTAGGTCGCTAGTATCGTGGCTCTTATCGCCAAGCGCCGTTAGAACTTTGACCCAGCGCTTCTTAATAGCCTCCTAATAGCCACTACCAAGCTATAAAAAGACAACGACGACCTTATTCCAGTCATGCAGCAGGGAGGTAGCCTTGTCCAGGCTTAGGACGCCGCCTACGCCACGACGCTTCTAGAGCTAGCCAGCCTTACCTTTAACAATACCAATCACTAGATCCCGTCTATTAAGCTCCACATTACTAATACGGCCAAGTCAGAGATAGTATACCACCTCTCTAATATTCCTACCCATACCGTCTATGCCCATCATTAGGGCTCATTTATAGACCCCGACTTTATATAAGCCCCCGCCATAGTTAATCTTAATAAGAGCTCTATCACGCTCGCACCTAATCAGTCAGCCACTATCAAGGTCTCAGCCACTATCAAGGTCTCAGCCAAGGACCCTAAGAACCTTAACTCAAGCCGACTGCCGGTATAGTCTAGTTAGATCGCCGTTAATGGTTCTAATGGCAGCTCGCTAGCCGTCCCGTACCTAGGTCTCTCCGGCTCACTACACGAGCACCAAGTCATTGCACCTAATAGAGCCGAGCTTACAGAATACCAAAAAGGTTCGACAGGGCAACCACAGGCCCTCGCCGAGGGCACAGAGTTCAAGTTTGACAAGAACAAGGAGGGCGTCTAGAGCATTTCGGTGCCGTTTACCTTTCGATTGGAACTCGCATCGCCTCTTTTACGCGCCAAGCTTATGCCCTTATCGCCTCCCCAATGGCTGGCTAAGCGTCTAGCAGATAATAAGACTCTATTGGCCTTTACTATATAGGGGCTAGGTCACTACTAGGACTTAATTTAGAAGCCTACTAAGAAGTAGAACGGTTAATGTGGCGGATCATGCGATACGCGAGAGCGAGAGAGAGAGCAAGGGCGAGGGCGTCACACTATAGGGCACGAGCTAAAGTAAAGACCTAATAAATATATATATAAAGGAAGGAGAAAGAGAGGCTATCTAGGAAAGGCGTAGTAGCTAATAAGGGGCTAGCTAAGTCAGCTAGCTAAGGCGTGCCTACTAATAACCCCTAGTATAAAAGAAGATATTATCTATAATATTAATTAATAGAATAGTTTAATCTTAATCTATCTTTCTTATATATATATTAATCTAAAGTATAAGTCTAATATTAATCTAATAGTATAATTCTAATAAGAAGTAAGGGTAATTCTATTTTTAATTCTAATTTTAATTCTAACTCTAGTTCTAATATAAGGTTTACTAGGTAGGAGGAGTAATATTATTATTATTCTAAAGAGGGACCACGTACTTAATAGGAGTAGGAGTAGCGGCAGAGGCATTATCCTAGGCGGAGGCAGTAGCGATAGAAGTAGCGGCATTAGGAATAGTAGCAGAGGTATTATCCTAAGCAGAGGCAACAGCGGCAGAAGCGGCGGCATCGGGAATAGTAGTAGAGGTATTATCCTAAGTAGAGGTAATAGCGGCGGAAGCGGCGGCATTAGGAATAGTAGTAGAGGCATTATCCTAAGCAGAGGCAGCAGCAATAGAAGCAGCGGTATTAGGAACAGCAGTAGTAAGCTTAGCGTTATTAGTAGTAGGTTTATTAATTAGCTTCTTATTATAGGCTATACTATAGAAGTTAGCGCTATTATTATTAACTATAAGCTTACTATTAATAGCTTCTTCCTTATAGTTCTTTATATAGACTACTATAGTACTAGTAAGTAGGTTATATTAAATAGAGTTAATAGGAGCTAGGGGAGTCTTAAGGTTAAAGGACACTCTAATAGTAATATAGTAGTAAGCCTAACTACTATAATAACATTTATTATAAGAGTAAGAGTAGTAGATAAGTATATCTTTTCTAATTATAGACTTATAGCTATAAGTAATATGTCTAATATTATAATAGTTATCGTAGAAGTTAGGTTACTCTACTAGTATAATTAAGGCGTTACTCTATTAATATATAGAAATTAGGTTATTAAGTAGTTTACTCTTTTCTAGGTTAGCTATATTACTAATATAGATAGTATAATAATAAGTATAGGTAGAGGCTATATTAATATAGTAGGGCTTATTAAGGAAACCGATCTTTAACTTATAGGGGAAATTAATAATAATAATCTTAGCTTTATAACTAGGAGAGTTATCTATAGTGTGGACTTATAGGGCACCTTCTAGGATATAGTTATATAAAATCTTATCTATAAGGTATTTTATTTTAGTAGCTTATATAGTATAGCTAGTAATAATAAGGATCTTATAGTATTAAGTCTTATTATATTTATAGGGAATAGATAGATTATATTAAAGAGAGATAGCTAACTTAATATAGAAACGCGTAATAGTTAAGCTAGAGTAGGATATAGCTATTTATATTTTAAATATATCTTAAAGGTTAATAAATAAACTATAGTAGTAGAGGTTTAGGTAATATTTCTTTAAGTAGGATATAATATCGTATTATTCTTTAGATAGCTTCTAGTTTTCCTAGGTAACTGTTATTTCGCCTTAATAGAAATTATAAGATGCCTACCTAATAATACTACTAGAGGAGTAATAGTTAGTATATATATAAAGGTTAACTATATTATTTTCCTTAGTATACTAAAGGAGGCTAATCTTATACTAGGCACTAAAATAATCTTACTATAGTATCTAAGCTACTTCGTTACCTATAGTAAGTATATAGAATATTTAATATTTACTTAGTACTATAGTATTAGATTACTAGGGATTACTAATAATAAAAGTCGTAGTATAAGGCTAGTAGGTAGTAAGGATAAAGAGCTAGGATTCTATTAAGTATCTACTCTCGTTATAGAAGATAAGAGAGGGGATATAGTCTAAATTATTACTAAGTATATAAGCGGCTATAGGCGTATAGTAAAGGGCTTATATAGTCTTTACTATTTCTTCTAGAAGGGAAGTAGTAGCTTTAGTTACTTCTAACTTACTAAGGGAGTAGGCGTAAAAATCTAACTTAAAAATAGTATAGGCTTAAGCTAGTAGAACTATATAAGTGTTAGCTAGGGTAATATACTTAAGGACTTAGTTAGTAAGGGAAAGAGGATTAGAAGACGTAGTTAGTTATATAGTATTCTAAGTAAAGATAGTATTATAGTAGTTAGTAAATAGGCGGTCTATAACTAGCTTCTCTAAGTCTATACTTAAATTTAGGCGCTTAGTTAGAACTAGCTTTATAAGATAGACGAGTTTACTAGAGAAAGTATATACTCTTATTATATTAATATTATTCTTATATAGACGTCTAATAGTATTATCTATAATCTTATTAGTAGGGGTAGCCTATAAGACTTATATATCTCTAGTATTAAAGGACTTTAGGGTAATAGCTTAGGGCTTAGGTAAAAGAATAAAACCTTTATAAGTTTTAGCTATCTTTAAGGATTCCTCTCTATTTAATACTAATACTTTATCCTTAACTATAGCCTTAGTCTTAGTATCTTACTTAGTATCTTATCTAATATATTTAAGGTTTTATTACTTAAATTCCTAAAGGGCGTCTATACCGTTTAGCGCTACTTTAAGCTTAATAGTAGTCTACTTATTAAGTTTAGTAATAGCTAGGGTAGTATAGGCTACTATATCGCCTTAGGGATAATAAGAGCTATAGAGAGTATATTATATAATAGTAGTTAATATATAACTCTTTCTAGTACTAGGGTAGCTACTAATAATAATCTTACTAGCTCTTAATTTAGATAGAGATATAAATAGGGAAGTAGGAATATTAGTATAGAGGGCTAAATTATTTAGATAGGGGAAGATAGAAAGGAGATTATAACAATACTTACTTAGGAAATCCTAGAAGCTATAGATATATTCCTAGAATATTACTCCGTCTATTCTAGTAGGGACCTTATATATAGTGTATAAGGCTACTATCTTATGTTTAAGTATTATAGAGTCTATTTATATAGAGACTTAGACGAGGATAGAGTCGTTAGGTATAGCGGGCTTAGCCTAATTTGCGTCTACGTCGTGAGATCTTCTACTTAGGGTTAGGAAGTACGTAATAGAAAAATCTATCGGCTTTTTAGGGAAAGTAGTAAGGGGAAACTTAACCTTAAGATATAAAGCCTTATACGCTTTTAGGTAGTTAGGCTAAAGGGGACGACGGATATAAAATAAGGCGTAATATAGCGTTACTCCTAGAGGCAGAGCGATATAGTACCTATAGAAAGTTAGGCCTTCTTTACTATGCCTATTCTCGCCATTAACTATAGGGTATTCCCTAATCTAAGTATAGATATACTAGAGGTATACGTCGTCTATTTTATTCTAATAACGTAATTCTATAGTAATAGTAGTAATATAGTAAGCGATATCTAATATAGTAGTATTAGACGGATTAGCGGCGGCCTAAGTAGTAGCTATAGCGCTAGATATAAAGGTTAATATAGTCTTATATATAGATTTATAAATAGCTTCTTCTTTAATCTTAGCTTTATCTTCTAGCTTATAGAATTCTATTATTTTAGGCTTATTATCTTATTAGGCTTAGTTAGTAGCTACTAGGGTAGATTTTTCTACGTCGTGGAATATACTCTAAGTGTGGTTTTCCGCGTCTTAGTAGTAAGTTATAATGTCCTTAGTAACGTAGGTAATATAGTAAGCGTCGTTTAGGTTTAGCTATAGATAGGACTTAGCCTTAATGCCTAAACTAGTAACTAAAACTATATCGCTAATTATACTAAGTAGCTTATGGTTCTTATTTATAATTTTAATAACTATATAGAACTCTATAGCTTTATTATCTATAATAACTTATCTATAGTTTATAATCTACTTATCTTTAGTCTCTATCTAAGGCGAAGGGAGTTTAAAAAACTTAGTATAACTAGATATATTTAAGCTAGTCTTAGTAAGGATACTATTATATTAGAGCTTATTATAGATACTAGCTAATAGGGATATATAATAGTATATTTAATTAAAGAAAAGACTAGTAATAGGAATAGGCTTTAGACGAGTGTCTATGGGATCTACCGTCGGGAGTATAATATTTATACCCGTTAGGTCGCGAATGTGTATCTTTAGGGGTATTATTCTAGCGAATAGATTATATAGGGTAAGGTCCTAATAGAATTTAGGCTATATAAATTCCTTGGCGTTTAGGCTAGCGCGGGAGAGTTTAATAGACATCACGTCTAATGATTTAACCTTTATAGCCTAGTCCTTATACTACTTTCCGATTACCGCGTAGTCGCCGCCTACTTTAGACATTTTACGTAGAAAGGTATAACCTAGGCTAAAGAGGACTATAGAGCTAGGGACTAAGATAGATAGCGTGTCTATATTATTAATCTCTAGAGGGGTAGAGGGAGTAGTACTAAGAGTAGAGTAAAGGTCTAACTTAATTAGGAATATCATATTTTATAGCTCTAGTAGTGGCTTATTATAGGTATAGGTTAACTTAGGCATATTAATAGGGATAGCTATAGTAAAAGCTTAGATAGTTCCTTAGTTATATTCTAAAAGACCCTAAATATAAATAGATAAAACTTAATAATCACCTAGGATAATAGATATATTAGTATAAATTCTAGTAAAAATGTCTCTAGTACTAGATCGTATATAATATATATTATAGCTAGGAGCTATATAATTATTAATATAGATAATTATAGTGATAATTAGGGGTAAGTTATAAGGATAGGTAGGCTTTATAATAACTAAGTTAAGTAGAAGACTAGTTAAGCTATTATAGACGAGATTAGCTATATCTTAGTTATCTTTAATAGTCTTATTATCCTTAGTAGTTTTCTTTCCTTTTCTCTTAATATCCTTAATAGTATCTTCGTTAATATTACTATTATCTATAATCTCCTTTCCTTTTTCTTTAATATCCTTAATAGTGTCTTTATTAACATTACTATTATCTATAATCTCCTTTCCTTTTTCCTTTCTTTCTTTAATAATGTCTTTTTCCTTAGTATTATATATAGTTTCTTCGTTCGTAGAGACATATCTATCGTCGTCCTAAAGGCGAACGCCGTCGTCGTTAGACTCGCGTCGAGGCTTAACGTTATCTACTATCGTAATAGGCAATCATTAGTAGGGAGATTAAGAGTAGTTTTTGTGAAGATAGAGGGCGTAATAATAAAATATTATAGTAGTAATAGTAATAGCGTAATAAATTAGTAGTAGAAAAAAAAAAGGAAAAAGACTAAAAAAAAGGCATTATTATACTAGCTATCTATAAATATAATATATAAATAGACGACGACTATTAAAAATAGGGCCTTATCCTAATAGCTAGTAACTTATATATAAAAATTTAGATTTTATATTAATATCTAATATTATATAAAAGATAAAGACTAAAAATAGAAAATAGACTAAGGGTAGCTTAGAAGCTTAATATTAGAGTTATTAGAGGCTAAGAGTAGTATCTTAATTTATAAAGTTTAAGAATACATATTAATAGAGAGGTTAAAGCGGTTAACGCTATAGATAATTATAGAAGATATTAAAATTTAGATTAATAAGGGGATAAAGCCTAGCCTAACCCCGAGGGGCGTAATAGGGCTAGGGCTACACGGCCCGGCGTACCTGCCGAGGTGTGTCTACGTGTCGATATAGCGACGGACGGCTTAGGTGTTATTATAAGCGTAGGAGGCGTCCTCGTAAGACTAAGTTATATTACTATTTTATAATAATTAAGGAGTTTTAGCACGTCTTCTTATAAAATATCTTTAGGTTCCTAACTATTATATATCTTATTATAGTTAAGCTATCTAATAAGGTATTATCATTTATAGCCTATATAGTAATAGGCGATAATCTTATTAATAATATATTTATTAGTGTCTTTTAAGGGGCCTAGGGGTAGAGCTATATGCGTTCTAGTAGGAATAGGCTCTAGGTGCTTAATACTAATTTCTAGTCACTAGTTAAGATAGGAGGGTAGGCTAAGCTTAAAACATAGTATAGATAGTTATTTAGTAATAAGGAAGGGGCTAGTATAGCGGTAGGATAGCTTCGTCTAGTAATTAAGGTAATATCTATTAGCACTAGGTTTAGCTAGCTTAATATAAATAATATTACTAACGTCTAAGGCGGGGGGTAGTTAATATTTAGAATTATAGTATATCTTAGTATAAGCTACGGCTAGCTAGGCTATATCCTAGGCGTTAGTAAAACGCGCTTTCTATAAGGATCTAAAATTATTATTATCTATTATAGCTAATAGCTATAAAAAATATTATAATTTACATCTATATAAAAGCTTAAAAGGCAAGATACTAGTTATACTTTATATAAAGGTATTAAGTAAGAATAGAATATAAGGTAGAGAGTAGTACTATTTAGATATATTATAGTAGGACCTAATTACTAAGTATAGGCATAACACTAGGGTCTAAATAGTATGCTTACTTAGACTATTTGCCTACTAATAATAAGTAGTTATTAGCTTACTAATAGTATTTAATACTTTATATAGGGATTACTATAGTTAAGATATAAATTTAAGATTAGTATTATAGATAAACTAATAGGGCATTCCCTAATCTAGGTATACTAGACGCACGTACTCTAAAGCCTATTTTTTAGTAGGCTAATCTATGCGGCCTTCTAGGCATTAAGTAAGCCAGGAAAACTTATCAACGACTATAAGTAAGCAGTCAATTCCATCATATTCTAGTAGGCCAGTAACGAAGTCTAAATATATAGTAGTAAATAGACATTTTAATATAAGCACTAGCTATATATCTCTATATAGAAGAGACCGTCTAGGCAAGGACTTCTAGTACTTAGGGCAGGTTAATATATACGTAGCGATATAGTAACGTATATTATAAAAGAAAATATAGTCACGTAGGAACTTATATATATATAGGGCGCCTCTAGTATGTAATTAATTATTATAGCTAATATAAACGACCTTATCTATCATTTTCTTAGGAATATATAGGCACTAATTATCTACGTCATAGAAATAAAGGAGTTTAGACTTAGGTTATAGGGCAAACTAGTATAGTATACTTAGAGCATTATCTTATAGTAACTATATATAGATTTTTTAGAAGGTCAGGTTAGTCGGTAAGGCTTAGGCGATACGCGCTAGGAAGTCATTATTAAAAGGGGCTATATAGGGATATAGTATAGTAGCTAAAGCTAGTTTAGTAATAAGGACTTTAATAGTATTATAGATAGTAGGAAGTCGTAATAGAGTATTAGTGTTAATATAGGCGTAACCCTCTCTATATTTAATCTTAATATTCTAATACTACTATTCTAGATATAAACACTAGTTTACTAACTAGTACTTACCTTTAGGCTTACTATTCCTAATACTTATAAAAGTATCCCGTATTATAGTATAGTTAGATATAATGATAATTTATATATAGTTAAGGTAATATTCTAGCTTCTATAGGGCCTATACTAAAGCGGTGGTTTCTAACTCCATAGCGCTATAGTTTTATTTAGCTAAAGATAAACTTTTAGATAGGAAGAGTATAGGACGTAATTTACTATTATCCTATATCTAATAGAAGGTGGTACTAAAACTATACTCCTTACTACTATCTATATATAGTTTAAAAGGCTTATTAAAATCTAGGTGGGCTAATTTAATAGCGTTAATTAGGGCGTCTTTTAGCTTACTCTATACTACCTAGCATTTATCCTATAGCTAATCTACGTTCTTATTCTATTAACGTATATGTTTAGCCTCTTAACGTAGGGACGGGGTAGACGTGTTAGTAGGGGGCTTAGTATAGAAGGGGAAGGTAACTTTAGTCGCGTAGGAGTCTCTTATAGGATTCTTAATTAGGGCTTACTAAAAACCTTAAGCTTTAAGCCTATTTAGGGGGTCTACTATAGTAGAAAAATAATCTATAAACTCACAGTAGTATCCTATAATGCCTAGACTAGCTTCTAATTATTTTAGGTTCTTTAGGATAGCTAGATCCTATATAGTAGCTATTTTTTCCTCTAACGTACTAAGACCTAGCTAGGATACCTAATATCCTAGGGCCTATAAACCGTCGTGTATAATGTGGCATTTAGCAAGTAATAACATATAACCTAAACGGCGTAGGATTCTAAAATAGAGATCTAGATAGTAAATATAGTTATTAATTATATATAAATAGATAATTACGTTATTAATATATACTAGGATAAACTACTAAAGGTAGGGATAGAATAGGTTCTCTATATAGTATTAGAAAAACCCTAGGCTAGTAGCTAGACCTATAGTGCTAACTATAAGTCGTTTTTAACTATAATAAGGTGTAGTAAAGGACGTCTTCTATCTATCTAACGGTTTAATAGGCTATTAAAAAAAACCTTTTACTAAGTCTAAAATAGAGAATATAGTACTACCTTATAGGGAGGATAGGATATCATCCTATCATAGTAAGGGATAGGCATCTAGTCTTAGTTTCGTATTAATATGGCGTAGGTTGATAATAACACGGGGCTTATCTCCTCGCCACACGATAAAAGCTAGGGAAGAAACTAGGCAAGGTTCTCCTAACGGGACGTCTTCGACGACACTAGCCTTACGTAGGGGGTCTAGGATGCCGTCTATTATGATGTGGTTACGCCTTAATAGGGCGTATAGGCGCTAAGCTAGATCTAAAATATCTATACCTTCCTAAAAGGTAATAGGTATAGTAATTCTATTATTAAACTTACTAATCTTAGGGTTAAATAGCTCTTAGTAGTGTCTAACGAGATTCTATAGCTTAGTAGTATATTCCTCGCCCTAATAGGTAGCTATATCTACTAAGCTTATATTAAAAGAGTTAGGGTCTTCTAGTAGTTAGATATAGAAAGGAAAACCGTCTAGGTGCCTAGGATCCTTAGGTGTGTCCTTAGGGTAATCTAGTCCTAATAGGTCATTTAACGTAATAGCCGCTAATACTATAGTCTAGAACACTTCTGCCTTTTATATAATATGGGTTAGACTAATAGTCCTAAGATCCTAGCCACAGAAAATACACATAGGGTAAGGGCTAAGGTTAACAAATAGGAGAGTAGTTTCCTAACTAGTTACTAAGGCGTAGGGGAGTAAGGCGTGTCCTTTCCTAATAGGCTTTAGTATTAACATATAGCTATATATCTAGATAGCTATATATATATATTATAAGGGAATATTAAAACTATAACTAGGGGGAATTATATATACCCTAGCTACCCTAATTTAATAAACTTTTATATAGTTATTATTATAGGCTAAGGCGAGTATTATAGTATGTTTATTAGGGAGTAGTAGTAAGTCTAGCTTATTACCTTTACCCTATATAATGTAAAGTTAATAATAGCGAAGAAACCTTATATCTAGAATAAGACCATAGGATAAGTCGTTAATAATACTATACGGGGCTATATATGACGCTACCGATCTATCTAAGTAGCGAAAGTTGACTAGGATAGACATCGTCTCTATGACCTGTAGACCTCCCTTGCTAATACTAGATAGAAGTAATAGTTCTAATATCGTCATTATAGGAATATCTAGAAAATACTTTATAGCCTAACGTCTACTTATAAGGCTTATTCTAGAAGTAATATTAAGTATAATAGTAAGAGTATAATTATTTATATATATATAGTTATAAAGGTATAAATTAGAGGTAAGCTAATAATTAATATCTATAATTATATAAACTATAGTCTATTTAACTTATTTAGTTAATAATATAAGGCTATTTTAAGCTAGAATAAGGCTTAGATTATTATATTAATCTTACCTTAGCGAGGCTAGCCTTATAGACGCCTGCTATAGCCTTTTACTAGGGATATAGTCAGACTAGGAGTCGACTTATCGTCTAATTCGTTAGTCCTATTAGAGTTATATTTAACTTTAATTTAACCATCTTCTACGTAGGTAAGATATACTTTAATAAGGCACGCAGGAGGCTTAGTACTAAATACCCTTTTATACTAATCTATAGATAAGGTTACTAGTTATCTAATAGGCGGTGCCTTATTATTAGCTATAGTATCTATTAGCGGGGTATATTCCTTTTTTATACTATATTTACGTATTTAACTATTATAAGGGTCTCTCTATTTCTAAAGGCGGTCATTCTAAGGTTTACTATTACGTCTATTATAGGGCTTATCTTCTTAGTTAATATAGCGGCGATTATAGGGATATAGGGATTAATCTTAACGGCCGTCTTTATAATTATTAGAATTATTATCTTATTACTAAGGATAACTATCCCTGTGGTTATTAAAATTACCTTCTATATATTAAGGATAACTTTCCTAGCGTCTACCTATATTATTATTCTACTAATAAGAGTAGCCGTCCTAGGAGGGATCCCTATTAGGCTATATTAATTCTCTATATAGCAAATATAAGGCTTAGGTTTAGGCCTTAATCGTCTATTCTATTATATCCTATTAAGCTTCTTAGGCTCTTTTAGCTCTATAATAATAAGTAAGTAACTTATAGGTAATAAAATCTACTATTAGGTTATCTACGGAGTTAACTAAAACTACTAGGCTTAGGTTAGAGTCCTAAAGAATATAGTAGGCTATCTAGTCTTTATTTATACTATTAGCCTTATAATAGAGAGCCTTCTTATAGTTAAGGTACTATTAAAGTATTAAAACGTCCTCTATTATAAAGGAATGTTTAAGGCCGTCTACTTTTTCTATAATTACCCTATAGTCATACTTAAAGTATTCTTATAGGAGCTTAATCTATAGATCTAGGTCCTTACCTAGTTAGGCTTTAGTTAACTCTAATAGGCTAATAAACTAAGTATAGCTATTAGATTCTTAATTAGATAATAGGCTAAAGGCTATATTTTAAAGAATAACTTTAGTACCTACCTAGCTTATTATCTATCTAATCTAATTAATATATAAAATAATATCTATCTTCTTAGAGTTATATGCTAGGACCTCTGGTTTAAACTATCGACGGAAGCTAGGGGGTGGTCTATCCTAATCGTCGCGTCCTCGTGGTCTGTCCTAATCGTCGCGTCCTCGTAGTCTGTCCTAATCGTCGCGTCCTCGTCTAGGGGAGACTATAGGCGACTATTGCCGGGAGTTAGATTAGAAGGGGCGACGGGCACAATAGGAATCCTAAGATAGTTCTACGAGGAATTCTAGGGGGTTATCAACATTTAGTCTAGACGAGAATCATTTAAATAAGTCCGTTATTATAGCTAGGCTATTAAGGGGAGCCTAATTAGTAATTATATCTTATAGGGCGTAAGCTTTAAGCTACTATTATTCTTTTATCCTTATACTCTAGATAATAGTAATAGCTAACTTAACCTTAGTATTATTAGCTTCTAAAAGGGGGTAAAGTATATAGCATACGTTTTTAGCTACTTCTTACTTAGCTATCTAAATCTATATAGTATTATTTCTATAGTCTAAGCTAGTATATAGTATAACTAGTAACTCTATTATATTGTCTTTATTAATTAGGTTAGGCGGAAAGGGGATAGATTATATACTTAATAGGGAAGGTGTGTAAGGGGATTAGTCTATATCTATATTAATAAGAGATAGTAACCTTAAACGCTAGGGCTAAAAGGATAGAGCTAATTAGTATAATTAGTTTTCTTCTTTTTCTTCTAGGGGCTAATTTTCTTCTTCTTATAACTATTCTAGTAATAGCTTTTATAGGGTATTTCCTATAGATAGTTTATTAGTTAAATAAGGATTAGGCGGTATTACTATATCTTCTATAGGAGGAGTTACTATTTCCTCTTATTACCTTTCTTCTCTTATACTAAATAAGGGCCTTCTACTATATAGGGATATAATATATAGCTTAAAAAGATAATAGCTTAATTAACTAGTACTAGGAAAATAGCTTAGTCTAGTAGGAGTAAAAGAATTTATTAGTTATTAGTTAGTAAGCTCTTCTTTAAAAGGAAGGAGTAGAGGTTAGTTTATATATTTATCTTTAGGAGGAAGGAGTAAGAAATTAGCTAGACTTTATACTAGGGTTAAGGTTAAAGTTAATATAGTCTAAGATTATAATATAGTCTTAGATAGGGTAATTAGGTTAGTTCTTTTAATAAAATAACCTTAACTATCTCTTAGTAGTTTATTCCTCTTTAGTTAGGGTTTTATTATAGGTTATTAGTAGTATTAGTTAAATAGGTAAGGTAAGGGGTTAGAATAATATAATAAGGGGTTTTTAAGCTAACTAGAAGGCTAGAATTAGGCTAATATATCCTTAATCTTTATAGACTAAATAGGAGGAATAAATCTAGGCTAAGAGGTAGTAGAGTTTAAGGATAGCTTATATCTAGAGTAATAGACATAGCTAGACCTTATTATTCTTATAATATACTATAGTATAATTTAGATAATATTAGTAGATAGGATTTAGAGGAGAGTTAGGCTTAATCCTAAAGGTTAATAATCTTTCTTTTTAATAGAAGACTTATTAGAAAAAATTATATTAGGGCTTATAGCGTTAAGATAATAGTTTCTAATAGTTAAAATTAGTAAGAAATAGTAATTACTATTATGTGGCGGATTATATAATACGCGAGAGCGAGAGAGAGAGTAAGGGCGAGGGCGTCATACTATAGGGTATAAGCTAAAGTAAAGACCTAATGAATGTGTGTATAAAGGAGGGAGAAAGAGAGGCTATCTAGGAAAGGCGTGGCGGCTGATGAGGGGCTGGCTAAGTCAGCCAGCCGAGGCGTGCCTGCCAACAGTTAACTTAAGTTAGGTGACTACGTTCCTAAGGGCGACTATAAGTTTAAGGTATACGCCTTAAGAATCTTTAGCGACCCTAACATTAAATTAGACTAGGACGTTTCCGAGACGGTAAAGTTCCAAATTAGTAAGCTAGCGGGCGATACGGTCTACAAGAGTTACTAATCTAGCGGGGAAAAGATGCACGAGAATGCCCTATTCTAAAGTCACGAGGAGTACATAAAGGTCTATAGCATTATAGTAATAATTCTAGTTAAATAATGCCATTCCTCGGGACTAAAGGCTTTAGACGGTAAAAAGTGCCCAGACGGTACGACCCTATAGGAGTGGAAGGCGGGAATGCCGTATCTAAAGCGGGGCGCGGATGGATGTTACTATTTTAACGCACTGTGCGTAAAGATTTAGTTTAGGTAATTACTACACGGGCATGAAGAATTGTGTTAGAAGAGATTAGTCATGTCTACAAGGTTCTATCATCATGCAGGGCTCCGAACAGTGTAGACCGTTATGCGGACTATTAATCGATTTGCGACCAAAGTGTTTGACTATTCGTCTGACACAGCCAAGGTCTGGCCGGGTAGCGAGGAGGGAGCGAACAGTTCTGCGGAAGCTGAAGCAGAAAACGGAACCAAGTAAAGCAAAGCGATCTATCAACCAGGTAAAGTAATGGGTTCAAATTTTGCCTTACTTGGTTGTTGGACACACTGGCAATATGCGGCCAGGCTGCTTGTCGTATCTTGGTCGTAATACCGTCTGAGCTAAGGGGTTGTATTTTCGGTGTGTAGGACGCACTTTTCATCTCCTTAGTCGAGATATGCTGCTCTTGCACATAGAAAAAAACACGAATGGATACTTTTTATCGTGGATGAACAGATATATATCCTCCTTCGTCACGCCTAGAGCGACTTCCTATTTTATACCTAGATAAGGTGCTAATTTAGATATATTAGTAGGTAGTAATGTGCTAATAATATCGCCTCCTTTGTGCCTAATCGCCGACTATATAGTCGCTAGTAGGGCGCCCCTAACTAATAATATATTTGTCACGATCCTAATACGCCCTATTATTAATCATGTGCTATAGTACTAAACCTTACTAGCTTAAATATAAGTAGTATAAAAAAACCATACTCTAGTGTAGTCTAGCCGCTATTTTCTTAGAACTAGTTAATTCTATCTTTACTCTACTAAAAGTACCTTATTTGCCTTCTATAGGCTCTTTAAGTTATTATAAGGCCTAGTTCAGTAAATAGTAGTAAAAGGCTATACTCCGCTAACAGCTCAAGTACTGGTACCATGTAGCTGCCGATCTATGTCAGATGTAGGCTACTGATACTAGCCAGATGCTAGTTTATTGCGCCAACTCTAAAAGTTACCACCGTTAACATGCAACCTTCTCAGCCTCGCCACGGAGCATATCACAGCTCTCTAATACATCATCCTGCCACTCTTCGCTTTCAACGCCCCCCTCTTGGTCGATTTTCTCGCAGGCGTCGAGCACGTAGTTTATGCTTTCTAGCCTTGTGTTGCGGCCCGGGTGCGGCGGCGGTTGCTCATCCGGCGCCTCTCCCCGCAGCCGCGCGCAGGCCTTATCAACGGCGGCGCCAGTCTGCTTGCCGCGAATCCAGCAGATGAATCTCAGCTTTAGCTCGTTGCCGTAAATCTCAGGCACTTGCGGTCCGCCGATTCTCTCCTGCACGCTGGTTATGGCATTATCAAGCCACTTCACCGATTGGCCGATTGGGTTATCCCAGTCCTTGATGAGGTTCAGGATGTCATGCGCGTAGGGAAGGAGCGCGGCAAAAGCCACGGCCGATCCAGCCTTGCCGCCAACCCGGAAAGTCTTGCCCACTTTAGAGCCAATTCTGCCACCTAAGATGTTATTAGTGGTGGGGGATTCCTTTTTACATGCGTAATAAAACTTTACCTGATACTGGTCTTTGGATACGCTTTGCTGGGTCGCAGGCAGCGCGCCGCCTTCCAAAGCAAGAGGGAGACGACTGGAGCGAGTAGTCGGGATTATTAATCTTCTCCCCCCGGGCTGTGGGCTTGTTCTCGTTGACCTTGTATGCGTGCGAGATGCTGTCTCCGGGAACAGGGCCGGATGCCGCAAACTCTTGGTTGAAACGCACAGCCGGGTCATTGGGATGGATACCGGGGATCCAGTGCCCCTTGGGAACATCCTTCGGCGCCACTATGTAGATGTAACCCGTGGAAGACTTGGCGCCTGTCCTACCAAAAGCGTACTTTTCGGCTGTTTCTCGCGAGCGGCTGAGTGAGACGTATCCAGACTCGCCCGCAAAGCTGAGGTGGTTTCGTAGGCTCATGTCGCTGCCCTGCGGCTTGAACCCCTCCTTGAAGATGACCTCGGGGGGCCGCGAGTCGCCGCGGTAGAAGATTCCTTTTCTGTTCTTGCTCGGCGTCTTTATCTTGGCGGCCTCTTCTGCGCTGATCATCTCGGGTTGTTGGTTGAGCTGGCGACGGACCCACTGCTGCCCCGGCTGCTGCCTTGACATGTTGAACTTATCTGGCATGGTCCAGTTGAAGTTTTCTGGCATGGCCGAGTTGACGTTGTCTGGCATAGTCAAGTTGACGTTGTCTGGCATGGTCAAGTTGAAGTTGTCTGGCATGGTCAAGTTGGACAGCTGGTCGCTGAGGATGTCATTGAAGAAAATGTCAAGCATGGGCATCGTCAGGATGGTGCTATCAACCTTGACGCCATCGATGACCAAGATGTCGTCTTCCGCCGCGGGTTGTGGCTCGCGTGCCTGCTGCGGCGCGGCAAGGACATGGAGAGCAAATAGAGCTGGGAAAAGTTGATGAAACATTTTTGATTAAGTTCCTTTGGACTATGCTTGTTGCTTAGTTGTACGGTTCGTGTAAGGCGAGTATTGCCCGTTAGTTAGCTGTCGTCGACCTAATTATAATCATTGAGTAGAGGCGCGAAGTCTGTGATCGAGGCAAGCTACAGATAGCAATGAGTCAGGGAGATTGCATAGTTTCGAGGGTCAACGTGTAAGCAAACCGTCTTTGATTCATGCTTGATATATGATTTTCGAAGCCATAAATCACAAATGACAATGAATCAGGTGAATTGTAGTTCCATGGGACGAAAGCATAAGTATGTTCTGTGTAAGTCCTGCCTGATAAGTGGATTTTACGGCCATAAGCTAAAGTGTGTAAAGCGACCCGCAAGCATTTCAGACGGTTCATGATTCGCAAAACTGGGGCGTATTGACGGCTGACAACTTGCAATTGACGACTTGCGAGCATAAATGAGCGGTTTAAGACTTGGTTGCATAGATACGCTAGTTAATAGCTCTCGAACCAATTACATCATACTATTTTATATCACCGCCGACAAAAAAAGGGACCCAGTGACTAGTTATATGCAGATTCAAAAGCACTTTCGGCTATCATTGCCGACATGCCCCAGTCATGAAACAACTGTAACACGGCGCATAAATTCCATCTGAGCATCTCGGATTCTCGGCACGTAGGTGACAAAACTGATCGCCGCTTTCTCACTAGCTCACCACCAAGCAGCGCCGAACAGGTTTGTCACCCACGTGCTCGGTTCCTCGTCCGGGCCATGATCTTCGCAGCTCACCTTGGCGAGGTATGCATTGAGGCTATGTCTAGCCCTATCGTTTATATTATGCAAGCCTGAAAGGAATAAGCCACGACTCATGACTGTCTTTCCTTGCGCCTATTGTTTTTGGATTTAAAAGACCGCAGTCCTTTTCTCATGTCGCTGTTAACACGCTAAGTCTGACGCAATTATTATATGATCCCAAACTGACTTTCTTTTTTCCTATTTTCTGCATCATTAACCGAAATTCACAATGCACATTTACACCGCCATCGCCATTGGGGCTGTTATGATGAGTACGGCGTCGGCTCAATGCAAAATCGGCAACGCACAATGCGAATGGTTCGGCACATCCACAGAGTGCGGCGGAACTGAGAATCACATTGGAGACTGGGATGAGGAGGGTAGGCAGCTCACATACTGGACAAGAAGACTGAGCATATCCGCCCTCTTCGAGAAGTATCCAGGCCTGGGAGAGGATTGCTATAACGCTTATGGCTTGGGATGCGTCGGCGGCTATAAACGTCTATGGTGCAAGGAGGATATGGTAAGTCTTCAGCCCTTGAACCTCGCCCTAAATAGGTCGCTTACCAGTTGTTTCAATTTAGTATCCAGCAGCCTTTCAGTGCAGTAATCCTAACAAATAACCTATTAGTTAGTTACTGCAGGGCTAGGGTGATGCAAAATGCGCAGTCTTTACACCGAAATGGACTAGGACACGAGTGGCAATCATACTAGTAGTGACCTTGTAAAGGGTTCGAGAATATAATATATTCTTAGAAGATGTTCTATAAATTCTTAACTTTCCATTGCACAGCACTAGTACTATAAACAAGCAGGCGCGCCGTAACACCACATACTTGGCAGGGATACATAGAAAAGCCAAATTCTTTTTTAAAAGATACTTCTATTTATGTGTAAATTACATTAAAAATAATATGCCTATTGAAAATCTACTGGTAACGTTCACGCAAGGCTCGTCCACGTAGTAAAAAAGCTCTCATGCTAATAGCACTACACATTCAATAATAGCTCTACCTCACTCGGTGGTGTAGCAGCTGTTGCTTTTGTCATTAACATGACATCCGAACGAGGAGTCTAGTCTGCAGAAGCACGACGATCTGATCTCAATATCGGCCTCTGCCGAAGCAATGAGCAATAGTCGTTTGATAATTCCGGCTTCTGCATCGCGACCGACCCGTGCAAGGCACTCGTGGTACCCATGCAACGCCCAAATGTTATTCGGGTGTTGATGGGCGCGTCCTGGTGTTGGTACGTAGCCCAAGTCCTCGGCATAGGCTTCAAGAGCCTGATTGACGTGGCCTTGCTCCAGAGACAGTGCAGCATACGCATGCCGTGCTGGGAGCATCCAACCCCACGGCTCCGCAAACGGCAGCTTATCCTCCAGCGCAATTGCATCTCGAAGCCTTTGGAATGCGACGTCGAAATTACGCCTTCTATATTCAATCTCTCCGTCCAGCATGGCCGACGCCACGTGAAGAATGTCTGTGACTTTATTGGGAAAATCCAGGCGCGTAGGAGGAACGAGAGAGGAAGCCGCCTTGAAAAGCTGCCTCTCTTCGTCTGCCTTGGCTACCTGCCGAGTTGCAGCAAAGGCTATAGCTCTCCCATAATGTCTCATGACATTGGTGACGCAGTACAAGTGTTTGTCCTCGAATGTGTCGAGCGCCAAAAGTTCGTCCCACATTCCAAAGCGAATGTACACATGAACTCGCACTGCCAAGAAGAACTCCATCCAGTTGGCCAGTGCAGGTGTCTCTACCCTGAGTATGTCTTCCGTGATGGCTGCTTCCATTCGCGTGGTCGCCGACAGCGCTATTTGCGATTTGCCACCCAGCATTGCCGCGTAAATGAGAGAATGATAATCGTGCATCCGGTAATAGCTGTAAAACGTCAAGCCACCGTTATTTCGGAAGAACTTGTCGTCTGCAGTTGTTGCCTTGAGATTGTATTCTACCGCTCGTCGGTAGTCGCCAATGAGAACATCAATATGGGCAGGCATGTGATAGGTATGGCCGGTATCCGGCACTTGGTCGCGAATCATGTCAGCCGCTCTCAGCGCGGCCTCGGGCGTGGCAGACATCTCCATGAGATGTATGTACATGTGCGCAACACCAGGGTGCTTTTCCACGCCTGGCAGCGCCAGATTTCTCTCTAATAACTCCCTGACCTCAAAGACTGGGGAGCTAGATATCGGAAGGCCGGTGGTAGAGTCGAATAGTTTTCGTGGGGCGCAGTTCATCAGTGCATCGGCGAACAAGGTGACTGTATCGAAATCACCATCGCCGAAGCGCCGATGCACCTCACGCATAGCATCGGCGTATGCTTTATCGCAGACAGTAAAGTCTCTCGCCGGATCATCGGATGGATATCGCTTATCAAGCGCCGTAATGAGGGCTGCCTCCCAATCCGTCGCGTGCTTTATCCTGCGTCGAGCCATCTGCGAGTATTTATAGGTGGCCGCAATCGCGTCGAGCTTGTCTCTCTCATCAAAGAGACGCCAAGTCTTGTTGTAGTTTGGCCCAGAGCAAAATGAAACACCCCAATACGCAATCGCCAGGTTTTCGTCATGGCCAAGTGCCTGCTTGTAGCAAGCTATGGCTTCGTCATGATTGAAACAATAGGTCCAGAGTAAGGCCCGGTTGAACCACGTTTGAGCTTCTGCAGACTGTGTTGAGACCTTTAGAGCAAAGCTTCCTAGGTCGTAGTACGGATCGCTAGATGCCCTGAGCATCACTTGGTTGCCGGTTGGAGGGCCCATGCTGGAATTAAGTCTGGGTATTGCTGTGACTTTGCACGAGTGATGCAGCGATTGTGGCCGCTTCTCTGATGTTTTGGCGCACTGCGCAGAACCGTTCAATCGTAAAGTAACCGGATAATTTTTTTGTATTTCAAGATAAGGATGGCACCTATAAAATCGGCTTTTTCGTCATCCATTTGCTCCACAGTCGCAGGCCCTTGGTGATGGCATGTCGGACCTTTTAAACTCAGCTATCTCGGATGATTGATTTGTTAAGGCTGTAGAACCCCGCACCCCGCACCCCCCGGAATGTTCTACCCGTAAAGAAGCCTATAAATTCGCCAATTAGTTATCATTTAATTAGGTACTTACTGAGTGGTCAGCGCTGGTATTCACTCTTGTGGCGGTCTCCCGCCCGCGTTACTGACACACCAAGCCCAGTAATACTGACATGGTAAGTAACTCTTCGCGAACCGCTTCCTAATATTTGCGACTCGCCAGCTAGTCTTTTCTATGCCTTCAAATATCTGTCCCTTACGAAGACAGCTGGATGCATGCCTTCACCCACCATATAGCCATTATTGAAGATTAAGTGGAACACTGAAATTCTAGTTCAGCGAGCTGCTCATCTTTAATCGTAATACTTTGCCTTTTTACCACCAATGATTGGCACCTCTTCAACCTCGCCGTGTGGTCCCTTTCCTACGCCTTTGGCTACTCTAGCCTTCACCCACTCACCCGCCGTAATGCCCACGGCGCTCTTGTCCGTGACTTGGTCAAAGCCCAAACGCTCCAGTACCTCGCTCGCCACAGGCTTCAATTCCACGTTGTCCTCTGGGCGGACAAAATACAAAACGCCCAGGCGCTCCGTATCCCTCTGATCAGGTGGTGGTACCACAACACGGTGGATACTGCTCTTGAGAAAGCCATTGGTGAAGAACTCGAGCGAGTCGGCCACGTTCACCGTGATACTGCCGGGGTGCGGCTTCACCCACTTCCACTCGCCATCGGGGGTTCGGACCTGCAGTGCTGCGACAGGCTGCCGGAATAAGAGTGTGAGGCTGCCAAAGTCGGTGTGGCCTTTGACCCAAACATTGCCGAGCTGCTCATTCTCTTGCTGGGTTCTATGGTGGTACTTCATGTAACGTAAGTGGCAGTCACTCTTCTCATCATAGCGATGTATCTTGAGAAAAGCGTCCTCTGGAAGTTGGAGAATGATGGCGAATAGTGTAAGAAGCTTCCGTACAACCTCATTGTGGATGTGGCGTGCAAATCCTTCAATCTCGGGGCGGTTCTGGCCTATGATCTCGGGATGAGAACGTTCTAAAGCGGGAATAAACTTTGGAATATTGTATATCTCAGTGTTGTCAAAAACACCTCGAATTATTTCCTGATAAGCTTTAGACGCGATTGTCTTATATATTCAACTGAGGGGTCGACTCACGCGAAGGCCCAAAGGCTTGTACCCATTATATCCACCATGCTCAAGGTCGGCACGATACTTGAGCTTTTCTTGGGTAGGGAGGCTGAATAGCTCTTTTCCGATCGAGAATTGACGGTCCACTGCGTCTTGAGACAATCCAAAATTGATGATATAGAAGAAGCCTGCCGCTGAGTCAGTCGTGCGAAAAGAATGAGCACCAGAATCTGACACTGACCTATCTTCTCAATAGCTTCATGTAACTGCTTCGCGAGCTCTTGTTTACCACCTGGCTGATCGAACCGAGACAGATCCAGGGTGGCCAAGTCGGCCCAGTCCACTGCGCAAAGCGTTAGATCAAAATAGAACAGCGCTTTCACAATATCTACTATATTGATGACTTACGCTCATATGAGGTCTCCGGAACTTGATGATATGGGGGAATGCTCTCGCCCGTAGGAACAGGGGATGCTTTTTGAGTCAAGGCAGACATGATATGTGGAATGTATTGTTGAAATTCGGTGTAGCTTTCTGGTCAACTCGGTCACACACCAGGATTTCAAGACAAGTCAAGGTAGATTTATACTTGATTATTCTTAGTAGGCAATATCAAGGCGAATACACTGGCCATTCGTTCAGCTTCGAGTGTCTTTCACAAAACCAATCGCGGCAATTTCACGAAATTGATAAAGACTTAATCCAGTTCACAGCCCGCTGGTTTAGTGCGTACACCTGTTGCGTGCTTGGTAGTCCTGATGGCGACTCCAATTTATTTGGTCCGAGCCAGTCATTTATCTTCCGCCCGCAGCGGTCGGGATGCGCCCCCGCAGCTATTGAACACCCTTCAGACTGTTCAAAATCGTTATGAATGGAATTCATTTCAATTTTCAGAGTTCTTCATGGTCAGTATTGTGTGGACTATATGCCCCGGTTAATTTATTTTCTCGTATGTTGACCTTCGGATGTTTCTTCTCATGATGGCATTCCGCGGACATACCTGTCTCGCCATCGAAGGCTAGGATTTGCAATGGCCGTGTAGATCACCAGTCTGAGTATTACTCTGTTAAAATAGACACGGAACTCGCTTCCTACATGGGATAATTCGGCACAAGACGACCCCGAAATCTATATGAGGCATTGGGTTTCATCTCTATTGATTTTATAGATTCGGCCAACGACTTCACCGCGAATTATGACCAACTCCAGCAGTGCATTCGAGACTCACAAAGATGTCGAAGCAATTGTAACGACCGACGCTGATACTAATAGCGTAACTGACCAGGATGCACGCGGCATCCGATTTGTACCGCGTGGCGAGGTCATGCCAGAGGCCTCATCCTCGCAGGAAAGCATTGCAGGGTACGATGCAGAGCTCATGAGTGGCCGAACATTGCTCTCGGCGGAAGAGGAGAAGAAGCTTCTGCGCAAAATTGATTGGCGTTTGATGACTCTATGTTCCCTCATTTTCATGTTCAAGCAATTGGACAGCCAGAATGTAGGCGCAAACTACGAGCGAGTTACGTACGTGGCAGCAGCGACTAATGGGCATAGATATCGAATGCCAGAATCATGAATCGGGGAACAAGCCACAACATTATGAAACAACTGGGCATGACTGCGGACGAATATAATCTCGTAACAGTCGCCTATTATGTGAGCCATTCTTGGAAACTAGCCCTCGACTTCAACTCATCGCATTTCTAGATCCCGTACATTGTGGGTGAGGCGCCTTCCAACCTACTACTCAAATACTTTTCGCCTTCGAAATGGCAATCCAGAATAATGATTGGATGGGGCATCTTTCTCATGTGCCATGTACCTGTCAAAAGTAGAGCAGGCTTATATGCAACTCGCTTTCTTTTGGGTTTGGCTGAGGCAGGGCAATTTCCTGGCGTCATCCTGCAGATGACGTATTGGTACAGACCGGATGAAATGTCGCTTCGTCTGCTGTATTTCTGTAACTAGACTCCAACTGTGCCATTCTTTTTCTAGATGCCGCTAACTGATGGTTTTCCAGATATCTGCGGAAATACTGCGGGCATTCTTGGCGGATTGCTTGCCTATGGATTCGACACCATCTCAGGCGCAGGTGGGCTTTCAGGGTGGCAATGGTGAGCTCCCGTGAGAGAGTCGATATCTGAGCAATGACTGACACAATCCTAGGCTATTCCTCGTGGAGGGGCTCGCAACGGTCCTATTCGGCTCCGTAATCTGGTTTGTTCTACCGGACTGTACGATCTTTCTTGCCACCAGAGAAATGGATGAATGCCTGTTAACACTTTGCGCATTCAGTCCCCGAAACTGCAAGCTGGCTCACCGAAAGAGAGAAGAAGTTTATTCAAGCTCGTCTGCCGGCAAACGCCCCACGAGCTACAGAAGCAAACTTCAACTTGTCCGAGATTGTTGCGTCTCTTAGAGACAAGAGACTTTGGCTCTTCACTCTTATCTGGGCCACCTTTACTGTCGGAACACAAGGTGTTACATTCTACCAATCAACCGTTATTGCGAACCTTGGGTTCTCGTACGTACTCGGCCTTTACAAAGGAGTCATCTCGATTGCTAGCGTTACTAATTCGGTCTCAATGTTCGGGACAGAACTATTGCCCAAGCTCAGCTCCTCAATCTTCCAATCACTGTCACAGCCTTGCTCATCATCGCGATCACCGGAATCATGGCTGATCGGAGAAACATCCCGAGGCCGCTGTATCCTCTTACCTTTCTGGTCATCATTGTGATCTGCTACGGCGTCTTTGTGGCTCATCCAAGCAGCGCTGCAATATATGCGGTCACTTTGATTGGGAATGCTGTGACTGCGGCATGGTTCCCAGTCATGTGGTAGGTCAAGGCACAGCTTTTATCCAACTCTGAAACTCCGTACTGACAGTGAGATGGCATAGGCCATGGCGTGTGCAGACCACATCCCACGCAACGGGCTCAGCGTTCTCGATTGGATTCGTCAACAGCTACGGCCAAATCGGCGGCGCACTCGGACCACAAATCTTCAGAAGCCACTACGGTCCACGGTACACTGTGCCTTTCTGTGTAGCCATGGGATTAGTAGGCGCGTGCATCATCTTGACGACGGTGACATGGTGGATCACGCGGTTTACGGAAAGCGAAACAAGAAGAATAAAGCAAGCAAAGTTGGCGGCTGATCGGAGGGGGGAAACGGTTCTGGGGGACGTTGTGGACATGGACTTGAAGCCGAGAGCGTGAAAAATCTCATGGCAACACATGGCAACATATCGTGATTGAGGACTAGGCCAAACTTTGCACGGGATCGTGAGGGGCTATCCATAGTCTGTCGGTAGATATTGACTCATGAGCAAGCGGTGTGAGTTAAAGCTCTCAGGTTGAATGCAATCTGTATTGTGAGTGTTTGTCTTGCAATATAGCATCACACAGGTGAGCAGACAAACCTTCCTACTGCAGACTAAGCCAATGCTCACTCCGCGATGCTTTTGGACGCCATACTCTTCTACAGAAACCACACATGAATCAATCTTAATTATTGTACACCGTGATTTTTTGCTCACAGTCTTTTAGTAGACAGCTAAAAAAAATATGTATACATATGTATGAAGAATTCAAAACCGACATGGAAGAGAAATTGCCGAGTGAGTCTAGGAAGTGCCACTACAACTTTCTCTGCAAGATTTGTGTATTTGCGTTTCTGCCGCGAGTTAAAATTTTCTTCTTCTCTAATCTATGTAAGCTATGGAAAAAATTGACCTGCATGTACATCCCAAACAGCAGTGTGCTGCACTGTAAGAAAAAAACAGAAACCAAACTGCTGCTCGTGCACGATGCCAGACCATTCACGGCATCATTCAACAGCCGTCGTTGGACTGTCTGCGCGGAACAATACACAGCTACCAACAGCGGCGAGAAAGCCGGCCGTCGCCAAAATCAATCCTTTGTCCAGCCCTCGACGTGGTTAGGACACGTCTTTTTGCCGCAGTCGCTCAGCTTGACCGTGCCCGTGCTGGTGCTTGAACTGTACATGCATTCATTGACCGCTCCATAGGCAATAGACTCCTTGATGGCAGTCATTTTGAAAGTTTTCTAGTGCCTGATAGTTGATGGTAACATGTAAGTACAGTTTGCAGAATTTCTGTGTAAAATTGTTCCGAAACTGTAACAAAAGATCTTGACGACAGAAAGTGTGGGGTGAAGCGTCGAGCGATGAGCCACGACACCAAAGTCAACAGACTATTGCAACTTGTGGCTAATGGGTGAAAGAAAGACCGCTTGTAGAGATTTTCCTACCTGAAGGATATATACAGTTAGAGAAGAGGACTTGGAGGTGAAAAGAGGGCGCTAGAATTTAATTATACTAATGATCTTGAGGAAAGAAGCCATGTTGAGGTTGGAAAGAAAGCTACAAAAAACCACCTGTTGAAGAGAAAGGCTTAAATAAGGCAAATCACTTATTATGTTGCAGGTCCTGGGTCTTTTGTGTGCCTTGGACCTTTGGTATGCCTTGGACCTTTGGTATGCCTTGGACCTTTGGTATGCCTTGGACCTTTGGTATGCCTTGGATCTTTGGTATCTCTTGGATCTTCGGTCTGCCTTGGAAGCGCTTGCCTGACCTTCTATGTGCTTCGACATCTGACCTACTATGTGCTTCAACATCTGGCCTACTATGTGCTTCAACATCTGGCCTACTATGTGCTTCAACATCTGACCTACTATCTGCTGCAACCGCACCCATAGGTAGGCTGTGTAACTAGTAGCCAAATGCCGAGATTCAGAAGTTGGCTACTGCAAGACACACCGAGTTAGGGCACCTTACACCTTACACCATGCTAAAGTAATTCCCTATCATCGATTGCGATTCAACGCCACATTGATCAGCTTTGACAATCAAAAAGGCAGCGCTGATCAAAGGAAAAGAAAAGAAAAAGTAAAGAGATGGGTACACTGCATGGCTGAAGGCGTCCATCTGTCGCACTCTAAAACGAGATGGAACATCCTTAATAAGCGTGGATAACAGGCCAAGGACCACGTTGGAAACACGTAATGCTTGGATGCATGAAGAATAGATTGGGTGGCACTTGTAGGCGACCTGCAACCAACGCCACGGATGTCTGTGCCGCCAACAAATTGGCGGCGCGAAAACGCGAATGATGGCACTGCATAAAGAATACAAACAATGCAAACAAGGTTGTAAGTTGCACGAGACCTACTTTATCTATTTATCTGCGGAGGATCTAAAGCAATTATCTGAGCGTCGGCCGCCATTTTTCCAGCTGAAGTTTTTACTTGCGAGCCTGATGGATGCGACGAGTCGCGCGGGGCGCGCTGTGACGGTTAGCGCACTCTACATTTTCATGCGCATGAGTGTCCGAGCACAAAGCTTAGGTACTAAATTAGTTGGAGAATTCCCATCATGGCAGCTCACTGCTCTTTCCGAGGTCCGCAGAAGGCGCGCATTAACTACTGACGACTGCGTTGGGCCTCGATCCGCGAGCATCATCACCACCCGCTTTCAGCCAGAGACATTGAGAATGAACAAAAATAGGACGACTTTGGGTATCCACGCATGGCTCAAGGCTTGGACAAGTGCGCGCCCCTGCAGAGCCGTTTCCTTTTTGCTCGGCAGTTGCTGAGACAGACGAGGAAGGTCATAGGGCCAGCGCGCGGGGTTGGCCATCGAAGTTTTAGAACGGACAAAGCTAGCAAGAAAAGGTTGCCCCGATTCATCTCAACAAACGAGATGAAACCACGTGAAGAAAAAGACGCATTCGAAACCGCCACTTTTCGAGTGACGTTTTTGAGCGACAATTTCTAGTGACGGAGATGGATGAAATTGTCAAGGACATTGGGCCCTGCCCCTCAAGCCATGATAAACCGACAGCTGATGAGAGCCCATGTCCCTGCCGTTTCATCGTACATCGGCGTCCGGGGAAGCGAGAACAGACCAAGCAACCGAAATTGGTGTGAATTCGCTTGTGGGATTGACCAAGGCTTGTCGAGTCGCCAATCAGCACGTAATTCTTACCTGATGCGCGAGAAAAATGCAAGCATAGCCAAGTACCGTGCAAGCGCCGACAAGCACCGCAGCTATGATTGCACGTGGCTTGGACGACTACAATGAAAAAGGAAGGATGATGAGAAAGCAAGTAATGCAATGCTACAGTGCCATTGACAGCTGTCCAATATAATAATGCCGTGCAGTCAATGCAAGTAATGGCTGCCAAGGACCAATCAGAAATCTTGTTGCTCGAGGAGAAAAAAGCACAGAGGAAAATTGGCCGCTTGCTCGGGGCACTGGAGCTCCAAAAGGCTAGATTTCGGCCGGAAGGCAGTCCGTGTGCTTTTGTGCATCCGAGTGGCTTTTGAAAGAAGAGGCGGTGGCCAATTCTTGGTAGCATAACAAGTGTCAACTGGCAAGCATCAGGCACATCGGATTCTATTGCCGTCGTCAGCCTGCTATGCTCCTAAGAGCGGCTTGACTCCGTGTGTGCCAAAGGCGCCAGCGCCCATCGTCGGTCAGCCAAGTGTCCGCGATTTGGCGACAAGTTCTTTTTCCATGTTGTCCATGCCAATTTGGTAAAGTGGTGCCCCAGTTGACCTCCACCTGCGTGGCTTGCGCTAAGACCATTTGAAGCACCTCATGGCTTGTCGATCTGCGGGAGAAACAACAAAGTCGATGTTGCTTGTGGGCAATGCCTTTTTTCCTTTGCACCGACCAAGGCACCCAAGCACCCAAGGCTACCGATAACAAATGATTATGCCATGTTCTCGGGCCCCCATCCCGCGTGCCGCCAGGTATCGAGAGAATCGTCGATCAATGCACTCACGTCGGGTTCCTATTGATCCCTGCCACAGTGAGCGACATGCAGGCCTTCTAGATTTGGACAGCCTGGGGCACGCTGTCTCTTGTTATTTTTGACATTTGAAACAAGCTGGAAATGGACAAGGACTGTGGGATGGCGCCACACCATGTGTTGGTGGGAAGTGACTTGTTCCCCATCCCCATCGCCTTCGTTTTGTCCCGCTCTAAAACAGTGAAAAGATTTGCTTTGCCCGAGCACCGGCCCGGCCCCTAGCCCGAGGACAGAAAAGGGAACCAAGCGTTGGTGTGGCTCGACCCAAATTAAAATGCCCACTTGGTTTTTTCTCGTCGCCTGTACTCCGTATTCTGGCTGATTCTTGAATAGTTTCTGGCCCCATTGCGTTGTCGTTGATTTTCTGCTTGATGCTGCATACTGGTATCAAGTTGGACTTCTCTTTCCCCGTAGCAATGCATCAGCATGGTATCCGTCATTGCTCGATCCAGGCTGCATTAGCAAGACATGACGTCTGGGTTTTCTCTCCCGCCCCCTGCATATAGGTCCAGAGGTACTCTCTCTTTGCCTCTGATAGTCATGGGCTTGTGTGCTTGCTTGTCCTCGTCCTCCTAATAAAAGCCTCCATAAAATCGAGTGAATGGCCCAACGATTATCTCGGCCCACTGGATTCCCCCGCTCCGTACTGGTAAGCTTGGAAGGGAGGAAAGTTCCTGGCCATGGCATGGGTCCTGGGCAAGGGGCAGTGTGATTGGCCTTGCATGCGCAATTTGTGAAGAACAGTACAAGGATTACAGCCAAGTGAGGAAGGCTACTCCGCAGGCCTGCAAATGTGCCTGATTCGCTCGAGTGACACTTGTGTTTTTGGGGGGGGGGATTGCCGTTTTTCGTCTTATGATTATTGTCGGCAGACCGCTGACACGGGCGCGCAACGGGCGAGATCGAATATTAGTTGACCAACAAAGTTTGCCTGGGACACGCGGGCGCCATAGTTCGTTTCCTTGAGCGTCAGCGGACCAATAATGTTGTCCTTGATGACGCGACTGTCAGACTGCACAATCAATCAAGTCGAGCATTCGCTATTCCGCTTGAGCATCTCTAGCTTTTGGCGTGGTTCATCGTCCCTGATATGCAAGTAGGCGCGGGCCATGAACGACGCGCGGGCCATGCTTTGGCCGGTATTGTTGTTTGTGCTCTCGTGCAAGTGATGAACGCCTCTGGTAAGCTCAGCGGCCGGGCAGGGACAAGTAAATTGGCAATGCAAAGTGGGCGTCATCAGCGAAAGTGACTGTACTGAGGAGAGGGCGGATGTGTTCCGACAGGTTGGGCCGGGTAAATACATACTGCATAATAACCGTACAGTATCGAATACGCGCAAGTTGCAACTGGTATTAACTGCTGATTGGCAGTTGGCAGGCAGATACCTAATATTTAAGGCGCTGCAACTTGGTCATCACAAGATCCTTGTCAGCGGCCCGTTTGACCAGGAGCTAGTGGCACTGAACCCTGGTTAGCATGCAGCACCAGAACCGGACCATAATGGACCAGGGCAGAGCGGTTGGCTGTCATGAACCATGCTCAGATGGGAGATGAAAAGGAGTCTTCGTACCATTGATAACCCTTGAGCATGTACCAGTAGGTAGGCCTCGCAGGCTGTGCCCGTCACTATCACAACGTTGAGGTTTGCTGCAGCCTAGTTGCCTAGACTGGGCCGTGGTGCATCTGGTGTCCATGCGTCCTTTCGTCTTTTGCTACCAATAGAGTAGTCAGTTATTAAATAACTAATCTGTACGGATACCAAGCCGGAACTTGCACACGAACCGATAACTTATAACCCATGCGCGCCATGCTGGGGGTTCCGGAAGCAGTGGGTGTGAATCCTGGGACGGCTCGGTGGAGAAGGCGCTGCAACAGCAGGCGATTTTGGAGTCGATCCCTGCAAGATTAAGATAACAACCATGAGCACGTCCTTTTTCACGGGTCAAGGGCGGGTTGATGGCATTGCGATTGCGGCAGAGCTGGCTGTGGCTGCAGCAAGAGACCGGCCGCCACCACGAGGAACAGGAGGAGATGACAAGAATGTGTATTGGCCTTGTAACGCGGAGTAGACAGGCACCAAGACAGCTCCTGATGCAAAAGAGGTTAAATCCTTGACGCGATAAAAAGTAGATCCTTGCCACTTGGCAAGGCAGTGATGATTTGCGTCCGTTACTGTTGGTATTGATCTGGTACTCCGTAATTCGTGAATAATAATTAGGTGCCCCTTGCCAGCTGCGAGTTGCTCGTTCGCCAGCTGCCCTTGACTGCCAGCTCCAACTAGCCCAGCTCCCTCCCGCAGACCAGGGTCAAACGCCTTAACTCGGCCCAAATTTCGCCAAACTCCTTCCCTCTCTTTTCTCTTCTTTTCCCTTTTGTATTCTACCGTGGACCGTCGCCCTGTTGGATTAGGAGCGGGCGTCGGAACTGACTTTTTATTATTATTGCGGGATGCTTCGCTCTTGCATCGTCGACTGTCCTGTTGTGAGTCCTGGACAAACCACCACCTCCGCCGCCGCCGCCAATTTTTCCTCGTCGTACTGTCTCGACTTGCGAGCCCTTTCAACTGACTCTCGCATCCAGTGCTTCAGAATGATGCCCTCTTGATCGAGTCTCGATTATCCTGCCCAATCGTTCAATCGCTTTATTCCGGCACCGAAATCTCACTGGCCACTGCTCGCGACGCCTCAACCCATGATACCCGAAAACCACTGCGCCGGCCGCCGTCTTAAATATCAGTCTTTTGCGCAACCCTCTCCTTGCGCGCAATCTCAAAATTTCTTCGGCGCATTCCTACACCGTTTTCGAATCTCATTCTGTCTTTTATCGCACTGTGTTCTGAACATCATCTATACGCTCTCTTCGTCAATGACAACCCCCTTTTGCTCGAGCACCGAACTGAGATTCTGAGACTTCTCCATCGGCTTTTTTTTTTGTCTGAGTCAACAGGTGCGTACCTGCAAGTACTTTCAGCCATGCATGAACGTTATTGTGCCTTGCTGAAATTAATTGCGACCCAATCTGCTAACGATTCTACGTGTCCAGTTCTAATCTCCTTGACCGGTGCAGAGTGCTAAGGACGCCGACTTTTTTTTTGTGCACCACTTGGACGGCGCGCAACGACAGCTCCTTTCATTGCCAATTGTAAGTTGGTCTTATCCGCCCCGTCCCTGCCTCAAACGAAACATTGCTTTTTCTTGTCCTGCTTTGCGGTTTCGCCCTCCCACGCCAAATGCGCTAATGCAGCTCAGTCACTGGTACATGCTCAGCCGACCAACCCGCAATTGCCAGCCCGACTTGCAGGGATCTTTGTGGCTCGCGGACCTACCAGCCCAGCTGGAGCCCCGCTGATTGTCTTGCCTCCCAAAGTTACAGCGGCGTCAGACAGGTCGAGAGGCGAAAGAAAGGAGGGGTGTTGTATCTGAGGCTTTCTGCCCCTTTGACCTCGGTGGCTCTGCTCTCTTCGCTCAATTGTCACGATGGCCGAGTGGGAGACAGAGAACGAGCAGGCGGGCGGGCTCACAGCCCATGCGACCCGTAGGTCATCTTCGAAATCCGTCAAATCTCGAAGAAGATCCAAGACGCCGCCTAATAGATCCATTTCTCCTCCAACCGCAGACAAGAGCGCGAAACGCTCTTCGCGCGACATCGTCATGGACGAATCCATTAGTATTTTGGACCCACGTCGATTTACACCAACTCTTCATGCCAATCTCGTTTCCGAAATTCTCACTCTGCGCAGGGATCAGGAGGACAAGACAAAGCTCATTGAAAGTCTCGAGACCTCTCTCTTTTCTACAAGGGAGGAAAATGAGTCACTACAGGCAAATTGTGCTACTATCGGCAAGGAGAGTCGATCCCTGAAGCGTCAACTCTCTCTACTTGAGGGCGGTACATCTTCCGCGCTCGGCGAACTTGCTCGTGAACGGGATGATGCTGTCGAGTCCATTGCAGAGTCTAAGAAACGGCACGATGCTGCTCAAAAGAAGATTCGCAGCCTTGAAGAAGATTCTCAGCGTGTTCATGAGCAGTGGGCCAAGGAAAAGGATGAATGGGAAGATGAGAGACGCAAGTATGAGCGTAAACTTCACATCACCGAAACCCGACTCAAGACGATTCTCGATGAAGTAGCAGCTTATCAAACTGTCCAAGCGAATGGCGACGAGATGGATGGGGAGCTCGAGGACACACAAAAAGACAACGACGGCGCCAGTATTCGTACCATGAGCATGACCGGGAGCCTCCGCTACTCGCTGCTCAACAGCCCTGGAGCAGCCAACGCTCTCGGAGCATCCTTGGCGGATGAACTCAACCTTGATGACGACGACAGCGATGCTGCGGCCACCGAAAGCGTCTTTTCAAGCCCCCGACACAAGCGCACAACCAGTCGCGAAGCAGCATCGATTGGCAGAATGCATCGCAGAGATCTCAGCCTCGAAAGTTTGGGCCGACCCAGGTCACGCCTCTTCTTCAATCCTAATGTACTTGGAATTCTACAAGGCGAAGACGAAGAGCAGCCATCCGCCCCCATTGCGCCATCGACGACTTACACGGACACTGGTGTTCAATTCTCGCCTCCACCCTCTCCCAAGGTGGAGCCCACCCGCAGGCTAGAGGCGGAAAACGTTAGCCGAATCGTCAATGAGATTGAGGCCAACCAGCGTCGCAAGCGAGTCCAGCCTGGCGCTTGGCCGGGCAAGCCCGTTGCCGTTGAGGACGTTCACCAGCGAGCGATGGTTTCTGCCGCTGCACAAACTATTGAAACACCGCTAAGCCCGCCTAGAACGCCGAAGATGGACTTTGAGCCAGTCACGCCCCCGCCAGAGAAGGTTGATTCGACTATGGTGTCATCAGCGACGCAGACAGAGAAGGAGCTGGAGATGCCTACTCTCAATCTTGTGCCTCCCCTGACTCCCCCTTTGCCTGCTATGACTATTCCGAGCATCAGTGTGCAGCCTCCCACCAGCCGACCAACTACCCCTAGATCGCCCATGTTGCCGCCTTACATGAAGAACTTTAGCTGTCAAGTCAACATCTCTTATGAAGTGCCAATGGCGGAAGCTGCCGTACAGACTGAGGGCATCCAGGTCGACAAGAGACTGGCTACTCTGCCAGCACACCTTCAGCCCTCCACCATCTCTTCTCGGCCGACTTCTCCTAACAAGGATGGCGTTGACCGCGAAAAGACCTTTACGCCAGTTCCCGGCAATCTGCCGCCTCGTAACCCCCGTCGTCCGGGTAGCAAGGCTCTGCCGGAACTGCAATCATCGCCTGTCTCCATGAATGGAGATGAAGAGGACATTTTGGATACGTATGTTGGCGATGAGGATGCGGAGAGCACCAAATTAAGAGCCCGACGACGCCATGGTCGACATTCTGGAGGTTTCGAATCGCAAAGCTCTGATGAGGCGGAAGAGTTTGGGGAAGCTGACGTCAGTGATTCTGAGTACCGAACTGCTCTTTCAGCTCCGCGACCCTACTCGAACGCGAGTCGTCCTAGCAAGCGGAACTCTTTCGGCGCAGCCACAGCTTCTTTCGAGCAAATAGCCCTGAAAAGTGCCGTCGGTGTTTCCGCCAAGCTGTTTGGTACCGATGTTTACGGAACTGCCGGTCGACCAGATATGGATGTCAGTAATCGCACTCATAGGCGCAAGCTCAGCAAGCCCCTCGAGAGGTCTGCCGCTCCTGGAACTGGGTCCAGTCGCTCGAGCGACATACGCAAGCATGCCATGATCCAAGGCTCCATCGCTAGCCATCAGACCAGGTCTCGAACCCCAAGTCTGCCCGACGGCGGCAACCCTCCGTTCCCGATACCGCTTCGCGATAGCTCCAAACGCTTGTCGTCTTCTTTCATGAGTTCACCAAACGAGGACTGCAGCCCTACTAGAGCTGAGAGCTCTTACCGCAGAGGCAGTAGCCGCGGCAGTTACTATGGCAGCAGTGTGCGCAGAGTTCGATCGGCCACCGCGATGCCGCGCAACCATAGATACCGCAGACACGGCAGCCGATCGCCACCACCTTTGTCTGTATCGACAGAGGCTCCCGAGAGTCCCAGTTTGCCTCCCTTGCCGCGCAATGACATCACAACCCCTCGAAGCAAGGAGCCTAGCAGCTCCTCTTACAGACGTCACCGTCATGAGCTCTCGGCCAACACCGATAACACGCTCAACACAGAACCCTCGCGTGCCTCCCACGGTGGCCCCCAAGCGACTGGCGTTGTCGACGCCATCGCACAGACCATGGTTGGCGAATGGATGTTCAAATATGTTCGCCGTCGCAAGTCGTTTAGTGTGCCAGATGCCACTGGCAAGGACGACACGGGCAATGACCGCCACAAGCGATGGGTTTGGCTCGCTCCGTACGAAAGGTCTATCCTATGGAGCAGCAAGCAGCCTTCTTCCGGCAGCGCGTTGATGGGAAAGACAGGGCGCAAGCGTAAGCTATTCCTGCTCCTTATTCTTGAAATTACCCAGTGCTTGCTCGTTTGGTTGTTTGGCATCATAGGCTAACCTTTTTTGCGGTAGTTACCATTCAATCTGTCCTTGACGTCAAAGACGATAATCCTGTCCCCAAAGGAGTCTCAACTATTTTTAATCGCTCAATTCTCATTCTTACCCCTCAGCGCGCTCTGAAATTTACCGCCAGCTCATCAGAGCGCCATTACCTTTGGCTCACAGCCCTCTCATTCCTCGCACACTCGTCACAAGCTGTGCCGGAGAACCTGTCGGCACCGCAGCCTCAAGTAGCCAAGCAGCCACATCAACGGCCAGTCCCTGAATTTGAAGTTGCGCCGATAAAGATGCGTCGTCCTGGAATCAGAGACTCTATTCGTCTGGCCAAGAATAAGACTGCCATTGGCAGCCGTACTGGTCCTCCGAGCGTGCCCAGCCTCCCCAGCAACCCTCCTTCTCGTATGGGTGAGGTGTCAAGCTTTCGCCCTCCACCATCCACTAGCACAGCATCCGTCAGCCATCAAAGAGAAGCCTCACATGACACGGCCGAGCCTCCGATGATCCAGCGCTACAATGAGCGCTCTCAGACATCTTCGCATGGCCGCAAGCGAAGCAACACGGGTGGGCAACAGCACGTTCCCCCGCCGCTCTCGTTTCGAGGCTTCTCTGGACCACCAAGCAGCTCCCAGGACAATGGCCACAGCACTTCGACCAACACTCCCGCATCCTCGGACATGTTTCAGTCGCAGGCCTCAAGTAACACTACGTGGGGTGGCTCTCAACGAACATCTGAAGCGTCAAGCAGGCCGAGTAACTTTTTTGATGCCATTGGAACAGTTCGGATGGAGGCCTTTATCAGTCCGTTGGCAGCCTCACAGGCGGCACATAGCTCAGAGCAGGATGAGTCTCGCCACTTGGCCCGCCGACGCAGCAAAGAGCACCGCAGACGTCACAGCCGCAGCCGCAGCCGCAATCGTGACTTTTACAGCCACACACGCAATGGCGATGGCCGTCGTGGTTACGAGGATTTTTACGGGGGTAGTCGTACAGCCGGCGAGGATGAATACTTTCGAGACGACCCTTTTAACCCTTTCAAGGATTTTTGAGCGTCTCTTGTAGATAGACACATGGCAGAGCCAGAGGCTACGCGACATACAGTATTGCACCGGCATTTACAGGACAGCACTCCGCTTTTTAATTTTTTTTAAATCATTTTTATTCTTATTGAAATGTTTCTATATCATGGGACTTGGACATGGACGATATATGCCAATGGACATTTGGTGGTCATCTTACAACAGCATCTTCTATTCAATCAACTGGCGTGGCGTTTTTTCTTTTCATTTTCTGGCATATTGCCACTGCCATATCTTTTCTCTTTGTTCTTGCAAGTTTCGAAAAAGAGCAATTATCATATAGCTTTCAATAGACCGACTTGTGTGTACACCATTCTCTGCATGCTCAGTGTCGCTAGTAAGGATGGTCGACAATGTCAAGTTGAAACACTGCATTTTGTCATGTTGAATAAATGTGAAGAAACAGCTTTGAACGCCTTAATTCGGCTGATGTGTCTAGAATAAATGCCCAGAAGAGAACGAAGAAGAGACGAGAAGTGAAGTAGAGAAAGAGCTTGGTAGGCTAATAGTATACACAAGAAGAGATGAAGAGCTGAAAAGAAAAAGATGGACAAGAATATGAATGAACAAATCAATCAAAAAGATTGCTCATGAGAAAGAGACTACCCCCGACAATGCCCACGGCAACCAACATGGTCAGGATAGCAGCACCAGCCCTATCCGCCGTGACGAGGGTCCTCGGCTCTGGCAGCGGCTGCGCCACGTTACTTCCCGCGTTTGGATTACCCTTTGAGGTACCGCGATCCTCGCTCGTCGCCGGCGGCTTGGCATCCTCGAGCAAGTTGTAAAAGACGGCAGCGAGGGCATTCATCTGCGGGCCCACGCCAGCCAGGCCGTCGTACTTTTTGCCCTGAAGCCAGCTGAAGCCGCAGGCCGTGCCGTCGGCGCCCTGGTACTTTTCGTTGCGCGGCCCGATGCACGCGGCGGCGGCGTCCTTGGCGGCCTGCTGCAGGATGGTCTTGATGCCGTCCGACGTCCAGGGCGCCATCTGCGAGGTAAAGGCGAGGAAGCGGATGACGTAGCCCTTGAAACTGACCTGGTTCTGGTCGCAGCCGCGGACCGTCGTTTCACAAGGGGGCTCCCAGAGGTGGCCGCCCTCTTTCGAGATGAACATGCCTTTGGTGTAGTTGAGCAGGCCGTCGACGTGTGTTTTCCATATGTCCTTTCTGGTATAGTCGTACATGGCAGCGGTACCAGCGAGCCAGATGCCAGCATTATAGCTGAATTGGACGTCGTGCAGGTGGCCGCACGTCTTTGTATCGTCAAACACGTTATAACCATCATAGACGGCATAATTCTTTCCAATGAGCCCGATGCCCTCTTGCCACTCGTAGATTTTGGTGGCCCATTCGGCATATGTGTCGTTTCGGGTGAAGCGCGCGAGGCGGGCGGCGACGTTGAAGAAGCAGCCGTTGGCGATGCTATTCTTGTAGTCGTAGCCCTTTAAGAAGGAATAGACCTGCCAGCGCAGACCACCGCCGCAGAGCCCGTTTTCCTCCTGCCAGCGAATGACGTATTCGTTGAAGATGGCCTGCGCGCCGGCGAGCCACTGCGGGGTGTCGGAGGGCGGGTTCGGAAAGGCGGCCTCGGCGGCCATCATGGTGGTGAGGGCCCAGAAGCCTTGATCGTCGTTGCCCATGGCGTTGGACTGGTTGCGCGGGAGAAAGTCGCCGGCGGGGGCGTTTATTTGGTGCATCATGCCCTGCATGACAATGTCGTTGTATGTAGCATCGCCGGTGTAGTACCAGTAGTCGATGAGGTGGCCAAACATGCCGCCCGCCTCCCACCCTAAAGAAGCAAATGTTAGGAAATGGAGAATGAAAGCGCTTGACTAGTTGTTTTCAATGCTTACAGTAGTAAGGACCCGGGAGTAGACCGGGGATACCGCCCGTGAGGTTTCCATTGTAGTACTTGACGAGACCGTACGCTATCGTGCTGGCCGTATCTTTGATTGATGCTGTGCTGAGGTCAGTAGCTGAAAGCAGATGGGACATGGGCGCACACGTACATTTACTCGTAAGGTCTATTTCTAAAGCTTTGATGGGGGCTGCCAGCAGCAGAGATAGGACGCTGGTTGCCAAGGCCCTCATTCTGGGTAGAGTCGACCGGCGCAGCCGGGCACATTGGCTTGGGAAGAAGGTTTTGTCGCGAATCGTTGGCCGTTGGCGACCCGAGAATCAAAATTCAATTCAAGGTGAAACAAGAACGAGCGCCGCGACAAGTCAAAAAAAAAAGAAAAGAGTATTGTAGTTTGAGAATCGTCAGCACGGTTTGGTGGGGGAGGATAGCAAGGCGGACATCGAGACCTAACAAAGGTTTGGTTTGGTTTGCCTCACGCGACAGCAGGACGGCGAAGGGCAGCCAGCCTCAGCCGTGTGGGCCAAATTTCCGAAAGGATTGTTGACCTCTCCCTCTCCTCTCTCCCTCCCGCAGAAGGATGACAAAAATAGATGAATAAAGTGCCAAGACCTGGTGCGGCTTGAATTGGCCGCGCTGGTGATACGGTGGACAAGGTGGGTGATACCTCAAAGGGTCGTTGCCCGCGCCATGGATCTCGCTGCGCCACATGACGCGTAACACTCGAATGGGCTACGAGCAAGGGATTGGTGAAGAACAGGGGCAAGGGAATATCAGGAAAATGAAAAAAACTCGGACCGCCGCGATTAAATATATGAGGGTCTTAGATCTATATAATGGGGTTTCTTAGAGTAAACCATAGGCCGAGGAGATGGACTTTATTCAACGGCCTTGTCCAAAATTACACCGATACTTGATCAAGGAGAACCCCACAAGTAACCCGCTGCCCGCCCCTTGGGACGAGACGGCGCTAATACTTTAGCATTCAACCCACTAATCCATCTATGGCATTCCAACTACAGCGGCTCCTGAAGGAGGGTGGGCGCTGTGGTTACATATATCCGCAGATGCTTGGCTGAACCCCCCCTTGAATGGTTGTTGCACTTGGTTTTTTTGGACGCCAAGAATCTAGAACTTTTGTTGGAATAGGTGGTGTTACTAGCTGGCATAAGCTCACGGTATACCAATCCCAGTGTAACCGATTTATCAAACGTGAGATTAAACGTTGCTGATATCGGTAGCCTTCTCAGGTGTCGACAACTATGCCTATGGTCATCGTCAGCGCTTAAAATCGGGTCGTGCCCAATCTACCATCCACTCGGATGCCGCGACTTGGTCGACTGTGATGCACTACTTAGGCTGAAACTCGAGCATTTCTCGCATTAAACCCAACATTGCCACCAAAGCTCCTGATCGGCTCTACATACAACGCCCATCAGCTTCCACTCAATCTCCCCGCGCGCCTTCTATTTGCTAGCCTTTCCGTTGACACAGGACTTACTGTATCTAGTATCTTGCTTATAAAGTCGTCGTATGGACCAAAGTAGCTGCTGTCCGTCAGGTCGATCAACAGAACACACTTCAGGCTTGTCATATTAACCGCGAAATTTCTCCGTGGTCATGCAATCAAACCCTTTGGAAGCTCGCACCACGAAGTTATGCAAGTGGGTATCTGCGAAAGCCGGTCTTGGCTATGCATAAAAACAAGCTTCTCAATCCATGATGCGGGGTTGCGCCTCCTTCAACGAACGCCAAAAAAGTGTACGTTCAAATAAAATAAACATTCACTGCTTATTTGCTTACTAGCGTGGAGTAAAGTTCACGTAAGTGCTTGAGAGCTTCGGCGATACTTTCACGGGTGCTGACAATATTAACAAGGCCGATCGCTAGCACAGCTCGCACGCATGTCATCAGGTAATGAAAAGATCTCCAGCCACACTTCTTGGAATTGTTCACGAATTTCCGCTGCACATGCCGGGCCTGCCTTGAAAAAACATTGTCCGCGTCATCAATCGATTCGTAAACCTGAGCGGGCAACTCGAATATGGATACGTACTACGAGAAAAATGGACAACTCCGGAAGTCTCTTGATCGTTCTCAGCCCCGCCTGGCCCTTTTGCACTTATGGGAGTTAAACAACCCCCTCCCCCCTCCCCCTTCGTAAGATGGAAGAGGGAGTAGCGAAAGCAAAGAGAGAGCTGAAGAAGAAGCAGAATGAGGGGATGATAAGGAACTGAAAGGCGAAGAGGATCCTGATGGTGTACAACCGAGTATATTATCTGGCAGCCGAGCGCTCACATCACTCATTGGCATGCTAGACAAAGCCCGCGAGGGAATAGTCGACTCAAAGAAGCACTGATCGCAAATGAGACCACTTGCTCCATCATCTGCTACCCGATGAGCCTTGGCGCACTATAGAGACATATCCTCAGCTTCCATGTGTCCTCGACCAGACGCATCGTTCTACAGTATTAATGTGTCCGGCGTGTACTCGATGCTGGAATATTTGAGACATTGCTATGCTTGAGCATGCTGAAATGATTGACTAATGCCAGTCTCAGCTCTACTGCTGTAATAAGGGTCCCCCCCTCTCACACTTATTTCGGTTAATAGCTCTGCAGGATGCTGCTTTTGGTGCTCATGTTTGGGCTGGCCTGAATACATATGCTGTTATTGTTGTCGTCCGCTGTCGAGGTAGGGGTCGCAGTCACCGAGGAAGTAGTACCGACGGCGCGAGACATGGTCTAACCTTTTTAATACCGCGCATAAATGTAGAATCACACTGTCTCATGTGCTTTGTAATACACACGATGGGTAATTGCGACATTCTCGACTTTGAGATAGCTGAAAGACTACCCAAAGCGACGATCCCAGCTGCATATTTGATCATGTTTCGTAGCCCAGGCTGGTACCGACAAGGAAGAGCGACGTACTTACAGGGCTACGATGTATTTCATCGGGTAGGGTTTACCTTTTGCTAGAGAGAGAGTTTCCTCGTAGGTATATAATACAAACGCACAACACCTAGTAGCCTGGACTGACCCTGCAAGCTTATTGGTCCTCGCCGCATCATGTAGATGCATGCTTATCGCAAGCCCACCCACTGAATTTTGTTCCTCCTCGTCTCATCTTACAGTTGCCGAATTTATTCCTGACATCTCCAATCATGTGCCATGAGCAATGTAGCATCGACATAACTGCGGATGCCTCAGCTCACGATAGAGTAGGCCCTTGCAGACATTGTCAAACATTACTTGTCCTTCAAAACACCTCACTTGCACATCTAGCTTTTGCCGAGACGCGTGCTATGTAAGATACGATACCTAATTACATGGTGTTAGAGCTCGCGCAATGCTACTAATTGAGCCCGCCTGGCTGTATGATGGCTCTCAAAGTCGTTTGCACCTCTCGACGACTTTAGTTTTATCGCTACACTTGTAAGTTAGCGGCGCAGCGGCCTGCCATTCTATACCGGGGCGGCGTCCGGATCTCACTATCCCTTTTTGGCTAAGATAAGAGAACTGACAAGTCATCGAAGGTCTCACCATAGACATACGTTTCACAGTTTCTATTTGCCCAACTGCGCAAGGTGTAGCCTGGGCGTGGATGGATCTTGGGCAGAAATACTGGGGCGCAGCGGCTGCCTTCGCAACCCCTTGAGGAGCTGGCTTGTAGTAAGTATCAGCTAACTGGTGAATGATTAGCAAGTACGACTTTCCAGAACATTCGGCTGGCCCTGCAGTCTGCACGGAAGCTGAATCGACTAATAATCTGCCGCCGCCATCGTTCATGACTGCTATTGCTACGGGCTCTGCCGATTTCCTCGTCATTGCCCTATTATCCTGGGCGCAACGTGCAAGGCAGCTCTTCTACGGCTTCATCGGGGAGGCAACTCTGCAATGGGCACGTCCGCGTTAGGGGCATCTCCAGGAGACAGACACAAACGATGAGCTCCAATGAAGAGATGAGGGTGCCTCACTTGCTGGTAAGCTATTCAGATATATCAAGGTTGGCACTACTTCACTTTGACAGCTAGCCACCGCAGATTTGACGAATCGAATGCGAGGAAAGTAAACCAGCTTTTGTCGACGGGTCATCGGAGCTGGTAGAGACTTTCTCGACAGCTGGAACCCCAGCACACCGACTTGAGTCACAGTATGCACTTCTGGAGCATAAAAAGACAGATCGGAACTCCCGACAATTCCCAGTCACTATAATGCGACAGATAGCTTCAGCGAGAGACGGTAGACCCTTGCCGCGCCTTGCGTTGTGAGACAGATTGACATTTCCAGCAATTTCCACTCACCATGATGCGAAAGATGGCCTAAGAGAGGGACACTGGCCTACTACTAATGCTCTACGGTCTAGCTTTTATGCTAGTTACACGTACATCTACATATATGTTCGTCTTTTTCATCTCCAGATCAGTTACGATAGCGTAACACATGTTTAGCTATAACCAACAGCAGATCTACTAAATCTAATCACGGCTTTCAAAGTCACTGCTGCGCGACTTCCGCTCAACATACGTTTGATTTGAGTAAGATTTACTAATCGCTTGCACCATGTCTCTTACCTGACTTGCTTTGCTTTTGTCTGCATACGTTGCTGTGGATGGTTGGTGTATACCACCTCTTCTGATCCTAGATTGAAGCGTTAACTAGGACAATACTCTAGTATCGGCGTATAATAGAAGTAGAAACATATGAGAATATCTAGTTGTATGTTGTTTCAAGCCATATGCAAGAGTCATCAGAGACATTATAGATCAACCTGTCTTGGCATTGATACGTGGCTGGCTGATCTGTGCTACCTGACTGGCTGAGCAGTGCTAAGTGGCTGGCTGAGTTGCTTTTGACGTGAATATAGCCTATCGTTACCCGTAACCAGCTATAGAAAGGAAGTGCCTAAGAGTTATCAGGACATGTTTAGTATATCACGCAATGACTAGATAAATTATAGTAGTCAACCTACTCAAGTAGCTCATAAACTATATATATATATATATATAAATCGACGGTATTGACCGAGGGCGATAAGCCAAAATGTTGCATATGGTCTAATTGCATTTGTAGAAATCTGAGCTTGCAGTCTTAGGCTTAAAATGCTAGTAGATAAATTATTCTACAGAGATCAGAGGCTCGAGCTATGGGTACAGGACTGGGTGCGTCTACTTTTGCCATGATTATTGGCTATCGCTGGGGCATGCACCACCTCGGCGTGTATGGCTTGCCTAGCCTTGGCTGTACAACCTTCTAGAGACGCTTGGTGACTACTCCCATTGGCTTCGCAGCTGCGATGATTGTGCAGATGCTGCCCAACCGTCTCGAATGTAGAGTACATAAGAGGTCATACATACAGTAAATCATGTCTTGGTGAGGGAAGCTGAATATACGGTTGTAGGACGCGTCTCTACCAGTAGACACAAGCTGTAGACGACTGTAAGACAAGGATGTCACCGACTGTATTCTGTAGAGATGGGAGAAGGTTTGCGGAATAGCTATGAGAAGCAAGTCAAAACTCAGCACTGTAGAACCTAAACCGAGCAACGACATAGCTGGCTCTGAATATAAAAGGGCAGGACAGTCCGCGCAAGACTACTCCTAATTTCAGCAACACATTCTCAACATCACTAACTACTTACTCTCCGATAACAATCGATTGAATCAACTTCTACCAATATGAAGTTTGCGACTACAATTCTCCCACTACTCGCTACAGTAGTTGCGGGGAGTCCAGCTCTAGTTGAAGATGCGGATCTAGAGACAAGACAGTTTGGTGTATGACCCTCTTCCCAATCAACTTCTACCGTGGCTCATGTTAGCTGACTTGAGGGATGATTTTAGCTCGTTTGCACGATTTTTACAAAGACATCTTCGTGGTTCTGCAGTAGCCTCGGTAGTCAATATCCGTGGTGTCAAGATTACTTCAAGTTAGGGGTAGGTATTGCATTTCATAAAGCGAGGTTTGATAATCAGGAACTAATTTAATAATTTTAGAGATGCATCTGTGACGCGAATGCGGGCCTACGATACAAGAAGCTTGAATGCATCCAAGACGTATGCTTGTCAATTGCTGTTCAAGATCAGCTCCACTAAACTAACATGTCGTATAGTTCAAAGATAAATTTTAAATAAGTACTACTTATTTCTCCCCTATCATAATTGGTGTGGTAGGACGTCAGGAAAGTACGAATTATGAGTACCCCTTCCCTACTATCCTTGCAGCCATTAAAAGCTACCAAGGCTTTAAAAGGGCTAACTAACTGATTACTTGTTTGTTAGGGTAACCTGACTCGAAGGCCTTTTCTGAATTATTGTTCGGTACTGGCTATTGATGGAAGTTGGCATCTAGTCGTTGTATGGAGTTCTCTACAGAGTTTAAGCTCGGCCGGCTAGAAGCGAGATTATATCCTTTATAATTAGTAACCTCTAATAAGATTACTGTCAGTTTGATTAGTGCCGTAGAAGAACCAAGAGAAGGTAATTTTCCTTTTCCTCTCTTCTTCTAGTATATTACGCCACTTTTCTAGTAATTCCCTAACCACCATTGCTGCCCTATTAGCAGCCGAAATATCTGCTAGTGGCGGCGGCTAGGAATTGACGGACGGGACGTAGGAATTGACCAGCCGGCGAGTCGGCGACTGGCTGGCGCAAGGCTCGTACTAGCGGCGGTCGAGGCAAATAAAGCCGCACACAAGGCCGTGACAGAGTGAGGCTTGATTGATTCCTTTGTTTGGTTGTGATGATGCTTAAGCCAAGTCATGTGTGCCACACAAAAATTATGACTCATGATTTCCACGATCGAATTGTACGCTCGAGTCGGGTAACGTGACAGTCAGGACCTGCTGGCTGGTCAGGGCCTGTCTGACGACACGACGACGGCGGCGGTATAACTATCGACGGATTCGGACGTGGCGGCGTAGGAATTGACAGGCTGTTGGTAGGGCTACCGTAGCAGGCTGGCGGCGTTGTTGACGGCGGCGCCGTAGAAATTGACGAAGCAGCTGACTGTGGCTTACATCTGCCGTCGGGATAGAGTACTTGAAGGTGTCGAAAAGCTGATTCCTCGACGGGAAGGTCTCCCTGTAAAGAGCACACGTACGGCGCTGTTAATCTTGCTAAAACAGCTACTATAGTAGGGGGCAATCTAGTACTTTATATCTTACGAATAACGAAATAACAAAATAGACAAAATGCCATTGCCCGGGCCGATAAGAGCGCTATGCCTATCATGTGTATTGCAAAGCACACGAGACAGCGTGATATTTCATACAATACATCCGGTAGGAATCTAGAGGGGCCACTCAACCGAGTCGCTTATCTAGCTTAGTACTACATCATCTCAAGATCGCTCTTATCCGCTACAAGCGGAAATTTCGACCTTTAGTGAATTTTTGATGCAAAGTCGACGTGGTATTCAGAGTCCGGGGAAAATACTCACTCATTCTCTCGACGGTACCAAATCGGGTCTAGCCTTGGAAGTCTGCAAAACCTGGAGTCAGAAATTCGCTGACTATCTCGCCATGTGTACCCAGTAGAAATTGTGCTTGGGATGCGGTTGAAACGACAAGAAAGCACGGCAACTACCAATACGTTGCAAAATGCAGCTCTTTAATACACGGAGTTGCCTTGAAGTCATCATCGGCCACTGCCAGTACATATCTTGAGTTTCACACGTGGGGGAGCCTGCACAATAGAGCGCCACTCCAACTAGTGCGCACTACGCGAGTTACTATACGGATTAGTGTAGGTCAATTAAATATATTCTTGATCTCTTGGTCAAATTGTTTCTGTCATGTCTTGGGACCATGAACATCTCTAACAGGGACGATCGCCACTGTGAGCACCCTGAAACCGTGGCAACTTTGCACAGCACACAAAAGCAAACCTGTCCCGGGGGGATGCGAGGTAGTACCTAGACTCGATTCTAGTCGGGGAATTTCAAGAGCGCTGTGGCGCCCGTCCAGCCGCTTCAAAAGCGGCTTGCAGGTAGAGCTAGCTTGCGAGGGAGGCCTCAAGCAGGCTGTGAGAGCTGCAGCTAGTGCTGCTTCTTTGCGAGAAGCGTCCGTTTACGGCCCGCGGGCGCCGCGCATTGCAGAGGGGAGCAGGGTCAATGAATTAGTTACTTATTGTCATTTGTTGTTGTAAAAAGCGCGAGAAAGAGGCGTCGGCATCACAAGCCTCTCATGAGCGCCGGGCGCCGCAATCAATATCGCTCGTCATTGTGCCAAGAGGAGGCCAGAGGTCGGGAGACAGAGAGGTCCTCCAGCTAATTCCAGGTCCAGCCATCTTTCTTCTCGTCATTGCCTATAGATGGTCATTTCCGTGAACAGGCTTCCACGCCCATCCTGATGGTTGCACCCCCTCGCAACACACTCCCTCCTCTGGTCTCGCAAACCGCTTCATCAGCCAGCCGCCAGCCGACGAAAAGGCATGGCATTTTCGTAAAAATTGGAACCCTCCCGTTCATCATCGGCCGGAAGACAGGCCGAGAGCCAGCAAGAGCAACAGGAAAACAGCGCTAGAGGACCGGCCTCGGGGGCCGCTGACGTCGCCAATGTGGCTGCCGCCGGTGACATGCCCGTCGATCCAGAGCAGCATCGACCATTCAGGGATAAAAATGTGGCAGAGCTGATGAAATCAAACTTTTTTTTCCTTTTTTTTTTTCTTTGCTGCAGGTAAACTGCCTAAAACAGTTGGTCTTGCCACGCTAAATGCTGCACTAAAAAGCTTGTCCTGCCCCGACATTAGCCCTGTCTCTTGATTGTATATCGCTCATACCTACGTCTTACATCAAATTCGTCCACGATACTTTCGCTTTGCTCACCCGCGACAAGAGCTCACACACCCCCCCTCCACTTGCCGATCGAAACACTCCGCCTCTCCCCTCCCTCGTGGCTTTTTCCTTGTCCCGGGTCACCTATCCGTCGGCGAACCATCTTTTCGTCTCACTCCACCGGGGATTAAACGGCTCACGAGGCTGTTGGGATGAGGCAATTTCCCTTGACTCTTCATGTCTTTCACTTTTCTTCTCTTCTGGGCTTACCCCCTAATTCTCTTTGTTTCTCTGGGTGTGAAGCTAGGCGTCATGCCGAATCTGGATCGCCGGGGTCAGCCATGCCTCACCAACCTGGTGCGTTGTTGAGCACCCCATGCCGTGGACGGTAGCTACAGGCACACACACGCCCGTCAGACAATTACCTCTGCGCCTGGTTTTATTGTTTTCTGCAGCTGATTATGACTCGCAAATTCCCATCGAGCGTTGCTTTTGTGCCTTCAGCTCATCCAATATTGGTTAGCTCTCGTCTTCCCCAATGGAGAGAATCCGCGCATTCAGGTCAAGCCCCGACGGCCCTCTCTTTTTGTTGATTGCTGTAGAGTATAAAAGCTGCCCTCTCGCATACCAATTTCAAGTAGTAAAGGACAGCTTTCATACTAGTGCTGCGCCGGTCTGGCCGCTGTCCTCGTAAAAAGTAACACGTCTACTGTCTCTTTGCCTTTTCCCTATCCAATCTTCTTCTTCATTGTCTTGAATTGCGTCTCATGGCCGCCGAGAAGAGTGCAGATGCCTCCGGCACAGAGAGAGTTCGCTGGAATGATGAGGAACAAGGTCGCCCGCGGGCGCGGTCTCGCCCTCGCCTAAGCCGCACCAATTCCACTGATTCAATGGCGATTCGCAGCATTTCCCGAGCGCAGGTTGATCCAGCGGTGACTCTCCCAATTCATTATCGCACTGTGTAAGCATCACTCTCCTTCATCACTTTGATTGCTGTCTAATACCCAAGGAAAAGTTCGTTTGGTATTGAGGAGTCCAAAGGCAAAGAGCGTGCCGAAGCCATCCGAGCCGCCGATGCCACTGCCAAAGGTAAACATGCACACCACGGTCGCACGCGCAATTTCCAACCTCTAGCTCACACTGAATAGATCTTGGTGACCTGGAATGGCACATTATTGCCGCCGAAGAAGTCTCATCGCGCCTCACAACCTCGCCCCAAGATGGTCTATCGGCTGAGCAAGTCGAGCGCCGCCAGCTTGAATACGGCCGCAATGCTCCCTCCCCGCCCAAGACTAATCGCACAATGACAATTTTCGGTTATTTCTTCAAGGGTTTCGGCGGTATCCTGCTTGTCGGCAGCATCCTCGTTTTTGTGTCCTGGAGGCCTCTTGGCGAGCCCAACCCAGCACTTGCCAACCTTGCCCTCGCGATTGTTCTCCTGGCTGTCTTCTTTCTCCAAGCTAGCTTCAACATGTTCCAAGATTGGTCCACGTCCCGTGTCATGGCTTCAATCAAGGACATGCTACCGGAGCAGTCGCAGGTAATGCGTGACGGGAAACTCGTGCATGTGCCTGCTGAGGAGCTCGTGCCTGGCGATGTTGTCCGCATCAAGGCAGGTAATAAGCTCCCAGCTGACATACGTCTCATCCAAACCTCTTCCGATGTCAAGTTTGATCGCTCCGTTTTGACGGGCGAGTCGCGCCCTGTGCCGGGTACCGTCAACTCTACAGATGAAAACTACCTGGAGACGCACAATATTGGTCTTCAGGGCACGCACTGCATCATTGGTACCAGTACGGGTATCGTGGTTGCGACCGGCGACAAGACAGTTTTTGGCCGCATCGCCACCCTGACTAATGAGCCAAAGACAAAAATGACGACCCTGGAGAAAGAAGTATTGTACTTTGTGCTCTTCATTTGCGGCATCATGCTTACCATGATCACTGTTGTCCTGATTCTTTGGGGTGCTTGGCTTCGCAAAGATCACCCCGGGTTCATCTCCGTCAGCGCCCTGATTGTCAGCTGCGTCAGTGTCGCCGTTGCCTTTATTCCCGAGGGTCTCCCTATTGCTATTACTGCCGGTCTCACTATCACTGCCAATCTGATGAAGAAGAACGATGTTCTCTGCAAGTCACTCAAGACTGTTGAGACGCTCGGCTCCGTATCCGTCATCTGCTCCGACAAGACAGGTACTCTGACGCAGGGTAAGATGTCTCTCACTGACTGCGCTATTGGCAGCATCAACCTCAGCACGGAAGAACTTCAGGAAAGACTGGTCAACGATGAAAAAGGAGGTGATTCTCCGCTGCGCTCTACGTTTGGCCAACTCGGAGCCCTCGCTGCTCTTTGCAACGCCGCGGAGCTTGATGCGTCACAGGCAGATATCCCCTTGGCGCAGCGCAACGTCTTTGGTGACGCCACAGACACTGCTATTCTACGATTTTCTGAATCCATCGCTGATGGTAATGTCGGCTACTTCAGGGGATGCTGGCAGAAGGTGTTTGATCTCGCCTTTAATAGCAAGAACAAGTTCATGATTCGTACGTTTACCTGCAGCCGCAAGGAAGCTCTTCGATACACCATGCATTCATCTGCCGCTTCTCAATTTGGCGACGATGATATTCTTCTCACTATCAAGGGTGCGCCTGATGTACTTATTGGCCGCTGCTCTGAGTACCTCACACCGAGTGGCGAAGTGGCCCCCATGGATCAAAAAGCTCTTGCCACATTTGAGCACCTTAAGCAGGTATACTCATCACAGGGCAAGCGTTGTCTACTTCTCGCCCGGAAGATTGTTCGCGGTAGCTCCATCAAGAATGCTGTTCAGGACGGCGCTTATGAGACGGAAATGTCCGAGTTGGCCAAGTCTGGTCTTGCCCTCGTTGGCCTGGTTGCTATTGTCGATCCTCTCCGACCCGAGATTCGGGATGTCGTGTCTACTCTTCGCGGAGCCGGTATCAGAATTGCCATGGTGAGCTTGACTCGATCAGCCCCCAGCCCGCATACACTAATGGTGCTTCTAGGTTACAGGTGACTTCAGCCTGACGGCGCTGGCCATTGCTCGCGACGCTGGTATCGTCACATGCGTTCACGTCGACGGTGCCAGCCACCTGGAGCGCAACCCCGACCCTACCTCCGACTCAACGGATACCGAAGAAAAGAGCAGCGACAGTGGCTCGCGAGGTGCGCTTGTCATCAGCGGCAGTGAGCTCACGCTGCTCAACGACTACCAGTGGAACACGCTCACCGAATACGAGGAGATTGTCTTTGCGCGCACCACGCCAGAGCAGAAGCTGCGCATCGTGCGCGAGTTTCAAAAGGACAATGTAGTGGCCATGACGGGTGATGGTGTCAACGACGCGCCGTCGCTCAAGGCGGCCGATGTGGGCATTGCACTGGGCAGTGGCTCGGACATTGCGATGGAGGCGGCTGACATGGTTCTGCTGGACTCGTTCTCGTCCATTGTAATTGCCGTGCAATACGGCCGTGTCGTTTTTGATAACTTGAAAAAGGTTTGATGTGAAAGAACGCTATCATCAGTGTTGGGTCACTAACAGATGCAGGTCATTGCCTATCTGCTTCCTGCCGGCTCGTTCTCCGAGTTTTGGCCCGTCATCACAAACGTCGCGTTTGGCCTACCTCAGATTCTGTCTTCTTTTTTGATGATTATCATCTGGTCAGTCATGATACTCAGTCTACGGTACTACATTACTGACCAAACCAAGCTGCTTCACTGATTGCGTGGCTGCCACCGTTCTGTCGTACGAAAAGCCAGAGGCCGATGTGTTACACCGCCGTCCCCGCAACGTAAAGAAGGACCGTCTGGTCAATTGGCAGCTCATCTTTCAAGCGTATGGCATCATTGGCATGACAGAGACGCTAGCCTCGTTCGCCATGTCCTACTGGTACCTGGAGCGGAACGGTATCGCTTTCAAGGACCTGTGGTTTTCCTTTGGCAAGATCCCGCCCTACGTGACCGAAGACTATTACAACGCCAGACTCACGGAGGCATCGTCCATTTACTTTGTCAATCTGGTCGTGATGCAGTGGTTCAACCTAATGGCAGTGCGGTGTCGCCGGCTAAGCATCTTCCAACACCCGCCGGCGTTTAACAAGGCGACACAGAATCTCTATCTATTTCCCGCGATCCTGTTTGCGCTGAGCATGGTCTTCCTGTGGTGCTACCCACCAGCAATCCAGCGCGTCATTATCACGGCGCCGGTTCCGGTGGAGTACTGGTTCCTACCGTTTGCGTTTGGTATTTACATCATCTTTATCGATGAAGCGAGACGATTTCTCGTGCGCAAGCACCCAAATAGCATCATTGCCAAGGCTGCGTGGTAAAGGAGGAAACTAGTCCAAGCTGCCGTAGATAGGGAGAAAGTATATTCGTCGTTCATTGCACTTGACGTTTTATTCTGTGCACATTCTACATTTACGCAAATCTGTGAAATGAGTAGAGGAAATAAAGTGTGTGATCACGAAGAACCGCCCTTGGCAGGCTGTTTGCTTGCTTGTTCGATGCATCATCTTGGACGGAATCTTGTGAAACAGCTCCGGAGATGAATCGCTCTGCATGGAAGAATGTGGTAAATAGAGAATGAGGACTGGATTAGGGAAATGATATAAATGGCTAAATAGGCGGCTGAGTCGTTGCGTCCTCTGCGTGGAAGGGCAAGGCGAAAAGGATGGCTGAATGAATAATAAAGAATTAATATTCATTTATTTATTCAATTCGTGATTGGGAGGAGGATTACTGGTAGGCAAAGTGATTGGCTGTGATAACGACTCAATGAGTAGCCAGTACTGGGGAGGCTCGCTACAATACTTGACATGGCGTATGAGTAGTACGACTTCCTCATGTATCCCATCTTGCATAACACGTAGTGACTACCTGGCAGCTACCCGTCCCCCTTTCAGTGCATACCAAGCCGTCGCTAGTCCCCTTTTAGTCATCTTTTTCGGAAGGGCGAGGCTCCACCGAAATCTTTCTTTGGTGAGCGAGCGTCACGTCTGGACTGAGTAGAGTGTCCCAGGACCCGGGCGGAGGCAACAAGAACCTTTTGCCCATTTTATTGTGCGCCGCCTCTGGCCCAAACCGCCAGCATGAGACCAGACCACGGCACCAAAAAATTGCTACCAAGCAGACAAGCCCCAGAATGAAAAACCCTCGTCGCCCCAAACCCTTTCCCCCTTCCCATCATCATCACCCTCTCTCCCCTTTGCCGACCAGCCCTTCGTCGGCACCGCATCACCACCATCGCCAACCGCCCGCCAGCTAAATCTGCTCCACGTAATACGCCCCTGGCACACGTCGGCACCACACCACGCTGCCTGCCTAACAAGCCTCACCACCAACGGGCTACCAGAGCAAACACCGTGGGCGAAAATTTGATCCACCACCACTTTGCACTCGGCTTCATCGGTTCATCGACACCCGCCATCTTCTATCGTCGACGACCGACATCTTCGCTCTATTCGCGCCGCTGTACCGCGACGCCGCGTATTTAATCCGTCTAAACACCCCAATTTCTCTTCCATGGCTCCGCCGAACAAGACATCCGACGGCCGACGCAAGTCTGGAGGCAAGCCAAGCTTGGTCGTCACCCTGTCTGTCCCGTCCGCCATCTTGCGCGAAGCCATCGGATTCGACCCGATTAAACCAGAGTCGCCCGCCGCTGCTAGCGATCAAAAGGACTCGAGCGACATCAAGGAGTCACCCTCCACACCGGTTCCTGCTGCCAATGGCAGTGGTGAGAACGCGTCCGATTCGAATGCTGCCACACCTGCCGGTGAAGGCACGCCTGCACCGTCCGTCATGGGACCTCCCACTGATGGTAGAAAAAAGGGCGTCAAGCGAGGCGCCGCGGTGACGAATGAGGGCCAACTCAAGATCCGGGGCAAGCCAGGCCCCAAAAAGAAGCCGCGTCTGTAAGCATTTCTCTTTCTCCTACTCCATCTGCATCGCCAATCGCTAATCTTGACCAGGGAGGACGGTACCATTGACCACGCCGCCGTTCGCGCCAACGCCGCCGCTCACAAACTCGGTCCCAAAGCGAATCAGGGCGCTATCAATGCCGGGCTTCGAGCCCTTGACAGATCGGGCAAGCCGTGTCGCAAATGGGCCAAGGGCCATTTTACGCTCAAGAGCTTTACAGGCGCTGTATGGGAGATCAATCGCTGGACCGCGCCACCCAAGCCCAATGGCGTCGAGGGCGACTCCGAGGCTACGCCAGCCGACTCTGCCGACAGCAGTAACAAGGAGAATAAGGAGAATGGCCAAGAGAACAACAGTACTGCTCCTAGCAATGGCGGTGGAGATGTGGAGATGCAGAGCTTACCCAGCGTTCAAGCTTCGTCGCCCGCACCCGCACCCGCGCCTGCGCCTGCGCCTGTCGCCGCTGCTTCGTAGGCGCTCCATGGCGTGTCTGTCACAGCTAGCATGTGACCTTTCACTTGAGTTGTTTTTATTGTTTCAACGCAGGTCTATCATATGCCGCCGCATTGGCTTATATTGCGATGGCACTGTTATTGGGCTTAACCTTGGTGTGAGTTGGCGTCTACTGATTGCATGGACAGGCTGGGAGTAAACGCGGCAACCTTGCTTCGATGGCGTTTGGGGAAATTTATCTGTACGCATAGAAATTGTAAATATAGGACAGCGAGCCATGGTTTTTATATTAGATAGCGTTGGATGGGCAAAATCTATTGGTATACCCTGAGAAAGGTTTTATCCCGAGTGTCTATGTGACGCAGGCGTACGTGCCGGTAGTCATGGGAAAGCCTTGAGCCAGGGTGCGATGGATAGAAATACATATTCGGCGTCGTTTATTAATTGGGCTCTTTTAATCTATAATCAATCTATTGCTGGCATGAAAGCTCAGGCTCGTTGCAGACATGCTTGGCAATACCCCATGCTTACTAACATGACGCAATGCCCTTTGGTGACTGGGGGCCTGACGTCTGCTGCATGCTACATTGCTACAGCAGTCGAGAGAAAAGAGTATAGCGAGTGATAATACACCTGTCTCGAGATGTAAAGATGGAAAGGCCAGCGATAACGCATGCGAAAAACCAAAGGGCTCGATAGGCCAGGGCGCGGGTGTCAACGTCGATTCCTAAAGTCCGTACACGGGGTGGACTAGAGCAGCGCAGCGGCGGTAGAGCATCGTGGCCAAGCAAACAAGGCAGATCGCAGGCGCGATGACGCGTGAGCGATTCCACTGCATTAAACTAGGTGAGTACATTGCAGAGCCGAGCGAGTGGCTGGTCGCGGTGCTCGGTCGAGTCGGTCGCAGGAATTGAGATAGCTTCAGCTTCTGGCGGTCTAATTGTCCAGTGCCTACCGCCCCCATGTTCTATACCCGGCCGCCGTCTAAGTAGGTCAAAGCGAGTAAGGTATCTAGGTATTTAGGTAGGTAAATAGATAAATATCTAGGTATCGCTGCAGGGTATATGATCGTCATGCATTCAAAGGCAGTTGTCGCGACGCGGACCCTGTTCGGACTTGACCATGGCGAAAACAATATTGAGGAACGATTGGGTCCGTCCATTTGTCGCGGAAAATCCGGCATTCTTGTTTTTATTTAGTCATAATGCTCTGGGTTTGCTCCTCGGGTTCCCCTAATGAATGAAATAGCGAATCCGGTCACCATACCAGCGCTGGGGCTTTTCCTCGAGAGACAAAGCTCCTGTACCTTGTAGGTACTCGAAAGTTAATCTGCTACCTGCGAAACCTCGCGCGCCAAGTGTCTTTCGTAGGTACCAGACTAATCCAGGCCCAACCAGGAAGCGGCCAGCCAGGCGCCCATCAACCACATACCACAGGAAGCAGCTCCAACCTCGATTGTCCCGCTCTCCCTCCGCCACGAGCCGTGCATCATCGACGGCCACACTCCATCGCGGCTTTTCGGGTTGTCTCCTCGCGTCCTCGCTCCCCCAGTCCGGCCCAAACATATATTCTTCCGGCCGCACACATCAGCTGCGCGCATTTCCTCCGTCATTCGTCATCTCTCCATCACGTCCACGATTAACCACGACCGAAACCCCATCCGGGTCCGTTGCAAAGTACCGCCTGTTGCGCCTCCAACCCCCCCCTCCAGCTACCTAGCTGCTGCAACTCCATAAAAACCACGACGCACAACCACACTGCCACGGTGCTCTCGCCCACCGCTGTCCCTCCTGTATTACATTTCCCCCTCCCATGTCTGGCTCTGGTCAGCATCGCTCATCTGGTGCAGATCCAGGCCTGACCCCATCGAGACGCCAATCTTCGCAAGACTACGCCGCTGCCGCCGACCCCGGACACTGGGCCTACAATTTCTACACTCACCCGGCCCGCGTCTCGATACTTGACGGCAACGGTGATCTGACCATCGACCCGACCGCCTTTCTCCTGTGCTCCGCTGGGCAGCTGACTACCACCATGGACGATTCGGCTCCCGCCAACAGCCTCATGTGGCGCTCCAGCACCAACCTGCCATCTTTCTCTAGAGCCTTTGACCTGTTCACCAATGGCGATGCTGATGACGCCTCCGACGACGGCGAGGACCAATTCTTCATTCCCTCGTACCTCCAGTCGTCGACCTACATGCACAAGCTTCAAGAGGCACACAGATCACGTACACACTCAAGGCGAGAGCAAAAAAGGAACAGCACCCTGCCCACCAGCAATGGCTTCTCCTCCGACCTTCTGCCTACGGGCTCACACCGCGGCCTCTCCCACACCGTTGTTGAGCGCGGTGTCTTGTCCGAGGACAGGGACGGCCTCTCCCCGCTGCCCACGCGATGGGACAAAGGTGACACGAGTGGTGGTCTTGACCTCCATACCGATGGGCTCGGCGTCAAGTATGTGGAGATCAAGGGCCAGCTTGATCGCGACCACGAGGCCTGTGGTATCCGTGCCGACCATCACATGCCATTGCAATGTGGCATATACTATTTCGAAGTCCAGATTCTGTCTGGCCGACGCGATGAGTGCGCTATGCAAGTTTGCCATTTTCGAGAGCACGCAATGCTAATACAGTCTAGGACCTTTATTGCTATTGGCTTCTCTACCAAGGCAGCATCCACAGCGAGGCCTGTTGGCTGGGAGCCCGAATCGTGGGGTTATCATGCCGACGATGGCCGATGCTTCTCTGGGCAGAATATCGGGCGACCCTTCGGGCCAACCTTTTCTGTTGGTGATGTCATCGGCTGCGGCGTCAATTTTCGCGATAGAACATCATTTTTTACCAAGAATGGCGTCAAACTAGGTATGTATTGTCTGCAGAGGAGTGCCGGTGCTGTGGGCGCGGCTAACAGAAGCAGGCGTGGCTTTTCAGGATATAGCGAAGAACAGACTGTACCCCTCCGTTAGCTTGAAAAAGGCCGGCGAGCATGTGCTAGTCAACTTTGGCCAGACACCTTTTGTGTACAATATAGATGATATGATGAGGGTATGTTCTACTCGGAGGATTACATGGAACATCGTTGACCGTACAGGAACAACGAGAAAGCATACAAAAAGACATCGAGTCGACCGACACCTCGAAACTCGAACCCGGCCTAGGCGAGACAGACTTTATTCAGGCGCTGGTTATGCAATTTCTCCAACACGACGGCTATGTTGAGACAGCGCGCGCATTTGCCGAAGATCTCAAGATCCAAAATGAAGCCCTGAGCTCTACTACAGGGCCGATGTCCAGCGTCATAAATATCCGTGACGATGAAGATGCCAACAATCGACAACGTAGGCACCACAACTGACCTCTGCTAACATCAAAGCTAACATGTCCAGGCATCCGGCGAGCAATCTTGGAAGGAGATGTTGATCGAGCTCTAAAGTTCACAAACGCATACTACCCGCACGTTTTACGAGAGCACGAACCCGTGTACTTTAAGCTACGCTGCCGCAAGTTTATCGAGATGGTCCGTAAGGCGGCCCAGCTCAACATGTTGGCAGAAGCTGCAGAGAACGGTAGCGCCCAGGATATGGACATGGACGCCAACGGAGACGGCTACGAATGGGACGACGCGCCGGTAGCACAGAACGAGAGTGAGGTGTTGGACCTGGAGAGAGACATGTTAGAGTATGGCCAAGCTCTGCAAGCCGAATACGCCGAGGACTCGCGCAAGGAAGTCGGCAAGGCTCTGGACGAAATATGGTCGTTGATCGCATATCGCAACCCGCTAAAGGAACCTCAAGTCAGCCACTTGCTGACCCGCAAGGGCCGAGTGGTTGTGGCAGAAGAGCTCAACTCTGCCATTCTATGTACGCATTTCTTTCGCTACACCCTGTCAGCTACTAACAAGTTGCAGCTTCCTTGGGTAAATCGTCACGGGCGGCACTAGAAAAGTTGTATGCTCAAACGAGCGTACTTCTGGAAGACCTGAGACAGGATGGCGGTGACGGTGCCTTTACGTCGGTCGGGGATGTAATAGGTGAGATTCAGGCCGAGAACAGTGCTTAGATGGCAGACTGGTGGGAAAACGTCCTGGACTCTTCGCCGTCAACAGCGCTTGCTGCACTGGTGGCAAACGCATGACATGACATGGAGTTTGGCGTTTGGTTATTTTGAGAATGGTTTGCGAATTTGCTTTCCAGACAGCCTGTAGCTTTCAGAGGCTACCGCTTGCGCATTATCTCTGCACTATCATCATGAAATCATCGGCCGGTCGGTGCTGTATCTTACTATCAACTCAATCATTTACCTGCACAGGACTATATATTCTTTGTGTAGCACGAGGGCTAATGATTGATGAATTGATCATGCTGCCGCCTTGTGAGAATGAAGGATATATATCGTATGTGTGATGTACAAAATAAAGATATAATACATGTGTGCAACCGGGCTTAGTTTTTCCAATAGCGCTCATATAGCCTGTCAGCATGACGCACCAAATTCCCAAACACTCTCAACCTGCTCACCAGCTCTTCATCACCCCACGTCAGCTGGCCACCGACAAGCAAATGTGTGTACGCGAACAGCTCTGCATCCAACAGACCCGGACTCTCCGCGCCGAGAAACCACTCTGCCTCGCCAAGAAGCGCTGCTAGTGCCGCAAAAGCTTCTTCTGCAGCCCGAAGAAGCTCCTTTACATTAATGCCGCCGGTCTTGTGGCGTGTTGCCACGAGTATTTCCGTCGTGGCGGCTGTGCGGAGTGTATGGCGCTGTGCTGGCCGTAGAAGCGCCGAGGAGGGGAGGTATAGAGCGGTGAGGAGGGCGTCGTTGGCAGGGTTTACGTATAGAGAATGAAGCTATTATGCAGTTAGCACGCGGTTCTGGGAGGATGAGGTGATGGCGGCAGAGGCGTACCCATGCGGGCCGGACACTGTGAGCAATGAGCGCCTGGTATGCGTCAATGCGCGGCGAGGGATCGTCAAGATTGGCGCTCGGGGCTTGTTGCTTGGCGAATCGTGCAATCTTCTCGCCTGTTAGAGGCATCACTGTCGAGGCACTCGTTGGGAGCATCAGAAACGGGAGCGTGCCCGATGGCGAGGCGTGGTTGGAGGACGACACGAGGCGGACGTCAATGTTTGCTATTCTCAGAATCGTCTGCTTGAGGCATCAGCATCTTTCCATATCGCCCTGAGGTTGCCAAGATGTTAGGTTCTAAAGCACACCTGCCATTTCAAGCACGTCGGATTGTAACTGGGCAATCCCAGTTGCGCATCGGCGTCGTGCGCAAAGACGTACAGCCGCGGGAGCGCATCGTCCGTGTCTGGGGCGCGTGCGGGGAGCGCCTCAGAGGGGTGCACGGCGAGCGGGAAAGACTTGAAGAGGGAGCGTATGGGCGCCGGAGCGGAGAAGAGTCCCGGCGATGACGAAGATGCCATTTTCGCCAAGCCTGCGAGGTGTGTTACGAGCGAATGTGCGACATTGGTTGTGGAAAAGGGTAGTGGCAGAAAATGTCCACAGTGACGTTGTGACGGGAAGCGGTGAGAAGTGGGCCGTCAACTTTTGAGGTGCGTGTAAGTCACCATTGAACGTACAATTTTCCGGAATTTACATATGCACCGTGAAAAGTACTTCTGTCAGTAAAAACACATGCGCCGAAATTTATCTGGTTGTCCGGTGGATTCAGATCGGCGGGTTGATGACAACCAGTTATGTCGGCGAATCATGGAAACAATAACTCGGAACAGCCACCTCTGAATCTCATCATGCCAGGGGCTAAAAATTGTTCTCCTTTTCTCTTGATGATCGAATAAGGGTGAAATCTGAAAGATGCTACTTGAAGATTTATTAGCTACCGTTTACAACTCCAATGTGAATTGAGGCGGGGTCTTTAGCTGGAGTGCCTATTCACATGTGTGGCATCGACCCCACCAGGCGCAAAACCGGGCACGACGACTTGCAAGTTACAGCTTTACCATTTTACCACCAAAGGGCTCTTCAAGCTGCGGCTGCTACTTTCACGAACTGTGAGCAAACCAGATTGATACGACAGTCCAGCTTCCCGAGGCCGCACCGGTTGCACGATCACCGCCCGACGAGCCTAGCAACAGCCCCGCGGATGGAGGCCGAAACCGTCGAGCAGGCGCAGGCGCGCCACCGCAAAGAGCTCAAGGATCTGCAGGGACGAATCACGAATAAAAAGAAGAATGCGACTAAAAAGACGCGAAAAGCCGTAAACGATGAGTGCGAGCAGCTGGAGCGTGCGTTGCGCGAGCAGCAGGCGGCCGAGATTGCTACGCTGAACGGAGAAACCCCGGCGGACGATGCAGCGGACGAGGGCGAACAGACACAACTAGGCGTCGACGAGGCACTATCCCAACAAGTCGAAGCTGAATTAAATTTGGCCACGGAAAAGGAGACGGACAGAGTAGACAACACACCGCAGCAGCCTGGCAAGAAGCGCAACAGACAAAAAGAGCGGTTAGCGCGGCGGGCCGCGGAGCAAGAAGCAGCCATGACCAAAGCCGAGGAAGAAGCTTCTACCATGACGAACCACCGCGCCATTGAGAATGCCTACATGAAGAAGAAGATGGAAGCCGAGGGTCTCGTGGAGCAAGACATTGCGCCGGACGGGCACTGCCTCTTCTCGGCTGTGGCGGACCAGCTACAGACACAGCTATCGATTCCTCTTGGCACTACTACCGCGAGCGAGATCAAAGAGCCTGCGTACAAGACGGTGCGGCGAGCGGCGACGGAATTTATGCAGTCGCACGGCGACGACTTTGCACCGTTTGTTGAGGGCGACTTTGCGACGTATCTGGCGCGGATGCGCGACACGGCCGAGTGGGGAGGCGAGCCGGAGCTCATGGCACTGGCGCGGGCGTATGGCGTTGGGATACGCGTGGTACAGGATGGACGGACTGAAGAGATTGGAGATGGAGAAAAGGTAATGTGGTTGGCTTATTATCGTCATGGTTACGGCCTCGGCGAGCATTACAATTCGTTACGCCGTCAACCATGAGATACCCAATGGAGTGACAGCAGTAAGCATATGCCGAAAGGGCAGTAGGTCTTGCAAAAACATGCCGTTACAACTTGTTTTTCAAATGCATATAGAGAATGTGAAGCGGCTAGGTACCTCTTTCTTGGCTGAGTTCCAAAGCGTTTACCGCCCATGCCGTTTATGAATATGAGGCTCTGTCTATGTACAGCACTCTTCTACCACGTTTATTTTTTTTGTGCGTATATCCAAACTCTAGTTCCTTTCCTTTTCTGTCCGTTTTCCTTGTCAGTTTTCCAGCGAAAAGTGGCTATAGACGCCAAACCGAAATGAAATCCCGCACCGAGCCATCCTCGTTCATGCCCGCCTTGTGCGTGCGCTGTGGCTTGACAAGGCTAATTCGATGCAGCGCACCATCCGTAGGTTTCACATCTTGTGTCTCAATGACAGTGCCGTCGTCATTATAACTCAGCTCGTGTCCAGGGTGCGAGAGCAGTGCCTCGTAGACCTCGGGGTTGACGCCCCAGGGCGGTCCCTGTTCGGAGAGGGGCTTGCCTGATGGGAATTCGAGACAAACGAGGCGGCCTTCGTGGGATATGAGCTCGGACATGCGCTTCGCCCATTGTGGTCGGAGTTTGGGGGGTAGGGCGCAGAGAAACTAGAATTTGTGTTAGTCGGAAAGCCGGCCCGGGCGAGCGAAGCGAGAAGAAAAAGAAAAGCTGTACCGTATAGTCGTATATAAGATCAAACTTGCCAGAGCCGTCTGAGCCCAGACCCTTGGACCAGTCCTGCGCAAAGAAATCCGCAACAACCCACGATTCTTGCCCAAGTTCTACATTGTCCTGCGGCTTGACGCCGCCTGGCGCCGCCTCCAGCGCCGCGACATTCTCTTTCGCGCGACGGATGCCATCCGCACTGCTGTCCAAGCCAACAACGTCATATCCAAACGTCTTGAGGAGGAGCACGTCATGGCCGCGTCCGCAGCCAGGAACGAGGGCTGTGCGGCGAACAACAGCGCCCTTGTTATCGCGGAGCGGGTTGCCACGGCGGTCGACGTCTTGCGCAGGGGCAATCAGGTCGGGGCGCTCGGTGAGCAAATCGGCAAGGGCAAGAGAGGGGCCGCCGCGGTCCCAGGGGTGAAAATCATTCCTGTATAGGTTGTCCCATGCAGATGCCTGGTCTTCGGGATTGTGGCTGGCCGCAGCAAAGGTGTCGCGAAGGATATTGGGGTTGGAGGTGTCTGGGGCGGACATAGTGGTGAGCAGTTTGTGAAGAATTCGACAGGTCTAGGAGAGAGGATTCGATGAAGGGTAGGAAGGGTAGGCAGATTAGAAGATGACAGTAAAACAAAAGTCGTCAGGTGAATGGCAATGCTCGAATGGTGTCAAGCTGTCGGAATCGTCTGGAGCGATTCTGGTGGGGGCGGGGTGACAAGTGGCGTGCCATGGCCGGAGTGGACCGGGATGACGTGCGGCGATGGAAACGAGAATCATGACAGTGTTTACAGAATGATGGCTACTGAATGAGAAAGGGAGAGGAATTGAGCGGTAAACAAGTCTATCTATGCAAGTCTGACGGAGAGGCGGCTGCGGCGTATCTGCAGCCGGCTGTACCAACATGGCACCACAACGTGCAGCGGGCGTGACAGCGGGCGTGATGCAACGCGACACACCTTGGTCGTGTGAGGACGTAACAAACACGAGCTAGCGACGATAATGAGTACTAAAGAATGAAGAGTTAGGAAGACGGTTAAATTTATTGGAAAAAAAGATGAAGTCGATTATCAAGACCGATTGATGACGGGGGCGGAGTTTCTGTATTTCTGAGAAGCTGCAGGCGCGCAGTTACTGCAATGGGCGCGCCCAACACTGGCCTATCAGAGCGCCGCCGTCTCAACCGGGAGCCTCGGCTGACAGCTCACTCCGGGGTTTGTTTGCCAGTTCACCTCATCCAGCTCGCTACAGTGTGCACCCCATCACACTGCATTAAAAGGAAGACAGATTGCAAAAAAATCGAGTCTTCTCTTTGAAATCACCATCTTTTCTTTTCTGCTACAGCCGTCACAATGGACTCATGTAGCCTGTTCAACATCAAGGTACGCCCCTCGCCTATAAATCCCAATGTCAAGCTCACCATGTTTCCCACCAGGGCAAGAATGTCCTCGTCACTGGAGGTACCTAAACTTACCAAGCTTCATCCATGATTCATTGCTAAGCGCAAATACAGGCGCCAAAGGTATCGGCCGGATGATTACACAGGGCTACGCCGAGTCTGGCGCCAATGTCTTCATTACCGGCCGCGACGCCAAGGCATGCGACTCCGTCGTCGCTGAACTGCAGCCCGTCGTCACCAAAGCCGGCGGCTCAATCTTTGCCATTCCCGCCAACCTGCAATCCTATGAAGAATGCGAACGCCTCGTCGCCGAGCTAACCACCGCGATTGACCTCGCCGGACGCGCCAAGGGCCTGCACGTGCTCGTCAACAATGCCGGCGCCGTCTGGGGCGCCGACATTGACAGCTACCCCGACCACGCGTGGAACAAGGTGCTGACGCTGGACCTGCAGCGCGTATTTACGCTCTCGCAAAAGGCGCTGCCGCTGCTCGAGCAAGCCGCGACGGCCGACGACCCGGCGCGCCTCATCCACATTGGCTCCATTGACGGCATCCGCACCCCCTCGACGGCCAACTTTGCCTACTCGGCGGCCAAGGCCGGCCTTCACCAGCTCTCGCGGCACTTGGCGAGGGATCTTGGTCCGAGGTTCGTCACTAGCAATGTGATTGCCTGCGGACCGTTCCCGAGCCACATGATGAAGGCGACGCTCGAGGCGGCGGGCGACTACATCAGGAGCGAGGTGCCGCTGCGGCGGGTGGGCAAACCCGAGGACGCGGCGGGCGCGTGCATTTACCTGTCGAGCAAGGCTGGGTGAGTTTTACCCTTGATGTTTTTTGTTTTCAATGTCTTTGTTTTCAACGTCTTTGTTGCCATGAGCCTCCTCCAATTTGTTTGTTTGTTTGTCTGTGTGACTGCGCCCGCTAACATTTGTAGTGCTTTTTGCAACGGCGCGACGATTCGTCTCGACGGTGGCGCATCGCAGGTGGCCAAAATATAATATGTAGTCGGCTCTATCATGTAAAGTAGCAGATCACTGAACGAATCCGTCTGCATCAAAAATCACAGATGATTAAAGACCATGCGCTGAGAAGAAGGGCTTGTAATCGCCACTGGCTTGTATTGGCCAAATCAACCAACCAGCCATCCATCCATCCGTTTACTTAAAGGGGGGTATACCGGCTATGCTATTAAAATACAATTAGAAAGAGGAAACATCGCAGAGAAATCTAGTATCCACCGAGCAGTCTAGATGTAAAAGCAAAAAGCAGAAAACGCCTCGAGTCTACGCCGGAAGCGATGCAAAAAAGACGCGGGCCAGTCCGAAGAAAATGGGCCAGATTTCGGAGCGTTGCAAACAGAATGCCGTCCCAACAATTGATGTGCAGCCACAGGGTCGAAGAGTCCTTTTAGGCGAAGAAAAGATGTAGGCGAAGAGAAGAGATTGAGAGAAGCTTTGGTGCAGGGCTCAAACAGCCGTCGTCTCGGAAGTGGCACTGTCGCGAGAGGACAAGTGGAATCGACGGCGTGGTGCGACTGACATGTGACGAGAATTGTGCGACAATGCCAATGTGCCATCGCCGGTCGCGAGGGGGGAGCGAGTAGAAAGGTCAAGCAGAAAGCGGTCGTTGCGCGGAGAGAAAGAACCGGGTCATAGGCCGCAGTTTTCGAATTCGCGGACCATGACAGCAACCTGGGCGCGCTTGGCTGCCTCGGCGACGAGGGTGAAATCTTTGAGAAAGGCGTCGGTCGAGGGCTGCTTCATGTTACCCTGGGCCGGCGGGGCGGGCACCGAGGTCATTTGGTCCGGCGAGGTGCGGAGAGAGGACGAGGCAGAAGCGCTTGAGGAGGCGGCGGCCTGCGACGGCGAGGAGATGGGAGCGTTCATTGCGAGTTGCAATTTTCGATTAATAGGCTGAAGAGGAAAAAGCAGGAAGAAGGAATCAAAGGTTCGGTCAATGTCGGTTTTGTTTGCGACGGAAAAAAACCGGTGTCGAATAGTGGCCCGCCCAGAGTGTGGAGTGTGAGCAGGAAAAAACCGACTCGCGTGAGGAGGAGCGCAGCAGAAGATGCGACGGAGAAAGTATTATGAGTCGAAAAGAGAAGGGAAAGGAGAAGAAGGTCAAGTCAACTGCCCCGGATCGCGTCGCATAAAAGAGACGCAGAAATCAGTGACGACTCTAAAGGTGTGTGGCTGTTTGGGTTCTGTGGCGGTGCGGGCGTAATGGTGCCTGGGATGAAGCTTGTTGCTTGTGTAGGTTCAGAAACGACGACAGCTGGTGACGAAAGTGGCAGAGAAGGATGTCCAAGGAATGGGCGGGCTGCAGGATGGATGTTATAACGTTAATAACTAGATGATCGGGATGAAGCGGGGAAGATGCGTCGGTTGTGGTGGGTGGCAGAATTTGCACAAGCACACGGCAAGTTGGTGGGCAATTTCCAAGCGAGCGAGCGTAGCACAATTGCCAATAATGACGGGAATATGCCTTTTTGTCTAGTTTCCTTTGTTATGGTCAACGACGCATTCACGAGAACCATCTAGCGGATGTGTAGCCTGGTGTACTCGGTACTTGTAAATACTCGTCATCGTCACAGGTGGTAGTAGGTGGTTAGTAGTTAGGCTATCGCGACCGTGGCTCATACGTTACCTACTCGGCCTCGGCACTGGTAGCGCACTAGAATTGTACCTGGCGCGCGGAATGACGCGCTCTAAACACGCCGAGTTGTAGCCCGTAAAATCAAGGACCTACATGCCATGCATCCATCTACCTGCCACTAAACTACCACCAAAGACATCATTATTAAGATGACTACTCTCAGTCATCTCTCATTGTCCTCTCCTGTTGGACATGAACTATCAGCCGAGGCAAATAGAGTGCCAACACTGAGTAGGCCGCTTCCAGGAGAATCGTGCCAAAAGCGGACGTGTGATCCACCCCCGCACCAACTACCAAGGTTACAAGGTTACAGTGTACTTGTGCCCCCGCCAACTCTACTACTCTAATAAAAGTCTGGCACCAGCTTCCTAGTTCACATTGAGTATACATTGAGTATAGATTAAATAAAGACAGATTAAAAAAGTACAGATTATATAAGATTGGATATTAGCTATCAAAAACCTTATCAGAATAATAAAGAAAAACTAGCTACTATCTTTTAAATATTAAACGAGGCGCTCTAGATCAAAATGGAGTTGGGGTTTCTCGCAGCTCTCCATTCGTCATCCACGCTCTTGTATGCGGCGCCAACATCATTGCCAAAGGGGGCATCTTGTTTGCAGAAGCGGAACTTGGTCTCGAACAGAATCTGGGCCTCGAACTCGCTCTGTCGGACATCGCCGGTGCGTCGCGCACACTTAATGCCCTCGTCGAAGAAGGACGAGTAGCACAGGCACTCCTTGATCTTGTCTCCCGACAGACCCTTGCAGCGGTTCTCGGTATCCTCCTTCTTCTTGCAAATCTCGGTCGAGTCCCGATCGCTAGAAGTAGCAGCCGCGAGGGTCGACGGGCACTCACACTCACAGGTGTTGGAGCCAGGCTTGCTTTGAGGGCTGTCAGACTGCTGACCGGCCTTGCTGGGGACGCTGTCGGAGCCCTGGCTAGGCTTGCTGTTGTCGGTCTTCTGGTCGTCCTTGCTGGGAACCTTAACAGAGCCCTGGTTAGGCTTGCTGTGGTCGCTGGAGCCGGGCTTCTGGCCGTCCTTGCCGGGAACGCTGACAGAGCCCTGGTTAGGCTTGCTGTTGTCGCTGCCAGAGTTCTGGTTGGGCTTGCTGGGGACGCTCTGGCCAGGCTTGGTGGGAACGCCATGGTCAGGCTTGCCAGTGGACGGCTGCGAAATTTGGCCGACGGGAACGGCGTCGGAACCGCCATTGTGACCCTTCTGCGTCTGGGGAACGTCCTCGACGCACTCATCGTCATTGCCAGGCTGGCTTCCAGATGGAACCTTGGTCTCGCCGGTGCTTCCCTTGACAGGAGGGAGATTCTTGTTCTTTCCGGGGGCTCCGGGGGCGGGAACGACCGGGGAGGCGGTACCAACGTGCTGCTTCACATCCTCAGCCAACTTCTGGTCCTTGCCAGCATCGGGAACAGTGTCCTTGATCTTGTCAAACTGCTCCTTGTTATCCAACATGGTGGCAGGCTTCTTCTTGTCGACTCCGACAGTCTGGTAACCGATGGCAAAGTTGCCTGCGGCATCCGTCTTGGGAGTGCAGTCAACAACGACCCAAACAATGTACACCACGCAACGCTTGCCGGCGATGACGATGATGTGCTCTTCAACGGGGCTGGGGACGGTACCGGGAGCAGGGACAATGGAGCTTGAAGGCAGAAGGGTGGTGATGGGCGCCCCGGCCGAGGTCGAAGTCGTGACAGTGAGGAAGGTAGAGGGTAGAGACGTAGGTCTGATAGTCGCAGTGCCATTCTGGAAGGGGGCAGAGGTGGTGGGCTTGATAGTCTCAGTCTTGTTTTCAGCGGCAGCCACGGCGACGAAGACAGGTACTGTGACTTGGCCGGCCAACTTGTCGTTGATGGGGGGGACGGCGGCATCCTTGTCCGAGTTGACGACAGCAGGAGCAGCCTTGCCTGCGCCCTGCTTCTCGGGGATATTGTTTCCGTAGTACGTCTTGGGGTCAATGACCTTGCCATTGAGCTGGTTGACATTGAAGCCTCCCTCGGGAATGGGCATCTTCTTATCGAGATCAGCCCTGAAGGTGTTAAAGTCCGTGGACACGTTTGTAGCCCGGCAGTATTGGTCGTCCACCGCCTTGTAATACTTGATCCAGTGTTCACGCTGGGATCCTGGCTGCAGACCGTTCTGGACCTTGCACTCTGAGCACGCGACGGCGTCCTGCAGGAAGGAGCTGCCTTCGCCACAGAGGCAGTCACGTTGGGCGATGCGCTCCTCGGGCGTGTTGGCGGAGGTAGGGCAAAGCTTGACCGAGGTCCTGAGCTGCGATGCACAAGGCCAGATGAAATCACCAAACGAAGAGTCGATCTGGTGACAGGCATCAAGCGTCCATTCTCCAAAACTCTTCAGGTCCAACAATTCACTAGAGAAGACCGGGCCCGTGGCTGGTGCGCTTTGGGCCATCACGCTGCTACCGAGCGTGACGGCGCCAATGGTGGCGGCGTTGACTCTCATGGCTGCTCTTTTCTTGGCAATCGACCGAGAAGGGGGAGGAAGAAAAGCGACAAGGGAGTTGAATTATCAAGGCGTAAAAACAGTCGACGATTAACAGTCGACGATTAACGAGAGTATATGCTGTAATAGCAAATGCCTAAAGTAAAAGAATGAAAGGCAAGATGATCGAGTTGATGATCTCCTAAAAAGGCAGGTGTAGAAGAGGGCCATCTGAGCTGCTTTATATCAAACAATCTACAAACCCAGAGTCGCCCAGAAGCGGAATTGAGGCTCGGGCTGTCGGGCTAGCCGGGCGATCATGACTCGTCGGATGTGCAACGCATGTCACCGCCCGTTTCGTGAAATGACACGCTTAATTGTTAAGCAGGTTCCCCTTTTTCCCCCTCCTAAACTAATACTTTCTAAAAGGAGAAGGCTGTGCATAGACAAACTGCATAGGATAATTACAACCTTGACTACTGTGCCTGACTAGCGAGAAGTTGCCAAGATTATGGACAGGGCTAGCTTCGTTTTTTATGGCGCGATCCCACAATTGCCGAGGAGGCGCAGACCCGTAAGGCGTAGGGCCAACAGCTTAGCTGTGACTGCCGAAGGATGTAACGTTGGCCAGCCTTTGCGGGAGGCCCGAAAAGATGTACGTAGGCCCGCGCAAGGCGACAAAACAGCCGCTGACGCATCGTCGGTAGCTTTTATCCGTGGAACCCACAAGCATAATACTAGCTGATCTCGCCTCCCAGAGGCCCCGCAGTCTAGAACCATAACTCCATAATAGAGCGGACGCTGGCGACACGAGACCAGGTACAAGTGCAAGTGCGAGTGTTGGGATGAGCCCATCCGTTTAAGCTTATCCAAGATGTCCAACGCAAAGCTAGAAAACCTAAGCCCCAGCAAAGTCTTCTAGAAACTGCCAAGACACTGTGGAAGATGCGATGGAGTCTGAATACCAATTAGTAACATAGGACGATACTGCTGGCGAATCAGATTTTGATAGAGCTGCAGCCAAGCATGGCGATGCCCACGACTGATATTAACCAGTGCCACCTGCTTTACGTACCAGCCATACAGAAACAGGCGGTGGGGAGCGAGACCACGCGTGTTAAGGCTGGCGGAACGCTGGCGGAACGCTTCATATTAGAAACCCCCCGTACAACATGTCCATGACTCGACCACCTAGCTGCGCGGCTATGGTGCTACCAAGGACCAGCTAGAACAATAAATAGTACAGACCGCGCGTTCACTTTGACTTTATTAATAACGCTCAATCTAGAGACCTGCAGACGTTGATCGGATTGAGCAGCGTGATCCAAATTAATAATATGCGTTAGAGACCGCCATGACCCTACATCAAAGGATGCGTGAAGAGCAAATTGAGTGGCCGCAAGAGCAACTCTTAACCCTTGCCAAGCATTGACTGAGGGGATCATACGCGTGCAATTGACATGGAAGGGCATATCTGTAATTCTTTGCAGTTTGGTGGCGTTGTCTGCGAGCAAAGATACATGATACGTCCGCGGCAGGAAGAAGGCTCCAATGATGAGGAGAATACCGTCGCATATCGACTCGATTCAGAGTATCCAGCGGCAATTCACCTTTTGCATAAATTTAATCACGCCACCCAGAAATGACCCAACGCTGTTCCCGTGCAGCCGAGAGAATGTACTTTGTAAGACCGTCCAGTCCCTCTAACCTCCACACATCAGTCAGCACAGGGCAAGTGATGACCAACTCTATTACACTTCCGAAGAAGCCGTTTACTACGCAAAAGGCAAACGTCGCTTTTTTAGTTGAACTGAAGCCGGCCGCCATGCTCCGGAGCATGTATTACATGGCGGCGCACCCAAGCCACATGAGGCGTCGACCAAAGGAGTCTGTACAGGGGCCGATATCGGCACTGTCCCAAAGACAAAGACGAGGATGTAGGAGTAAATGGCAATGATTATCTGACTCTCGGCAGGGCTTGCGTGTAGATCGTGCTCGATCGTGCCGGGGGAGCCGAGACCGACAGAAGTGTGATGAGGCCGCCCACAGAGAGGAGTAGCATCAACATCAATTTGTGCTTCTCAGCCTAGCTAGGATCGTGAGGGCCTCTCCAGAATCCCAGGTGACCTTGACGATGTATCGCCAGTACGTGCAACTTCCAGACTGTAGCTGTTCAGGGAGGGGGCCACACGTCTATATCAATGCCAATTATACGTAATGAATAGGGATCCGTCGTTTATCGAGTGCATTGCTGTCAACCTCTCGGTATTCTGAGCCCGAGTTTGTCAAAAAGCTGGAAATTTCAGCTCTGACTTCAAGATAAGGCGCGGCTGTCTGCTCAACGTCTGGCGTTGGAGCGACCCGCTTCATGCTATAACTTATAATATGAGTAGATGGATAACAATCGGAAAACCGGAAAAAGACTGGGAACACAAATATTGATAACTGTGGGGGGGTTGAGGATTACGCGTGCTCATATACCGGCCTTGCTATAATACAATGTGGTCCGCACCTACAAATGCGATTGCAGACGTGCCTTTACGATATACATCACTTTTTAATTCAGTCAGACTTCGAGCGATCTCGCTTCCAAACTATGTAATTGAGTTTTCCTGATTCGATCCCTTGATTTATAAGTCGGCCTGACTGCTCGGCATCAAGTTACGTGGAAGCAGCCATGAAGCCGATGCTCCCGGGTTTCAACTATGAAAACGCCGCTCCGGGCTGTTAAACACTCGGTCCCTCATGTTGTCCGAGTGGTATGTTCCTGGCAAGGGGGGACAAAAAAAAACCGCTAGTCGCTCATGATTAATTCTGTGTTTTGCATCACAGCTACGCATCAGAACAAGCTACTAGATACTTTTAAAAATCTAGGTTAGATATTTAATTACTTTGGAGTCTGCATTAATTATTTTTACTATTTTAGACTAGCTTATCGCTATGAAAAAAATCATTCTAGAAGCGAGCTACCCTCCGAGAACCGGCCGTTTTTTTCTGCCCCCACATGGCTTGCTGGCCTACTTATTAGATATTTATGCATGTTGACCACTTTATACGCTAGACCAAGAGTACAATGTCAGGCACGTACACCTAATGACGAGTGGCGGACTTTCTCGCGTTATTGCTACCCTGATGAAGCAACTAGTTAACATCAACTTTCCGCTCCAGCAGCGATACCAAGGTACACGGCTTTTCTAAGCTTGTCTAGTTGCAACTCGCAGTAAAGAGACGTTTCATCCAATACTTGATTAATGTAGTGAGTTTATGCCTATATTCCAAGTCACCGGAGGAATGCAGATCAGTCCACGAGTCCATTCGACCCCAACCCTAACCCAATGACCCACTCGGCCTCTTCGGCACTCCTCTCTGCGTGCTGTTCTATCATGCGAATAATTTCAGTCCTTGAGAGGGAATCATAGCTCACTTACATCTTCGCCGTCTTTTGTCAATCTGTACGATACCACATGTACAACACACGCGTCAGCGACAAGTCCAGCACGGGATGGGAGCTTGTTGTACTTCTCTAATTGTCTCAGCGGTGCGTTGGACAGACTTGATACGCTCATATCGAATGTTTTGAAACGCGCGTAATGCTAAAATGCGCGTAAAGTTACATAAACCTTTTCCTTACCCGAGGTTCGAGGACATACTGTACTGCTATGGTCGCTCCGTCTTCCATTGCCCGCGCTATGACTCCTTGTGCGCTCGTGAATAGGTTGGGGTGCGTGAATCACCCACGAGAGCGATTTGTCTATCCTTGCTTATATATGCTTACAATGGGTCATGATACTCGCCGTCTCGTCCTATATTATATCTTATGCGCACTTGCTTACTAGGCGACGGCAAATGGGACCCCAGCCTAATTACAAATACATCGTACGACTTTCTTTTCTCATGCAAGCTCGACTACTTAGCAGTCACAGGATCAACATCAGGATCGGGGTTGTAACTATATAATGGCCAACGAGCAGCTCTTGCCATCCTTTGGCGTGGAGCAGAGAAACTAGACATTGTGACCGATGTAGCCCGTGAATGCGTCCCTGTTGGGGCAGAACCTTTTCGTCTTCGGGCCGTTCAGGATTTCCTCGCCGGTAAACCAACTCTGGAAGCACTTGTGACTAGATGCGGTTGGCTACGGACACTACCAGAGCACGAAGTCTCGCCCTTTGGAACGAAAACCTCGGCCGCCATCACAACGACGGCCGTTCATTTTTTTTTTGGGCTCACGTAGATTGCCTGCTACATCCTTGCTTTTGAATTATTGCTGGCAGCGCTGACCAATGTGAGTGGGAACTCACATGTCCAATGCATATTAGAACACAATCTGGCGACAGTCTGATCGGTGGCCGTTGAACATTGACGCCTCGAGATACTTGAGTTGGCCATTTGATTTGCACAGGTTGAACCTGTTTCTTTCATCTCGTCTCAATGTAAATCAAATCGATCCAACACCCTCTCGTCGTTGTCGTCGTTGTCGTTCGTTGTCGGCGGATATTTTCCAGCATCGCATAATCTTCCCAGCATTGGCACCCTAAGAAATCAAACCGCGCAGAGGCTTGACTTCTTTAAATACCTCGTGTATAAAAACATACAGCCCTTGTATTCCCTTGTATTTCCAATCAATAGCGGCCATCAGGCCGCCATATCCGGCAACGATGACAATCACGTTAGCACCTTTGAAGTCACCGGTAATTATTACGACATTACCAACGATTGAATAGGTATGGTATCGCATATTGAATACACTGAAGAAGCCAATCTCAACCATCATATGCCTTTATGTAGCTGGCACGAATGGCGTTATATTTTAACTACAGGCACGCATGATCTTCCCTCAACTATTCGGGCTCTTCCGCTTAGTCTTTGTTGATACACCATTATAACCACCAGCTACAGTGGGTTTCCAAACATCCGAAGAAATCGAGCCTTGCCTGTGGTGGCGCTCACGCCGTGTGCGCACCGAAGGGTTCAATAACGGTGCCTCGAACACACCAATCTAGCCACAGAAAACTCGCCACCTTTGGACTATAGTTACGCTAAGCTGTCCTAACCTAGTCTATTACGATGGATTGTTACGTCCTAACGATGGGATAATGGTAATAATACAAGGTTAACTGATGACGTCTGCCGCTAGGGCAGAGCCTTTGTCAGACAAAGGAGCCTGACTCCAGTAACTGGCGGGCGCCTTTTGCCCTTTATATAGGATATACGTAGGCGTTAAATAATGCAACAACAACCACAACTGTGGTGGCGCTGCGGTGAAGTGTCACTATCGAATTTCATATTTACTAGAGAGGGTTCGAGTCAGACGATAGCCAGCGAGGAACCTGCTTGCTACACAGCTAAATTGACAAAGGTCGTGGGTGCCATGAACTTTAGCCAAGTCGAGAGGGCCGCAAGGGAGCTTCGCTTAGATAGCCAATTCAGAAGCAGTTGAAATTCTCCATTATGATCGCAGCCACTTTTCCGCCATTGCACATGGATAATCTTGAGCAGAGTCTCCCGCCTCGTGCAACAAATATAACAGTCCTTGCCGAGTCCAGCTGGTCCATTGAAGCTCATCAGAATTCCATCCGTCCACCATTGTTATCGCGTGGGCACGAGTCAACCAAGGTAACGAGTTCAAATCTCATTCGCGTCACTGTTCTTATTGTGAGGTATCTAATGTCATAGTGCACGTATCTTCCCTACCATTTTAGCATTACAATATCCTTAAAAAGCTCCTCACACTGTCAGACCTTGCTCCCGCGTCTAACCCGAGTTAACTATTTTCTGTCCAAAGAAAATTCAAAGGCCGAACATGTGGTGTAGAACTGATCGGTGCTCCAAGTCAGTCTCTTTCCTCTCGACCATTTGGAGTGGTTAATGGCATCTGGCTTTATGCACCTCCATAGAGATAACTACCATGTTCTAGGCAATCGAGCCTCTTGCTGATTCTTCAGGCAGGATTTGTCTGTTTATAAATCGGTATCACGATCTACAGAAGGGAGAATGCTATATTTAGTCGAAATACCCTTGACAGAGCTTTATGAGTGGACATGCAGGGCCTCTTAATCTGTGTAGAGTTCCGACATGATACCTGAACAGTCATATTTAAGTATAGTAATCGCTTAATCATCCTTGTGCCACGTTTAGGTTTAGGCAACTCAGAAAGTCTCGTTAATACTCTTTAGAGAAGTATTCCTAGATCTGGTGGGAGTAGCTTTCTGGTCTTTCTTTATCCTTCGCCCGCCAAAACTCAAATGCAAAGCTTTAGGCGCTGCTTTCCATGTCTTCGCTTAGTACATCATCCTAATCTAGTGCAAATCCAAGTCTCAAGTATAGCAGCCGCAGTTTGTGCTGCGTCATTGTTTTGTTGATCTTGGCAGCTAAGCTGTCATGACAGCAAAATATTAACTGGCTTACACTGACAGGTCGCGAATCTCTAGAAGGCGTCAAGCCTATGGCAAAATTACATCAATAAGGCGTGGCGTATGTGGCGACGTACATGACAGGAAGTTTGCGTAGGTTGTGTCATGATGCACGCATGAATCTAGCTTTGGGGTCATCATTTCAGGGCTTTCCACGTGTTGCCACGCTCAAGGCCTCAACCACGAGTGTTGGGCGATCATGTTTAATAAAGAATACGTACCGTGGAGTAATGAAAGAGCAAGCCTGTCTATTGTTCGGTAATCCATCTCACAGAGCGCGGCATCAGTAAGCTCTAAAAAAAAAGGGGGATTCTTGTCCTAAAATACATGATCCGCTAATGTTATAAAATTCCAAATGTATTGCCCTTGACCTCTATTCTATTAATTCGTCAATAAAGTCTTGGTGAGGGAACAAAGATGTGCAGTATCGAAGTGTGGCTGTAGAGCGATGCGTACAAGTGTCGACATGTTCGACCCCTTTTCCACATGGCCCATGGCCTGCTAAGCCCAGGCGCGCTACATTAATGGTGCCGGCGGGAAGGAAGCTAATGCAGCAAGTTGACAGCATTCCTTATCAAATGTGTGCCAATTACTGCTACCGAATTACAGCGCAGCCGCACCAAACGCAGCCATGGCGACAGCAGCAAAGATGACACAAGTCTCGCGAGCCGCAGCGTTAGTCGACTGAGACGAGCTGGTCGTCGCACTGCGACCGGCGGAGCCCGAAGCAGCCGACGAGCGAGCCGAGGTGGTGGCAGATCCAGTTCCCGAGGCAGCCGCCGAGACAGAGTTTGTGCTGGACCTCGTTGGATTGGCGCTTGTCGCCACCGCGTTGCCGGAAGCTGACGTCGTAGTAGCAGCAGTTGCAGCACTGCTGGACTGCTCACCCGTGCAGGCCACGATAGCTTCATCCTCGATAGTCGGCATCGCGGATGCTGATGGCCAGGCAGGGCAGGCGCTGATGGCGTCGACGAGACTCGTATACCAGACCTTCGCGTCAGAGGTGAAGCTGGAAACGGCCCCGGTCAACGAGCTCGGGACGCAGTCGGCGTCGGCCGTGGCAGCTGCGAGCGCGGCCGGTACCGTGGGGCTAGCCTCTGCGAGCGCCATAATGCTGCTCAAGCAGGCAAAAGAGCCTCCATCGGTCGCCTGCTGCCGCGTGTCAAGCTGATCTGCCGCGGCAGTGGTAGCAAGTCCAACAAGGGAGAGGGCGGAGAGGGCGTGGACACGCATCGTGAGTATCGGGAGGGCTGAAAAGGGCTGAAAACGAGAGACTGGCCAATAAGGGGTGATTGGAAAGGAGAGATTGAATGCCGAGCAAGAGGAGACTAGAAAGGTCTTTCGAGCAAGAGGACCACTCCTATCTCTATATATTATCTGCACAGATACCAAGCAATCCATACGAGGATCCATACCTACTAATTACTAGTATTTCGACTATTCATGCCGCCTCCTACTGGCGGGACCCCTGAAGAGATTGTGATTTATTAAACTGTATCCACCTTTTAACACTACGTAAAGTGTCAAAGTGTCAGGCGAAAGTTCTATCTCCTTACCAAACTTTTTTTTTTTACACTAATGATAGAAATAAAAGTATGCACATACGCAAGTCATCGAAAGGGTTACGTATACTTCTTACGGATAGTTACACTGCAGTCTTCAACCCCTGAAGATCGTGACTGCAGCACATCGCCCCACAGCATCACGCTAATCATCCTTCCAAAAGGTACTGCATTCACCTTGTGGATCGTGCATAATCAGGCAAGTATTTGCTGCCTGGCGACACTGCCTTTAAAAGCGGGTCAATGTGCGATCTTTCAGGGGTTGCGGTGTAAGCAACACAAGGCTTCGTAAGCCGCACAAGGCTTCAGTTTGGATGGCATGTTAACTTGGGAGGCGCCAAAAACAATTCAACGTTACAATCGCAATCATTCATCAGCATCACGAAACTATAATCACGATTCGAAGTCGAAACTATACCGCAACCAAGCCGATTGCGCCTGGCTAACCGCTATTGCTCATGAAATCGAGCCGACAGCGATAGTCAGACAGGAGCGATCGCGCGAAAGCCGCGCGTGAAATCGAAAGCGACGCCGACTGAACAAACCGACTCCGGAAACTTCAGAGCGACATGAGTAGTGGTTGCGGCAGGACCTCGCCGCGTCAGCGCAGTCCCAAAAGGCGTTGGCGTCGTGAAAGCGTAATTACTGCTGGCGATGATTCCACCAAACCTCTCGAGCAAGTGATAGACGGTTCAAAGCCCCGCGTAGCTAATCAAGCTGTTCTTGACCATCCTCTCGGTCGCAGCATCAGGCATCGGAGAGATCGGGATACTCTTCGCCATCCAAATTATGAATCTCGCTTGAGCGTGGCGCCAAAGGAGTCATACGGCGTGCATACGAAGTCTTTTTCTGCATATATTGTTAACCCTAGAGCGATTCGTCGGGCTGATATGATGCAGAAGTAACACCATCCTATTCCAGTTTGTTTGCTTTGTGTCAATCTGAAGTCGCAGTCGTCGGTTGGAGCTGAGCCGGAGACCCTAGCCATGTGGCGACTGAGTTTTCTCCACGAGTTGAAATGCAAACACGTCAGTGGAATGTATTGCCCCTTCGCCTCTCCAGCTCCCGCCCACGCCTACGCCGTCGTGGACCTCCGAGGGAGGTGTAAAGACGAGGTGTAAAGAGAAACATGACATTATCAGACAGCATCCGAACAACAATGTCCAAACAACAGTGTCCGAAAGATCCTCGATGATCTAAACAGCATGACAATATTGGCAAGACTGCTTGATTGTGCCATGGATGGAACTCAATTTGATGATGCTGCCGGCAAGAGCTGAAAACGCGGTGGCAGCCGTAGACCATTATGTATTGTCAAAATACGCAGTACTGCGTAATGATTGGCGACGTCTTTCAGCGCCGCCGTCTCGGTTACTGTCTTTCCCCGCTCGCCTGAGTCGCCGTGTCCCCCGAGATAGACGCTGCTGACCTTTGTGGCTCTGCCCCTCAGTTTCAGGCAAGTTAATTTTGCGCCAAAGCCGAGCATAATGGTTCTCCTGATCTATCCGGGCGAAATGTTTGAGACGCTCCTTCTCATGCTTCCAATATTCTTCCTTCGTATAGTGCGGCGGTGTTTCTCGAACTCTTCTGCACCAAGTCCCTGACGAGCAAAGCGTCGCTTGTAGAGTTGTGTCACTTTTTGCCAGTCAATGCTGTTGGCGCTGTCGGTGTTGTCGGCGCTATCCGTCGTGCATTGCTTCAAGAGTTCGTCAAATACCACGTTGGCAAAATGGGGTTTAAATGAATCGCCTCTTGCTTCCAATAGTCGCTGCTTTGGATAGTCGAGCGACGTTCGGTGATTGACTTCGTATCGAGTGTGTCATGCTTCATTGAGCAAAAACATTTTGACGAGTGCGTGGCTTCGTAGCGAGACTGAGCCTCAGGTGTGATTTCCCGGAGAGGATCCGTCACGGCATTGAGGTCTGTTGGAATTGAAAAATCATCAATGGGCGTATTCATTCTGGTGAAGCGAATGACGAATTCTCTGAAGCACTTGCTTTAGGCTGAAGGCAGTTTTAACGCGGAGAAAACCTGGGACCAGGACGCGCCGTCAGGTGATCATAGCGCCTGCCATCCTCAGAATCTACACGCACCATGCCGTGGTCTGGAGAGCAACGTCGTACCTGTTATAAGTCAAGATAAAACATCACACAACAACCAAGAAGACAAATGGCTGATTAGTGTAGTGGCTATCACGTATCGTTAACACCGATAAAGTCGTAGGTTCGAATCCTCCATCGGTCAGTCTTCAGTGGGTTTCCGGGTCAATTGAGCTGATGAAGTATCAATAATGACCTGGTCCTGCATGTCGGCCCTCGCAAAGGGTCACGATGCTTAGTGTCCATCTTTTTTGGCGGGACGTTTTTGGATCTCGCTTTTTGCACTAATATGGAAATGCAAGACAGACCCCACTTTATCTCTACTTTTTATGCAGTAAATTAGTAAGTTAACTAGTTTGCCGCCTATAAAAGCTGACTTAAGACACGACAGCTAAGTGGAGGATGAGGATTCCTAGGTGAGCTGATGATTCAATTCAGTCTCGAAGAAACATAAAAAAAAAGTCAACTGTGTTAAGCCTAAGATAGTCAAACACATCTACCGGCGGGCACTGCCGAAGGAAGACTATAAGGTCATGTGACGACCTGATCTAAGAGGCTGTGAGCAAGAGCCTCATGATGGAATTTTCAACCAACAAACACACACATTGAACAACCACGCACAATCTTTCAAGGACAATGGCTTGCCTGACCCACGTGACTGACCCTGATCAACCCTCATAAATTGGCATGCGCCTTCAGCTCAGAGCCGTCAACCGATGACGCGCCAAATCACCTCATGCCTGACGTGCCGCCGTCGCAAGGTGCGCTGCGACCGGCGGGCACCTGTATGCAGTGTCTGTCAGCGGGGAAATCACATCTGCAACTACCAGGCACCCAACCTGACGAGACTTAGTCCTGACACGCCGTCTGGCGCCTGGGCTGCGCGAAGCCATGGGTACACCTCGACTCTACAGTATCAGGAATCAGTCGGGACGAAGCATGACTCCTATGGTTCCGTGACCTCGACACCAGCAAGCGGCACCGACTCTCCATCCACTGTGCACACGCTATCTGACAGCAGAGGGGTGCCCGCGTATCACAACGATAGTACGCTTCTCCTACAAGACGAGTACTCCCGCCTCGTATCGCCTCTACATTGGGCCTCCACGGTTGAGCCGACCAAGTCCGCCAACTCCATCGAATCAGAGGCACACTCCGCCTCGCCAGTCAGGGAAGAGGCCACGCGAGACGTACTGATGAACCTTGGCAGTGTCCCGCAACGGCTGGGCGACGGCCAACGACCCGGTATTGTCCCCAATCTGCCGCTGCCGTACACCGCACCCCCTCCGGGCCACCCTTCATTTACCTACGCGCTGATGGGCTCCCGCTCAGACGACGACGACAAGAACCTTGCGCCGTACTATCCGCACAGCGTTAACGAGTGCGGATTTCTTCTCGACGTCTTCATCTCCAACGTCGAAGCTGTCATCTGCCTCTTCCATGAGCCGACACTACGGCGAGCATTCGACGCGCACCTGGCGCAGCAAGAGCTTTATGCACCAGCCGCCGCGATGCCACCCGACCAAGGATCCGACAAGGCAGGCCATTTTGAGCCATTGATGTTTGGCATCTTCTTCTCTGCCATTTATAGCATGGACGCGGCCCAAGTACGCGACATTTTTGGTGCAACCAAGGCGAACATGCTGAAAAGATTTGAAAGCGCCTTAATCTCAGCACTGGATAAGGAGTCTTTTACTTCCAGCTTGGCGATCCCGGTACTTCAAGCCTTTGTACTTTTTCTGGTATGCCGTCCTCCTATGTTTCGTTTGCCCAAGTTGGTACAGAGCTAATGAATTGACATAAATAGACGTGCCGCTGTCGCGATGATGAGATGCAGCGAATCTGGACCCTCGTCGGACTTGCTGTTCGCATGGCGCAGTCTCTCGGCCTCCATCAAGAGCCTACTGGCTTCTCCTTCGGCGCCATGGACGCCATTCAAGTCGAAATTCGCCGAAGATTGTGGTATCAGATATTTTACCTCGATGTCCGCACGGCCGTCTCGCAGGGTCTGCCGCCTGTGATCACCACCGGATCCTTCACCACGAAGCTACCGTCAAACGTCGACGACAATGACATTATGCCCGGCCAGCCGCCACTGCCAGACCACTACGACCCGCGCAAGTTCACCGCCATGACCATCCAGCTGGTGCGCCTGCACGGAGTGACGAGCATGCAGAAACTGCTTCACATGCTGCCCCGCGACGCACCCGTGCCGGAGCCCGGGCCAGGTGCCTACCAGCCGACCGATGGTCAGTTGGCGGCCGCAGAAGAACAGGAAATGCGCGTTCTCATCGAGGCAACACTGGAGAAGAACCAGATGCTGTACCTGCGATACTGTGATTCGCGCATCCCCCTGCACAGACTGACCCTGGTCCTTTCTAACCACATCAAGTGGAAGTTTTGGATCTATTATTTCTACCAAGTTCCCCACGGTCAGCGAGCGTCGTTGGCACCAGCCCAGAAATCCTTGTACGTGGAAGGGTTATTGTCTCTTATGTTTGTCCCTTTCTAACCAAGTCGAACAGAATCTTTTCCCAGTCCCTCAATCTGCTGGACTCGTATATCAGCATGAAGAAAGACACGGGACTCAATCCCTATCGCTGGATGATTGACGGTCATTTCGGCCTGCACGCCGCGTCGTACGTCATTTCTGTCCTCGATGATACGCAGAGCAACGCCACGCTTGACCCAGACCTCTCTCACCGAGGCAAGCAGCTTCTCCAGAGCATCCAGGACCTCAGCGCCGACACAGAAAACAAAATAGGCTCTTTGATTAATCAAAAGGCCCAGCATCTCATGGCACGCACGTCTGCGGAACCCGAGTACGCCGCGGTGCCGGAGATGGGTGCCACTCTTCTCCCTGCCACGGACATGTCATCAGATCTGGACGATTGGGTAAATTATTTAAACGATACCATCTAGCTATGTACTCAAAAACAAGACAAAAACCGACACGCAAAACCGGGCAGCAAAAGCTCTATCTTGGCATGGCTCCAAGTCGGCTCAGCGGCGCAGAAATGGGCAGCGTGTCGTTGGCCTCATACACCAACCGCGCAATGCGCCCCTTTGTCTCGGCAAAACAGTGCTGCCATGCAAACATGTGCAGAGAGGCACCCGCCGTCCCAACCTTGTCCGCTTCACCATGCGAGGCAGCCCAGCACGCGGCCAGCCCAGGGAACGCACGGTCCATGCACCCGGCGACGCGCTCGTTGTCCATCGCCACGGTTTCGTCATTCTGCTTCTCCTTGCCGCTGCTGTCAAACGTGTAGTGCCTGTGGTGACCGAAAAAGGACAGCGCCAGGCGGTCCGTATCGTGAGCGAGGAACTGCGTGATGTGCGCGTCGTTTTCAGCGCAACTGCCGTCGCCTTCACTGTGACGCTCGCTGGTGTGGGCGACACGCATGTAGTCCTCGTAGCCGCCGTTGATGCTGTTACCTGTCACGATAACGTACGGACGTCCCTGCCCCTGCTCGCTGAGGAGCCAGTCCTGATCGACGCGCTCCATGGTCCAGCTGACTTGCTGTCGGAGCGGACGGCAATGCTCCGGGACGCCGCTTTCGGCACCGGCGTCGGCGTTCTCGAGATGAAACGTGGCCAGAAAGAAGTTGGAGTGATAGCCTGCTTCCATTGTTAGCAAAGGTAACCCCCATTCTTTTCCAGACAGAGAAAATACTTGCCGTTGTCACAAAAGTATCGGTCCACGAAAATGAGAGAGTAACCGTCCCTGGCCCACAGCTCTCGAATGGCCAGCCAACCAACGTACGTCGACACACAGCTGACACTCTTGGACGACGTCTTGAATGTATCTACCATCAGACTTGGAAGGTGTTAGCTTCACCACGGTGCTTGTTGTGTCCATTCGCCCAGGGCTACTTTAAGATTGAGATATTACTTACCTTCCCAGACTGGGAGACGCCGCCGAGTACTTTGCCGTGTGGCACAGCCAGGCGCAGCTCAGCTCCGACATCCACGTCTGCAGCGCACCGAACTCGAGGTTAACGCGCCGCGTCGCCTTGGAGTACTTGTAGTCGGGCGTGGCCCGGTTCCATACGTCGGCCACCATGGCGTCGCCGATCCGGATCGCCTCTTCCGGGTACAGACGGCCGCCCACACCGCCGGCGAAGCGGCCAAACGTCTTGTACTTAGAAAGTGTGAAGCAGAAGACGAGGAAGCGGACGGCCATCTTGGCGTCGAGCGCGTTCCATGCGGCCGCCGGGTCGGGCCCCTCGATGAGCGGCGACATGTACGACTTGGGTGACGCTGCGTCGGCCTGTTCTTTATCCTCGCTTCTCTTGCAGCTGGTTGTGGAGACTTCATCGCTATCCATGATGTGGAGGGCTTCTGCAAAGTGGACGCTCAGAGGCGTTTGGGAGCCGGCCTCGGAAACCCGCGACGAGGGCACCGAGTCGACGTCTGATATCTCGGACGGGGAAGAGGACTCTGTGAGTCTCTCGAAAGCCGTCCCTTCCGAGTCCGAAGCAGGGGTGCGAGTGCCTTCCCTGTCAGACTCCGGGGTGCGCAGGGCAAAGGGGAGATCCTTTTCAAGCTCATCCGCTGGCTCAAGCTTGTATGCGTTGGTGAGCGGGTGCGCGCTGCGCTGATACAAGGCGTTGACACGACGATCCAGGTGGGGCTCGCTCCAACCCAGGTTGCTCAGGATGCCCGCCGGCGTGTCCTTTGTCGCCCCGATGCCCAGCTTGGCCGGGTGGATGCGCTTTATGGTGAGGTCAGCGAGCGTGTCCCTGGCCTTGTCGCGCACAGCGGTGAGGCGCTCAATGTACTCGTCCAGCCAAGTAGCTCTGCTGCTCTCGGACGCCCACCCCCTGTGGTACCGCGTCAGGTCGAGGAGCATGGCAGCGCGGACCTGGCACGACGTGTCGCCGACGTGAGCGTCAAACGCGGCGAAACCCACGCTGTCGACGTCGGGATTCTGGGAGAAGAGGAGGTCACGGTAGAGGGACAGGGCGTCGACGGCGTCGGACGAGGCGCGAACAATGTCCGTGTACACCAGGCCGTAGTTGTTTCGTAGACGCAGGCCCTGGGACGCCGTGGTGGCTGGAAACAGAAAGGAAGTCATGTTTCCTCTTTCTCTGTGTGTGCTTCTTGAGTTTCTCAACTTTTTGTGCCTTGAAGTGAATGAGAGGAACTTGAGCAAGGGCTCTTGAAAGAGAAGATTATATACGTTTTGTCGGCTTCCTCTTTCGAAAATTATGCTTATTATTTCTCACACCTATTTTTAATACTTGGTCATTGTCTTCTTTCGGCCTATTTCTCCAGCTATTTGCCGGTTTACAAAACCCGCACTATGCCGCGCTAAAACCTTACTTTGATAGCTGAAAGGATAAGTGTGTGGAAAAACAAATTGTATACTTGGATAACAAAACACTGACCAATAACCGATAGGACTTGGTAATAGCCCGTCGTATCTACGGAGTAGTCAGCACTGCCCTGTCAGACTAGCCGCGGTCGGTGGCCGATACCCGTGAATCAGGCCATCTCCCCTCAAGTTCATCTCGGCACGTCACGCCGGGCGGCCTCGGCCGTTGCAAACGCCAACGGCCTTTGGGCCGAAGCGTTCGGTTCCTGCCAAGTTGATCAGATGATGGGTGGGTTTTTGGGGGCTGTTCGGTTGCGAGGCTCCACGTTGCGGTACGCCACAAGTGTCCAGCCAATCTTTTGCTGACACAGTCAACATAAGCCGCAATCAGGCTCGGGAAGCGGCTCAAGAAGGAAAGGAATGAATGAAGAAGATGGGACCAGAATGAAGAGAAAATCAAGTTGATATGGGCCGGGAAAGGCGGGTGGCGCATTCAAGTTGATCAATGACTTGGCTCGTGAAATTATTGAAACTGAACGACGTGGCCGTGTCGTCGGATCTAGTTTTGCACGCGTTGGTCGTCCATGTCAAGATTCTGAGCGAAGCCACCATCTCAAAGTGAGGTCGAAAGGCCAGTTGGTCCGCACAAACCAGACAAGTCTTGACCGTTGTACTCTGCCGAAGAACGCATGCAAGGAGGCCGCATCAAGTGGAGAGGCTGAAATAAACTGGAAACAAGAATACATTAAAAAAGCCATAAGCTTAAAAATGGAGAAGGGCTGTGGCCATGTTCAGCCGCTCTTACTCATATGAGACGACGACGTATGGAACGAAGACGAATTTGAAAAGTTTTTTTTTTGTTGGCATTTTTGTTTATAGTTCTGCGTATCCTTATTCATCTCGGCGGTGAGATCTTGGCAGTGGAATATTGGCAGTGGAATATTGGTAGTGGAATATTGACAGTGGAATCTTGGCAGTGGAATTCTGGCAACCGCTTCGCAAAAGAAGAAGAACAATACTCCCAGTTCAGTAAGGCAACTTCACCAAGCTTCTACACAAGTCAAGCCAACACAACTCATACAACTCATACCTTGATTGTTAGCAAGATGGACTCTATTGCAATGGACATTACTCCTATGTTGGCTAGAATGCCTTTCAAGGGTGTTTTGGCCGTTGTCGTGGCTCTTACACTCGTCGTCGTCTCCATGCTCACCACCAACAACAAGGCAAGTCTATGCACTAGCTCCCGTGCTGTCGTGCTCAAAACTAACCAAATTCATAGACCCGAAAGCCTTTTACCGACGCCAACGGCCGCAAGGTCAAGATGCTCAAAGAGAATACTCGTTATACGCGATTTTCCCATGGGTATGTTACCAACACGCCGCGTAGCGTGAGACAAAGAAGATGAATGAAAGCTAATCTGATGCCAAATACAGACCTCAAGTCTCCGAAGCTGGTCGTGACATTGCTGGCGACGAACCCTTTCTCATTCGTAATGGTCCTTTCCAAGAGCTCGTCATTAGCCAGCCCGACCAGCTCAAGGAGTTTTGCCGCAAGGATGCCAAAGACCACACCAAGCCCACCAACATGAACCTCGGCGACGGCTTCGGCCAGTACGTTTCCCCCTTTTCCCCCGAAAAACTCACCTCGCTGACATTTGCCCCAAGACTCCTCGGCGGAGCAGTCGGCGTCCAGGCTGGCAAGAAATGGACCACCATGCGCGCGCACTTTGACCCCGAGTTCTCCCACAAAGCTAGCATGAGCATGGTGCCGTTGTACAGCGGTGAGGCTCTCCGCTGGCTGAACGAACTGGCCCAGCCATCGTCTTCGTCATGCTCCTCGACGCCGTCCACCGCCGGCGGCTTCGTCCGCAACATTGCCGGAGCGTGCCGGCTGCTGCCGTTTCGTCTGATTGGTCTGGTCACCTATGGCGAGGCTTTTGACGACAAGGTACAGCTCTCCAATTTCTCATCCTGTCAAAACCGCTGTGCTTTGCTGACATTACAACAGCTTTACCAGCAGCTGGTCGAGCTGAACGAGGTCCACGACAAGCTCATGCTCGATGCCTTTTTCGGCAAATGGAACGCCTCCAAGCTGTACAACATGCTGCCCACGGCGTCGCGTCGCCGCATGCAGAGCTTCCAGCGCACGTGGGAAAGCATCAACGACGCCGTCATCCTTCGTGCCAAGACAGTAAGCCCCTTTCCATGTCATCTTCATAAGTCCATACCCAACGTCGAGCGAAGCGAGGAGAAAAAGAAGCCAGCGCAGCGTCACCCATTTTCCGCTGCGCTCGGCCTTTTTCTTCCTCGCTTCGCTCGACGTTGGCGGTGGATTATCTCGACTACGCTTTACTCGTCAAGGTGAGTAAATGAGTGTGTACTGACGCCGAATCGCAGGAGGGACTACGCTGCCCGGCCGAGGTGATACACCGGGGTGTCGAAGCAGGAGACATGTCGAAGCGTGAAGCAAGTATAAACTCAAACTGTACTTGAAAAGGTTTCATTGGCTAACAAGAAACAGTTTCTGCAAACTGTGGATGAGCTTCTCTTTACAAACATTGACGTCACCTCCACCGCCGTGGCCTGTCTCCTGCTCAACATTGCCGAGAATCCTAGCTTCCAGGAGTCTCTTCGTCAGGAGATTGCACAGATGAAGAGCGATCCGTCGTATGATGTGCAGCATTACATTGCTAAGAGAGATGTTCTTCTTCACTATGCTATTCTGGAGTCTCTCCGTATGCGCCCTGTACTTTGTAAGTCTCTAGCCTCTGGTCTTCTGTCTTCGCTTCTTCTTCTTTTTTTTACTTATCCATCACGACAGGGTTCTCGCTCCCAGAAAAGACTGCCATTGACAAGGAGATTGGCGGCTACTACGTCCCGTCCGGCAGCACTGTCGTCATCGACTGGAAGCGCCTCAACACGGCGCCCGTCGTCTGGGGCGACGACAGCGAGGTGTTCCGCCCGGAGCGCTTCGTAGGCATGTCGCCCCTGTCGTACCGCCATGCTTTCCTGCGCTTTGGCTTTAGCCGCGAGCGGTGTCTCGGCAAGAACATTTCTGACATCATCCTCAAGACGATTTTGATGGCCACGCTCGAGGGCTACACGCTCAAGCCGAGCAAGCACAGCGCTGTCCGCAAGGATCGGTTTACAGTTACACTAGATGATGAGGTCGAGTTTACGCCAATCAAGGTGGTATAGATCCTGTTTGATGGGCAGGAAACAGGTTGGTGACGCTGCGCTGGCTTTTTTTTGGTCCTCGCTTCGCTCGACGTCGACCGCGCCGTCGGAGAAGATGAGACAATAGCTTAGCGTATCAATGAATTGAAAATTCAACTCTATCATTAACACAAGTGGAGAATACCGTTTGCAAATGCGATATAGTAGATTTAATTCATTAACGGGAATGCATTGCCTTGGCCGACGTCGAGCGCAGCGAGGAGAAAAAGGCCAGCGCAGCGTCACACAGTTCCTCGACACCTTGGCCAATTTTTATCCCAGTAGCAATCTAATCCGCGCAATAAAAGAATTAATTGGAAATTTTTCTCGGTTTTTTAGCCATATAGTTTTGGGCGCTGAACTTGTTGTCTCCTGAATCGAAACCGCACACTAGGTGCGCACGCTACTCGTTAACGGGGGTCTCAGCCGTAATTGTCAGCCCACCATTCTATATGCCGTTCAGGGTAGAATTCTATCATTCATCAGATACGGAATGGGACTATGCTTTGCCATTCAGAGACCCACGTGTTAATAAAATTAGGATTAGATTCCTGTTTTTTTATCTTTTTAGAAACAATGATAATAGTAAGTAATAATGATTGTCGGATCCCGCCGCGTGGCAAGGCGGCGAATATATGCCACTTCTATTACAAAACGACTTCTCATAAATTCTTCAACAGACTGGTTAGTAAAGATTAATGTTAGCAACGTAATATAAAACCATTGAGAAGCTATGTTATTAAAATTTCAGAAATTTGCTGCTATTTATTCCGTTTGATAGCCGTGTGGCCTTTATTAAAAAATATAGATATTTTATTAGTCAAGATTGGTTGATTTATATGTAAAATATGCTCGTCCTTCCCCCTTCGTCTATTTTCCGCGGGTGTAAGCAGTCTTGTTTTCAATGCTCCAATTTCCCTACTTCATGTTCCGAATCGCCTCCATCTCCTTCTTCCAATGCTCCCAGTTGCGCTTCATAAAGACCATGAGAGCGCCGCTGAGAATGCAGATAAAAAAGGCCATGGTAAAGGTCCATCCGTTACCAATGGCGTGGATTAGCGGGTCGGCACTGACGGCGGCCACACAGCCCAACGTGTTGCGAACGAGGTTGGTGACGGCCACGCCGGTGGTTGTCGAGCCGGGGACAAACTCGGTCATGACGGTCATGGTGACGCTGGAAATGAGCATGAAGCCAAAGCCAAAAAAGAAATTCGCAATGAGCTATATTATCAGGTTAGCATTCTCTCTTTTACACGTTAGCTTGTCTGCCTATCTTCTTCAACGCCATGCGCTGACGTCGAGCAAAGCGAGGAGACAAGAGGACAAAAGAAAGTGCTTACCGGTACGACCCAGAAGACGTTCTCACGCACCGTCCATCCGTACCACAGCAGGGCGGCGGGGTACATAATGGCGGCGACCCAGAAATTTTCACTTATACGATCCTGCGGATGATAGACGGGCTTCCCCGTGGCGGCGTCGACTCGACCAGCCCTCTTCGCGCCGCGCTTCATGCAGTGATCTGTCCAGCGGCCGCCGAGGATGGCGCCCGCCGCCGCGCCCACGGAGCTGGGGATGTAAGTCAGGCCGACAATCATGACGGGCCAGTCGTAAGGAGGGCGCGAAAAGACGCCTTGCACGGAGATGTTGAGCAGGTAGTTACTCGCAAAGGTGATGCTCGTGTAGTACACGACGATGAGGATCGGTACGTAGCGCAGCAGCCGCACCGACAGCATGGGGCTGACGAGGACGCCTACGAGAGCCTTGGCATTGCGCGCGGCACCAGTGTTCTTGTCGTGCTGCTGCTGCTTCTCATCAACCGCTATAGGAGGCTTGGCGGCGAGCTTGTACTTTGTCGACGTCTCCGGCAGCAACACCACCATGGCGGCCCAGATGGCGACGCCGTAGATGACGAGGAACCACTGGGTGCTGCGCCAACCCCAGCGACTGTCGAGAGCCGCCCCGACAATGGGCGCCGTCAGCGGTCCGAGCATGGGTCCGAGGGAGAAGATGCCCATGGCCCGGCCGCGGTCCTGCGGCTCCCACAGGTCGGCGACGGTGCCGGCCCCGACGGCCTGGACGGAAGCACACGCGCCACCCGCCAGCAGGCGCATGGCGATGAACATGCCGATGCTGGAGCTGACGGCGCAGAGAACGTTGAAGACGGCGAGCAGCAAAAAGGTCACCAGGTAGACGGTGCGGCGGCCGTACGTCTCGGCCATGCTGGACCACCACAGCGGGGTAATGGCAACGGCGAGGGCATATAGGGCAATGCAGAGGTTGACGACGGTGTGGGAGGTGTGAAAGTATTCGGAAATGGGTTTGAGGACGGCTGGATGGAATCGGTTAGTACGTTTCTCATTCAAGTCCACTACCCACGTCAAGCAAGACGAGAAGAAAACAGCCAGCGTAGCGGCACTCATTAGGTGTCAGAGTATAATGTTGTATTTTCTTCTTTCTTTTCTGCCGGTGCGCTTGGCCTTTTTTTTTTTTTTTTTTTTTTTCCGTCCAACACAGCATTGGTAGGAGCAGATGAATAGGGTGCGACTCACGAAGTAAAATGTTGCTCCCTAGCGGTGCAGACAGAGCGGCCAGCGCAACGAGGACTGTCAGTGCCCATTTTGTTGGACGACTGTACTCTGTGGCGTTGCGGATCGTGGGAATGAGGACAAGAGAGGACAGACAGCCCTTTTGAAAGTCTTGATCGGCTTGCTCTTGCTGTCTTTGCTGCTGTGCTTCTTGTACGAGCTCTTTGATGGCAACCTCTGTGTCTTCACCGTGACTCTCGGGCGCATTGGCAGGGCTGCCAGGCTCGTTGCGGGACTGTGCCATGGCTAGTACAAGCAATCCAGGGACAGTTGACTGAGTGTGGAAGGAAATAATCGAGAGAAGCAGAAAAAAATGATCCAAAAGGTGAAAAAAGTATGGAGAACCGCACTCAATTAAATTTGCACTAATTAAACTCGGAGAACTGGTCCTGGTTGTTTTTATTTGCTGCAAGACTTCCACCTTACATGAGGCCGGCTGTCGCATGTTCGAGGGGTTCTAAAAGGGTTTAGCCTCGTACGAAGTAGTTCGGCCGAGGGGTGTGGGGCTTCGTCGTACGAAATAGGCAGGCCGGGCCGTGGTAATATATTCGTAGGGCAGAATAGCGCCTCGTAGGTTCTGTGTGGGTGCCCGCCACCTTTGCCGTATGACACGGGCGCTCCCCCGCACAGACAAGGCTCTTCCGCGATACTTTTCTTCAAACCCGAGTCATCTTCGCTCTTTAATTCACTTGTTACTAACTAAAATATGTCCAAGTTAACGGCTGATAATATTCGTCTTCGTGCAGCTGTCCCAACAGACATCCCCTCTATTGCAACTTTGCTAGCATCCGCACCAGACGATGGGTCAAAATACCAATTTCCTCACATCCTCGAGTATGCGGGAGACATGGTGAATCTGCATATGCAATGGCTCTGCCACTCTATGCGTGATGAAGAAGCTCTCATTATGCTTGCCATAGCTTCTAGCGAGCACGGTGAAGAGACCGTCGTTGGATATAGTTGCTGGATTCGAAAGGAGACCAGCAAGGAACAAGGTTCCACTAGAAATATATCGTTACGCCAATGCTCATGGTCTGAATGTGAGATGATGTGAAAACGTTCAAGAATAAGAACCTAGTTAAGCTAATGAATATGGCAGCTGAGGAACAATTTCTTGCTGATTTAGAGGCGAAAATGAAGAGCGATCCTCCATCTATCAGGACAAAGGCGCTCACACCAAATACGGCCCGTCAACAAGCCATCAGCCGTCGCCGAAAGCTCCAGCCATCTAGTCCATTAGATAAAATTGCAGGTTTCGAGCTTTCCGGGCTTGCTATCCACGACAAATACCAAGGGCGTGGCATTGGCTCTGCCCTTGTTCGTTGGGGCCTGGACCGCGCCGCCAGCGAAAAGGTGCCCGTATTCGCAACGGGCGAGGCCCGAGGTATCGGCTTCTATGAGAAAGCTATGGGGTTTCAGAAGATTGCAGGAAGCGAATATTGGCTAGATAAAAATGGTAATGATGTCAACGAGGATGAGGTTAGGAATGGCAGCACAGCTTGGACGACCGAGGAAGAGGGGTTGACGGGCGCCCATGTCCTCTGGCTACCGGATGGCGTCTTAATTCTTTAGGTAGAGATACTCAATACCTTATAGAAGAATGGGTTTCTCACATAAGAGACTAAATGTGTGTAATTAGTCAACTTAGAACCTCTGCGCTACCATTTTCCTTTGCCAGTAGAGGACGAGGTTCGAAGTAGTCGTCCTACTGGTGCCCTTGACGACAGGCAGCATCAGCTCTCTCATGGGCCTCGGCTCTGACTCTCAGCCCGTCTCTATTTAGCTCCACGGGGAGGATAAGGTGTTTCTCGGAAAACACGCCATGTAATAACGTTTGACATGAGCCTGCATTTATAAATAAAACCGCAAAGAGTTTCCCGACGTAATTTTTAGACTGCCATGTGAAAAGCATAAGCATAGAGGTGGCACTGCGCTGAACAAGCCCTGGCTGCCCCGCGTGAGTCAGGCGTTTATGCATCGCTGCGAATTGAAGGGACACTTGAAACAGGACACGTATGAGCATGACTTTATTAACTGGCTTGATTCCAATGGGCGCGTATGTGCGCCAACAGAAAAGTTTAAAAGTAATATACGCACAAGTTTGCCCGTAAGTCCCGCCATCTGAAGCCGAATCTCAATAATACGCGTACACCTACACAGCATCACTACATCACCAACTATCGACATGCCCGAGACGCTGCTGTCTATTCTTTGCAGCGAGCCCTGGCGCTGGGACTCATTTGCGTCCAGCGAAATCACCTTTAAAAAAGACGGGACAGGAGAGGTTATTACAATTTTTCTTTCCTATTTTTTTACTGCGGCTGCTAACCATCCCGGACTCAGCTAACATGCCGTGCGGAGCTCAACATTTGGATCGCCGCCGAGATTGAGTGGCAGGCACAAGACGCCGCATCTCTCCAACAACAAATAAGCACAAGCCAGCAAGACGCAGCTTCCCTCGCTGGCCCGATAGAAATCGAGTTGACGCTGACCAAACGCCGCATTCCCCATTCTGGTGGCGCCGACGTGTCGTCGGGACACGGCATCAACGAAGAGGCGCTGGAAGAGGGCGCTTTCCTGCCCAAGACGTACACGCTGCGCCTCGAGCAGGGCGAGTTTCACGCACAGTCGTACACGCCGGAACAAGGACAGGCGCCGCAGCACACGCCGCGATTTCAGCTCCGTCTGACGTTTGATCCGTCGCCGTACCCCCCGCGGGAAGAATGGCTGCGGCCGGAGCGTGCGCCGGATTCCATGCGGTTTTGGGAATGGACGCAATTTTGCAGCAGACATGTTGGCTACTTTTAGACTTTGACCTGATGACTGGGCGTGTCGGCCATTCTCTGTCATTCTGTTGAGCTAGTGTAATTGAGACTTTTGGGGGCTATGATTTGGCCACGGCACGTTGAGAGAAATGCACGTCTCCAGCCTTATGATGCCAAGTATAAATCAAATGCCATAATAATGTCAGGTTTAATATAACATCCCGAATGATCGCTTTTATAATGGTTTATTTACATTGGTGGAGAGAGAGGTGCGTGTTCCGCTTGCCGGCCTTGCAATTTGAAGGATCATAACCCCCTTGCATGTACTGTAGTATGGCATGCTTCAAATTAGTACATTTTTTCTGTCTCCGGGCGTCAGTGGAGCGCCAGTGGAGTTCAGTGCTTCTTGAAATGACGATCTTTCATGCAACTAATTTGACTCGATCTGCGACTACTAAGTGATTTTGGGGTCCTAACCTCAGGCGACTCACGATTCACCCGTTTCTGCCTCACCAGCCTGACCAGTAGTAGCCCGTCACCCGCTGCATTTCTCCGCCTTTTACTTACTTGCCATCTCCTGCTGGGCCTGCTTAAACGCCTCTAGAAGCGAATCCTTGATGGCCTGCTGCGCTAGCAGCGCCACTGCCGCGACCCTCCAGCGCTTCAGCTCCGGTGACTCGCCCTCCTGGCGTTTGCGCGCGAGCACCGGGATCTTGACGGGGACCTTGGGCAGCTTCGCCGGGCGCAGCGTTTTAGCGACCGTATTGATGGCTTTCTCGGCGTACTCGGGCACGACCTCCTGCAGCACCTCGGCTACCTCGGCTGAGGAGACTTGGAGGGAGATGGGCGCGGAAGAGATGGTCAGTTCGCCGACGGCAAAGGAGCCCGTCAGCGCGGCACCTCCAACACCCGCGGCACCTCCTGCGCCCGCGGTGCCTGCGGCGGCAAGGTACAGGCCACCGGCGCCAAGGAGGGTTCCGGCGGTCGCGGCGATGCCGCCCAGGGCCTTGCCTACCCAGCTGCTGCCGCTGCTCTTCTCCAAATCTTGGGCAACCTTTGTGCGCTCTTGAATGGCTTGTTTGTTCTCCGCTGGGCTTTGCTCACTCGGGCTGCTGCCAGGGTTTTTGCTGCCGGTGTCCTTTTCCTTATCCGTATCTTTGCCGGCGTTTCCATCCTCCTTCTTGTCACCGTCTTGTCCCTTCTCTGGTTCCTTGTTGCCTTTGTCCGTCTCTTTGCTCTTATCCTTATCCTCCTTGTCCTTGTCGCCCTTGTCCTTGTCCTCGTTGCTGGGGTCTGTCTCGGGAGGGGACGGCAGATTTTCCAGCTGTGCCTCTACCTGCTTCTGAATCTCTGACAACTTGGTCAAACTCTTTTCCGTGGCCGAAAGTTCCGACTCAAGAACCTTTGCCTCCAATTTCTTGAGCTCAGTCACATCTTGGCGGGCGAGCTTTCCGAGCTGAAGAGGGGGGGTACTATCCCCCTTCGCCTTCAAGGCTGTCTTGGTTTCCAAATCCTTCTGCACCTTGTCAACCACTTGCTTGATATCGGCTGCAAGCTTTTCCGCATCGGTGATGGCCTCATTGCCAGTAATTTGTTCTTTCACGGCCGCGTCAAACTTGACCTTGTAGTCCTCGACCGTCTTCTCGTCCACTCTCAAAGCAGTCGACAGAAGATTGGCTCGCGCCTGGTTGTAGAGGCTGAAAGGCTTCAAGTTGTTCTCAATGAACAGCCACTCGTTGTATTTGATTGTGTATTCAACCATCTGCTGAGCAATATCTTGCAAAGCTTTCAAGGCAGTGTCGGCTTTGACGCTGGCAGCTTCCACGTCTTTGATAGAGGCAGCCCTCTCGGCCTCGGCACGAGCAGCCTCGGAGTCCTTGAGAAGTTGGTCGGCCGGCTCTTGGAGTTTCTGAACCTCCAACTCAGCCGGAGCAAATTTTTCTCCCACAACATTGGCCCACTTGCTGTAGTCGACTTTGTGAGTGGGCAACTCCAGTTTCTTATCCGGGTCCTCACAGTTGACCACGAGATCCAAGCCTCCACCTTTGTCGTTGAGTAACTCGTTGGGGATCATCATTTGAAGTGTCTCTTTGCCTTTGACATCGACGATACCCATTCGAATTGTCTTGGCGGGATTCAATGACAGCCCCTTGAGATACTTTTCAGGGCGCATGTTCAATGGAGTACTCCACCAGCTTGGCCGAGGAATCCAGGCTTTAGGTATCTTCTCAAAAGTCTCAGCATTGGCGAGGACAACACAGTTCCTGTTTAAAGTGCTTTTAGTTAGTCCGTCTTTATCGGTTCGGAGGGTAGATAGAAAGCATTACTTTGAAGCTTTATTCTTGTCACCCTCCCATGAACCCAGTTCGTCAGAGGTATAAACTCCTTGTCCAAGTTGGAGGCCACCTTTGCCTGCGGAAGGCGTAAGCGTGTTTCCTGCATTCTTGTATATCTCGGCCTCGGCCTACAATCAAGCGGTGTTAGATGGCAATACATGATACGGATATCAGGAAAAGGCGATGAAAATACGTACCGGATCAACGCGCCTATAGCCGATAATGATTTCTTGGATTCGCTTTTCCAACAGAGTGGTGTCGATAGGTTCATCTCGAGTGAGCGGCCCGAGCTTTATGTCCGTGTAAGTAGGAACACTGAGGCCATTCCCAACAAGGGTCAAGGCAACAAGTGATGAAAGGATCTTGTGAATGGCCATGATATCGCGAGCTACTAGCCCTCGGTTTTGACTTGGCGTTGAAGGAAGATAGGATACTTGGTTTAAAAAAATGATGATGATTCGGAGAAGGACCGCGACTTGGTTTGGGAAGAATGGTCTATTTGTAGCAGTATTGAATGATGATCTAGTATAAAGGATTGCAGAGCTTCTTACCCGGTCTTTGAAGTAAGCCTGATGATGCTGCATTACACCAATTTGTCTATCATCTTGGCATAAACTCTATAAGTAAGGCAAGAACCACATTTTTGCATTGTAGCACAGCTACGGCCATCATAAATGCTAGTCAGTCGTACTCTTGTACTTCTGGGTTTATAGACGTTCCAACGCTGTCTACGCTGTCTCCATATCTTGGGTCGAGTCAGTTATTGACTTGAGCTTTGCCGTCTTGCGGGTATCAATCCTGCCTGCCAAGACTCGCCGTACCTGCGGGGGCGATACCCTGGTCCCACAAGAACCCCAGTGCTATTGCTAGCGCACCCCCCCCCAATAGCTTCATCTCAGCTCCTCCAGTATGGGGTTGGCATGTCTTGTAAGTGGCTCCTCCAATTGGTGATTTTATTACAACCTCTTATAGAGAAACCATAGTATCGCACACGAACGCGCCCGTGGAAAAGTCAAGAACTACTTCGTGACTCGAATCTTGCAACTGTACCGAGCTTGCTAGAACGGCAATCAAGTAGTTGCTGGATGCTTAGCTTGATAAGGATGTATAAGGACATCACCATCATAAGTTACCAAGATCAAGTAAACCTTTGGGGGCTGTGTTGACTTCCAGGCAGGTTGTGGACAGTTTCTAGCTTGGAGGCCCGCCATGGCCAGGTAGCTTGATCAGCATACGTTTATGCATTTGGTCCGGTCGCTGAGCATAAATTGGGTAAAACAGTCTAGAAAAAAACTCAGATCATCTAGACAGGTCTATCTAGTTTCAAAGGAAGCCCTCTTAAAGAACTGGCCTGAATGGACATCGCAGGCTTGGTCAGCAGATCGCGTAGGACTGGCTTGAACCTTTTGTGGGAACAACATGGAGGTTGGAACGGTGTTTGTCCGTCGTAGCAGCTGACTAGTTGATGGATGGCCTTTGCTACTGCGCCGATCGGCCGGTACTTGAAGCCGCATAAAATTGCAGGGCGATATATCACGCGCGGGGCGCAGGGCGGATGGGCATACAAGGAGATGCGCCAAGAAAGCATTGTACAGCACTATGTATCTGCAATATATAATGCGAGAGGGCTATGCAGTTGGAAGCTATTAAAACCGGCACTTGGTTTCTCAAGCTTAGACCTCAGTAAATGGCTAGCTTTATGGCTGCTTATCAGTATCCACGAGTCAGAGCCAACGTTATGCAAGTCATCCGATCATGCCAAAACCTCGCATACAACTGGTACCTTGATTCACGGCGATTGGCAGAACTAACATTGATCAAACGTTTCAAGAGCTATCCCGCTTAATCAAGCATGATGCCAAGTGATCGTGATATTACAAAACAAATCACTACATTCACCTACGCGTGCTCGCGAAGATATGCACCGCCGGGTTGGACGGGCCACCGCCTGAAGTTGAAACCGTTATGTCAACATTTTGGCCTTGCGCCTTGACCATGAAGGTTGCTGTGCATCTGACTCAAGGCACATCTATCACTCCACTCGTATTACAATAGTATCAATTCCGCAAACTTTTGGCTACAACTACGTCGAGCTAATTTGGAAAGGCAATGCAATCATGATGCAAGAGAGTATAAGTACAAGCTACCCAGTCTTCTGGAAAGAAGAAAGCCGACTCAAAAGAACCATCAAGTGTACAGACCGATTTCAGCGACAGCTTCAGTAAGAAATCCTGTCAAGATGACCAAATTATCCAATCTTTTCGCTTCGGCTTTATTCGTCTCCAATGTCATTGCCCAGAATGGCAATGGTTCCCCTGTTAGTGAATGATCTTCTCCATCCCTTTCCCAAGCTCGAGGAACTTTAAAATACTAATGCGAGCTATCAGGACCAAGACGGCAACCAGCTGGCCAGTGGAGGCAGTAACAAGGATATTGAAGCCTCATGCTCGACGCCAGAGTGCTTCCAGGGTAAGAAGCTGTCCTACTACATAGTATACTCTCCAGAATGTACCGACCGGGAGCGACACACGGAAGAGGTCTGCCTGGGATCAGACGCGTGGTGCAACCATGGTGACAGGGCCAAGCTCTATGGTTCTAAAGACAAGTGCCTGGAACTTCGTCCCAAGCCGCAGAGCAAGGCCCCGTGGCAGCCCAGGAGCGACGCTGCATGCAGCGATGAGACGGAAAAGTGTCTCGGGACGGATGACGCGTGCTCCAGTATAGAAAACGAAATCCTCGTCGCGGAAGCAGTCGAGATGGACCTCGACGTGTTCGAGAAGCTCTGTCTTGATCAGCGCTCCAAGCAAGGCGCCGAGCAGCCCGAGCAAGGCTCAAGTCCGCCCAAGGAAACCCCGAAGCCGCCCGCGGCCAGCCCCAAGCCGCCCGCGCAGCCCGAGACGCCCTCCTTCCAGCTGCCCGACTCCGAGGACTGTTCCAAGCCCGGCGCCGACGAGGAGCCGTGCCTCGGCAGCATCGCCTGGTGCGAGAAGCACGGCCAGCAGCAGGGCCTGGGCGACAAGAACGCCTGCCTCTTGACCCGCGGACTGGACGTCAAAGCGTTTGAGGAGACGTTCCAGGGCTTGGTTGCGCCAGTCAAGGAAAGCATTCTCACGTGGGCACAGAATGTCACGAAGAATGCGGCGTTGCGCGAGATTCTGTTCAATTCGACGGCGGAGGCGGCGCAGAAGAGCATCACGACTGACTTGTCGGGATACATGGATAGGGTCCAGGGTTCTCTGGAGAAGCAGGCTCTCGAGGGTCTGCGCAAGGGACTCGAAAAGTATGCCGGACAGAAACTCTTCTAGGCAAGAGGGCACGAATGGACCTCAGCAATACTTCTCGCCTCGCTGGCAAAAGGTTGTGTCTACTTAGACCTAGTTTAATGCATGGCACAGACCAACTATGGATCATCAGTGTTGAATTACTGCTTGTCTGTACCGTCAGCCTCTAATGTACTTTATCGAGTATCAGTAAACACGCCCCCTCCCACCTTATCTTTTGAAGTGTTAGATGTCTGGAAACTTTATCACGAGGCGTTTTACCTCCTGTCTTATTGTGTACTGCGTATCACGCTGCAGTCTGACAATATTGGTATGTAACCCGCTGAGAGCCTGATTTCGGGGAAAGAACCTTCCCGGAGAGTCTCTTATCACACGATGCTACCAGTAATATAGAGGGATTGATTGGCAACGTCGGAGGCAAGGCTATATGCTTTCGGCAGGTGGGGTTTCCGAACTCAACTCCAGGCTCGTCTATAAAGTGGCCTTTCTGGGTCCTTTGCTAGTGGTGTGGATCAGCGTACATTAGTTCTTCTAGTGGTCGAAGAATAATATGGATCGTTATCCTGGGGATAGCTGATAGCCTCATCGTGATAGCAAATACAGGGGCAGCTGAGCGCCGGATGATGACGGCACCATGGATGCATGGTTCTGCGCTTACTTTGCCGAATACCTTGTCGCATTTATCCTTTGAGCGAGGACGGAGACCCCACACATACGATCTCATGATGGAAGATGATTAGGGAGAGACCAAGTCCGCGAACATTGCTGTGGACTTGCAAGAGAGAGAACCCCCTTGGTCGGCGAATACCTTGTCGAGCTTTGCAAGATCTAACCGTAAATCTGCATGCATCTATTATAAGCCGATATTCGGCGATTTAATCCTCCTTTCAGATAATTATTCCTAGGCCTGCAGTTATTTCGTTCTTGGTCTTGGTTGCAAGGCGTGTGCGTGGCTATAGGGCGTCAAAGGCATGTAACTATTGACCATCTTAGGCGTAGGTGTATGCACCTTTTAGCTAGCTGGGCGTGGCCTAAACAGGCATAGTTTATGTGCGGATATCTAAAACATCAAGTGCTAAATTTTGAGTCCCAGGCCTCTAAATTAAAGCCCCCACAATGAACCAAGTTGAACGCGCCAGCTAACACGTTTCACCTTTTGCCTGCTTGACTCGTCTTCCAAAGCCGTCCATCTATTTAGTAAGGCCGCCTCCCGCCACCAAAGCCGTCGAAATCACTTTCTCGGCAAAACATTGAAATTTAAACGCAACCACAAAAACAAAACATGCAGGAATCACTCTTGTCCCTCCTTTGCAGCGAGACATGGCACTGGGACTCTGAGGACGCAAGCCAAATAACCTTTCATGAGAACGGAACAGGCAAGGTAAACCTGGCACACACACATATCCATCATATAGTCCTTGTTAACCATTTACACAGCTGATTTGTCGCACGGAGCTCAATGTCTGGATTGCCGCCGAATTTGACTGGCAGCCACATGACCAACAAGTGTTCAGCCGAATGGTTGACATTGCCAAGCATGACAGCTCGCAAGGCAACCTTCAGGCAAAGGTCGACATGACACTTACGCAGCGCCGCATCCCGAAGATCGGAAACGCAGACATGAGCAAGTACAACATAAATGAGTCGCTACTAGTACAAGCTGCCTTTCAGCCAAAGACGTACACTATTACTCTTGAAAAAGGAAACTTTGTCAGCCCCTACGACGCTCAATTTCCCGAGTGCCTGACGGACCATACGCCGGAGTTCCAGCTTCGTCTGACATTTGATACATCGCCATACCCGCAGCGAAGTGAGTGGCAGAACCCGCATGAGGGGCCGGATACGATCAAGTTTTGGGAGTGGAAACAGTTTTGTGGGCGACTGTCAGGGAATCATGTCTAAATAATGCGCGTAAATAGCTTCTCACGAGAGCTTTCCTCATAACACTCTTCTCTTCTCTTCGTGGATAATCACCTCATTCAATTTGCACTCGACCTTGCTCCTGTCCTTGTACCATTTCTATCCTCTTGTGGACAATCACTTCATCATGTCCTTGTACCATCACAGCGAAAGTTGGCTTATTCTAGAATATTGGCAAGCAGCTGTAGTATTCCAAATGTATTAGTGAGAATGAATAAATACATTGATCTTCCTGGTTTACTTGACGTATGGCCCCCTTTTCTCTAGTTTCTTCGACGCGCTTCGAATGTCATTGCTATCTCTCTATCACTATAGCTCCTCTCACGCGCCAATCTTAGAACTTGTGCACCTCGGAAGCACCATTAACAACTCTACGCCATGCACTTCTTGTTAAACTCGAACAGGAAGGTCTTGCTGAAGAATCCCTATCATCCCATGTTAGCGCTGTGTGGTTCCAACCTTGAAGGGAAAGAAAGGAAACAAAAAGAAAGGAAACTCTTTGCATCGGGGCACACTTACAGAGGGATCCCTATCCTTCTTAGCGCAGCAACCTTTCTTATCCGTGTCATTCTTGCACTTATCCTGTAACGCGTAAAAAATTAGTCATTGCCATTTTACGTATGTAAAAGTCCCAAATACATACGGCTTGAATACAACCCTAGAGAGGTAAAGTTAGTAAAATCGCGAAAGAAGTGCAAGAAAAGTTGAAAGCTTACAGCAGCTTGCCATGAGCGGTATTGGCAAAGGTACTTGTTTAAACCAGTGCAGTCGTAAGGGTTAAGCTTATCGCATGGTAGCGTCTTAAGCGCAGGCTCATCGGTCTTTTGGAGCGTGTACTGCGGCACGGCAGCCCTCATGTAGCCCTTGTAAAAAACACCAGCCTACATCGTTTTTCTCTGGTAAGCAACTTTGCCAATTTTAGCGCTCCTTGGCGAGAGGGGACTTACTCCAAAGGGAAGAACCTCTCTGTCATCAGCGCACTTCTTGGCCTCTTGGCCAGTTTTGCCTTTACACTCGGGTGCCTGGGTTAACGGGACTTGTTAGCATGGTGATTTTGCAGGACTCTATTGACTTGGAAAATCATCGAACCTTCTTGCATCCCTACACAGATACCCTCATATTAGCTTTTCTTCTTATAATGGGCAACTTTGATCTTATCTCTTCAAAGAGGGGGGTTCATGAATACTTACAGCCCATACCCAACTGCGGAGCGTGCAGCCCTTGTGATTCAGACCACGACAGTCGATGCGATTGCCATTCTTGAGCACCTCGGCGCAATTAACCTTCTTCTTGGCTGGTCCAGCCGGTTTCTTGACGTCTTCATTTTCGACGTTTTGGCAAATCCTCATGTACATGTCATAGTCCTTGGTTCCCTATTACAAAGAAGTTAGAAACGCTCAACCATGTGTTCTTCTGATATTTTTTGTTGTCGAGTCAACGCACCGTTGTCGGGGGGTGGCCATTACAGAGAACCTCATTGTCCGCGGTGTTTGCTGCGTTGGCAAGGCCGGCTCCGAGGAGCAGCAAGCCGGAGACCATAAATGATGGGATATGCATGGTTGCTCTGCGGAGATGTGTCTGCTTGCTAGGTTGTCTCAACAATCTTACACGAGTAGAGGCTTGGAAGCAAATAGAGTGTGATGGCTGCAGGAAAAAGGCTGTAGAGTTGAGATGGACTGCAGTCTTAAATCAGAATCGCCGAGTACGTTCTTTAAAAGAAACTCGAGTTTTAATCTAAAATATCAGTTACTCGCGTTAGAAAAAGTGAGACGGTCGCATAAGACCCAGTCGTTATAGCATGAACAGCAAGGGCTTGGCTGCCTGGGGTTATGTCATGTAGTTGGATTTCTAAAGTCTAAACCCGAGTCGATATTAAGTATAATGCGAAATTATTAGTGCTATCGCAGGCGCATTAGCATAAGAGAGATGATGGGACCTGAGATCCGCCAGGCACAGCCTCCACTAAATTTAAACCGTTTCATCGTCCCCCGATGCCGAAGCGAGCGACCCTCTATAAAGTCATGCGACATGGGGTGATGATGAAACGAGTGTCGCTTTTCGCACTACACTCGTGCCATTAGTACTTAGTTTCCCATGTATTTCCAACCAAGGGCTATAACCTCAGTAGTGCGAATTATCGACACTTTCAACACCAACATCTCGAGATGCCACCAACCTCCAGCCACGATGAGCGACTCAGACAACGAGTAAATCCCTCCTCCACTATAGCCTAGATTCTTTAGGTCGTTCATCAAGGTGCATGACCTGTTACGGCACTTTTATGAGCGAAATAGCGCCGCACTTGTCAAGCCAAGCAACAGTGCTCCTCGGCTAATGAATAGCGTACTAACAACTGTTGCAACTAATACTCCGTTGTGATGGCTCTGGCCACACACGCACGAGGAGTAATAACCTTAAAAACACAGCTAAATTAAGCTCAACTCCCCGTTTACGATTAGTGCCAAAACTACACAACATTGAATTGGCAGATAGACGTACAATGTAACCAACAGCTTGCGCAACTACGGGGCTTCCGTCTATCCTGCCACACATCCTGTTCATCGAAAGATCCAAAATCACTCTTTGTCACGTATTTAGTGCGCATAGAAAAAGCTTTGCAGTGTAATTGGCATTACTCGGTGGCATAAAATTATCAGGAGCATAAGGCGAGTTTACTCGGCTAACGGCAAGTGCCGAATTAAGGGTGAAAGCATTGAGCTGCACGTGTTTCTCGGAAGCCCAGAATTCCACGACACGCGACATCAGCATACTTTCTATTTGCCAAGAGAGTAATAACAATTGCCACCTTTGAAGAAAAAAAACATGAATAAAGAACTCCACATTATAAACATGTCATGTGTTTATGCCTGCAAATCCTTCGTCTTGTTTCAGAGTATTGCCGGCGTGCAGGGTGGGTTTAAATTGTCATGAGTCGTAACGTGGGCGTCATTGCTCATGCAAGTATCTATATTGCTGCTAATGAATTATAATGCGAAATGTATTGGGCATCGGCAATTCCAATGCTAGATGTAGTCTTCATATAAGTAGACAGATGTGTGCTCTGTATTTCTACCGTGTCAGTAGATACAGTACAGTCATCACGGCGAGAAACAGTCTTTTCTCTTTCCCTTTTTTAAAGTCACTTGCACAGTTTATCAAGATGATTTTCCCAAAGCTTGCGCTTGTAGCCTCTGTTCTCGTTTCCAGCATTGCGGCCTCGCCCTACAAGACAAAGTCTGTAGAGAAACGAGGCCAGAATGTCATCATCGGGTACAGAACTGTTGGAAAGGTGCGTCAAACAATGAATAATGTTGCCTCTGGACCTTGAATGGTTGCACTTTCTTTCAACATTACTGACTTCCTCAGGAACAAGCACAAGATTACATCAAGAAAAAGACGCTCACATTTACAAGACCTTCCCAGGGCCAACAAATCGGCGACGGCGTTTACACGTCTCCCGAGCCTAACGAATGGCCTATTACCCCTGCTGAACCTTGGTACGTAGTCATGCCAAAACAAAACATGCATTGAAGAAGACTTCAAGTACTATTGCAGAACTAACGGTTGGCAGGTACTGCGCCATCTTCGCCGATGCGGAGGCTCTCACTAATGCGGCCAAGGTGTGGGTGCCAAAGGAGAGCTGGTTCAAGAATGCAAACATTGACAGCTTCATAACGTCTCAAGGCTTGGACCCACTCAAGACAATGCGCATGTCATTGGTTGGCAATTATGAGAACCTACAGCAGATGCTGATCCCCAAAGGTCTGCTCAACAGCGAAGGCGGTGGCCTGGGCATCTCGGTGCTGTGCAAGGATAATCTGGAAGAGTTGCCCAAGGCGCGAGTCGACTACAAGAGCCGAGAATTCAAGAATGCCAAGGGCGAGGTGCAGGAGCCTACCAGTGCTGCTGCTAAAGAAGAAGCTGCTGCTGAGGAAGAGGCTGCTGTCGAAGAAGAAGCTGCTGCTACCGAGGAAGGTGCTGCTGCAGATGCGATTGGCGACGCCGACCTTCAGGCTGCGCTCAAGGCAGGCGAGGTTGGCGAGTACAGGTTCTATGCTGCTGCTCTTGAAGGTGCCGAGGGTGCCGCGGCTGAGGCCGCCGCGGTAGATACTGTAGTTGCCGAGGCTGACGCACTGGCTGTCGAAGTAGCTGCCTCCGACGCGGTCGCAGATGTCGCGATTGCTGAAGCTGGTGAATCGGCTATAATTGGGGAGCTGCTTGAGATTGTCATTGAACTGTGAGAGTTGAATTGGTAGTGTTATGCTATCAACTAGATAGTAGACAATGCCTCGGTTAGGAATTAGAACCACGTGGGTACGGTTGACATGTCTTGTTTACTTGTCTAAGCAATAAAAGTACTAGGGAATATCACCTGCATCATCAAATAACCTAAAAGGCCTTTGTTTCATTAAATAGCCGTGGATCGTCTAGAGCACACCTCTCTAGAGTATATAGATGCTCTCGCTCAGCTTCGCTTCAAACAAGGCTCTAATACCATGCAAGCACGAATTCACCCATTCATTTATGTGTTCCCATTTTAGTAACATGAGCCGCATCTAGTTATCCATATGATCCATACCAAGACCGTCGCATAAGCGCCTTCGCTCTCGTTCTCGTTCTCGCTACGTAGTCGTTCAGCTTCTTCCACTCTAGCTTCAAGAGCTTCCACCTTGGCTTCAGTGGTTTTTTTTTCGCCTTTAACTCTTCGGCAGTCTGCTGGAGCTTATTACATTGATCCTGTAACCGATTTCGCTGGCTTACCACTTTGGAGAGATCGTCTTGTTCTTCCTGTTCTTGAACGGCATACAATGCGATCATCAACTTGTCCACCGTCTCATGAGCAGCCTCCTCTTCGCATTGCAACTCTAAAGCAATATTCTTGTTCGAAGCGATGACAGATTTCGCATCGGCGAAATTTGTATCCAAAGCCTGGTTCAACTTGTAGATCACGGGTTGAGTACCTGTGAACAAGGACTTCAGCAGGCCGTGAAGAAATTCGAGGATGAGCGGCATTTGTGTTGACATTCTCGCGTCACTCGCTTTCAATTTCTCGCCGCTGCTCGCGAGCTTCCATATCCCGCTCGCTTTCTGATTCTTGGCCCTATCTAGCAGAACAGAGATTTCGTCTAGGGTTATTTCTGGTGATAATTAGTCTTAGTCGCTGGACTGTCGAAAATCACTGTGGCAGATAACAACTCACCTCTTGAAAAGAGGACTCCCAATGGGTCGAGAAAGCCTTCGTGCAACCTGCTGCCGTGGCCGCTGCATCGGCCTGCCACTGCTTGCTCTTGTGGCTATCGGCGTAGTCGCATGCACCTTTTATTATCATGCAAGGAAAGGTCCCCTAACACCAGCACTTTCCATCTCAAATGCCATGACCTTCTCTCTTGCGGCAATGATATCGCGTTGCTCCCCAGATTTCATCACGGTATCGCCAGACGCAATCAGACCGAAATGGATAGCAGGTTGTGGATTGCTACCATCATTCTCTAGACGACTGCGTGGCACTAGCTCGCCGCTGCATCTGGCTTCGTCGCACGATGTCTTGTCACCAAGATGGCGATAGGTGGCAGTAAATAGTCTACCCTTGACCATTTCCGGATAATGTGCAGACTTCTCCAGCTGAACCTGAAGAACACTGAGGTTGAAAGTTGTTTCAAGGCTAAAAGTCTTGAGTTGGGCTTTTAATTTTGCAAGTACCGCACGTATCTCATCGCTTGGTCTTTCTAGCGACTCCAAGGGCATTTCCTTGCACTCGAAGGCGTCAGGGAGCTGCTTTCCCAGGTCATGCTGCGCTATTCCTTCACTGATGAAGACGTCTCCAAGAAGGATATCCTCGCGCTGCGAGTCCAGCTCGGGCGTAAATGGGCTCACACCGCAGACGCCAACCACGACCGCTAGTTTTATGATTGGGAATGTTGACCGGCAGCCCCTCGCTACACCTGCTGCACTAGCCTTTCCCATGCTTGGCACCTAACGATAGATATGAATATAAGCCCTATTGGAGAAGCTCTTCTAATCCGTGAAAACGGACTCCACACTGAAAACGGACTCCACGCTGAAAACGGACTCCACGCTGAAAACGGACACTGAGATGCAGAGAAAGAGCGATTAGATGTCAGAATGGAGTAGGCATCCGTCCAACCACACGACTTTGAGGCGTCTATTCCCCGCATTTGGCAACCCTTATTTTTGCACCTCAGCCCCAGCCGATCCAGGTCGGAAGGCCTTCAATCCTTACCTTCAACAAACGTTTTTGATAAACTGTCTCGCGCTGAACACTTAGCCAACACTCAACTCTTAGCATTTCGTCTGCGTAAGTCTCCACGAACACGGCGGACGATCTCTTCATCACACAACTCAGACGGCTGACTTTAACTTATAGAGAAATTAATTAAGTTGCTTTTAGAGTTAAACTTGCGTAACGGCTGCCCAAGCCAGGAAGAGTCCCCACTGTAATTTCCATCCTTGGCTTGTTCGAACGGCGTGCTCACGGCCAAGGATCAGCGTGCAGCTGACTTGCATTTGGAGAAAATGTTTGCTCAAACGCTAAAGCGCATGTGTCTGCAAAGCGTACCACACAAGCGAGTCGTCACATGTAAGGGAGTCGTCATATGTGATTCATTACACGCTCTTCAGAGTGGGCTGAGAATCAAGACTACGCGTCCAACAAATAATGCCTACTGAGGTCATGCTCGATCGTATATATAACTAGACAATGGCCGGTCCCTGAGGAAAATCAATCACTGATTCTTTAACCTCGTTGGCAATCTAGAGCCAGGCAGCGAAAACTTGTTCATACATCATGACTTTCAACCCAGAAATTCAAGGCAACCAGTTCACGCCAGGAACAGCCGCCTATGCACGGGCAAACGACTTGTACGCTACGTCCACCTATGGAAAGGAGCGCAACATGAACCCTGGTGAAATTTTGCAGCCTACGGGTATCGAAGATATCCAGAATGTTGTGAAATATGCCAATAATACTGGCAAGCCGATTGCCATTAGAAGTGGAGGCCACCAGTACAGTGGTGCATCCTCAACTAGCCCTGATGGCATCCAGTTGGACTTGAAACCTACCTTCCGACGACCCAAGCTTGATCTGCAACTGATACCCGAAAACGGCAAGGTATATATCAGATCAAGTGTCAGCTGGACCTTGTCCGAATTCTACGACTTCCTTTTGGACAACGGTGTCTTCCTACCAACAGGACAGTGTGCCACGGTTTGCCTTGGAGGGCATGTCCAGACAGGCGGTTATGGAATGCTTGCTCGATCTTTTGGCCTCTTTGGCGATCATGTTGTCGAACTTGAGATTGTAGATCACAGCGGCAATGTGGTCACAATTACCAAAGAAACAAATCCCGACTTGTTCTACGGATTTCTTGGTGGCAGCCCTGGCAACATGGGAGTTTTGACGCATTTCAAGGTCGAAGTCCAAGAGGATCAGAAGCATCAAGATTCCAAGGGACTATGGGTGGCTTTTCACTACAGACAGGACACTTTGAAGTATCTCCTTGACATTCTCGTGGAGAAGGCAGAAGATCCAAATTTAGAGCGCAACTACGACTTCAACGTCAACATCCTCAGCAGGCAGATAAACCTTTTGGACCTGTTCCCCGGCTCAGAAAGCGAACTGAAGGAGAATCTGCCAAACGAAGTTCATGACGGCAATAATAACGTGGCCGATCTATTAAAGTTCAAGTCTGCACTCATCGTTGTCTACGCGCAATGGGTTAATTTCGGGACGGATGCCTATTCACCCGACCTGTTCGACCGAATCAATAATGCTCCCCACAGGCTCAAGTTTGGCAAGGAGACCCCTCCAGGATATCCGATGTCGAAAATCACATCATGGTGGCTCTTCAGAAGTGCACGCGAGTTCCCCCAGCCATACGTTAAGCGCACCAATACGACCAAATCAACCACGCTCTCCAAAGACGGTTGGTCCGATTGGTTCTCTGAGCGCATCGATAAGGTTCTTTCTGATAAGGATAATGGCCTATGGGTGTCCTCCCAGTTGCAGGTCATGGGCGGAACAAATTCAATGTTTTGGAAGAATGCCAATAATGGCACGGCTTATAGCTGGAGGGATTCCACCGTTGCCGGCACTTGGGATATCTTCTACCAAGACACTCAGAACAACGCCAATGAATGGCAGGATGAAAACGATAAGGGGTCACTTATTCACTTTAGCAAGGACGACCGCCGCCTTCTGTGGGGATCTTATGGGGATTGGGACATGAAGAATGTTTGGAAGTATTACTACGACCCCGAAACATATCAGAAGCTGCAGCAGATCAGGAAGCAAGCTGACCCAGAAGGCATATTCACTGCCAATCCATTTTGTGTAGAAGCAGCAACTTGAATAGCTCTTTGTCCTTATTAGTCTTTCTTTTCTTATAATTATAGTTACTAGTCCCATTAGGGGTAAAATATGTTTTATTATAGATTAATTTAGTTAGTGTTTCTTACCTATTAATGTTTACTATAGGCTCTTATTAAGGTATATAAGGTTATTATAAAGTAGAAGATAGAATAATATAGGAATTAGTTTTAAGAAAGGTTATTAGAAGATTATTTTTCTAAAGATTATCTTAAAAGCTACTATTTTATATAAGAAATTAATTACCTTTATATAAAGAAAAAGCATAATAGTTAATTTAAGTCTAGATTATTCTTTAACTTTAATAATATAGTATATTTTAGTTATAAATAATATAAGTTTATTATTTATAGACTAGGGATTATATTAGTTAATACTAACCTTAATAATATATATAATATTATAAACTTAGATAAAAAGGCTTATTTCCCTTAAAATATTAATAAAATATCTTTTTTTATCTTTTTTATATTTAATTTCTATTATTTACTCTATAATTAAAAGCCTATAAAAGCCTTTTCTTAGTTACGAATACTATTATAACTTGTAATAACTCTTTAATATCATAATAGAAGGGTTAAACGAAGATTCGGCTAGTGGTCGAGAAAGTCACCGCATCTCTCCCATCGCTTATTATAACTCTGGTTAAGTAGACGACAGAAGGCATATACTCGTAGTATGAAGATACTCAAGAGATTTAAGCTTTAAGTACTTCTATTCTCGAGAATGTGAGTCAAAGACTGATAGATGCTGAAAAGATGGCTAATAAATCACACGTAAGGTCAAAAATAACCCCGGTGTCCTTTTGCGCCTCAAGATGCAGTTGGACACGAAGATCCATCACCCGGCCGCTGTAAAAACGGAGCGAGAGATTCGCGCTCATGTGCTGTCCGATCGCATCACTTCGTCCAAAGAGTCATGAGCGCCCTCTCGCCCTTGTTCATAGACTTGACCTTTCCATGAAAGCGACGGAAAGCGTCTGTCGTTCAGCGTCTGTCGTTCAAATCCCCATCTCCAAGACCGCCCCGTGTTTGTCACCCTGGTTGCCATCTTCTACTCCTGCGCCTCAACAATGCGGAGCTCGAGTAGCGCTGCGAACTGGTCGTCGTTTAGAGCCGCGACACTGGTCATCGCGGCCTGGCTCGGCAGCTCAGCGGCGGCCGGCTCCTGGCTGCACTTGCCCTGGACGACATCCGTCGGCATCTTGCCGTCAATGGCAACGACGCGCGAGCCTCAGTCGGCACCGCGAGCAACGTAGATGCAGCTCTCATCCGGATCGTACACAACGAGCGAGCGGCGCAGAAAGTGACCGCCAATCCACATCTCTGCAAGTATCAAGTCAGCCGCCGTACAATAGATCCAGGCTTTTAGCCGCAGGGCTATCACGGAGTAAGGACAGGAACGGGAACGGGCGGAGGGGCTTTACCAGCTGCAAAGTTGACTCTCTCAATAGCGAGGATGCAGTTTTTGTCATTGTCTTCCTTCATGAGCAGCATGTCGCCAAGGGGCAGCGACACCGTGGTACTGTCGGTTCATCTTGAAGTCGAGCGACGCACAGGCATCGACAACGTCGCAGAATACCTTCAGACCGCGCTTGTGGAGCGTTCCCTAGATCTTGCCCGTAACCTTGTCGAAGAGATCGTCCTTCAAGTTTGGAGCGGGCGAGTCAAAGTCGATGCCCCTGGTCAAGGGCCTCTAGACAATTCGGGAGTCGATGATGGGGAAAGTACAGGGAAAGGTCAAGTGTCTATATTGAGTGTTTCCTAGCTACATACATAGGTGCTTCACCTGACTGTGACTATGCACCATGCACCTTGAGGCATTCTTGATGGCTGTCGAAGAGAGCATTTTCGATACTGCCTGCCGCGGCCGACTTGTACATTTCGCAGGCCTTGTCGCCAGGACCCTTGGAGACTACAAATGTCGTCGTCTCTGCCGAGTCCCAGTTTGACTCTGCATCAGGGTCGCTAAAGAGCCTGAGGGCGTGCACGGCAAGCCTATACGTGCCCACGGGGAGGTAATCGCCCCCCTTCAGTCGGCCGTCCCAATTGATGTGCGGATTCTTGGTATGAGAAAGCGCCTTAATAGTAAAGGCGTTGAGGGTGAGGTTCTTGGTCTGCAGGCGGTCGGCCAGCCACTTGGGCGGTGACACTGGCACGGCCTCGACTCGCGCAAAAGGACTCCCCATCCTCGGCTTGACTATTAGGGGCAAAGACAGATTGGGGGCGGCGTCGCCGGTAACCTTGTAGGCGACATCGGCATAGTCACGCATGAGCCTCTCGTCTTCATACCCGTTGCTATCTGTCCTGACAGTGCCAAGCATCGCCCCCCATGAGGCGAGGACTTGTTCATCCTTCAACGAACCAGACAGACCCAGAAATGGAACCGTCAACACTTCGCTGGTGGAGCTGTTGATGGAGACCCAACCGGACCACACGGGCAGGCGGCCGGTGTCGAGGCCCGTGGGATCCGTAGCGGAGATGTCCACGGAAGCCGACTTTCCGGGGCCCAGGACGACAAGGCGCCGGCTAAGACTGACCTGCGCCGATTCCTTCATAGGCAAGCTCTGTTGCAGGTACTTGGTGGGGTCGAAGTACCCGCCTTTGCCGAGGGCGTAGAGCGTGTCCGCTGAGCGGACGTCGAGGTGGTAGGTGACGTTGCTCTTTGCCGTGTTGGTGATGCGGAGGCTTAGCGACTGGGGGCGATGCTGCGTGTCGTTGAAGGCGAGGGTGGCCGGCTCGACGAGGGTGGTGGCGTGGGCGGCGTCCCAGGCCCGGACCAGGCCGCCGCCTTGCCGGGCCACGGACAGGGGCGCGCCCTGAGGCACGGCCGTCGACACGAGGATGCTGTGGAGGAGCGCCGGGTTAAACGTGCCGCGGACCTCGGCCATAAGGGCCATGATGCCGCCGACGAGGGGACCAGCAAACGACGTCCCCCACACGTTCTTATAGCCGCCGCCCATTTCTATACCCGGAAGGTCGTCGCCGGGTGCACCAACGCTAGGCTTAATGTCAAGATCCCAGTTAGGGCCGTAGGTCGAGAACTCGGCCATAGGGGCGTCCGTAACCAGGCCGTCGATTGCGCCCTTAGGCCGGGCAAAGGCGTTGACGGCGGTCACGCCCTTCCCGCTAGACGGGTTCATCGTGGAGAAGAGGGGCGCTTTCGCTTGGTTTCCGAGGCCGGCGATACACGGCACGCCGCTATCGACGATGCGCGAGACGACCACGGCGGCCGGACGTGTAGCCCAGCCAGAGCCCTGCCAGCCGGCCGACGAGACGATAATCTGCGCGCCGTCCTCGTACGCCTTAAGCCAGCCAGCCACCAGGTCATCTTCAACCATTGTGGCGTTACAGTCAAGCACCCGGTATGCTGCTAGCGTCGCGTTCGGGGCCACGCCGACGTAGCTGGCGGCGTTCCCTGCAAGTATGCCCGCCACGGCGGTGCCGTGGCCATTGCAGTCCATAGGGTCGTTTGCCTTGCCGTCCTTGGAGAAGTTGTCGCCGAGGACGACTCGGCAGCCCTCGCCGAAACAGCCACCAAGAGCCGGATGCGTATAGTCGACCTGATGATGGTTTTAGCACAACTAACCTGTTTCCTGTGCAAATGTGACTTACCCCAGAATCAACAACGGCGATTTTGATACCGCTACCTGTGAAGCCGGCGGCATGCAGCTTGTCCACCTGCGTCATGATGTGGTTCCACGGCGCGGAGCCATCTCGACGCTGCTTCCCGGGCTTCCCGGGCTTCTCGGCCGGCTCGAGCTCGGCCGGCTGCGTTGCCACCTCGACCGGCCAAGCCTTGGTGACTCCCGGCATCTGCTCCATCTGCGAGCTGGTCATGGTGGAGTCGTGCAGCTGCACGGATACGCCATGGAAGACCTTGGAGTTGAACTGGCGGCGAATCTCGCCGCCCTGGTCTTGGACGGCCTTGACGAGAGCATCGAGGTTTTGACTGCTCTCGCACTCGAGGATAAACGCCCCCGTGATCACATTGCTGGGAACTTGAGCGGGATCAGCGGTATTTGTCCCGGTGATGGAGGCTGCCGCCGCAGCAAGCCCGGCAAAAGTCAAGGCTGACAAGAGAACCATGTTGGCCGAGGAAGCGACTGTGGGATAACGATTGTGAGAAACGATGGTGGGAAACTATGTGAGCTTGTATTAGAACATTTTCTTGCCTAGAAGGTTGATTTGAGTCTTCTTATCTAGAGCTGCTCGGTATCCAAGCCAGGCTAATAATGTCCACTACCTAGTTGCTTGCCTAACTAGCTAGTCATGTCCCTTGGCTATGGGCCTATATGAGCACGTCTATGCTTCTCTGCTGACAGCGGAGGCATCATGGACAGCCCTAACCGGGCAGGATGCAAGATTGATCCAGCTGGAAATGTCGCTGACCATGTACATCATCCATAATAATAATAACCCTCGCTATGCATGTCGAGGAGGACCGACCATGCTGTTTACATATATCCTGACAGGATTCCACCTATCCCGGTATCTTTCTATCCCTTTGACTGTGGAGGAGAGGCAAGCAGGTCACGAGATCCACAGGGAATAAGAGACAAGAAGCTATAGAGGGAACACATATCAATGTGTAGAGTAAGGAAGTACAACTAAGTAGTCGCCTGCGCCACAGTACCTCCTAGTTCTGCTAATTTCTACATGGGCTAAGGTACCTGAAATTTCAATATGCCTAGTTGGACAGAACCCCTGTAAGTGACCTGTTTGCTCCTCCTCCACAGTCAAAGGGATCCAATTTTAGGCTGACCCGTTCGTTGCCTGAAGCCTGATACCTGACCCGTACCCTGGTTCCCGACGTTGTGCCTAGTCGAGTAACCGACCGTGCCTTTTACATACTACATTGATACACGTCATTTTGTAGCTTCCCGTCTCTTACTCGCCAGGGATCTCGTGACGGGCTCGCTTGTCCCGCTACAGTCCTGGAGGATAGCAATGCCCGCAGGAAGGAGCAAAGTTTGACTTTATCTTATTAGTTTCCACGGGACCACCGAGCGGGATCTTGCCGCAGCAATAAGCCACACTAATAATGAAATTACACGTAGCACCGTGATGGCATGCTTATCTCATCAAGGTCGATTACGCCCTGCATGGATGAGCCGGATTGGGAGACTGCAGAAGCCTGGCGTGACCAAGGAAGTTGTAAAGCTGTCTGGCTTGGGCATTGATGCTATGAAAAGGTGTATGAAAAGGATTCGCTATTCACGAAGCCATGAATGTCGACGCAGATGGCAACGGCACATGAATGATGCTTGGTCACGGGGCCGGATACACAGTTTCTCATTCCATGTCTTTTCAAACAAGGTGAATGAGTAAGATTGCACGATGCTCAACAAAACTTGCGCCGTTCTCGAGTCAGGCCGCCTGCCAAGCCATACTACGACGCGCGTGCCTGGATTGTCGGCGACTGCCTCCATGACTCGGTCCCTCACTCAGCCACCTGGGCATATCGTGCATTTTACGCGTCCATGGTATGCGTATGCGTCTATGTTCCGCAGGCTCATCCCCTCTTTTTGGCCGAGTCGTGAAACCAACTTCGCCCATCTCCGGGGCAAGCCGTGGCGCCGGCGTTTCTGCTGGGATTGGCATTAGAGGCTGGGCGCCTTAAAAATCCCACACTGATGGATTGACTTGAACGCCTTTGAGCAGGATGGCCGAGCTGTAGTTTCTGGCTTTTTCAAGATAAACAACGAAAAAAGGGAAGAAGAAGGAAAACCAACAAGAGGGCAAGGTGGGGGCTGATTATCCCTTGATTGATTGCAGTCTTGTCCATGTGCAAGAATGACTTGGTCACGGTCATGTTGCCTTCTTCCAAGTCCATAGTTGGTATAACTAGTGTTGCTAGTTGAACGACGGATGACTTGACTTGCTGGAGCCCGCCCTCCCTGCTGCGCTCGCACGCCCGACAAATGGTCATGTTTGAGGGGCGCTGAGCAGAAATGCTGTGTCGTCACCTAAAATTTTCGATGAAGATTTGTGTTTGAAAATATATATCCTATGCTTAATGACACCATAGCCAATGCATTTCCAATTCGTCGAATACTTCTTATTATATAATCCGCTAGCTTAACTTTAGGAAAATCATTATGTCGGCTATACTCGTGTCTCTCCCGCATAGACAATTAACCGTTTATAATCTTATATAATCTAACGTTATTTAAAAAGTTAGTTCTATTTTATTTAACTAGTATATTCTAGTTTTATAATAAGGAAATATTAAAATATCTAGTTTAAAAAAAAACATAAGAGTCATAGCATCTATAAATAATAAGTGGAAAAGTCATCGTTTCTTGCTTCTAATCGCCGCTTAGTTCCCCACTCATTGCCACTCTAACTATTCCCTCTTCTCGGCCTCCCTTTTTTTACTTACGACGCTGTTTCGTCGATAAGATCTACACTATGTGGATAAAGATATTTAAGAAATCTAGCTCCAGCGAAATACTCTCATTCACGGGATCGCGCTTTATGTAGCCGGCCTGGGCTAGACGCGCGTGGTGTAGTTATAGCTTAGGGTTCTTCAGGGCTCAGCAGGGTCCTCGTCTGGAAACTATAGGTAATCCGTACTATAAATACCAGCTAGGCTAGTAGAGAAAAGCAAGCCTTATCTCAGCGCTAGCACCGCTGGTGGTGTTGTCTTATAAGCGCTATTAACGGTCTACTAGATGATTACATCTTCGCGGCGGCCTTTATAGTAGTCTTCTTCTACTACCTTCCTCGACATTTCTTTTTATAGCGCTCCGCCTATCTCTATCTCCACTTTATAACTTAGTATAATATCCTAAGATATACCTTATAGACTTACTTAATATAGTTTTAAAAATAATCTATATATATAAACTTCTTTTATTTATATTTTAAATAACTATAATATAGTTAATAAGTAAGCTATTACGAACGCAGCTATATAGATGCGGGGCTAAGGCCGGACCGCCGGGAAGGTATCCCTATAGCCTAGTTAGGATATAAGGTTATATAATAGCTTATTAGATTATTAAGATAATCTAGCTATATAAGATTATTAAGATAATTAGATAAGCCTTATAAGCTAGGCCTATAATAGAGAGATAAATAGGTACTTAAGGAGGAGGTATTGCCTATAGCTAGGTAGTCTAGATTTTTACTAATTAATCTAAGTAATTCTAAGTAATTCTAAGTAATTAGTTTTAAGAGTTTTATTCTTAATAAGACATTATAAAGATACTACTTACTACTACCTTATAGTATTCTAACCTAACTTACTACTTAAAAAATAGACTAACTATAGACTATAGATTAAAATTAAGTTATTATTATATTTTAATTAGTCTTATTTAATAATTTACCTCTAAAACCTAAGTAGTTAACCTTTTATAATATCTACTATAAGTAGAAATACTATTAACCTTATAAGTAATATAATAGATATATTAGTAGATTATAACCTTAACTATATAAGTCTAGGTACTTTAGACTAGTTTAAGAGGAGGAGCTATATATACTATACCTAAGTTCCTAAAGCTAAAGGTATTTAATAAAACTAAGGGAAATATTTATACTTTCTTTACTTAGGCTAAGGCCTATTTAAAAGTTAATATTATTATTAATAAGAAATCCTTAAAGATTCTTTATATTAGAAACCTTTTTATAAGAAAAATAATAAAATAATAAGAGCTAACTCTTAGGGATTATCTTAATAATAAATAACCTAAAGTAAAGACTATTTAAATCTTTAATAACTATAATAATTTTAAGGAACTACTTAAAACTACCTTTAAGGACCTTAATAAGATTTAAACTATTATATATAAACTTAAAGTACTTAAATAAATAAGATCTACTTAGTATTATATATAAGAGTTTAGATATATTATTATTATTATTAATTAAGATAATAATAATTAGATAAAACTTTTTTATAATAAACTTAGAGAAGATATAAAAAATAAAATTACTAAAAAGGATTAACTTAATAACTTTAATAGGTTTATTAAGTAAGTTATTAAGATTAATAATTATTTTTATATATAAAACCTTAAATATAATAAAAGAAGAATAATTTATTAAGGTAACCTTTTATAATATTATTAGCTAAATACTAGAAGATATTAAAATAGATTTATAGTTTATAGGACTTACCTAGGTCTAATAGAACTTAATATTATAAATAAGGAAAAAGGTAAAACTTATTATAATTATAATAAGGTTAGGTACTTTATAAATAAGTATTATATCCTTAAAAAAGCTTAGAAACTTATAATTTAGTTATAAAAACTAAATATAGCTAATTAAGATAAATTACTTATTTAAAATATTAATATTATGTCGGTCGCTTTGACCCTTGCTAGATGCCGAGGATTAGTAAAGATAGATAAAAGGATAGTCTTCCTCCTTAGCTTTATAGAAAATAACTTTTTTCGCCTTTTTTATCTTAATTTCTATTATTTGCCTTATAATTAGGAGCCCTTAAGTAGCCACTCTTAATTTCTAATAATATCTTCTTCTATATTAACTCTTTAGATTCTACTATAATACTATAATTACCCCCTTTTTAATAAGTTATAATTCCACATATATAATAGTCCTAATTAAGAAATGATAATCCTATTAAATATATATACTAACCCTTAGAGGGATAATATTATTAAAGTATTATAAATAACCTAATGACCTTATACGTAATATCTTATACTATATACTTTTTATAGTTTTCCCCGAATATTATAATATAATAAATAATAAAAAATACTTTTTAGATATTAATTACTTTATAATATATAATAAACCTATATCTAATAAAGACTAGGATTTTAGAATATAACTTATTTTAAATAAGGAAGAAGACTATAAGATAATAAGATTAGAAATAATTAGATTAGAAATTAAAGTAAATACTAATATAGTCTTAAAGATACCTCTAAGTAAAAAGAAAGATCTTAAGATTACTAGGTTAAATATAAAAGATATACTTATTTATATATTAATAATACTACTAAAGTAGACTAATAATTATATAATTAAGAGATAATCCTATTTTATAAATAGAGAACTAGATATAGTAGTTATATATAGAATAGATGTCTTAGACCCTATTATACTAATAGTAGTACTAACTAATAAAGAGAAATAGATCTATAAAAACCTAAAGATTTTAGAACTTAGACTTATATATAGAGATTATATAATATTATCTTAGGCTTTTTACCCTTATAATAGCTATAGATACTACCTTTAGAAGAAACTAGAGTACTAAATATTTTTAAGCTATAATCTAGAAAACGAAATCTTTAAGGAATATAAACTCTAATACTAGAAAATTAGTAAATAAAGAGAAGATTTTATTTCTCTTATTAAAAACCTTATATAAGATTTTTATTTAAAGATAAAAACACCTAATATAGTTCATAAATAAGTAGGCTAGATAAGCGAGTAGGCTACTCTACTAAGTTTTACTATCTTCTATCTTAGTATATATATTACTTAATAACTACTTATAAGAAATATATTAAAACAAATAAGAATTATTCTTACTCTAAAAGCTATTAAAAAAGACCTTACCTTAAGTTATAAGAAAGCTACTTTAATCTATAATATACTATATTTAACTATTTAAGTATAATATATTAGCTAAATATTATAATAAGATTATACTATTAACTTAAAGAAACTTACTAACTTAGAAGAGACGGCTATAATAAAATATATTCTTTAGCTAGATTTATAAGGGCTTTCCCCTTAGTATACTAATATAGAAGATATATTAAACTAATTACTTACTAAATATAGTAGTAGATATATTAGAGTATATTAAGTAAAAAACCTTATATAATAATAACTAGAGCTTATTATATATTTTTAATAAAAATATAACTACTAAAGAGCTAAATATAAAGATCTAACTATAATTTATAACTAGTTTATACTATTAAAGAATATAATTATAAAATATAGTATTATAAAGTCTAATATTAATAACTTTAATAAGACTAGGTTTTTAATAGGCTTTATTATAATAAAAATAGTTATTATAAGCTCTAATTAGGTTAGAAAAGTAAAAGTAATATAGCCTAGTAATAGGGAATAGGTTATTATAATTTAGGTAGTAAATTCCTAAGGCTTAATAATACTATTATATATTATAATAAAGGGCTAAAATTACCTTATACCTTAGTATAAAGATAAGTATTTATTATTAGATTAGTATATTAATATAAGCTTAAATAGCTAAATAATAAATAAAATTAGTATAGATTAGATAAGGTATTTTTATAAATATATAAAAGATTAAAATAAAGGTACTTATTACCTTCTTATCTTAAAAAGCTATAAAAGTTACTATTTAATTATATTTAAGCTTTTCTACTAAGAGAATAAAATTATTACCCTCTATATACTTACTTATTCTTCTTATATACTTTAGTCTTTAGATATTAGTTATTTTAGTCTACTTAAAAAGGCTTATAGATAATAAATTAAAGATCTTATAAAGACTAGTATTATATATATTACTAAAGAAGACTTCTTCTTTATATTTTTTAATACTTTTAATAAGTTTATTATAAAAGAAAATATCTAGGGTAGTTTTTAAGATACTAGAATTACCTCTTTTAATCCTAAAAAGGTTATTTCTACTTTAAAACTTAAGTTTATAATACTAAGTCTTCTAAACTTATATTTAGGTTTAACTAGTTCTTAGGTCTCTTAGATACTAAGTACTATAACTAAAGTAGCTTTATAGTCTTTAATTCTAAAAAAGTAGATTACTAATTACCTAAATAGCTCTTTAACTAAAAGTCTTAATATACTTAATAGTTTTAAGAAAAATATAATAACTATTATATATAAGATTATATTCTTATATACTTAAGTATATAGGCTTAAGGCTATAAATAAGCTAATTAATAAGTATTAATAGGCTAAAAAAACTAGACTATAAACTAAAAGATTACTTTTTATATAAGATATAAGAGATTTAAAGGAGTAAATAGATATAGATAGTTAAGTAAAGGATAAAATATAGGCTTATAGTAGTTAGAAGGTAAGGGTTAAAAGATATAGTTAATAATATAGTATATATAGCTAAACTAGATATAATATATATACTTATACTATAGATATAGAAACTAGTAAGGAAGAAGATTCTAATTAGTTTTAGATCTTTTTTTATATTATAATTAAATTATTAATAGTTAATATATAAAAGGTTAGATAGAGTAGCCTACTTACTTATCTAGCCTACTTACTTATTAACTATATTAGTTATATTTTTATTAAAAATATATAATAAGCTCTAATTATTATTATATAAAGTTTTTTACTTAGTATATATTAATATATTATATATTATATTTTAAGAGTAATTAGTTTATTATATCTTTTATATTAGTTGTAACGATGGCTTAATCCTAATCCACAGTTGGTCTGTTTCTTAGGTAGTGAGTCGGGTTGAATGCTACAGAGTAGCAATGAGCAGTATCTTCGTAAGGTCTCGTCAAGAGTAGAACTCTCAATAGTGAAACTATTGCTTAGATTGATCAGTAGAGATCTAGACTACCTAGCTACGGGAACACCTCCCCCTCAAGTACCCGTCTATCTCTCTACTGTAGACCCCCGATCGAACCGGTCGACCGTTCGGTCGCGTCGCCCGCGACCGTCCCGATCGAACCTCGATCTCTTCGGTCGCCCGCGAGGTCACGTGACCTCGTGTCCTAACTAGGCTGCCCGCAGGTCCTCTTCCTGGTCATCCTGACCTCTGGCCCCTGCTGCTGCAGCGTTCGTAACATAATGCCCCTCCTCCATTGGTCTTGTCCTCAAGGCCATCAAAACAGGCCGGCTGAGTGTAGTGGGTTTTTCCTCCTTTCATCATCATGAGCCATTATGTCTGCTAACCGTGTTCTCAAACAGCGGTCCAAAGCCTCCCTTGCTTCTTCCCTTCGGCGGGGTAATCTTCTTTCTGCGATTATCAACAATCCATCCTTGTCTTCCATGAAGGCCTGTTCTCGTTGCGCCCGCATGGGCTTCTCCCAGTGCGAGGCTTCCGTTTCTGACTCAAGCCGCTGCTTGAAATGCGTGAACGATAAACAAGAGAATTGTGACATCGCGGGTGTGACCCCTCAGCAGCTTCGCAGCATTGCGGATCAGCACTACAAACTCGAGCGTGAGCTTGAGGAGGCTGAGGAGCGTGCGCTAGCTGAGAGTCAAAAAGTTATTCGTCTTCGAAAACAAAAGAAATTATGGTTCGAGAAGATGATGCGTGCGGTTTCGCGTGGTATCGACAATGTTGAGGAACTAGAGCGTGTGGAACGGGAGGAAGCGGAACAGCTCCAGAAGGCCACAGGGGTCCTTCCTACTCCTTCCGAGGATCTGGATCCCGCTCTGGTTCATTCTTTGAATGCCGAGTTCGGTGTTGAGTCGTTGGACGGTACTCATGCGATTGATTGGGATGCGTTTCTTGGGAATGGAACTGTTCAAGCAGAGTCGAACAATTCGTGAGATTCTTGATTGGTTCCCAGGTATTTTCGGAGTTCGGGTATCCCTTCCATTTGACGAGATAATGACGATTTTTGATGTTTCCCCGTGCTTTGAGTATCCTTTCGACTTCGTATTCGTTGGTGTTATCAACCGTGATTCTCGTAGCGAGTGTAGAATCATCTGGTGCCCTTTCAAGTAGTGACACATGAAATATTGGGTGGATCCTCATTCCGTCTGGTAATGATAGTTCGTAGTTGATGTTTGATATTTTTCGTTTGATAAGGAATGGTCCAATTTTCTTCCAGTCGAGTTTGTCGCTGGGTCGTTTTGTTTTGATGTTTTTGCGGATGAGGTAAACTTTATGTCCCTCCTCCAGGATTGGCGCTGGCAATCTCTTTTTGTCCGCATAATGTTTCATTCGGTTTTGCAGAAATATCCATTCTTGCTGCAAGTGTTTTTGTACACCTGTGATGGTGTCTGCGTATGCAGTTGCCGCTGGCGTATTGAACATGCGTGCCGGGCATATGTCGATAGTAGGGTCAAACCCATAGTTTGCCTTCATTGGTGACATCTTTATGCTGTCAATCTCAGAGCTGTTGTAAGCCCATTGTGCGAGTGGTAACCATCTTAACCAGTCGTCTTGTCGGTAGTTGACAAAGCTTCGCAGATATTGTTCGAGTATTTGGTTCAGAATCTCCGTCTGACCATCTGACTGTGGGTGGAATGCCGTAGACAAGCTTTGCTTGATTTGCATGGTCTCCATGAGGCATTTCCAGAAGTTAGACGTGAACAATTTGTCGCGATCCGATATAAGCTTTGTTGGCAATCCGTGTTGCGCAACAACAGTCTTGAAGAACATGTATGCCAGATCCGTGGCATCACTTGATTCCATGTAGGGAATGTAGTAGGCATATTTCGTGAGTTTGTCCACAATGACTAGGATGCTGTCGTAGACTGCTCCTGTCATGGGTTCCCTGGACTTTGGTAGCTTGACGATGAAGTCCATTGTGATTGTCTGCCATGCTCTTTCAGGTGGTGGTATCGGTTGTAGTTCGCCGTATGGTGCGTGTCGTGGTGCTTTCGCTCTCCGACAGACATCGCATTTGTTGACAACTTCTTGTACTCTTTTTTCTGCTTTCTGGGAAATCGTAAGATCTTCTCAATCTGTTGATCGTTTTCCCTACACCCTGATGTCCATGTAATGGGTGTTCGTGTATTTCCTTGACAAGCTGCTCTTGAAGTGTGCGAGGAACATACTGCCGTTCGTTGTACAAGTAGCTTTCGCCCCTTCTTGTCACATGCGGTTTCGTGTCCTTGCTGTTCAAATAGCTGTCTTTCTTGATGTGCGATTCAATTCGCCGCATCCAAGTATCATCTGGTTCTGCTTTCCAAGTCATGCTGAGTTCCCGAGTGCCTAGCACAAGGTTTCCGTTCTCATCATACTTGAGCATTGGATGTTCAATCGGTATTCCTTCCGATTTCAAGTCTTCTCGTCGGCTGAGAGCGTCTGCTCTGCCATTGAGTGTTCCCTTTCGATACAGAATCTCAAAATCGTAGTCTGTAAGGGTCTCATACCATCGTATTTGTCGTTTGTTGAGTTCCTTTGTGGTGGTAAACGATGTGAGGTTCTTGTGGTCTGAATAGACCTTAACTTTATGGTTTGCGCCCACTAAGTAGTGTCGCCATTCTTTGAATGCTTGAATGATAGCCATAAGTTCTTTGTCGTGTATGCCGTAATTCAACTCAGGTCCGTGGAGTTTCTTAGAGAGGAAGGCGACTGGGTGAAGTCGTCCTTCTTCATCTCTTTGTCCAAGCTGTCCTCCTACCGCGAAGTCTGAAGCGTCAGTCTCAACTTCGAACGGTTTGCTTGGATCGGCTGTGATCAGAACTGGCTCGTCCAGTATTCTGTCTTTCAATGTTTGGAAGGCTTCGGCTTGCTTATCAGTCCACTGGAAGGTGTGATCCTTCTTTGTAAGGTCAGTTAGAGGAATTGTGATCTCTCCGAATTTGCGTATAAAGCGTCGATAGAAATTCGCAAACCCGAGGAATCCTCTGACTTCTCTGACGTTGGTTGGTGCTGGCCAATTCCGTACGTCTTCAATTTTTGATGGACTCATCCTGATGTGTCCTGGGGTAATTTCGTATCCCAAGAATTCGACTTTCTGCTGGTGGAACTTGCTCTTCGTCGGTTCAACCAGTAAATTGTTGTCCTGAAGTACTTGGAGTACTTCGTGCACGTGTTTCTTGTGCTCCTCAAGTGTATCGGAATAGATGAGGATATCGTCAAGATAAACAACAACAAAGTTGTCGAGTTGTTTTCGTAGGACGTTGTCGATCATTGTCTGAAAAGTGGCTGGTGCATTTGTGAGACCAAAGGGCATTACCAGATACTCAAAGTGTCCTCTCGAGGTTCGAAAGGCAGTTTTCCACTCGTGACCATCCTTCATGCGGATGAGGTTGTAAGCCCCTTTGAGGTCGAGGGTGGTAAACCATCCGGCTTGTCCGACTTTGTCTCGTATTTCCGATATAAGCGGTAACGGATATCGATTCTTGATCGTGATGTCGTTTAGCTGCCGGTAGTCGATACACGGTCTCAGCTTTCCGCTTCGTTTCGGTACCCACAGGATGGGGTATCCTGCTGGTGACTCTGAAGGTCGTATATAACCTTTTCGTAGCATTTCCTCCAAATACTCCTTGAGCGCTTTGTCCTGCTCAGGGTTTTGGGGATAAATCTTTTGGAACCTAGGTTCCTTACCGGGCTGGAGTTTGATCTCATGGTCCCAGCGTGAATGTTCCGGTAGTCCTGTCTCTAGCTCTCCGCTGAACAGCTTGCTGTACTTTGAGTATTCCTCGGGAATCTCCGATGTACTAGCTTTCGATTCTCGGGCGATCAAGTATATTCCTCGAGATCGGTCTTGATTCGATTGGGGTGCCCTTTTTTCGTTTTCGGCCGCTCCCACTGTCGTAATCGCATCTTGGTGTATCCCACTGAAGTTGGCCTGTTCTCCAGTTGACTCTGGGATTGCTCGCCCGCAACCAAGGTAACCCTAATATAACGTCGTGTTTTGAGATCACTGTGATATCCAAGGATAATGCGTGGTTCGTGCCGAAAATAGACACAGGAAGTTGCGCGGTTTCCTGGTCCACTATACCTTGGCCATACTGAACGTCATTTCCTTCCACATTCGTGAGTCGGTAGGGCTCGTCTTTCTTATTCCAGGGCAATCGTAATCTGTTGACGAGATTTGGCGAGATGTAATTTCCTAATGCTCCGCTATCAAGCATTGCCCTGACTTTTGTTCCTTTGATGAAGATGTCGAAGGTAAGGTGTTCATCGCTGTTGACGTTTACAGCGCATAGAGACCTGTCAGATCTCCGTCGAAGAGTCGGTCTTACTGGCGACGACGGTTGTCGTTTCCCAGTTTCTTTTCTTTGGCTTCGTCTAGGATCCGGTCCATTCTTTCGAATGCCCCAAAGAGGATTGACTCTCGTTCTTTCCTTTCCTTTCGTTCTTCTTTTCTTCGTTGTTGTCGGCTTTGTGTAACCGTGTTGGAGCTTTCTTGGTGATCATCTGATCTACCAGCTATGTCGATCGAGTTCGGACTAAGCGAACTGCTTACAGATGCACTGTTTCCAACCTCCTCTGCCTGGGTGGCTTGGATTGTGTCTGTATTTTCCTCAACACAGGATGTTTCGTTGTTTCTTCTCAAGTCCAAATGGGTTGAGAATCTTCTCCAGATTTTCCAGTCTCGTAGGTCTGTTTCCAGAAACGGACCGTATCCCGCATCAGGGTTAAATCTGGGAAAGAATCGGTGTTCAAGTTTCTTCCAGAGGTGTGTTTCGCAGTCGTCGAATGAACAGGATGCCCATGAAATCTTCTCGTGATCTGGGTGTCCCGTTACAAGCACTGGATATTCGGCTACTGAGGCGTATACCTCAAGGCTTGCTCTCGTCGTTGCTTTTCTGATTTTCCATTTGAGAACATCTGGATAGGAGACGTCTCTTCCGTGAATTCGTACTCCCATTGGTTCTGGATCGCCTGGTCCCGCTGATAAGGCGCTCACCAGTCTTGGATTGTAATCCGCACGGTTCTCCTCTGGTGGGGTTTCGGGAACCATGACAAAGGTTTCCTGTACCTCTAGTCGGGTTATTTTGAGGTCTTTTTTCCTCATCTGGGATGGGCTGAGTTCCAAAATCCCAGTCTTCGTCGGATGTAGGTTCGTCGTACATCGCAAAACGATCGGTATCCGAGAAGTATTCTTCGCTATTCACCATGCTGATGTTTCGGACGGGTAGGTCCTCGCGATGGGCCGCGTTTATTCCTCGTCCTTCAGCAACTGGCTTCCACTGTTTCTTGGGTGCCTTACACTTGTTCGCAAAGTGTCCGGTCTTCCCACAGTTGTAGCATTTCTTTCCTTTTTTCTTTTCCGGTAGCGTCGAGTTCCATTGGGCCTGGATGGGTTCCGTAGGCCGTGGATCCGTTTCGGCGCTTTCCTGTGTTCGCCTGATTGCGCCGTGGTGGATTTCCACGGTTTCCCGTGTTCCTTCCGCCACGTTCGAGTCGTCTGGCGTAGAGACGATTGTCGACCTTAATGATTTTCTCGACGAACTTGTCAAAGTCGTCGGGTCGATCTTCTTTGGCGATTTCGTCTTTCACTTCTTCTCTGAGTCCATCGTAGAAGAGTTCCATCTGGCTTTCGTCATCCCAATCGATGCGAGTGGCGATGCGTCTGAACTCGCGTGCGTAGTGCTGAGCAGATCCAGTCTGCTTCAGGGATTTGAGTTTGCGCGTAGCGGTTCGGACTTCATCTGGGTCGCCGAATGCAGTCTGCAGAACTTCCTCGAAGTTTTTGTACTTCTTGAAGATTCGAGCGGTCTCATCTTCGGGTTCCTTGTTGTCAAGGTAGTCCCTGAGAGTCGGCTCCCACCATTCCATTGCCTTGCCCGTGAGAAGGTTCCCAATGCAGAGAATCTTGGTGGATTCTTTTTCAAGGGCGTCGTTGACCTTCAAGTAGGCTTTGGCCTGAGTAAGGAAGGTGCGGATGTCTCCCTTCGCTCCATCAAACGTGTCAGGTTTGGGAAACTTGGGCATCACAGCCTTCTTCTCTTTCTCGAGTGTCGTGTTTTTGAGTTTCATCTCCTCCATCTGCCCGTGGAGATACTCAAGTTTGGTGTTGAGGTCTGCGATCATGACCACAGGGTCGGTGGTGATTTCTCCGGTGGTGGACATTGTGAAAGGTTAACTGCTCAAGGTTTCAATGGCAACTCACTGAACAGGACTGATCAAAATGTAACGATGGCTTAATCCTAATCCACAGTTGGTCTGTTTCTTAGGTAGTGAGTCGGGTTGAATGCTACAGAGTAGCAATGAGCAGTATCTTCGTAAGGTCTCGTCAAGAGTAGAACTCTCAATAGTGAAACTATTGCTTAGATTGATCAGTAGAGATCTAGACTACCTAGCTACGGGAACACCTCCCCCTCAAGTACCCGTCTATCTCTCTACTGTAGACCCCCGATCGAACCGGTCGACCGTTCGGTCGCGTCGCCCGCGACCGTCCCGATCGAACCTCGATCTCTTCGGTCGCCCGCGAGGTCACGTGACCTCGTGTCCTAACTAGGCTGCCCGCAGGTCCTCTTCCTGGTCATCCTGACCTCTGGCCCCTGCTGCTGCAGCGTTCGTAACATTAGTATACTAAGAAGGAAGTCTTTATAAATTTAGTTAGAGAATATATTTAATTATAACTTCTTTTTCTAAATTAATAAGTTTCTTTAAATTAATAACATAATTATATTATAAGCTTTAACTATTATATTAATATTAGATTATTATTATAAAAATATTATAGATCTTTATTACTTTATAAATACTTAGCTTTATAGATTTTTTAATAGTAAATAAGGTAAGAATTTTATTATCTTTACTAGAAGTATTTTCTACTTAAGGTTATTAAGTAATTATAATATAGGGATAAAAGATGGTATTTTCTAGTAGAAGTATGCTACTCGCTTGTTTATACTACTTACTTATTAACTACGTTATTATATAAGGTAATTAGAATCATTTTATAATATTAAAGAGTTATTATAGGTTATAATAGTATTAGTAATTAAGAAAAGCCTCTTAAGGGCTCCTAATTATAAAGTAAATAATAGAAATTAAATATAAAAAAGGTAAAAAATATATTTTTTAATCTTTAGGGTAGGTAAGCCCTTTTATCTAAGTTTATAATATTATATACACTATAAAGGTTAGATCCGACCGACATAATAACCTAGTTAAATATACTAGATACTAACTAATTATAAAAGCTTCTAGTATTTTAGGTTTTTAGGTAATTCTAGTACTTTATCTAGTTCTTTTAGTAAGTAATTAGTCTTTTATAAAAGTATTAGATCTTAGTCTAGTTATTTTCAGGCTTTAAGTTCTTCTAGAATATCTTGATACTTTAAGAGATTTTCAGAGATTATTTTAGTATTTTAATAAAAATAATATAATATTTAGCTTTATTTAAGTCTTTATTTTTCAATAAAACTAGTATTTTTATATTTTCTTATTATAAAAAGAAGTTATATTTTTTAAATAAAATTTAAAATAATAACCCTTTTATAATTTATTATATAAAGGATTCTTTTTAAGAGTACTGTTTTAAAGGTATAATATTAAACTCTACTAAGAAGGTTAAGATCTATTAAAGATATATATAATACTTCTTTTATTTTAATAATAAACTATTCTTTTAGTTTTTCTTCTAAAAATATTATAAAGTAAGTTATTCTTTAGCTTTTAGGCTAAATAAAGCCTCTACTAATAAAAATAATAGGTTTTTTTCCTTTTAGAAAAACCTTATAATTAATAAAGGCTTTTTTAATATTTATAATATAATAAGTTATATTAGTATTATATAAGAAGATATAATAGTTATTAGAGCTTTTTTTTATATTATAACTATAATTAAGTATAATAAGTAATTTAAAGATAACCTTATTTTTTTAAAAATTAACTTATTCTTCTTTATTAAAAGAGTTTATAAGAAGGTAATTATTTTTATCTTTAAAAGAATTAAAAATAAAATTAATAATTTTATAGACTTAAGATTAAAGAAGAAAAAGACTATAATTCCTTAAGACTATAATAATAGTTATTATATTTTCTTCTTTAGGAGTTTTTCCTTTTAAAGAGTTTAGTTATTATTTATTATTTTTAGTTCTCTTCTAATTTTATACCTTTTTTATTTTCCTTTTATTTTTATTTTTTTTTACCTTTTTCTTTCTTTTTAAGGTTCTTTTTATCCTTTTAATAAATAATATAATAAATATTAGCTTTAGTAACTAAAGAACCTTTTTCTTATTATTCTTTAAAAAGGTTAGTTATAAGATATTAAAAAATAAAAGTAATAAAGAAGATTTCTTAAGCTCTAAATACCTTAATAGGAGCTTATTATTATTTAAACTATTAATTAAAGATATTACTAATAGCTATTAGGTACTAATTTACTTAATTAATATTACTAATATTTACTTTAATAAGTTTTAGTTAAGTTAGGTAGCTATTAAAGCTATTATTAAAGCCTTCTAATAAGCCTTTATAGATATTAAAAGTAAGATTATAGAAACTATTATATAGGTAAGATTACTAAATTTCTATATTAGTATTATACTATTAGACTAATAAATTATAAACTTAGTTTAGTTAAGTATACTAGTTAATAATAATAGTAGGTCTTTTAGTATAGTTATTCTTAATAAAGAGTAATAATATAGTTTATTTAAAGTTAGTAAAGTCTTTAGATATAGAAGGCTTTTTAAAAAAAATAGTAATATTTATAACTTAAAATTATATTTATAAGGCTTATTACTAAAGGTTAAAGTTCTTTAGTTTTTTAAGTTTTTAAAAGTTTTAGAAATTTTAAATTAACTTAATTAGCTTTTTAATTATTATCTTATTAATTTAGTTTATTAAAGTTATTAGTTAAGCTAAGGTCTTTTTTATTATTAGTTAAATAATAAATAACTTTAGCGGGTTTAAAAGTAATAGGTTTTAAACTAATATATTTTAAAGTAGTTTAAAAAGCTAATTAAGTTAAGCTATAAGGTCTTATATACTTATTATTTAGTTTTAGAAGATATTATATTAAATATTAAATTTATTTCTAATAGTCTTAAGATTAAGACTTTTAATAGGTTAATTTCTTTTAAAAAAGTATTTAATTATCTTTTTAGCTTTATTTTAAAGGCTAATAAGATAATATAGATAATGTTATAATATTTTCTTAATTAAAGGTAATTAAGATATTATTATAATATATCTTTATTATTATAAATAATATTATAATATTATTTAATAAATAGTAGTTTTTTCTTTAAAAGTCTTATATCTTTTAGGCTTATAACCTATAGTAATTACTAATAGGTATATAGAAAATAAAGTATCTAGTAGAAGATATTATGTCGGTCGCTTTGACCCTTGCTAGATGCTAAGGATTAGTAAGATAGATAAAAGGATAGTCCCCCTCTATAGCTTTATAAAAAAACAACTTTTTTCGCCTTTTTTTATCTTAATTTCTATTATTTGCCTTATAATTAGGAGCCCTTAAGTAGCCACTCTTAATTTCTAATAATATCTTCTTCTATATTAACTCTTTAAATTCTATAATAACACTTTAATTACCCCCTTTTTAATAAGTTATAATTCTATATATATAATAGTCTTAATTAGGAAATAATAATCCTATTAAATATATATACTAACCCTTAGAGAGATAATATTATTAAAGTATTATAAATAACCTAATAACCTTATATATAGTATCTTATACTATATACTTTTTATAGTTCTCCCTAAATATTATAATAAAGGTTATAATAAGGAGATACCTTAATTAAAAGTTAGAAGACTCCTAATTATTAATTAAGAGTACTAGTAAGTTATTATAATAAGAACCTAGAAAATTATTAGGGAAGCTAAAAAGCTTAATAAAAAAAGAGAGTTTATAGGATAGTTTAACCTAAGATAAATAGACTATCTAATCTAATAATCTTAGGAAAGTTTTACTATTAAACTAGGATATAAATAAAGAAATAGTAGGCTAGTAACCTATAGAGGTACCTTAGTTAGGGGAAGAGAATATAGCCTAAGAATATAAAGATAGATAAGGATTAAAGTAATAGCTTATAGGGAAAGTAGTAGGAATCTTCTAATTATAAGACTAGTAACTATAAAGAGTCTTACTCTTTATAGTAGAATATAAAGTAATTAGGAAAATACTATACTACCTAGAAAGATACTATTTTTACTCTAATCTAGATAAACTCTACTATATTAAGTACTATAATATAATATATATCTAAATTATCCTATAGTATAAGAGTACTAGGTTAATAACCTATAGATATATCCAATCTAGGGAATAAGATATAAGTTAAGAAGTAAGGGATTAGAATAAGGATTAAGGCTTTCTAGCTAAATAAGTATTAAGAGACTAGTAATTATAAGACTAATAAGCTATAAGGAGCCTAGCTCTTATAGTAGAATATAAAGTAAACTAGAACTACTATATAGTTTAATATAGAACTACCCTTACTCTAATCTTCTAAAAACCTCTTCTAGAATATTTATATACCTATAATCCTAATAAGGTCTATATTATTCTATAGTATTAGGATATTAGGTAGATAGCTTATAAGGATATACCTAATTAAGAAAGGAAATTATATAAAGAAGGATTAGATAAGGATTAAGGTAGTAATTAATAAGATTATATCTAGGTACTAAGGATTATAAGCTTAATAACTAGGTAAAGGGGAATAAGGGACTTTATTATAATAGATAACCTACCTACTTACTATAAGCTAAGAGTAAACTACTAAAGTAACTTAAACTTTTAAAGAGATACTACCCTTATTCTATCTTATTATAACTTTTCTAAAGTTTTTAACTATTAATTATAATATCTTTTATACTATCTAGTAGTATAAGAGTACTAAAGCCTTATAAAGGAGAATCTTTTACTATAATAAGGGACCTAGCTACCCCTATTAATAAATTAACTAATAGAACTAAAGACTATAGTTTAAAAGATAGGCTAAGTAATAGTCTAGATAAAGGTAGAAAGAAGAGACCTCTAATAAAAGGAAAGAAGGGAGGACTTAGAGTTAAAAGAGGCTAGTAGGGTAAGAGTACTAATAAGGACTTTACTAGCCTTAATTCTAATTTCCTTAATTTAACTAATAGTAAAGATCTTCTTATAACCCTAATCTATATTAATCTTTAGCTAAAAATAGCTTTTAAGGATAAATTTAATAGGAATAACTCTATAGATTTCTTAAGGAAGCTTAATAAATAGCTAGATATTAGAGGTATCCTAAGCGCCTATAGAATTAAGGAGCTACTAAAAGTAACTATACCCTATATAATAGAAGAGGTTAGGTATCTTATATATAGCTATAAGTAGAAGGAAGTAAAGAAGTAATTAGTTAAGTACTACTTTAAGTATAATATAGAAGAAAGATATAGTCTTTAGATCTAGTTAGTAAGGTATAATAGAACCCCTCTAATAGATAACTACTATATAATTAGTAAATAGCTTATTAAGTATAAGTATCTCTATAGAGTAATTAATAAAGGCCTCCTCTTATTAATTAAATAGTCTAGATACTTATAGTTAGTAATATTATTAAGGATTTATCTAGGAATAAGTAAAAGGTATAATATTAAAGTAACTTAATTTAATAATATATTATATAAGGATATATATTAGAGGATTTTTTAGTTTATTAGGGACTATATCTAATTCTAGTAAGATAAAAGATATAAAAGGGCTATTAATTAGAAGGTTTAGGTAGTAATAAAGGGAGAAGTAATAGAGAAGATAGAGGATATAAGACTAGTATCTAGGTAGGATATTTAAGCTTCTAATACTATAGCTAACCTTATAGACGTAATAAAGAGGGTTAAGAGAATAAGTATCTATAACTTAAATATCTTAAAGGAGGGGTTTAAAGGACTTAGATAATAAAATAATATAATCTTCTAAGGAATAGATAAGCCGCCTATTAAGATTAATAGCCTTAAGTTAAAGTTAGACTAGAGTAAAGCTAATTAAGACTTCTATATTAATACTATAAGACCTAATAAGGAGAGATATTACTAGTATTATTTTAGGTTAAATTATTACCCTAGTAACTATAAGCTAGTAAATATAGATACTATAGTATACTTCTATACCTATAATTTAAATACCTATATACTTTTACTTAGAGGGCTAGGTAAGTATCTAGTTCTACCTTATATATTAGTTTACTTTTAAAGAAGGTAGGCTATTAGGAAGCTTATAGTTCTCTAGGCCTTAAAAGTCTTAATATTAAAATTTATAAAATAAGTCTTAACTTTATATAAGGTATTAAAGTAAAAGCTAATCCCTAGTAGGGAAGAGTAAGAAGAGGTAGATTATATATAGAGTTAACTATTACTAAGCTAGAGGATATCGCCTATAGAAGATAATAAAGGTAGACCTAATATAAATATAATTCTCCTTAATTATAATAAGAGTCCCCTAATTACTAATATAGTTAATATAAGAATATACTTAAGAAAGAGGTCTTATACTTCTAATAACCTATTAGAAATTAAAGATCTCCTTAATAAGCCTTAAAAAGTATCTACTAAAGGCCTATAAAAGGAGGAGATTCTAGTAAAGATATATAAGTTAGCTACTAGAGATCTAAAGTACTAACTAGTTAAAGAGATTCTAATAAAGAAAATAAGTATAATAGCTATAGAAGTTATATAATATAATCCTTTAATTAGCTACCTACTTATATAAAGAGTCCTTAATATAGTAAAAAGGATCTAAAAGATAGAAGTAGTCCCTACTATACTAGCTAGTATAAAAAACGCCTAGGCGCTAATAGCTACTACTTACTTTATTAAAGAATAAGAAGCTATAGAATAAGCCTTTAAGAACGTTTTAGTAATAATAAACGTTAGTATAGTCTAGATTAAAAGGAATAACGTTTATATAAAGATAAAAGAAACCCTTATATTAGTATAAAAGGGAGAATATTTAGTAATTACTAATAGAGAAGATAGGCCTATAATAATAGAAATAATTTCTATATAGCTAGTACTATTAATTACTAGAGTAGAGGATAAAGGAGTTAGGGATTAGGAGCCTAGAGCTAATAATTTATATATAAACTATATCTTTAATATAAGGCATATTATAGTAGCTAGATAGTCCTTACCCTTTATCTATATTAAAGTAGATACTCTTAACTAGTTACTAATAGAAGCCCTTATATATTCTAGAGCTAAAGGTAATATTATAAGCTAGGAATTAGCTAACTAGTATAATATTATAGTAGAACCCTATTAAGTTATTTTAATATCTTACTTAAATAGGAGGGTTATTATAGTTAGATCTACTTTTTTATAAGTCTACTTAGGAAATATCTTTATTTAGTAAAAAATCTATATTATAGATAGACTAGTTTCTATAGACTTTATCTTAAGAATACCTTTTATTAGGTTAGCTTAAGTTACGTTTAAGTATCTTATAGATTAGGAAGGTATAGAGCTATAGGCGTAGTTTAGTAATACTAGGGTAATAACGCTAGTAGTAGGACCTATTACTTAAGAAGCTATAGGTAAGTTACTTAAGTAAGGAGAAAAGCCTCTATAAATATAGACTCTAGCTATTAATTAGGAGCTTATAGGAAGGGAAGATATACTAAAAGGAGAGTTTAAAGAAGGAGATATAATTTTTAAGTTAGGAGAAGATAATAAGGTAGAGGTTAAGAAGACCCTTTATTAAATTATAGTAGGGGAGGAAGTTATAATAACTAAAGATAGATTAGCTAGTAATCTTTAAGAGTAACTAGAGGAAGAGATAAAAGTCTTTACTCTTTATAAGAGGAAAGGGGTAAAGGTAGAACCTTTAGACTTATCTAATAGTTTTATACCTAAAGGTAATCTATATTAGTAAGAGAAGAAGTAGAAAGAGGTAGAAAAAGATATTAAGTAGGTTTATAATTATACTAACTTCTTAATAGGAAAATTCTTAAAGATTAAGAAGGGCACCTATATTTATAGTAAAAGGCTATATAGTATTAAAGAATAGATTAGTAATTTAACTAAGTAGGAAAGAGAAATATTCTTTATAATATTATATAATTAAGAAGCTATATTAGCCTAGACTTTTAAAGAGAGTAGCTAACTTAACCTAAGTATTATACTACCCTAGGAGTTAAAGGTTATTAATTATAAGCCTTAATATACTAAATTAATCCTAATCCTAAAGGGAATCCTACTAAAGTTTATCTAGCTACTAAAGACGAGGCTTAAAGCGGGAGTCCTAGAAGAAAGCTATAGTCCCTATAGAAATCTAATATTCCTAGTAGTAAAGCTAGATAGAGGGCTAAGACTAATTAATTCTATAATATATATTAATATAATATTAGTTTAGGACGCTAATATTCCCCCTATCTATAAGGAAATTACTAAAGACTTTATAATATATAAGATCCTATTATTACTAGACTTCTTTTCTAGTTATAATTAGATACCCCTAGTACTTAGAAGTTAGGATTTAATAACTTTTCTTAGCCTAATTAGCCTATTAAGGATATATATACTCTTATAAGGTACTATAAACTTAGTTATATAATTTATATATATTATAATAAGAATACTAATAGAGCTTATACTAGAAATTTACTATCTTTACCTAGATAATATTATTATATAAAGGTCTAATAGTATATATAATAATAAAGAGGTCCTACTAAGGATTAGGCGCTATATAGCTAAATATATTTATAACCTTAATAGAGTACTTATTAATATTAAATTAGCTAATTATATAATTTTAGGAAAGAAAAGCCGCTAGTATTAGAAGAGAGTAGTAATTATAGGGTTCCTTTATAGTACCTTTAGCTATAGCCCTACTAAATATAAGGTATTAAAGATCCTTAAGTAGAAGAAGTATTATAATCTTAAGGATATATATAGCTTTTTAGGTATAATAGCTAGTTATAAACCTATAATTAGGGGCTATTTAGATATTATAGAACCTTTAATAAGGCTCTTAAGGAAAGATATAGTTTTTAAGTAGGGAGGAGAATAAGAAGAGGTAATAGAAGTACTAAAGAAGTAACTTATAATAGCCCTAATCCTAATTACCTTAAGCTATAAAGAAGGAGTAAGACTAATTATCCTCTAGGTAGATTCTTTACTAACTAGATAAAGGGCTATCTTAATATAGCTAATAGAGAGGAGGAGATTACTAGTATAGTTTAAGAGTAGTATCTAGACTATAATAGAAGTAAGATATAATTAGATAAAATAAGAATATTATAGACTATTATATATAATATAATAATTATATAGGTATATTTATAATACTTATTTCCTCTTAGAAACTAATACCTTAGTCTTAAAATAATAGATTAATAGTAAAGTAAATAATATTACTAGAGTACTAATTATAAGGTAGTTAAGTTATATTAGGTTATTTAACTTTACTATATTATATATACTAGGTAATAAGAATTTAGTTATAGATATATTATTATAAAAACTACCTAGTCCTTTAGACGCCTTAGAAGCTAAGTATAAAGGAGATCTAGAAGAGTTTATTAACCTAGTACTAAACCTAGTATAATATAATATTCTACTCCTTAAGAAAGGATATAATAATAAGAGTTATATAATAGTAAGGTTCCTAATAAAAGCTTAGTATCTAGAAGGGCTAACTACTAATTAGAGGCGTTAGTTTAGAAATAATATAAATTAATATATCTTCTATAATAAGTATTTATATTAAATAGTTAGTAAGTAACTAGAACTAGTCTTATTAGTTAATAATATTAATACTAAAAAGATACTTATTAGGGAAGCCTATAGTTTATTTAGATATTATAGGTTTAAGATCTCTAGTAAGTAGCTAAAAGCTTACTATTTCTAGCTAGGTATAGATAAGGACATATAGAAAGTAGTCTAATCCTATAAGCTATACTAGAAATAGGCTACTACCTATAAGAAGGAGAGTATATAGTTTATAGAACTTATATAACTAATAGAAAAGATATACTTTAATTTATAATATATACCTAATAATTAGGGGTATAAGTTCCTTATAGAGGCTAGGTATAATCTTACTAGCTAGGTTAAGGTAATGCCTATTAGAAACTATAATTTAACTACTATATCTAAGTTTATTAGAAAATTACTAGGTAGGTATAGAGTCTTTATAAAAGTAGTTATTAATAGTAGATCTAAATTTAAAGGAGAATTCCTAACTATTCTAAGTAATAGAGGCTATAAGTATATAGTAATTTTAAAATATAATCTAAGAGTAAATAGGGTTATAGAGGTAAGCTACTATAGTATTATCTCTACTATAATAAAGATAATTAAGCCTAGAATAATAGCCTAGTAGTACTTACTTAATATTATTCTACTTATAGATTAGATATCCTTAAGGGCTTCTTATAGGAGATTACTATACTAGCTATTTTTTAGTTACTACCTAATATTACTAATAGAATCTACTATCTTAACCTAGAGGCTAGTAAACTAGGATAATATCTATAATAAACCTTTATTACTTAAGGTAAGAGTTTAGGTTCTTTTAAAGTATAAGGATAATATTAAGTCTATATAACTTAGTATTCTAAAGTTTTAAAAAAGGTTAATAGAATAAATAGACTAATAAAATAGGTTCTAACTATAAAGGAATCTAATACTACCTAGTATACTCGTCCTAGTATATAATTATATAAGGAATAATAATCTATCTAGGGATATAAAGGTTAAATTATATTAGTAAGGTCCCTATAGGGTAGTAAGGCGAGATAATAAGATAAAAGCCTATAGCCTTATTACCCTAGATAAAATTAACCTACCTAGGATATATATTACTAATTAGCTAAAAGTCTTCTAAAAAGATAATAATAAGTAGTAGTTTTATAAAGAAGATAAGGTAATAGACGCCTTAGAATATAATTCTAGTAGTAATAAAGAAGGAAGTATCTATAACCCTAATAATAATAATAATATTAATAATTATAATAAATTATAATATTAGAGACTAAGGAGAAGGCCCTAGGGACCTAGTTTTAAGTAAAGAGGATTAGTTATAGACGCCCTAATAATAGGAAAGGATAATATAGATTACTATAAAACTATAGTCTAATCTATAAGTTTCTAGCTATTATAAAGAAACTTATAAGGAGGATAGTAGTAGAATAAGTAGAGATAAACTAAAGTATCTAAATTACTATTTAAAAGGAAATATATAGTAAGAAACCCTAGATTAAAAGTAAGAGGAGGATTATTTTTTAATATTTCTACTTAGTTATACTTAAACTATTAAGAAGAAGAGCTTTCTAATAAGCTATAAGTATAGAAGAAGAGGAGGTAGAGTCCTCTAGGAAAAGCTAATAATAAAGATAAGGTATAGATTATTAAGTAAGTTAGGCTAGTTAAAGAGGAAGGACTAGAGATTTACTACTATTAATACTATAGAGGGAATACTTTCTATTAGGTATACTTAATAGAAGAGCCTAGTATTTAAGAAACTATTACTATTTATAGCTAGATCTAATAACCTACTAGATATAGTTACTATAAGCCCTATTAAGAGCGCTAGGGATAAAGATATAGTCTTAAAATAGATATATAATATATAAGAAAGATAAGGAGGTATTTAATATAAAGCTAGATAAGTAATAAGAATAGAATTAAGGATTTTAATAACTATATATCTAGATTAGTAGTACTTTTTATTTATTAACCTAATTACCTATTATCCTAAGGATAGGCTTTATAAGAATACTAGCCTCTATAGGAATATAGACGCTCTATGCCCTACTAATAAGAGTATACTTATTAATTATAGTATTAAAAACCTAATTAGTAGAGTTAAAGTTAAGCTAGAAGTTTATTATATATTCCTAATTATTAAGGACGACTAGACTAAAAGTAAGTTTAAAGTAAAGTAGATATCTAAAGATATTAAGACCTCTACTACTAAGAATAAAAAGAATAAGGTTATTTATTACCTAAAGATTATTAGTCTAGAAAGAAGAAAGATAAGGGAAAGGAGTACTTATATAATTAATCTAGGTAGTACTAATAGTAAACGTACTACTATAAGTCTAGAATAAGGGATAACGTCTTATAAAAGATAAAGCGTCTAGCTCCTTAGTAAAGAGCTTAAGAATATTAAGGAGCTACTATCTAGGTATACTAAAAGAGAAAAGTAGGATAAAGCTATAGAGGATTAGGAGGATATAAGAGGAAAGAAAAAGGAGGTAGTAAAGAAGAGGTTATAAAAGGAGGGAAATTACTAGCTAAGTAAAGAAATATAAGTATACTACTAATTATATACATATTTACTATAATAAGCTATTAGCTAGTATAGACTAGTAACTCTATATAAGGTAAATTACTATAAATTTACTAATTATAGCGCCTATATAAAGCCTATATTTCCTACCCCCTAAGTCTTTAATCCCTTTTTTCCCTCTTATATCTCTTCTAAATTATCTAGTACCTAAATTTATAAGCTAAGTCTCCTAATCCTAACCCTCTAAACTACTACTTATACTCCCTTTTCCCTTATTCTATTAACTATTATACTAATTAATTCTATAAAAGCTACTTTATTCTCCTCTACTTTATATACCTCTATAGATTCTCCTATTATTTTTCTTATATATTTTCTTTTCTTAAGGTCTTAATCTATACTCTATAAAGGTTTTTCTTTATATTTCTCTTTATATTTTCTATTTTTATTTACTAAACGTTACTATACTATTCTTTCTTCTATAATATCTATAAAGCTTTATATTATTATAGTAAAAGGTAGAGGAGGTAATTAGAAATATTACTTCCTATAGGAAGTATTAAGAGTTAAGTATATAATCTTAGAGCTCTATATATAACTCCTACTAGTATTCTACCTATAAGGAGAATAGCTAAATAAAGACCTAAAGCTACCTATAGATTAAGAAGAACCTCTTTACTATAAGATTATATAATTATTTAAAGATATCCTAAACTTTTTTAATATTCTTAATAATAAGCTACTATAGTACCTTATAAGGTACTATAGACTCTATAAGATACTTATAAGTAATAAATAGGCTAAAGGGTATACCTTAATTAGCGTATTATAAGTTATAACCTAAGGTCTTAGTAATATTATATATATAATTAATACTAAATTCTTAATTAAAGGATACCTATATCCTAAGATAATAAAGGTAATAGAGCCTTATAATAGCCTTAATACTAATTAGGAGTTTATAGAAGGAATAGTAATATTTAATTATATTATTTATAGCTAAAGATTAAAATAGTCTAGACTACTAGGGTACTACTTTTAGGTTTACCTAGTTAATTTTATAAACTAAGCTAATATCTATAAAGGATACTACTAGGCTTTTATAGTATTTAATAGAAGATCTAGAACTCTCTAGTTCTTAGACTCTATTAAGTTAGGTTAAGATACTAAGATAAAAGTAGCTACTCTAATATTTAGATAATAGCTTAGCTATACCTATTTTCCCTACTTATTCCTTATAATTAGCCCTCCTATTACTAATTAAGGAGATAAATAGTCCTATAGCTACTTAGCTATCTTTAATATCCTACTACTACTAAAAGGATACTCTAGTAATATCTTAAGTAAAGTACTCTAAGGATAAAGAGGTAAGAAGAAGCTAGTAGACGTAATATAAATAATAATAACTAATCTAGACTTTATCTTTAAGGGGAAGTTTAAGAATAACTTATATAACTTATACTAGACTAACTAGAATAGGCTATACTAGAGTTATAATATAAATAAAAACCTTTTTAAAGACGTCCTAAACTACCTACTTACTAATAAACTAAAGATTAAGACTACTATCCTAGATATAACTAACCTTAGGTTTCTTAGCTATACCCTAGTAGATATTTAAAATATAAAGATACCTAGCTATTTAATACTTAGTAGTCTTACCCCTTTTAAATTAAGAGTTAAGCTCCTTAAGGACTAGATTAGTATCTTCCCTAATACTAATATAAGTAAGTAATATAAGATACTAATAACTCTAATTATATCTATAAGCCTTTAAGACTTTATACTTACCTACCCCCCTCTTATAGAGGCTATACTACTTAATAACCTCTTAAGTATAGGTAATAGAAAAAGTCCTAAGATAATACTAGAGGAATCTTAATAATAAACTTATAAAAGCTTAATAGACGCGCTAAGATCTAGGTAATTAGTAAGAGAGGATACTACCTCTCTAAGCTTAATAAAAGTATCTCTAAAAGTTACTTAAACTATATTAGGTTTCTAGCTAATTAACTAACTAACTATATCTCTACCCCTACCTATTTTTAGCTAATATAAGATAATAGGACCTCTAGATTAGAGGCCTAAAAGAGTACTAAGTAATAAGTTATTAGCTTAAGAATAACCTTTACCTTAGAGAGTCTTTTCTTTCTATATAAGATCTATTATAACTAGGACCTTTTAAATCTCTATATATTCTTAGTAGATCTATAATTAAAAGGATATAATAATAGCTATATTATAAAAGTACCTTAAAAGCTAAAAAGTTAAGATACTAGCCATATTTACCTAGTAAGTAGCTAAGGTAAAAGCTTTAACTTAATTAGATCTTAATATCCTTAATTAGGAGATTAACCTAGTTACCTAGTAGGAGAATATCTAGGATTAGCTTAGGAAAAATGCTAATAATAACCTATCTAATAATATAGCTATAGTAAGTATTAAAGAGTAGGCTATATAAAGCTCTCTTCTTTATAAGTAGTATATATATACTATTAAGGATACTAATATAGGTATAGTCCTAAGGGCTTTACTTAAAGAAGGACTATAAAAGGCTTTAGTAATACTTAAGAAGTTAAAAATTAGAACTATTAGAGTCCTATAGCCTCTAAAGACAGGACTAGTACCTAAAGTTTCCCCTAAGGAGTTATATTATATTACTTACTTATAGACCCTAATCCCCTTTATCTTAAATAAATTAACTACTACTAGTATATAGTCTAACGTCTAGAAAGCTATTAGTCTATATTATTATCTACCTTCTATTCCTATAGTTTCTTATATATCTCGCCTAGAGTATTAAGCTAAGGCTAAACCTAATAATAAAAGGTATATATAAGAGATTATAAGAGAGTAGGCTATAAAGAGAGCTAAGAATATAAAAAAGGCTACTAAGAAAAAGGATAAGAGTACGCCTAGTAAAGACTCTACTATATAAAGTAAAAAGTATACTTCTAGTTAGAGATAGAGAATAGGATAATCTAGAGTATAAAATACTTTCTTTACTTAACTTAGCTTTCTTTACTATATCTTTTATATTTTAGCATTAGGTTTCTATTTCCTTTCTTTAGGTCTATCTATTATAATAAGATATAAGAGTTTAATAGTCTTAAGAATAGCTTAAGTAATAATTAGTAGCTTTATTTATTTACCTACTACTTATTTTATAGCGTTTTTCTTTTTATTATTATATAGGGAGGATTATATTAGTCGCTTTAACCCTTACTAGATACTAAGGATTAGTAAGATAGATAAAAGGATAGTCCCTCTCTATAGCTTTATAAAAAAATAACTTTTTTTACCTTTTTTTATCTTAATTTCTATTATTTACCTTATAATTAGGAGCCCTTAAGCGGCTACTCTTAATTTCTAATAATATCTTCTTCTATATTAACTCTTTAAATTCTATAATAATACTTTAATTACCCCCTTTTTAATAAGTTATAATTCTACGTATATAATAGTCCTAATTAGGAAACGATAATCCTATTAAATACACATACTAACCCTTAGAGGGACGATATTATTAAAGTATTATAAACGACCTAACGACCTTATATATAGTATCTTATGCTATATGCTTTTTATAGTTCTCCCTAAATATTATAATATAGAAGAAAAAAGTATATTATTAACCTTATTATTTTATATTCTAACTAAAAGGAATTATAGTTTATTTATAAAGAAAAAGGGATAATATTAATAACTTAGAAAAAACTCTATTTAATATAAGAAGTCCCCTTAATAATCTATTTATATAGGTTATTATATTAGCTATATCTTAACTATATCTTATAACTAAGTTAATTAAGATATAATAATATAGCTACTTTTATAGCCTTATAGGGTAATATTAGGTAGCTATTAGCTTACTAATAGCTATAAAAGGTCCTTATTAGATAACCTATTTTTAAATAAATATAAGTCCTAATATAGTGATAAACTGTATTTATATACTTAGTCTTCTTATAAAAACAGTCTAAATGAATTCGTTTAACCTGCTACCTCTTAAGTTATTCCCTAAAGTAATATTCTCCTGCTTAGCTTGGGCCTTTTAATGCCTCTTCGTTTTTTAGCGAAAGGCTTGTTTGGCGGGGTCTTTAAGCTGACCGTACGATGTAGAGGAATTGCTCTACGCCACAAATTATCACGGGATTAACATCCAAGTACACGGTATTGAATGATTATTTTTTTTTTTTTAAAAATATACTAGAAAAACTTAGCGGATGTGACGACCACGTATATCACTGGCAAATTTCGAAACAGGTAAACGGTCTACTAGCTGTAGACCTGAACATTAAGCACAATCCGCCAGCAACCACCCGCCTATACCTTGCCAAGTACCAGCAACAGCCACCGCAGTATTCGCTGTCGTACTTGTTACCAGCAACCTAGCTGCTGAAGCGGAGTCTTTTTTCCAAATATATCTACTACATATGTACCAGCAACAATCTCGCGGTCTATGTGCAGTGAGGCGCCGAGGGAGGAAGACAAGCATAATTCCGTGACAAGTCGCAAACTTGAGTGGGTGAGGTGAGGATGCCCCTGCAATGTCAAGAGGTAGAATCAGTCTCCGCAAGGGTCAGGCTAGGGATATCTAAGAGGTCGCTAGCCGTGAGGAAGTCCGAGGCGTGGAGTAAGTCGATCATCCTTACCAGCGGGCTAAGCTAGAGGTAACTAGCCAATCTCACAATCAAAGGCATTATTAACCCACCTTGAACACGCTGAGCGTAGACGAGTGATAAACCACTATACACTATAACCATGCACGCATGCGTACTTTTTAGTCAAGTGCATAGCAGCTATGCAGCGCATGATTATAGACACATTGCTCCCATAATCCAGTCGATCAGTCTTTCTTGCGGGAATCGGTGCTTGCCAGGCTGTTCCTATGTCTGTGTCCGCTTTATTGAGGTGCGCGCCCAGGCCCATCTTGCCGGTCATGCACTCTGGAGAAGCCCATCGAACGAATTTGAGACAGAATACCACAACCTAGAGCTTTAGCCGCTCTATGGGGTAGCGACACACTTCCTTGTTTGTCGCTTTGCCCTTGCTATCCTTTCTACGAGTCGCTTTCTTAACTAGAACTAGAGTGTTGAACGGAGACTTGTGCAACTTGATGGTGACGATAGACCACTGGTGCAGTCTATGTCCTCAAACGAATATAGAAACCTTATTTCTACGGCTGGGCGGGCAAATAGCCGCTACAAAAGTCTGAAGAAGCGGGCACGATCGGCGTAGGGCGCTGATGATACCGTGATAGATGAAGCCGACTTAGACGGGTTTGTAAGTAGCGCGTAGTATGAGGAGCGAGGACGATATAGGAGGAGGATATGGTCGCCTGACGCTTTACCGGATAGGAAGGAAGCAAAATTCGTGGACAAAATATAACGATCACTCGATACGCCCCCACGATCGACTAGCCTATTACTCTGAGACGACCTGAAAATACCCGCCGGTTCCGAGAGAAAAGAAATATGTAGTATATATGGAATTACTTGACGAGAATGATATTTTCCTACCTAACATGATCTGAGGTGGCGCCAATAGCTGCTGCGCTATGATTCACAATCAAGGCGGTACCGCCACGTTGTACGCATTACGTGGGATTCTGCAGTGGGCACATTTCAAGTTGTGAGTCCTGGACAGGATTTTTTATCTTTTAAAGCTTTTTTAAAGGTAGCTCGCCCATGTATTTGATGAGCGAAAACAAAAACTGCAAATCTTTGATCAAGGAGTTGAAGTTTCTCACGCTTGCTGGGGAGAAACAAAGCGGCGAATTGATTCGAGATTATCTCAAGGCAATACATAGCCACCGTCGACCAAAATGTCCGACCTGTCGTATAAGACGATGCAGAACTAGCAAGGTACAAATAAACCCCTTTAATCTCCTTGACATGACCCAAGTACCGCCATTCTACACGCTTCATTCACAGCACTAGGGCTAGCGCCCATCTTGGTATCAAAGAATCCGGGAGACACAATATTGACCCGTGCGAAATCTCGCCACTCGCGCGCCAACGACTTTCCAAAGTGGGTGACGAAAGCTTTCGTGCCGTTGTAGATTGGCTGATCGGTCGGCACATTGACAATGTGGCCGCTCATGCTCGAGGTGATGATCAAGTTTCCGAAGCCCTGGAATTTGAATATTTCGCCGGCATATTTTGCGCAGTAAACCACGCCATTCACTGCTCAAGCGTTAGAAATTATAGATGGGCTTGTATTAGTGGTACCTACCATTCACCGACATTTGCTGATTGAACTCTGGTAAAGTCTGCTCCAGAATTGGCTTCGAAATGGCCATTCCTGTCGATGGTGAGCGGAAAACATGGCAAGAGGGTTGCGCAAAATTACCAGCATTCGCAACAAAGACATCAATCTTGCCCAAGTCTTGTACGACTTTGGCTATAGCCTTTTGCACCTGCTCCGGATCGGAAACTAGTAATTGCAGTCAGTATATATTTGCGAGGAGTGGAGCTGCACCACCTACACACCATCGACCTGGTACCGCGCGGTCCGAACACCGCACTGCTCGCCGAGAGCTTTCGCCTTAAAAATGGCGGCATGGTTTCTATAAAAATAAATATATGACTGCAGAATAAATGGGAGACAATGTGTAAGACGTACGAGTTATACCACAAGGCTACATCGCCCCCGGCCTCTGCGATTGCCTCTGCCACCGCGTAGCCCAGACCGTCGGCAGCGCCGGTGACGACGGTCACCTTGCCGGGCATTTGCTGGCGTGTCCGGAAAGGATCGGGGGAACCCTTGACGGATGGTGGCACAGTCGTCGATGTTCATGGACATTTTTCCTGCTTGCTGTGTGAAGCCTATTGTTAGGTAGTATGGTTTAAAGTTGAGATTGAGCTACCAGTTGCCTTGATTGGCTTTTTCTTCAAAATCGACCTTCTCCAGAGAGGCGGAGAGCATTGATCAGATGAAATAATCGACGATAATAGGCCAGCGTGGGGTCCCACTTGTGATCTAGGAAGCAAAGGAGGACTAATTAGTGGCCCTTGCTTTAATTGTATCTCCAACCACGATGGTGGTTCAAGAATCACAACGCCACGAAAAGGGGCAAAATGGCCTTACAGTCTTAATAAAGTATGTAATTTTCTAAACAGCTCCGATTGAGTGAAAAAGAAACTATCTCTACCCTCATTCGCGTCCATAAAACGTTAGCTGTAACGTAGGCATAGAATTCGACGTTTTAGAGGATCTGGCACTTCACTATAACATTACTCCACTACTACCATCTAAGAAACTGAGCGAACCTCGGCAAGTGTTCTGTATTTACTTTAAAGTACAGGGAAAACCTTTTATGCAAGGACAAAAACCTGCACCAGAACATGAACCCTCCCTCCCTCGCGGGTAGGTGGTACTAGCCTGCTATAGTTCCTCTTCATCCTATGTAAACTCGCATCGAACAGAGCGGGTTACCCCATGAATAACCGACCGACTAGTGGTGAACGACTGCTGAAGAGACTCGCACCCAGTATAGCTGTTTTGGTGTAAGCTGCATTTGGGGAATATAGCATTTACAAGGTAAGTACTCACTAGAACAAGTCACATTTAACTCCATTTGTAACCTTAATTGATCGAGCGTAAGGGGTTCTAGATTATTGTCAATTATATACTCTGTGGTACCTGAATATAACTTACAGTTCTGCGTTGACCGTCACACAGTTGCCGCCAGGGGGGTAAATCGGTTGACTCGCGCCTTGACTGTAGGACTTGCCGTACAATGTAGCCTAAGCGCGTCGCCGATTCAATCAGTTATTCCGTTTTAAACCTCAAGTCATTAGCGTTATAGAAATATACCATAGTTACAGCCGGTTCTGCACTCGCAATGCCGAAAAGGCCAAGACAGGGAAGGACCCAAGCAATATACATGTTAAAAGGATATAGAGGATAGTGAATTTTGGTGTGTATTTGTTGTAGACTTAGCCGTTAGAAGTAGAAGTAGTTGGCCTAGAGGAACGTGTTTTGATAAGGATCTAACAAAGATTTTATACCTTTACCCGACAATAGACGTTCCACTTAAAAAAACTCCAAGTTCAACATTAGGTATATGTTGAATACCGCTCCGATTTCGGGTTTTAGCCTATGCGGGATTTTATGTATACTGACTGCTTGTTAGACTGTCTGAGACTATCTATGAAATGCAGCTGGATGTGACCTGGCTTATGGTATTGTGTTAGACTATAGCGCTACGAAGGATAGAAGTACTGTGTTTGCCAGCTACTACCCTGCCGGCGTTGGGAAGTAATAGTAGTAGCGATGCTGCCTGAGGTATATAACTGTGTTTGACAGTAGATCCCGTCGTAAATTATAAGTGCTACTCGTTAGCTAGTAATAACGAACTCTAGTACAGAGTGCATTTCATTACTGCTAGCTAGCTAGGTATCAAGGCCTAGTAGCTAAAGCAGATGCGGGTAGGCAAATCATACCCCAGGTCTCGATGTGCTGCCAATCTAAAGAATCAGGATATAGGGGGACTAGTAAGGCCTAAGTTTCTTTAGAGCGCTTCTTATCAAAAAAGTCAGCTCAGCTCTTAGACATACATATGCATATTATATGCATGTATCGGCTCGATATATCAGCTTGTGTCTGCTTACCATTGCAGATGCTAAAACAACGCAGCGCTGCATGTCTATGGGTCATTGGCCAGGTTCCAGCAGACGAGGCGGGAGTCTGGATCAGACGCAGCTAGCTTCATGCATTGTACGGTGCTGCCGTTGGAACCATAGCCTGGCCATCTTATTTCTCGGTCGTGGTCGCTTCTTAAGCGTATTTACTCTATGCGATCTAATTTGAAATCAAATGATTTCGCTGACATTACCAAAGGAGAGAGCGACTGCTATAAATTCGAGGCACAAGTATTGCTCATGCTCCGATCGGGAAGCCACCCCGTCAAGATGTTGCCCACAGCCTAATGCCTCTCGAAATTGGGCAACCATTGCTGGCTTTTCGGTGTAGTGTGCCTCTGTTATAGAGTGGCCTTTATCGTTAATGCCGATTTACCGTTTTTCGTCCTCACGAATTCTTAAACAGCGTGCCTGGGCCTGGGCCTTTGGGCCGCCTTTGCTAGCCTGATATGCGAGGTGATCACTTGTCCTAGGCAACCGAGTAAAGTACTCGGGATCGACACCACCTATATGTATTCCGGTCTTGTGGCTAGAATCTACTGCGCGACGGGGTTAATTATAAAAGGCGCAAACAATTTTATACATTTAGACGTATACGAGCGTGTTCATAAGGCGACAGTATATAAGCTCAGCCGAAAAGCTTTAGGTCATAATTAGACGGCAGCAGCCTTAGCTATCCTATTATTTCTATAATGCAAACACTTATGAACTATTAATAGTATGCACAGCCTTTAAAAGGGCCTTGACTACAGTACTAAGCCACTAGGTGGATGCATCTACTGGGGCGTGTGGATAGATCCGACTAGGGCCGTTAGACAAGCTTGGAAGCAAGCTATTTCAAGAAGAAGAAAAGAAAAAACTGTGTGTAATAGTCGACACTAGTATACAGACTTGGAATGGCCTAGGCTCAGAATTCTCAGCGTGAAACCCCATTGTTCGGACTATCTACCACTCGCTATTTTCCAGCAAAACACGCAAAATCTATCTTTAGTATGGCCGACACTGTCAACCATATTCTGCCATTCTTCGTTGCCGATTTGGCTCTTGAAAAAAGAATTAAAGCTAGTTCGCCGACGGCTTCTTGGCCTCGCAGAAGGGGACATTGTTTGCCGGGTGAAGCTTGCAGTGCTGATCAGCGGCACACTCTCCAGCAGTCTAAGAAACGCAGAAACAGTCTTAGTCCAAGTCAAGTAGTGGCACGGGCATATGTGTAGAAGACTTACCACCCACCTGCCGTTCATGTTGCAGGTCAACCAAGTATGGACGTCCGTACCCGGCCTGTTTCCGCATGCATGCGTAGCTGGCTTGCAAAGCTCAACTAGAAACCCATCCCGAATGGCCTGCCATACCGGCATGGCTAGATGATACTGCATTCCGTTACCGGGCTGCTCGAACCAGGGTGCGATCAGCCCAGCCTCCACGGTGAGATTCTTAATGACTTCATAGACGTGATAATTGTACAGGGTTCCGCTAAGGCCTGTTAAAACACATACTTGTGAGTTCTTGAAGAACTGGAGATAAAAGAAACTTACTCAGAAGTCTTGGGGTCTGTTGCCAGGTTCGCCGGGACCAAGGATCGCTGTTCGTATGGGGTACCCAAGGGTGCCAAAAAAGTTCCATTATCATGACCAACGCGGTCAAGCTTGTCGCCTGGGCAGAGAGTGTAGTTGCTCTTGATGGCTTCCCCATTATTTCCGAGCTCGAAACCGTTCTTGGGAGGATATTCAAACCACCCTTTACCGTTGCCATACTTTTGCAGAAAGGCAGCGGGACATGCCTCGCCAAAAGGCCTGTAGTTGTCAAGAATACTCCCAAGTTCGCCCTTCATACTATACTTGTCCTTGACTAGCGCGAGTGGACCAAGGCGATTGTCGCCGCAGACGTACTGGCCTGCGAGCGAAGTAGTGCTCTCCACGCCGCTGCAAAGATCCTTGTCATTGCATTTTGTTGCGTTCTCGGCCCTGTAGGACAGAAGTGGGCCAGCGGAAGCCAGGAGTGGGCCAGCGGAAGCCAGGAGTGCCAAGGAAAGAGTGATGACAGGAGTGATGACGGGCATAGTGAAAGTGGTGCTGTTGGCGTCGGAGGGTAGAAGCTTGGTAAAAGACTTGGGAAAGGATGAGTCTATGACTTGATTGCGTCGCTGTCTAGGTAGAGAGACAGACCTTTTTTACGGAATTATTTCTACTTATATACTTTTCAAAGCTCTTCTTCACTCGTATATAAAATATAGCCGGGTGAGGTATTATAACCCGCGCGTTGGGATATTATATTAACGGGCCGCTATATGCTCCTACAGAGTGATGGATCTCACAAATAATATTGCCAAGTAATTAAGGCTGAATATGTGTTTTCTGTGGTTAATTACTGCTAGAATCGACCTTCTTTTTCTTCATACGCAATCAAGTACATAGGTTCATACTAGCAAGTTAGAAGCCGCAGGCCATCTTGGTCTATACAGGTCTTTGTGTAGTGCTTAATATGAAGGTGTCTTGAAGTGCTCTGAGACTACATTCGAGTTTGCCCCGCGATGAAGAAATTAATTGCTTCTTCGCTTACAGAATACTAAGGTCGCATAATATAAGGCTATGAACGCGTGTTAGCTACTATAGTCTACCACAGAACCACTTGCTGTCATGCCATATAGGCCGCACCTTGATTTGTGGGCTACTCTCCGACCAAAATTCTGCCTCGCCATATCAGCGCTAATCGAAACGTCGGCGTAGAAGAAGCGTTGAGACAGCTCCTCGCTCGTATTTGACTCGGCGCACGGCATAATATGAAAACGTCCACTCAATTAGTGGGTTTGCCGTTTTTGTGAGCATAGGGGTTGCGAGTTAAAATTAGACTGATAATATAGGGCTGTGCCATCCTACAGAGCTCGGGCAAGTGTCGCGGGTTAAATTCTGTTGGAAACTGATACCACGACGCACCAACCACAATCATGTTGTCACAACATCTTATCTGCTAAAGTCACCGGGCGTAATGAATTATCAATTTTATGCAGTAACATTTTACGACTTGCGTAGGGGAGGATTGTTTAAATTACTTTCATAGATCTCAACTCAGAGATAAACTTGGTCACCTGAACATGTAAGCAACACACCTACCCACAGGGATATTGACTTAGATATTATCTCGGACCCTAATAATGTGCGTTTATAACATGCCGACCCCTTTAGTATAACTTGTAGTAGCATGAGTCATGATCTACATGATAGAATTGAGTCGTGACGACACTTCTAATAACGTCCAAAGGGCATCAAGGAAGGCATTTAGTTCCTTTAGAGAGACAAAGTTGGCCGACCTAGTCACGTTACATGTCGATCCTTCAAGTAGCATAAGATCGTTTACAACCAGCTAAGAGCGGTTTCACTTCAAAGTTATTCCTAGAAGGCTTGACTGCTTATCTTTAATATGTGCCTCTCTTTAGACGTACGATAGAATTGAATACTTTACCAAAGCTAGAAACCCTAGTTTTCTAAGAGTATATTTCGATTAAGAGACCAGTATTGTCTCGAAGCTAACGTCCGTCCTCTCTATAGTCGCCGCCGCTGCGCGTCCAATTTTTACTAGGAGCCGTATAAGTCGATGGGGAGGGTTATACCAAATGTAGACCGAGTCCATTCCAGGCAGCACTGCTAGCTTCGTGAGGGCTTTTTCTAATAGCAAGCCTGCAGTTTTCTATTTTTGCACACGTACACGCGGATTACACACCAAGGGCCGGTGAACTACTTTCACCATAGAACCTTTTTTCTTTATTCAGAGCCCCAGGGCGCCCAAAGGGGAATATATAGCCTTCGTTAGGTGGAGTACATTCGGTGCTTTCTGATTAGTCGCTTAGCCCTGACCCTAGCTAAGCATACAGCCTACTTTATGTAAGGAAACTTCTACAGGATTTGATTGGTCGTATAGAATGCTGATTAGGTGTCAGATTAACTGATGTAATTGGAGTGTTTTCGACCAAGACGTTACAACTTTAGTCGTCGCTGTGCTGTTGTGGCCGGTTTTGCCGGCGAGGAATATCGCCCCTTTTGGTAATTTTCTGTTCACATCAAAAAGTAAAGGACGGAAATAACGCCGAGAACAAGGCGCAACACAGCAGCTCCAACCATGTATATCACTTTTCGAAAAAAAATAACTATTGCTGTTCTTCTCATATTTCTATGAGTGCTAGTAAGGATAAAGCAATGAACTTTGTGAGTAAGTAGACCGTAGAGAAAACCTACATCAATAAATTTTAACGAGACTAGTAAGGTGGTTAATATCACTAGCTCTCTTAGTAGAAATAGTATTATAATATAGGTAGACCTAACTATATATATAATTAGCTAGAGTAGGTTAAAGTTAAGTATATAATTAGCTAATAAGAAAGTAGCTCCAGTTCCTCTCAATATCCAACAAACGTGGCAGACCACTGCTATCCCTAGCTTCAATATCAGCAGTTCTCTCAAGGAGTAGCTGACTAAATCTCTTGTTTTCCCTCTCGACGGGCCAATAAAAGCGCCGTTCGGCCACTACAATCCTTGGGCTTTATGCTCACGCCTATCACGACAGGAGCCTAATATAAAGCTGTTTTATAGAGGGCACACATTTTATAGTTAGAAGCTTGGCAGTCCACAGCCTCTGCTGCCCTCCCTTGTTTCGTTCAACAGGCCGTTCCACAAAAGCAGGCATTTATCCGTCTTCCGCATACTCTTCCCACTAGAACCACGGTATCCGTAATGGATTCTCCAGCCACTCGGGCATTCTCGGGCCAACTGTGGGAATGCCCGACTTTGTCGAGGGCGGTTGTCAGACAGATGAAACAGGCTAGCGAGTGATTTCTTGGATATTTTGCCCCTTATCTGGACGTAGCAAATTGTGTGAAGGGCTGAAGCCATCGTTCGGTCGTAACCGTAGTATCATCCTGTGTCTAAGCCATCGTGTGGAGCTATTGACACTGGGACCATGTGGATAATTCTCCTTAGTTTCTACCGTCGGTTGATGCCGTTGTTGGCCCGTGATTCAAGGAGAAGTTCCTTCCGGGATGGTCCGAGGAGCCCAACGGCCTCATTTGAAGCCGGAAAATAGTAAACGTACGTTGGCCTAGATTGTAAAAGATAGGTGCCTTAAATCCACTCCTTTCTAAGCCGGCCCTGAAACTGGGAGCTATCTAGCTCCTTCTTGTTGATGCCAAATAGCAACGCGTACACGGGAGCTAGGTCGTGAGGTCCGCATGGCCGAGCGTCACCACTTGCTCGCCGCTTGACGAAGAAGCTCTGGAAATACGCCTCGACTGCCGCATCAAATCTTTGTCCTTGCTGAGAGGGGATGTTGGCCAGCACAGCGAGATGCTCCTGCTCCTGCTCGACCGCGGGATTCGTGTCTACAATGGCTGCTTCGACCGCAGCCGCTTGCTGCTGGTCAAAATAAGGGAGGCTGATGTAGTGCGGGTGGCTAGTGCTGTTGATGCGTCGTGCTGCGTTGGCATCCTTTTCCACCTTGATGAAGTCGTGGAGGAGGAGGCGCATCTTGAAGCCGAGAATCGGGTCCGCGGCGACGGCAGATGTTGTAGTGGGCAACGCAGAAGTTGGGTTTTCGGTGAGTTTGTGCTTGTTTTTGAGCTTGTTTTTGCCCATTGTTCCAGATGTGTGGCTGTGGACGATGGTTGAACCTGAGGCTTCAAGAAGAATACCCCTGCTAGGCGAACTTGATGTATGTGAGGAAGAAAGACTACTAGATGATAGAAAGGAGCATGGGCGGAGAGAAAAGAGGAAAAGCCATAACCAAAAGGAAGAAAAAGAAAAACCGGTTGGTGGCTTAAGGACTGTGGGTGGTGAAGACTTTGACTAGTTTTCTCATTGTCAAGGTACCCTAGATACCTAAGGTACTTGGTCGCGATGTCTTCACATTTGCGTACTTGGTAAATATGACTATTCTGGCTGCCACAGATCTGTGTCTTAGCCCGAAGTGTCAAGAATATTGAGCGGCGGGAAAGAATGACTCGTAGCGATTGTGAGGCAAGCTGATATGCACATCCGTGTGGTCGATTTTCACAACCAAGAAAATTACTCCACGATCGCTGATTTAATAGTATAATAATAAAAGGCTTATTTGGTAGGGCTGAGGCGGCGGCTGAGGCCGGCTGAAGACTGCAAGTACTTCTATTATAGCGTGGTTAACTAGTGTAGTCAAGTACCTTTGATCCACTCATGCCATTAGTCAAGGCCCCTGTAAGTGACCTCGGAGCTTCAGCTTCTCCTTGGCAGTCAAGGGATAGCTACTTAAGTAAGACTCGTCCTATTCTATTTATCTAGGTCTCCCTCGCCCCGATTTCCAGGTATTTAGTTGACCGTTTCTATTCTAGACCGACACTGCCCACGTCCGCCCTGTCCCTTGCCCACTCCCACGCCGCCGGATCCTCGCACCCGCTCTGGGGCTATGCCATATGTGGCGGAGGGCGCATGCCGATTGCAAAAATAGTATCCTTTGTTTTGATGCAGAGCTTTTTTACAAGGTTCTTCCAAGTATCAGGCAATCAGGTTCCGTCCGGGTAGGCGCTTCTACCGGGTCATTGGGTCACTTCTGCTTTTTTTAGTAGTATCTTTCATTAAGATGAGGAGCTTTACTACAAAATTCCTCAAGGTAACGGAATTCGTCCGGGCAGTCGCCACTTCGGCTTCCTCGGGCGATACTGCTCTTACTATCATCAGTAGGTGCCGTCGCGATCTCTCAGCCTCTTCTTTCGGAGCTAGTCCCTTTTAGGAATGACCGCGCTCTGCGTCGCATGAAGCTACGGAAATTCCCTTCCAGGCACAGCTCTAAAAGCACAAATCGGAAGCTAGACTTAGCCATCTTACTCCATACATAACTTATGACTTGTAGCTTTTGCCAAACCAATTACACAAGAGGGGCACACCCAACAGCCGATCGACGTGGTGGCACTGAAAAATTCGGAAGGGACCAACAAGGTGCTGTTGCCCCACGACAGTAGGCATTCCACGAAATTTGAAATTTGAAATTTCGACATCTACATCTCCTCATGGTCGATTACGGTAAGTTTCGGTTTTAAAAAAGACTCAATTTGTCCCAGAAGACATGGCTGTAATGGAAACAACGTCGACAGCCATCAAAGACAAGATCGGAAACCATTCCCGCCAGGCTAGGTCCAGCCACCTTTTTAGAGGGTCCGACGTCATGACGACAGGCTCGCGGCAGTACACTACATACTCATCATCGTCTATGATGGATTTTTCTCCTTCTGCTCATTTATCCACATTTCAGCCCTAGTGATAGTGCATAGTGCCAAGTGTAACTTGTTATATCATACCGGATATAGGCGTGGCTATGGGGGAGTGACGGACCTTGTACATGTAAAGTTTATGTTGTATAATATCAATGTCTATATCATACTAAGGTCAGCTTTGGTTTCCCTGCCAAGGCTTACAGGGGAATCTCTAGAAGCCTGGTTTCAAGCTTCCCAAGGCGGATACTCAAGTCATGCTGCCTTTGACATGGGAATACTCCGAGTATAAAAGGACGCGATCGCCGCCACCAGTGTAGATCAGTATCCATCAACCATTACACAGTACCAATACTTAGTACCAAAGACGAACACAATCCTCTACAACATGACTGGCCTGACATTCACCATTGCTTCAAGCATCCTGCTCGCCCAGGCTGTTCTTGGCCAGGTACGTTCCATTTCCCGAGGCGCTCAGCAGTGCTTACAGATGTATTTCTGTTTCGTGGCCAATTGCTACAGTCACTAATCACAAGTTGTCTCAATAGAGCCAGTGCCCGAACGGCTGGGGATCCACAAAGTTCAACAACAACGATGTTCACTGCTGCTACGGCTCAATGACCGTCAACAACAACGAGGGCTTCTGCTGCGTCCACGGCAGCGGTGGTTCAGGCGCCATTGCAGTTGACGTTGCCGACTGCTTTCCCTTCTGCTCCGATTCGGCGAGCCGAAATGTTCAGATCGCCTCCCCTTCGCAGAAGTGCATTGACAATGTCCCATTCTCGGCTGCGGATTATTCGCAGCGTGTCTCGGCCGCGTCCAAGTCGGCGGTAGCATCGCAGACGGGTGGTGCTCAGATCAGCAGCAACAGCGCCTCGGCCACCAAGTCTCCGTCTCCGACCGGCAGCAACGGCGCCCCGGGCAACAACGGTGCGGCGGGCAGCAACGGCGCGTCCGGCAGCAACGGCGCGCCTGGCAGCAACGGCGCCTCGGCCACCAAGTCGGGCTCGTCCTCCGGCGCGACAGGTACGGCTGCGTCGAGCTCGGGCAGTAAGAGCAGCTCCGCTTCCATCGTCATCACCAACGCGGCCTCCTCTGTTACCCACGGCCTTGTACAGGTCGGTGGCATTGTGGCTGTGGCAGCCATGCTAGCTTTCTAATGGTGCATGATTGGCCAAGAAACACCTCACACACCCATGTACTCTTTTCTTAGAACAGGCCGCTCTGGCACTTACACAAGATGGCAAATAGTGCCTATTAATAGCTCTAATAATTCCTACCTTTTATTAGACAGAAATAACTCTCCACTTATTCATAGTAGCTTCATCAAGGGTTGAGGATGATGATGTTTAGTTATTTGAGGCTCCCTGTTATATCAGAGCAAGTATTACACTCTACCTTCTGGGGAACCCTAACCAGGGCTTAGCTCTTGCATTAGACGGGACTTTTGAAAGTAAATCTCTGTGGCAGTAAATGTATATAGAGTGGTATAGGTAAATTGTGTATGCCTAGTTGGTACCGACAAGGAAGAAAGGAAAACCTACAGGGTTTGAGCACCCATGCCTGCCAAGTTGTATCCCTGTCATCGAATAAGGTTCATTTTTGCAGTGAAAGAAATATCAGACGGAGACAATGCTCACGCGCCCCAGTAAGGCTGAAAGGCGAAAGGCAGCTTTATTTTCCTACCGCGCAAGCCCCACTTTGACTCAGACCGGCCTCGACTTGTGATTTACTGCTTCCCCTACTTGTTCAATTGCACCCAAAGAAAGCAGTCAGCACACTGACTTGAACCTATGAATCGATGTAGTGCGCTCGTACTTATGTAGCGCGACATCTGCCATCAGTCTGGTCAATTTCATATTTTTGTGGTCTCTTATCACAATTCTGCATTTCATTAATCACCATGAGCGCTTCTTCACCTCCACCGACTCCGCCCTCAGGACCTGTGCTTGACGAAGAGCGGAGATTCAAGACCATAACCTCGCCATGTGAGTGGATTGAGAATTATCGTCCCGGTGGATACCATCCAGTCTTACTCGGCGACCTCTTCAATGACGGTCAATACAAGGTCATTCGCAAGCTCGGTGAAGGGTCCTATTCGACAGTCTGGTTGGCCCGTGACGAGCGGTAAGTCATGTCGTATACGCGATGTTTCAGAGTGTGGCTTACTAATCCGCTCAAAGGAAAAAAAGATACGTCGCACTGAAAATCCTTGTGGCAGAAGCCTTCGGACAGGCCAGCGAAGTGCGGATCTTACAGCACCTAGCGGCTGTTGCTCCAGCAGAGGAGCAACGCTACATCACGCAACTGGTTAATGAGTTCGAACACCGTGGCCCTAATGGAACCCATAAATGCTTAGTTTTCGAGCCCATGGGACCAACTGTGAATTCCATGGTCGAGGAACTGCCTCAGTTCAAGCCTCGTCGGTTTGGGATGAGAGTTCGTTATCCGCCAAATATGGCAAAACGCATTCTGAAGCAGTCCTTGCAAGCGCTGGCGTTTCTCCACTCCAACGGCATCTCCCATGGCGATTTTCAGCCTGGAAACATGCTCTTTTCTTTGCAAGATCTCGATTTAGCTACAGAAGATCATCTTCGGCAGGAGGAAGACGTACAGAAGGGATCTATCTCGCCTCCGGTGGAAAGGCTAGATGGTAAACGGGACGATTGGGCGCCGCGCTATCTCTGCATTGCGCAGCCACTATCAGAGTTTATCTGCTACGAGGGAGATTTTAAGATCAAGTTGGCCGACATGGGTGGCGGTAAGTGCTTCTATTGCGGGCTATTGATGAGGGAACATACTCACTCATGACTCTGGCTGATTATAACAGCCTTCTTTTTTAATGACCCGCCGTCGAAAATAATCACCCCGCGCGGACTTCGCTCGCCCGAATTAGTCCTCCTTGGAGACGTAGGTCAATCTGTAGATATCTGGAGTTTCGGCTGTCTCATTTTTGAGCTTATCACCGGGCGGCCACTTTTCTGTGTACCGTGGTCCGAATTCGCAGATGACGACCATTTGCTCTCTTTAACAGATCACCTCGGTCCTCTTCCTAGCAGGCTCTTCAAGTATTGGAAAACATCGTCGCTATACTTCACATCAGATAGGAGGCTTTTCAACAACCAGATCGGAGGAGTTCCAGAGAACGGAGAGCCACTGGTGGTGCCACAGCAGTCTATGGAAAAATTGTTCGATAAAACAAAGCCTAATATTGATGAAATAGAAGGCTACCAAGTGAAGAAACTAATCAGGTGGATTCTAGACTATGATCCTGCAAAGCGACCTTCGGCGGCCGAGCTTTTACTTGATCCATGGTTTCGCGCAATCGAGAGTGATGTCAACTTATCCAGCGCATCTCTCGTCTAGTTCTGCCGACAACATATTATAGCGCTAGTCAGACATTTACCAAGTGGCTCAGGCGGGTCAATACTGTTTAACTCCCAGTTTGCTATCTTCTTGACTTTACGATACGAAATTGAGTGCAAGTAGACTAGCTTGACTTGGCGAAATCTTACATCTGTGCAAGGTATGCTGAGCTTTCATTATGCGGCCAGCCACTCACGGGCGGGATTGGACTGCGCTGAATGTCATCATCAAGGCGGGTTCAACCAATCTCGAGTGCAGACTTGAGAGCAGCAGCGTGTCACCCTGTGAGCCTGGCGGCCAAAGTACAGACTGGAGTCCGCTCCCGCCAAGCCTGCAGGCATCACAAGACGGCCGCGGGGAGCCACCAGCCTATGGCGCGATACAATGCCTGTCTGTAAAACGAGGCCCCAACCGCAGCCTCCTTGTCCAAAAAGAGATGTTCATTGCATCCACCACCAGAGTCGTAATTATAGATTGCAAGGCAATTTCTTGCTCAGTGATGAAAACATTCAAGTCACTTGCACTCTCACCATGTACACCATTTACACTTGTGTCTTCCCGTCGCCTTGATGAATTCACCAGCATACCCTAGTACGCCTCCGACCAGACTGCCGACTTTGTCGTGCCAGGGCACCTCCCCTGATGATAGACGGCACGGAAGCCGGGAGAACGATCCTCCGTAACTATAGCATATTTCCTCTAGGCGTAGCTAGTATAGTTAGAGAGTTATTTAATTAACTAATTTATCGCTCGTATCTTACTACCTACTAATATAATATTTGATTATAAGCCGAGTAGTACTGTAGCATTTTGACTTTTTAGCGTCAAGCTAAAATTTTTAGACAGAGTCGCGCCGGACGCTAAAGATGCTCAAGACAATAGGTGCCTTTGCTTATGAAGTAAGAATCCTAGTGCACATAGGGAGGTTCGCAGGATAAGCACGAAAAATCCAATTTAAATTAACTACACAATACTACACCATTTAGCAATCGTAGCTGCATATCAAAGTATGGGGAGATTTTCAGTGCGCTACGCGGGAATAACTTTGATCAGTAATAAGCGGCCCCAGGCACAGGGACGGTGATTGAGATCGAACGATTTATATCCGAGGGTGGACTCCTGTGATCTGATGTGCAAGCAGCCCCGCCACCGGCCGGCCGTCAGTACTGATCGCATACTGTACTACGCTGAAGATCATTGACTTTGAGCGAGGGCGGATGTGCAGAGCGGCCACCAGCAGATTGCTGGGGGCCATAGCTCCTTTGCCCACGGCAGCCGATCAACCTCCGACTACCTTGTCTCTAGTACTATAAGTAATAAAGGCAAAGCGTCGCAAGTAACACAGAGACATTAAAGAAAGCATAGTAGTGCCCGTGCATGGAAGAGAGAGACGCGGCAAAATAGTGATATAACAAAGATAGCTAATAAGTATTCGTAAAGCTAGGCCGCAGCGAAAGTCCTGCGCGGGCTACTAAGTGACCCTAAAAAGAGCGAGCTCTAGAGAACTAAAAGGTTGGGGGGTCAAGGGTATTGCGAAAAAACAAGCTTACACCGGATCTACGGCTGCTGGAGGAAACCACGGGCTAGCATTCGCATCCCGTCTAACTAGGCCCGGTGGATCATATTGATGTGTGAAATTCATGATTCTGCGATGCAGAGAATGCGCCGACGACGGATCGCATGACCGGCACTTGGGCACTCGTCAAGTTGGGCAATGGTAAATCTCGGCACACGTCGTCCAACTACACGACATGTTCCAAGACAAGCTGTGCCAAATACAAAACTCTACATGTACAACCTTGAAAAATATGCCTGTTCATTTTCCTTTAATTTAATTATAACGGCCCCGCTCTGCAGCGCCTCATGGCAGTGACTAGCCGAAAACGATCGTTACCAGAGGGGTCTGCATGTCGATCAAAAGGCTGTCATCTTTCTTAAAGACTGATATGCACCTCCGCGTTGCCAAGACATGCAGGTCTCGTCCAACAACAGGTATGCTATGTGACCCTAAACTGCTCAGCTGAAGGCTGACAACGGCATTTACTGCATAACCGTAAACCTGTGCGTGAGCAACTGGAAAATCGGAGAATACACGGCAGCGACGACCCGAGGCGCCTAACTGGAGGCACAAGTACGACGGACGACGGGCCGATGTCGCATATCGAAGCCCTTACCCAACCTGCGTGATCAAGTTCACCTTGGCGCCGGTTCCGACGTCGGAAAATTCAAAAGGTCTTTTTCAACGTGCCGTCCTTGCCGGAAAAGTCTGTGGAAGTAACCATCGTGTAGATGAAGATGATTCCGGAACCTGTAGCACATGGGACGATCATCTGCTGGAATCGATAGCAACGCGATGCGATGCCCTACACGGCTAGTTCCAGACCTCGACGATGATAGCGCTCCCGTCCCGACTACATCTTGGCGCAGGAAGCTGAGAAGAAGCTGAACAACCCTCTTCCTTTCGGTTGGGTTGCACATTTTCTTGCAGAGTTACCTTTGCGATGTGCCAACCACGCCGCAACAAGTATAAAGCCAGACTGATTCCCCCTCTCATGTATGTTTAGTTCAGCACCAAAACACAACAAAACAATCTTTCTTTATATTCCAACCAAGATTCTTCAACATGAAATTTGCCATTCTCAGCCTCCTCCCCCTCCTCGCTACGGCATCTGCCATTGGCGAGAGAGACGCAGACGAGACTGGCATGCTGGGCGTCGCGCCTAACAACGTCCCTCAGGGCGGCATGAATGGCCTCTTGGAGTCCATGAGCTCGTCTGAGAAGGGTCAGGTTGACGCTAAAGTCACTTGCCCTCCCAGCCACCCCAAATATTGCCCTGCTTACAGATTTTGCTGCATCAGTCGGGCAATTGGGTGCTGTCCGCGCAGCTGCTGTCTTCCAGGTGCTACACGCTGCGTTAACGGACTCTGCGCAAGATAATTTGACTTGGCATCACCAAGGTTGTAAGTGTAATGATCAACTCTGCACGCACATTTCTAACGCTGATGAAATTAGCAGATGACTGTCGAAGCGAGACAAGCTGTCTTTGGGCGCGCAATGTCAATCTTAGCTGGCAGTCTGCTTATATAGCAATCGATCCTGACAATACAAAGTTGCTATTCTTCCTATTATCAGACCTGTTAGCCCAGCCACCTTTTGACATACATACACTCCACACAATAGCCCGCGCAATGCTGTCGCCGCTGTCGCCGCTGTCCTATTGCAGCTGAACCCTGTGCAAGAGTTGTCTAAGAAACAAGAACAAGACATGCATATAAACGACTTTTAGAAAACCGCCCACCCTACTAACTGTCAATTCACAATGTAGACTTGCTAACTTTTGTGTATAGAGGAAAGTGACTGTGGAAGCAATCACAAGATCAGAACCAGCTAGCTTCGTCCGTTTATCAGAATTCATCGTGAATAAACCGCCAAGTTTCCGCAAAAGTCGTGCTCACGACAAGTACTCGTAAATAACATACCCAATAGACAGAGAACAAACTATTTTTAGGTGCAGACCATTGTAACAAAGCACCAGAGTTACATGTATTATGTACGTCTAGACATGGGCGGCCGATGCCAGGAACCGGGTGGACGACGTGCCGTGCCGATTGCATGCGCGTTGTTAGTACAAATTGCATAACCGAGTCTGAATTTATCCACTGTTCCCATGTCGAATCAAGACAGCACTTTCTATGCCGCAAGGTTGTGGCAGTAGTCAGAATGTGACGATCGTATTGCTCCCATCCCGGCTGCGTCTTGGCGCAGGAAAAAGGGATAAAACTGCACAACACGATGATTATAATCAAGGGGTCTATGCCTGACATTAACAGCTGGCGTTTAGGTTATGTCCCTTTTCGCCCCTCTCATCGTCACCCTGTCGAGCAATACATTGCATTCTTTTGTACCTTTGTGCCTCTCATAAAGGATTGACACGATTCGATATGAGATTTACCATTTTTCGTCTCCTTCCTATTCTCGCTGCAGCATCGGCCATCAGCAAATTGGGAGGTACCAACATGATAAACGACGACCTGGAGATTTTCGATGTGAAGAACCTCCCCGAGGGTGCCAAGCTCGACATTACTCTCTGTAAGAACTACACAATTCAACCGAGCTAGCAGCTTTCCTCCTCAGCAATTGACTCCTGATATTTAATATTACGAGCTTTTGTATGCTTAGAATATTTCGTTAGATAGGGGCGCACAGTAGCATATCAGTAACTTTCCGGCTACACTGCAACATGTCTATCCCTGACATAGATCTATCCCTACCAACCATACATCTCCTCAAACAACTTGACGTCCTTTATACTCGCACCAGCTTCCTCCCCCACGGCGGCCCGTACCTCATCAGCCATGCGCGCAAATCCACAGACAAAGATGGCCGCCCTGTTCGTGCCCATGCCAGACACATACCCGCCTACCACCTCGTCAACCACTGGTCTGCGGTACGCAAACCTGGCATCCGCCACACTCGCAGTCGTCTTCTCCGAGTCGATATTCTTCTCGCCGCTGCTGTCTTTACCACTGCCTGAGGCCACGTAAATTTCTACCTGCAGCTTCTCGGCGGCCTCCACCTGGCGCGGACCGTTGGCCAGCACGTCCCGCGCGAAGCTGGTCTGGGTATTATTCTACTAGAAATCATTCTTTTAAATAAATCGTCCAGCATGTGGGAACTGTTACAATTTCTTGCCTTTTGTCTGTACTAGTAGACTATATCTGTTCGTAGCCCGGGTCCAAAGTTGTCGCTAGCTGAGAACATGCTGGCAATTCCAGCGTTCACAGTGGTGCTAGTTGTTCCGGAGCGCCCGCTCGTACTTGCTGTTTGACGGGCGGCCTGAATGTCTGCTCATAAATATGGAAAGCGTCGGATCAACTAGTGTAAATTGTAAAAATGATTAGTATACGCTGTACTATTGATGCTATTTTGTGATCGAATCATGAGAAAAGCCTTGATTAAGCCGCGGAACTAAATCCACGGAGCAAACATGACCGTCGCGTGTAGAATCTGGTGACTAAAGTAATCGATTACTACTCTATGCCGCGAGAGATCTATTGCTAGAAAATACCGTAACAGCTCGGGGGCAGGCTATTTTTCAGGTGACGTAGCTAGATAGCAAGTTGATGTGCTTCACCTTGAAGCCCATCTAACTAGTGAGGCCGGCTCCTATGGTGCTCCGTATAAGTAACAGAAAAATAGGTTTTACAACTAAATATATACTTTCTAAAGTAATATAGTAGTTTAAATGTAAATATTAAAATTATATATTAGGTATATTAAGATACTTCTTAATAATCTTTTTATTACCCTGAAAGCTTTTATCTTGATTATAGTTAACGCTCGCGCCCACGGCCCCGGCCTTGACGCACAGCCAGGTCGTGCGGCGGCGACTACAGTGACAACAGCCAGATGGGCGCCGACACGATGCTGGGCGCTGAGTCTCGCGATCTCGGCATGGCCTGGGTAAGCGTGTGCTGCGACTTCTGATACGACTACAGCCTGGGCGGCGCGGCGTCGCGCTTCAAATTCGACCGGGACCGGCGCGCCGGCGCTGTACGACAACGGTACGACCCGGACGTCGACGTCGACGATGGCGCTGACTGTGCTGCCGGAGAATGAGGCCGACAACACTCGGCTCAGACTGTCGTCGTTTGTCAACAGCAGCATCTACCTCGAGAGCTTCGTGGTGATCCAAGAAGATATGTTTGAGAGCGTGAAGTGCGTGACGGGCACCACCGACGCCGACTGGGCGGTGACGCGGTGAGTCGACGAGGAGGCGCTACGAGGAGTCTGGCGCCAGTCATGAAGGGCAGCATGGCAGGGTTTGGTAAAATGCTGTACGCGCGGCCGTTTTACTCGACGCGCTCGACGTGTCGACCAAGGCGCGCAATGAGCTGCTGTGCCTGCCGCAGGAGGACCTGACGAGGCGCATAAGGATGCGATTACGCTGGCCGAGGTGCTCAAGCAGCGGGCAGAGCGCATGGCCAACTAGAAGAGGGTCAAGTCGTTCTTATACCAGTATTTACAATGGAAGTATACCCATACCTTTCGTCTTTGTACCGTTCTTGAGGGATTTGAGTGTATGTTTTGAGGTAATGCAAAGCAGGAAACTTTGAAGAAAGCTTGGCAAATGTACTCAACAATGGTACTTGGCAACGCCCTCCATGCTGCTGCCCATGTCCATAGACTATGTGTCAGACGGCCGCCACCGTCCACAATATATCAAAGCATCCAAGTATTACTCTTCTCGAGTAACACTCGCAATCGGCAGGACCAGTCCAACTCCGTGTGGTGAGCTGCAAGTCATCCTCTTCCCAAGCTCGCTTGCATCCCGAAATCATCCACCACCCGAGGCCCACGACTGGGTCATGGAGGATGCTCTGTAAAGACCCGCCGCCATCCCGCCTCGTCAGGCCACGTGAAAGATGCAAATACTCAATCCTCGTCTGCCGAGAGAGCCACCGATATGACCGGTCTCGTGCATACCCGCCGGGGCTAGAGAACGGCGGACGGGCATCCATTCCGTTAGTCTGCAAAGGGCAGCTCTTGGTACCGCAACACTGGCTTCTCCCGGTGGTGAGTGGTGGGATAGACAGGGCGAGCTCGCCTGAGGGGCTCTAGGCTCTGACTAGCGGACAATGCGACCTTTGGCTAGGCGGCCGCGAGAACGGGCCGCAGAGGGCGGACGGTCATGGGGGGGGTGGAGATGGTCGTGTACGGCAGCTAGTCTACTTGCCATTGTTCGGGTCAATGGAGAAACGTCATCACGTCAGAGAGATCAGAGAGTATCATGCCGCAGTGTCCGAGGAGAGGATGTGCATGTCGGTGTGAAGCAAGACTGTCGAGTTTGCGTGCTGTAGTGCGTGTTCCTTGGCAGTGATATGCAGGCCATTTCTCAAGCAATAAAAGTAGACAGGAGCGTAAACGGCCGATTGACTGGGAAAGATGCGGTTTGCGACGCCATCGTCGTCTGTTGCCGCTTTTATTCAGATGCATTACTTATTCACAACTCGCCTGCGCCGCAGGTACAAGTCAAGATATGCACTGTGAGCGAGTATGCACGTACCGGGTCTTGATTATGTCAGCGTAGTTTGCTGCGGGATCGCGCTTTTGGCTAGGCACGAAACTTTCTGCCAGAGAGACCTGAGCTTCACAAACGACCACAAACGATCCCAAGGCCCACGACCAGGACCAACAAAAAAAAAGAAACGACACCGACAAGATGAGCTTCGTCCCCGTGAACCCGCGACCGATGCTGCAGGAGCTCGTCGACAAGACGGTCTCGGTGCGGCTAAAGTGGGGAGAGACCGAGTACAAGGGCAAGCTGGTGTCGCTGGATGCGTACATGAACCTGCAGCTGGCCAACACGCAAGAGTACATTGCGGACAAGTTTACGGCGGATCTGGGGCAGGTTCTGATCAGGTATGTGTTCTGGGGAGTTGGGTTGTTTGTGTGAGCTTGGGAGGCGCAATTGCGTGGTGGCGCTTTGGGAAAAAAGATGGCAGCTTGCTAACCAAGATGATTTTGTCTGCGCAGATGCAACAATGTTCTGTGGATCCGCGGCGCCGAAGATGGAGATGTCAAGATGGAAGGTTAACGTGTGTGTGTGTGTGCGCGTGCTTGATTTGCTCGGCGTTTGGGTCTTGGGATTTTTTCGCGAAGTGCATTGGACGAGAGCTGCCGATTGATGGAAGCAGAAAGCAACACGACTGCGAAACGAGGATTGGTTACAGATTCAATGCGGACGACGACAAAGTTTTCAGCAATGGTTGCTTCATGACGTGGATTTGCGACGATGCGTTTTATCAGAATAATACGACTGCGAAACGAGGCTGCAAGTACGGCGGCTGAAAGCGAGACGCGAAGCTGTTGATTGCTCAAATCGGATCGTCGACGGCTGTTCAAAAGTCGTCGCCTGGAATCTCTATTTGCGGTCATGATTGGACACCGTGGTGTCTGCGGCTGTTTGTGCTGTGGCACAGTCAGAATCATCTGCGCAGCTTGTTGACACGAACCAATGCGGCAGTCCAAGTCAAATATGCTGCAGATATAGTGCAAATAAACCATATCAATCAATGCAAAGACATGGCCAGCATCAAACTCGAGTCGCCTTCACACGACATCTTGGCGGTCTGACCAGCTGAATAGGTGCATGCACAATTAGCTCACGGATACCTGCATATACACACATGTCTCTACACGAAAAAAGACCATAAACCACGCTCCGTTAAAGCAGCCGGAGCTAACATTTTGACAATCAACCGAAAGGAGCGGCACGAAGCGTGGCATAACAACGGACACTTCCCGCCCGGCTGCCACCACGCCCCCCTTTCATCATGATGGCATTCCACCAGCAACACCCTCGGCGCAACATGTTTCTCGGCGTCATCAAGCCTAGCGCGACATTGTGATTTCTCCCGACTCAGGTCATGTACGGTACAACACAGCAAGGAAAAGAATTGGTATTATCCCGTACTGGGGTTCATTCACTGGTTGGCGGACAAATGCACGATGACGGAGCCCTTATTCAACCAATGAGAATGGCCGTATAGACGCCCGGCAGAAGGAGAGGTGGTGGGTGGAGTTTTGCAACGGGGACTCTTTTTTAGCGTTTTTGGCTGTGGCTGGAAACGGGGCCTGCCAGCTGTACTGCGACTGTACCAGTAAAAGAGCTTTTGCTGCGCTGAATATGCAGGTTAGCCGCCGTGGTGGCTCCTAGCGTCATGCAGAACCCCGCTTGGAGGTGGTTGTTCGTGCTCATGACTTTCTATCCCCAGTGTCCGTAATACACAGTGTCCGTATCCATGTATTCATTTATTTATTTTTTCCTTTTCAGCTTGGCTAGTCGTATAATCAAGTTGCATTGAATGTGGCCTTTACTTTAAACTTCGGCAGTCGTGGTTTTGATAATTCTCGCAGATGATCTTATGCCTTTGCGCAGACCACAGCGGAGACAAGCGGCTTACACTGTAGATGGTCAGGGTTATCAATTGCCCGCACTGCGATGGCGTCTAGTTGCTTGTAATACACCAGTGGTCAAGCCGACGAAAAATCACGACACGTTCACGGCTCTGTTGTGCTACCACATGAAATCACACTCGATGTATCTCACTTGAGAAAAAAAAAAACGTTGATCTATCCAGGCACAAACCACAGCATCGTTAGATGACCTGCGTCGTTTTCCCACTGCAATACCAGCGCCACTCACCCATGCCCTACCTGCATGTCTTCGATATGCAGCCTCTTTTCTTTTGTCTACTTTGTTCAACAGAGTTATTAGCATGCTGATAACTAAAATCCCTCGAAAAAAACGCCCCATTCGACAAGGGGTCCCGGCATCAACTACACCACACCACACCTCCGTTGTCAATCCCACCCTCCATCAGCCTATGCAACACCATGGCATCCTCGACCGCCCATTGGCCCAACACGGCATCTGCACGCCCGCAGACTAGCAGATCCCTCCAAGTCCAATGGTGTCTCTATCCAGGTAGGACAGCCACCGGCAGAAGCGAGAGAAATGGGTCAATCCCGTTTGTCTGCTTCCCCTCCTCTCCCCCCAGCCGCCCACGTAACCCAGCCGCCCGCTTCATATATCAATGGCCGCGGCCTCACCTCTCTTCTTTTCTTTTCTTTTTCCCCTTCTTCTTCTTTAGCAAGTCTTGTCAATCCCATATTCTCGGTTCTGTTTGTTTCGTTTCAATTTTTTTTTTCCCTCTTTGCATTCCCAAGAGCTGGTCTCTTTTCCCATATTCACTTCTTTAATAATCATCCTCTCTCAAGCCGCATATACAATCCAAACCGCCAACACTCCCAACACTTTTTGCTCGATTATACACTCAAGTTGCTGGTCAGCTTTGGAGAACGATTATACCATTTACATTACATTTTTGTTCTTCTGCCTGCATTATCCCTCTCTCATCACCTAATAAACGGAACCATCGGAATACTTGCTCGAAACGTCCCCCATATACACCATCATTTTTTTGATAACATTGCCTCGTTCAAGAATCTCTTTTTTTTCCCACGCATTTTGACGAATCATTACTATTTTCTGCATCGCTACGTTTCACGACCATAAAGACTACACAACAGCAATAATGTCCGCCATTCAGCTTTCCTTTTCCCTGCGCGTCTCCTCCGGCGTCAAGGCCGTCCACCTCCTCGGCTCCTGGGACAACTACGTCGGCCAGCTCCCGCTCTCCCGAGACAAGACCTCGTCCAAGTCGGGCTCCTGGAAGGGCACCTTTCGCTTTCAGAACACGACTCTGCAGACCGGCCAGCGATACTGGTACTACTACATCATTGACGGCTACCACGTCGCCCACAACCCCAGCATCGCCTCCACCACCGAGCCCACCACCGGCCGCGAGCTCAACATTCTCGACGTTCCCTCAGACAAGTCTTCCTCGTCGTCGTCCAAGTCGTCGTCCAAGTCGTCGTCCAAGTCGTCGTCCAAGTCGTCTTCCTCCTCCTCGTCCAAGTCGTCCTCCTCGTCCAAGTCTTCCTCCAAATCGAGCAGCAAGAGCTCCTCCTCGTCCCGCCACCACTCCTCGTCCTCCTCCTCCAGGGACAAGGACCGCTCCCACTCCTCGCGCAAGAGCCTGTCCGTCGACATCCCCAAGGGCCGCCCCCTGTCCATCTCCCAGATCAAGGCCCCCAAACCAATGTCGCCGCACGCCACCAAGCACCTGCTCGAGTCCGACTACCACGGCAACTCGGAGCTCGAGGAGCTCGCCGCCCGCTTCGGCACCGCCGGCCTCGACGACGACCTCGTCACCAACTTCTCCACCTCGCCCGTCTCCTCGGTCGGCTCCGCCTTTTCCTACCGCTCCGACAGCTCCTCGCCCTCGTCGTCCCTCTCCGGCTACAGCACCCCCAGCTCCGACTGCAGCACCTGCACCTGCGAGCGCTACGGCATCACCCGCCGCGGCGAGCGCGTCAAGCTCGACTGCGGCGGCTCCCGCTGCGGCCACGACGACGACTCCGACGACTCGTGCGCCAGCGACGCTTACGAGTCCGAGGACGAGCGCGTCCGCCCCCACCACGGCCACATCAACGTCACCCGCCGCCACGGCATCATTGTGTCCTGAGCGCGTCGCCGCGCAACCGGGGCGTGAGCGGGAGGCGAGCGTGGTGGTCAGCGCAGACTACAGGCCGGTGGTTCTCGGCTGTTTCGTTCATTTTCTTGCAGATGAGCAGACGCTGGATATCTTTCAACGCCTGGCTGACTTTTGCACACGTTTTGCTCTTCCTTTTTCCTCCTGCTTCTTTGTTGTCGAGGCGATTGTTTGTTCCATCTTCGCCTCGCAGAGCCTCGTCTGAAATTTTTGCAACAACACCACCCCAATTCCTCACGCCTCCCCGGCGGGTTGAGGAGAGCGCCAAGCTGGTCTTGGGATTGCTCTCGAGCTCACCCGCCGCGGTTGAGAGGGCCGTGATGACAATCCGGGTCGATGCTACGACCCCTCGCAGCGACGCGCCCCGGCGTCCTGCGAGCTTTTGAAATCAAAAATTTAATGTTTCTTCATTGTGTGTTTTCTTGAGCGACGCAACCCTTGCTAGGTTGCAAAACAGTCCTGGCTGTTCTTGAAGCAGGACTGTGACAATGGGAGAGATTGCTATCAGGTACGTGAGATAAGCAAGCATCTACTCCAAAGACAACTGTGGATTTGGTCTGCGCCAAACGGTAGATGGTGCAGACTAGCCCTGCCCGGGTCGGAAAAGCTTTACTTGGGTCCGTGGATAGAGACGATTGAACTATTCATTTATATTGCTGCTGCCTTGCTTGTGAAAGTAGCGTAATAATTGTCGCCGACGTACTTTTGCTGATTGAATTGTAAGCAGAAAGAAGTAGAATATGTTGCATCTTCACCATTCCTGGCTTGAAAAACAGAGGAGTGATATTTTCGTTATAAGCTTATTCTCTAAACAACAGTCATTCCCATGACCTCAATGATGAATGAGTTGCGTTATTTAGGTGAGTAAAGTTCATGTGCTTTTTATACATGAGAGTTGAGAGACAACAAGAGGGGTGTTGGGTCTACGTCGTCCTCGATACACGCATCTACCGATCCAGAGCTTGGCTTTGGCACTACAATCCCAGTTAATCACCGCAAACCACAACCATAAACAAAAAAAGGGAAACTTACCATTTGCCAATACACGCCCCGTTTCCTCAACAGCTCTTGGTGGTTTCCCCTCTCCAGGAGCTTCCCGTCGCCAAGCACAAAAATCACATTGGCATTCTGCACCGTGGCCAGGCGGTGCGCCACCACGACCATGGTGCGGCCGCGTCCCGCGCGTTCAAACGCCGCCTGGACGAGCCTCTCGCTCTCCGAGTCGAGCGAGCTGGTCGCCTCGTCGAGGAGCAGGATGCTGGGCTGGCGGATCAGCGCGCGCGCAATGGCCACGCGCTGCTTCTGGCCGCCCGACAGCGTCACGCCGCGCGAGCCAATGTTGGTGCGGTAGCCCTCGGGCAGGGAGACGATAAAGTCATGCACCTCGGCCTCGCGGCAGACGCGGTGGAGGTGCTCGTCGGTGACGGTGGTTTCGTCGACGCCGAGCAGAATGTTTTCGCGAATGGTTCCTGGACGTGAGCAAAGTGCCGGGGTTAGCAAAAGGGGATAAGAGGAAGCTGGCATGTTATTTCAAATGTTTTGATAACTTACCTCGGAAAAGCGTCGCTTCTTGGGCGACGAGGGACAGGTGTTCGCGGTACTTGTAGACGTTGCTCTTGGCAATGTCTTCGCCGTTGCAGAGAATGCGGCCTTGAGTAGGTTCGTAAAATCTGACATCCTAATTAGCACCGACTTCAAACCCGGAGGAGTAATTACACACCTTTCTAGCAAGGATATGATGCTAGTCTTTCCGCAACCAGAAGCACCAACCAGAGCAGCAAACTGCCCCTTTTCAATCGTCAGACTGAGCCCAGCAAACACGGGCGTGTCCCTAGTCGGATACCGAAAGTGCACATTCTCGAGCTCGATTTTGACGCCCCCGCCGCCGTCCGCAATGCCGCTTCTTTCCCCGTCATCCCCGCCGCCGCCGCCGTCGCCCGCTTCCTTGTTCTGGGAGTCGCGCAGCCGCAGGATGCGATTCGCCGCGTCCTTGACCTGCGCTGCATTGGGTCCAAAGCTGAGCGCCTGGCCAGTCGACTCGCCCGCGTTCATGATGGCGAGGAAGCACACGAAAAAGGCCGTGAGGCCAAACTCGCCGCGCAGCAACAGCCGCCCGCCGTAGTAAAAGATGAGCGCCTGGCAGGCCATGGTGGCGCTGTCAGAAAAGGCAAAGAGCAGGCTGACCCAGCGCGCCTTTTTGAACGCGTCGGCGACGTGGCCGCGGCACAGCGCGGCAAAACGCGCGCAGATGGCGTCCTCGAGCGTCAGCGAGGCAACGGTGCGAAACGCGGCAATAGATTCCGACGCAAACTGCGAGCTCTCAGAAAAGACGACGTCATTCATCTTTTCAAACTCAATCTCGTACCGGAAGCGCCAGTACGTCGAGCACAACAGCACAGGCACCACCACGCACAGCGAGACAATGGCCAACTTCCACGCAAAGCAAAAGGCAATCACCACGGAACCGAGCAGCGTAAACAGGCCAATGTAGACGCTCGCCATATTGGCGCCCATCAGCTCCTCGAGCTTCTGCGGGTCGCCCGCCGCGCGCGCCGTCATGGTGCCCTGCGCGTGGTCGTCCTCGTCGAAAAAGGCAGGCTTCTGGTAGAGAATGGACACGAAATACGCGCGCTGGTACTTGGCGCGGATGACATTGGCCGTGCGCGTGGCCAGGAAAAAGGTGGCCGTGTAGGCGCACCCGACGGCGATGGCGAGCACGAGCCACATGAGGCTGTAAAACTCGCTGTCGCGCCGGAAACGCGCCCGGTCCGAAGCGTAGCCGAAAATGACAATGACCTTGGCAAAGAGCCACGCCTGGATGGGGATGGCGGCGCCTGCGCACGCCGCCGAGAGAATCATCAGGAGCATCATGTGCCAGTGGCTGCGCGTCTCGTAAAAGAAGCGCCCAAAGCTATCAAAGAAGCCGCGGTTCTTTTCCTCCTTCTTTTCAGTAGCAACAACCTTTGCCTTCTCTGTGCCTCGGCTATTCCCATGTTTCAAATTCGTAGCATCCGCCTCCGCCTCCTCCTCCTCCTCCTCCTGCATACCCTCACCCGCGTCCGCGGCCTCGCCTAGTGAGATGGACTGGGCATTGACCAGGCCCGCGTAGACGCCGCCTTCAACGCCCAAGAGGCTCTCGTGCGTACCCGTCTCGACCACGCGGCCCCGTTTCAGGACGACAATGGCGTCGGCTTGCTTAATCGTGGAGAGCCGGTGCGCAATGGTGACGGTGGTGCGGTTGCGGGCGACGCGATCGAGGGCCGCCTGGACAATCTTTTCGCCGCGCACGTCAATGGCGCTGGTGGCCTCGTCAAAGATGAGAATCTTGGGCTGACGCACAATGGAGCGCGCAATGGCGATGCGCTGGCGCTGGCCGCCCGAGAGCTTGGCGCCGCCGTCGCCGACGGTGGTATCGTAACCCTGTCCGTCATGGTACGGTTAGCAAGATTTTGTGGGTTTAAACAGAGATCCGAAACGCACCTGTGGTAGCTTGTCGATGAACTCGTCTGCAAATGCCTCTTTACAGGCCGCCTTGACCATTTCGCGCTTCTTGTTGTCGGGCTCGTGTTCCCACTGCGTGCCAACGAGGCCATTGCTCACGTTGACGTAAATCGTCTCGTTGAACAGAAATGGCTCCTGCTGAACAAGGCCAATTTGGGAACGCCACCATTTGACATTAATCTCGTCGATAGAGTGACCGCAGGTAGTAACCCTGCCTGACAGGGCAATTGGAGGCCCTGACTGAGCATCTAGCTCAGCCTGGGCTGCGGCGGCCTCCTCCTCGGTAGGCTCGTCCTCGTCACTGTCGTTTTTCTTCTTGCTCTTCTTCTCAACAGCCTTCGCCACGACATGCTGCTCTTTGAGCGAGTACCAGCGTTCAATGAGGCCAACAATGGTACTCTTTCCTGAGCCAGAAGGCCCGACAATGGCAGTTGTCTTGCCCGCCTCGAGGCGCAGACTCAGATTATCAAGGACCTTGACATGAGGACGACTCGGATACGCAAAGGTGACATCATCGAGTATTATGTCTTGGTCAGCGGTCACATCGGGGGCAACAAGGTGGCCGGGGTCTGGGCGAGGCGCGTCAATGACGGTAAAGAATTGGCAGGCGGCGACAGTCGCTTTGCCAACGGCGAGCAGCGGGGTGGATGTGCGCTCCAGGGAGAAGAGAAGCATCATGATGGAGAATAACACGCTGCATGGTCAGTATGAAGGATGATGAAAACTATCCGGCATACTTACACGATGATGGTGCCTACGTCTTTGACGGTGCCCTCGAGGAAGGCCTTGGCGCCATACCAAAACGACAAGCTAAAAGCGGCGAATATACCAAAGAACTGTGTGAGCAAGGTTAGATATTGATGGAATGAGATGGCAAAGGATTCGTACGACAAAACCGAATTGCAGCGCAATCAATGGACTAGTGCGCTGCGCATTCTTTCGCGATTCTTCAATCACAGCGGCGTATTTGTTAGCGATGCGCATCTCTGCTCCGCAGGCCATGATCATGCGGATGCTACTCAGCGTTTCACTCGCAATGGCGTTGGATTTTGCCTCGAGCTACGCAAAAAAGAGTATCAGCTACTATGCTCCTGTGTCAATGTCGAGCTCCGATATATAATCCAAGTACCTTGCTTGCGCGGCCTTGTCCCTTGACAATGAGAGGCAGCAGTACGCCAATGGTCAACATGATGAAGACAAGGGCCGACATGGTAACCAGCGTCAGCCGCCAGCTGTAGATAAAGGCAACCACGACCGCCGCCACCATTGTCGCGTTAAACTCGATAAAGGTGCCGAGCTTCTCCGAGATGCCGAGCTGGAGCGTGTTGCTCGTGGTGGTGATTGTGCCCGTAGCGAAGCCGGGGGGCATCGAGTCAAAGACATGGATGCTCTGGGCAAAGAGGGCCTGCAGAAAGTGAAGGCGAATGGCCGAGGAGATGCGGATGCCAATCATGCGAAAGGCAAACTGTGGCAAATGGTCAGTGTCGCAGAGAATATTCGTCTAGGTGAGCAAGGCAGCGAGCGTACTTTGTTGATGTAGTTGAGAAACAGCCGGCCGAGAAAGAGTCCAAGCATGTATAACCTGGTTTCCTATCGGGTCAAATCAACGTTCAACTTGCTCTGCGACAAAAGAGGCTTACGATAGTTTTTGCAGCGTCGAGCTGAATTTCTCGGGGGATAGGGTGCCAGAGCCAGCAAAGTCTGTAAATTGGCTGGTAAAGCGGCCTGATGTGAATAGAGGTCAATGACAGGACGTCTGGTGATTTAGTTGGGTATAGTACCAAAGACAACGTTGAGCAGCGGCAGCGTGACGCCAGCGCCAATAGAAGCCAGGGAGCCGAGGGCATACGCAACAAAATCCCAGTTGGTGGCATACTTGAAGACTCTCTTCAAAAAAGCGCGCAGAGGTTAGTTGGCGACGGCCATCTTGCACAGCACAACACGAAGCTTACCAGGAAATCATGAAATGTGGCCTCGCGCTGAGGCCGTACCCGGCTTGTCACATCTTTTCCATGGTCCTTATTCTTTTCCTCATCCAGCGGCGGCGAGTCCCTTTTGCCTTGAGTCATTTCTCGCGCAACGTCTTTTTTTTTAATATGTAGGCGACATGTGCTGCGCGATGAGAAGCAACTCGGCGTCGGAACGGTTTCACAGCCTCTTTTTTAAAACAAAAGTCGACGGACTCCCGGTCGCCACAAGGCTCCGAGAGGCAGCAGCAAGGGTTCAGCTGCCATGGCACTAACACGTCAACGCTTTGGGCCAGCCCACTAATTATAATCTTGTTGCCTTGATGCGAGGAATACGGCTAGCCTTTTAGCGGAGTATTCTTTCACGTTAGATGAAGACGCAGAGGGGATGCCTATGCCCCGATATTTCTAGGCATCAAGGTTAGCCCGCTAATTCGAGTGTGTCGGGGCCACTGTCAGCAGGTGTCATACTTTTTATGGTGCAAGCAATTGGAGGGATTTCAGCCTTATGGCGATGGGGGCACAATCACGTCTTATCCTCAGGCACGCAATGCCACTCAGCCCTGCGTGGCTTACATCTCGTGGTTAATTTTTATTTTTTTTCCCAATAGGTATGGCAAGTTGCCAGACACGACGCAAATCGCAGGCGTCGAGTCACTCACCATCTGTGCCGCTTGGCAGTACCCCCATCCACCTACCTCTCTCGACTCCAAGGCTTGAACCCCGAGAGCCCGACCCGATCGACAGATATAAACAGTTTTGATTGCCAACCCACGGATGACGCGAGGTCAGCACGGGACAATTATGACAATTATTTCCAAGACGGTCCCTCTAATACCCGACGCCGGAATAGTTCCCCCGCTGTGGGCCAACTGTTGCAAGACGCCACTTGATTGAGTTTACACGTAGAGTATAAAGAAACGCAATACCCAATGAAATTCAATCGACACATCCTCATTTCCCCAAATAGCCATTCATATGTCCATGAGCACAACCGTCGGACAGCAACGGCGCCATACCGTTGCATTAAATAGTGGAGAGCTCCCCTAAACCGATGGCGGGGTAGCTTCCTCTTTCCTCAGCTCGTGCTTTCCTTTATGCCTTCATCTTCATCAAACAGCCACCCATCGTATATCCCAGCTCCTTTCTAATCCCCAACGATCGTTGTTCTCGTTCCGCCAACTTTTTCTCGCACAAAGCATCTCCCTATTTCCGCCCTGCTCCTGCAGGAGTCAAGCATTCGCCTCAACTCACCTTCCAACGTGACCCAACCCGACCAACCAACCTCACCACCAGCCATGGCCGCCTCGGACCAGCAGCTCGTCCTCCCCATCATCGACTCCCACATCCATCTGTACCCCTCGTCCGAGCTCGACACCCTTGCCTGGACGCATTCCGACCACCCGCTCCACGGGCAGCGCTCCCTCGAGCAGTACAAGGCCGACGCCCAGACGGCCCCCTCCCTGCTCGGCTTCGTACTCGTCGAGGCGGACCGCAAGCACGACCTCGCCGCCCCCGACGGCGCCGGATGGGCCGCGCCCCTGCAAGAGGTCCGATGGGCCCGCCGCATAGCCCTCGGCGAGCCTCGCGACGGCGAGGGCCACACCCCCGACGACAAGAAACTTTGCCTCGGCATCATCCCCTGGGCGCCGCTCCCCAGCGGGCCGGCCGTGCTCGAGAAGTACCTGCAGAGGGTCGAGGAGGAGGCGGGCGACGCCTGGCCCAAGGTCAAGGGGTTCCGGTACTTGCTGCAGGACAAGCCCAACGGCACCATGCTCGAGCAGGATTTTGTGGATAGTCTGAAGCTGCTCGGCCGTCGAGGCTTTGTGTTTGAGGTGGGCGTGGATCAGCACCGTCGCGGACGGAAACAACTGGATGAGCTGATTGAGCTCGTGGACCGCGTGCACGACGGCGTGCCAGAAGATGAAAAGGTCAAACTCGTCATCAGTACGTTGTCTCCTCTTCTTCTTTTTTTTTCCTTCTTCTTCTTCTCCTTCTCCCATTTCCTCCTTCTTCAACAACCGCTAACCAGACTCTAGACCACCTCTGCAAGCCCGACTTGTCCATCTACAACCTCACCACCGACGCCTCATTCCTCGCCTGGCGCACCACCATCTACGCCCTCGGCAAGGTGCCCCGCGTCTACATGAAGCTCTCGGGCGCCCTCGCCGAAATGCCCCCCGCACTCCGCGCCCAGGACGCCGCACACATCTTCCAGTCCACCTTTGGCTGGCTCGGCGTCGTCCTCGCCACCTTTGGCCCCCGCCGCATCATGTTTGGCAGCGACTGGCCCGTCTGCACCGTCGACATGCCCGACGGCCAGGGCTGGACCAGGTGGAAGGAGGTTGTCGACAAGATGTGCTGGATGGCGTCGCTCGACGACGACGACCGCGCCATGATTTATGGCGGCACCGCCAAGGAAGCGTACGGTCTGTAAGGCTGTAGTCATCTTATGCATTTTGAAATAGTCGACAAGTGGTTCATTGCTTACACACTACATAGTATACCATGTTCTCCTGATTATGCATCAAGATTGCGCCAGCTAAAGCTTCTCCTCTACAACCTCGTCCACTACCGATGAATCAGCCCCAAGATGAGGCTCCTTTCCAGTGACAAGAACCGTAGGCACGGCCACCAACAGACTCCCCATCGTCATTCCCCAGTTCATGGCCAGCTGTGTCATTGCCGAGTACCCCTGCGCATTGATCCTCCAAGCCATGGCGCCCCCCGCCGGCTTCAGCGCTGAATACGCGCCCACCACCACCGCGTTGACCACCGGGCTGCGCGATTGCGCGCCAATGATCCAGTAGCAGAAGGCCTGCCAAAACGAGTCGTACGCCCCGTACAAGATGTAGAGGAACATGGGGCCGAGGAACACCCCGCCGTCCGTGTAATCGACATCTTGCTTGTGGCCGAGGCGCATCCGCGTGTCATTCCACAGCTGGAAGCGGTAGCCTCCGCCCCAAATCGCCATGCCCGACACCAGCAACAGCAGCCAGCCGGCTCGGGCGCGGGCCGGCTTTTGCAAGTAGCCGGAATCGAGGACAATGCCCATGAGCAGGCCGCCAAACATTTGCGCCATCCAGTACAGCGCCCCGTTGAGAGATCTCGTTCGTAACGTAAAGGTCGAGCCATTGACGTTGTTTTGCTGATACGAGTAAAAAACATTGGCGGTGAAGAACATGGGGTACAAGCACAGATTCCTCCAGCTCAGTACCACTTTTGTCGTTTCCGCCAGCGTGTCTCGCATGTTTGCCCACGTCACCTGTTTCGCCTCGTGCATCATTCTGGTGCCGGTATACTTGGCCGAGAGATGTTCCGCAGAGACAACAAGGCCTGAGAGGACCCATCCAAACAGCATCACGACAATGTACGCAATGTACGTCGAATCCGTGACGGTGCCCGACTCGGAATGAAAGTTGAGGCCAAAGCTCGCCAGGGAGCCAACCGCACCGCCCAGGTTGAAAATGACCCAAAACAGGCCAATCGCCCGCCCTCGCGTCTGGTCCGTCGTGTACGTGACCATGACGGTCCCCTGCGCTACCCAGAAAAAGGCGGCGCCGACGCCGAGCAGCGCGCCCGCCGCAACCACGAAAGCCCCGTTGCCGGTCCGGTTAAAGTGCAGGAGCGCGCCGGCGTACAAGGCATAGGTCCAGCCGCCGAGGGCCAGCGACGCGCGCGGGCCGAGGTGGCGGTACAAGGTGCCCACGAGGAGCAGGGCGGCGCCAGCGGTGCAGGCGTGCGTGGCGACGTTGGCGTTGGCGGCCACGGTTCCGTCGACCTGGCCGGATCCGCCCATGCCGGTGAGGGCATTGTACATGCCCGGGTTGCAAAAGGAGATGAAGGAGACTATGATTATCTGGGTCCAGGAGTCGCGCAAAAAGGAGCAGAGACCTCGTGGCCGGGGCGTGATGGCTTCGCTTGGGCTAGCCGTAGTCGACATGGTTGAGACACTGTTTCGAGAAGCAAGGTAGCAACGCGCGGTTACCCCAGAGCTGACCTCGGAGCTAGATGGGGTCTTATATGTGGGATGATTTGCTATAATATGCAAGATCAATTGGCAATGCAAGCTAGTCAATCCAAATGGCGTGCTTGGCTCGGCAAAAGTGCCGGTTTTCCAACGGGGCCGCGATCCGACGGCGTCTGGATTGGGCAACAACAGGACAAGAGGCGATTTGAACGCACTCGACCATGTAGACATAAACGCATTCTAGAATACAGAAATGCTTAGGCATTCCATGCAAATGACGCAATGTAAGACGCAATCTTAGAATGGGGTGCAGATGGAACAACCAAGTGATGGAGAATGATCAAGTGCGTAGACATGGTAAAGCATGGGCCTGACAGCGCCGGGTCGCGGCCGGATCGCGGGGCCGTGTTCCGACACTCCCCGGGTCGTGTTTACAAATACTTACCGCATATATTGAGTATGCAGCCCAGCTGAGACAAAACGCCTTAAATGAGTTTTCAACGACATTAAGACCCGATATTGCACGATATGAAGCCATCAGCCCAGGGTCAAGTGCCACACCTAGGCAAACTCCAAACAGAGGCGACCAGCCGGGTGGCTAAAGACATGGACAGCTTGAGCACCCTCGCTCTTTGCCAAGCCTTCCACCAGGAAGAGAGCCAAGTACCGGCCGCAATCGCACCCTGCTTGCGCGCCATTGCAGGGCTCATTGACGAGATGCTGCCCCGACTCCGCGCCGGCGGTCGGTTGATTTACGTCGGAGCCGGCAACAGCGGCCGCGTCGCGCAAATGGACTGCGCCGAGATCCCCGTCACCTTTTCCGTAAACGCCGCGCAGTTCCGCGCCGTCGTCGCGGGCGGGCCGAGGGCGGTCCTGGAGGCGGTCGAGGGCGCTGAAGACGCACGCGAGGACGGAGAGGCGCAGATGGACGCCCTGCAGCTCTTGACGCGGGATATCGTCATTGGCATCTCCGCGTCGGGCCAGACGCCTTTTGTCGTGGGCGCGTTGCAGCGAGCGATGAGCTGTGGCGCCTTGACGGCCGCGGTGACCAATTCGCAGCCGTCGGAGATGGCGAGGCTCGGGGTCCATCACTGCGTCACGGCGCTCGTGGGGCCCGAATTTGTCACGGGAAGCACGCGCTTGAAGGCGGGAAGCTGCGCCAAGCAGATCCTCAACATGATAAGCACGTGTGCCATGGTTCGGCTGGGCAAGACGTATCGGGGGCTCATGGTTGATGTCCGGGTCAGTAATGACAAGTTGCGCGCTAGAGGAAGGAGAATCGTCCGCCAAGTCTGTCAAGGGAAAAAGTTGCAAGACATCATCTCCACTCAGCTCAAAACTGGTGTTGATCTAGAGTTGGATGACGCTATTGACACCCTCATTGTCTGTTGTGGAGGCAATGTGAAGCTTGCTTGTGCTGTCGGCTTGTCTGGCCTAAGCCCACCCGACGCAGCACGCAAGCTTCAAGACGCAGATGGCTGTTTATCAAAATTTATCTTGCTGCTTGCAGCAGAGTCTCCCACAGCGGAACGTATATATAATGAGGAGCAGCCACGTCTTTTCCTCGCTGTCGATGGGGGCGGTACAAAGTGTGCAGTGTCCATCTCGACCGTCCAAGGCGTGGTAGCGAGGACCGTCACTGGACCGTGCAACCCGCACTCAGCCTTGTCGTTTACGGACGTCGTTGAGCAAATCCGGGCAGCCGTAACCGAAGCCATATCTTCGATACCCGAACACGCGCGCTGGAACGGCGCTAGGCTGAGATTCACCAGAGTATGGGCCGGCATCGCAGGGTTTCACCACATGAAGCAGGCGAGCGAGTTGAGACAGACGTTGGAGAGCCTTTTTGGCGTTTCCGAGCTGGACGGGAGCTTGCAGCTAACGTGCGACACTTCCTTATTATCGTGCTGCGTCGTCGAAGACCAGGACGTCGAGGCTGGCGTTGCGCTGATTGCCGGCACTGGCTCGGTCGCGGTCGCCTTTCAAAAAACGGCCGCTGGCAAGGTGGTGCAGGCCGGCAGGACGGGTGGTTGGGGACACCTGGTGGGAGATCAAGGGAGCGCCTTTGACATTGGAAAGCGGGCGCTGCAATCCATCTTGCGCAGGCGAGAGCAGAGCATCGGCCATGACACGGCTTATACGGAAACCGACCTCGAGGCGCAAGTCTTGAGCCATCTCAACTGCGACGGTGCGGAGCTCTTGTCCACGGCTCTCTCGCCCGCCGAAGGGTCGATTCCGAGGCTCGTCATTGGGGGCGTGGCGCAGGTTGTCACGCAGGCAGCTTTTCGGCCCGCGAATCCGAGCTCCGAAGCGTTGGACATTCTCAACGAGGCGGCTGAGCACCTCGTCTCCCATCTGCAGCCCCTGGTTGGTCCCCGGCTTTGCGAGCCGGGCAAGACAATGTTGATCATGTCAGGAGCACTTTTGGGCGTAGATCGGTACCGAGATCTAGTGCTGCAGAAATGTAGTCAGAAAGGCTTGGAGTTTCAAAAGATCAGGGTCATCACAGACGCATCGGGGAATGCAGCGAGTTACCTTTCGAGATTGCCTGAAGAGGAGAAACGCTCGAATTGCATCAATATTCAGGGTGGGTGTCGCCAAGGATGATGGGATCCTCGTTGCGTTTGTAGTCAGGGCCTTGACAAGAGAGGAACACTCGCGTACACATGGTTGTCCATAGATACATTTAGACGCAGTCATCGGCATGTGCAGCTATAGCCGAATGAATAGTCTAGATCCTGTCTTGTTCTTAATTATAGTTATTTAGCAGGTAATATTGAAGGCTATTAAATCTAAAAGTAGTAACTCACACCTGTTTATAATAACTAAAGGTATAGCTACTAACGTGGTTGATAAGCGAGTCGCCCAGACAAGCGAGTCGCCCACGTTCCCTAACCCTTCACCCTTTAACTATCGATAATTTACTAATAATAGAAAAATTTATCTATAACTAATTAGAATCCTCTTCCTTACTAGCTTCTATATCTATAATATAAGTATATATATTATATTTAGTCTAGCTATATATATTATATTACTAACTATATATTTTAACCCTTACCTTTTAACTATTATAAGCTTATATTTTATCCTTTATTTAACTATCTATATCTATTTACTCTTTTAATTCTCTTATATCTTATATATATAAAAATCCTTTAATTTATAGTCTAGTTTTTTTTAGCCTATTAGTACTTACTAATTAGCTTATTTATAACCTTAAAGGTATATACTTATATATATAAAAAAAATAACTTTATATATAATAATTATTATATTTTTTCTTAAAACTCTTAAGTATATTAAGACTTTTAATTAAAGAGTTATTTAAATAATTAATAATTTACTTCTTTAGAATTAAAGACTATAAAACTACTTTAGTTATAATACTTAGTATTTAAGAGACCTAAGAACTAGCTAAACTTAAATATAAGTTTAGAAGACTTAGTATTATAAACTTAAGTTCTAAGGTAAAAATAACCTTTTTAGGATTAAAAGGGGTAATTCTAGTACCTTAGAAATTACCTTAAATATTTTCTTTTATAATAAACTTATAAAAAGTATTAAAAAATATAAAGAAAAAATCTTCTTTAGTAATATATATAATATTAACCTTTATAAGATCTTTAATTTATTATTTATAAGTCTTTTTAAATAAACTAAAATAACTAATATTTAAAGATTAAAGTATATAAGAAGAATAAGTAAATATATAAAAAATAATAATCTTATTCTCTTAGTAAAAAAGCTTAAATATAATTAAGTAGTAACTATTATAACTATTTAAGATAAAAAGGTAATAAATACTCTTATTTTAATCTTTTTTATATTTTTAAAAATACTTTATTTAATCTATACTAATTTTATTTATTATTTAATTATTTAAGCTTATATTAATATACTAATCTAAGAGTAAGTATTTATCTTTATACTAAGGTATAAGGTAATTTTAGCCCTTTACTATAATATATAGTAATATTATTAAGCCCTAGGAACTTACTACCTAAATTATAATAACCTATTCCTTATTATTAAGCTATATTACTTTTACTTTTTTAGCCTAATTAAAGCTTATAATAACTATTCTTATTATAATAAAGTCTATTAAAAAACCTAGTCTTATTAAAATTATAAATATTAGATTTTATAATATTATATCTTATAATTATATTCTCTAAAAAATATAAACTAGTTATAAATTATAATTAGTTTTTTTATATTTAGTTCTTTAATAATTATATCTTTATTAAAAAATATATAATAAATTCTAGTTATTATTATATAAGGTTTTTTTACTTAGTATATTCTAATATATTTATTATTATATTTAGTAAATAGTTAGTTTATTATATCTTCTATATTAGTATATTAAGGGGGGGGAGTCCTTATAAGTCTAGCTAAAAAATATATTTTATTATAGCCTTCTCTTCTAAATTAATAAGTTTTTTTAAATTAGATATAAAATTATATTATATAACTTAGTTATTATATTAGTTATATATAGTTATTTAAGGTATATTATAGATTAATATAACTTTTCTATAACTTAGTTTTAGATCTTTTTTAAGAGCTTAAAGGGTAAGGATAATACCTACCTCTTTTAAAGGGATTTCTATAAATAGTTATTAAGTAATAGAAGTACTAAGGTAAAGGGTACTAAAAACTAGGTAAAGTAGGCGACTCGCTTGTCTAGGCGACTTGCTTATTAACTACGTTAGTTATATTTAGGAATAGAGCTATAATCTAATATATTAACTAATATAAAGTAAAGCAAAATTAGATAATGTAAATTCCTTAGATAATATTAGCCTTATGTAAAGAATCAGGCTCCATAGCCTACCTTTTGATGCCTTCGGCTTAGGGAACAGAAACATTTGGTTCGACTAGGTCGCTCCACCGGATTCGAGAAGCAACTATAATATATATTCAAGTTTACGATAGTTTGAGTTACAAATATTAGTAAATGCCATCTCTTAGAGAGCATGCATAGTGGAGTAGGCTAATTTAAAATGAGAAACCTCCTGCCAAAAACATGATACCATTGGGATCGTACTTGAATTGTATTTCGCGCAGACGTGCCGTATTTTTTGAGCCGTATATCTGTTCTCCGGCATAGTTATCCATGGCGTAATTTGGATATGTGACGAGAGCTGAGTTATGAATTTCTTCTGCCGCAGCTATTTGAACAAGGTGATTGACCGACTGCTGCATCGCCGCTTTCCAGAAGGCATCGTCAAGTTCCGAGTCCCACGAAAAAAACACGTTGAGGGGTAAAGGCGAGTTGTGGTGTGGAAATGCAGAGTCGGTGGCATGTTTACCGTAGTCCATAAAAGGTTCAATATGATAAGTAACATTCGCGGCTCGAGTCTTTGCAAGCTGCCCATAGTGCAAGGTCTCGTTCGCGACGGCCGCCAAGAACTTTGGTGTGAATGCTAAAGTGCTCATGGATTGGAAAGCGCCACGTTTATCGCTGGGAACAAAAGGAATGGAACCAGTGAAGGAGGCATACGACTGATCTTTGACATCGCTAAAGGCAGCTTTGATGTTGCTGAAATGGTTGAAGGAGGGGGGACGACCAGGTCCGTCGTGAAATAATAGAAGAACATGCTGGTCAGAAGCGCCTCCATACAGAGAGAGGATGGCAGAGGATTTGGTGTCAGTATTATCCTTCTGGAAGCTTTGAATTGCTTCAATCAAGGCTGGTGCCGACGATGCTTCGAATAGTTGCAACCCTGCATAAATAGTACCCGGTTGAGGGAAGGTCCTGAAGACAATGCTAGTAACCACTCCGAATCGATTGAGGCCACCTTTGAGCGCGAAAAATAAGTCCGGTATGCTCGAGTCAACAATAACGGCTGTTCCATTCGGAAGAATGAGGTGATATTCTAGGACAGTGTCACAGGCGAGGCCGAATTGATTCGTGAGCCACGAGTAACCACCTCCCAGAGTGACTCCGCCGACGCCAGGACCGGCGACGCGGCCTCCGACAACGCCTACATTTTTCCCATCCAAGGCTTTGTATACATCAACCCAACTCTCGTTTCATTAGTAAAAGAAAGGTTGGTACAAACAGTAAGGAAGTGAACCTACATTGCCAAGTCCCACCGTGACGTTGCTTTTGTCCTTTGAAAGACGCACCTCTTTGAGCCGTGCAAGAGATATGTGGACACCCGTGGTGCTGGAAAAGCCGGGATTCGTCGCGCGTCCACCCGATTGAATGGCAAAAGGCGTGCGGCTAGCCCCTAGTATCTTGAGGCTAGTCGATACATCATCTGCGGTTGCAACTTCTACCACACAAAGCGGAATCTCACTCGAAGAGCTCAACGCATGTGCAATTCCCGCAGAAAATTGACCAGTCTCATCTGACGAGTAGTAAACTTGTCCCGAGATCTCGTTTTCGATGCGACTGCAAATGTTGGTTTTGACAAGAGTAGATTCCGAGTTGACTATTTGATTACCATGGCTATCAGAGCGGAAATCGCTTTGAAGTCGGCCCAAGGTAAAGCCGTGAAAGAAAAGGATCCAAGGTAGGTAAAACATACTGATATACAGCAATGAACTTGCTAATAAGCTGAAAGGTGATGACCGCTACGAACTTGCATGCCAACTTATATGCCAAGCCTGTTTGCCACCCGCCTGCTCTATACGCGTACTGTCTCGCAGGTAGGTAACAGGGTTGAAGCTAGTAGTCGGCGAAACTCACGCTGAGTCGTTGAAACTTGCAGTGCCTAAGTGTTAGGTAGACCATGGCACCAGTAGCTTCTCACTTTTTTGAGTTTGCGAAGCATTCCCTATTTGAGAATCAAGGTCACTGCGGGGTGGATACGCGTATGCTGAGACAAGGGCGCGCGAGGCGCGCGAGACGGGTAGGTGCGGAGCGGAAGAGGCCAATGATGGTGAAATACCATCGAGCGAATGCCGTACGGAAGTTTGAGGGATGATTGAAACTTACAGTAGCTGGTTCTGAGAAAGCAAAGCATACAAACTGTTGAACTTTCGGTTGGCAATGATATAGTGGGAGAGCTATGTGTGTAGGTCGAACGCGTCGGATATGGTTTCAACTATTGTAACGAGCTGTTCACAAAAAGGTTTGGCGGAATATCTCTTAACGAAAGCAGTAATTGTAGTTCCCGCTATTAGGTCAAAAGTCCGCGAGATAGCGTCGCATCCGAACACCCTAACCGTCCTAATGTGGGCGAGCCAGCTAACACTTCCTTATTAAACATAGCCATCTCCACCGGATTTCTCTCAAGCGCAAAGGCATATCGAGGGATCGGCGACACCATTCGTCGGTGTCGGTGTCGGAGTTGGAGTGGAGTTTGTGTTGAGAGTTAGTGATCGATGACAGCCACAAGCGACATGCTATAATTAGTACTCGACATAATTTACAATGCTATATAATTTGAACACCTACATGTTACACACCATTCTATAATTTGTTTTCTCAACTTTCTTCCCTTACACTTTCAAGCTCTCTTACCCCATTGGGATAGCACAGCAATATGGCCGATACAGTGCTAGTCATTGGCGCGTCCGGGAAAATCGGCGTCCCTGCCATTCTCGCTGCTCGCCGAGTAGGATACAATGTTCTGGCCGTGATACGAAATGAGCAGTCTCGGAGCAAGCTACTCCGGCATGTCGGCTCACAAGAGGGCATCACGTTTGCCTATGGTGACCCAACTCAAGAGCAGGATTTGGTCAATGTGGTTGATCTAGTCAAGGCGGGCAAATTGCCCGACTTCCAACACGTCTTTACTGCTGGTGAAATACGACCCGAATGGCTGCTTCCTACAATTAGCTAATAACCACGCAGTTGGCCAATTACATATGAAAGGACCGATTCAAAGTGTTGACATGGAAACATTCCATGCAATGATGACAGTCAATTTTGAAGCAGACTTCTGTACGAACAACCCGCTTTCTCTTGCTTTATACACTGTGGCTAACATCACACTTTCTCCTTTCTCCCCGATATAGTCGCATACCGAGCGACGATTGACTATTTACTAGAGAAAGCTAGCCGCAAGGCAACTTTCACTATTCTTACGGGCGGGTTTGCCACCATGGGAAACGGAGGTGTCAACTCTATTGCTGCCGGCGCCCTCTCATCCCTCGCTGCAGTCATGACGTTTGAAAACCTCAAAACTAATGTTCGCGTCAACGAGATTCACCTCAGTCACATTGTAACGTATGACTCCGAAATTGAAGAAAAAGGTGCTGCCGTTGGTGCCAAAGCTTCTGAATTTGCTCGCGTCTACGAAGAGATTTTACGGAGGGAGGACATCAGAGCCAGCCGCATCTCTGTGTCTGATGACAACGATATTTATGAGCTGAGGATAGAGGAGAAGTTACCAAGCTCAAAATATCTTGATCTAGTCAAGAAAGATGAACAGGATCTTACCGAGGATGATCGGCGCGCCTTGAGTGAGATTGCTGCAGTTTTTAGCCTGTAAATCTCATCAAGATGTGGCTATTCTCTGAACTTACAATTACTGTGTGCGAAACTGCGTTTTGCTGTACTTACTCGGTAAGTACCATGCTTACAGACTAGTGCAGTATATGTCGCGTACCTAGGTACTTAGCGAATATGGGATCCTCACTACTTATCCAATTCAATATGAGCTGATAAGTCAAGTCTTCACGTCTCACAATAGTCTAGCCATCACCCACGCACCACGCACCACGCACCACGTCGACAATACCACGTACTGGATCAAACGCCTCGCCTCCTATTCAATTACGGCTTTCATTTGGCCAAAGTACTTTTCGTACGGATTCACGGGTGAGTACCGGGCTGCCTCCCGAGCTCATCACGATCGCCTAGGAAAAGATGGGATGTGTACTAATGAATGTACGCTTCGGTCTTACGTACCAAATATGACATTGGCTACCTATAAATGCTACATGTTGAATATAACGTCTATTTCTCCTTTTTCCAATGAAATTCCTTCAAGTTTTTCGATCTGTCACACAGTCAGCTCTGAATCAAAAAAAGGCGTGTTGGCTGAATCACCTTTACTCATGCGCACGATGTGGCGGGAAGCTGGCCCTCTATTGCCCGTACCTCTACTCGGCACTGGGAGGAATTGGCAATTTGTGGCCAACGGCTGGTTTGATTACTGGCACTCCATCCGCCGAGATGCCCCAGGTCTGCGTGATCTTCTTGCTGCGTGACACGGGTAATTGCCCATACACAGTATTGGCAGTCTCGCCAGTACCATCCTGGAACGCAGTGTAGTCCGGCTCGTTTGTAAGCACGGTCAGAGGCTGAGCGGCGCTGTAGACAATGGTGCCCGAACCGGAGGTAAAGACGCCATCATTACCATTATAGTCGCCCACAATGTTGACCGTCAAGGCGGAAATAGGAGACTCATACGCCGAATTGATTTTCTCATTGCTGCCATAGATGTCGAGGTCGGCCAAAGTTAGGGATTGAGAAACAGTCTTCTTCCCCGGAGAAGCATATTTGAACGTAATACCAGTGATAACGTCGGCAGAATCGAAGATGGGCGTGATGCTGATAGTTGCGTTGGCGGGTATCTCATTCGCCTCAGGTAGAGTGGCCAACTTGACTTCATGATTGATTATCTGCTGATCCGTTTCCTCCTTCGGAACCCCTTGCCAGTTATCAATAACACCTTGGAGGTTTCGGCTACCGGGCGCAGTGAAGACCACGTATTGCTGCCAATTGGGAGTAGTACTCGGGGCATCAAGAAGTTCCTCTTGCAGCAGTTAGCCCTTGTTCTTCCACTTTTTCCAGGAGCATAGAAATTATAATATCACTCCAAACAGGGATACCACGGGGCCAACAACAAGACTGAGAATCACTTACGAGCGTAGGTATTAAGCTGAAAGCCGATACCATTGGAGGCGGAAATCAATGGTTCAGCAAAGGTTATCTGGACGTCGAGACCAGTAATAGCATCGCCTCCGGCTGCAAGAAAGTAGTTGTAATTGCTACCTAGGCCGTAATGAGGGGGTGCCACAGCCATTGCGATGTGGTGATCAAAAGTGCCTTTGAAGTCTGTCGAAACGAGATCTTTCCTGTTCGAAATATCAGCGATAATCCATAAATTAGGTCTATTACGCCAGCCCAAAGTTCAGGTCTGAATCTTGTAAACTCCTAGAACATATTCATCGAACCATAGGCCGAAGATAGGCTGATCGAATTGAAAGACTGACTGTGATCAAATTTATCAATTTATCCACGTGAGATAATTGTAAGTGTCTGGTAATTTTTGGAAAGCTTTTCAATAACTGACAGTCGCGTACGATTTTTAAATACATTCGGCTTACACCATATGTTCTGGCTATATACACATTCCAAACAAACTACACGAGAAGCTCCACAGTGGCGTGATACGCCAATACCTTTTCGCGAAGTGTCAGTCACTTCATTGTTCCCCGGCACATAGGTCCAAGTATAGCGAGCTTCCTATTTAGGAATGTGATAGATTCGATTGACCCTTCTATTAGCCACATAGTCTGGGGGTATTATGCCGTTTACCCATATTCCGGATATGCGGCTAAGATGAATATCCAGCCAGTCAGCACCAAGCCGGCTCGTATTGGTCTACTGGCGATTGCGACAGAGAAGCTTCTATGTCGCATGGCAGTTTGGCCACACTTGAAGTAACCGTAGGAAGTAAGACCGGCTGTGCTAAGGCGAGTGACGGGCAATCAAGCCGTCACAGCCGGTTCAAGTCCAGAGGTGAGCCCCAAGCCTTCCAAATCCAGGGCTCTAGAGTTCATTAGTTTCTTTTCCTAGCTTATCAGTGGGTTAGGCCAATGTATATCGATGAAGCCAGTTAGCAAGTCTAGAAGCCTACCCTAGGGTGCCAACAGACGTAATAGTCAAATAAATCACATCAAAGGCTTTGCAACCAAGGCGATGACTTGGCCTGCGAAAATGTCCCGCAGAGATGTGAAACTAGTACTCCCGACATTTTATTGACTGGATTGGATCGAAAATAATCCTCTGCCGACGGCTCTACCCGGCCCGGGCACCACGGACCAAGTTTGTGTCGTGAACAGCAGTGTTTCCTCGTTCCTCCGCCGGATAGGATCAACGTATACACGCATCCCGATTCTATCGCTATTCAACGAGAACACTCGCAGTATTATATAAATCTCCGACGTGGTCTGTGATGCGTGCATGCGTTCCATCTAGCACCAAGTGGTTAGCAAACAAAGGCAGGACTTTGGCGTGTGCCTGTTCTTGTGCACGACTTACCAGCCGGTACTGCTTGCCGCTGGCATAAAAAGGAGTCTCACACGGGCCAGTCGTTGTCTTGACCTCGAGATAATACTTTGGACGCGCATGCTGCCATTCTTCAGACGCAAGATAGCCCCAGAGGATGAGCTTCTCAGTAAGATGGCCTTCGGAGTCTTCATATACAAGATCCGACGTCTCGCTGCGAGTCCACGCCTCCAGCAGCGTATAATCAGGATGCACCCGGGCGTAGGTTCTGATTCTGCTCTGCCAGTTGTCATGACCCCAGCCTGGGAGGTTTTCCCTACAGAGTAGCTCATAAACCTACAGCAACACACGGTATATTGTTAGTAGATGCTTTGTGAGCCCGATGCAACCTCTAGGAATAGTATCGGCCCGTTACTTACATAGAGCTCTCCCGCCGCCCCAACTCTCTTGTCGCGCTCGAGCTGACTCATTGAGCCGACCCTGATGTTCACACCAGCACCATTATAGCTTTCAACGTCGACATCATCGCCGCCACCAGGAAGGGCATCCGCCAGGACTTGCAAGTTGAAAGAGGTGACCTGAGGAAATCGGCTACTCCGCGCAGCTTCAACAACGCGATCTAAAAGAATCTCGTATTGCCCATTGGAGTCTAGTCCAGTTCCCAAATAAGGACTCATGGACGACCTAGAATTTGAGGCTCTACTCGGATGGCCTAGGTCGGGTTGCTGAACTGGGGCGGCCAACGATAATAAGTGGCGCTGCTGCGACATGCTGCTGCTCGCGTGCTCGACAGCAAGAAGAGTTTGTGAACTGCTTTGCACCCCGTTTTCATACGTATCTCTACCAATGGTTTCCGACCGTGAAGAGAGTGAATTGGACCGTGAAGAAGCTCTCGGAAAGTCTAGGGCATTGTTCCACTGGCTAGATTCCAGCCCTGTATTTGGCGTAAGGGTATAGCTTGCGTGACTACCCTCGCCGTCATCTTCATCATCATCCTCCCGGCTATCCTCATACTCAGTTTCTGAGCTGTCATCTATATCGGAAATCGATGACGCCTTGAATATACCGCAGCGATCGAGAATAATATCAAGAGCGGACGCTGGGCAAGCAAATACAGACATGAGTGTAGTTTTCATGTCCTCAGTAACAACGCCTCGCCGATTATTAGTCGGGTCTAGCATGAGCCAGTCAGCGTAGGCAGTGGGCAGCACCGAAGCAAAACAAATTGCTCTCGCCTTCTTGTCTTTCGGCACATAGATGGTCATGCTGTTTGCGGTTTCTGCAATGTGCACGCTGCCAGACTCCGACTCCACAGAAATCTGTCTGTTGTCTTGTATGATGGAGAGGGTGGTAGACAAGGTATCCGTCTCAATAACTGAAACACTGCGTAGTTGCTGGAGCAGTCCGACATTGTCGTTTTCATAGCGGGGGCTTTCAAAAGTTGCAGCAATCCTGCCATGTGTTAGCCACGCATTCGTCTTTGCTGCATTATGTTCAACTTACCGAAGTAAATACTTGGCTTTCCGTTGCATGGCATGAGTGGCAGATGAAACGGCAACACCTGATACAGCACCCACAGAGGTAATCTCTCTGAGGCGCTTCGAAAGGTATCTGCCCTGGAAGTTGAGCCATTCAAAAAATGGACTCGCGCGACGGACATCTTCCAATGTAAGATCAAGAATTTTGGCCTTGCGCTGGAAACGTTGTCTTAGATAGTCGCGGTCGGCAATAGCAAAGTCTATGTTTCCCTTCACAAGTTCCACCGCCGGATTGTCAGGGTATTTGAGAGGAAACACTCTAGCCTCCAATATCGGTGCAGGGTTCAAATCTGTTGGCTCGGCTGCCAGAAGGCTGGCAAACACCAGAATTTTTGATTTGATATCTGCGACATCTTGTGACGTTGTGCGGCTTAGCTCATCGTAAACCATTTCGAGTGTAAGGCTTTTCACGCCAAGACAGCCCACAAAGAAGTCTTCAAACTCTTCATAATGGGTGTTTAGTACAGCCTTTCCTTCGATATCGGTTCTGCTCGACCATAAGCAATCTGAGCTCTTGTACCAGCCCCACGTGTCTCCAGATCTTGCGTATATGAGGCCCTCCGACCGAAATTCGTCACTGCACACAGATCAGCTAACTGGCCAGCGGCCAGATCAAGGGTAAAGTAGCACGGAATACTGTACCTGTAAGCTGAAGAGCCGCAGTTTTCAGATTCATGCAGATATCGATACAGTTCTTTTATGCTGTTCAGGCTTGGCTCGTCAGGGTCCATCACCCAGTCGTCTCTAATAAGTTTGAGTTCCTCAATTATGTCTTCAGCAGAGACATCGGGGATCATGAGTGTTTTGCTGAAAAGTAATTCTAGGCTGGTCATTTGCTCATCACCCAACATGCGACCGTAGAGATTGTGAAGGACGTCAATTGTGGTCAGTGGTGGCCCTTGCCAGCGGCACTCCGAACGGCCAACCCAGTAAGGAGCGTTATCATCCGGAATATAGATCACGTCCTCGTCGAATATTCTCCTGCGTAGTTCGTTAGCTCGTGTAAAATCCAACAATGAGGGCGTGGACTGACTCCAAATGAATTCTGTCCTGTGTCGGATCCTTCGATAGGACAAGTTTGGCATATATGGCGGCGTATAAGTTGCACAGTTTCTGCAGTTGTATTGTTGACAGAATGACAACTCTACCTGAGCTATCGGATTGCCATGAGTACTCGGAGTCCTCGGAGTCCTCGGAGTCTTCAGAAAAGTTCAAGTTTCCAAAAGCTTCCGAGTCGTCAGAGTCGTCAGAGTCGTCAGAGTCGTCAAAGTCGTCAGAATTGTCGGACCAAATCCACCACAAAATATCGAGCAAAAACTTCAAGTCATTGTCCCCGCTAACATGAAAATCATTATATAAAAACCTCCACTTCCCAGGGATTGCATGAAATGAATCCGTCTCAGTCTCGATTTGAAGAAAAGGAAATGGAGCCGAGGTTTCCATATATTGTTCCACCACTTCTCGCAAACTTTCGAGAGGGAAATAACTTTCCTGCAGTGTAATAGGGTATGCAAAATTGCAAATGGTTTTCAAATCCAGCTCACCAATGAGCTGACGCAAGGAAGCGTCCATCTTCAGCGTTGGGGGCTGGTTTTTCCAGAGGTGTTCGAGCAAACCAAGAAAGCTAAAAGGTTTATGCGACAGCACATAGAGTGCTGCTTCTGATAGTCCTGTCACCCTCGCGTTGAACAGTCGCAGACGGGACCGAATGCCAATACAACCGTGCAGCCATTGTACCCATGTCGGATGATTTTCAGACGGTCTCGGTGGAGGGTCTCGAAGAATTGCCGGGTCCGCGTAATTGATTTTTATCGTATCGCAATCTGACAATAGAGCAAGGGGTCCATATGAGTCAGAATCTTGGGGGAGATAAACGTCCATATCACTCGGTCGAATTAATGGACTCCGATCCAAGTAGATCCAACGAAAGCTTCCGAACGGCTCGTGTACGTGCAGTTTCATCTCAGGAGGTGACGTTTGGTACAAGAAGCGAAGAAAGTCAAGAGGTTTTAAAAGATTTAGTTCCGAGAACTGGTACATCATGGAAGTTCTCACAGTGTTGACTGACGCTTCTGTCGACCCCAGTCTCAGAAAGAGCTTCTTTCGAGCATCGTTGGCCACCGCGGAGGGCTCAAGGACCCGCAGCCAGAATTCTGTCGGAATTGGAATATTGCCAACGGTCGGCATATAAACAGGCATATCTCTTCCCGTTACCCATTTGCCGTTCTGTAAAGGTAGCAGCTCAAGATTGTGTATATCGTTGGTCCGTCCAGCATTGATCACCGCTTCGGCAACCACTGAATGCCATTCGGAGCTCTCATATGAGTTGCGGCCAGGATATCCGTTGCGCATTATAGAGTGTTCGGAAGCAAGATCCTTCCGTAATAGCTCAAGGAACTTGCTATAGTTCAACAGCTCAAGGCCATATTGTGGCTCTCTCAGCCTGGATATAACCTCGGGCGAGTAGTGTTTAGAGAGGTATATATCTTGAGTCGCATCCTCCAGAACAGGTTCGCCATTCGTCAGACGCACGTTATCTGGAAGTTCGCAGAGTTGATGCAATCTCCGTAAGGTGTTATGTCTTCGTGATCTGAACAACGGTGCGTCTCTGATCCCTCGGTGGATTTCTTGTTCGAGAGTCGACCAGAAGCCGCCCCATTTATAGCTCTTGGGAAGGAATAAGGGCCATTCGTAAGAAAGCAGGGTGTCCTGCTGCGCTGAGAACTGCGTGGCTGCAAGTACAAAGGTCGCGGCAATCCAATTTAGGAGACTGATATTTCTTTGAGAATCAACAAGGATATCTTGGCGGCTGGCATTTGTGTCAAAGTCGGAGTGAATCAAAAACTGCCACGCGCGTCAGCTTGCAAGGTTATACACGGCCGAGTAGAAAGCACAATACTGCTTACCTTGAATCTGGAACTTTGTTTCAAAGGTAAAAAGGCAAAGAGATGCTGTGCTTCGTCCGTGATGGGTCGGGATTCTTGAGTGGGTTTCTCTGCAGTAAGCGGAAATGCCAGCACAACCTCAGCTTTTCCAGCCATCGTCAGGTTCTCGTCAGTTGGAGTCAGGGATCTGTTGCTACTGCGAGGCAAATTGATGGCTTCTAGCCGAGTAACGTGGTAGGTACGACGAGAACTGATTTCGCCTACAAAAAGGTCCCGAGTCGTTGTCTCAAGGGCTACTCGATGGTCAATTGGGTCACTCTTGGTAAACTTTCGCGACTCAACCAAGACGTCTGAGGAGTTGTACTCTTCGACGGTAATATCTCTCAAATTTTTTAGGAATAGGAGGCAAGCCACCTCGAGATCCTTGAACTGGCGGTCAATGACATCTCGCTGATGAGCTGTTTTCGCCGCATCTCCGTCGCTGTGCAGCCACAGTGTCATCCGTGTCATTGGGCCATCAAGCGTCTGGTCTGGCGTCTTCCAGATTGGTCTCACCATTCCGATGCCAGGATCTTCTTTCCCGTGAAGGAACTCGAATGAGAAATGACCTGACTGAATATGTACCCTCGATGCCACCATGAAGACTGACTTGAAACCGATGCCTTTGGCGCCAATATATCCGTGCGAAGTGAGTTTTGAACTCTCGCCTATGGAGCAGATTGCTTCGAGATCCTTCGTGGTAAAACCATCCTCATTGCAGTCAATGATGATCTTGTCGGGCCATAGCTTGAAGGTGATGCCTGGCGCTAGGTTTTTCTTCGCTGCCTTGGTAAATCTGTTGTCGTCTGCGTTCTGCAACAGCTCAAAAATGAACCGAGCATTGCTATCATAGATGGTGTCTGCAACGCTGCAGATGGTTAGTTGGTAGTCTTGACCTTCGAAATGTATGGCTCGAGTCCTCACGTTTGAATAGAGTGTGAAATAGACTTCTCCGTCGTTCTTCGGTACTGCTCAACTACCTCATGACACTCGGCGTCCAATTCGCCCAGCTTTTCCATAATTTCCTCCGGCAAGTACCCATGCTTCTTCATAAGCTTCTCAACTACCTTCTGAGCCTCTTCTGGGGTAGCCATTCCGAAGTGTAGCGCAGCGAAGGCTGGTGGATTTTACAGGTACAAGAAAACACCTTTTAGTGACCTTGTCAGCGGTTGACTGAATTCTGTCGCTCTGCAGGGTCTGTAGAAGTATAGATTTGCGCTTGGGATTTCGAACTCAAAAAGAGTTGAAAGAAATGGGTAAAACAGGTGCGAGCTGACTTCAACCTGTCGCTGAGTTGATTGAAGAAAACACTGATTATGTGACGCGCCCGACTCCTATGGATACTTGCTACTAATAAACGACCTTCTACTCCGTACAAAAACGCGTGCCTTTCGCCATCGCACCATCCGATACCCGTTAAGGAGCATGGGTGGGCGTCGGAGTCGGCCTTTCGGAACCAGGGTATATGACACCCCTGCAGCCTGTTTGATTCTGAATGGTGGTTCGAAGTAACCCGGGCAGAGCACCATGATTTATCAGTAAAAACTCTTGTGTGGAGGTGTATGTCGTCCAGAGGACCGCTTCTATCCTCTAAGCTGCTGAATTTGCAAGGAATACCGCAGCTATGAACACGTATTTTGCCATCCTGAATCTTTTGCTTCAATTGCGACGGCAGGATGCGTCTAGTGGCACTGTTGGGACAGATTATTCCCCGCTGCCCACATATAGCTCATCATGTCGTGGGGAAACACCAGTATTTATTATTGGCCACTGGAGGTGAGTCTAGCCTTTTTCAAAGTGCCCCTGCATAACGGATCTGTAGCACAATGGAGCGAAGGATGGTTAAAAGTTAGCTGACTCGGACAATCAGTGTGCGATTCCCGCAGGCTTACGACCATTTCCGAGTGTTGGCGGCCTTTCCGCCTCTTCGTGGTGAGTGGTGACTTAATATCGCCTTATTCTCGGCCAACTTGAAAGGGACCCATCTGTGACTCTGCAGCGCGACCTTGTTCTGACCATTCGACGATAGCGCTTGGTGCTAAGTCGCCGCTTCCGCATTCTTGTGGATGTAACTAGAAGTCTTTTCGGTGAGAACCCCTAACGCGCATTCTGTCGAGTTATAAGCGCCAGAACACGCAGCAAGAGAAACTGGCATAGCACCACAGAATAGAGGCAAATAGTACCATTTATGTATGCTGCATTTTACCTCTCAGCTTTTCGTATGCGTAAGAATCATGATTAGAGCCAAATTTCTGCTGCGGTATCTTGGTGCACAGCGCCAGCAGGAGACAAGACGGCAGCAGCTCCTTCGGGATGCCACCCCAGCACGCTGGTCGCATCGTATACATTGCCTTGATGAGCTTTTCTTCTTAGCCTAGTAAAGTATATTAGTAGCTATAAAAAGAGGTATAAAGAGAATTATATAATGAACTTCTGCTTCCATCAAACTAAATAAGCATGTGTCGGTGGGGTGGACAAGACTCTTTTGCCTCGTGACTGGGACTATCTGCATTTATCTGGCCCCGTCATACCGCGTGCTTAAAGCCCGCACCATCTACGGCGAACGACAACCCAGATCCATCATCGCCTACACGCAAAGGGGTCCATCTTGAACAAGTCACACCTAACGGGGGCAAAGCAGACACAGATATCGACACATGCTACATAATCAACCAATCACAAGCAACCAAGTCAGGTAACTTGATTGTTGGACACACTGCCAGCATCACAAATTACCTGGTTGAAACAAGTCCGATGCGTTGCGAATGCTTTACACGCAAATACTGTCTAGCCGGAGCAGAACCTACTAACTGTTAGCAGCGCGTCCTTCTGAGCCTTAGGTCGTAGCTTCCCTTCTCCATGTACCTGACTCCAATGCGAATACCATCTTCGTCTTGAAAATCCACCTCATGTCCAAAATCAACGTTGTTCGGATCAAGACAAGTCAGGCACGTGTGGACGACTTGAGCATACGTTGACCCCATGCATGCTGGCAATTCGTTGTGGGTCATCTCCACGAGTTTCGCCTTCAAGGTTGCTGGGGATTCTACGGGGACAGCATCGCGGATAAGGCCCAAAGCCTCCAACGGAATGGGATGTCCGCTATCCGAGTCATAACTGACGAAGGACCTCCACAACCCAATCTCGAGCAGGCATACCCCGAGACTGAAGATGTCGTGCTGCATGATGTAGTCGTCCCGTGGCGTTGGTCCTTGGCGATTGGGATGCCGGTACAAGTCTTTTGTCCAGCAACTGTCGTTACGGAGATATGTGCGGCCATCCTCCCTGCGAAAGGTGTCCAAGCCAACCAGGAACGTAGACCTCCTGGCCGTTTTGGCATCCGCCAAGGTGAGCACGGTCTCCGGGCGGATATTCTTGTGAACGAAGCCGAATGTGTGAACACAGCTGACAGACTTGGCCAACTCGCGCGCGATATCGAGCTTCTCAGACATCGAGCTGGGAGCAGATCCGGCAGTGAGAAGGTGTCTGAGACTGCGCGGGTCGGTGAGGCCTTCTGGCTTCTCAAAAACCAGCGTAAAGGACGCCTCCAATAAAGGCCCAATCTTTGTTTCATCTTTGACGACGCCCTTGCATGTCAAGAGGCCAAAGGTCTGCGGGGCTTTATGGCGTAACTTCCTGGCGAGGTCCCGTACATCTTTCTTCATGATCTCGACGTTGGCTTCGAGAGAGCACTGGATCTGATTGAGAATAAGTTGCTTGCTGGATCCCGCTCTCTGACCTAACACGGCATCGCAGAATGGTATAATTGTCTTGGCCATAGCATCGAGCTCGCTTTTCTTGAGAAAGACTGGCAGGCCATCCTGCCTCTGGTCATCCCTCAGACCATCTCTAAGTACCTTGGCAGATGGGATCGACGCCATAATGCTGGTTTCTCGGCGCATACGCACAAGTTCGGTGTCGACTTTATGGTCCATCATTCGCATGATCAGGAAAAGCGACGATTCCACTTTCCTCTGCCACTGCTCGAGTTCCTCGATGGCCTCTTCAAGAGATGACTTGACGAAAACGTACTTTCCCCTTCTCACCGCCAGCCTTGCATCTTCGTCTTCCTCGGCTACGTCCATCTTGGTAGGCTTCTTCAAGAGCCCCTCCAGAATGAGTATGACTCTCTTGAGCTTAGTGAAAACCATGCCAAGAATCCGGTAGTGCATCGTCCGATGATCCTCGTTCATGATGCTCTCCACGCTCTTCACAAAATCGAGCCCGAGAGCCGTCTGCATCCAGCTGGCCTCGACGGACAGAAGGCGTTCGTCAAGCTCGAGCCCGGCATTTCTGAACGCGGCGCAGGCCTGTAAGAACCTCTTGCCATACCTGGGGAGCTCCAGTTAGAATCTCATCCGTCATGACGTAACTTTCTTACTTGATGCAAAGATCTGGGGCCCCGATGACACCAACGACTGCTAGGCCGAGTTCGGCCATGTAAACCTCTCGCGGTCTACTGACGCTGTGAGAACTTTGTGAACCTGCTCGTCTTCAACGAGCTGGCCGATTTGATTAATAGGTTTCGCACTAAGAGAGATCGTTCAAGAAATCTAGGCCCCTATGGTTAGATACTATTTTAGTTTAGGAGCATTAGGTGGCCCCTCAACGTTAAAGGCCCCTCGGCGTTAAGCCAATCAAAGCGTGCCGCCGGTGGCTCTGTGGAAAATAGACCGAATAGTGTCACGCGGAACAGTGATTAGGCATAGAAACAGTGTTAATTAAGGAGTAAAAGAAGCTATAGTGTAATGGGGGTAAGGAATACAGGGTAGGTACCTCTTCTACTACATAAATTTACCCTTGTTATAGGTACTAAAGCCCACAGGCTGATCCCGTGATACCCCTCCATTTGACAAATGGTTGTGCGAGTCACCATAATTGGTAGATCTCTCGAATCCTGCTGTGAGTGAGTGCTATGACCATTTTTAATCCAGAATCCTCTCGATTCAACATTTTTCAACGTCTATCCAACCCAGCTACGCCCTCCATGGCACGATGACGCGAACATGAATCCAGCCTCAAGTCGCCCAACCTCTTCATCCGCGCCTGCGCTTGTTGTCGCCGATGATAAGGCTGCCCGACCTGGTTCGTGATTCGAAGCTCGAAACGCGCCGTGACCCTGCCGGTGACACGATACACATCTACCGAGAGTCTTCAAGACAGAGAGGGGCAACCGAAGAGGAGCGATGGAGATACAAATTCCCAGTCGGGAACGGAGGGGGGGGGTTCGTTTCGCTGGAGGAAAAAGTGACGAGACCTGCCACTTCTCCAGTTGCGAGGCGTGCCGTCAAAGCGATCAGGGTTCATGAATCCCGCGAACCCAAATCACCAAACCGACTATCCGTAGCGGAGAAACACGTGCGTGAGTTAGAAGCACTGGCAAAGTTCTCCCAGCGCAAGGTGCGTGTGTTTGCCCTTTCCCCCATCAAGAATCAAACGACTGAGACTGACAGCTTCTTTCCAGTACTCCGGTTGTTTCGTGCAGTTCTACGGATGGTGGGAACGAACGGAGCATCCCCTGTATTTGTACATAGCCATGGAGTACTGTCCGCTCGGTGACCTGGAAAGTTACATTTCGTCGCGAGGTCCACTGCTTGCGGATGAAGCACAGGGAGTCACCGCTCAGGTGCTGGATGGACTGTGTTATATGCACGAAGAGGGATTCGCCCATCGCGACTTGAAGCCGGCGGTACGTATGCCTATCTTTTGGAGCCAGGTATTTGACTCTGATTGCCTTGATTCGTCAGAACGTCCTCATCAAGTCATCTCCACCAGATTGCTGGTGGGTTGTAATATGTGATCACGGCCTCAGCAAGCGTGTCGAAGATGCTGCAGTATTGACGACTATTGTGAAGGGGACACCGATGTTTATATCCCCCGAACGACGCGGGGTCTATCGAGATATACTCCCGAAAACGGCAGACCCGTACGCCGCTGATATGTGGTGCCTCGGGGAGACAACGTTCCGAATACTGTGTGGCGAGTCGACCTTCAGTTCGGATGACATGCTTCGGCAGTTTGCCCAGGTTTGCTCAACTTTCCTACGAAGGGCATGCGGAATGCCAACGTGGGCGATCAAGCTATCGATTTTGTGACGTCCATTATGCATCCTCAACCCGCTCGCCGACTGACCTGCTTTCAAGCCAGAGAGCATGCCTGGATGAAAGTTAATGAAACTCAAGAACCATCGAGCCCGCAGCTTGAAGCCCATGCGTGAGTTGGTCATGCTAAATGCCATGTTTGCCATTACATCACTAATGAATCTCTAGATTACAGAATTTGGAGGCTGACATAGACCCAGATACTCCGCAGCAACAGAAGCAACCCTTGGACGACCAGATTCCCGTCTCCCAGCCTATCGCAATGCCCACTACCGCCACTCAGTCTTCTCTAGCTTGGAGTCCGGTTACACAGCCTTTGCAGGACATTACTTCGGAGGTCTTTCCCAAAGTTGCGGATCCCATGGGAGCATTGCCTGATTTCGCCCTGGTCGACTACATCGGTGCGACAGCCAACACCGCGGCCAGAGGCTTGGTGGATCTAACAGCTCCTGTCACTCGGATCACACAAGATGTTTCAAAACCTGGCGAGGTGCTTAACCTCAGATCAGCCTCGGAATTCCAGGGTCCGGGTTTAGACAAGAGTGGAGGAGGAACACTACATGAGGCAGCAAAAGATGGGCTTGTGGAGGTGATCAATCAGTTGCTGAAGAATGGAGCCGATGTCACAAGTCGAGATGACGATGGCTGGACGCTGGTCGATAATGCAGCCCGCAACGGACACGTAGAAGTGGTGAAACTTCTTCTTGAGAATGGAGCCAATGCCACTACTCCAGGTAACAACGGGCGGACACCAATGCACTCAGCTGCAAGCAACGGGCACGAGGCCGTGGCGAGGCTACTAGTGGAGAAAGGCGCCAACATCGAGGCAAAGGATAAGGATAGTGACACGCCACTTTCTTATGCTGCTCTTAATGGGCACGAGGCTATGACGAAGCTGCTAGTGGAGAAAGGCGCCGCTCTCGAGGCGACGAACAAGATCGGCAGGACGCCGCTTTTAATAGCTGCAATGGAAGGGCATAGGGGGGTGGCGAGGCTGCTAGTAGAAAAAGGCGCCAACATCGAGGCGAAGGATAAGGATAGTGACACGCCGCTCTCTTGTGCTGCATGTATTGGGAACGAGGCCATGGCGAGGCTACTAGTGGAGAAAGGCGCCAACATCGAGGCGAAGAATAAGGATGGCTACACACCGCTCTCGTGGGCTGCAACCACTGGGCATAGGGCCGTGGCGAGGCTGCTGATCAAGAAAGGCGCCAACCTCGAGGCGAAGAATAAGGATGGTAGGACGCCGCTCTTATTAGCTGCGCAAAACGGTCATATGGCTGTGGAGAGGCTGCTGTTAGAGAAAGGCGCTAGAAAATCATTGCGATACCGCTTCTCTTTGAACTAATAGATGGAAGAACATGCTTTGGCTGAGGGTATATTAATCTTGTTTGTCGGACGGCTTCTGTTTCCTGGCTGTCGTTCCAACTGGACCCGTCGGCCGGGTTCCGCTCATGGCCAAGGCGCGCCGGATGCTACGGACCGGATCGGTATCGATTGTACCCACAGTACCCGGTGGCCGATTGTGGCCTGCGGGTGCTTTGAATGAGATGCTTGAATTATCCCGGTAGGAACGGGCGCTTCTGTCCCCATATATTGACTGTAATGTTGTTTTATTGCCGAGGCTACAACCGAGATGACTTCGGCTACCCATCCGCATGCTGGCGGTACCTGCAGATCTTCCTAGGACGGCCCAGCTCATCACCGATCGTGAACTTCATGCTAGATAGGCAGCACGGGTTTGAGTTTGAAAAGATTGAGCTCGCTCTAAAACACTTCTACGCCGCAACTTTGCTCTCCGAGGGGAGGAGAACGTCCCTCGTTGACTAATTTTCGACTTGAGAGTAAGTTATTAGTGCTCCAGTCGACATTTGGGTTGTGATCCGTCAGCCATGGTTTCCCGAGAATGATGTCGTATTTGCCAAGCTTTGTTACATAAAAGAGCATATTTTCTTTAAGTCCTTGGCATCATTGGCATTGTCGGAAACGTTATTGACGGCGACGGGGAGTTGGTTCTATATTGCGTCGCTCTAGGAGAGGTCTATGGGAAGCATCCGGGAGACAACTAAGCCTAGCTTGTGATGGATGTTATCGAGGACTACGGGTCCCCTGTCTGCTTTGAGAGAGGTTGGCGAAGTCTGTATCGGGGTGGAGATCAAGGCTCAAGGTGATCCGACGCTTGCTCAGAACTGTGCATATTCTCGAGTCATAATCTAGCGTGGGAGAAGAGTTTGTTGATGGAGCTGCACAAGAGGCTGCGGAGAATGCAGTTGAAGAATCGAGGGCTATCAAGCGAGCACAAGGTGGAGTGTGGTCTGTGCAACTTCAAAGCCACCACAAATCTAGGTCGAAGCTTGGCATTTGTCAAGACTCTGAATGATACAGATTCAATTATATATATGGGGAAAATCACAATGTCCACTGCTATGAGTGATGGTTGCTTGGCTCAAGCAGGTCGCTGTAGGCGCGAGTGTGGTGAAATGATGAGACGCATGGAAGAGCGCGTCAAGGCGCGTTGATGGGAGAGCGGCAACTGATATGGGCACGAGAGCGGTCTAAAGTCTAGACCGAGGCGCCTATGCTGATGGCTTGCAGATGGATGCGGCGTGGCGTTGCTTGGGCTGAGGATAGAATGTCGGGAGAAGAGAGTGGCACTCTCTATCCATCTTCAACTTTGCCGACTTGTCTTGTTGCATCAATTTTTTCCGATGAAATTTTCCCAGTTTGGGAGCAAATGGCATGGCAATTGAGGACGGCGACGGGATTCAGAGGCGCAGGAGGTTGAAGCCGCCATCTCTGCAGAGGGTCACCAGGGGTGAGAAATCTGGAGTGATGCGGGAAAGGGTGAGTTGAGGGCGAGAAAACGAAATTATGGATATCTCTTGGTTGGTAAAATTAGACCGACGGGCCCATGCCAATTAGTATTACCGACATGGCTCAGGCTGCGAGGTAGGGATGCGGGTTGGTCCACTAATACGGAGAGAGGAAAGACGCGAGCGGTGGGTGCCAGCCTGCCAAGGGCGAGCTCCAAATCTCGAGATACAGATACAAGGGGCGTGGTCATTGGTGAGCATGGGAATGAGGACAGGAAGCGAGGGGTCGTGGGCTCGTGGCTGGCTGCTGAGAGAAAGGCTGAGAGAAGAAGCTGAAAGATGCATGAAAAGAGGGAAGCTGAGAAAGGAGAGAGAGAAAAGCTGACAGAGAAGAGAGGGAAGCTGAGAGAGGGGAGAGGGAAGCTGAGAAGAGGAGTGGCGAGTGTTGACTGTATTCATAAAAATAGAGAAAAGTAATTGGATTTGCTCTATCCGTAAGCTAGGCCGAGAGCGCAAGATGAGGCGACGGAAAATGTAATCTCCACAGCGGCGAAAGAAGGGAGGACGCAAGGACCAACAGCTTCTTCTTAGTATCCGTATCAGTAGAGACATACCAGACAGGATATCCGTAGATCAACAACAAATAAATGAAATCATATGGGTCGTGTTTTTGACTGCCAAAAAAAGATGGGGTGGTTTGTGTGCAGGCATGGGGATGATTACAGGCTTTACGGATTACAGCGGATAATGACAAGGCTGGCCATGTCTCGGCCGCGAGCGTCGTGTTTCGGGTGACGGGTGCGCGTACAAGTATCCGTACCACGATGCAATTGAATTTTGTGCGTATTGTTTCCTGTGACTTGTCAACATGTTTTCAGGTGACTGTCGGTTTGTTTGACTGTGAGTGGTCGGTGAGAAGTTCCTTGCTGGTTGCTGCATACTGATAAGTGGGGTGTTTGTCGTTTTTCTTGTCGTTTTCTTGCACCGGGTATTTTACTGCCGGGGATAGGAGGGCATGTCAATGACAGGAATAGGTACGGATATTCGGGAGCAAAACTTGTCATCAGCTAATACGAATAAACATGCCCAAATCGAGGCAGATTCGGCGCGTAAAGGCCAGTCAAAGATGAACCAAAGCACGACTGCTCCGGACGGATGCTTGCAAAAAGCCAAGCACCAGTCTGCAAAGACCTAATCTCGCACATCTAAACTGGCAGCCAGTAAAAAGGCACGCGTGCCTGAATCGGCCCACCCACCCCTATCCACCCATGTCCACTGCCCCAGTGCGCCCCTGTTGGCTGAGCGGTCCGGCGGGCCTCAATGCCAGTCTACGGATAAATCCAGTGCAATCCAACTTTCCTTTTTTGCAGGCATTGTAGCAGCCTGCAGGCAAGAAGTTGCTTGTCTTTGGCTGCGCTCTTGTGACTGCGACAATAACAACAACACCTGCCTCACCTCCAGACCTCCACCCCCTGCTTATTACCACTAGCCGCCCGTATAAAGAACGCCCTCCTCCATTCCTCCAACACCCGTTTTCTTTTTCTCCTCTTCACCCACACACATTCATTCATTGCTATACCATTACCCTGACTTTTTGGTCAATTTCACTCGTTAATCAAACATCATCAACCCTATCTCGACATTCCCGTCCAAAAAACCTAATACCGACAATATGAAGTTCTCCGTCGCTGCCGTTCTCGCCGTCGCCGCTGGTGCCACTGCCCACTCCAACGTTACTGTCACCACCGAGGTCGTTGATGTTTACACCACCTACTGCCCCGAGGCTACTCAGATCACCCACGGCACCAAGACCTACACCGTCACCGCGCCCACCACTCTGACCATCTCTGATTGCCCTTGCACCGTCACCCGCCCGGTCACTGTCACCTCTTCTGTTGTCTGCCACAACTGGTAAGCACCTGGCATCAAGAATGGTACAAACAAATTGTCTAACAAGTTGCAGCCCCAAGCCCACTGGCGCTCCTCCCGGTCCTGCTCCTGCCCCCGCCCCCAGCTCCAACGGCACCGTCCCCGTCAACCCTACCCCCAGCGCCTCCGTCCCTCCCACCGCTGGTGCTGCCAAGGCCGTCCCCGCCCTTGCCGGTCTCGTCGGCCTTGTCGCTGCCCTTCTGTAAATCGAATAACCGAATCAATCGCCGTCGACATCAAACCTTTGGTTTCATTCGTTTGAGTTGGGGGTCCACGGCCACCATGTGGTTGTGAAGATTTTGGTTTACGGTTGGTAGCAACGGCTACTTGGCGCCACAAGATGGACATACGACAGGATTTGGTACATAATAATTACGCTCTGGGTCTTGCCGCTGTGGAGTATATACCGGCCACGCTCGTCCAGACACTTCAGTTGTATATTCTGTTTTTCTCGGCTCGGAGGGGATTTGCCACCTAGACATGTGTGTGTGCGGTCTGTTTCGTGGTCGGGATAATCAAATGGTTTCCTAGCCTAGGAGAAATTGGGTTACTGTCCTGCCTCTTGCAGCATCCTATGTCTCGACAAGTATAATTAGAAGTCATTTTTACCCCGATTTCGCTTCACGTGCAAGTCTTGCGCTCTTCTAGGGGTGCTATGGGTTTTGATTTCGGGTGTTTTATGGCTTTTGGACAAGTTTTGCTCAAAATTTACATGGCAGCAAAAGCCAGTTTTGGCCCGTCGTTTTGATTCGTGAACTCGTATGCCTCTGGTCTCGTGATCGTGTGAGCTCGCATGCCTTTGATCTTGTTACCGTGTAAGCTCGCATGCTTGTAACGTTGTCGAACCTACCTCATATTCCCATGTGCATTTGTAATGGACCCGGCCTGAACAGAAAAACGGTCAATGCTGCCCGTGTTTGTGATGGGTCTGGGGAGGCTCCATCCCGACCCAATCTCGGACCGTCGACGTGCCCTTTGGTCCATTGTCCACTAAAAACTCGACAGAGCCCAAAAGAGCCCAAGATCAAACGACGCGCCCGCCGTCCAACGTGGGCAGCCAATCGAAGCCTCTTTGGTGGGCACCACCCGAAATTACAATTACGGGGCGGCCTTGTGATGCGCCCTACAAAAAAAATGTCAGGATGATTTGGCAGTGCCCAAACAGACGAAAAGCTTGTCCTTGGGCACATTTGCATGATTGTGATCAAAGTTCAGATTTATGACGAGTCGAAAAGGATAGAGTTGCAAGCCTCCTTGCTTCCGTAGATGGAGTGTGGTTGCTACCAATAGAGGGAGTGTGAAGATGAGCTGAGCGCGCAAAGTCACGGCTGCCCCCGTTGCCAGCGTGCGTGGGACGGCATGGGTTGAGGTGGGGGGGGTTGCCAGCGCGGCCGCCGCACACATTTGACCACTGCACAACCCAAGTCGGAACAAGACAAAAGAAGTCTAAAAGATTAAATGTAGAAGAAAGAATTCTAAAATAAATAAAGTAAATAAAGAATAATGACGGGGGCAGACCCCTGCTTGATTTGAAAGATTCTTCTTTTCTTTTTTCCCACTGGATTTGCCAAATAGTGTGGAGAATGAAGCTGAATGATGGTCATGTATGGGTTGTGAACTTGTGCTTGAGGAAATGGGAGAATAGAGGCTATCGTTCTCGGTGAGGTCGACTTGGTTGGGTTGACAGACATTTATACGAAGAATAGGGGGTTCTTTCTTCCTTTCTTTCTTGAAAAGTTAAGATGCTGCAAGGACAAGTATTTAGCAGCCAGAGCCAATACGGCGGAATCATTTGCTTACCCTGTAAATGAACATGACATCTTTGTCGCCGGATCGGTGCAGTGCTCGCAAGTGCCTTGACAAACTCCGAAGCATCGTAGCTTTAGAGCGTATGTCCTGGTTACTTGTCCCATTTTTGTTTTACTGCTCTTTCAGACCTCTTCCGTGGGCATCATTCTGCAGGGCTACAGCCAGTCGGGTCTACTGATACTGAAAGCAAGAGGCCCGCATCTCATTATACCCTGCCATGGTATATCGCTCCAGAGAACCAGTCAAGGGGCAGGGCAAAAAAGCCGTGGCATATCGGTATCAAGGAACTCTCCGATATTGCAAAAACCACCTCGATCACTTGTGCATTGTAACCAGCATCCAACATAACCCAAAGCAACCATCTCTACCACCTTCGGCGACAATTGACCAAATAATCACGTCACTAGCAAAATAAATTTATAAATTAATCATTCTGTCAATCGATGGATTGACAAGATCAAGCCTTGCACTCCCATCCCCGATACCCTCCGTCCGGGGAAACGGAAGCCCATCTGGAGAAGCGGGGACGCCTGCCGGCTAGCTCTCCATGATAGCCGCGCAAATCGAACCGGCCCGCCCTCATTGGCTGCGACCATGTGCCGAGCCCCCACACGAGCTCTCCGATATAACCCCAGCATTCGTCATTTCCCAGTGCATCGACAATCACAACCGTCTCCTTGTTCACTCGTCATTCTCTTCCCTTGGCCCTTCATCTTCAATACAAAGAGCTACCCGGCCGCGCCAAAACCAGACCTCCGCTAAAGAGGGCACCGGACGGCCGACGCCCGCCCACGCAGGAGGAATGCACATCCAGGACGAGATCCTGCAGGAGAGCCTGCGGCAGCCCGAGGCCTTTTGGGCCCGTCAGGCCGCGCGCCTGCACTGGCACAGGCAGCCCGACGCCACGCTGCGCTCCCTCGACAATACGCTCGCCGACGGCACGGCGCACGCCTCCTGGGAGTGGTTCCCCGGCGGCGAGCTGTCCACCTGCTACAACTGCGTCGACCGGCACGTGCTCGCGGGCCGCGGCGACAATGTCGCCATTTACTACGACAGCCCCGTCACAAACACCAAGACGCGGTATACTTATAGCCAGCTTCTCCACGAAGTCGAGACGCTGGCGGGCGCGCTGCGCCAGGAAGGCGTGAACAAGGGCGACGTCGTCATGGTGTACAGTGAGTTTACTTGATCTCCGGGGGAGGGGAGGGGGGTAATGTTTAATTTGATCTGGTAAAAAGGCCTTTGCTGACCGCGCAGTGCCCATGATCCCCGCCGCAATCATTGGCATCTTGGCGATTAACCGCCTCGGCGCCGTGCACTCGGTCGTCTTTGGCGGCTTCGCGGGCACCGCCCTCGCGCAGCGCATCGACGCCTGCCGCCCGGTGCTGCTCCTGACGGCCTCGTGCGGCATCGACGGCGCCAAGCCGCCGATCCCCTACCGGCCGCTCGTGGAGGAGGCCATCCGCCTCGCCGCGCACAAGCCGCGCCGCACCATCATCTGGCAGCGCGAGGAGCTGCGCTGGGGCAAGACGGACCGCGTCCGCCAGTCGTCGTGGCAGAAGTGGGTGCGCAGCGCAAAAGACCGCGGCGTCAGGGCCGACTGCGTGTCAGTGGGGAGCGGCGATGCCGTGTACGTGATTCACACGTCGGGCACGACGGGCGCGCCCAAGGGCGTGCGCCGCGACGCGGCGGGGCACGCCGTCGGGCTGGATCTCTCCATCGGCTACCTGTTTGGCATCCACGGCCCCGGGGACGTCATCTGCACGGCGTCGGATATCGGCTGGGTCGTGGGCCACTCGTACATTGTCTACGCGCCGCTGCTGGCGGGGGCCGCGACGGTGCTCTACGAGGGCAAGCCGGTCGGGACGCCGGACGCGTCGTCGTTTTGGCGCGTCGTCGACGAGTACAAGGTGAATGCGCTGTTTACCGCGCCGACCGCCCTGCGCGCCATCCGCCGCGACGACCCGGATAACAACTTCTTGACGCAGGTGGGACAGCGCGGCGGCCTGCGCTCGCTCAAGGCGCTATTCCTCGCCGGCGAGCGCTCCGAGCCCAGCCTCATCTCCATGTACCAGGCGCTGTTTGACAAGTACGCCGCGCCGTCGGGCGCGCATGTCATTGACAACTGGTGGTCGACCGAGGTCGGGTCGCCGATGACGGGCCGCGCCCTCGCGCCCGACGCCGCGCGGCGCGACCGCCAGAGCACCGCACCTTCCGTGCACCACCACCCGCCTCCGCCGCCGATCCGGCCGGGCAGCGCTGGAAAGGCCATGCCGGGCTTTGACATTCGCGTCGTCGATGATGACGGCGAGGAGGTGGCGCGCGGGAGCATGGGCAATATCGTGCTCGGGATGCCGCTGGCGCCGACGGCGTTTCGCACGCTGTGGGGGGACGAGGCGCGCTTCTACAAGAGCTATCTCAAAAGGTTCGACGGCAAGTGGATGGATACGGGCGACGCGGGCATGATTGACGATGAAGGCTACGTGCACGTCATGAGCCGCAACGACGACGTGCTCAACGTCAGTGCCCATCGCCTCTCCAGCGGTAATTTCAGCCCCAACCCGACTAAACCCAGGATTTAAAACATGAGCTAACCTGAGAAAAAAAACAGGCGGCATCGAACAAGCCGTGTCGTCGCACCCGCTCGTCGCCGAGTGTTGCGTGGTCGGCATCCCCGACGCGCTCAAGGGCCAGCTGCCGTTTGCCTTTATCACGCTCTCGTGCGCGGGCGAGGAGCACCCGTCCTCGGCGATCCCCGACGACAAGGTGACGGCCGAAATTCAGTCGCTGGTGCGGACGCAGGTGGGCGCGATTGCGACGCTCGGCGGCATCATCCAGGGCCGGGGCATGATCCCCAAGACGCGGTCGGGCAAGACGCTGCGGCGGGTGCTGCGCGAGCTGGCGGAGAATGCGGTGCACGGCGAGTTTGAGCGGCCGGTGGCGGTGCCGAGCACGGTCGAGGACGCGGCGGCGGTCGAGGTGGCGAGGGCAAAGGTGAGGGCGTACTTTGAGAGCATGGGGCACAAGCACAAGGCGATTGAGGCCAAGGCGAAACTGTAGAGGTGTTGGGATATGGATGTAGAGGATACTTGGACGAGTTTAGAAGAGACGCAAGGTAGAGGATTTAAAATTTACATGTCAATATCTATCAAGTATAGGTGTTCGGTTAACTTAATAATCCATTGATCCAGGGCCAACTTTCAAGCCCAGCATCTAGTTCCCCTCTACCTCGACACTATAATTCTCCAGAAATCATCACTTGAGATGAGTTGTGCCTTGAATTCCATGCATACTCATTCACATAGAAAACGCTAGTATCGCGTAACAGTGCGGCTTTCACGCACGCGCGCCGCGCACACCGTCGACCCTGCAGCGGTTACATGACCCCTCCTCCCCCTCCTCTGATCTCCATCCCGCGACATCGTATTCTCCGACTTGATCGTCCTGTTCTACAGCATGTTATTTTGGTAGGGGCGGGGAGGGGCGGTTAGGCTTATGCAAGGCAAAAGCAAGGGCGCCGCCATTGTTGCTTTGCTTCGTGCGCTTTGCATCACCCCGCAGAAGCGACCTTGTCTGAGATTTGGAACGAGGCGGCGGCGGCACAACAGGATTTTTTTTTTTTCTTATCCTATACCGCTTCTTTGAATGGGGCTTAAAATCCTCCCACAAAGGAGAATGAACCAGCAAGAAGACAGGCAGTCGGTGTGGAGGGGCAATTACGGTCTACTGATAGGCAGCACAGGCAGGCATATAGGAGTTTGGCGATGCGGATACTCTAATAATGTATTTTATTCATTTCCCCGCTTGTACTGTATCTCGATCGTCGTTGAGATGAAGCGGGAGTGACAACGACGAGGCAAATCTCAACACGCGGTGTATGCAGTGTGTGTCCCTCTGTGCAACACACTCCATCTCCCTCCGCAAGGCACATCCAATCATTTCCATACCGCTTATCATTGTTGCCAAATTCCCTTTTCTTGCCTTTTGCCCGCAACAAGCATCTACCCGTTGCCACAAAAGCCCCCAATGGCGCCTCTTTTGTGTCATACGTCTCTCTCTCTCTCCCCCCCATCGTGTGTGACGACGAGACAAAATCCCACACACAGCCTTTGAATTGACTCCCGTTATATCACGCGCATTAGCTCCCGCCCGTTCTTATTTCAAGAAATAAAAAGGGAAAAGAAACGCCACGGTGTGACAGTGTGTCTTGCGGCCAGAGGAGGGGGGTTTGTAGCCAAGGCAAAAAGGCAAATCAATGACGCTCTAAAGAAGGGTGATACACGGAGATGAAGCTTTGTGATGGGCGTAGGTTGTATACAGATTGTGGCCTTTCTATTTGGGGGCCAAATGATTGGTTGGTTGGTGGAAAAGCGAGTTCTAGGCCAGGCGTGCCAACCTTTTCTTGTGTACCATTTGTGTACCAGTTTCTTGTGTACCTAGGTGCACGGTTTCTCCCCTTGTTCGACGTCGGACAAGGGCGACTTGTGTGGTCTGGAAGGGGCACAAGGAGTACTGGTACTTTCGATGCTGGTCGAGGGGGGGGGTGAAGCGATACAAGGGAGGGGGGTTGGGAGCGCCATCACTGATCCTTGTCTGGAGTCATTACGGCAGAAGCAATCTTTTTTTCCCTTGCTTTTCGTTGTTGTTGTGTTGTTGGAGATGAGGAGCAGGGGGGGAGAAAATCAGGCCGGCTTCTTGGAGAGGCTGTAGACGCTCGACTGTCGGTGGGGGGCAATGTCGAGATTTGCAAATCGCGCCTCGGGAAGGCGTCTGCCGACGCGGATGCTTTCAAGGACCCTGAGACATGTTAGTACAAGTTATTTTTAGCTTTTTCTTTTTTTTTTTCGCGTCTGCCTAGCTGAGGATGGATGGACGTTGCTGTTTTTTTCCATCAAGGCTTGTTTGCATCAAGACATGCAGACGGGCCGTTATGATGGGCTGGTATTTCTTTTATTTTGTTTTTGCTTTTTGTGAATTTCTTTTTTCCTAAAAAAAAAATAAAGGAAAAGGAAATAACAGAAGAAATAATAAAGAAAAGGTAGAAAAAAAAACATACCATTCAACGCCAATGTATTTGATACCATTGCCGCCTCGTCTCCGAATCTCGCGGTCCAACTTGGTGCCCGCCAGCCCGCCACCACATCCCGCACTGCTGCCGCCGCTGATACTGCCTGCTGGACGTCCGAGGACAACGTGCGTGACGTGCCGCCGGGCGAGATGCAGCGCCACGCGTGCGCCGTGGGCGGCCAGCAGCGTCTTGAGCTTGTGGTCCGAGACGAGCGGCGCCGTGCTGCCGTTGACGTGGACGACCAGGCCGGCAAAGATGAGGCTCTGGCCGGCGCTCTCTCCATTTCTCCGCGCCGTTTCCTTTTCTGATGATGCTTCCGCCACTGCCAAAGACGACAGCATGGTCTCTTTCATGGAGCCAGGTCGGACCAGCATCTCCATGACGCTTTTTGGTGGTTGTTGTTGTTGTTGCGGTTTGCGGTCTTGCGACGCCGGCGGTTGCGGTAGTGGTGGTGGCGAGACGCGGCTTTGCGTCTTTAGCTGCTGGTTGATTTTCAAGGCGCGGGACGCGCGCCACGAAGTTTCGGAGACGCCGTCAGTCTCGCGGCGGGATGCCTCGCGGCGCTGGTGGCCGGTCGAGGACGAGTTCCACGGGTCAAAGGGCCGGGGATGGGAGGACGGCGGCGGCTTTGGGAGGGGGTTTGTGTAGGTCTTCATGGCGGAGTGGATGGGCGGTTGGCCTCGTTTGTGCTGCCCTGACGGTATTGTAGTAGTATACCGGGCTTGGGGGTCGGTGATGCCCGTGTCAAAGAGTGGTTTGCGGGCATAGACTAGAAAGTTCGTTGGTTCGGTTTGGGAAAATTCACGGTCGTTGGTTGCCCCGTCGCGCCAACGCGGTGAAGATATGACAAGACGCGCTAGGCAATAGCAAAGTGTAGGACAAACACATTTTGAGAGTAGCACTTTTCTGCAAAAAGTCTGTAAAAACTGTCGGTAGAATATGAGAGAATCGGATGAAGCCCTTGTTCCATGTTTCAACACTTGTTCAACCGTCGTGCTGCATGGAGTTGTGTGCGCGTGTGTGATCTTGGGCAGACGTCATTTGCTCTCTCCATAACAAGAGCAAGGCGTCAACTTGAGCGCGTCAACTTGCACAGGCTCTGAGCGCGAACCACGCTTTTCTTTCAGACGAGTTTGACATGTTCTGTGAATAGTTTTTACACCAAAAAGAGGACGACAAAGACGGGAACAAGCCAGTAACGTTGTCAATACGGCAACAAATTGCGGTCAATAAGCCGGCAAGTCCAAGCTCTGATGGGAGGGCCAACAAGGCCATTTTCATTCGTCGTCCTGTGACGTCTAGTTTCCGCGTACTCTAAAAGGTAAAGGGCACACATGAAAGACTCGAGAATGGTTCGCAGATGGTAAGCTACTGTAAATGTACAGACATGTGCAAGTAGCTGTCAATTGCTCCAGCGTACCTGTCAGCTGCAAGATGCCGAGTTCATGTACATGCAAGACTGTACATGATGTGTGGGCTTTTGCCACCCCCCAATGCTGCGCGCCCCCCATCTCCCTAGAGCATGCACAAACGTCTAGTCTCTCAGAGGCAAACGTGCAAACGTTGACCGATAAGGGATAGAGAGAGAGAGAGCGCGGCCGTTTGTATCACCACTTTTTTTTGGTTGTTTGTTTGTCTTTGAACAAGTCACAAGAGAATGTGGTCAAGGTGCGCCGGCCGGGGCTGTCCGCGGGAGCCCATCAGCCCAGCCTCATCAGCTCAGCACAAACCCCAGCAAACATAACAAGTCTCTCCCCTGTAATAACAAGGGAAACTTGATCTGACCCGCTCGCATGTTTAGCGGCGGCCAGCCGGCACAGAGGGAGGCGGCCGGGATTCAGAAACGGACAAAGTCTTGAGGACGATAACTATCAAAAGAAAAAAGAAGAAAAAAAAAGGTAAATGAATGATTAAATAAAAATGGTATGATTCAACGTTGCGCAGACATGATCAATTTCCCATTATCAATATTGAAACCGCAATGGGTGAGGCGGCAGGGGTCAAAAAATGGAGGACTGACTGTACGAGATGCCACACACACACACACTCACACACGCCCTCGGAGCAAATGCATGACAGTTGCCGACAATGCCTGCTATAATTGCAATCTATCAATGCATCATCATAATCATCATGATTATCATCATCATCGTCATCATCATCATCAGCCCTGAACAGGCATTCTCAGCACATGTACTCCGTAGCAAGCAAAGAGGCGTCTCCGTCCCGGCTGCAACGGCCCGTTATTGCAGAAAACCGTTTATCTCTCCTTCTCTTCAACGGGTGTGTCTTTTTTTTTTTTAATCTCGATAATAATGGTCATGATATCATTGCCGACCCCCTCCACCCTTGATACTCTACGGAGTATCCGTACTAGGAGACCTCTTTCCTCTTATTCAATTAATTGACATGGCAAACAAGACACCCCCTCCATCAACAATCAGCCCGGATCCTCCCCCCGTTTTCCCGCCCGGAACCGAAGCCGGGCGGATATCTCAGCACACACACACACAAACACACAATACACAACCACACCCATCCAATGTGAACAAGGACAACGAACAACTATCCAATCGAGAGCCTGTCAAGTCTGACAATGCTCGCTCATTTCCCACCACTACCATAGTAATAATGTGGTGATATAGTCAATAGTATAAAGGAGCTGATATTTCGGCCGGCTGGTCTATCAGTACCCCCGTCTCGGATGGCCAATTCATTTATCCTGTTGGACCCCCACCACCATCATCATCATCATCATCACCATCAAGCCTTGTCATAAATGCGTGATTCTGCAGAAGAGTTGAAAAGATGACCAAACGCCTCTCTGCCCATTATTAGACTCAGCTGGCCCCTTTGTCTTGCCCGACCCGGAACGGGTGTGGACATGTGCGGCAATCTCGCCCGACTATCACTTACACCGTGGCCCCCTCCGAACCACTTTCAAAAACCCTGCCTTGTAGTGTAATGGGAATCAGCAGAATATCATCTTACCAAAGAGCTCCTCTTTTCTTCTCCCGCTATTTTTTCTATAATTTCATCTATTCAAATCCGTATAGCTGTCAAAATCTGTCTCTCAACAAAGACTAGGGTCTCGCTACCCCCTGCCATCGGAACTTGTTCCCCCCCCCCCCCCCACCAGCAATCGGCTCTGCATGTCCTGTGCTGCTATTTTTAAAAGAGTAGTACATGCTTTTTCAAAGATGTTATCAGTATTGAGCCATATTGTACATCATTGTACCCTCGTTGTAAGAAAAGCCCGAGAGGCCGACAAATGTCTGTGTGGTGTATGCGCGCGCGCCAACAAAAGCCCACAGCGGGAAAAAGCAATGCCCACTCCTCCCCCTAATGATTCCCCAGCCATCCATCGATCTTTCTTGTCGCGGTTTTTTTTTTTTTTTTGCTGGGGAAAACGACATCATCTTCCTGATCTCACACCACTTTTTGAGAAACGCGCAATAACAGATTCCGCCCGGAGCTTTACTTGGCCCCTCCTTTGTAAGAAGCCCTCAACTAGTTACAAGATTGCTGCAAACTTATACACACATACACACACACTTTAAACACACACACACACATCTCAATACGAATTTACAAGTATTGGTACGTCCAAGCGCCGCCTCACGGGTCTGTATCAGGTTCCCTTTTCCCATTACTCGTGACCGCGCCGCGCCGCCGCCGCCGCCCCCCGCCTTTCATCATAGCGTCTGTTTCACCAACGCCTTTTTCTCTTCCTTCTTTTACCTTTTTTTTTTTTTTTTACTTGCCCTGCCGTATCGTTCATCTGGCGTGGGAATCTCAAATAACTATGTTTTTTTCGCTAGCGGGCTTCTCTTTAGCATATACTAGGTTAAAGCTCATCAACACGCCAAAACACCACCCACACATCTCATCGTCACCTGCTCATGCACACCATGCTTGCATGACGTGTAAAAATCTTGCACCACCTTCTTTTCCTTCATCAATCTCCTCTACATCATGTGTGACGAGAATTACCAAAGTCTATTATACATTTCGAAACAAACGTTTTTCCTAAAAGAAACAAAAGTCATGGCAACCGACTTGATAAATATTCACCCCCCGCCTTTGTCACCACGACGAGTCAAGCCCATGATCCATCCATCCTGCCATCCACCGCACGCCGTGCCGCCCCGGCCCCCCGGACCTTTCTCTGCCCCTCGCTCTCCATCTAATTGTTCAGCCCCCTTGTTGTTGCATGTACAGAGTACTTGGTAAGCATCTTTTTTTTTGCCCAGACAGAATGAAAAAATCAGCCCTGGCTAATTAATCCCCATTACGGATACCATTCTCAAACTGCCCATGGGGGGGCCGTGGGCTGGGCTGCAGCCTACCCGCCCGCCCGCCGCCGCATCACCCCATGGGCTCGGCCAAGCCAGCCTCTACAAATTTCAGCGGGGTTTTTTACCTTTTTTTTTTTCAAATTGTCCTGATTCTTATCTTGTTCGGACGTAGTACATTTCCAAGTCGGCAATGAAGGAAATTGCATCAACATCTACGGATACAAGATGTGAAAATAATATGCTCGATATTAGCCAATCGTTACGTGGGGTGCATACATCATCTCGCTCATATAATGACCATGTTTAGCAAATCACCAAAATCCGTTTCGTAATCTAAACAAAAATCCTAGCCTTGCCATTCATAGTACGGAGCCAATGTCATCCATACGGAATACAACTTTACCTTCGGCAAAGGAACCACCACCCCCACCATCGCCGCCGCCACGGGGGGGGCTGCAAAAGATCCTACGAAATCTAAGCAATGTCTACTAAAAAGACGATCTTTTTTTTTTTTTTTGCCTTTTCTTCTTCTCTTTTCGGCAAACCCTCCTATCTGCCTCGTAGTATGCCTTTCTCCGGCCCTTTCATTGCAGGACCGTTCATGCACAGCACAAAGGGGGCGTGTAAATTTCCAACATGACAACGTTATTTCGACGTGCTGTTACCCTGTAGTCACGTCTTTTACAGCAGCACACACAGCAGCGCACGTCCTTTGTTTATACTCGGTACGGAGTAGACTTTCAGATATCCAAACATAGCCGAGTAATCATCTCAGACAAGATAAACTAGGGACCTTGGTATCCGTACCGTCGACGTCTGTGTTTCTCACGCAGCGTTTCGTCTTCCCCGGCCCGCCGGCCATCTTGCCTCACAGCGTTACATCCCATGGGGGACGCTGGCCGGAAAAAACAACGCAACAGTGACATTCCATTCCTTTTTTTCTTTCTTTTCTTTTGTTTTTCGCCACCCCCGTCCCAACCTGCCCCCTCCTGGTTTGGTGGGCTTGCCGCACGGGAAGACTAATGTGCCTCTATGCACACTTGCGGGACTCTGTACTAGTTAGTAGTTACTCTGCCTCATCCTCTTCCTCTCTGCTTTCTTTTTCACAATCTTCTCAAGCTAGTAGTGAGCCTTTTTCTCGTCGTGAATATCCACTACATAACCGGAAAGCACCGCAACGCGGCATTGTCATCCCAGTCTAGCTAGCTTCCCTGAATAGTCAAAAGTCAGAGCCTCGCGGGTGCTGAGACGCGTCACATTGGTCTTGTCCGTACGAACGAGCTCCCCACCTGCGTGCCCATCTGCGATCTTTGGAGATGCACCACGCATGTCTCTCTTCTTTTTTTCTGCCCATGGTGTTACTGTGCTCCGTAATCCGTACCTGACACAAAAAGGAAACTCTGCGGCGCACGCATGCATGCACTGCATCCCGTCTTGTTTCCCTCTTTGCTCACCCTGTCCACACCCCCCCCCCCCTCTCCTAAATTGTTGAAGGCGAAAAAAGCCATCCTTTTAAACAAGTTCATTCGTCAAAAAGAGGCCGGCACAACTTGTATCGACACTCAGCCCATAAGATTGACTACCCCTCCATTGGACGTGAACCCTGCACCTCGAAATGGAGGGTCCTGGTCATCCGTTCAATCTCCAGGGCTGAAATGTCACCAAATGTGACCCGTATCGGCATCTCTTGTATGACATCGAGTCAGGTATCTTGTATCTTGTCATGGGACACATCACCTCAAGCAAACAAGAGTTTGCTCGACGTCTGCCGTGCCCAAATCTGAGACTTTTTGTTCCAGTGCGCTGAAAAAAGTGCGCTGAAAAAAAACCCTTTGTCGAAGCATCGAGGCCCAGTTCCCCCGAGCATCACCTCCGTATGTGTTTGGACAGAAAGGTCAGCCACATGTACATGGGCGCCGTTTCCTATTCTCTTCACACCGTTCTGCACAAGTACTATATCATTGCTGCTGCACACCCTCCCATGAAGAGCTACATGCAGATACATGCAGATACATGCAGATACATGCAGATACATGCAGACACGTCGCCAAAACAGCCCATCTGGCTTGGGACGAAGGCCACTAGTTCGACGCACATCCGGGTATGCAAGGGAAAGAGGGGCACAGCCTGCGAAAAGGGCCAGCAGTAACAACACATCCATCAGCGTGCGTCTCGCCACACGGGAAGGAGATGGCAGCGCAGCGCGACAAGAACCTGCTGCAACAGGCGGTGAGGGGCATGCACCGAATCGACGGGGGGGGCGTGTTACATCGACTCGCATGTGGTCGCCTTGACGCTGGCTGGCTGGTCTGACCCCAGTCGCCCAGCCTCAAGCAAGATATTCTGGATATCAAAGACGAATCCCGACCACAAGGGCACAAGAGTCAGTCAGAAACATGGCAAACCTCCAGCAAAACAGCCAAAATGCAGTCTTGCGTGAATTTCAAAAGAAAGAAAATCAAGCTTTGACACAACCTTTTGATCGAAAAGGTGCTGTAAAGTGGTTCGGCCGAGCACTTCACCGATAGCTTGCTGACGTTTCCATGTCGTGCCGCCTTGCTCCATGATCCTGCGCCATAAAGAGATAAAAGGATCATCTGCCAGTATGCGAGCAAAACGAAAAACAGCCACCGGCCGAGTCGTTATTAGGGTCATTGGCAGACTATCTTTCGGAGCGGCGGAGATCTTACCAAGGTCATCAGTATCTGCGGCCGCCTCGGATTTGCAAACCCCACGCCCCAGACCCTGGTCTGCCGGAGGTGGTCTTTGCTTTCGGCTCTCTCACAGGCATGTCGTTCGCTGGACCAGCTCGCCTGGCCGAGGCCGAAGAGCGAGAATGAAATCCCGCCTATTCTTTTTCCCTTGTGAGAAGACTCAGGGCAAGGGCCACAGAAGCCCTACACACTCTCTCTGCTACTCGTTGAGGCTAAGAAAATGATCCTTGATGCTGCCAGGTAAGCTGCTGCAATTCAGTCTACTTGAGCAAGATGGCGCACGATGGGCTTATCCCGAAAGAAAAAGGACAGCTGCTCGATGAAGGGAGATCCGGCACAGCTGCGCGCGCATACTTTGTGCATAAAAGCCACCGATGGAGTGGCTCAGCCAGAGCCAGCGCAGCAAGGTGGCACGGGAATCGCTTTGCTTGCATTGGTCCGGTATGCAAACTGCACATGTGGCAACCCGCGGAAGCACGCGTGCAGAACCGGCCCTCCCAGACTGTTATAGTCATTCCAACTATAAAACGACCGCCAGTTGGGCTGCCATTCAGCCATCAGATGGCTCCGTCCTTGTCGCTCGCAGAATCTTGCGTTACCCAATGCAATACTTATTCCTGACATTGGCGAGAGTGTATAGATAGCAAACGTCGGGGCCACAAGTTCCGATCAAGTTTGTGCATACGACTGTGCCGCCCGACTGCCTCTGCTATGATGCCCTTTGTCGGGGCATGTGGTTGGGCAAGGGCATAATAATCAGTTCGGTGTGGGGTAGTCAGTCTTCCAGCCTTGCTTCTCTTTGGCTTGGACAATACCAGTAGCTTGCCTCGCGCCGAGCCATACAGACGCTATTGTTTCTGCCAAAGAGCCAGGTGCGGGCGGGCTTGGCCAACGCACAACTTTTTCCAAGCTAATAACTTAATCCCTGGCTCGCCCAGCCGTCGTCGCACAAGAAAGGTTCTGTGGCACGCCCCCAGAATGGACGGCAAGTATCCGTCGACGAGACAATCAATCCCATCCATCAGCATAATAATGACCAGCCTGTTCCGCCTCACTTCAGTTGCCTGTCCAGAATGGGGGGGGTCATGACCGGCAGAGGCTTTGATCTAATGCATGTAGCGGCATAGGCACAATGCCCTTGTGCGTCTGTAGATCCGCCAGGCATTTGTGCATAAGCAAGAGCATCGTTATCGAGACCTGAATCGCAAGCAGATCCGAGCAACGCTCGCTTCGGCTGCAACAGCATGATAATCCTCAGGCTGTTAGTCCATCGCTTGAATGATCCCAGCAATAATGCGCTGTCAGTTCATCACGGGCCAGGTCTACGCCCACGCCCCTGTCAATATCCGAATCCTCCCAACCCCGTCCACGACAGCGCGGCATCACTCCTTGAATCGTAGGCAGTCGTTCGCTCCCCCGACAAAACACACTTGGAAAGACGGCCCAAAATTTGAGCCAAGTGGAGGAGAGCGGCCTGGGCTTTTGCCCATCGGCCTTCGCAGTGCTGGTCCGCCCGGATCTTATCCAATTGAGGTTGTAGTGGCGGACATGGCCAGTGTGCCAGAACGACGTGGTGAGCCCTCATTGGACTACTGGTGGTCAGCTCCCAACCCCCGTCCCGACTGACGCCACTTTGTTGTGGATGGACAAGGAAGAAGAAAAGGCGAGAATCCACCACGGCAAGGCTACTCTGCGAACGAGTATAATTTTTCGTGGCAATACAGGTGCACCGTACTCGGTATTGTGTCTTGAATCAGTAAGTTGTAGCTCCATCGACCCGGCCAGGATAGTTTTGCCATCACATTCGCCAACTCTGGAAAGCTTGGGTCATGGCTCGCTCAATCTAGTTGGCGGCTCGTGAGACACCATAGCATTTTATATGTCTGGCATCTCGTATCGAGCACAAGCAGCAGCGTTGTAATTCGACACGCAATTAGCTTGTTCCTGCAGCTTGGTCACCTGTGGACATGTTGACCGGTTTCTGGTGACACGCAAGAACTTTTGTCAAGGCCTTGCGAGCGGCTAGAGTAAAAACAGCAGTAATCCGTAGGCCCAAAGACCCTGGCGTAGACGATCGTTGCCAAACCCTGTAGCCACGCATCCACGGGCCAAAGTCACCCATCGGCTCTGCAGCCTTGGATGGGGTTACGCGGGAAGACTAATGTATGCACGGAAAACGGAGCGCGGGCTGGCGAAACCACGACGGAGCCATCCACCGAGAATGGCATCGATGCTCCTCCCACATGGGCGCCGAGCTTCTGCTTACCCCCTCCTCGTCCCACAGGCGGCGGCAGGTATTATGCAGCCAGAAATAGCGTCGCAGCAGCGACAACCCCCAATATACCTATATCGCACTGCTGGCTGGATCAGAGCATAGTGGCGTGATGCGGCCGTCTTACTGATATTGTCGGGAAGGCCCTGAGCCGATTTTGGCTGTAGCTTTCTGTCTTGTCATGACAAAATTACACTGATAACCCGGATTTCAAAACGGCGAAACATGTCGTCGTCACACTAACTGGCTGCTCTGAGACCTACATAGCCGCTGCGCATGTCATGCAAGTGCTCAATCGGCCAATCGCCCCCGACTAGTTGGCTGCAGGGACTGGCCGCTATCAAAACGCAGCTTGCCACATGTGTAGTGGCTGTATCACACCTTGACGTAGATACCTGACAGCTATGCAGTCAGCAATTATGCATGGGAGGGGCGCGATTTATCGTGCATTGCATTGGTTAGGCTGCGGTCGCGGCGTCGGCTTGCAACGGCATCGGCCGAGTCGTGGATTAATCCGTCCAAGTTCCCAGTCTAGTTGTAATTCTCAGCGCAATAATATTCCTATGCGGAATGCCGCCGCATCAAACCTGGCAATGAGTAATAACGACTCCTTGTAAATAATGTCAGAGAATGGTGTTGCTGGAAGGCTGGCCCCGAGGTCCACATGGGTCAGCCCAAGCAGATTATGTACAAGATCCGGCGGTGCTCCTCCTGATGATGTGCATACGTGGATAACTAGCATCTTGTGTCCAGATCGGTCCCCTGGGGTGTGCTCTGAATTTGGGCGTACCAGACGGACACTGGCCGAAAGTGCCTTTCCGTATAATGAAAAGGCAAATGTAAACTCTGCGCACGAATCGCCGGCGACCATGGTTCAATGCAGAGTCGCGATTGTCGAGAGCAACAGCCTTTGTCGGAGTCGCATGGCTGGCTGATATTGAAGCAAAATAAAATGATAGTACCCACTGAGGCGTTGGGGAGGTGGGGAGAGAATGGCGGAGGCATTCAAAACGCCCCAATCCCATGTGCGTTGTGCCATCAAGAAGGGTGTGGAGGAGAGAAGATGAACGATACGAGGTCTGGCCGTGTCCAACACAGCAGCGAAGGAAGATGTAAAGTTTAGAAGGATGGGGGCGAAACGAGGGTACATGGAGAGCTGATCTGTCACTCTGCCAGCAGAGTGTCTCGGAAGGGCCCAAGGTGCGCTACATTTGGGTCGTGTATCGAGTAAATAGGCGATGCACAGCCTTGGTTCAGGGTGCCGCAATGCAGCCCAAGCGCTTCTAAATTCACATGAGAACCGATACTGGTTGGCTACCGGTCGCTGGCAAGCTGGTCTGACAGCAGTCGGAGTCGGAATCTTGCATTGACCGTGGGCAGATTGGCGGGGCTGTCTGCGCGCCCGTTTTGCTGCAGGTTGGGGGCGCTGACTGTGGCAGGCCGGTATTTCAAGCTTTCGGAGTACATGACGCACTCTAGCCGCTGAGCCGTTGCTTCTGAAGACATGCAAGGAATCGATGAGGTAGGACGCACAAAGAGGCAGTGGAGCGGCAGAAGCGCATGGTTTGACGGTGGCAAGCCCAGCAGCATGCCAGGAACAGCCTCGTGCTGACGCTGGATCCGGTATCGTCAAAGGTGCAGGTTCTACTGATAGTACATTGTAGGGTGAGTGGCGCTGGTGCAGAGGACTTGTTCGTGGCGAGCGGCTGGGATGGTGCAAGATCGAGCGTGTGGGGACGGTATCAACGGGGGGTGAAGCCACCGAGATGCTGTCAAATGTTGGTCTTGCTGGTATTTTGCCCACATTGTGAATAAGGCAATCAATTTATGGAAGTCGAGAGGGTCGGGACTGAAACAGCTGCAGAGAGCCCATGGAGGCCATTTTGCCTGTGGCTGGGCGTATTCGTCAAATAGCATTGCGGTGTTGTCGAGAATGAAGAGGCAAAGAGGGTAATAAGCCGGGGCCAAGGATGAAGATGGTCAGCAATAGATTAGCGTGGTTGGCCTGTTACAGGGTTTGTGGCTGGTGGAGGATGGTGATGGTGTACTTGTAATAATAGCAGTTACATGGACCAGTGTCAGCCAGCCCAAAGCATCGTGGGCGCGGGCAAATTGCTATGCGCCGCTATTCCCTTTCCGAATGAGCCGACACTGGCAATGCACTGAGCGATGGCCGGAGCTTGACGTGATTGTGCAAGATGCTGCTGGCATGTATTGACGATGCAGCGGCGGAGCAAACGAGGGCGTGGTCGAATGAGGTGGTGTTTGGTTCAGATGGTGGAAAAGAGCTTTTGAGGCAGGTAAAATCTTGGCGGGGTCAATTCCCGAACAAGATGGTTGTGTGGACCGCAATATTGCGAGAGGCGAAGTCGACATATAATCGATGTGCTGGTGTTTTTTCCATGACTTTGCGTTGGGATATTCATGACGTTTGTGGGGGCAGTGTGTATGGCCAGAGCCAATGCCAGACGAGGCCGAAGAAGTTCAGCGCCGAGAAGGATTGACCAAGACAGAAGATAAAAGATGCCACGGGAGACGGAGAAGAATCCGATGTGCAAGACTCTAGGGTGGGTAAAATCGAACATGTAAAGCTGTGAAGGCAGGCACGATGGGAGCAAGCGAGACGGGAGAATGTGGGCTGGCGCGCCGGACAGAGTCAAGACGCTGGCAAATGGGATTAGGCGCTGCGCGAGACACCTCTACCTAATCTCAAGGTGGATGGCCCTTCAGCGACGGGGCGCCCTACAACGGACTCCTTCAGCGGTGTGAGCCTTGACATTCTGGATGCCGAGGGCTGAACAGTGCCCCAAAGCCCACCAAAAGAGCCAACTACGGATTACCTTAGAAATAACTACTAGTACGTACTCCGTATCCGTACGGAGCACTGTGCTTGTAGAGGCGGCGGCTGCCCCACTTGCCAGCTGGCGACGGCCGCTGACAGGTTCAACGCTTTGCCGCTCAACTCAGGCTGCTGGTGGGGTCATCCATGATCACCCGCGCTCGTTAATGGAGTAACTTGATCATTTATGACGCTTGGCATGGACCAGTCTGTGGTGATTGCGAGGTGCTGGGCTGGCTGGGTGCTCGCCATTCCCTGCGCAAGTTGTTGGCGCGGCCGTTGTTCATTTTGCCGTGCTGAGACGGGTACCGAGTGTGTGACGGTCCAAGTTGGGCATACCTAGAATGTGGTTGTCGCTGCTGTTGCTGGTTGGTGGCTGCCACTGTTCGGTAGACCTTGGTGACTAGCCATACCTACCTAGGGGCTCCATGGCGGCTCCGCTGTGATGTAGTTTGATGCCTCATGGCGGGCCCAGCCACTTCATCATTGGCCCAATTTGTATCTGTATCAAGCCAAATTTATTCATCAATCAATTCCTTTGCTAATTGATTGCCTGCTTTCTCTTCCCAAAGCTTGTGACGATTAGTTGCTCTGATTGGTGGCTGGGGAAAGCCCTCGTGGCATTTGTGCTTTGCGGGCGAACCAACGGCTGCGTGGGCGGTCTGCACTGATGCTGTGCTGCTGGGGGTCCCCATCCAACCCCTCGCTGCGAGTTTCGATGAGCCAGATTTGACAGGGCGGGCGAGCCTGCATTAATGCACGCTTGATGCCAATGCCATGCACAATCCCCTAGCAAGGAAAGTAAAAATTATAGAAAAAAGCAACAGTCGGATGCAGGTCGATCTGGGCCCCAAAGATATTTTTGGGAACCTAGCCGGCGCTATCGGGGTCCGCTAGCACGACTTGGAAACGGGCTGGCTGGGGACAGGTGAGACAGCGTGCGAGGCTGGCTGGCTCTATTCGGCGTTGGCCAGGCCAGCAAGACTTTGCCTGCCCGACTGCTGACCATGGTTCACAGGGGGGGCGGGTGGTCTTGGACAAGGGCACGAGGCGGCACAGAGATTGATCACTGACGGTGTAGGAGGGGGAGGGGGGGGGGGGAAGGGGGGGGCAACCAGCAAAAGGTGCAACAGTCATAGAAACTTGTGAAATGGAATTAAATTGCCGTTCCATCAATCTATTCGGCAGTCTGGGAAGGAGAAAGAGAGAGAGCGAGAGAGAGCGGAAAGTTTGCTCGTCAATGCCGCGGGTGCCCAAGCTGACAGAGTAGAGTTGGTTATTACTTGGGTGGTAATAGGAGGAATGGGTTATGCGCTGGCGATTGCGGGCCTCGTTCCGCGCCGCCATGAAACCCAGCGCTCGCTCCAGCTCCCCAGCTTTACTCGCCATCTTCCCTGCTAGGTACAGGGAAAGCCCTTGAAAGTTTGCGGTGTAGCGACAGGATTGGTCACTGTCATTCACTACAGTTTGGACCTGGAGCCAGCCGTGGCCCGCTCATCAGGTCGCTAGCTGGCCGTTGGTACGGAGTAGCTGATTCAGAGTGAAGAAGGAAGGCAAAAAACCTTCGGCTCCATATATACACATGAGGTAAATATAACTAATCGCTTAAGCTTCTGTTCCTGGCTAGAAACCCAACAGCAGCCTAGCTTTGATGCAACGCGCGCGTCATATTCGGGGCCAAGAAGCATCAAGTTCGCATGAGAGCAGGCGAATGCAACGAACAGGGCCTGGGGGATAACGTTGGAAACAGAGGACCCTGGCGAGGGAAAAAAAAATGCCGGCCGGCCAGCGTCGAAACGTGCCAGGGGTTCAATGTACATACAGGTGTAAAAAGGAATAGCTTTTCCGGCCCCGACCCTGGCTGCCCAAGAGAAAAGCAAATCATAGCCATTACAACGCCCGAGACACACAGCGAACAGAAAAACGAAGACGGCAACGGGATGCTAAATACGTACGCATCATGGAGAAGCTGGGATGAAAGAGCGGCCAGGGGGCTGGGCCAGGCTCTCGCCCAAGCTCGCTTGGCTTTGAATCAATATATGATGATTGGGAGAGAAAAGAGGGCTCTGACCTGTCCCGTGCAACTGTGATGCCCTAGTCGACCAACCCCCGGGGAAGCACCATGGTATATTGAACTACGAAGTACCAGTAGTCATGTTGAGACTTGGTATGAATACGAAAGGATTGTTTCTGGTCTATCAGAAACTGAACTGGATATACTGATAGCGGTCCTTGCAAAGAGACCCTGGTATTGCACCACAATCTTGTTTCATGCAAGACACGGAGCACAGCAGCGGCATTGACATCTGTCGTCTTGGCTCCGAGAAGCATTGAACGATGCTCCAGAGGCTTGGCCAACACACCCTTGTGGGAGCGCGCGATGACGCCCCTCTCCACATGGCCGCCTCCACCGGCGGCCAACTAGCCATTATGCTACCACTGATACTCGAAATTCACTGGCTGTTAGCCAGTTTGGCTAACAAAGCGGCCCAGCTTTGTTGTCGGAGACGAAAAGGCTAACTAGCTAGCTCGTCGTTGCTGACCACGGGGCAACCCACCCAAGGGCGCGGCAGCGCGAACTGGATTGGTCCCCGTATCGGAGCTAGGGCTGTTTTTACTTTTTTTCTTTCATGGTCGTTGGGCGGTGACTGGAGCTTGAATCGATTGCCGGGCTGGATTAGCGAAGATGGAGGCATGATGGGCTGTTTTGCTCGATCGAGAAATAACAATTGGGTTCACGCACACGGAGCACGCACATTGACCCGGGACCGTTTAACCGACCCAATGAGCAACTATCTTGATGAGAAATGCGGCGGGCGGAATGGGCTATAGCCGTTCAGGCGTCGTTGGTACGACTCTCGAGTGTATTATTATAGCGACTGACACATTCACCCACACTTTTCTTATTCCTTCGCAAGGCGGGACAGGCAACAGGGAACGGACAACACAACACACCTACACCCGCGCGAGGGCCGATAACAGTAGAGTGCGGGCTGCGATTCGCCAACCCTGTCGAGCTCCATCCGGAGCCAACTGGCGACGGGGCTGGGACGGCAGAGGACGGCAAATGCAAAAAAGCTGGTGATTGAGAAGGAGAACAGATACGAGATAAGAAAACCACAGGGTGCGAAATGGGTAACTAGAGATGGCTGCTATATCGGGAGAGAGATGTTGCTCTTGAACGGCCGACAACAAGCACGATCCGAATCGTGCAGGAAAAAAAAAAGAGGGATAAAATAATGAACAAGGAAGGGTTATTAATAATTAGGGCAGATGGTTGACCGACTGACTTGGTGGAAGCTGAGAGGTCAGCAGCTACGGGGGCAAGAGGAGAGATGAGGACATGGGGGGGAGGCCCGGGAGGAGGGGGCGGGGGGGTGAAGCGGCTGGTGTAATGTCTCGCTGGGTGCTGAGAAGGCGGACGGGAGCAGTGGCACAGAGTTTAAGGGGGGGTGTGTGATGGCAGGCCATCGCCCGCTAGCATCTGGTGTTACCAAAAAAAAGAAGAGGCAGGGAAAAAAAGAAGATGGAAGATGTGTTGGCAGTGAATCCAAAACATTATAGAACTATGAGTAGAGGCGCAGGCAAGGAAATAAAAGGAAAAGCTGGCCCATGTCTCGACAACATGGCTCATGATTGTGCATATACAAGTGCTGGCGGGCAAATGCTTGCGGGCAAAGAGGCAAGCGGCCCAGGGCTGCCCCAAGCTTCTGTTGAGGACAACACGACACAACACGACACGACACGACACAAGACAAGAGGTGAGTGAGCTGACGCCCGCTCGGTCCACTCAGATGCTCGTCCTCGTCGGCCTGTGTGCTGGCCCGTCATTCAGGGCTGAGGTATAACTAACAACTTCAAGAGGGGTGAGATTGGGTGAGATGGGGGGGACGAAGAGGGCGGATCTGACAGGAGCGGCTTTGGCTGGCTGTAGGTACCGTGCAGCGAATCTTGTACTGGAGTGTAGCAGCAAAAGAATTCGCGGACTTGATATAGATACCAAGAATTCACTGAAAAATACCTTGGCCAAGAATTCACTGACAAAATATACCAGCCAAGAATTCACTGCAAACATATACCAGATATTCACTAACAAAATATACCAGGAATTCACTAACAATTACGGATATACCAGCACAAAAGGCGGCACTCGCTGGAGACGCCACTGTACCAGTATTACTGCTGGGCAAATGTCTCTGCAGCCCCAGCTCATCACTCCCTCGACTATTTTTTTTCTTTTGCCTCGATTCCCCTGCAGCGGCAGCAACAAATTCAAGACCACAGAGAGGGTTTCTTTGGATATAAATAAATCTTCTTTGAATAGAAATAAGCAACACAACAGGCCGACTTGGGTAGGAAGAATGAAACAAAAAAGACATCTCGTCTGCCCACCGCTTGACCGAAGCTGGTAAAACTTGGACCCAAGGCCAGCAAGGTCCCTTGGTCCCCTGTCTGTCACTAACCGGACCCTACGGCTAGCTCGTCTTTTCAATTTACTTGCTCGATTTTTTTTCGACTACCAATTGTCCCCAGTCCTCCCCCCAGTCCACCATCTTGACCACCCCTCCCCTTCAGACCAAAGGCCCCCCCTCCCCTCTCAGGCTCCTCTCCGTGGCCCAACTCCTCCCGATGGGCGCCAAAGAAAAAAAAAGAGAATAAATGAAAAATTCAATGTTCTGACAGGGGACTGACTAAACGGCGCCTTTTTCTTGTTCTCTACGGAGTACCGGTACGGAGTACGCTCGACAAACGGACAGCATCTTGTTCCTGCTGATACACGCCCCCCCTCTCACAAAAAAAACCCCCCTGAACGCCCCCTCCCCCCCCAGCACCCGGCCAAGTTGACCGGCCTCTTCTCTTGCTCTCCTCTTGCTCGTCTTCTCTCACCACACGCCCAAAAAAACAAAACCATCCCCGGCCCAAGCTCCAGCTTCTTGTAGGGCCTCTCCTCTCTCTCTTCCATTTTTCTATCCTCCCATCGTTTTAAACCATTGTCCTACTCGGTCTTCAAAAGCATCTTTTCCTCGCTCCCTCTTTTTTTTTTATAACCACTTCTTCTGCTCTTCCCATCCTAAAACCTCGAACCCTCCTCCGCCGCCGAGACCCCCCCCTCTCCCCTTGGTCCATCACCACCCGCTTACCGACCTCTCCATTTTTTCGCCAATTCTCTCAGACTCTGTTTCGAGACGGCAGGAAGGAAGAAAAGAAAGAAAACGGTACGGATTCCTCTTTTGCCCCCTTTTTCGTTTTTATTATGTTGCTTGCTTTTACTGTCAAAATCCACAACGGTTCCTGTCTCACTCAATTTCTCGCCATAATGCATGTTGGTTGATGCGCTGCGCCGCCATCCTCTGCCCTCTTGACTCTTGCCCGCTTTGCACCACCACCACCACCTCGTGTACTTACTTGCTTCTGCCCTGGTCAGCGCACCCAGCCTTCTTCTCAATTGCATTATATCCCCCCCTCCCCGGCCGCTCTCCCGCCGTTTGCTTTGCTCCCCCATTGTCTCCTCCTTTCTTCTTCATGCGCCTCTGCCTCCTCCCGTCTTGTCAACCTTGCAGCTAACCGCATTGCATTGCAGCTGTCGACGCCATCTGACCTCCCCCCCCGCTAGTTGACGTTGTCGCTGTCCTCGTCGTTGTCGTCGTTGTCAAGACATTCAAACGCCGACTACACCTCCTCACCGTTTGCAAACCTTGCGCGCGCCTCCTACTACCGCTCCGCCGTCTCTTCCAGCCTCGTGCCAAACGAAGCCTCCCGTCTTGGACCAACGACACCACCGCCTCCTCGCGATATCATCGTCGGCCTCTTCCACCGCCTCCAGCCTTTTTTCCTCTCATATATACCCGTCTGTCTTGCCTCTCTCGACAGTCGCGCCCAGCTTCTTGCTAGAGGAACCGCTTCTCTCTCGAATGTATCACGATTAAGACGACTTGTAATTGATGCCCTTTTACGATTAGCACGCCTTCTCTTCGACCATCGTCGCACAGGTCTACTCTCTTGCGCCTCTTGCTGCTAGCGTTTCTTCCTCTTGCAATATCCTCGACATCCATTGTCACCTCCACGACTGCAGGCTTGCGCCCTCTCTTGTTCCGCCGCATCAGCCACTCTGATCCCAGCCAGAGTTGTACTACAAGCTCTCCCCTCCCCTCTCGCTAGTTCCACCATCGACAAACGAGTATTTATGAGCCTTGACAGAATACCGTCATTTGCTCTGCCTCCTCTTGGCCACGCCCAATCTTCCACCGCCTCGTCGCCGCGTCTGAGCTCCATCGCCTCCCACAACGGCTCCCAATCCTCCTTCACCTCGGCCGCCTCCTCCAACGGTCCCAAAACGCCTTCGCCCACACTGCCCCTCAACGCCATCACAGGTCCCCCCACTAACATTGTCCGCTACGACGCTATGAATCACCCGCCCGACCTGTACTATGCCCAGCACCTCTCGGCTGGCCAGCCCTCTGCGCCTCAGACGGTCACTTCTAGCGCCATGGGCCACTATCACCAACAACCGCCTCCCATGCTGCAGTCCAACCACGGCCAATACTCCAATCCCGCACCCTACTCCTACGGCTACGCTAATGGCCTGACATCGCCGCCCGCCGCGCCACCCTCCGTCTCCAATGGCATGGCTGCGCCCCAAAACGTTCTGCCTTTGCCGGGCGGTGTCCCCAGCCAAAACTCGTTGCAACAACCGTACGCCCACTTTGACAGCACCGGACAGCAGCCCCCGCCCGGCATGAAGCCTCGTGTGACTGCTACTCTCTGGGAAGACGAAGGCAGTCTCTGCTTTCAAGTTGAGGCCCGCGGCATCTGCGTAGCTCGTCGTGAAGGTACGCTTTTTTCGGGCTCGTGTTTTCGACATGACCCTCGCTGGGGTACTTTGGTATAACTTGCTGACCATCTATTAGACAACCACATGATCAATGGCACAAAACTGTTAAACGTCGCTGGCATGACCCGTGGCCGCCGCGATGGTATTCTCAAGAGCGAAAAGATCCGCCATGTGGTAAAAATAGGTCCCATGCACCTCAAGGGAGTCTGGTATGTTGATTGATTCACACGAGGTACAACAGCGTAGAAACTAAGACACGAAAGGATTCCTTATGAGCGGGCTCTCGAGTTTGCCAACAAGGAAAAGATTACCGAGCTTCTCTATCCTCTGTTTGTACACAACATTGGCTCTTTGCTCTACCATCCCACCAACCAGAGCCGCACCAACCAGGTCATGGCCGCTGCCGACCGCCGCAAGCAGGACCAGGGCCAACAGATGCGCACCTCGTCCAGCCACGGGTTGCCTTCAATTCACCACCAGCAGCAATCCGCCATGGCCCAGGTTCCCGGGAATCAACCCACATTGGCCTCTCACAGCTCGCTGGCGCGTCCCGGTCTAGAACGCGCGCACACATTTCCTACACCGCCAACCAGTGCCTCGAGCGTAATCAATGGCATGGGTGCTTCTGAGGGCTTCAACTGGCACAGCCAAGGCATCAACGGCCAGCAGGCTACTACGCCGCCCGGTACCTCACTACAGTCTCTTCAGTCGTACCCCTCGAGCGCTCACGGCGGCTACGACAGCCAACGCCAGATGTACAATGCTCCCTCGACGCAGCAGTCGCCATACCAGAGCACTGCCAATTCCTCTCAGGACCGTCTGTACGGTCAGGCTGGTTCGTACCCCAAACACGACATGGCTCCACCATTGAGCCGTCCAGCTACCACGGGCATTCTTGCTGACCACTCCCAAGCCAAACCGAACGGTGTCATTCCCTCTGAACAAGCTGCTCCTCAGCAGCCTGGCGACGAGGAAGGTGAACACGAGCAGGAGACAGAGTATACCCACGACAGTGGCTCCTACGACCCTACTCGCGCGTCCTACAATTACAGCGCCCCAAGCGCTTTGCCCAGCGACAGCAGCAACATGCCTCCTGAGATGACGGGCTCTCCTAACCACCCGCCCGCTTCTGGCCGTGCCACCCCCAGAACTGCCGCGCAGCCCCAGTCGTATTATCAGCACGGGGGTTACACACCTCCTCGCGTGCAGCAGTCGAGCAACCTCTACAATGTCATGAGCAACGATCGCCCTACCACCAACGGTGCTACCAGCGGTGATGTCTATGCTCCCGCGGGCGAGATGCCGGGTTCCATGACCAATGGATATGCTCCTCGTCCTGTGCTCAACGGTGTTGGCGCTGGTGTCAAGCGCGGCCGTGACGACGACGAAGTTACCAACAATGTCGGGTCCGTCGACCTGAAGCGTCGCAAGACCATGATGGAGACGAGTGTTCCCGCTCCCGTCTACGACGCCATGAACCAATCTGCCTCTGCTGTTGGAGCACCTCCCCGGCGATAAGTGCACGTGTCCTGCATGTCACGACGACTGCCGCCTGCGTGTCAGAACGACTGCCCTAATGTTTGCGCCGCCCATTGATGCAAAACGAATTGATCCAACATTCGTCATGCTGCTGGGCATCGCGTTCATTTTGTCCATTTCCATCAACTGTCAAAATTCTTCACCTCTTTTATTCTATTTTCTAGTCACTTCTGCGTCATTCTAGCGCAAGGCTAGCGGTTTGAACTCTTTTCGATCCCTGCAACAACAATGCGCGACGAGTCACGAATTTTTTACGATTTGTTACCATTTATTCAGTCAATTTTTCTTCACGGCTGCGCAGCGTCTCGACGAGTCACGCCTCACCATACCGATTATCTTTGGACTGATCGAAAAAAGGCCTTGTCCCACAGTGGCAGATTTCTCATATTGTGGTTTCTGTCTGGTCCTAGACGTTTGAAGCATTCTGTTTCTTGTATATACCGCCTGTTACGACCCCCAGGTGGAAACAATGAAGCTGAAGCTAATTGGGCGCCATGGAAACCAGCAAAAAAAGCCCAGTTGAGAAATTCACAAGCCTCTCTCTTATATACAATGAGGCGAAAATGACGATTGTTTCTTTTCTAGAATGCCTTTTATCATTGGGAAGAGTTGGAAAAAGGGCATTTTATTTGGAAACGGAAGAGACACCGGATGCAAAACAAAAGCCGGTGATGACTTTATGACCTGTTATTCTTTATTCATTTTTTTTCATGGCATTTTATTTCTATTTTTTCCTCGAAACAGACCACCACTTTTTGGTGCTTTCTTCTTCTTCGTTGGACATGTTGCTTTATTAGTTGACGATTCATGAATGACAATAAAAGTTATTGAGGATTTAGCGTTGGCGGCCTTGAATAACTTGTGACTGTCTGCAACGGTGAGGTACTGAATTTGATTAATTATGACAATCCAGACACGTCCTTGGGTGAACTTATTCAGATGGAGTGTACTTCTTCACGGAATACGAGATCACCTACACTTAACGCCTTGGACCCCGATGCAAGACTACACATACAAAGCTTCTTTAACCTGTCATGCCTGCGTTTTCTCTTTGATGCTTCTTTTAATTTTTTCGTTTAGCATACATGCACAGCGATGCACAATGCGCGGCTGCATAATCTATGCACAAGTCGCCGTCACGTGTAGCTGTACTCGGTGGTACCGTTGCTTAGCCAACACCATCACATACGACGGCTCCCTGCATGTGGGTTCTAACAGTGACCCCCGGCATGGTGACGGCTTTATTTTGGCATGAAACGACATTTTGTTTTGCATCTTCAAACAAACTCATACAACAACAGACGAAGATTTCATCTCAAGTTTGAATGAGTGAATTGCATACTAGAGTTTCCGTTTTCTTCTGCTTTCATGCGTTTGAGCTTGCACACAAACACAAGAAACACGAATACTAAATCACAGCAAACGAAAGACGACGGGTCACTACAGAAAGAAAGTCATGTTTCCGCTATCACCGGCCCGTGATGTCGCTCTCAACAGCTCGCCGAGTCCCCGCCGCTTCGACAATGATTACGAGGTTCGCAAGTACACGGTGTCTTGCACGTCCGCAAACCCCAATGACGAGGACGGGGACAACAACACCATGTCGTCGCCACTCATCAGCAACATCAGCGCCATAACGACGGCCACGCAACGCAGCCAACAGGAGCACGGCAGCGGGCCATCCCTGTCGCCCGGCCATCGCCGCCGCCATAGCCGCGTCATTTCGGGGACGGAATTGTCGCCACTCAAGATTCTCAGCCGCAAGCGCAGCAGCGAGGAGCAGCACCTCGCAGGAGAGAGTATGGGGCCGCCGCCGGCGCGGAATGCTAGAAAGATTTCGTCGCCGGAGAAACGCTTTCCGGTCAAAGTGGGCGGGGACGGAGGTGCAGCGGTGCGTGAGAGGCAGGTTAGCCTGGAGGAGGCGATGTGCACGAACGGAGGCGGTCTGCGGCGCGCGATTGACATTTTCGAGGACGACGAGGATAAAAGCACAAACAGCAGCCACGGAGACGATGGCGGCTTCAATCCGGACGAGTCGGGGGTCAGCACGTTTAGCACGTTCTCGGCCGTCCCGACGCTCACGAGCTATGCCAACTGGCGCGCGCAGCAGAGCCCGGCCAAGCTGGCAGCCCTGTCTGGCGTTTCGTCGTCGCGTTCAAGCACCAGAGATGAGGGTGGCAACACGACGAATCTTCTCATGGATTTTACCGACTCGCTGCGACACCCGCGGCGCTCGCCGGAGCGGAAGCTGCCATCGTCGAGCACGCTGCCGAATCTGACGACGGCGACGCCCAGCAGAGCCGGCGTCACGACAACGCTCATCGACTTTGACATTCCGCCGCTGCCGACGCCGCGCAGTGTGCCCACGATTTCCTCGCGCGAGCTCGAGTCGCTAAAGTCGGGCTTTTTGTCGGAAATTTCGGCTCTCAAGGCGTCACTGAGCGGCAAGGAAGCCGAGGTGCGCGCGCTCAAGACGGCGGTGGGCGACGCCGAGACGCGCGTCGGCGAGTCGCTCGAGAAGCTCCGCGAGGAGGCGGCGCTGCGGGAGCAGGCGGTGGCGGAAAAAAACGACTGGGCGCGGCGTGGTGGCGAGATGGAGAGTGTGCTGCGGAATCTAAAGGATGAGCTGCTGCAGGGTCAGCGGGACCGCGAAGAGGCGGAGCGGAGGCTGGAGGAAAGCGACAAGAGGCGCGAGGCGGCGGAGATGCTCCACCAAGAGGCCGAGAGCAGGATTGCCGGTCTGCGTGCGGGCAGGGAGACGGAGGAAGGGAAAAGGGCATCGTCGTCGTCGTCGTCGCCGCAGCAGACGAATAAAGAAGTGGAAATGGCGGTGGAGAGAGTGGCCCGCGAACTGCATACCCTCTACAAAGGCAAACACGAGACCAAAGTGATGGCTTTGAAAAAGTCGTACGAGGCACGGTGGGAGAAGAAGGTCAAGGAGCTGGAGCGGCGCGTGCACGAGCTGCGCGAGGAGAATGCGAGCTTGAAGACGGCCGACCCGGACGATACCATGGCTGTCATTGCCGCCGCGCAGGCACACGCGGAAACCGACAAGAAGCAGGCGAGCCGCGACCGCGCGACGATGAGGGAACTGCACGCTACGGTGCAGCGTCTCGAGGCCGAGGTCCAGTCGGTGCAGGCGGATAACGGGAATCTAAGAGAATTGTTGGAAAAGGAGAGGGTGGAAAAGGGAGAGCTGGTGCAGCTGGCGGAGGAGATGATGTCGATGCAGAGTTTTGTTGGTGGTGGCAACAGCAGCAGCAAGACGCCTGCATCACGACAGGGGATGCCTGAAATAGGGTTGACTGCGGGGGCAAAGACGCCGGGGAAAAGACCGACGTCAATGTATACAACGGCAACAACGCCGAGAAGGCTGAGCGTGGGGAAAGCGTCGGGCTTGCGCGCACCGGGGTCGGCGTACCGTGGAGGGTCAACGGCGGCGGCGGCGGGGAGTGGGTTGAGGATGATGCCTGGAAGGAGTGGCATCTTGAGCGGCATCGAAAAGATGGGCAGTCATCGAGGTCGTGGGCAGTGAGAGTGAAGGAAGGAGGTCCCCGGACGGTTTTTTGTTGTATGAACTGGAATGAAGTTATGAAATGTTGGATGGACTGGATGGATGAATGGTGGACGGATGGATGGGCTGGATATGTGAAGCGTGTTGGATGAAGTATTATGAGCGAGGATTGTTTTTCATGTCGTCGTGGATGACTGGCGTTGATACCATTGTTATTCGAAACATGCTAATGATGATGACTTGCGTTTCTTTTCAAATGTTACCTGTCGTGACCTTGCACATGTTGACTCGAGTCTGTGCTATCTTCCAACTACTTTGTGCGAGAAACACTAGTGAGCATACTTGAGTCCAGTGAAAGTTGAAATATGAAGAATGGCTGATGAAAGTCGGAATGAGAAGAAAATGAACCAGCCGAGTAGATTATGATATTTGGTTTATAGTAGTCCTGTAAGAGTTTAATCGCATTCTGGAAAAGGCCATGAAGATGTTTCCGAAAGCTGGCTCTATTGTGGTTGGCAAGCTTATGATAGAGATCATCTGCAGAACCCATACCTGTCCCCTAAATTTCCACAAATGCTTGACGCCCAGATCTCTCTGGCGACTGATTGAAAATACCGTACAATTCCTTCAAAAAGGACCGTGTAGCGTTGAGCCACGGCTGCTCCCCCGCAACCCTCTGGCAAGCATCGTCGCAAACAGCATGATTCTTGCCACCCCACACGACGAACCCATCAACATCCTCATGTCCCTCTAGCGCTCTCAGCTGACTCTGCCAGAGACTGACTGGATAAAACGAAAACGGGCTGCCGTGATACTGCGGCCACACAAACGGCCAGACGGGCAGCGCGCCATCAACCGCCTTGCTCTGCGCCAGCACCGTCTCCAGCGCCTCGCTCCACCTGTTCAAACTGCCGGAAAACGTATACGCCGACGGAAAAAAGGCGTGGCTGCTGTGGTTGGAAATCAGCGCCCTGTAGTGCCCAAACAGCGTCGCGGGCGTGTTGCCCGCGAGGCCGTACCAGCCAATGATTTGGCCCGGCGGGAGCACGGCCGCCGCCCACGTCTGCAGCGTCTGCATCGTGGCGAGGTTGACGTCTGCGGTCGCGGCCGCTCTCAGGTAAATGTTTTCGCAGTCGAGCACGAGAGGGTAGCCCGGGTGCACGGCCCACTGCGAGACGATGCGCTGCCAGTCCTGCTGCGTGGGCAGGGCGCCGTCGGCGACGAGCGGGTTGCAGACGTACGCGGGGATCCAGTTGATGCTCGAGGTGCCGAAGCCAATGGTGGTGTTGGTGTAGGCGGTACTGTCAAAGACGACGAAGGACGAGGCGTTGGCGAGGCTGGTAATGGCCAAGATGGCAGCCAGAAAAGGAAGCATTGTGCGTGGGCTGCGAGATGGGAGATAGGGAGGTGCTGTGGATAATGTAGAGGATGGTCATGAGCTCTATTTATCTTTTCAAGAAATGGAGCATTTTGTCAAATTCATTTGAATAATAAGTCCTAGTTAGCATCATACAAGTACATTATGAGGCAAGTTAATGACGTGAGTTCTGTAGCGGGGTGCGGATCACGGACCGGATCGCGGCCCCGAATTCGCCGGAGCTACGGTGCGCTCGGGGTTGAGCATGACGGGCGCTCATTTTAATAAACAAAGGCCCTTTTACAGACTGTGATGAGCTGTTGAGCACCTTATCAAACAGTTTCCATGTACATTTTTGCAGTTCTACGGCTTCGGCGCTTCGGCTATTATTTGGTAATGATAAATATCTTTATTCCTAGTATTCTCGGTCACTTATCAATAAAAGCCATAAGGGTTCCCTAATGCTCGTTCGTTCAAAATCGTGTCATCAAGAAATGTCGGATAGTCCATGCTCTCCAAAAGCGGGAGCTGCGCGTCCCAGTCCCACGACGGCCCGGCCTCGATTGCCTCCCTTCCCTGTTCATGATGAGTTTGCGCAAAACTTGATGCAACCGCAAGACTTTTACAAACGGTGGTCTGCGTCTTTGCAAACCTCTCCGGTATGTGCTTATCGCGAGCTTGCGTCCGAGCGATAGGGAACACCCCTAGCGGATTAAGAATGTAATCCAGCGAAAAGTGCGAAGGGTTTGCCGCCTCGGCAGTACTCTCTTGATCATTCGGCTGAGTAGTCCCATGGCGCTGTACGATGCACTCAAAATGCTTCAGCGCTTGACTGGCAGACTCTGCAAATAAATCCACCTTCATGTACTGCTGCATGAACTGTAGCACCATGAGATTCGTGCGTAGCATGCGACGGTACTCTGAATCGCTGTAGTCTGGCAGAAAGCTCACATCTGCCGCTCTGGCTGAAGCCAGCGTTGTGACAAGAGTACTGCTGCAGACCTGGGCATGTATTGCGTAGGGCATGTCAATCATGCTCTCCCGATGACATTTGTAGAGGCTCTCAAGCAGCCCTGATATGAGCGTTGCCCGATACGCGCAAGTCTGGTGGCAACGCTGTCGAAATTCAGAGGGCGCATCTTCACGGAGCTGCGCCGTGGCCGAGCTGGGAAATACGAGACCAGCTACTCCGACCCGGTAGAGGTCAGTCCAGGTCTGCGCAAGCAGTATGTGCAAGCCGTAGTACAAGTTCAGGCGGCTGGAAGCTTTAAACAGATACGTGTTACCGTTGTTTATTCGGAGAGCAGATGGGATAGACTGCTCGAGAGCAGCGAGGCGCTTCTCGAGGCGCTGAAACTGCGAGCCACAGAGAGGATCCCAAGGTTCGTCGCCATCGATGTGCTTAACATACCGTAAGATGCTGGAGCGCAGTGACATGGCACGAATATAATAAGCTCTCAGATCCAAATTCTCAGCAGCTTCGCCAGCATATCTTGCTCCAGTTGATGGAAGTAGAGTTCCCATTCCTAATGTTTCGGTAACACAGGGCTGGCCTCGAATAAAGTCCTCTTCTCGACAAGGCAGCTGCAAACGAGCGTCATCACTAGATATGAGCTTGAGCTGGTCAATGCCGCATTCAATGAGAGCGTCTTGCAGGTAGCAAGCCCAGAACAATCTCCGGCGCGACTCCCTAGTATCGCTCGAAAGAGAGCCTTCAGACACACATAAAAGGTCATTGTCGTGCTCCAGGTTGAGTTGCAAGATCTGTACTTGCCGCGCTACCATGCCAGATATCAAAAGAGCTTTCGTATGATCGCCGGTTCTGATGAGTTGCTCGTGCAGCAGCACAGACACCATCAAGTGCTCCACCGTCGAGGAACCAAAGTTGGCAAACACGCGTTGCATGGCGCTTGCCGCCCAGCCGCGGCCCGCCTCGTGGTATCGAAGGCTCGCTGTATTATCACTCGATGTGCCTGCGATTTTGGCGTACATGAAGGGAGCAGCCAAGGCGCACATGACGTACACGAGGCCTGAGGAATCCGCGTGCAGAGCCTCGTGCTCCTTGAAACGGTCCATGAATGTTGGGATGTGAATGAAGCCCAAGCACCGAACACTGTGAACTTGAGCAAAGTAAATGTCAAGGAGCTCGCGCACACGATGGGACGATGGGAGAGCAGCAGAGCTCAACCAGCCAGGCAAGGTGCCCTGCAGTGCTTGCGGGGGCGACGTGGTCGTAGATGACTGGCCATGTTCGGACTCGCTTGTGGTCTGCTCTAGGAAGGTGCAATTCAGACGCTTTTTCCTGCACCTTGCGCAGGACTGCTCGCCAGAACATTTGGTTTTGGACTTTTGGCAGGCCATGCAAGAGCGGGACACTCGACGCCGAACCAGGCCGGTCTGCGTAAAGTTGCGACCAGACTCTTCATACGAAAGTGCGGCGCTGCGTGTCCTTGACCTGGGAATGGTTGCGTAGACGCATCTTGTGCCAAACTGAATGCAATTCCGGCAGGATTGTGGGTTACGGTCACACTTAATCTACTCTTATTAGCACCCGGTCTTGCAGGACAGTCTGAAGAAAGACGCAGCACACTGTCTCAATCGGGATGGGATGGCAAACCTTGCGTTTCCGGCAGACGACGCAGCTGTTGAGCATTGTTGAAGATTGAGAATATTCACATCAAAGCTGCAAAGAGGCAGTAGCGACCAGGCTTGCCACTTTGGATGTATTGATTGTGTAAGTAGGTTGTACATTGTGGCAGCGCGCGCGGGGATGCTCAGGCGCTAGACAGCTATCGCTGACCTCGGCGTTTCTAATCCAGCAGTTGGATCGCGTCTAGTTGTATTCTGGATGCCGCGTCCTCCGGTGAACGATTTTTAATAAGCCTCCCATAAGCTATGTATCACAAGACCTGCTGTAGATCCAATAGTCCTGTTTCTTATGAAAATGCTTACTGAGGCATCTACCAGGATTGGTCCTTTGTCTCGGTTCAGCGAGATGCACTATAATTATAGATATAGTTCAGTAGCGCGCTAAACTCGTGCAGCTGCAACGAGGTCTAAGCCGAGGCTATCTACGCATATTAGCATCAAGTCTAAACAATTGACCTTATGTATTTAATTCTGACAGGTATTTACTGAATAAAGTGTTCAGTCCGCCATACCATTCCCAACCATGGCTGATTTTATCACCTAAATCACTAGGTATGTATAGAGGTCAAAATGGTGCTAGAACTGACGTGAACCACCCCTGTAATTGCGCCTTAGGACGGTCAGATCGATTCCTAAACAGGTACAATGCCTTTTCCTCTCGATAATCAGTGGTTGGTATACTCAAGTGTTAGTCACTTGCATCCGGCTATTTCGCCCAAGCTACCCAAAAAAAAATGTTGAAATTTTGATAGTGCACATCTCTGTCAGGCAATGCGTACCTCGATTTGCCAGTAAAACTTACCATTAAAACCCCCTTCTAATTAGACAGCGAGCAGTCATCAGTGTATATAGATTGTCAGAGTAGTGACATCTTACACTGCAAGCAGGACTTGACGCCTCTCAATTCACGGATCAAGTACACCATAGTGCAGGCCACATACTACACCCAATGTGGTTTCCCTCGCCGCTTTTGTCAAGGAGCGGCCGAGAGCCCTCATTCTCGGCCGTGAAAATACCAGTAACACAATTCATCGGATCTTTAAACGTAATGTGAGATTCGGCCTTGTGTTTCAGCCCCTCCGACCGCTAGTCTTTCGTTTACTCTCTTTCATCCCAAGTCCTAACAATTGGCCCACCATCTGCCAATGCCATGCAAGCTGCCAGGGCATGTCAATCGATGAGTTACACAAATTTGAAGGACCAGCCTTTGCCAAGTTGGCATAGCGTGATTGTTCCGTTTAGCATATCTTCAGACATTTAGTAAGGTAGCCTAGACTGTCACAGATTTGTATACCAAGGACTGGAGGCGGACTTGCCTAAGCAGTGCGACTTACGACCTTGACACAGCCATTGGACCATTCTGGAAATACAATTCGAATCCTGTATACAGTTCGAGTTCTGAAAAACCAGTGCCCCTATCTTTCGATGATATTGACTGTGTTTGTTGCATTTGTAATCTCCTCTTGCGTCTCCGTTGGACTACTGCGAGCTTCATGACTAATCCAGGAACTCCGTCGGAGTTCACCATGACCTCATTATTATAGAATGTAAGTACGCCCGAATCGCCGTCGACGATTTTTCTTCTCATTGTGTGTATCGTCTTGCAACAGTCAACTTCAGTAAAGACTAAAATCATAATCAAGATGGCTGGCACAATGAGGGCAGTTGGTGAGCATCCCGACCCTCGCAACGACGTCACCCCGCATTAACCCCGCGACAGAGATCAAAGGCGGCAAGGGCGAGCTCGACGCCTTGTACATTAGCCCCGAGGCGCGCAAGCCCGTGCCCGCCGAGGGCCAGGCCATTGTAAAGATCAAGGCGTTTGGAATCAACCGCATGGACATTATCCAGCGCCGCGGCCTCTACCCCCTTCCCCCGCAGGCGCCGGCCACACTCGGCGTCGAGTTTTCCGGCGTCATCGAGTCCTTTGGCCCCGGCGGCCACGGCAACTTCAAAGCCGGCGACGAGGTGTTTGGCCTGGCATATGGCGGTGCTTATGCCGAGTTCATCGCCGTCAGCTCCAAGATGCTGCTTCACAAGCCCAGCCATCTGAGCTTTGAAAAAGCCGCCGCCCTCCCCGAGGCGTGGATCACTGCCACACAGGCCCTGCACCTCGTACTGGGCTTCACTGAGGGCAAGTCCATCCTCTGGCACGCCGGCGCTTCTGGCGTCGCCACGGCCGGCATCCAGCTCTCCAAGGCGGCGGGCGCCTCCGCCATCTACGCGACCGCGGGCACCGACGACAAGTGCAAGTACGTCGTCGACACTGTCGGCGCGACGGCGGCCTTCAACTACAAGACGCAGGACTGGGCTGACGAGGTCAAAAAAGCGACTGGCGGAAAGGGCGTGGATTTCATCGTAGACTTTGTCGGCGGCAGCTACTTTAACCAGAACCTGGATGTCGCCGCGCGCGACGGCCGCATCGTCATGCTGGGCACGCTGGGCGGCGCCAAGGTCCCCGAAGCCCAGATTGGCCCGATCCTTTACAAGCGCATCCGCATCGAGGGCAGCACCCTGCGCAGCCGCGACGAGGACTACCAGGGCAAACTGCGGGACCGCCTGGAGCAGTACCTGCCAGATTTTGACTCGGGCAAGCTCAAGATTGTCATTGACACGGTAATGCCGTGGGAGCAGATTCAGGACGCCCACCGCTACATGGAAGACGGCAAAAACTCGGGCAAAATTGTGTGCACGATTGGTCACTGACCTGGCATACGGGTGTAGAAAAAAAGTTGTATATGCGTATTTCATGAATTTATCGCTAGGTAGTGAAAGCAAACGAGTTGAAAGAAGCAAAGCAGGGCAGTCGCGCAATGTTTAGTGCTCCTTGACCCATTTCAGCATCTGCTCATAGGCGGTAGCCTGGGCATCCTTGATTGCGGCCTCTGCATACTCGCCAACGACCGCGAAGCCTGTGTCCTGTTAGCATGATTGTGAGGCCCAGGTAGCAGCCAATCTCACCGTGTGGTACGCCGGGATACACCTGGACTTCGTGCTCCAGGTTCGCCTTGGACATGACATCCTCACCCAGCGTGCGAACCTCGTCAGAAAACAACGGATCATCCTCTACACACACCAAGCTCAGCGGCACGGACACATTGTCAAAGTCCTCGGGCGCCACCGACGCCGCGTGCGCCAGCGCACCGGCCTTGATATACGGCCCATGCGTCGTCAAACCGCTCTCCTCGTCCGCGCCGGCCTCCTCGGTCTGCTTTCCGAGCAGCAGCACGAAGCGCGCGCCAACGCAGTAGCCGACGGCATAGATGCCGCCGCCCTGCTTGACCGCGTCGGCGTATGCATCGCGGGCGGCGTCGAGGACCTTGTGCAGGATGGGCAGCACCCGGTCCGGCGTCACGCGCGCCAGCCACATGTCAATCACAAACGACTTGGTCACCTCGGCCGCTTTGAGCTTGATCTGCTCCAGCCACGACGACGTGTCATCAGTGATGGTCACGGCGCCGGGGGCCGCGTCGCCGCCGAAGATGTCGGGCATGAGCACGAGGAAGCCCTCAGAGGCGAAGCGGTCGGCTTGAATCTGGTTATTGACCGACTTGATGCCCGTGCCGCCCGTGAGCATCAACAGGAGCCGTGCGGGTGCGTGGGGATAGTCGGCCGGCTTGGAGATGTAGACCTGGGAGCTGTTTAGCGACGGCTGAGGCAGTGGTATTGGGGGTCCGCACATCGATGTCGTTGAGCTTGATGATTTCGCCGGTGGACGACTGTCCGGACGCTGCCCACACGATTAGTGACGGCCGGCAGAGCGAGTATATGAGCTCGTACGAGTAGGTCGGTCAGTGACGCAATGCTCGCCAGTGACGGGTGCGGCAGCTGGAACTGGGGCTGGAGCAGGGGCTGGAGCTACGGGGGTGTTGGTCTCCTGAGCGTCGCTCTCGGGCGCCCTCGTCGCGTTGTCGGCGTCGCTCATGATTGCAGATGCTTTAGTCAAGAGATGGCTACTTTTGTGGAAGTGTGCGCCATCGTCGTTTTACTGTACGAGGGGATCCTGGCTGTCAAGCTGGCCAAGACCCTAGATGGGGCGGCGTGGTGACAGCAGGCCACACATTCCGCACAGCTTCTGTGCTCTCGGTACATGGTACTGTGGAAATGAAAAAATATAGTCTATCAGTATAAGATGAATAAGTATACTTTTCACACTTGGACTATCTTACTCTAATGTTATGTTGCTCTTTATAAGTTAATGTTGGCCGTTACATAAGCCGGTGGCGACCCCGCCAACCACCAGAGGGGCGATTTTCCATTAAACGCGTCCAACGCGTCGCGGTCCACTGTGAACCAGGCTTCCGACTTGTCGTGCTAGATTTCACGCCCAAACTGCTGCGTCACTGGCAGTCGAATTTTCGCCCAAACATCAACCCGATACCACATACAGCAGCCATGGATGCCGAATCTGCCCTTTCAAAGGGGTCACTGGAGTACGTTTTTCGTTATTCGTTGTGATTCTGTCTCTAATCCTAGTAGCCTCATCTTCAATGATCCCGACAAGGCGGCCAAACAGTTCCCTATCCCGGTGATGCAATGTCTGCAGGTCAAGCAAATGGCACCCTCAGCCCAGGGTGGTGACAGGTATCGACTCGTTATGAGCGACGGCCAGCACTATGTCCAGACCATGCTGGCAACCCAGGCCAACCACGTTGTCCACGAGGACAAGCTAGTGCGCGGCTGCATCGCCCGCATCAAGCAATACACGCCTAATAATCTCAAGGGCAAGAAGTAAGTGCCGCGCCTGCGATTGAACAAGGCCCCTTGACTGATCAAACAGTATCCTCATCATCCTCGACATCGAAGTAATCGAGAGCTATGGCATCCTCGACAAGATTGGCGAGCCCTCGGCCGTGGAGTCTAGGGCCGCCGAGACGACCATTGCCGGCAACGACTTTTACGGCGTCAAAAAGGAAGAGAAGCCCACACCTCAACAACAATCGATGCCATCTCGACCGGCGATGCACGCTGGAAACAACATTTACCCCATCGAGGGCCTCTCGCCCTTTTCTCACAAGTGGACGATCAAGGCCCGCGTCACATCCAAGTCAGATATCAAGACATGGCACAAGGCGACTGGTGAGGGCAAGCTGTTTAGTGTCAATCTGCTGGATGAGAGTGGCGAGATCAAGGCTACGGGTTTCAACGATCAGTGCGACGCCTTTTACGAGCTCCTGCAAGAAGGCTCCGTTTACTACATCTCCACTCCCTGCCGCGTGAACCTCGCCAAGAAGCAATTCTCCAACCTGCCCAACGACTACGAGTTGGCTTTTGAGCGTGACACAGTCATTGAAAAGGCGGAGGACCAGACCAACGTGCCACAGGTGCGATTCAACTTTTCTACAATTGAAGAGCTGCAAAGTGTCGAAAAGGACAACACCGTCGACATTATTGGTGTTCTCAAGGAGGCTGGCGAGGTTAGCGAGATTGTGTCCAAAAAGACGGGCGCGCCTTACCAGAAGCGTGAGCTTACCATGGTCGACGATACGGGATACTCGGTACGTGTCACCATCTGGGGCAAGACGGCCAGCTCCTTTGACACACAACCCGAGTCTGTTATTGCATTCAAGGGCACCAAGGTGTCTGACTTTGGTGGCAAGAGTTTGAGCCTGCTCTCGTCTGGCACAATCTCTGTCGACCCAGACATTCCCGATGCCCACCGACTCAAGGGCTGGTACGACTCAGCCGGCCGCAACGACACCTTTGCTACGCACCAGAACCTTGCCAGCGTGGGCGCTGCTGCTGGTCGCAACGACGAGATCAAGACGATTGCGCAGGTCAAGGAGGAGAACCTGGGCGTGGATGACCAGGCCTACTACACGATCAAGGCGACCATTGTCTTTGTCAAGCAGGACAACTTTTGCTACCCCGCGTGCCTCTCGCAGGGCTGCAACAAAAAGGTCCAAGACATGGGCGACGGGACCTGGCGCTGCGAAAAGTGCAACCTATCGCACGACAAGCCCGAGTACCGCTATGTCTTGAGCTTCAACGTCGCTGACCACACCAGCCACCAATGGCTCAGCTGCTTCGACGACTCGGGCCGTGCCATTGTGGGCATGTCGGCGGACGAGCTAATGGATCTCAAGGAGAATGACGAGGCCAAGTTTCTGGCGGCGTTTGAGGCGGTCAACTGCAAGAAGCTGCAGTTCCGATGCCGTGCCCGCATGGACAATTACGGCGAGGTGCAGAGGTGAGAAACCGTGATTTAAAACGTGCAGGCATCACATGCTGACTATAGCAGAGTACGATACCAGGTCATGACGGCGTCGTTCCTCGACTTCAAGTCCGAGGGCGCCAAGCTTGCTGAAATGATTAAGCAATACGATTTGAACAACTAAAGACAGCAAAGCTAATTTGAGGTGTTGGTTCGGTGTCGAAATCGGTGCAATTCAACTGTTGGTCGTTTTTTGGGTCAGGTTAATGCGGGAAAATATGTACTCTATGATGTTGATATTTGCTGGATGGCGATGAATCATGCTCACAATCATTAGTGATGGCTACTTTTCGCATAGTAAATATTTTTTAAAACGCTATATGCGTGGGGGTATCCAACGGGCAACTGGTATGCTTTTCATTCCTTGTCTTTTTTGCTTTTGTTTTTACTTTGATCATCCATTTTTGAATTCTCATTTAGAGTGCCAGCTTTTCGTGCTTGAACGGCTTCTGGCCCTCGCCGTCGCCATAGCCGGCGGTGGGCTGGTAGTCGCCACGAATCTTGTACTTGTAAATGGTGAGGCCCTCGAGGCCGACGGGCCCGCGGGCGTGAATCTTGTTGGTGCTGATGCCGACCTCTGTGCCGAAGCCGTAGCGCATGCCATCGGCCAGACGCGTCGAGGCATTCCAGTAAGCGCCGGCCGAATCGACCTGGTTCATGAAGCGCTCGGCGTCGTCGGCGTCGGCCGTCATGATGGACTCGGTGTGGCCGGAGCCGTGGGCGTTGATGTGGGCGACGGCCTCGTTGAGCGAGGCGACCGTCTTGACGGCCAGCGTCAGCGACAGGTGCTCCGTGTCGTAATCGGCCTCGGTCGCATCCACAATCTTGCCGGCATCGCCTCCTCCGCCGGTGAGGCTCGCGAGGGCGGCGGCCTTGCTGGCGGCGTCGCAGCGCAGCTCGACGCCCTTTGCGACGAGCGCCGCGGCGACGGCGGGAAACGTGGTCGTCAGGGCGCGGTCCTGCACGAGCAGCGTCTCGACGCTGTTGCAGGCCGCGGGGTAGCTCGTCTTGGCGTCGACAATGGCGGCGGCGGCCTTGGCGGCGTCGGCGGTGGCCGTCAGGTAGATGCTGCACAGGCCGTCGGCGTGGCCCAGCACGGGGATCTTGGTCGACTCCTTGATGTAGCGCACCAGCTCGTTGGAGCCGCGCGGGATGACGAGGTCGATGGAGCGCTCCTGCGCGAGCAGGCTGGCAATGGCGTCGCGGGTCGTGACGAGCTGGATGGCGCCGTTGGGCACCTGGCTCTCGGCGAGTGCGGCGGAAATGACCTGAGAGATGGCGACAAAGGACTCTGTGGATTCTTTGCCGCCTTTGCGTTGAATAAGTGTCAGCATGCTACATTGAAGAAGGCGGGTGTCTCTTATCCCTGTTCCTATTATGTATTATTCTTCTTCTGAAACTCACCCTTGAGAATGGCCGCGTTGCCCGACTTGATGGCCAGACTGGCAATGTTGGCAATGACTTCCGGCCTCGCCTCAAAGATGATGAGCAGCACGCCAATCGGGCACGACACGCGCTCCATGACGAGATCGTCGTCGAGCTTGGTGCGCATCGACACGTTGCCGACGGGATCCGGCAGGCCGCGCACGTCGAGGATGCCCTTGAGCATGTCCTCCCACTTGCCCTTTTTGCCGAGGTCGAGACGGCTGACGAGGGCTTCGCTGAGGGACCCGTCGGCGGCAGCTTTCCGCGCGAGCTCGAGATCCCGCGCGTTGGCGGCGAGGATGGTGTCGCGGCTGGCCGACAGCGCGGCGTGGATGGCGTCGAGGGCCTCGTTGCGCGCCGAGGCGGGCAGGGCGGCGAGCGTGAAGGAGGCCGACTTGGCCTCGCGGGCGGCGGCCTCGGGGGAAGCGTTTGTGAGAGACATGTTGAAACTGAGTGTATGGAATAGGTTGAAGGATTGCGGGATTTTTACAAAATGACTGGGAAAAGAGATGGTATTAATACAGAATAGCATGTGCTCGTTTGTCAAGTCGTCAGACCCTTGATGCCCCACCGCGGGGTTTGCACTCCGCCGGTCGCTGCGACGCGATGACATCAAACCGCCCGCGGTGGCTGTCGCTGATAGGCCCAGCGCGGAGAGGCTTGCAGATATTTTTTCTTAGTGTTTTCACGCCAAGGACATGAAAGAGCAACTGAGTGTTTGTAAATCTCATTGCGATGGACGATGGTTTTTAATTCCGTCGAAAATGGACTCGCCAGCGGCAGGTGCAGATTTTTTGTGGTCATGACGTATGTAGTGCCCGCTGCAATGAGGCTGTAACGTTTATTAGCGAAGCGTGGATAGCAGCAAGTAATGATGGGTCTTATTTTGGAAAACACCGAGGAGATGACATTTATTGTTTTTGTACACCGATATTATATTGACTGGTTCAGAATAGCGCGATAGCTGGTCATGCTTGAAGAATGAGATGGCTAGTCATATTAGTCTAGTTACTGGCTAGCTTGTGTTCCCTCAAACGCCCCTCCACTACGAACATGCAGGTTGCTGGGCGTGAACCGCGATATCTCTGACATGTCAAGCTTCTTTGTATATTCAAGAGGAAATTTTTAGTCTTGACCCCTTCGCCTTTGACACAAAATTATATCATCACGTGAATACTCGCCTATGCGCGTCCCAACTACGACGGGCGCGTCGTGGGGGTCAGGGTCGTGACTTTTTACTTTTTTATAGGAAAAACCATCAAACAGCGAACTGACTCACATTCTGTCGGCAACAACAAACCACCAGAAAGCCGCATCATCGACACAGCATGGCGTCCTTTGAAGTCGACGACGCCCTCATCGCCCGCGTCACCGACTACGTCAAGGAGTACATGTCCCACTACGACGGCTCCCACGACTTCCACCACATCCAGCGCGTCCTGCGCCTCGCACAGCACATCCAGGCGCGCACGCCGGGCACCTCGCTCCCCGTCGTCACGCTCGCCGCGCTGCTCCACGACGTCGGCGACAAAAAGTACCTGCAGCCCGGCGAGGACGCGACGCGGCTCGTCCACGCCGTCCTCGTGTCCCTTGGCGCCGCCGACGCGCTCGCCGAGACGGTGCAGGCCATCTGCCTCGGCGTCAGCTACTCGGGCGAGGCCAGAGACCCGGCGGGGGTGGCAGCGCTGGTCCGCGCGCACCCGGAGCTGGCGGTGGTGCAGGACGCGGACAGGCTGGACGCCCTGGGCGCGGTGGGCATTGGTCGCGCGTTTGCGTTTGGCGGCGCGCGGGGCAGGGGGCTCGACGACACGGTTGCGCACTTTGAGGACAAGCTGCTGAGGTTGGAGGCCTTGATGAAGACGCCGACGGGGAGGGAGCTGGCGAGGGAGAGGTCGGCGAGGATACGGACGATGCACGAGTGGTGGCTGCTGGAAACGGGAGACGAGGTTCAATAGAAGCTGCAAAGCCTGTGAACTGAACCAGGGAGCATAATGCTAAGGAAGGAAGACCGATCAAAGAAGAGAAGGGGAAGAAGAAAAGAGAGAATACCACTAGAACCGAAACCGCCTTGAGCGGGTACCAGCAACGAGGAAATCATAGTGGTGCTTGGCGTTGAGGGTTCGATGATATAGTGATTCTATGGGTTGTTGGTCACACCAGTCAACTCATTTCTATCCATCGAAGCTTGCTTATTACTTCATCTTCTTCATCTTCACTATGCTTGTACCCTTTTGAGGTCAGGTGGTCCACCCCAAAAGTGTTGAAACTTTCGACATGTAGCTGGTCTACTCTCGTCGCTCCCGCAAAGCTTCCTTACTGTCGCGTGGGCCAGCGCCAAACAAGACGGGCCAAAGTTGAAGCCTAGTTAGCCATGAGGTTGACTATACTGCATGACGTGAAACATTACTGGATAATTCAGCTTGCGTCTTGCGATACGAGGTAAAGACGTCATTGCGTCAGGATTTCTCAGCACACACGACATCTTACTTCACTACCCGGCGGAGTGACTTGGGGTTTTTGCACGATATTTCTCAGGGCTACATGTGATGCGATTACCAAGACATGGTTGTAGTATTCAAAGTAGGACCATTACTTGGGCGACAGTGATGCTGCGCTGCACTGGATAGCCCTATACTCCGTACTTCTTGTCCTTGTCCGCAATGGGGAAATCGCTGCCGGTAGCTCCCTTGTACTTGTCGCGAACAAAGTCGGAAATGGCCTCGTCCTTGGCCTGCTCCGCTGCTGTTTCGTTGCTCTGCTGGCCTTGACCAAGCACTTTTTCCTGCACAAAATCGACGGCCTGCATGGGAATTAGCAACAAACCTTACGAATGGAGCCAGCGGCAGTGCGTTCAGCTTCGGGTGAAGGGATTTAGAATGCCCGTACCTTGTCCAGTCCATCTTCTTGCTGTTCCGACTTTTCTCCGCCACCTGCAATGTTGTTGATGGAGTCCATGAATTTGTTATTGGACTCGCCCTCTTTGTTGTTGAGGCTGCCACCGGCGGCTTTGAGAATGTTGTCCATGGTGGGCGGTAGTATAAGGCGGGGGTTCCTACTAGAAGTATGGGCGAAGATGAAGAAGGCTCAGGAGGAAATCAATCAAGTTTCAAGCAGGCTTGTCCATTGTCTGGGGAGGGCCTCTTTAAGAGCGATTCGAGATAGACGGCGGACTATTATGACGTCGTGATGTGCCGCCAATGGGGGAAGCCCCCGCACTATGATCTACTCGCCCTGGTACTGCGGCGCCATCCCTTGCCTGCGAATACAAAGCAAGATAGGTCTGCAGATCTATGGACGAGCGCACGAGGGCTTTTCTGGAGCAGTTGAGCTAAACCGAGGTGGTGGCGGAGAGCTTAATCGGCAAAAGTGGGCAGAATGCTGGTACAGCTGAAGTTTGGCGCAGCTTAAGTTTTAGATGGAGTGGCATAGCCATCGCCGGTGAATGCCTTGCGCAGCCTTTTAAGTTTCTCTGCCTGGCTCTACCGGTCACTACTTCCCTGTGATTTGTCGTGAAAATGCAGCAGTATGGTATGTCCCAAGGCGACCTTTCCACATTCATCAGCGATTCTCTAGGTGTGGATATACCCGTTGATCATAGATTGTGTCTAGAATCGCGATTTGTAGCGTCCGTCAGGCTGCGGTATCGTTTCATACGCCTTTTGTACGGAGACAGCGACGAGAAGAACCTCGGATGCCCATTGTCGACCAGCAGCTTCCGTCGAGCCATGGATCTAGGACAAGACTCGAAGAGATCGCCGAACGAGCCGGACGAGCCGGACGAGCCGAACGATTCAGACTCACAACAGAGAAATAGACTAGTACTTTAGGTATTGTAGATCTCTATTAATCAAGCTAAGAAAAACATTTACTATTGACTATTCTACCCATTAACCTTACGATTACTGCTCTACGTGCTACCCTGTAGCTTCAACCCGGCTTCGTCTCCAAGATGCAGACCAACTGACTGAATGAACGAGGAACAAAATTTCCACATACTGTCCACGGCAAACAAGATCAACTTTTATGCTCTCGGATTCCAAATCGTCGACTCGATGATTTCCCCACGCTAGTGTCCCCCAAGCCAGCGTCCTAGGAAGGCGACGGCGCTTTATTAGGCTGTAATTGTGGAGGACTTGCTTGGGCGGCACAATGCAGGTTTCGTGCCTGAATCTGGCATATTTGACATGATTGACTGGCAGATGGGAGCTCCCAAGAGGCCAACGGTCCCGCTGGATGAATGGCGGGCCCCTGGAGTGTGCTATTTATTACAACGCCCTGTGATCCATCTGTCAATCATGATGTTTATTAACTGGGTAAGATTGTTCCACTCCTACTCCTTGTATTTGTAGATGAAATGGCCAACGTCAGCGGTGCTGGGCTGAGACGGTTCCAAATATAGTCAAGGGTTTGCTTGAAGATGCAACTCCACATAGTTACAAATGGCAGACAAGACCTCAGCATTGGTAATGATTACTAAACGCCGATAGCTGCGGGTTGAGCGGATTTTACACAACATCCAAAGATGGACTACGTAATCTTGTCATTGTAAATGCTCTTCGAATGAGCCCGGATATGTCGTTGTACGCATCGCGCAACGGCGCATCCGAGACATCAGCACCACGTAAACTCGATACGACCAAGATCTTCAACCCCGCAGGTTTAGTCTCGGCAGGACCCGAATTTTAATCGGCAGTTTGGCTTCTGAATTCCTTCTTTTCTCCTTTTTTCTAATAAGAAAGAATCTAAATCATAGCTGATGGTCTCCGCGTCGTCGATGCTTACACAAAAAATCACCGTATTGGCAGAGGTGTCTCCACTGGCAAAATTTGACCAACTATCACAAGGGACCAATAGGTTATCGTTTTGTGAGTGCGTAGGATTCGTCAGCTCATCTTCCAACACAAAGTCATGAACCTGGTATCATCGGATTATGCGTTTCCATTTTTAATCTTGCTGCTCAAGCTTGGCGACCCCCCACACTACCTTGTCGTTCTTGTCATCTCCGTGACAGCTGGTCCCTAGTATCAGGAAAGGCCCGTACCCAGGAGATTGGGCTGACGCAAGAGGGCTGAAATTACAAGGAGGGCAAAGAGGGGTCCTCCCACCGGACCCGCTCGTTCACAGACAGACACGGCATAAGACCGCGCGGTACGGGAGTTGGGGAGTTGGGGGAGCTATTAAGGTTTTCCTCTAATAGGTACTCAGGTTTTCCCGATTCTCAATTTTTAGCTCGTTACTGCAAATCACTAATATGTTACTACATAGATGGGCTATACAGCATAGTTGTTGTATATAAATAACAATATTCACTGCCTTTTAAGCTGCCTTTTTAAGCCGGGTGATTGCTAGGCACGGCCTCTTTTCTGGTATAGCCCTTCCAAGACGCATCTCAGGGGTATCGAGCTGCAATCTTCAAGAACAAGCACCTGCGCTCGATGTGAGTTGAATACGAGCTTCGCCGTCTGATATCCCGGGTGTGGCAAAGGCACTGACTGCCGAGTCCTGCCGACCCTGTTCTTCTAGAACATGGTTTGCAGGGGGAATCGAATGGGCTGCTTGTGCGTAGCTGTCACGACTGTGCAATTTATTCGTAGGTCATCAGGGGCTGGCGCGCCATCTCCACCGTCAGCGTGGAGTTATCGCGTGCTTCTCTGCAAGGTACAAGACGATCCTGACAGTGGAAAACAACAGCTGCACTCGGGTTCTCCGTACCCTTGTCCTGGTTTCTTCAGGGTGCCTGTATTGCCTGTATTGTTGGCTCTGAGCTCAGAAAACACCAGCCAACTACCATGAAGCTGATAATGAGGTAACGAGGGTACTCTATTCACTAGATCAAGTAGCTCCAACCTCTTTCGACTCTTCTCTGCAACTCCCACCGCAGTTTGGCGTCTAAAATAGATGGGGAAGGGTATTTCGCCCATCCCGCCGCCCATCCCGCCCAAGCCACGCCAGCTAACACGCAGCAGTATTCTTAGTTTCATGACTCTTCAGATTACGCCGTCCGATCCACTCAATGCCAAGGAAAAGGGCTGAGAGCACAGCTGTTGCACGAATATTCAAACACTGAAAGCTTTGCCAGAGACGTATTGCCATCTGACAGCACTCTTGCAAATGCTGCCCTAGTATGCGTACAAATGTGTCCCAATTCATTGCCTTCCGTTGCGATTTGGTAGGGAGTAACAACGCCGTTGAGTTACGGCCGTGCACTGGTCCTTGTAGCTGGCAATTCGTCCAATGTTCACTGTCAGCGGGTGTGCCTGGAGCCAAGGCCAAGTCACTGCCACGATGCTTGGCTCAGATGGAAATTGGGACTATACCACCAGAATACTATTGAGCACCACAAAAGCCCAATTTGTATCTGGCCTACGTTCAGGCAGCTATTGCCTTTCTTCAAGCTCCGCAATGTGGAATAAAAGCATCTCTGAATGTGCTAGGCACGTACCCCTTTACTGAGAGCGTCGAAAGCATATATAGGCGACACTGCACTGGCGTCGCCACCTTTGTTTTGCCTCACACGCCATACAGTCTTTACCGTCATCATAATTATGCCGTCACTCGTTTCTTGCCTTTTGGCAGGCCTCGCCGTTGTCGACCGCGCGGCGGCCGCAAGCTATTCGTTGTCCCAGACCTACGACTCGTCCAACTTTCTCAAAGAGTTTCACTTTCGCGAGGTACGTCAGATGCAGGCTTAGGTCAAACGGTCCCATATTCCGGAAGCTAACTACAGATTCTCAGACCGGTACAGTCACGACGCAGCAAGATGACAATTGGGCTTGGGTGAAGTACCAGAATGTAGAGGACGCCGAGAAGAAGGGACTTGCTTCTGTGAAGGACAACAAAGTATATCTGGGCGTGGATCACAAAACTAAGTTGGAAAATAAAGAAGCCGGACCGCGTCGAGACACGCTACGCGTCCAATCCAAGTGGTCATTCAGGGAAGGCTTGGTCATCACCAGGTTCTACCATATGCCCAAGCCCGTCTGCGGTGCCTGGCCAGCCTAGTAAGAAGAGCATCTCATCATCATGGCAAGAGTTATCTGACTGACTGGAATTCTAGCTGGACACTAGGAGAAAACTGGCCTTTGTACGGCGAGATTGACATGTACGAGGGCTGGAATCTTCACGCTGTGAACAAGCCGGCAATTCACACTGCGCCCAAAGGCACAGTCGGCCAATGCTACCTGGACAAATCTGCGACGGCTAAAATTGTCTCAGAAGACTGCGACAATGCGTTCCAAAATAACCAGAACGCGTGGGCGGGGCAGGGCTGCCAGGTTGAAGAGGTCAATGACGGAATTTGGGGATCTCCCGACGGTGGTATCCGTAAGTCTTGACCAGCTTTAACACTACTCTTCCCCGGTTTCTAACCATTCTTTTCTACATACAGAGGCTCTCGAATGGACAAAGGACACGATCAAGCTGTACACTTGGCAGATTGGCAAGGCGCCCAAGAACATTGATTCCAATAACCCTGATACTTCTTCTTGGGGTACGCCGTCCGTGCAGCTCTCAAGCCCCGGCTGCGACACATCAAAGGCATTCGGAAACCAGACGATTCTTTTCACGCTCCCCTTCTGCGGCAACCCTCCTGGCAATGAACAGTTCTGGACGCAGCTGCCTGCCGACAGCAAGAGTGGAAAGACGTGCAAGCAAATCACTGGCGCAGATACCTGCGTCAAGTACGTTGCCGAAAACCCGGAAGCATTCGAGGACTTTTACTTTGGCATCAATGATGTCCGCCTCTTTGTCCAGGACGCCGAGGAAAGCGACGACGACAAGAAGACCAAGGGCCAACTCTCACTAGACGGCAGCAGCAGCTCGTCCCTCACCTTCAAGTACGCCACTAGCCAGTCGTCGAGCGACAACTGGATCGGCATCTGGCCCGAAGACGACACACAAGCGCCGACATGGGGCAGCACCACCTGGGACTACGCCAAAGAAAGCTCAGGCTCCCTCAAGCTCACACCCCCCAGCTCCATGAAGGCCGGCAAGTACAAGGCCTATCTCCTCTCCAGCGACCGCAAGATTCTCGCCTTCCTCTCCAGCTTCGACTACAAGCCAGAGTCTTCGGACAGCAACAGCAGCGGCGGCAGCAGCAGCGTGGCTTTCAGCGTCAAGACGCACTTTAACGTAAACTGCGGCGGCAGCGTCAACAACAATGTCGACATCAAGCCCGGCAGCAACGGCGTCTGCGTGCGCACAAACTGCGACGTCGGCAGCCTCGAGATCCCCAGCGTCGGCAGCTGCCCCGACGGCCAGGTCCGCATCAGCTACTGGCAGAATGCTGACTGCGGCGGCGACTGGTACGGCTACGGCTACGGAAGCAGAGGTACCTGCCGCGGGCTGTGGTCCAACGGCTGGGGCTTCAAGTCGCTGTGGATTTCGTGCGCCGATCCCGCCAGCGACTGCATCCAGCAGGGCACCTGCACCGCCGCCCCGGAGCCAGCCACCGAGGTCTGCCGTGCTGCTGCCGCTGACACCAAGCCAGACGCCGGCACCAAGCCGGATGCTGGCACGACGACGGACGCTGCTTTCCATCTCAAGACCCGGTTCCGCGCAGACTGCACCGGAGCCGTCCACAACGACGTCACCGTCCCGCACGGAATCGGCCAGTGCATCGACACCGGTTGCGCCGTGGGAAGCCTCGACATTGATAGTGTCGGCAACTGCCCTGATGGAGAGCTGAGAATCAGCTACTGGGATCAGCCTGGGTGCGCAGGGAAGTGGTACGGATACGGCTACGCCAGCAGAAACACCTGCCGATCGCTGTGGTCTGGCGGCTGGGCTTTTAAGTCCCTCTGGGTGAGCTGCGCAAAGCAGAGCGATGACTGCGTTACTCGGGGAACTTGCACCATTGACGATCCATCAGGCAGCAATGTTTGCTGATACACTGGACTGACAAAGTTGGGATGATTCAGTCGGGCTTTGGACCTTTTTCTGGCTGGACGTGTTAATAACTATAATTCTTTAAATTACACTCTTTTGTATTTTTCTTTTTCTAACAAAAGATGATTCAATATCGTATCTCATTGATGTGTGCGGCTGTGTGTTGCCAAGACAAGCAATTTGCAATCGAAACCAAATCTTGTAGTATTCCATCATCTCAATCTAATTCAAGTACTTTGTATCAAAAAAGAAAAAAGGCTAGGGCTGTCATTCATATCATGCTATCCGACTTTCCAAGCCTATGCAGTCATCAAATTCATTACAAGCATCCATCCATCCATCCATTCATCCATCCATCCATCCATTCATCCATCCATCCATCCATCTCAGTAGTAGTATCCCCCGCGCGGCCGCCTTTCGTCAATCGACACGTCAAGCTCCCGAAAGTGCTCGTCCAAGTACCCCGACGACCGACGACGTCTTCGGTGGATTGGCCGCTGGTGGTGGTGGTGGTCGCGATCAATCTCAATGTCGAGCTCAATTTCGCGGGACCGTTCCTGAGTCTTGCGGCGTCGCGCGCGGCGGATATCTTCTGACAAGTCCATGAGTTCCGACACGGCGTCCTATAAAGGAAGAGTTTCGTAACCGTTAGCAAAAAAACAGGTCTCTTTCTCGTCCATTTCTGCTTCGTAGCCGGGCAGCAAGGGGAAAATAAAAGAGACTTACCGAGGGCAAAAACATCATAATGTAAAAAAAATGCTTCGACTCCTCATACGGATATCCCAACCTCTCAATCGCCTCCCTCGACACCAAACTCCTCGACACCTCTGTCCAGGTATCCCGCGGCGCCACCACTTTCGGCCTCGACCGCGACCTGTGCCTCCTCGTCCGCCTCTGCTCAATATCAATCTCCGTGTCCCGATCCACCACCGCCACGCTCAGCCTCCGCTCCCTGCTCGTCGTATCCTCCTCCCTTGCCATTGTCACATTCTTCAAAATCGGCGCCGGCATCGGCGTCACCACCGCACCGCCGCCGTCCTCGAGAAACTTTGTCCGCCGCTCCCCGCCGTATCGGCTCCACGTCGTCTCCGTGCGGCCCCCGCCCGCGCCGTCCATGCGCACCCGCTCCGTGCCCGGCGGCACGTCCATCAGCTCCCAGCGACGCGTGGCCCCGCCGCGCGCCTCGCCCATGCGTCCGCGGGCGTCGATGCGGCTGGTGATGTAGTCGCCCTCGTCCGAGGGGCGGCCCATCATGGAGCGCGCGCGGCGGGGACGCGCGCCGTCGTAGATTGCCACGTCGTCGTCGTGGTAGTGCTGGTGCCGGGAGCGACTGCGGGAGCGCGAGCGCGTCGTCTTGCGAATGTCGACGTCGGTGTGGTGCTTGTCGAGGTGGATGTCAATGTCCGTCTCACGGACATCATCGTGCGTGCGGTGCCGCGGCTGCGGCGGCGGCGGCGGGCTCGGCTGTCGGGCTCGAATGACGCCTGTGGTCGTCCCAATCTTATATTAGCCTGGCCCATACATCCATTTAATCTCGCATCGCTCCTGACCTACCGTGATCAATATCCGTGTAATGAGTAATCACCTCTCGCTCAATCGTCGGCGCCTTAATTACCTGCGGCGGCAACGGCGGCGGCGGCGGCGACAGCGACGGCGACCTCTCTGGCGACCTCCCCCTCTCCCTCTCTATGATGCGAATATGATCCCTATCCACCTCGCTCTCGCTGTCGCTCTCCTCGGAGCGCTCATCCCTCCGCACCCTCCTCTCCACGAACCGCACCGCCGGCGGGCTCGCCCTCTGCGGCCGCCGCACGGGGCTCACCGTGCGCTCCGTCTCCACGATCCTCGTGCGGGAGCGCTCCCTTGGCTGCGGCTGCAGCTGCGGCGGCGAGTCGCTGCGCGCGCGCCGCCGCACGATGCGCTCCTCGGTGACGCGCCGCGGCGGCGACGGCTGCGGCGACGGGCTGCGATGCCGGTCAAAGGACTCGACCTCGCGGCGGCGCAGCACCATGGGGCCCGGCTCCGCGCGGCGTCCACCATTGTCCCGGAGAAAGTACGGCGTGCGGTCGGCGTAGACGTCATGCTCGCGCTCCATGACGCCCACGCGGCTGCGGGGAGGCTGCGACATGTAGTCGACCTCTTCAAATTCTGTCGCTCTTCTGTGCGACATTTCTTGTTTTTTTTTTCCCTGTCTGAATCTCACTCTTTTCCCGCCGAGATTGCCTGTTCCTTTGATGAATAAATCTTCCTTTCCTCTTTCGTTTTGATGAGCAAATGTGATGGAGGGGGACCTTTGAGTGACGTAACGGCAGTTTCCGTCCCGCGTCGGGCCGCTATCGCGGGGTCGTAGAGGCAGCGGACTATGCAGTAGTTGTATGCTTTCCCGCGATAGCAAAGCAAAGTGTTAAAAAAAGGAGGGAAAAAAAAACAAATACACAGCAGATGCTTAAAAAGAGGGAAAAAAGAGCTCTCCAACGACTTTGAGAAAAGCAAAGAGAATTGCGTGAGTGCTTAAAGCCAGGTGGAGTTGGTCAGGCCTCTGTGTCGTATGGCCACAAGGAAAAAAGAAAAGGCTGGGCTGGGCGGCGAGCGGGCCACCCTTGTGTCAAGTTGTCATGCACCTCATGCATCAGCTGGCCCAGCTGGAGCGGCCGAACCCCTGTCTAGACGGTGCTGGAACCTGAATCTCTTCAATAAATAGATGCCAGGCAAAGGCTACTATTCAAGGCGTTTTTTTGTTTTTGTTTAAAAGGACGCCATCAGCCTGGTTTCTGCCATATACCGTGTGGCAGCCCAGCTGGAAGCGCCCGAATCCTGTCGAGACATTGCCAGAACATCAATCTCTCCAGTAAATATGTACCGGGCTATTATCAAAGGCGGCCTGATTTTCTACCATTTTCCGTGTGGCAGCAGCCCAGCACATCATGCTGGGCAATCACAGGGCAATTCGGGAGCCTGTCATGTACTGGATGTGCATGGGGTCGGCCACTCCAAGGCAGCACCCATGCACCTGCTATATTAGTTACCAAGTATCCATACGTCACAACTGTCATGCTACATGGCGATATCTTGCCTTTGCAAAGTGAAGATGATTCTGTTGCACAATTTATGCTGAACAAAGTATAGGGGAAAAAAATAAAAGTCTGCCCAAACTCCGTTCCCATTCACGCGGCACATCACATCACGCCGTAACCCATAACATCGTAACCATTCCTGTGCCTTCGACTCGGACCGACATCTACGCGAGTCCCCGCTTGACGTCCTTTGCCAGCAGGCCTTTGAGGTTCGACTCTGGCCTGGCGTGCTGCGGCCGACCGCCGAGTACGTCGACAATGTCGCGCATCTTCAGCCACTCCGACAGCTTCGGGCGGCGGTTCGGCCAGTCCGTCTCATTCTCCTCGAGCTCCTGCACCGGCGTGAAGACGAGCTCTGACCCTTTGATGCCGATGACGGAGCTGCTCAGGGGGTCGGTGCTGCCCACGGCCGAGTTCTTCTTGCCGTAGCTTTGCAGATGCTCCATGCACTTGATGGCGTGCCGCACGGCGCGGCACCGGTCCATGGGCGACGGCACACCGCCCTGTTGGACGTGGCCCGGGATACTCTCGCGGCTTTCAAAACGCCCGTGCGCCTCGTCACGGATGATGCTGGCAATCAGCTTGGCGTCGTAAACGCGGCTGGCCTTTTCGTTGATGAGGATTAGACGACCCGCGCGGGACTGGCCCGTGTCTTCGGCAAAAACCTTTTTGAGATGCGAAACGTCAGTGTTGAGCATGTCGAGGCTGATGCCTTCTTCTGGAATGTAGACGGCCGAGGCGCCAACGACCAGACCAGCGACAGTAGCAATGTAGCCAGAACGACCACCCTGCGTCTCAATGACAAAGACACGACGGCGAGTGGCAGAGGCTGACTGCTTGATTTTATCGCAATACTGAACGAGTTCATTGAGACACGTATCGGACCCGAGCGAGTATTCCGTTCCCGGCACATTGTTTGAGATGGTGGCGGGAAGCAATACCATGGGAATGCGAAGCGAAGGGAAATCGTCCCGCGCAATCCGCAGTTGTGAAAGTGCGTGGAAAGCTTCGAATCCGCCGACCATGAAGATGGCGTCAAACTCATACTTGGCAATCAGATTCGCAATGTGCTCCATGCCGGATTCCGAGGGCAACTCTCGGTTTGTGCCAATTTCAGAGCCCCCCTTGCTGGCCCAACCGTCCACCTCGAGCCAGTCGAACTCGCGGACAGCACCAACAGGCTTGTCGCCATGATGGCGCGCAAATCCGGCGAATCCGTTGTGAATGGCAAGGGGTGTATGCCCTCGCGAGAAGCAGTAGGCGACAGCCGCACGAACAGCAGCATTCATGCCTCCGGCCGGCGCTCCGACATTGATGAAGCCAATCTTCATGCGATCCTTTTCAGGAAGCTTGTGTTCATCCGTCTTAACGTTGGTTGTTGTAAGGTAGGATTTGTACTGATCAGAGAACTCGGTATCACGGAGTGACATGGCCTTGTCGAATTGCTTGTCCTCGACAGCCTTGGCCACAGACTTGGTCGCCTCGACAGCCTTCATGAGCGGCTTGCGAACAATCTTGTTCTCGTTGATGGCGATGAAGCAGGTTTCAGTCTCGGGCGTGGCCTCGAGAACGGCCTTGACAGCTTCGACGCCCTGCAGAGTGCCGAGCATGCGATCGTACGCGACAGCCGTGCCACCGCGCTGCACATGGCCCAAAGTGGTGATGCGGGTGTCGAGAGCTAATCCGCCCTGGGACTTGTCGGCCAGCAAGTTTTTGATCTGCTCGGGCGTGATTTTGTTGCCGTCCTTGTCGTTGGCGCCCTCGGCCACAATGACAATCGTCTTGCGCTTGCCAAAGTCGCGGTGCCTCTTGACGACGGCGCACATTTCTTCGTGCCAGCAGTCGCTGGCGGGCCGTTCCGGAATAAAGACAAAGTCGGCACCAGTGGCGACGCCCGCAAGCAACGCCAGCCAGCCGCAGTGGCGACCCATGACTTCAATGACAAATGCTCGCGAGTGGGAGGCGGCCGTCGCCTCAATGTAGTCGACCATCTCGCAAATTCGGGAAAGGGCCGAGTAGCAGCCGATGGTGGCGTCAGTGCCGGAGAGATCATTGTCAATGGAGCCCACGAGGCCGACAATGTTGAGGTGCTTGTAGGGCTTGATCTGGTCGGCGGTCAATTGGCCCGTCGAGACGAGCTCCGCGAGCAGCGACGGCCATTCGTGGCGAAACCTGTCGGCGCCCGTGAGAGAACCGTCACCACCGCAGATGATGAGGGCATCGATGCCGTTGAGCACCATGTTCCTGGCGGCCTTGACACGACCCGGCCGCTCGTAAAACTCCATGCAGCGGGCGGTGCCGATAAGCGTGCCACCCTCGGAGAGGTAGCCGCGTACCTCGGACCAGCCCATCTGGCGGATCAAGTCGCCGCCCTTGACCAGGCCCTCGTATCCTTCGTAGATGCAAAAGGCATCGCAGCCCATGTGGATGGCGGTGCGGACGACGGCGCGGACGACGGCGTTCATGCCCGGGGAGTCGCCTCCCGAGGTCATGACGGCGATTTTCTTCTTAGGGGCCTCCATTGCGGCGGCTGATGAGGGAGAGCCGACAAATGCAGAGGTAGTTGGATGCAGGATATCGAGAATTGAAGCGTGCGGAAGTGACGGGCGCCAGCTACCAGAGAGCTGGCAGCTGTAGCTGTAGTTAATGAATACCTGAGGAGCTGCCAAGGATGGAGGGACGCTCAGCCACGTAACACGTGATTGTGGCGGCAACAAGAGCAACAACTGCAGCAAAACTGCAGGTCAATGGCGTGGTTTCTAGGATGAAAGAAATCGTCAGATACAATGGCGTTATGATGCCTGCCAGGCGGGCTTTCAGGCCAAAAAAAAAGTCGCACGGCTTGAGTGTATCCCAACGAGGGGCAGAGAGCTCTTATCGGTCCGGAAACAACAATCGCTATCTGGAAGCCAAGTTTAGCTGCGTGGGGCACCCGGGTTCGGTGCTATTTAGCGTTCTCTTAGTGGCTGCTTAGTGGTCTCGCACCAGTTCTGACAGCACCCGCCCACTATAAACTAATGCCTCACCGTACCCACAATGCTTGATACTTGTCATGTTACTGTACCAATACTCATCATATTTAAATGCCAGCGCCAACAGGCCGCGGAGGGATGCGTTCATAGGTAATATACTAGTAGTGTCTGAATAAGTTTTGTACAAGACACATACTTCAGTGAGCATAATCCTCAACGGCATCATCATTTGCATTGCATACCACGGTGCTGTGCAAGCCATGATATCCCAATGCCAGCAGCGCCCATATACTCTACTTGTAATGTCGTGCTACAAAATAAAACAGAAAACAAACTCCTCTCCGATATCTCAGCAAGAAATCTGCCCTGCTGGCCAGCGCTCTCTCTATGCATCGGGGGATGCATTCTCCTAGCTATTTAGCACACGGCACATCATACACGCAGCCAACAAGTCACATCCTAACCGTCTGCCCAACTCAACGAAGAAAAAGTGCTTCCGATCCATTTCGTACCGACCTTGTGCGATCGGGGTGATCCAGACCTAGGAAGTCATCCTCAGAAGTGGCCATGGTCCAGAGCTCATCGTCTACCAAGTGTTAGCAGCGGCTGCAGCAAGGGGACTGGAGTGGATACTCACCATCTTCAAGGTACCGAAGTTTTGAAGGGTTGCTCCTACGCACAATGGCAAACTTGATCTTCTCGAAACTCTTGCCTTTGAGACCGGTTCTCTTTTCCAGACGCTTCTTGCTGTCTGCAAACCTCTCTCCCTGCACCGTGTTAGTCTTATCCCACGGAAAACCGGATCACCACCACCGTAAGCCGCTTCAAGACATACCTCGACAAGAAGAAATCTAAACGGCACACCATGAGTGCGGCTGGGTTCGTTCTGGAAATGAAACACCTGGATATAGTTGGCTTCGTTGGCGTCCTGCTCGTCGGCGGGCACACGCTCTGCGTAAATTTGCGTGTATTCACTCAGATTCTGCACAGCATGATCGCGGACAGGCTCGCGATAGAATTTGTTAGAACTCGTTTCGTAGACGCGTATCCTCCCTCCTTCGGCCTCGTCCGCGATCTTAGCCTTTTTGACGAGAGCCTGGATTAGGTCCTCAATCGTTCCCGTCTTGGGCACAAGGAGATCAAACTGCTCCTCCTTGGCGAGACCGTCGCTAAGCCAAGTGAGCTTGACGCTTTTCTTGGTATCCAGCTCTGCCAGACTCATCTCAAGCACTTCAAAGTAGAATGCATCATTTCTTTGACTAGAATTCAGGCTTCCTCCGGTGGGATGGAGAATCTGTCGCAGAGTTGGGTTGGTGCCTCGCCTTACCGGCGCCTTGGGGTTGTTTGTGGATGCATTGACAGTCCACAAACGGATATGTGTTGGTGCCACCTTGAGGTATGCCCCCACGCTCTCGGACAAGACGTCGTAGGTAATCTTGGAGTTGAAAACGAGTTCGAATGCGGGGTACTTTTCCTGATCGCAGCGAGTAGGATGGGCGTGGAATCGCACAGTCTTCCTATGCTCCAAAAAGTCGTAGTACTCTCTGGCATCTTCCATACGATCGCCTAATGGAGCCTGTTCCTTGTTTGACGCATCTGACATGCGGGCTTGGAGCTTGTGCTCCGACGTCTTTTGGAAACAAATAATGTCTCCATCCTGCAGCTCAGCCATCTTCAAGGTGAACTTCGGCTTAAGAGGTTCAATCATATTCGGCTTGATTTCCTCCCAGAGTAACAAGCGTTCGTCATCAGCCAGCTTGGCCTCCCAACCCATGGCGGCGTGGATAAGTGGCACCATGTCTTCAATCTTCTTATCCTTGGGCATGTAAATGTGACCCACGCCGCGCAATTCCTGCTTCTCTACGTCAAAGTACTTGAGCAAGAGAAGTATAGTATCCTCCTTGGAGCCGTTTGCCGCGGGAGCTTGGTATGAGGGCCAGATGGCCTCTCCATCGTTGTCGACTTCAGTTGCAACCTCGGCCCAAAGTCGAAGGCTCGAGTCTCTGTGTGCAGCGGAGCGGGCATAAGTCTCCTCCACAGTCAGAGTCAGATCCATGACGGGCTGATCAGGACGGATAGTTTTGTTTTGTCGGTTAACCATGAGCCAAAGGCGAACTCTGCGAGGGCTCTCGCCAATGTCCTCTGCCACCTGCTGCACAAAGTCTTCCATAACAGTTGATTTCTTGACGCGATACGACCGGGGAGCCGACTCATCTTCGGCATCGTTGTCAAAACGGCCCATGTCCGTTTCGCCATAGTTGCGAAAGGTCTGGTTAGTGATCACCTTGGCCATCATGTAGAGGTGGGCTTCACGTTGCTCCTTGCGACGGGCCTCCTTTAAAGCGTTCTCTTCCTCAAGACGCTGCTGTAGATGCGAGGGAATATCATTTTGGGTAACAGGGCAGAGAATTTTGTCGACACGGCTTTGGCGAATATAGACCAACATGTAAGCACTGTTCTGGCGAACAGTTGGGGCCTTCTTCTGCATGGGGGCTCTGGTATAACCGTTAGGGATACGCTCCTCGCCGCCATAGTTTTCCTCCAGCACCTCTCGTAGAGTAGCCTTGGTGACCTTGTCGTCGTCGTACTTGTAGAACCAACCGTCCTTGTTGGGCTTGATGAAAGCGTAGTAGTGACCAGCGTTGAGGTCACCGCTGTGAACAAGGACGCCGTGCAGCTGATATGACCAAGGCTCGGATCTATCAGCATCGTCGTTGAGATAGGGAGCAGCGTCAAAAACGTCAGGGAATTCGTAGCGGTCGTTGATCTTCATCATCATGTCTCTTTGAATGTCGTACTCGAAGCGCTTGAGCTGGAGGTGAAGGACATCGGGGAAACTGTTAAAAATGACACCCTTGTCCGCGTCTTGCAGCTTGTGCTCGTCGCCGGCGAAATACTGGTTCTCGCCGTCCATCTTCTCGACCTGGATGTAGTCGCGAAAGCTGTCGAGAAGGCTCTTGTTGCCGCTGACGTTGAGCTGAATGTCCCAAAAGTCTTCGACGCGACTTGATTCATAGTCGACATTGATGCAAGAAATGTACGTCTTGATCTTGCCGCTGAATATTTCGGGGAGGACGTTTTCGGCCTTGGTGCCCTTCATTCTCTCCTCCAGTCTCTCCATGAGCTTGCGCGAGAGTTCTTGGACATCTTGTTGCTCGAAAATGTGTCGCGTTTCCCATCCAAATGACTTTGTCAACTCGTTTGTGCCTACAGCCTGGTCTGAAGTCTGCAGTTGGTAGAATAGTCGCTGTAAGGTGTAGGCAGAGTTTGTCAAGCTATCGTCGTTTTCAGTGGGAATTTCGTAGACGGCCTGGAAAAGTCAGCGTGAGCGGCGGTGAGAAGAGAAGGATGCTTACCTTGCGGAAGGCGTTTGTGAAATACAGTGACTGTAGTAGGGAGTTGAGGTAGCACGTGGCGCCCTGGTTCTTGAGACCGACATAACCGGTTTCGACTTTAGAGTCGTAGTGGAGAAAGTTGTGCCAAAGAACGCCGGTTTCGTCTTCGACCAAGCGGACGTAGGCGGTAATGTTGGCCGTCTCGTTCTCGAGAAGAGGTCTAGTGCTATTCTCCCAGGGCACATTGAACATTCTTCTGCTCTCCACGAAACGTGTGAAGCCCCAATCACCCTCTTCCTTGGTAAAGCGGTGATGGGCGGCATGGTTGGTGTAAAGGCTAGGGTCGTTGGGGTTCCAGAGGACGAGAGCAAACTGAACACAGCAGCTCCAATTGTCTGGTACGGCATCGGGTTCAAAGCCGTGCTCGAGATAGATGGAGCAGTGATCGGTGTTGTTTCCGTGGGGAAATAGCAGAATGCGCCTGGAGCATATGTTAGCAAAATATGGCGAAACCCGGGGTGAGGCGGGCTTGTATGGCAACGCACCAAGGAAACCCGCCAGCGTGGAAGACGGGGCCATGCTCCTTCTTGCCGAGGCTGCGCCAATTTTCAACGGTCCATGTATTTACACAGTCCTCGAGTATCTTGGGCTGGTCGAGTAGTGGGGGGAGAACAATGTCCTTCATGGCCTCGTCTAGATTAGGGTAAAAAGACATTAGCATTCGATGTATATAGAAGGGGACAGAGCAGGTGGCGGGCGACATTGGAACATACAGTCGTTGGCCAGAGGAAGATCTTGGAGAGGTTCGCTATCTTGGTCGACATTGTCGGGGTTTATGATGGCGAAGGAATCGCGGTCGGCGATGCTGGAGACGTCGACGTACTCGGCGGCGTCGACGTCCATCTCGCTGGGAGAGGGTATGTTGTAACTCTGGGTGGAAATTGTGATGTTAGTAACGCGCATGCGCGGCGATGTAGAGTCAGGCACGTCCATGGGGAGGATGAAGAAAAGAAGATGCAGAAAAGTGGTATCAAGAGTGCAGAAAATGGGTATTAAATGCTGAAGCTTGGGCGAGCGGGGCAAGGAGTCGACGTGTGCGTGGACCGCGCGGCGAACGTGAAGAGAGAAAATAGTATAGCAATGCGCCGAGGGGGACAATGAGGTTGAAAGCGACGACGGACGGCTTGCAGGCTGAGACGAGCACAAGGCGTCCCGGCGGGCGGCAGCAGGAGGCGAAAAAATTGTCGTGAGGCAGCAAGTGCAGGGATGGCGGCGAAAAGGAAAGAGAGCGACGGGAAGGTGAAGCAAGACTGACCATGATTGCCAATTACGGATTCAGAACGTGGACTCCGTAAGAGGACGAAGAGAAAAGCCCGTTTGGGGGGCAGGGTGCTCCGAGGTGCGATGCAAGAGCAGTGGAATGAAGTCAGTGGACGGGTGGTGGGAGGCGTCACGTCACGGCTGCGGCGGGGTGCAGCAAGTAAGGTAAGCTTTGGCTTTGAACAGGCGGTTGGCGGGTTACCAGTAGTGGCACCAACGGGGTTTTGCAATGCTAAAAATGTACCCAGTTGCTAAGCCAGGTGTGTGTATGCTGTTAGGCTAGTAGAATCGCAAGAGAACAAGAGTCGAGTCACGAAGAAGAGCCCGACCACAGGCGTCAGGAGTGAGTCTATGATGATGCAAATACAAGAGACGCAGCGTTGAGAGCCATCTGCGTAGGTACAGCCTTGACCAGCCAACTGCGCATGGTATGGCAGGTACCTTTTCATCTGCAGCGAGGCACGTTCAGCGCCTGCACCAACAGCATTATCAGCTGCTGTATCAGTAATTACCAAGGCAGGTGCCGTCAACTGATAGGCCGATACTTCGCTATCAGCGCACAGATCACAACAATGCATGTACTCTCCTAACGCACTACTCTTTGGCATTTTGACTTTTCCCTTCCCCGCAGAGTGGCTGACGGCCGCTGCGAACTGGTAAATAGTAATAAATACTCACACAGTCCACGCGGCATATCTGGGCATTCAAGTGACTAACCGCATTCCTGTACCAAGTAGCCCTGAAGGTGAGGCTGTTTTCGAGACTGACCCGACCATGACCGACCGTCTTTGCTCCGCGAGTTGTCCTTGAGCTATTCACGCCGCAACATCTCAACACCAGCAGCCAGCTTTTGCCACTCATCCACCACCACCACCATGCCGTTGTATTGAGTCCGGAGCGGGTCCAACAGCCTCTTTTTTCTGGGCCAACTGGCGGTCGACGCCATCTCCATACCTGCCAGGCGGGATATACGGCACATACCAGCCCCCAACCGAGCTGTCGGGCAAGCTTCCCTGCTGTTCAAGACCTAGGGTAGCACACACGGATACAGGGCTTCACAAGCCAGTGCAGCTCATCACAGCTCACTGGGTGGCTTTGAAGGCTCCTAAGAGGATTTTTGCACCTACCTCTGCGCGGCACTGAGCTACGCTGTGTCGCGCCACCGCCAGCATGTGAAAAGCGGGAGACGAACGTGGCTGGGATCGTCTCGCCGGCTTCCCCAATTCGAGCGAGGGGTTCCCGGACAAGCTTGCTGCGAGAGACAGGACCAGAAGCCAGTAGCAACCGCTCTGAAAGTCGCAAAACTCGTACAAAAACCTTCTTTAATAACTCGTGAGATCCCAATTTGGCCATTTTTTTTTTACCAAACACAAAACCCACGCGTCAAGACTGATGAGTGGCCTGACCCTATGAACTGATATCCTCTGCCTACATACTCCGTACTGCAACACACCCACCGCGCACCTCGTTTCATGCTAAATTAGTTTGCTACGTGCAGTAGCTGCCAGCTTAGGGACTCCGTTGTCACAGTAGCATCATTGGGCCGCGAGACAAGAGACGCCGAGCCCTGAACTGGGCATGCAGCAAAGACGGGATGGGCGCACTACTACATATAGATGGTTGGAGATGGCTAGACGACGGCCACCATGTAGCGCGGGGAACAACGGGTTCACCAAGTGAGGGGAAACCTCGTAGCTCCGAAGCGATTCATTCTCTTTTCGTCTTTCCGAGAATTCTGAGGCCTTTTTAACCCGTTTCCCACCTCTCTTGATTTCTTTTCTTCCAAGCTCTGCTCACACTTGCTGCCCATGTGAGTCGTGACTTGTGAGTGATCTCCCATCTCCCGCTTGCGATCGGGAGCCGATACCGCTTCGCATTGTGGGGTATCAATCCAGACGAACAAGAGCCCCCGAAATTCAAGCTGTCACCTTCCCGGTCCAGTCACAAGCTTCCCACGACGGTCCAGAAAAAAAAACCCTACACCTCTACCATTTCCACGCATGCGACAAATTTTCTTCCTCTCAAACCTCTTGCATGTAACCATCAATTTTACCTCTCCAGCTTTGATTCGTTTCAACTCCATCTCCTTGGGCAGACGCTGCCGCCGCATCGACACTGATTACTGGGGTCATCCGCCACTCGCCGCACACGAGCAGCAACCGACTTGGCCCTACTTAGGGAGCCGCCTCCCCCTTTGACCGCGCAAAGACGGCTTGTACCGCTGCATGGCCCGGTAGTGATGCTCTCGAGCTCTATGCGCCACACACGGCCGCGGCAGCGGCTCATCGATCCCCTTGCCAGGGCCGCCGCCAGACCCGGCGCCGCATCGTCGTCGCATCCGTGTCCGAGGGCCGGACGCGGCGCTGCCACAGCCGCCGGAGCATGGCGTCCAGTCTCTGTCCTTGACGAGTACGTCTACACCACCAGCTACTGCGCTACATTTTCTTTCAATAGCAGCGACGATTTGCTTCGCGGCAGCGCAGAAACAATGTTGATTTACGCTGACGTTTTGCAGCTGGGTTGCTCGTGAGGCCCGCCCTATCAGCCTGCGCCAGCTCATGGTCTTTGGCCGCTCCTTAACCGAGTCCCGCCTCATCAGCTCTGCCAACTATGTCCGGACAGAATTACCATCCAGGTCAGTACTCGGACCAACAATCTCAAGTCAACAATCAAAGCTGACTCAGGCAGAATCGCCCACCGCCTCCGCGACATGCAGCAGCTCCCTTACGTCGTCGTCACGAACCCCCACATCAACGACGTCTACAACCTCTACTACAAAGCCTTTGACACCTTTCGCAAGATCAAAGAGGTTAAGACCATCGAGGACAACGACCGACTCTGCGAAATTATCAGCGAGAACCTCAAGGGCCACCTGACCGTCATCCCCAAGCTCGCTATGGGCATCCTCGAGTGCCGCGGCCTGATGAACCCGCAGGACCTCGACAAATTTATGAATACCATTTTACGATCCGTACGCCCCCCCCCTTCTCTGTCACTTTTGTTCCCGTCCTCTCTTCTTATTCCGCATCTGTCTCCCACGGAGCAACACACGCTAACACCCCACCACAGCGCATATCTCGCCGCGTCATTGCCGAGCAGCACCTCTCCCTCACTGAGACCTACCACTCACCGCACTTTTCCCCCGGCGCCAAGCTCTCTGAAAGCGACTTTATCGGCGAGGTCTTTATCCGGTGCCAGGCCCGCGATGTCATCGACCGCTGCGCCCGCGCCGTCACCGCCCTCGCCCGCTCCACCAACGGGCCCGACGCCCAGGTCCCCGCCGTTCACGTCGACGGCCACCTGGGCGCCTCCTTTCCCTACATTCTCAGCCACCTCGAGTACATCATCGGCGAGCTCCTCCGCAACTCTGTCCAGGCCGTCATCGACCGCCAAGCCAAGCTTCGCGAGAAAGCAGCCGCGTCAACAACCTCCACCACGCCCATCGCCGCCCTGAATCAGCCCCCGCCGCCAATTGAAGTCACCATCTGCGAGGCCCAGGAGCACGTCATCATCCGCATCTCGGACCGCGGCGGCGGCATCCCTCGCGACGAGCTCCCCTACCTCTGGTCCTTTTCCAAGGGCCCCAAGTCCGCCAACCGTCTCGAGAACCTCGGCCAGGTACCCCGCATGGCCGCCACCATGCAGGAGCTGCACATTGACGAGCTCGCCCGCGCCGACCTCAAGGCGCCCTCCTATCCCACTCCGCCACCATCAACATCATCGTCCCCCGCGCAGCAGCCGCCCTCCGCCGCCACGCCGCACACGCCCTCGCAGCAAAACTCCCTGTCCAGCCTCACCAGCCGCCCGCCCAACCTCCGCCTCGGCATGGGCCTTCCGCTCAGCCGCGTCTACGCCGAGTACTGGGCCGGCAGCCTGCACGTCCACAGCCTCGAGGGCTACGGCGTCGACGCCTTTCTGCAAATCTCGCGCCTCGGCAACAAGAATGAGCAGCTCACCACGCGCGCCAGCATGGACGCCGTCTGAGGCGATGCTATACGGGATGGTGCGCTGCGCCGCCATCTCTTTTGTATATATCTGCCCGTGGACATGGTGACATTGGCGTATCAGCGTCATGAGATGATTCTGCAGCTCCCTGTTGCTTCTCATGTTTTTCTATCCGTCTTGTCTGCAGACCCTTTCGAAGGGCAACCATTCAATAGTGAGGGCCGTGTTCGGATGTCGAGTGCAAGTTCTTATCCTGCTTTTTCCCATCTTCTCCTTCGTTTGCTTCTCTCGTTTTTTTCTGTTAGGGCGGTCGTAACGAGGAGTTTTGGTCATGCTGCATAAACACTTATGTTTCTGGGGGGTTTCAACTGTACCTTTTTTTTAGCATTTACACGAGGCAAAAGCCGTCATCAATTCAAAAGGCACACATCAAAACCCATCATCTCGTATAATTAAAAGCAACGTAAATTCAATATACCGGACTCAAGTTAATAAAGGGAATAATAAAGGCTACATTATCAAAACTTGCACGACAAATCTTGCTCGTTAAGGGACATATTAACTTTTTGGCCCTACACGGCCATTCCCACGAAGAGGTCCAACAGCGAGCAAGCAAGCGCTGTTCCTCCACAACCAAAAGGCGCCATTCAGTAGGCAGACACATCATCAACGCTGGAAGTTGCTGCCAAGAATATCCATGCCTGTATTTCTCTGTCGGTACTATCGTCCTAATCAACCACGAACCCGACAGGGTGTGGATGCGAAAACGCCAGTTCCCTGGCCGCATAGCCGCAGTTTCGCAAGCAAGACGTGAAGCATCCGCAAAACGCTTAGCGGCGGCCGTGGCTGCGGACAGCACTGCCCTGCATGGACTCGAGCTCCGACTCCAGCTGCTTGATCTGGGCATGAGTCTGCTCGAGATCTTTGTTGAGACGATCGCGCTCGGAGATGAGCTTCTGCTCCCATTGACGGAAGCGCTGTTCCTCGATCTTAACCTGCTCAGTAAAACGCTTGCGGAGAGCCTCCTCCTCCTCCTTAAACTTGGGGTTGTCGAGCTTGCGGGGGCGGGCCTCGCCAAACTTACGCGTCTCCATCTGCTGAGCGCGGTAGGCCTCGTAGTGAAGCTCCTCGGTGGTGTGAATAAGATCGAGCATGTGGGTGCGAATGAGAATAGATCGAAGCTTCTTAAAATCGCAGTGGTCCTCGTTCTCAACTTCGGCGACACCCCAAGAGTACTGACGGCCCTTGACAATGCGTCCGTCGGTGGTCTTGACATCCTTCTCGGAACCAATCACGGCAAAAGGCATAGCGGCCATAAGGCTACGCGCGTGCTGAGCAGCAGCATCATCGTCTTCCTCGATCGGGGGCTGATAAATCTTAATGTTCTGCGCCTCGATGACGGCGGCAATCTAGGCAGGTTAGCAGTGATGATATAATCGGTGTTTATGCCCAACGTACGCGCTGCTTGAACTTGGCCAAGTCGGCAGGGCTGAGAGTATCGGCCTTGGCAATGACAGGGATCAGGTTCACGCGAGAACAGAGTCTCTTCATGACCTCAATATCAAGAGGCTTGAGGGTGTGACCGGTAGGGCGGATAAAGTAGAGGCAAGCGTGGACACGGAGATCAATCTTGTCCTGACGGCGGGGCTGCTGCTCCTGAAGCATGTAGGACTCGTGCTGGTCGTCGAGGAACTCGATGATGGGCATCCAAGAGTCACGGTTGTTAACGTAATCTCCAAATCCGGGAGTGTCGATGACGGTCAGGCGGACTAAAGGGAGAACTGTTAGCGACGGGAAGCTGCCCGGCGGGATGTGGTCAGCACAAACCCTTGAAGAACTTCTCCTCGAGCTCAGCCTTGGTGATTTCAATCTCGACAGTCTTGTCGACCTGCTTCTGATGACGACGCTTGTGGTCGGCATAGTTCTTGATCGTGGTTGAAAACAGCGTGTTGATGAATGTCGTCTTTCCGAGGCCAGACTCTCCAGCAACCTAAATGGCGGCCTTGTTAGCGTGACGGAGTCAAACGACGATTTGCTGCCCTGACGGCAGAGGACATCACAGTGGCGAGTAGAGGAGCCTGCATACCATAATGGTGAAGCCAGCACCGCGCTTGGCGACAATCTTGTGACGCTGATTAGGCAGATTGGCAATGCCAATTGGCGATGCACTCTCGGAGCTGGCAGGAGCCATCTTGGGATATGATGAGGGGTGAGCTATTGCGAAGCAGGATAGACGAGAACGAAAAACAAATCGGGGTAATGACCAGACAAAAAGTTGTCAAGCGTTAGAGTACGGCCCAAGATATCCGCCTAGCAAATGCTGAGAACGATTGATCAAGGAGTGCGTTTGGCAGGATGGCACAAAGGTGGAGGAGGTCGTAGCTTGAATGAATGGGCATTCAGGGGCACCAAGGGGGGTCGTGGCCACCAATTTTGCTGGTCTTGGATGCGCCCGGGGGGGCTGCGGGCAGCGCTGGTCAGTGCGATGGCAACGGGGCAGGCACTTTGCGGGACCCCTTTCCAAGCCAACGGACGACGGGTTGGACTGTGGCTGCAGAGACATGATAATCAGTGAAGCGGTCAGTGCGCTCCACCGCCTACTGGACATTAGACGCTGTGGCTAGTGCCAACAGTGAGTGGCTGGAGCTGCAACGTAAATGGAATAACGAATGGCCGGCCCCTCCAAAAAATTCGGCGGCCTATCGATAAGCGGCGCAGCTTGGAAAGTTTTAGATGAGCAATTGGAACTTTGCGACTAATGGACGACAAACGACAATGAAGACCGATTTCAGGGTACGATACAGTTCAGCTTCTACATGAGGTCCGAAATAAACATGCTGACTTGTACAGTTTTCAAATTTGCTAGGCACGGTGTACTGCCAGGGTAATCTGCTCTTCAGTCCCGATGGCACTCACCTCTTCTCGCCAGTCGGCAACAGAGTGACGGTCTTTAATCTGGTCGAGTATGTGCGCACAGAAGAGAAGAACTAGAAATGCGATTCTAACACGAACTAGAAACAAGTCATATACCCTTCCCTTTGCGCACCGCAAAAATATAGTTCGCCTTGGACTCACACCTCGCGGCAACATCCTCCTCACAGTCGACGAAGACGGCCACGCCATTCTGACAAACGTCCCTCGAAGAATATCAATATACCACTTCTCCTTCAAGGGAAAAATCACCGCGCTCTCTTTTTCGCCCTCCGGACGCTACTTTGCCGTTGGTCTCGGCCGCAAGCTCGAGGTCTGGCACGTGCCATCCACGCCCGACACCAACGCCGGCGGCGAGCTCGAGTTTGCGCCCTTTGTCAAGCACCACACGCATACCGGCCACTTTGACGACGTCCAACACATTGAGTGGTCCAGCGACTCACGCTTCTTCCTCACGGCCTCCAAGGATCTCACGGCGCGGATATGGAGTGTCGGCGCAGAGGAGGGCTTCGTGCCGACGGTGCTATCCGGTCACAAGCAACCCGTCATTGGCGCTTGGTTTTCGGCGAACCAGGAAATCATCTATACCGTCAGTAAAGACGGCGCCGTATTTGACTGGCGATACGCAAAGCCGCTCGACCGCGTCAAGGACGACGACGAGGATATGGAGGACGATGACGATTCTGACATGCACTGGCGCATTGTGCAAAAACACTTTTTTATGCAGGGGAGCGCACACGTCCGTTGCGCTTCGTTTCACCCCGAGTCGAACCTGCTTGTCGCTGGCTTCTCAAACGGTCTCTTTGGCCTCTACGAGATGCCCGACTTTAACAATATTCACAAGCTAAGCATCTCACAAAACGACATTAATTTTGTCACCATCAACAAGAGCGGCGAGTGGCTTGCTTTTGGCGCTTCCAAGCTCGGCCAGCTTCTGGTCTGGGAGTGGCAGTCTGAATCCTACATCCTCAAGCAACAAGGTCACTTTGACTCGATGAACTCGCTCGTCTACTCTCCCGACGGCACCAAAATCATCACCACCGCTGACGACGGCAAGATCAAAGTCTGGGATATTGAATCCGGCTTTTGCATCGTCACCTTTACAGAGCATACATCTGGCGTAACAGCCTGCGAGTTTGCCAAAAAGGGCAACGTCCTCTTCACATCTAGTCTCGACGGCTCCGTCCGCGCATGGGATCTAATCCGCTACCGAAACTTCCGCACCTTTACCGCGCCCACGCGCCTCTCCTTTTCCTGCATGGCCGTCGACCCCAGCGGTGAGGTCGTCGCCGCCGGCTCCCTCGACTCGTTTGACATTCACATCTGGTCCGTGCAGACCGGCCAGCTGCTGGACCAGCTCTCGGGCCACGAGGGCCCCGTCGCCTCGCTCGCCTTTACGCCCAACGGCGAGTCCCTCGTCTCCGGCAGCTGGGACCGCACCGCGCGCATCTGGTCCATCTTCAGCCGCACGCAGACGAGCGAGCCGCTTCAGCTGCAGGCCGACGTGCTCGACATCGCCATCCGCCCCGACTCGCTGCAGCTCGCCATTTCCACGCTCGACGGCCAGCTGACGTTTTGGAACATGGAGGCCGAGCAGGTCGCCGGCGTTGACGGGCGGCGCGACGCCTCGGGCGGCCGCAAAATCACCGACCGCCGCACCGCCGCCAACGTCGCTGGCACAAAGGCCTACAATTCGATCCGGTACAGCACGGACGGCGGCTGCCTCCTCGCCGGCGGCAACTCAAAGTACATTTGCCTCTACTCCGTCACCACCATGGTGCTCCTGAAAAAGTTCACCGTCAGCGTCAACCTCTCGCTCTCGGGCACGCAAGAGTTCCTCAACAGCAAGCTCCTCACCGAGGCGGGCACGGCCGCCGACATTGACGACGAGGACACGTCGGACCGCGAGGCCGCCCGCGCCGCCGAGGGCCTGCCTGGCTCCAAGCGCGGCGGCGACCCGTCGGCCCGCAAGCGCTTCCCTGAGGTGCGCGTCAGCGGCATTGCCTTTTCGCCCGCGGGCACCTCGTTCTGCGCCGCCTCCACCGAGGGCCTGCTCGTCTACAGCCTGGACACGACGGTGCAGTTTGACCCGTTTGACCTCAACATTGAGATTACGCCGGCCTCGACGCTCGCGGTGCTCGAAAATGAGCGCGACTACCTCAAGGCGCTGGTCATGGCGTTCCGTCTGAACGAGGCGGCCCTCGTCAGGCGCGTCTTCCAGGCCGTGCCCCCTGGCGACGTTGGCCTCGCCGTCGCGGGTCTGCCTGTCGTCTACGTCCCGCGTCTGCTGCGCTTCGTCGCTGCCCAGACCGAGGAGTCGCCGCACATGGAGTTTTGCCTGCTCTGGATCAAGGCGCTCGTCGACAAGCACGGCGCGTGGCTGGCGGCCAACCGCGGCAAGGTCGACGTCGAGCTGCGCGTGGTGAACCGCGCCGTCAACCGCATGCGCGACGACATCAAGCGGCTGGCGGACGAAAACGTCTACATGGTCGACTATCTGCTGGGACAGGCCGGCGCAAAGAGCACGGACAGAAAGGGGCTGACGGCTGGGGACGAGGGGAATGGCGCTGTGGGCATTGATGTGGACATGAATGGTGATAATGAGGAAGCGTCTAGCGAAGACGAAGACGGATGGATTGGACTAGAGTAGGGGAAAAGATGGGCTGGCATATTCTCTCATTACGTTATATGTGGGTTGTCATTTCGTTTTCATCATGAGAAGTCGTATTCATAGAGCAATCTTAGGGCGTTGTTGATACAATACAAAAAGTTGAATACCCACGGGCCTTGGTATTGCGTGTCACAGTACGAATCTGCAAACGCGAGCAAAATCTTCAACGAGGAGGGTAGCAACAAACCCATTGCCGAGGTGCAATCCAGGCTTACAATCTACATCTTGGGAACGTCTTCCCACGCGCCATCAAACCCAGCCGAGCGGACCCAGCGCGGCTCCTTTCCGGCGTCCACGTCGGCGCCTTCGACGCTGTCCAGCAGAGCATAGTGCGCCTTGAGCCACGTCTCGTCGTCGGCGAGCCTGATCCACGCTGGCCGCTGCGCACGGTCGAGGTACGGCTTCGACGCCCGCTGCGCGAGCAAGAACGCGCGCGCCACCTTGATGACGTGCCCGTCGTCGGCGACGGCGTGCAGCCGCGGCAGCAGCTCCTCGGGGCTGGCGACCATGGCCCGCGCCCTGCCGGTGCGAATATCGTTGGGCACGTAGCGCTGCAGCGCATTCACGTCGAGGCGCGGGCTGCCGCGGGAGAGAAAGGTCAGGACGCCGGTGCGCAGCTTCCACTCGAGCAGGCGGGCTTTGGCGGCCACGGGGATCCAGTCCTGCGTCTTGAGCCAGAGAAACGCGGGGGTGAGGTTGTTGTGGTGGCTTCATACCGCATTTGTTAGTGAGGAAAGAAACAGCCCGGGAGGTATAATCAAAGAAACTTGCATGATGAAAAAGTCAAACTTGGGCTTGTGAGGCGGGTGAAAGATGGACGCGGCCGCAAAGTACGCCGATGCGTGCACCATGGCGTCAATCTGCTCGTCTAGGTTGCTGTCCGGGTCGACGCGCACATTGGCGGCGAGGTAGTCGGTGACTTGGTCGGGGATGCGGTCCAGCACAGCGGTCCGGCTCCCGTCGCCGTCCTCCCACTTGGGCTCGGCAACGAGCTGCGGGTGCTCGTCGCCAATGGTCTCGAGCAGCTCGGCGAGGTGCCGCGGCGGCCGCGGCGCGGGCGGGTTTCGCCGGGCCTTTTCGTCGACGACGGCAAAGAGCGCGCCGTAGTTGTCGCGGTGGATACTGGCCTGCGCGAGGCCCTCGGCGACGAGTGCGGGCTGCGCCCATTCCAGGCCGTACATGAGCTGGAGGTATGGATGGAGAAGGCCTGTTGTGTGTGTGTGTGTGTTTCAGCAAGACTACTGCGCGTGAAGAAGATGTCAAAGGAAGAGAAGAGAGGGAAAGAGAGCCTACCAGAAAAGAGCCGGGTAAAGTTTTGCTCATTGTTAATGAGATACTTGAGGACAGTTTCTTGCCAGCGAAGTTTCTCAATCTCTTCTTGGTAAAAGCGGAGGAAATTGCCATAATATCGGCCCCGGCCAAAGAACTCCTTGGCGGCCTCGTCATAATTGTCACGTAGGGCACTTTGAACCTCTTCTCCCTGCTCATTTCGCTTCAGCTGATAGGATTTATTATTGTCGTAGCCGCGCTGGATGTCCTCCGGCGTGGCACCGGTACCATACAGCGTCAGGAGCTGGTGAACAATCTGGTTGGCCGCGTTAGCACATGCTTTACCAGAACTTGATGCATAGAAATCCGCTTACATGGTTGTGGTAACCCTTTTCGTTGTAAAATACATTGTGCTTCTAAAGCCGACATTGTTAGCGGTCTCTGCTCGGTTCTCCTTTTCAGCGACGCGATGCGCGCACCTCCATGTCTTCCTGCAGCAGCGCGCTGACCTTGGCCGCCGCCTCGGGCGTCTGCGTCATGCCCAGCAGACCAGTCTCGTCGGCGCGGACCAGGATGCGAGTCGGGGACGCCATGGTGAGAAGCCGCCTGCACGTTGTTGTTGCGAGTACCGAAGATGTGCGGGACACTGTGCGATTCAGTGTGCGCGGGAAGAGGCGATGCGATTCTACAGATCTCGCCCACAGCAGCGGGATACGCATGGGAGCATGGAATAGTTTATATAGATGCGCTGATGCGCCACCCGGAATCTTTACGTCTAGTGCAGCTGTACAACCTTCGGACGGGAGCTTCGGAGTACCAGCAGGACAGACGCGGGGAGGAAGCAGCGTCGGTGAAAAGCGTGGCCGATTGACCGCGCAGAAAAAAGTGATAAAGAATATTACGGTGCGATTTGAGTGGCTTGAAAGCTAACAGACATCATTCTCTCGTCGCTCGGACTGGAGCCATCTCCGAGCTGGTGGCAGAGCAAACAGAGCTACCGACAAAGGTAGGTTGGCGATGCGGAGCCCGATGACGCCAGAATTAGCAAAGCGGCGACGCGGATTGGCTCATGGCTCAACACCTGGCGTTGTAGAGAATTGCAGCTGCGTTGTTCCATTATACCCATCTGTATTATACAACAATCTGTTTGATCAGCATCGGACGCGCTGCTTCGAATTCGCGTCATCATGTGCTGTCGGAGTCAAATGGCGGAAATAAAAAGCGGCGGCTCGGGAACCGGCGTCGTGCCGTCATCAAGGAGATGGTTTCATCGATCCCGGGGCAAGGATACCCTGCTAGAACAAGATGACACAGATTGAGCCCGATGTGTTTTAAACAACGGCGACCCAACTTTTCGGACCCGTGTGTCTTCTATCCTTCTTCGTTCATGCAGGATGCTGGAGAGAAAAAAGGGGTTATTATTAGAAATGACGGGCGTCACAACTAGTCGGAGACCGACAAGGACGGGGAGAAAGCTGCCGAGTCCCGATTCATCAGATATCAGCGGCCGAACTTGATTACGGATGGATCAGATTACACGACGAGTCTGGTCTCCCCAATGCGGACCAAAGCTGCGCTGCCTTCTGAGCCATGCCTTCTGAGCCATGCCTTCTGAGCCATTCTTTACGACTGCCAAATACTGCAATTTTTGGCCAGGAACAATACACGTGCTGCTGGCCAGCCCTATGCCCATCCCCGCACTCTGCCCCAGGTACCGCGATAGGTGCTGATAATAAATAGCTGGGCTGTGTATGGCTCCCGCCTGCCAAAGACATATGTGGCTGGCCGGGACCGGCTTATTGTCGAGCTTCGCTGCCTCGGTCAAACGATTCATGGCATCGGCAATTCTTCAAACCAAGTCTCTTCTTGTTCTTTTTTATTTCCTCCTGTACGCGCGTACTGGTAGTCAATGCATCTGGCTCCGTCTCTCCAACCCCGGACCCCCCTTTATTGCGGCAATATTCACAAAGACGCAGGCTCAAAGGTTACAGACACAGCTGTTTGTACCGAGGTAACCGGCTGTCAGACAATGGCGATCGCTCTTGGTTACCCCCCCCCCCCCCCCTCTTTGACAAAACAGATCTCTACGGGGCCTTTTTCTCCATCAAAGCGTCGGACGATGCGAGTGAGGGCCATGCCCGCGCCCCAGAAGCACGAGCCGCCAGCTTCTTCACATTGGGCTTTTTTCCCACAAAATAATAGCCTACCAGCGAGACATGCCAACAACAGAATATAGCCGTATTTCCCCTCAACCCCTCTAGTTTCCCCGGCTCTCCTCGTGACGGCCTCGGGGAGCCTTAGCCCCAGCGCCATGTGGGCTGCCAGGAAACCTTGTCCATGTGCAACTCGCAGGCACGGCAGGCCAGGCTGTAAATTGGCTTGCAGCCCTCCTTTTCAGCCGCCAAATAACCCCAAACAACATGGCCATTTATGCGGGGTATTACGGCATACCTGACCCAAAGGAAGTTTTAGTGCCGTATTAAAACGCGGGGCCGATAAGCTGTCCCTAGGTACGAGCACACACAGCTCCGGGGGGGAGGAAAACTAGGGGAGACGGACGGGGGGATTATTACGTGCCTAATAGCCACGCTTGCATAAACGTGGAAAAGGGGCTTAGCTATTTCAAGGGGATATTTGGTGGCGTGCCTAATTTTGTTGTAGAGTGTGCAGAAAGCCACATGTGACGCGAGACAGGACAGAGAAACCTAAAGATATTAAGCTCAGCCGACGCCGGCCTTTTTCGTTGGCTTTTGTTTTTTCATTCTTATCTTCTTATCCCGTTCTTCCTGTCCCTTCAGCTTGAGATTGACTTGCTTATTTGACGAGTGATTGCGATATAGACTTGATAAACAACCTGCGCATCCTGGGTCTAGACTAGATTCTTTTTGCAACCGGCTCACGCAGCCAACAACCCACAACTTCCTCCCTCCCCCCCCCTCTCTCTCTTCAACACCACTCTCCCCAGCACGATAACGGTCATCATGTCGCAAAACGGCCACCAGATCGCGCCGGGCCACCTCGGCAACCTGACCGACGAGCAGGAGGCCAAGCTGCGGCAGCTCTGGTCCTTTGGCTTCCAGGTCCTCGAAATGTACGAGACCGAGTCGCGCATCTACGAAGAGAAAAAGGCCCGCGGCGAGGCCGTCGAGCCGCCCAAGCCCGCGGCCGCCGCCTCCTCTGGCGGTGGCTGGGGCTTGTTTGGCAAGAAAAAGGGACCGACGGAGCTGACGCACCCCAAGTTCCCCAACTCGGTCAAGGAGCTGCAGAAGCTGGTGCCGGCGGACGAGCCGGACCGTGACGAGCTCGTCAAGCTGGCCATTGAGGCGCTCGACGTCTACACGCCCGAGACGGCGCGCTCCATCCTCATCGAGGCCGTCAAGCACGAGCACCCAGACACGCTGGCGCTGCGGTTCCTGCGCGCGCGCAAGTGGAACGTGCTGCGCGCCGTCCTCATGCTCGCCAAGTCGGTGCGCTGGCGCGTCGAGGACATGCAGGTCGACCGCGTGCTCATGCGCCAGGGCGAGGGCCACATGTTTGAGCAGGAGCTGCACGGCGCCGCCGGGTCCCGCGACAAGACGTTTGGCAAGGACTTTCTCAACCAGATGCGCTGGGCCAAGGGCTTCCTGCACGGCACGGACCGCGACGGCCGCCCCGTCAACTACATTCGCGCCGCGCGCCACCGCGCGTCCGACCAGAGCGTCGAGAGCCTGGAAAAGTTTACCGTCTACTGCATCGAGCTGGCGAGGCTGTCGCTGCAGGCGCCCGTCGAGATGGGGGTAAGTAGTTGCTTGCTCTGCTGCTCGGAGACGAGGACAACCCCCGACAACGAATTAGAGGCTGACTGAATACAATATCTAGACCATTGTGTTTGACCTGACGGGCTTTTCGCTCTCCAACATGGACTATGTCCCCGTCAAATTCCTGGTTCAGTGCTTCGAGGCCAACTATCCCGAGTCTCTCGGCTGCATCCTCATCCACAACGCACCATGGGGATTCGGCGGTACGTCTCACCACCACCACCATTTCCCTCTTCCCCCTCACCTTCTCTACCGTACATACTAACCCCTCCTCCCCCCTTTTTTCTAGGCGTCTACCGCATCATTGAGCGCTGGCTTGACCCCGTCGTCGCCTCCAAGGTGCACTTCACCACCGGCGCCAAGGAAATCGCCGAATACATTGCGCCCGAGCAGCTCGTTAGCGACCTCGGCGGCACCAATCCCTGGGAGTACGAGTACGTGCCGCCCGTCGACGGCGAAAACGACCGCATGGACGACACCGCCACGCGCGACGTCCTGCTGGGCCGCCGCAAGGAGCTCGCCGCCGCCTTTGAGGACCGGACGCGCGAATGGGCGCGCGTCGCCGCCGCCAGCGGCGCCAAGGCCCCCGAGACGGCCAAGGTCAGCGCCGAGCGCGACGCCATTGCCAAGCAGCTCGCCGTCAACTTTTGGGAGCTGGACCCGTACCTGCGCGCGCGCTCGCTGTACGATCGCCTCGGCGTCTTTCAGGGCAACGGCAAGGTTGACTGGTCGGCCGCCAAGAAGACCCAGGATCAGCTCAAGGCCAAGGCGGGGGAAGCCAAGTAGACGAAATAGAAGAGACGTCTTGTAGCAAAGGGAGGGACGGGTTAGTACATGAACATGATATAGTAAAGCCATCTATGCAAGGAATAAAGTTTTCAAGTCGCAGTAAGCATCTTGTTTAATCGGCTACATTGAATTGTAAATCGTATGTGTTTTCTTTCTCCTGTGCTGGACTGCGTGTCCTGGCATCTTCTATCTGTGTTTGGAACGTGTGTCCTGGCACACGGGTATCTGACCAAAGCAAAAAAGGGGACATCATTCTAAACCAACATCATTACATTTTGCCGTCGCAAATACTTTTCGGGTGGATAATTCATGGCAATTCATTGCAAAAGCATTGCAGACCACTTAGGCCTTGCGCTTCTTGGAGGCGTGGTCGTCGCCGTCAGCGTCGCCCATCTCCTCGTCAGACTCCTCAAAGTCCATGTCGGAGAGGGCATCGTGCTCCATGGCGGTGACTAAAAGATCTAGCCGTTAGCATGAGCTTTCATCTTCTCCATCGTTCTTTTTGTCGGTTGTCAAAGATTTATCAAACTCACTAAAGTACTTGATGGCGTTGGGCCAGACATCCTCGGCGATGCAGACGGCAACATCGTCAGCCGTGGGAAAGATTTCCGTATCGTACTCGTCGAAGTCATCGTCCTCGTCGTCCTCGTCGTCCTCGGGGACCTCCTCGCCATTCTTGCGCTTCTGGCGCTTAGCCTGCTCCTCCTTGGCGGCCTCCTTGGACTCCTCCGCCGAGACGTTGCGGCCGCAGAAGCCGAACCAGGCAAAAAAGGAAACGCCGCCGAGGCCGGTATCATCCATCTTGGCGAGCAGCGTCTTTTTCGGCTCCGCGTCGTCGTCGAGCTTCTTGCCGGCGGCCTGCTCGGCGGCGCGCACCTGGCAGACGAGGTCGAGCATGCCCTGCGTCAGGTCCTTCTCCTTGCTCTTCCAGTTGATGCGGACGGGCTCTGACACGAGGCCGGCCCAGCCGTCCCGGGCGTAGCGCCACCAAAACTTCTTCTCAATCGTCTTGTCGGAAAAGTACTCATTGTCGGAAAAGGTAAACTTGATGGCGATGCTGCGGGGATCGCCGCCCGAGGCCAGCTCGAAGCGCTCGACCGAGAGGTCGACGAGCGAGTTGAGGAGCACGGCCGAGTCGGTGGGCTGGATGTACTCGTCGACCTCGGAGGGCGACTGCTCGAGAACGAGGGGCCAAAAGTTGGGAATATCGGCAATGACCTTGGCGCGCTTCACGTATAGGTCGGCGGTGAGCTTGGCCTGCTGGCGGACTGTGTGCGCGTTGGTAAGTGGTAACTCTTTTTTTGGGGTTGTGTTTTTTGGTTTCTTGTAACGTACGGAGCTCCACCTCGACATCCTCGAAGTCATCCTCAAGCTCCTGGAGCTTGCTGAAGGAGACGGGGTTCTCAATCTTGTCGTCAGACATGTTGCAAAAATATTACGATTTGTGTATACAAAAGATTATTTTGAGGAGCAAGATGTAAAAGATGGGATGAGAGGGGCACGTCTGGTATCCTTTTATTACTTTTTAAAAGCCACAAGCCTAATCAAAAAACAAAATTTTTCCATCGGGACGTGGTTCACTCCTCTTCATGACATAAACAACAGTGGATATCAACGCCTCTGGTTGGCGGGCCGAGCTTCTCGCTTTTTCCAAACATTGCAAGTCGGTGAAGATGAATTTTTATTTTCTCCGTTCAAGCTGCCTTTCCCCATCGAATTGCAGGTAACCTAGCTTGTTAGCTTGGAGGCGGGTGGGGTTGATGGAGGGGCGTGGCTGATGTCATTGGTGGGTAGCCGAAGCCTCGTGGGATGCTAAAGAGGCTAGACTATTTCGGGCGATTTTTTCTTAGTTTTAAGGGTCTCAGGCGTCGAGGACACTGCAGCCTCCAGTACAGCAAAAATGAACATTCATTATTACTGGTACGTCGCAGTGTTATCCCAGCGGGTTTGCTGTTCTTTGATTCGGGTGGTATTTTGTTGGTGGATATGTACGTCGTTTCTACAGAAACAAACTCCCAAACCTTTCTAGTTGTGCCTAATTTGCCCCAGAGCCCGTCCATCACCATGATCTGCTGCTACACATTATGTAACGCTAATATGGTGTCACTGAAAAACACGAATTTATACTGGTTTCCCTGAAACATTTTACTTCATCCAATACACGGCACGCACGGCTAATAGATACTTTACCGAGTCTGCACCAACTGCGCCGCAACCTTCACTCGACAGTCAGTGGCTGTTATACACTTTCCGCACCAGTAAGCAGTCAATCCAAAATATATGTCATCTGTATTCGGGGCGCAGGCCGAGACTGATCATTACCCCGCCAGCCTGTCTGGTAACCTTCCAAATGGTAGGCCAAAGTAGAGAGTTATTCAGACTCGAGCACAAAACGCCGTTCTGGGTATCGTTCCTATGTGATTGAGAGGCCCACTATAGCAAACCCGTAATATTGCCATGTAATACACATGCCTGCCACTCCAGGCGAAAAGGAGCTTGCTGTCATCAAGAGAATCCCCAGTCTACCTACACGAGGAGAATCAGTGGAATCGATGGTTGGCTTACTAGTTGAACACACACATCTCCATGCACATTTGAGGCGACCGAGCAGCCTCTTCCGTAGTACACGGTGACCGACGACTGGGCTGAAACGAGATCCGCAGAGGGCAGGAGAGATTCGAGCTCCTCAACAGACCTTTTGCTGGCCATGCCGAACGGATACGACCTGGCAAGTGTCGGCTACGTGAGAAATGGGATACACCCGGATGAAACAAATGGTTTGAGTGGCCATTGATTGAGGTTTGCGTGGCCTTCGTAGATGACTCCACCAAAATAAGGAGTTTGTCGACGAAGTCTCTCTTTCTATTTGGACCAATTGGAAAACCACTGAAATCCATACCTCTTCCATTGCCGGGCTTGAGAAACTGAGAGTCTTCTGGCTATCGGTCAGACGAGGCGGGAGGGTTGCTTCGATGAAGATATCCCATTCAGTATTTATTACTTTCACCGGTCTTCATTGCGCACATGGGCTGATGGAGGCCCATCGGGAAAGAGCTGTGAATCAAATTGTTCATGTTAATCCAAGATTGTGGTCGTTTGGTTCAGAATCTGTCCCGAATGATTTAGCGCAATTGTAACGATTCCTGTGCCGTCACGCCAACTGGCAAAAGACTAGGCATTGACTTCAGTACGAGCAATGACCAGGATCCCAACTATGACTCATATAGCTGTTCGTTACAACAATAATCTCCTGTCACCGGCGTTTATCCGTACCATAGTCAGGATCCGACCTCATATTTGGTAGAGCATACGCATACAAGCAGACTCCATTGGCGAAAGATATATTTAGAATAGCGCGTATCTTGTTAGCCACATCGGCCGCCACAGTTGGCTGACCAGGCATAGAAGAGAGTCGGTGATTGGCTGTTTAAGTGTCACGTGCCAGACACACGGTCATTCCCGCCACAGCCTGGGCGTTGCCAGGGCACCCTGCTGCTGGGCTGCGACGCTGAAGAGAAGAAAAAAAAGAAAGAAGAGCAAATCTGGCTCCGAGTGAAACTGGAAATAACAGCTGACGTGTAAATTTTGGTTTATTTGGTGAGGCCTCATATCTAAATCTAATATCACCAGAAACACCTGTTGCGGCCTCTGTTGCAGATGCGTTTGGCAGGCTGGAAAAGCCCCTCAGCAATGAAGTGCTAACTACAAGTAGCCGCCAGCCCAGAGGGAGCGCCCAGCCCCGGCAGAGCACCCAGCCCCAGAGAGAGCGCCCAGCCCCGGCCTTGGTCGCATTCGTAAGCCCACCATTTGCAGCGCCTCGCTGGGATCTCCACCTGGAAGGGGTCGTTGCCGTCGTCACGAAACGCAAACTTGCACTGGACAACTCTCTTCTCTCAGCCACGAACTCATCGCAAGAATAAGACGCATCTACAGCCACGGCATATCGAGCGATCTCGCCTACGATTACAATACGCATTGTTAATACCCTTTGATTCGAGCACTTGGATTTCGACTCCGCCATCATGTCTTCGCAGGAGCCCCCTTATGATCCCTATATCCCCAGCGGCCAGACCGGCACGCAGCAGGCCGGCGGTGCCGGTGGCAACGCCAGAACCCAGGCTCTGCAGGCTGTAAGTAGCTGAGTCGAGAAGGTGTCTCATTCTCTTGGTTTTACGAGCGACCGACTTTTTTTTCACCTCCTATGAGCGCCTTGGAGCGTGGCGCCGACAAGCTGGTGATGCGGCAACAGAGGTGGAACGGTGGTCAAAGCAACCCAACTCGGCGGTTATGAAAAAGGGCATCGACACACGCTCCGGCCAAGAGGCATTACGGCGAACGGATGCGCATCTTTTTCCATGTCGTTTTGCTCTATCGAAGCCGTTGGCATGCAAAAGCTAGCAACATGACCGATTGCGTTACCCTTCGTTAGGCATTGAGGCTATGCGTTGTCATCAGCTTCACCACCGAACCTCTGCGCCAAGCCAGTGGCGACAACACCCGAGCTCGTCAAAATGACGGAGAGAAAAGTCGGCGCAGTGACAACCGATGGAAAGATGCGCAATGTGATTTCAGATCCAGGCTAACCATGGCGGCAGCAAATCGACGACACGGTCGGTGTTATGCGCGACAACATCAACAAGGTCTCGCAGCGTGGTGAGCGTCTGGATGCCCTCCAGGACAAGACGGACAACCTTGCCGTTTCGGCGCAGGGCTTCCGTCGTGGAGCCAACCGCGTACGCAAGCAGATGTGGTGGAAGGACATGAAGATGCGCATGTGCATCATCATTGGTGTCATTGTTCTTCTGGCCATTATTATCATTCCCAGTATGTTATCCCCTTGTCATTTGCCGGCCTGCGCCGTTGCTTACACCCAAGCAGTTGCCGTTAAAACGACTGGCCACTAAGCTTGAAGAAGCTTGGAGGTGAAACGAAACGACCGGGGAAGTGCGTGCTTTTGATCTTGACGTTTTGAAATTGAGCGGCGTGCTGGCACCGGGCAGTCTTAAGAAGAGACTGGCGGAGAGGAGCCGGAGCATGCTGCCCAACTGGGTACTCTTTTTCTGTTTTCGAGCATTGTGGATTTAATTGGCCACCAAGCTGAGTTGTTTGTTGGCGGCGCGGCTATGCGTCTGGACATGCTGCGAGAATGGGCCAGGCTAGTCAGAGCCACATGTATGACTGGAGACTGGGCGTTTCCGCATTAATCGAGATGTATGTATTCTCAACAAGGGCAAGAATGCTTTGGAATTTTTTTTCGCGCGGGACCATTTTATACCAGTGACTGCAGCCGTCGGCTACTGGCCTATTACGAGAGAAAGAGGCTGAAGAGAATGCAGCCAAGCCGGACAATGTCGGCAAGGTAGAGTCTAGAATGCAAGGTGCTTCTCCACGTGTGCTTAAAATCCAAGTCTTTTTAGCGGAACCTGAGAGGTGCAGAGGAAAAGTGCCGGACCAGGGTAAAAGAGAAGCCGGTGAGGAAAAAGTAGATTATTGGTTTATCAATCAGGATTCGGTAGAAAAGACGCTGTGCTGAGGGGGGGCGGGTCCACTGTGACGGGCATGAGCTGACGAGAAAGGGCGGTTCTGCAGGCAACCAGCTTCTTATCTGATCTTTTTTTCCCTGCTGTATCCGCAAACTTTTTTTGACTTGTTCCTGCTCGGTGGAGAAAATGTGGAAACTAGTCCCCAGGCACACACGATGTGGGCAAACGGAATAAAAGCGAAGCTGCGCAATATAGTTGCTAGCACGCAAATTCCGAGCAGCCATGGGCAGAAGTGGTCGGAAGCCGAGGAGGGTCAGAGGAGGACAAGGGAAAAATTCTGAAAGGAAAAAAGGGGGAATGGGGAGGTTGACCCTAGAGAGGGGGGGGGGAAGAGGGAGAGCGAGAGAGCACGGTTTGGTGTCGGGTGGTGAGGCATATTCGAGCTGCGTGGTGAATATGAGGAGTGCCATGTTGGGGATGGTGTCGTTTTATGTATTTGATGCGTGAATTTTGGAGGGTTAGAGTTGGCAGTGCAGTGGAAAGGGTCTTTTGTTACAAAAGACATGGTCAACGTCGTATTCATGGTAATAGAGTGACGAGTTACGTAGGTGGCCGAATGCCGCGACAAGTAGCACGGAGTTGAAGTAGAAGAACATTTTGGCAAGGCGTCTTAATAGTAGCCTTGCACCAGAGCGAGGTACGGAGTACATAGGCAGTATCTATGTAGATAGCGTAGCTAGTGCTGAGTTTGGAGGGGACGGGAAGCCGGGTCGATGGCACGAACGGCGGCTGATTTTGTGTCATGTATATTCCTTTTTAAATTGACTTATACCCATTATATTACAGAATATTTGGAGCGGCATATTTTGGCAAACTATCAGCTGCAACAGCAAAAAGAAGGAGGGGCTGGCTTGACGGGGTGAGCCTCGGCGATCATCCTGGATGGACCCCATGGCCAAGTGGCAGGCAGGCAAGCAGGTAGGTTGTTGTCGAAAAGAAAAAAAAGAAAAGGTACATGACGATGACTTGAGCGGTATTCGCTCAGATGGCTGTGTGTTTTGGTAAAATGCAACCGTGGCCGTGAACTTGTTGAGAGTCATTTTTTCAAAGGGTCTCGGCTAACAAGGCACAGGATCGAGTGCAAGGGTGGTGTGCCGACTGAACCTATTTGGAGAGCTCTGTGCACTCGCCGAGATGGACGCGCCTCGACCTGGTACTTGCGTGCGCCTCGTGCAAACAAGACCGATGGGCGGCAGCCAGATGCCAGACAAGGCAACTTTTGTCAAATGTCAACAGGCTGGTTGGGTTGTGAAGTGACAATCCTGACGCGGACAATAACCCTGACGCCTCACCACCTGGCTGGCAGGCTGGCTGGCGGGCGGGCAGGCAGGCAGGCAGGCAGGCATAAGCGGCAGTCTTGGCTTCTGTATTCGTAGCTATCGTGTCAAGTATGATTTATTAGTCTGCAAATACTTGCCCAATACTTGACCTATACGTACACTACTGTACTCCGTAAATACTTTGCGTGGGTACGCACGCTTGGAGCGATTTCGGGGCCGGTTCTGCCTCTCCTCCCACGCCCCCACCCTGCCCATTCCCAATGTGACTCGCACCCGCACCGCTGACAGGAACTTCAACCTAGAAAAAGAGCCCCCGATTGCTTTCCTCGACCCTTCTCACACGTCTGGCTTCTTCTTTCTCTGCTCGTTCAGTCATTCAATTGACCTGCTGTCTTGGGCTACGCCGGGCACACCTACCTAGCCTCGACCTCTTCCCTCTACATTGTTCCTCTTTTCCTCTCTAGCGCTTATCAGCTCCGATTTGTCGGCCTTATCTCTACCTCTCTCTACACCACACCTCTTCTCGATAAATACACCACACCGTTTTTTCCTCTCACGTCTGGCTACGACATTCGACTCTCCCCCTCCTCCCGTCGTCCAATTTTAAGTTGGGGGCTCGAAAAAAGCATACATCGAGGGACAACGTAGAAATACACAATCGATATGCTCTCCGCCACCTCTGTAGCCTTGCGCGCCGGCGCCAGGCGCGCCGGTCCTCGGGCCGCTGCTGCTGCTGCTGCTTCGACCACGATCCGATGCCCCAACCTCACCACCTACCGCGCCCTCTCCCAGTCCCGCGCCGCCGCCGCGCCCCCCACCCGCGACCGCACTCGCGAGATTGTCGCCCAGACCGTTTCCAGCATCGGCTCCAAGCGCGAGGGCCAGCAGTACCTCAAGCTCTTCACCTCGGTCTCTTCCCAAAAATTTGCCGTCATCAAGGTCGGCGGCGCCATCCTGACCGAATACCTCGACGAGCTCTGCCGCTCTATGCTCTTCCTCTACGAGCTCGGCCTCTACCCCGTCATTGTCCACGGCGCCGGCCCCCAGCTTAACCGGCTGCTTGAGGAGGCCGGCGTCGAGCCTCAGTTTGAAGAGGGCATCCGCGTAACCGACTCAAAGACCCTCGGCGTCGCCCGCAAGCTCTTTCTCGAGGAGAACCTCAAGCTCATTAACCGTCTCGACGAGCTCGGCGTCGCTACTCGCTCCATCTCGGGCGTCTTCATGGCCGACTACCTCGACAAGGAAAAATGGCAGTACGTCGGCAAGATCACAAGGATCAACAAGGACGCCCTTGAAAAGTCGATTGAAGCGGGCTACATCCCAGTCCTGACTTCCATGGCCGAGTCCGACGACGGCCGTCTGCTCAATGTCAATGCCGATGTCGCTGCTGCCGAGCTTGCCCGAGCTCTTGAGCCTCTCAAGGTCGTCTACCTCTCCGAGAAGGGCGGCTTGTTCGACGGCGAGGGCGACAAGATTTCCCACATCAACCTCGACGAGGAGTTCGACCAACTCATGGCCCAGCCTTGGTGCCGCTACGGCACTCGTCTCAAGATCAAGGAGATCAAGGACCTGCTCGACACCCTCCCCCGCACCTCCAGTGTCGCCATTATCCATCCCAGCGACCTGCAAAAAGAGCTCTTTACCGACTCTGGTGCCGGAACCATGATTCGTCGCGGCGACAAGATTCAAAAAGCCAATTCCATTTCCGAGTTTGAGGACATTGATAAGATCAAGGCCACTCTCATCCGGGACCGCGAAGGCCTCGACTCTGAAGCCACCGTCGACCGCTTTGTCGACTTCCTCAGGGAAAACCCTTTCAAGGCATACTTTGACGATGCCCTGCAGTGCCTGGCCATTGTCGTCCCCGCCGGCGAGGGCCGCACCCTGCCCACCCTGGCCACGCTCAACATTACCAAGTCGGGCTGGCTGACCAACGTCGCCGAGAACGTCTTTGCCGCCGTCAAGAAGGACCACCCGCAACTCGTCTGGACCGTCAATGAAAACGACGAGAACCTTACCTGGTTCTTTGAAAAGGCCGACGGCAGCTTCAGCCATAATGGCAGCGTACTCTTCTACTATGGCTGCGACCTCCGCTCCCCCGCCCTCTCCCCCGTCTACGACGAGTTCGTCTCCCACGGCCGCGCCATGCTCGGCGACACGAACCTCGAGTCTCGTCTACGTCGCGCCGCTCAGACGGCTAGCGATAACCTGAACCGCTCCCACGTCGCCCAGCAGGCCCGCGGCTTCTCCACCTCTCGCGTCATCGGACCCAGGACGCCTAGCATGTCGCCCATGCAGCAGCAGCGCCGTGGCTACACGACCAACACTAACCCTAATCCCCCTCTTGGCAAGAAGAACGCCACCAACTCTGTCCCGGCGCGCGTGGCCCTCATTGGTGCCCGCGGCTACACCGGTCAGGCTCTCATCGATCTCCTCAACGCCCACCCCAACATGGACCTGCGTCACGTCTCCTCCCGCGAACTGGCTGGCCAGGAGCTGCAGGGTTACGAGAAGCGCAAGATTATCTACGAGAACCTTTCCGCCGAGGACTGCAGCAAGCTGGAGAAGGAGGGCAAGATTGACTGCTGGGTCATGGCGCTCCCCAACGGTGTCTGCAAGCCCTTTGTAGACGCTATCGACGCCGCTAGCAACGGCAGATCAGCCCAGGACAAGAGCGTTATTGTCGACCTGTCGGCCGATTACCGATTTGATAACAAGTGGACCTATGGTCTGCCGGAGCTGGTGCGCCGTTCGGAGATTTCGCAGTCCAAGCGCATTGCCAACCCTGGCTGCTACGCCACGGCGGGCCAGGTTGGCATCTCGCCCATTCTGGAGCACCTGGGCGGGCAACCTACTCTTTTCGGTGTCTCTGGCTACTCGGGCGCCGGCACCAAGCCGAGCCCCAAGAACGACATCAACGAGCTCCGCGACAACCTGATGCCGTACAGCCTGACGGGCCACGTTCATGAGCGCGAGATGAGCAGCCAGCTAGGCAGCCCAGTGTCCTTTATCCCGCACGTTGCCTCGTGGTTCCGCGGCATTCACCACACAATCAACATACCCCTCAACAAGACGATGACATCGCGCGACATTCGACAGATTTACCAGGACCGATATGCTGGCGAGAAGCTGATCAAGGTGGTTGGCGAGGCGCCGTTGGTGCGCAGCATCATGAACAAGCATGGGGTGGAAGTCGGCGGCTTTGCCGTGGACAATACTGGCAAGCGCGTGGTTGTGTGCGCAAGCATTGACAATCTCCTCAAGGGTGCTGCCACCCAATGTTTGCGTAAGTCTTTTTCGTCTCTCCGTTGCGTTGTAGAGAAGGTGCAAGCTAACTTGTCTGTATAGAAAACATGAACCTGGCTCTAGGCTATGCCGAGTTTGAAGGCATCCCTACCATGTAGATGACATGGGACTGGGAAAGCAAGAGAGAAAAATACTATAGAGAAGAAGAGAACCCTGGGCGAAGTATTTATCGCATGCTGTGGGAGAGGGTGTAGTAAGAGACGCGTGTTTCTTTGGGCTATTCATTTTCACATTTCTTGCATGTTTGGGCTTTGGGGTTTATATCGTACAAGTTTGAAAAACTTGTAGACCAAAAAAATATCAAACGAATTTCCACATTAAATTATTCATTGTCTGGTGTGCTCGGTGACTTGAACGTGTTCTGATGGCAACGCTATGGGATGGGTGTGGCTTTTTATCTACAGCATCCCATTCGTCTATGGCCGTAAATGACTATCTGTGTGGGCTTGTCACAAGGATTACTTGATTGAAAGCTTCATATAGATAGTTTGCCTCAGGTAAAGCACAGCCGCTGACTGACTTACTCTTCGTGTTACCCAATCGAGCTAAAGTCACATGTTATCACACGTGACCTGTACGCCATGACGGTTTCAGCGCCCAAGCCGGGTTTCGGTTCAGGCCCTGAGCTGGGCTTAGGGGGGCGCCGGGTTGGGTAGGAGAAGTGGGAATGGAGTTTAAGAAGCACGCATTCTACAGAGACAGTCAGTCACCTTTGTCTACTTGGCTCTGACAAGGAAATCGCATCTACCTGGACATTCTCTGGACGACTGAAGCGTTTTTTGGAGGAAGAAAAGGGATTGTTCACCTGGATAAACGAATTCTGGACTGAAAACTGCTGCACCTGTCAGCTTCGAAATCATGGCGAGCGAGGTGAGTACAGTTCTTTTCTCTTTTTTTATTTCACTTTTGCCCCTGCTATTCCGGAATCTCGCTGCCCCCTGGATGGCTCTTCCTTTTTTTCCGCTTTCGCCTGCCGGTTCATTTGCGCTCGGAATCTTTGCTTATCAGGCTGGACACTTGTTGAACGCTACCGACGAACCTGTTTTACCAGAGACATGCTCTGCCCGTGGCTGGAAACTGCCCACCAGCCACAGAGGCTGGCTGCCCCTCTACCAACAGAAAAGTATTACCCCACCACTACCTATCGACCCGCGCTAGCGCGCAGTGCTGTGGCGCGCCGACCGCACGCACACAAACCGCCAAATACTACTCCCCTGCTGTGGCAAGAGGCGATTGAGTCACAAAAAAATCCACCACTTTTCTCAATCACCTTTGACCCGGAGCCCCCCTCCTCCCCACGCGCCATCCATTCGATTTACGAACGCGAAGCGACTGATTTCCGCATTCATATTTTTTCCATTCAACCTCTTTCTCACACGACCTCTTAACCCTCTCTAGGAACAAGCCCCCTCTGAGCGCAAACCTCGCAAATCAGTCGCCTTTACCGACGAACAGCTCGTAGTTGACGCCGACGGATCCGTCACCATGGTCACCGCCGCCGCCGACGAGGCCCTCAAGGACGCCTCGGCTCAGTCCCACGCCGCCCGTACGCCGCCTCTCTCCGCCGCCCTGGCCACTTTTCATCATGCTGACGATGCCGCTGAAGCTCCCCCTCCTGCGACCACCACCACCGATGACGCCGCCGCCGCCGACGATGCCGGCCTCGATCTATCCCTGCTGAAGAAGAAGAAGAAGAAGGTGTCGAGCAAGCCCAAGGACGAAGACGGCGAGGGCGAGGGTGACGATGGCGGCTTGGACCTGTCGATGAAGAAGAAGAAGAAGAAGAAGGCCAAGGACGCACCTGGCGCCGGCGCCGAGGACGACGACTTCGCCGCCAAGCTCAAGCAGCTCGAGGTCAAGGAGGACGAGGGCGGTGCTCCTGCTGGCGGCGAGGAAGGCGGCGACGCTGCCGCTGCCGGCGCCGACGCGGCGGAATCGGGCGACATGGAGTCCGGCACGGGCATCTGGGCGCACGACGAGACGCGGGGCATCAACTACCCGCTGCTGCTGAGCCGCTTCTTCACGCTCCTGCAGCAGAAGAACCCGGACCACGCCCTCTCCGGGACCAAGACGTACAAGATCCCGCCCCCGCAGTGCATGCGCGAAGGTAACCGCAAGACGGTGTTTGCCAATATTGCCGAGATTTGCCGCCGCATGAAGCGCTCCGAGGAGCATCTCACGTCGTACCTCTTTGCGGAGCTGGGCACCATTGGTTCAGTCGACGGTAGCAGACGTCTGATTATCAAGGGACGTTGGACGCCGGCGCAGCTCGAGACTGTATTGAGAAAATACATTAGTAAGTCTTTTTTTTTTCGTCCCCGTCTTTCCTGGTGCCTCTGTTGCTTGGCAATTCACTTTCAGATGGGGACGACGCTGGCTGTTTTGTTATGCATGTCGGTGCCGAGGAAACGCTGACAAAGAGTCACAGTCGAATACGTCACCTGCAAGACGTGCAAGTCGCCCGATACAGAGCTCAACAAGGCAGAGAACCGTCTCTACTTTGTCACCTGCAACAACTGCGGCTCTCGCCGCTCCGTCACCGCCATCAAGACTGGTTTCTCCGCCCAGGTCGGCAAGCGAAAGAAGATGCAGGGTTAAGCGCGTTGTTGACCCGGTGGATGGTCTATCCCAGCACATGCCCTTTTTTTTTACGTGTGTGTTTTTGGCTCATCTACGCAATTTTTCCGCAACTCTTTCAACGCAGACTATCATCTGTAAAAGATGACACCGCCCGGGCCAGCAACTTTTTTACTACTTGTGATGATTTTCACAGGGACGGGAAAAAAAAAGGAAAAGTTGGAAGCATAATGATTGATTGAGAATGGTTAAAAAAAAAAAAGACTTGAAGAAGGAAACGGGACAAAGATTGGAGTTGTTTGGGAGGAGACAAAAGTATGTGCGTGGATGGGGAAACATGTGGCGAGGAGTCGGCCTCGCAGCCATGTATATAACGCTGCAATGAGACAAAAAAAGATTCACCTATCCAAAACACACATTGTCCTGCAACTCCCCGTCACAGCGACAAACCGATTTGCAAACGAGTAATTGCGCACGAATGATTACGCAACAGTCACAACCAAGAGGAGCTGGTAGGTGTGGAATGCAAAATACCAGCAAGCCATGTGCCTATGTGTAAGATTTATATCGCTAGTAGACGTCTCTTCTTACCCTCTTCCATGTCCTCGATTTTCGGGCAAAGTGGAAGAAAAGGAAATAAAACAGACCATGTGAGAAGAAAGAAAAAGACATCCCGCCCCTGTAAGAAAACCGACAACATATATATCCAAGGTATCCCGAACCTCGATGTCATGTTTTGCGAGTGCAACAAATGAGGCCATGACCATGAAGAAAAAAAACACAACAAAATGCGAACAATTAATTTGTCCCTGCTCATTACCCTCCGTAGGTAGTTTTCCTTCCCTTTTCCCCTTAAAGCGGACCGAATACTATACATTGTCATGATCATCTTGGAAACTGCCGGGAATATGGCCATTCATGGGCCCGTCCACCACGACATCCTCCGCGGCGATAGGGTTCTGGTGCAGGGCAGCAGCAGCAGCAGCAGCCTCGTCCACCTGTTGCTGAATCTCGGCCTGGGCTTGCGCCAGACATGTGCGTAGCCAGTCAGCCAGGCGATGCTTTTCGACGTTTTGCTTGAGCGTCTTGTCCTCCCACCGCATGGCCTCGAGCTGCTTGGCGTGAAACTCGGGGCCGAGGTCGCGGAAGCGACGGTCCAGGCTTTCCGTGAAGGCGCCGAGCGCCTCCTGCGGGCTCATGGGGCGGAACGGGTCGCGCTCGTCCTGGTACCGCACACAGTCGGCGAGGACAGCGTACAGCTCCGTGTCGGCCAGCTGCGCCACCACCTCGCGATCGTGCTTGAGCTGCGTGTCGTTCATGCGCGCCCAGTCGTCGCGAATGAAGAGTCGCCGCCAGATGAGCCGCTTGGCCTCCTTGACTTCTTCGGCGTGGCAGCTGCTCTCGGCCACCTTGAGCGCCATCCAGAACGGGTGCGCAATCTCTTCTTTCCACCCGGGCTTGAGCGCGACAAGGGTGAGGAGGTCAATGAGGGTCATGGCGTCGAGGACTTCGTGCTTGAGCAGCCGCTCCATGCCATCCTCAAAGACCTGCAGCAGGGCTTTTTGCCGACGAGGAATGTTGGCGCTGTGCGCCTCCATGGCAAAGTTGAGAGCCGCGGCTGCGTCCACGGCGTCGTAGGTGCTGGCAAAGATTTGATTGTAGAGCTGATCCTGAATCTTAAGCGTGATGAGCTCTCTATCTACCTTGGCCAGCTGACTTTCTTGACGCGTCTCATCGAATCTGACCTTGGAGCCGTTGGGCAGCTCCCGCTTTTCTTCGGCTTCAGCTAGCAGGGCGAGCTTGCCGAGGCTTAACTCGACCTTCTTGTTCCAAACTTGCTGCTCCTTGGTGAGCGCTAGACTGACAAGCGTGTCAGCGGCGTGGTCGACGTCCTTTTCTTGTTCAATATCGTTGATCCAAGAAATACGGGCTAGCTCTGGTCTGCTGCGCAGGAATTGTGTCTTGAATCCAAGCGTCTCCAGGTCAAATTCCAGAACCGCCTCGACGCCATGCTTCTCGAGCAAGAATCCATAGAGGGGAAAAGCAAAGTCTTTGCCGTAGCGGCTGAATCGATCTTCCATTTGCGTCTTCTTGGCCTCGCGGAGCGCTTTCAATGCTTTGACTTCGGCAGGTGAAAGCCCCGGTTGGGCCAGCTTTTGCTCGAGGAACTCGACATGGTCCAGCAAGATAGCAGCCAGACCATGCAATGAACCATGCTTCTCTGCAAGCAGCGCGCCTTCTTCCCATTTCCCTGCTCGAGCAAGAAAGATGGCCTTTTCAAATCTATCAGCAGCATAGACCTCGCCAAAGGTTTGGGCGATTGTCTTGTGATCCGGAACAGTTGCGCCCCAGCGAGAATATTCGAGTACCGAGGTCAGAGTCGCGTCTGTCAGAGAAGGCAGGTCATCGTAAATCTTTTTCAGAATTGCCGCGTCAGGCTTGTCGCCCCCTTTACTCTTTTCTGCAATCAGAGCTTGGTGCTTCTGATACCATGGGCCGGACAGGTCGAGAAGACGCTTCAAATTGTTTGCGAGATAGTGGCGGCCCGTCCATGGCTCTGGCATGCCTTCATAGACATCATACAGGATGCCAAGATGCAGTTTCTCCTCGCCAAGCCCGTAAAGGTCCAGATTCTCTTTTCTGAAGTGCAAAGCACCAAAGTGCGAAGCAATGTTTATTTGTATGGCTTCATGCATCATCGTGGTAATTTTTGCTTCGTTAATCAGGTGATCCTGCCAAAGCGTTTTGATGACTTGATAGGCCCAAGCCACGAAACTTGACATGTTGGCCACGTCGTTGATGAACCAATGGCGAACGGCATCAACTTCGCCATTGGCAGGCACCGGGTCCGATTTATCTTTCTCGCTGATAAACTCGACAATGGATCCAATCAGGCTTTTCCTATCATCAGCTGGTCTCGCAGTTGTGAATGCCTCGTGGCGCTTCCACAGCAGGGTAGCGACGTGCATCTTCTCCGCATTGTAAAGCAGGTTCCAACGTGTACTTCGGTCTATGTCGGCTCCAATAGACTGAAGATGCCGTATTAGTCGCTCCAAAGCACTCGAACGCTCGCGGAGGTTGTCTTCCAAAGAAGCGGGTAATGCCGGCATGTAGGTTGTTGAGGAGCCCAATATCTCCTTACTGACTTGGAGAGCAGCCGCGGATATCTCCTGCCCTGTAAATGAAGCTTCGCGTCGCCCATCAAAGACGAGCGGACTCTCCTTCTTGTGGCCGAAGAAGACGGTCTGCTCAAGCTTGCTCTTGGCCGACACCTGTGGGGCCTGCTCGCTGGCAAACTTGTCAATGTCGGTAGTTATAACACGAATTAGACCAGCGCCGCGGACCATGAGCAGCACGGCCGGATTTCTCGTCGTCCTTGTGCGGAAACTCCGACTGTCTTCTTGTGCGGTCGATGACATCTCTTCGAAGCCCGATCCAACTATTTCGTGAAGGTCGTCTTCACGAAAGTCAATGACATCCTCGAATGACGGGGGTAGGATGTGGCTATCAGATTGAAGTTGTGCGTCTGGCGATTCAGGCGGAATTGCGACCGAGGCCATAACAGTAGCCCTCTCAAAAACTATGAATGCAACCAAAGCAGGTCGGGGAAGGTAAAGTCGAGGGGAGGAGGTTGCTTCGCCAGCAGCTCGAGGCAGAGGGGTGGAGTATGATGTTATGGGACGCGTCACACCAATTTTGCACGAGTTTGCCCTGAGAATAACTTCAACGAGCGAATAGCGCGCAACGCTTTTGCGCGTTAACGACACAAGAAGGAGTAAGTGCTGAATAGAAGCGTCGTCTGAGGCTATGGCATCACTAAGCCTGCTCAACTCGTGATACTTGTGCTCGAGGCCTTTGGGGACAAAGGTAAAGTCAAGCGCCTCCAAGGAATCTGCTGAAAAGTCTTTCGTATATGGATCGGCTTCGTAGAGGGCAGAGTATATGGAGTCGCGCATCTCGGCCTCGCCAATATGCTCGTTGTGGCCGCCGCGGTGGATCTTCCAGGCTTGCAGCTTAGCTTTCGCGGTTAGAGCGACAATATTGCGTTCACCCACGCGGGCAGATCGATCGGCGCGCACGGCAGCGATTTCGCCTCGTAATGAAAGGTTGGAAAAGGCATGACGGATGCTGCCAAAGATGCCACCGCTGGAGCTGGCGAGACTTGAGCGTAGAAATTGTACCGAGATAGCGGGTCGACCGTGGTTGTCGCGAACACTGAGATAGGCCAGACGCCCCGAGTTGAAGGTGATGATGAAGCCAGCAGACTCGGCGTTGGTAATGGAGATGACTTTTTCTCCATGGGACATGCCGGAAATGGTGTACTCGACGCCAGATCGATCCTTTTTTATAAAAGCAAATGTGGCGGCGCTGGAGATGGATTCCCAAAAGACAACCTTGCCAGTGCTAGCTGTGACGACGACCAGTCCAGGTTCTGTGGAGGAGGCTGATGGAGAGACGAAGCATCCGACGGGGAGAGGATCGCTAGATCTGCCTGGTGTCGGCAGTGTGAATGTAAAAGTCTCGGGGGATTGCGATGTTGAGTTGTAGGGCCAGACCAAGGCGTTTGTCTGCGTGAGGGCCAGGGCATATCCGAAGGAAGACGAGACATCGGCATGCTGCTTCACTATGAGAGGGTATTAGCGGATAGGAAACACGGGCAGAGGGCAAATACTGACGAGACCAGTCCGAACGGATTCTATCCGGGATGGCAGGCAGCTTGCTAACTACGTAGGCATTCGTGCTAGTCTGGTGTGACCAAGTTAGATGAGTGTTGCACGGTGAAAACTCTGCCGACTCACCAGAACAACGCTGCCATCGCCCTTTGACGCTGCCCTCTCGGCGTGTTTGGACTTTTTGGTGCGGACTTGCAATTCCTTTCGCGGGGCTCGGGTGATGTTTTCGATGCCAGCATCGTCGATGGGCTCCAGGGCGCGCTTCTCGATAACTGGAGCATCGACGGCGTCGGGCTGCACGCCCGGGTTGAGAAAGGTTTGCTCCGAGAGTGGTATGCGTGCGCGCTTCGCCTTGGGCTGAGGTACGAGGCTCTCCTGGGACTTGGGACGTTGGCGGCGGCGTGAGCGGGTGGCCGTCGCTGGGCCGCCTTCGGTAGCGGCAGTGGAAAACATTTCGAGACGAGGAGGAGAGAGCAGCGCGCAACGGGGTGTGAAGGGCGCGCACAGAACTGATGAATTGATCAAGTCAGATAAAAATTAGATGAATGCTGATGAGGGGCGATGCATTTCGGGCATGCAAGTAAGTTGGCGCAAGGGCAGAGGGGGATGGGCAAGGTTGTTGATGCTAGTACGTGAATGTGAAGTCCAAGGTATTTATTGGCGGTGGATGAAAAACAAAGTTAGAGCAACGTGAGCTGGTGCTACCCAGTCGTGCCAGTACGTGCGCTGGCGCTGCGCAACCTACCTAATCATTGGCTCATCGGGCGCCAGCGCAGTGCAGCCACGGCGGTACCTGCCGTTTGCCCCAGATTGTGTGGAGATGCTTGTACCTCCGAGCTTGATACTAGACCAGCGAGTTGTAATCTGCAACAGATCTTGGAGAGGGAACAAGTCAATTGAAAATCAAGAGAATCTCGCGATAGACTATCGTTTCTTCTCGGAATTTCAGTTAACCTAGAATGAGTCCATGGGGCAAAACCGCGGGGAATCTTGACACGCTCAACCACTGCCTTGGCTACCAAACAGGTAGACTGATTCGATAATGAAGCTACTTTGAATTCCTCGAATTCCTCTGGACCTTGAGATCCCACCAATACCTGCCCAACTACAACACATTCCCCCGCAGATGCAGCCTCGCCAACGCTGTTTCTCCCCGAGACACGTCACTGTCACTTGCACGCCTCGCGGTCTCATCAACCGCTCACCGAGACAACCACATCACGCCTGGTGCCTATTTAGGCTTAGCGCCATCCGGCAACACCTCGTCCGTCTCCAACCCACCGAGCGCCGAGCGCCCGGCTGGACAGAAGTTCAACTGCTTCTCCCGCGGGACATGGCATCTCTCTCTTCTCCTTTCCCGCCACCATGAGGCGCTTCTCCACGGCCGTCACCATCACGGACCCGCTGGTCAAGTACCAGAGCCTGCTGTCTGCCGGCGTTTACGCCCCCGATCCGGCCCAGCACCGCCTGGCCCGCCACCTACACAAGGTCTACCTCCGGATCAAGGACTACTCACCGCAGCGCGAGTACCAGCAGCGCTTGTCACAGGCCGCGCGCTTGACCGAGACGCAGAAGCCGGGCGAGGGGTCGGAAAACATCCTCGCCGTGCCCAGTCACGCCATCTGGCGCAACCCGCTCTTTAAACACCTCCTCCCGAACAGTGCCGAGACGCGGGACAGCCTCGCCCTCACACGCGTGCTGCAAAACCATGAGCTCGCCATTGCGATTGATTCGCCAAAAGGCCTCTTTCTCTCCGGTGAAGTGGGCACCGGCAAGTCCATGCTGCTGGACCTACTAGCAGACGGACTTCCCCACGAGCGCAAGAAGCGTTGGCACTTCAACACGTTTATGCTCTACACGTTTGCGCAGCTCGAAACGTACCGCGCAACAAATCAAGCAAGTATCATTCGACGTCGCAATGAAGAGCATTCGCTATTATGGATGGCCAAGAAGCTGGTCGACGAGTCGCCCATTCTCTTCTTGGACGAGTTCCAGCTTCCCGATCGCGCGGCCAGCAAGATTCTCAGTCATTTGTTCATTGCATTTTTTCAGCTTGGAGGTGTTTTGATTGCTTCATCAAACAGAGTGCCAGAGGACCTGGAAAAGGCAACGGGTGTCGATTACACAAACGCACCACGCCTGGGCATCATGCGCAAATTCTTTGGCGGCGGTCGTGCGGGAAGCGAGCTGTACGGCCAAGGCAGCGACTTTTCGAAGCTGTTGGAGGTTCTCAAGGCTCGGTGTGACTTTTGGCAAATGGAAGGCGTTCAGGACTGGCGGCGACGAGAGGATACTGGACTTAAGCTCGGCGACGCAACAACCTCTGCCGAGGCAGCCTCCGCGCACACATCAACAGACGTCGATGCCCCGAAATCAGCCGACAGGCCGCCAAGCTACTTTATCACTGGCCACGAAGATGAAAATTGGCCAGAATATGTAGAGGAAAAAGCCTTTGGCAATAGCCCCGGTGGAAAATGGACGTCGAAAACCATCATTGTATATGGTCGCACGGTAGTCATCCTGCAGCACCATGACGGCACAGTGCTTTGGGACTTTGAGCAGCTAGTCGGCACTTTCGGACCAGCAGACTACATCACAATGGCCTCGTCGTTTCACACATTCATCATTGACAATGTCCCCGCCATGTCCGTTTTGCAAAAGAATGAAGCGCGCCGCTTCATTACCTTTCTCGACGCCCTCTACGAAGCCCGCTGCAAGCTCGTCGTCCGCGCCGAGCGGCCCCCGGACCACCTCTTCTTTCCCGAGACCAAGAATCCCGCCTCCACAGCCGGCATCTCCCCCGACAGCAACGAAGACGTCCAAGAGGGCGACGCCACCTACTCGGAAACCATTGCCGAGGTGTACCAAGACCAGATGGCGCCGTTTCGCCCCAACGTCTCCTACTACGACACAAAGACTGCCACGTCGCAGTACGACCCGGACCAGGACTCAGATTTCATTCTGGAGCAGCAGCAGCAGCAGCAGCAGTTGAAAGGGGTGGATTTTGGCAAGGCGGGTGCCTTTACGGGTGAGGACGAGCGCTTCGCGTACAAGCGCGCCGCGTCGCGCCTGTGGGAGCTCTGCAGCGCGCGCTGGCACGCCCGCACGGGGCCCTGGTGGCAGCCGCTGCCGTCCGAGGCGCGGCACTGGGAGGGCGGCGAGGCGTCGAGGCCGCTCAGTGGCAGGCCCTTGCGAGAGGGAGAGGATACGGGGGAGCGCATGGGAGCGAGCGTCGACGTGGACGAGGTGGCGGGGCTGGCGCGGTACAGGATAGAGCACATCAAGACGGGCGGCGACCCGGAGCACAATTAGAGAGGGCATTTTCTCAGGGAGATCGTGACGAAGTAGACTTGGGATATATGAAAGACAGAGTGTATATTTTAGTATAGACGGCAGATGGCACACATTGCCATCCGCAGTGAATGATAATGCCAAACAACGCCTTTGAGCAACCCCTTCAACGCCAAAGCCATGATGCCAATTACAAAAACAGTAAACCATGCAATAACATCTCACAAGCTCGTCACGCCCGGCGTCCACGACTCGCCTATCCGCCTCATCGCCTCCCCAAACGCCTTACTCGTAATCTTGGCGCCCCCACGGCCCCCCAACGGCACATGCCTCTCCGGTTCGTAAAACGGATTCTGCAGCAACCTCACATACGCGTCCTGCATGGCCCTAAACACGGGCTTCAGATCCGCGTCCCGCAAGCCCGGCCCGCCACCGCCCGTCGATGACGACGATGATACCACGGTACCGCCGACGCGCCTCCCACGCATGTCGACCACGCAGACGAGGCGCGCGCCCGTGTTGGTTTCGAAGCCGTAGGCGGCGAGGCGGTCGTCGACGGCGTGCAGAAGCCCGACGTCGCTGGTGACGAGTGAGGCGGCGCGGCGGCGGCGCGCGTGCAGCTCAAAGACGTCGACGGCCGAGGAGAGGAGCAGGGAGAACTCGAGTGGCGTGCGCACGGGGGCGAGGGTGTTGGTGGCGGCGTCGTGAGAGGGAAAGGTGGACATGTGTAGGGGGTTGTTCTGTCGGGCCGGGGCGGTCGAGGGTTAGCCGGAGAGTTGGAGAGCAAGGAAGGGAAGGAGGGGACTTGCGTTGCGGCCGATGACGCCGAGGCAGGCGATGGAGGGGATAGCCGTCGTCATGGTTTGCTGGTTTTGGGGGGTTGGGTTGCGGTGAGGTTGTTGTACAAAGTAAGAGGCGGGATCTCGAGGAGCTGGGGGCCTGTGGTGGGGGACGTAAAGCTACATGCAACATTGGCGGGCACGAACGAACGGGCTTTCGTGGGGTAAAGTGTCGAGCTCGCACGACACGTTATTGGCGCATGTACACCGAAAATAGGGCACTGTTGTGCGAATTGATTTCCAATAAAAGTAATATAAATTATGTACTGGTTTCTTTAGGTTTCGACTTGGCGCCGCAGCATCCAGCGCAGCTCAAAATGATGATGCCTCCCATTACCATTCCGCATGCTAAAAGTAATAGTCGCCTGTTCCCAACCCATGTTTTAAAAAGGATATGCCCGCTAAATACAAAATCTCACTGCCTCATCGTTTCCACCACCACACTCAGCCGTCGTCCTCCCATTCCTCGTCGTCGATTATGTACGCCGTCTCCTCGAGGCCGCGAATCACCTCTTCGACCTCGAGCGGGTCGGTAATGGCCCAGACGCCGCCGCCCTTGACCATGTCCTTGCCGCGCATACCGACCTCCTTGCCGACGAGGTTGCGGCCGACCTTGCCGGGCCCGATGCCCACCCAGCGACGAATCTTTTCCTCCCTGTCCAGGTAGCGGATGCTGTCCCACCAGCGGACCGTCTCGAGACATCCACGGGCCAGCAGCTCCTTGAGCTCCTCCTTGCTGCGAAACGGGCGCGCGGTGACGTTGCTGATGGACTCAATCCTGCCCGGCCAGGTGATGATGTCGTGGTGCTCGCGGCCGGGGACGCGGCTTTTCCCGCGGAGCATGGCGCGCATGACGCTGACGGCGGGCTTCATGATGGGGCTGTGAAAGGGGCTGTCGCTGGCTAGGCGCACGGCGCGCGGGTCGTGGCCGTGGAACTGGCGCACGTGGGCAATGAGCGTGTGGATGCGCTCGATGCTGCCGCTCAGCACGATCTGGTTCTTGCTGTTGATGTTGGCGATGAGGACCTGCTCGATCGGCGGCACCTCGAGCTCGCCGGTGCTGGTGCTGTTGGCCCCGTCAGCGGCAGCGGCGGCGGCCTCGGCGCCGTACGCGCTCGAGTGCCCGACAAAGGCGTGCACGGCGTCAATGAGCCCCGGCAGGTGGCCCGGTTCCGTGATCATGGCGACCATGCCGTACTCGCCGCCGTGCTCGGCAACGGCCTGCTGCGTGGCTCGCGACATGGCGGCCGCACGCTCGCGCACCAGGTACAAACTGTCGGGGAAGCTGAGGTAGCCGCCGGCGACGAGGGCGGAAAACTCGCCGAGGGAGTGGCCCAGCGCCACGTCAAAGTGGTCGGCGACGTGGAAGTCAAATTCCTTCTCGAGGATGCGCAGGATAATGATGGACGTGGCCATGATGGCGGGCTGCGAGTTGGTCGTCTGCGTGAGGACCTTGGAAGGTCCGTTTTGTATAATGTCGGAGAGCTTGTAGCCCGCGTAGTGGTCCATCTCTTGCATGATGTGGGACGTGGTCGCAGGAAAGGCCTCGATCCACGGTGTGAGCATGCCTACTTTTTGAACGCCCTGGCCTGTGCGCGCGCGCATGTTAGTTCGAGTGTCGCGAGAAGTTGTGGTGGTCGTGGTGATGTGACTCAATATCCGTGTCACGCGCGGTTGCCCGGCACAAGGGCCGCCAGCGAGGATAGGGAACTGCGTACCTGGGAAAAAAATGGCCGTCCGCGCTCTAGATGTTGGTCCGGAGCTCCATTTCCGCCGCGAGACTCTGGTCGGGGCCCGCGATAGCTCTCGACGGAGTGTCGAGGCAGCTAACCGGTGCTGCATCACGAAAGAGGACCGGAGCGAGCTTGTGGGGGGATGATGTGGTGCTCTTATGAGGACGGCGCTCTCATTCCCACATCTGACTGAGCAGCGTATCTCGCGAGCATGTGAGAGCGATAAGAGAACAGGATAAGGTGTGCTCGGGGAGAAAAGGTAAAAGATGGGCTCGAGTAGCAGAGGTGAGGATTTGATTTGCGTCACGTTTACCTGGCTGGTGCCCAGCCAGCTCTGTCTCGTCGGCTCTGGGGAGGCACAAAAGAATAAGCGGGGCACGGGGTTGGCGGCATGACGAGTGGCTGCATAATAATAAGCCACGGCTGGGGACCCCATGGGCGGCAGCCAGTGATTATTCTACAGGCTCAAGAGGCTGTCAAGACAGTAAAGCCGAGAACTGATGTCAACTCGTCAATTTACTCAAAGACAGTGGCTAGCAAACATTTCATATAATTACATCCCAAATCAACCAGTCCATCATGAGATGTTCCCAGGAACGCCGTATACGCTGCATCTTACACGTAGATCAACTCTACAGAGCCCCGCACCGTTGGCCCGGCCAATCGCCGCCCCTGCATCGCCCGCCCACGCATCCTGCTGGGTCCGTTGCAACATTCTTATTCTCCCATCATAAGCATACTACTAATAAATGAGATGCCAAGCAAGCACGCTTACACGCTAGTCTCGATCTTTGATCTGATTATTCTTATATTTCTGACGGGTGCCAAATGCCCCCCCATCCATCTACCTCCCTTTATTCATTCCATGTCTCATGTCTGTGGATTCATCATATGTGATATGTACGCGTGACGTCTTGCCACAATGTCCGTCATCTATCGACCATGTCGCCCATGATGCTCAATCGCCTGCCGTGCCGTCTAGCATCTCAGCTCCACGCCGCCTTTGCTAACCGTCAGGTACTTGACCCCCTTGTAGGGCTTGACACCCTCTCCCAGGCCCCTACTCTTGCGCGTGTCCAGTACGATGCTGTCCACTTTTAGCCCGCTTGCCAGCCAGCCCTTGACGGAAAAGTTGACCGATGCAGAGCTGGGCATCAAAATCTTGTTTTGCGCCGCTTTCTTGGCATCCTGCTCGCCGCTGCCGCTCTCCTTTGCCTTGCTGCCGTGGGCCCCTTGCGCAATATTGGCCACCGGCACGCTCTGATACGGCTCATTGTATGAATAGTCCGGTCCGAACCTAAACCCGCTGGGGTCGAATGCGTCCTCTTGCGGCTCGTTGCTCAGAGCCCCCACAACAGTGCTGCGCAGTCCAAAATGTGACGTCGGTCCGCTCAGCTCCTTGGCCGGGATGTACCACTCTAATATTCTTTGCCCGGGGCTGAAGCTAGCATCGCCCCTGCTCGGGCGTATATCGGAAAGGTTTCTAACATCAGTAGGTAGGGGGATCGTAACAACCAAGTCGTCGAGCGACGGTGAAGCTGGCGTGCCAGGATGCGGGGATCCAAGACGGCCCGGGCCGCCTCCTCGCCCCAGTTGGCTGGATGATGATGACCCAGGTGTGCCGAATATTTTGTTTACTTGTAGCCGTACCTCGAATTCTGAACCAGTTGGCCCCAGGCCAGTCTTCATTTCCAGATTCACGGGCAACTTGAGGGAGCTGCTGCTGAGATTGCCAGACTTGCCGCTTGTAAAAGGAAGCAGATCGACTTCGTAGCCTGCCAGAATAAAGCGACCGTCCGGCGGAATAAAGCTCAGCTCCCCTGGCCTTTCTTTCCACCTATTTAGTCTGACGCAAGGATGGAAAACAGGTAGCTCCATAAAGCTCCCCAAGTTATGTTTGCCAGAAGGGCTAGTGAGGTTGACCGTTATATCCGGTACTCCGGACACCTTGGCCGTGAATGCAATCGTTCCGTTTGCAAATGCAGCCAGTGGTCTTCCGGAAGGTGCAAGCGTAACTGACAAGGTCTCGACGACATCGGCGTACATTTCATTTGAGGTATGTCGTACGTTTGCTCGCCGCCATGGTAATGCTGTCCCTGTCGTGGGTAATATCGCGGGTGTGCTCGAGCCAGAATTGGATTGTAATTTTCTGTACCATGTTAGCCAACGGCCACAAAAGCCAAATAATGCGACAAGAATATCGTATCATACCCAGGCAAGTTGATGCTTCCTAGCAGCTTGTCGACCCAGCCTTCTACTTCCACAACCTCCCGCAGCGCATTAGGCTCGGTTGTGCTTACGTTTCCGGCATCGCACATCTCCGTCAGAAGCTGTGCGACAATATCATAGTTGTTTTCAATCTTCACCGCGAGCAGTGGCGCGCCCACAAAGTCCTCAAACGCATCGATGATGCGGTGCAGAAATTCGAGCACCAGCAGCGGCTCAATCTCACTCGACGACGTCGCCAGAAAGAGTAAATGCCCGTGCGTCAAACTAAACACAAGGGTCGGCGGGTTCGTGTTGGCGAGATATATCAGGTTCGGCCGCGGGGCGGCGTGCTCGAGGTAGAGGGGTAAGAGCTGGGCGGCAGACAGTGGCCGGCCGGCGTAGGCGTGGGACAGTATGGGACTTCTAGTGGTGGCGTTTAGCGTCAACGCGCTTGGATCGGAAATATGCATCTCATACCTGTTGTCATCAAAGATGTATACGGCTTCAATGGCGCCGCTCATGGTGATTATCCGCTCTGCGCCTCTCGGGCAGTACTTTGCAAGCTTGTCGAAGCCGGCTTGAGGCTCTCTGCCCCACACGCGACACCCAGGTCCAAATGACGAAGCTCTGTGGAAGCTCAATGCTGACTAACATTTGCAGGACTACCCAGCATTGCGACGGCACTTGATTTGCGAACTGCAAAGCACAGCGAGACAGGAGGCTTACCGTCAATCTTCGTTTTGAGGACTTTTTTTTACAGTCGAAATGGCCGGCGACACAGTACCCTCGATCCACCAGTTGGAGAAGCCCGAAAACGTGCATGAGATGCTGCGCAAAGACCGGCAGGAAGATTGTCTGTCTTGCAAAGTGGTCGGTATGTCACGAACCCGATTGGCATACAAAGCATTCAAGAAATTGGACTGACGGGGTCGACTGCGTAGGAAGCGGCGCATTCTTTGGTCTCGCGGGCTATAGCTACTTTTCCGGCATGTCGCAACTCGAGCGACAGCACAAGGCCATCCTCCAGAGCAAGTCCATGTTTGGTATGCGCAGTCGCAAGGCCGGCATCGTTGGCATATCTCTCGGCCTTGCATATATGGGATTCTGGAGAGCCTTCTTCTAGTGGGCACTACATACGCGCCGACTCTGACGATACCAACACAACGACTCGAAGCGGACAAGAGTGGCAGGCGAAACACGGCGTCCACGGCCCATGCAGCATGTCGAGTCTTTCATGTATTAACAATGTATTATATGCCAATCTGGCAAATGCCACTTAAATACGATACCCATTTCTGAATTCATTTACGGCACACCTAGCCTGCGAATCCACAAAGCCGGCGTAATTTGGCTGGACCGAATCAAGCATCGGTGCTAACCCTTGTCAGAAAGCACATTAAATTGAAGAATAACCAACTTCTATCCCCAATAGAGTGCGAAATTGATATGATGCATCGTAAAACCTGTTATACTCAGAAAGTAAGCCTCAGCATGCTGGAAGCTTGCTGGTGGAGCTGTCACTGTGAACTCTCGGCGGCAGCAGAAATCTCTGCCCCACACTCAACTTGTCCCATCAAGCTCTCAATCACCAACCATTCATTTTCAAGAAACATTCAATCTGATGATACATAACTTGGACCTTGGACAAATTGCTTTCGTTTAGCCATTATCGAAAAGGCAACAGACCGCCTACATTACATTGTGAAGTTGTCAAGCACTCACTGGGAACAAACGCATCAGCCTAATAATGCCCATCACAATTCTGCGTCCGCAGCCCGCGGCGCTACAGCAACCTGCGGCAGCCGCAGACTCCGACTATGATTCTTCAGACTCGGATGGAGGTGTTGATGTACAGGGCGATGTGACCATGCGCGCGTCCAAGCGCCAACGGACGATAGTAGAAGACGACGCAGAGGCGGATGAGATTCTCACACCCGGCAGCATCATCACATCAAACCCGCAATGGATGCGGCAAGTCCCCCACCAAAACTCCCCAGAACCATACGCTGACGAAAAGCCAACAGAGGTCACGGCACCTACGTCCCTCATGGGTCCACCACCATCACTTCCTCCCTCGCCGGCACGCTGACCAGAACCAACAAGCTCCTCTCTGTGCGGCCGCTGCGCGCGCGCTACACGCCTGAGATTGGCGACCTAGTCGTGGGCCGCATCGTCGAGGTGCAGGCCAAGCGGTGGCGCGTCGACGTTGCCGCGTCACAGCTAGCCATTTTGCAAATCTCGGCCATCAACCTGCCCGGCGGCATCCTGCGCAAGCGCACCGAGACGGACGAGCTGCAGATCCGCAGCTTCTTCTCCGAGGGCGACCTGGTCGTCGCCGAGGTGCAGCAGCTGCACCAGGACGGCGCGGCGAGCCTGCACACGCGCTCGCTCAAGTACGGCAAGCTGCGCAACGGCGTCTTTGCGAGCGTCAGCGGCACCGGCGGCGGCGCGGGCGTCGTTCGCGCCAAGCGCCAGGCGTGGACCATGGAGCCCGCCGCGGGCGCCGCCGCCGCGCACAAGATGGACGTGCTGCTCGGCGTCAACGGCTACATATGGATCAGCCGCCACGTCGAGGGCGACGCGGCGGCCGAGGCGGCGGGCGTGAACCGCATGGAGGAGACGGTCAGCAGCAGGGTGTACTCGAGCCAAAACGACCCGGTGGACGTGCCGACGATGCGCGAGATTGCGCGCGTGCGCAGCGTCATCCTCGCGCTGGTGGAGAATGGCCTGCGCGTCGACGAGGACACGGTGACGAGGGGCTACCACGAGGCCGTTGAGCTGGGCAGAGAGACGCCAGATGATGATTTGTATCTGGGTGGTGAGCGAGGGCGGCGGTTTGCGGCCGTCATGGCTGGGGTATAGACTATGGGAAGTTGTGCTTTTATACAAATCAAGTATGTGAACAATGGATGCAAAGTGGCAATCACGATGTCTGGGCCAGCGTTGGTTTGTTATGATATGGTTGGCATTCTCATGTCATTCTCACTACAATAAATACATCCGTATACATACAAAAAAACCCAACCAGCTTCGTACAGTTGTCATGTCAACGTAAGAGACCCAGGGCGACGAAGCTGACTGAACTGCGCTCGCTCACGCCAAGAAGCGTCTGCATTTTCTTTTTCGGCACTGCCGTCCCCGACTTCCTACTCCTTGGGTGCGGGCCTAGAGTTTGGCACGTCTCAGCTGAACAAGATACGCAACGACGGGCATCAGAATGGCCCACCTTAGAATGCTGCTCTTCTTGCCGCGGCCGCCGAGCGTAAAGACAAGACCGATCCAGTAAAAGAGGCCCCTCTTGGGGTTGCCGTCGCGGTCAAAGTTGGGGGTGAGCGAGGTGAGCGCCTGGGTGCGCGCCAGCTCCTTGAGGTCGTAGGGCATGTAGCGCAGCTTGAGCACCAGGTCGGCCCACTTGGGCACCTTGCAGATGATGCGCTCGTGGCTAAAGGCCTTGAAGGAAAAGGCGCCGTGGTAGTTGCCCTGGCCCGAGGAGCCGACGCCGCCAATGGGCGTCTGGTTCATGGCGGCGTGCCAGAAGCCGTCGTTGATGGTGGCGCCGCCCGAGGTGACGTTGAGGAGGACTAGATGACAAAATGTGAGCGACAAGGTTTTTTCGAATTCAGCATGTAGGGGGGCGCTTACTCTTTTCGTTTTCGGCATCGGAACCAAACGTGGTGAGGGAGAGGGGCGTGGGGTCGACCTTGTTGGCAATGTCAATGGCTTCGTCGAGGGTGTCAAAGGGTAAAATGGACCAGATGGGGCCGAAGCTCTCCTCGACCATCATGCTGTCGTCGATGCTGTCGACGAGAACGGCCGTGGGCTCGATGATGAGCTTGTCCTCCCACATGTTGCCGCCCATGACAATCTTGCCCTTGGTATTGTCGAGCATGCGCTTGAGGCGGTTAAAGTGGTTAATGTTGACGATGCGCGACCAGTCGGGGCTCTTGTCGGCGCCGTGGGGCATGAACTTGGCGTGGAGCTTGTTGATCTCGGCAACAAACTCGTTGAGCACGGGGCGCTCAATGAGAACGTAGTTGTGCGACAGGCAGACCTGGCCGGCGTTGAATGTCTTTTGCCACATGAGGCGCTTGGCGGCGAGCTTGACGTCGGCGTTTCTCGTGACAAAGGACGGGTTCTGGCCGCCGAGCTCGAGGATATAAGGCGTCAGCGTCTCGGCAGCCTTTTTGGCAATAATGGTGCCGACGCCCTTGCCGCCGGTAAAGACAATCTTGTCAAACTTGTGCTCCATGATGTGCTTGGTCTCGTCGACGTTGCCGTTGACGCAGATGTAGCAGTCCGGGTCGAGGTACTCGTCAAAGATCTTCTTGAGGACCATGGCCGAGTGCGGGGAGAGCTCCGAAGGCTTGAGGAGGACGGTGTTGCCGGCGGCGATGGCGCCGATGACGGGGGCGAGGTTGAGCTGGAAGGGGTAGTTGAAGGCGCCGATGATGAGAATGGTGCCGTACGGCTCGCTGCGCATCTTGGGGCCGAGCGCCCAGTACTGGAAGGGAATGTCGTCGACGGCCTTGTCCTTGGCCCATTTCTGGACGCTGTTGGCGACGTAGACGGCCTCGTTCTTGACCCAGTCAATCTCGGACAGCTGGGCCTCAAATTTGCACTTGCTGAGATCCTTCATCAGCGCCTCCTCGATGAGGGCGGCGTTGTCGGCGACGCCCCAGTAGAGCTTGCGGATCTGCCGGATGCGAAAGTCGACATCCTTGGTCTTGTTGGTTCGGAACGTCTTGCGAATCGTATCGATGCTGGCGGTGATATTGTCGAGGCTCGTGGGCTCGTACGCCGGGATGGCGCCATTGGAAGCCATGGCGGCAATGTGCGACGATGACGATGCGGCGGAGGGGCGTCTAAAGGTCGCTGGGCGGGCAATGACGGACAGTCGTCGTGGACGAAGCAGCGACAACAAAGGAATCGTTTTCGAAAGTTTCAGAGATGCAGTCTCTGATGAACCAAGGGGGACCAAGGAGAGTGAATCTCAACTGCGGGGAGCTTCACCTATGTACAGACACGATTAGTGCCAATCTTTCCTGGGGAGCGTCGTACTAGGCAGCGGAGGCACGGGAGAGGAGCCTGGGCAGATTGAGCCGAGGCCGACGGAGCTACTTTATTAGAGGCTGTCTCCGCCTCGAGCGGGCCTGAAGCGTCTCATCAGTGCACTAACTAGCTACTGGCGACTGGTCGAGCGTTTATGAGTATAATGCCAGGACGAATACGGATGACGGAATATCATCATTTCGATGCCAAGATGCCAAGCTTGATAGGGCTATCTTCACTGTTGCAAGATTCCTCACCCGTTGCAAGTGTCACAATCTTTCTCGTTGTCCAACAATGTTGCTATGGGCGACTCACTTAAGCGTATCATCACATGCTAAATAGCCTAGGCAGCCCTCGGTGCCAATGGTTTGAATAGATTGGTAGGTTGCCAGCTTATTTACGAGTACACTGGCTAATGAGTGCGCCGCTGTGGCTGCCACCCCAGAAAACAATGTCCTGAATTCTGCTTATCAAGTCTGCGAAATTGTTCACCTCTGTTGGTACAGCGAAACATGCCTTTACTGAAATCGCCCAAGGAATGCCCAAGTATGGCATCTTAGCCCTTGCTGGCACCAACTGCGGCCATTGAGGGTAGTCCAATGGCACACAGGCCCTTGCCGAGTCAAGCAGCGGCCTGCATTGTCTTTGACTCGAATCAGATGCAGGTCCCACAGACGTTGACGTGCTCGTGTACGGATATAAATAGTCCGATGCTGTTACCGTCGAATTGGCCATCGTGGAGACGGCGCATCGAGACGGGGCTGACCCCATAAGCTCCAGCTTGTCCCGGCGATGGTCCGGTTGTGTAGACATTCTTGGAATTGACGTCTTATACAACGGCTGAGGCTGCTCACTAATAATAGGTACTTGCCAATCAGGATGACCAAGACAACTTCGGGAATGCATCTGCCTGCCAGGGGTTCATGCCGCTCGCTGCCCCGCCTGTTGCCTCTTTGCGACTCAACAGCCACAAGCCAGCCACAACTTGTTGCCTGCCAAGATCTTGTCTGTTGAAAGGTGACACAGATCGGGCAGGGCATTTAGAATGTGTCTCACTGGGTGCCGAGATGCTCGAAAAAGCTGCAGAGAACTGCCCTCTATCCGCTGTTGCGGCGCCATGTGCGACACTGTACCGGTTTCAGCAGTCATTCTCACACGAACCAAGCTGCTCAACAGTGAAGAGCGCAAGCACTGCCCTAATGGGTTCTCGTTTTCTTGGATAGGAGGAAAAGTATCATGCAGTCTGCTGCATATAGCCACTCTTTTGCCTGTGGCTTGCGCCTATATATGACCAAGCTGCCTCCAGCATGATGTTTTTCGTTGCTCTATCTGGTCAACTCCTATGCTTTATAGCTCGCTACACACGAAATCGGAGAATCAATCAACACATTCCGTAAAACATCTCATACTGGTCGGCTTAACCCATGTCCACATTAACCTTGGGCACTTACTTGGGGATTGTCGCACTGTTCTATACGAAACTGACACTATGAGACTGGATGCTGTGTGGTACCTTCTTTCAAGTAAAGTATGGCTCGCTGATTGATGCCCTTCACAACACATCTCCCCTCTCACCGTACGGGGCCAAAACACCCTACAGCTTCGACTCCCTCGGCTGCGCAAAATTACTCCCGCCCAGCGCCGCCGAGACATCATCCACAGACTTGAGCAGCCACTCGCTGCCCTCATCCCCCGCCAGCCACCTCGCCGCCCTCTCCTCGTCCTCGCTCATCCCGTCCTGCTTATACGTCCCGTCGCGCAGCGCCTTGCGCAGCCCAAACACGTGCGACAGCACCTGCGGCCCAACGCCCGTCTGCGCGCGCAGGCACGCCACCGCCACCACGCTCGTCATGACCCTCCCCAGCCGGCGGCCGTCTCCCTCAAGTTCCTCCCCCGGCGGATCCGCCAGCAGCGCCGCATAGTGGCTGTGCAAAATGTGCACCGGCAGATCCGGGTGCGCGCGCGCCAGCTTATCATACAACTTGGTCTCAAACGGCGCGTACACCGAGTCCCAGAGCGCGCGGCCCCGCGCCGTCGTCGCCTCCAGGCCGCCGGGGCCCGCGCCATCCTCTGGCATCCGCGTCGGCCGCGTGCGCAACGACGACGTCACGGCCGGGGGCAGCGCGGCGCGAAACGCGTTGAGGCAGTTAATGGTGCGCGGGATGCCGTTAAAGGAGATGCACTTGAGGCCGACTTCGCGAATGAGCTCGGCGGCGGCCGTCGGTGAGGAGCACGCGGTCGAGGCGACCGAGTGCAGCGCGGGGAGCGAGTCGGGCGAGTTGAGCGTAAACGTGGCGGCGGCCTGTTACCCCCAGAGGTTAGTTGATAGTCGTGTTTTCAAGGTCTCGGGATGAGGATCTCGGGGAGGGGGCGGCAGTACCGAGAGAATCACCCACGGACGCGGACCGAGGTTGCGCGCCGCAGCGTCCTGCGCGATTCGCGCATATACGTCGCGGATGCCGCTCGGCGCCGGGCACGGTCCAGGGCGCGCAGCGGGCGCGTTGATGAGCGCCTTGAGCGCGGGCGAGAGCTTCGTGGCCATGCTGCTGTCGGTGTCGGTGTCGTCGTTTGCGTCGGGGCTGGTTATGTCGCGCGATTCGGGCATCTGCGACTGGTGGGAAAAGGGGGACGCGGTTGGGGGCCGCTCTCCTTTTAGTAAGTCGTAGCGACACGTCAATCTGCTCAGTTCAGTCTTTGTGGACGGTAGATCAATGCAGAGTCTCTGAAGGGGGGGGGAGTAAAGAGGTAAATACAGGCGGGCGGATGGCCGGCGTCGGTACGATCAGCGGGGCGGAGACCACTTTTGGAGGCCGTTCCGATGACGAAAGGCGACACACACGGCGGCGTTGGGAGTGCGCAGGCAAAGAAGGGGTGAACTCAGGATGGGGAAATACTAGACGGTGTTTTCTGTCATTTTTGTGACTTTTAGGTGACCATGAATTAATGTACAGCATCGCACGCATCCTCATCTTCCGCTCTGCGTGCTCTGCGTGCTCTGCACCCCAAGTTGTAATATATCAGACGCACCAAGAAGCAAACAAGCTCTTGTTAGCAGCAACGGCCATCATCCTCCAGATCATTAAATGGATGATACTGCGCCCGCACGCATCTTCTTCCTGACTTTCTGCCCAATCGCAACATTCTTCATATGATTTGTGCCGAGAAATCTTCCCGCTGCGCCATGATGCGCCACTGTTAAAAGATCACAAAAAAAGCGCCTCCCCACTCCCTACTTCACTTTTATCATTTTACATGCCAAACTCCGGAAAAGGTAGCCAGTCAAAGTTATTCATGTCCTGCCACGAGAGCCCGCCAAACGACGGCTCGAACCCATTGCCCGGCTGGTTCAGCACGTGCGTGATTTGATCGCCCGACATGGCCGAGAACTGCAGCGTCTCCGGCCACAGCATCGGCTGTCCCGCCATCTGCGTCTGCTGCTGGGGATGCGTGTTCTGGTGTCGCTGCATCTGCGCGTGCGGGTGCATGAGCTCCGGCTGCTGCTGCTGCGCATGCATGGTGACGGGCGGCATGGGCACGGGCGCCGACGTCGTCGCCGGGTTCAATGCGTACATGGGCGCGTTGCTGCTCGCCACCATGTGCGCGACTGCAAAGTCCGTCGCGCCCGAGGCCCTCTTGGTCGTGACGGCCTTGCGGACAATCTGCCGCAGGTACTTGCCGTAGAGCACCGAGAGCCCGTTGCGGTGCTTGGTGATGGTGCCGAGACGCTCGAGCACGCCGGCCGCCTCGACAATGAGCTTGCGAATGCTGGGCGCGAGCGCCGAGCTGTCGGTCGTGTAGGCGCTGAGCGTCAACGCAAAGCACGCGGCGAAGCAAATCATAATCGTCGTGTTGTTGGGCATGGACTGCAGCAGCGACTCGCCCTGGATGGCGGCGCGCATCACATTGAGCGCCGAGGAGAGGCCAGCCGTGCGGAAGAAGCGCCGCACCTCAATGGGCGCCGTCGGGTGGTTGATGACGCCGCCATACGTCGACAGGCGCGTGTGGCTGACGAGAATCTCAACGTAGGGTGGAAGTCGTCGATCTGCAAAGCGGGTTAGGCACGTCCTGGCGACATGATTCTCCAAGAACACGTACCTGGTCCAACGCCAATGGACAAGTCCCATTTAGAGTGCCACTGGGCGAAAAAGTGCTCAATCGCGTCTTCGATGCTGCACAAAATCAGTGTGTTTCTCGCTGCTACACTCATGCCAACACTTACGACCGTGCTATTAATGAACCGTCGCTGCTGGTATTCTGTGAACCGTCGCAAAGAGAACGAACATTATTAAAGAGCACATCCTTGATAAGTCAGCTTCGACACAGCAGATGGAAAGCTCCTGTCAATCTCACCAGGTCTCTACGCATCACGGCCATGGAAACTGCATGCCCGTCTTGAGATGCGGCAATGGTCGATTTATGCCAGTCGTCGCAGTCTTTAATCAGCCGCGTTACGGGGACCATAAACGGTCGTCCGCGAGCAAGGCCCATGCTACATCGTAATTAGCCACGAGACAACCGTCATTTTCCACCTGGTGCTTACCCTCGTTCAACGACATAGAGCGAGATCCAGCAGCGCTCGCGTGACCGCAGCAGAATCATGCCGCGTTTGGACCACGGCTCCACGCCCTCGTAGCCGTCAATCTCGAGTGCCGTGTTAGTGTCGAGGCACTCGCCGCGCGCCAGCGTCAGGCCTATGCCCGAGTCGAGCACGCGTTTCGAGACGAGCGTCTTGTGCATAAGCAGGTCAATGGCGATGGTGGCGGCCATGGAAATGTACCAGCACGTCTCATCGTCGGTGCTGCGCTGGCCGGGGAAGATCCAGGGAATGTTGACGACAAAGGCGAGCACAATCTCGACGGAGCGGTGGCGCCGCGTGATGACGCGCTGCGCCAGCGTCTTGACGTGGTTGGAGAGGCGCTTGGAGAGGCTCCCGGCCGTGGGCACGAAGAGCGCGGCGCAGGCCATGAGCGTCGTGGTGAGAAAGGCGGAACGCGTGCGCGTAAAGGAGACGGTGTAAAGGTCTGGGTCGAGACCCCAGCGTGTGTGCGCGAGCTTTTCATGGAAGCTGGCGGCTTGTTAAACGGGATGGTGAGTGAGAAGCGGCGTGTTAAAGGACTCACTATGTGAAGAGCATCTCGGCCTCGTCTTCCTCGACGAGGCCGAGGGAGATGGGGTCAATATCGTCGCCGATATCCAAATCAGAACGAGTAATAGAAAAGAAGTCGTTGAGCTTGGCGTGTTCAAGGGCGCTGTTATCACTGGTGGCGGCGACGTCTTGCCTCGTCTTTGGCGGCAGTTTTTGCCCGCGCTCCTCTGCCGACGGCGTAAAGTACGATGCTCTGGCCAGCAGCTGCAGAGGATTCTCTGCATCGTCGACTGCCAGGCTCTCACCGTGCGGTCTGTGGTACCCCGAACCCCTGTCAGGCTCTACATCTCGCGCGCTGTTGCTGGCGCTCATGCTGCTACCCTGGCGGCCGCTGGCTCCCGCAGCGATTCCGGACACGGCATCTTCACTGTCGTGGCCATGGATGTCGCCATCCTCGCCATCCTCGTCCTCGCCGTCCTCATCTTCGCCCTCGCTCATGGAGTCGTCGCCGGCGCCCGTGTTGTGCGACTCGTTGCTGGGCGAGATGCCGCTGCCGCCTCCGCCGCCGCCTTCCGCCTCGTGCAGAATGCCTCGTAGTCGGGCCAGCACCGTCTCATCCGCCTTGCTCCCGTTGCCGGTCTTGCCAGCGCGGCGAGCCGCCTGCTGCACCTGATATATGGCCTTGTCGATACCAACTCTCTTACTGTGAGACGGGGGCTAGCGGTTAGCAAAAGCTGTGCGACATGCACGCGGAGCCGTCGCCAGCTCGCCAGTAGCTTACTTTTTGATACCGCGCTGTCGGCCGGCATGATAGTCGGGCCTGACGCATTCGCTGTCGAGCTGAAGACAGCGGCGACAACGGCCCTGGTCGGGGAGATATTCGCACTTGATCTTGCCTCGGCGACACACGAGACAGGCTGCCTGTTTGAGGCCAGTCTTGGACGGCGACGCGCTGCCCATCATGAGGACAACCGCTGCTGCTCGTTCTAGATGTGCTCAGAATTCGCCAAGGGGTAAACGTGTTTGTCCTATCACACAGCGCGTGCGCCCCGTTTGCATGCGCTGCCGCGGGCTTGTCACTCTGGTCGCCCCGAGGCGGCAATTCTTAATCTCAAGGACTGGGCTGGGCTGCTCCTCGCAGCAGGTGCATACCCATCGCCAGCGGAGGACAAGTTCAATGCTAGATACGGAAACGACAGATTCACAATCGCGGGAGATGCGCAAGGGCCTGCATGCCGCGACGTCGATGAAGTCGCTGGGCGGTGCTTTTGCTGACCTGCCTAGCTAACCAACAAAGCGCTTGGTGCGACGTTTGCTCGGCCGGTGGACTAGTGTAACCTGTGCAGCCTGCGATTGGTGCTAGCCGATGCCGCTTCCAACTACTGCTTAACGCGCGGCATGATCCGCAAACAAAAGGAAAACCACTACAAACAGGTGTTCATAGACATAACACGCAGCGCGCCGATCGTTATAGAAATTTTATTTTCCCTCCAACTACTCTTGCAGTTGCAGGTCAAACACAGATGCAGCGACGTTCGCCAGACGCCACTCAAATCAATTGCCCAGTGGATGCAGGGTACGCCTAGCAAGCTCGAGATGCCACTGCAGATCGGCGATTTTCGCAGCGCATCGAATTCACGTCTTGCAAGCTACTTGACAGGTCCATTTAAAAGGTCGCCTCGATCTAGAAGAGCTCGACACCATCAACCATAGCTATGGGGTTCACCGGCTAGCGCAACTGGCATAAAGCTTCCATCTACATGCATCCGTGAAGCTAGGCCGTTTCGATGCGTACCTAGCAGATGGGCAAGTATGTAGATCTAGGTCTAAACCGAGATGAAATCCAAAAGTCAATACTCGGAGTCAATCATACCCGGCCGTTCTAGAAGCTCGGAAGAAACCTTGGGGCCAGAAAGGGTACTGCTGGAAACGCACCAATGCAGTGTCGATACTACTGGTACATGAGCAAGTGTTACCATGTGGTGCATTGATTAGCCGAGGTTGGACGGGCGTCGAGAGATGGCGGCTATCGTGATTATGTGTAACGTATTCCAAAGCATTCACTCCTACGTTGCGGTTTCAAGCTGTAACCAGAGCCATATATTATCACAAAATCCACAAGTGGTCTGGAAGAATGCTGCCATTGTCAATTGTCGTGCGTGATTCAAAATAAAGTTGGCGTGGTTGGTTGGTACCAACCGCTGCTTCCGGAGAGAACGGCAGACGCGTGCCGGCCGCTCCGCTCCGCCCAAGAAAACAGGGCCCCCGAATTTGAAATGTGGCATAATTGTCCCGAAATGGCCGCCGCGACAGTTTTGTATTTCGGATACTTGCAGCAGGAGAATGCCGAACATGGTGACTGCCGTCCAGACGAGTGAGGCAGAGAGACAGGTTCAAGTGTCATCCGATCTATGGAATGAACGAGACCCCCGGCGTACCAGAAACAGTGGGCTTCGACTTGACTGCGGTGGCCTTCCTCAGGGCCGGAGCCTCGACTCGATTTAACCGCGCTAATTATTGATGCCGTCTTCGCGGGGGAGCCAGTCACTCTTGCATTCCTGAGGCGCATCGCGGCCACGCGGCCACTTGGGACACCACCATCCGATCCGGGTCGATGGAGACGCCGGCTCCGGGGGATGGTGGGGGCACCGGAGTTTTCCCCTTCACCCATGATATCTTCCAGCACAAAGGCGCAGCAAAGTAACGCCACAGCGATATAATGCCAATATTGCTCTGAAAGTCATCCTGCGACGCCCACCGCCGCCGTCGCCGCCGCCATATTCGGGTTTCTATCCAATTCGGCCAAAAAGCCACCACGAAATGCGCCTAGAATGCAGTTCCTTTGGCTGAACCACCACTTCTAAGGCTGAAGAGCTGAAGCCCGTCCAGAACGACGCCTTCTCTTGGTAAGCCACATTGGTGCTACTTGACGAGCTAAAAATCGAAGGCTCGGTACCCCGAGGACCTGTCAAAACAACGTTCGACCCGTCCAGCCCTGTGCCGCCATGTACAAGCTCGGCCACCGCGCCCCCCCAATCTTGTCCTTGTCCGTCCAGAAGAAGCACATCGAGGTCTCGACCGCTAGGATTTCCTCAGTTCACTGCATTTCAATTGGCTGGCGATATCAGCAGACGGCGGCCCCCCTCCCTACCGGATTGGTAGCCAACCACCCAACCACCAAAGGTAGGGCGTAGAGCGGCCGAGTCTTTGCCACTGGACAGCTCTAGACCCCATGGTCACTTGCCACCAAAAAGAGCCGGCACCGGCCGGCCCTCTGAGCCGCCAGCACGACTCCTCATTCCATCTTGTTCCAGAAACGAAATGGTAGGTGCATTTGCATTTCAGCAGACCACCTCCCAGTAGATTAGGAGGGGGGTGTGCCAGCAAAGCTCTGCCCCGAGAAGCCAGGATGAAAGTTGCCAGCGGACAAGTCCATCTCGGGCGGAACCACGCTTTAGCAAGCTCGTCTGCTTCTATTAGCCCAACCGCCATCTGGTCTAGAACGACCTGATTTGTCTCCGCGATTGCTCAGAAAAAAAGGCTCCCTTTTCAACTATTTCTGGCCTTGTGTTCCCGCCGGCGCTTACCATTGGCAACTCGGAAAAACGGAATTGGCCATGTTAAAAAAAGATTAGGCCTCCCAAGAAAGGAAAATATACCCTTTATAGGTTCATGCGGGTAAAGAAATGTACATGAAACGTGCCGCGCACATCACTTACGCAAGGCCTGGCCTATATGTGATTATGCTGCACTAAATACTTATACGGCAGGCCAAAGTCGGTCATGTTAATATTCCTCCCAAATACACGGGTGCTTTGAAGCGGGGCCCGTCAGGCCTTGTGCCACAAGAGCGAGAGACACGAAAAGCAGGAGATTAAAAGCAGAGTTAATTACAGGATTGGGAGAAAATGCTATAGCATGGGAGTATAGCCATGTTGCCATGGTAAGTAGATTGGCATTGGGTTATCAAGGAAGGAGGGGGAGGGGGTTCGGCGTCGATCGACATGGCGGCCGAGTCCGCATAGATGCATATATGCCCAACGACGCCGAACCAACCCCTCCCTCCCTCTTCTCCAAGGCTGTGTGGGTGTGCAAAAGGATAGTAGCAGTGCCCATGGGAGCCTGGCCTGGCCATCTTTTCTATATATGGTTTGGATAGATGGGCTTAATCGAAACAAGGGTAGGTAGGTCCCGCCACCGCTTGCGCGCCACCACGTTTCTGATACAGCATGTGAGCATCTACTCGACTGACGTTGAAGAGAAATCCCGAGTTGACTGTACCTCGCATAAAGAGAAAAAAAGGAACGCGATTCGAAAACCAAATAGAAGGCGGTTCCTCATGCATAAGAATACAAGGGTTCAGTATAGCATTGGCGGGGTGGTATTTGGGCAGTGACTGGCCTGACTGGTCAGGCCATGCTCGCATGGCTAGATAATGCAAACACTATCTAGTCTAATTGAAGGGGTAGCATTTTGGTGGATATATCCCAGGCCCGATTTGGACAATGATCCCCTCCACCCCCGATGATCATCTCCAACTGCCCTCCAACCACAAAAGCACAAACTATCAGTGGTTGATGGCTGTTGGTGCTGTCCCAGCTGAATGAGGGGTGGAGAGGCGTCGCCATGACATGGGAACTCGTCTGATGCTGGGGCAGCCGTTGGGCATTTATTTCCTCGTGGTCGTTTCAACGACGCGGTGCTAGCGTTTAAATCATCCAATCCAAGAGAAATCCGCAGTCTGTTCGATCATGCGAAATCTTCTCATTCGAGTTGATACTGGGCGCTCAATTGCCACCTTGTAGTACCACCAAATCAGCATGCGGAGCGTTGTCGCCGCTGCCTTGTCCTCTTTCTGCATCTACTGCATGATGCATTACACTGTGATTAAGCCCATCACCCAAGACATGTCGCATTGCCCAAGTTGCATTCCAAGGCGCTCCTTCAATCTTGCGCTGCCGGCTACTCCTCCTCCCTCTAGACACAGCTTTTCCCAAACGGAACAAGAATAACCAAGCGCGAATCCGGTCCCTCCGTTCCAAACCAGCCCCAACGCCACAATCAAAACGGAACGTGGAGAATGGCTTTTTTTTTGTGTTGTCTTTTGTTTCGGTGGCCTGGGGGGGCGAGGAATGAATGGTGTGACGGACAAGGTTCAGAGAGAGAGAGCCATTTGGAAATCGCCGATGCTGCTAGGCAAGATTAGGCAGCCTTCCATTTTTTTTAATGGTCGGGGCTGCACTACCACTCCAGCTGGCAAGTCTGGAGCAAAAGAGTTAGGGGGAAATCAAAACTTGTTGACCAAAATAACAGATATTAAAAACTCCGTTTCGGATCCGCGTCGCCCGTTCCTAGAACGGATGGGAATGCATCTATCGGGGCCGGGCAGCCTGCAGCGTCGCACTCGGGCTGGCTGGCCATTGCTGTTTTCTTGCAGCCCGCCGCAAGAGGAGCCATGTATGGGTAAAACTGACTTTGCCCGGAACCCTCGGCCGTGGATTCTCAGCAAAGCACTTGCTCAACGGCCTCAACGGCCGCGACAGCCTGTCGTGGCCGTGCTGTTGGGGCGCGCCGACAACTGCACGACACACTAGCAGCTGCACGGCGCCCTCCAAGAAAAAAAAAACCAAAGTCCGCCGCCTGCCCTGGTTATGCGGGTAATACCGTATACGGACAGCCCATCAACCCTTGGGTTAGGCCCCTGGTCGGGTTGGGCAGCAAGTTCTAGAACAATACGAATAGAAACGAATTTTGATTAACAAAACGAAAATTTTCCAACAAGCCTTGCCATGACCATGAAGCGGTGACCCTGGTTTTTCGACGCACAATCAATTTAGGCACCGATTTCTCAAGGGTCAACGTGTCCCCTGGTCAGTATAAACTCAACGACAAACAAGTGAGTCAGAGAAGGGAAAAAAGGCCCAACACTATCCCCTGAAATCTTCCATTTTCTCACAGAGAGGGGTGTGTTGTAAATGCAATAGAGTGATGCCTGAAATTGCAATCACTGCATTAATTTAATGGAAGATGATCCGTAACTGAATGGAAGAGAAGAAAAAAGACTCCTTGGATAAGTTTGCAATCAAAGCTCTTTGCAGCCAGCCAGCAAGCCACCAACAGCCTACTCCTGCAAGGCCTAGAGGTACTGAGTAGAGGGGCCGGCGTCGGCTCCTTGCACCTCGCTATTTCCGGGGCCCCGAGAGGGGACTTTACTAAAACACGGCATTCGGGTGCACAGTAGGCCGCCCGGCTGACGGCTTGGCGCGCACGCTGCTGTTACTGAGTACTATCAGTAACAATATTGTGTCAAGATTGCACCGAGCGCACTCCTCTGCCCAGCCTTGTTGGCAAGATAGAGCCGTCTAGAACCTCGAAATGGTTGTTTCTGTACCAGTGCTGATAGGCTGTAAATTGAGCAGCCTGGTTGTAAGCCACTTACCGCAGCAGTCCAGTCATTTGAGCTGTGGCCACCTAGGTATCTTCCGGTGTCGGGGACAAGATTTTTCTCTCCTTTTTGTCATGTCTTTGATATAGCATGCATCGGTGCCTATGGTGTACTTGTGCAGCGCAGCGCAGGCAGGCAGCAGCATCACCACCCATGCAAGTCAGATCCTGGCGCTAGTCCGCAACGGAACTCATCGTAGTGGCAGCCACGATACCAGATATCCACCCCTGGCTTTTTTCCCAGCTAAAAAGTTTGGGTCGAAATGTGCAATTTCATGGTGGTTACAAGAACAAAAACACCAAGACGGCGCAGGGTGAGGTAATACTGGTAATAGTGCCGAGAGCCTGGCCGCTATAATCGCACTCGGTCCTTCCCGGTCGAGGCCTGGATGCCAAGCCCATTTCGCTTCATTCCAGACTGGTCCTAGTTGAGCTGAGAATTGGGCGTGTGAACAAGGGAAGGAGTCAAAAGGCGAGGGTGTGCTGTTGTGGAATATACAACTCCGGATCTTCATAGGCAGCGCAGGCAATCTCCGATGCAGCCCGCGTTTCCAACAACTTCCGGCCCTAAAAAGTAAGGGGTGGCTGGCTGGATCATATTCGTAATACGCTTCTTGCTCCCGATTATTAGGCTGCATGGTCAAAAAGCAAAAAAGAAAAAAAAAACGTAGTCGGGCTTGTCTCGACAAAGTGCGAAAGTGATGTGGTTCTTTCTTTTCGGCGCGGCGTGGGCGGTAAAAAGAACGAGCCTAGCCCTCGTGTCTTGCCCCTCCCAAACGGTCGAGCCCATCTCGATGTGGCAACTGCCCATGTTCTTCGCTGCATTTGCGGTCCCAACGCCTTTTATTCCTTCCCTCTGGATGGTTGCCTGCTTGTCCTTGCCTGCTTGCCTGCCACTGCGAGAGGGTGTGTGTGGGGGGAGGGGGTGGTGTGCTGATGCAACATACAAGTGTGCGATGCGTGTGCAGTTGCATGGGCCTCGCCGAGGATATGAACGTGTCACTGTGTTTCGGTACGGATGGAAGCGGCCCATCGTAGAAACCCGACTGCGTGGGAGAAGAGGTCTTGGCGGGGGATGGAAGAGTATATCACCGATGCGAGCAAAGTCGCAACAAGGACAGGGTGCGGCGCCGTCGATGGCAGACGCGACACAGATTCACAGTCTTTTGCAGAGTCAGGGGGTTAGAGCAGAAATCTGCCATGTCTTGGTGGCGTCTCGGCAGGAGCTAGGTAAGACACTGTGGTACGTCCCGCCTGAGTTACTGGTAGAGCATGACGAGCAATAATCCGTAGTTGGACAATAGACAACAGATTGACAAAGAAGCAGCAGAGGAAAAAGCTCCAGAAAAAGAAAAAATGTGACCAAAGACGGCGACACAGATTTACAAAGTATCTTCAGGACTACCTAGAACGGAAAGCCATGCTGATCCTTGTCGTTCTTGTCAAGCTTGATGATTAAAAAGAAACCGTCAACTTGACCATCAAGCTAGTTGTACTGGTACCTTACCTTGGCGGAAACCTTGAAGCAGCTCTCCGCCCCCCTCGACGGAGGCTCGTCTCCAGCTGGCGCAGTCAAGGAAAAACGTCGCAGGTCGCTTGGCAAAGTAGCAAGGGAAATCCGTGGAGGCGGACGGGAGAGAGCCGAATCGCACGGATGGACATCGTCGGCCAACAAGGTAATTGACTGATGAGGCGATGCCGTTATCATTTGTCTGAATTCACCTCGCAAGCGAAGGAAGCGAAGCTCGGCAGGAAAGTTTGGTTGCCGAGCGGCAACGGATCTTCTACTTTTGGTGTAGAATGATTTACATCGAGATGGGAAAGTAAAGAAAGACAATAGTAATCACGATGCCGATTTCATTTTCTGGGAATTAGGCGGGGTTAGAAATACGTGCTGGTACGGCATGAATGCTACGGCCCTAACTACGGGTACGGCTGCCCTTTTTGGGGGTGACTCGGCGAGATCACGAGGGAGCGTGGCAGGCAGATGGCCAGTACTGGGTATCGATGAGCAGCGCACATCTAGCGGTACGGGGTATTGGAGCTAGGCATAGATGGTCTCTGAATACGCGTGTGCGTGTGCGTGCAGAGCAGGGCAGAATGAAGAATAATCAAGAAGCTGGCAAGCCATGGGTCGATGTTTGATGCTGTGGTGTTTGTACTTTGTAAGATGGAAATAGGCGAGGGAGGGAGGGCAGGGTTGACGAGGTTGGGGAGGAAGCCGGACTACGATGATCTAAAAAGGCAGTTGATGATTTTTAAAATTAGAAGAGAGGACGATATAATTTCCGTGTCGGGATGACATGTTGTATTGGCGCAGGTCATATGTGATGAAGATTTATTATTGATTTAGATTGTAGGACAATGGCCAAGCACCAAGCCATCCATTGCAACAGAGGCTGTGGCAGTGAATCAGGCAAGTGAGGTCCACTAGTTAAACGAGGCGGGACTATCGACATTGCAACAGTTACGAAAGTTGCAATAAAGGAGGCAGAGCCAAGACCACGATAGCTACTATATCACGGCAATTACTGGGTAGTTTATGAGGCAAAGCCAAGTTCACCATGATTATAATAACCAAACTGTGTCAGTGATGAGGCATAAGAAAGAGAATGAGGATGCAAAGTGCGAGGTCCAGTACCTATATACCGGATAGTCGCATAAAGTACCCATCTGGGCCTAGCCGGAGTGACTGGCTGGCGCTGCGGTGCCGCCGGGCAATCCCAGCGCCCCCGGCGAACCTTGTTTGGGGGGTGTTATATTTGGAGCAACGAGTTGCCCTGCAACTGCGCCCGGAGAAGAGTGGATTATAGGGATCAAGTTATTGAAGCTTATATGACTTGGTACTGATAGGTAGGTACCTTTTATTTCGGCCGGCTGGCTTGGCACTTCCAGATGGAGTACGGATACTTGCTGGAAAAACAGCACGCGCGGCCTGAGCCGATGATTCCAGGGTGGACGAGAGGGCCGTCATGGATCACGGTGACTGCGAGAAAGGAGAGTAAAGGGAGAAGGAATTTACGGGAATACACTCATCTGGACATTGTATGCCCGTGCATGTCGCGAAATAACATGATGAAAAAAGAAAGCAAAAAAAAAAAACGATTACTGGTAACTTGGCAAAAAGAAGAAACAAAAAAAAAGGTACGCCCCAGCGCACAATGCACATGGCTTGGCCAAACTCACCTATTACAAGGCAGCGGAGGCACCTGGAGAATACTGGCGCCCCCTGAGCGTGCCCTGGGAAAAAAAAAGAGAAAAAAAGAAAAGTAAAAGTAAAAAGTAATACAGACCCCCCACCCACCCTGGCTCCATCCCAAAAAAAAGTACACCCCCAAACCCCTCCACCTCGCACCCCACCCCCTGGCAATCTTATTACCTGCATCCTCTCTACTTTCTTTGCTCTCTCTCTCGCTCTCGCCCAGTTGCGCTGTCTATTTCATCTCTCACCTTCCCACCATTTTTCAAATCCTTGCTCGGTTTTCGCCAGATCATATTGATACCCTTGCAAGAAAAATCCAACCATATCCTTGTTCATCTTGATTCCAGCCCAAAGTGGTTCGACCTTTGCTGCCTGGCTGCCACCCTTATATTGTTTTTTTTTCTGCAGTATATATCTCTTACACGCCCTGGTCACACCCACACACACAATCCCGCCCACCTCGTCAACGACGACCATCTTCAACTCCTACCGCCGGTCTCTGTCTTGTTCCCCGGCCACTTTTGCCTATATCACACCCCCGAGTCAGCCTTCGGACCAGCCTCTCTAGCTGATCCGAGCATCCTCTCTCATCGTTTCGACTAGCTCTTAGGTGCAATTCTTCTCCGACGTTGCACACCCGCTGGCAAACCCTCAATCTCTCGTCTTGAAACCAAGTTTATATTTCTTCTTGACACCCGTCTTGGGACGAAGACACACAAGGAAAAAAAAAAGAAATAAAAAACAGAAAACATCCGTGCTCCCCTTCAGCCACACTCAAGCGCAGGACATTGTCTCCCAAGTTTCGGCCTTGCCATACCCAACACCACACCCATTCACCATCACTACCGCAGCGCGCCCGACCAAAGTACAAAATAGTCCACATGCCCGAGCTCGCCAGCCACGCTTCTCTCCCTCGCCTCTCCCTCATCATGCCTGCGGGACACAGCTCAGCTTCTTACGGTTCAGTATCGTCGGCTTCTTCTTCCTCGTCTTCCGCCTGCGACTCCGACTCCTCGTCATCCACCTCATCGACGACCGCCGCCTTTACCATGGATCCCCCTTCGGCCTCAGTCCAGGTCCTGCGCTGCATGCGCTGCGCCCGTGCCGTCGAGACCACCACCACCGACGACATCACGGCCGCCGGCATGGTCCGCATCTCCCACAACCTCTACTACTGCGAGCGCTGCGCCAAGACGGTCGGCTACAAATAAGCGCTGACGCCTCTGTCCTGTCCACCCAGAAGCCTCCTCGACGGAGCCCTGGGTATCTCGTACACGAAGCCTGTGTGAGCAAGTCTCGCCCGCTTTTGATGCACCTTGAAGCATTGTACTACACGACAAATTTGCTGCAGTCGCCATCAGTATGCCAAGACGACCATATTGTACGCAATCATGCGTCCGTGGTGGAATTTAGACACCATCCGACCTGCTGTCACTACCCGACGTCTGGTCTAAAGTGCAGCGCCTGAATCAGCACGCTGCCCAAAGTCACCATTACTCGACAAAGTCTCCGTCTTTGCTTACATTTGTTTCCGGCTTGTTTGCCACCGAGGCTATTGATCGACATGCAGCCCACTCTGTCTCAACCTCATGCCTCCCCTAGCCCTGGCGGCCCGGTCAGAGCCCGAAACAAAAGGAAACCAATATTTGATGCAAACTCCCCCCCCCCCCCGAGACACGATTGACCACGACAAAAAACTAGACGACTTCTTTTTCTTGCTTTTCCTGCACGGTTTGCGTGATGCGGGCTCAAATGACCTACGTCAGCATCACCGCACTATGCAGTATGACGTGGTCAGGACTCTAGGCACCCTTGCTGCAGAACGCACGACCAATGGACATGTGCCAAAGGATGCAGAAATGATAGGCATACCCTTGCCATGGGGATGCGAGTATGCGCCCATGCATACACGAGAAATGAAACGTTGATTTTTCGGATGCATTTTTTATCCTTCTGAACGCTGCGCGTTGGAGATTTTTATTCATTGACAAGTTGATCATGTCATGAATATCCTGTTTTCTTTTGTGTGTACTTGGTCATTTTCTTTGTCCATTTCTTTGTCCATTTTCTTCTTCATTTTCATTGTACATAGCATTTTTTTTTTCTATTTTAGCGATAGACTTGAGATACCACTTGGCCGAGGCCAGAAATGCCATGCGCTTCATTTTTACTTCCACGGTTGAACTAATCTGGGCCTAAATACTGTGCAAGACGTGCAGTGTGATTACGTGCAGTCGGCCACGCCCGTAAGCGATGTCGGAAACGTGGCTTGACGTTGAACACTTTGCGCACACGATCTTTGGGCTGTGCAAATACACATTGTGGTTTACCTCGCATTGGCGCCAGTGTGCAAAATAGCGAGCGCTCGGGATCAGGCGAGGCGATGAGGCCAGGGTCTGTTCCTTTTGACGATACCCTTGTAAGATAAACAAAGAAGACGATACCTGAAAATGCGTCGATAACTTGTTGGTTTTCGGCACGGCTAGATGATGCTTGTGTCTGAATTGTTTACGCGTATTTGGGAGGGTGACTTGCTAACTATCAACAGCGGCACGGAACGTTGCCGAGACATCGACAGCAAGCCATTCATCCAATGGACATGTGCGACTGCCGAGCGGGCAAACAAAAAAAAAATACCCTACCAATGTCGTGTTACTCAAACCCTTGACGGATTCTTTCTTCTAGGATTATTGTTTAGCTACTACAAATAGGGCTGCACGAATAGAGTATAAACGCATAATGGCAGTGTTTTGGGAGCAAGAACCAGAACCTTTGTAAAAAGAAAAAGGGGGGCTCATTTTCTGGCAGGAGCAACATATCAAGGACCGACCCGTCATCAAATCAAGATATTGAATATTTATCATATTACACTGATGACAGAGTCGTGGCGCAGCAAGGAAGGCTATATCATACGTACTGTCAAGTATCAAGTGGGGGATTCTAGAATCTGGGTTCGGTAAATTTTATTTGGTCATTACGAGGATGCGGGCTTCTCTGTACCTTGTGAGAAATCTAAAGTAAGGCGCACAAATGATATTAAAGAACAAGAAAGATTAAAATAACAAGATTAAGAGGAAACCGGGGTATTTTTTTGCTGATTCGCATATTGACCGCATCACTGACTCACGCCAACTCGCTTTTTCAAGGCTGTGCTGGACATGCATCATGGCCCGACGAGGCTGTGCCTACGCAAGAGAGAAAAGCCCCTGGGGTCTCGTCGGGTGTCGGGAGGGCTTTGTTGTCCTGTCCGCGTGCCGGGATCCGTGAGACATTTCCCGTTTTAAGTTTTTATTTTCATTTTTATTTTTCAACAAATGCCCTCATCGATTTCTTCAACACTTTATTCTCATTCTTTCGTATTCATTTTCCCCTCTGCGATTTGGCGTGTTTTTACGACCATCTTTGAAGGAACGCAATGGTCTGAAAATAGTACCATCTTTTGTCAACAAACACCCCTGCTGGGTGGGAATGTTGCTATTTTCGTCGGGGTTCTTTTTTTGGTCCTTCAGCCCTGAACAGCTAGCCACCAACCGGGGCTGGCTGGCGGCGGGGAGCAAGTAAGAATGGAAGAAAAGAAGAAAGAAGAGGGATTTTAAAATGAAAAATAAAAAATGGATCTTGCCATTTTGTTCTGGCTCGAGAAACGTGTTACGCGGCAGGGTTTAATAACCCAACAGCCTCTATTCCTACCCACTGCCCATGAATACTCCAAAAGTGGTATATGAATTCAGAGGCAGGCAAGCCATGTTGATAACGCGGCTGGAAAAACATACCTATACGTGCCCGCAACAACAGCCTTGCTGGTAGGCCATCCGCGGCAGAGACATTTTGGCGAGCTATTACTCATAGCTCCATCTTGCTCATGGCTGGCTAGTGGACAGCAGCCTCGCTGCTGGCCCTCGCAACTTGCTGCCAGAAACGTCGTAGCTTTCCATGTATACGGCCCTACTCATACGTGTACGTTACACGACTAGTTTTAAACGCCTTGTATAATGATTCCCGCCCGCTGACGTGGTACGACAATGTTCCCGCGGGGCGCGCGACGGAGCCGGGGCGGAGCGGAGTTTAGTTCATCGCGCGCCTCTGACACGAGGAGCAATAAGGCTGACCCGAATCAACAGCGTACGCAGTATCATGTATATACTGAGAGTGATGGGGACAGATGAGGGGAGTGGCATTCAAGTAGAATCTTGGCGGGAACACAAAAAAAGCAAAAACAAGTCGAGTGGGGGAGATGAACCGCAATACTGGTACAACGGTGTGGTGGACGTTGAAGGGACAAGAAAGGAAACTTCATCACAGCCTCTCGGATCCAGTAAAAAGGGACGAGGAGCCCAGCAACGGTTAGCCGTTGTGCCTTGTTTTTTGTCTTTTTTAGCAAAACGAGGGACTTGTCGCTAGCGTACCGACGAGGCGGGTCAACGATGGGCTCACGTTTTGGTCTTCTCGATCGCGGATACGGGGCCTTACATTGACCACGTTATACTTTCTAGTCTAGCAATGCACAGGGGTTGTTTAAAACGGTAGAATAATAAAGGGGAAAAAAAGAAGACCAAGCTGATGGATGAGAATTAAAAAAATACTGAAAATGTTGTGGAAAGAGGGGTGTGTGGTTTGGTGCATGTTGATGCACCGCAGATCAGAAGCGCACATTTCGGATGACTTGGCCGAGACCGCCGAGACCAAATAATACCCAGTTCTCGCGAGTCGGTTTGCACGCTGTATCAGGAAAACTGGCCAAAAACTTTGTGCTCGAGGGCTTCTAGACCACGATGGAATAGCCGACAATGCCTATTTTATCGCTTTGTTCTTGTTAGACTGTTTCATCGAAGCTCGGACGCCAATTTAGTACTGGCAGGCCTGTTGGTCTGCGGCACGCAACCTGGTGCGAGAGAAATATATAAATAATTAAATAAACCAAATAAAATGAAACTCATTCTGCCATTCTTGTTTTTTTTTCAGCGTCCGAGCTGCCACTACTTACGAAACGCGCTTTGCTTCTTTTCTTCTGCAAACTCGGGATCACGATGCTGAAATCGAAAGGTAGTTGCATGAAGAAAAATGAGCTGTTGTTAGAGAAGAGGGTGCCTCCGTGCGCCAACACATTTTGCGTCATGACAACCCCCTCCCCACGCTTGGCCATGTGTCAAAAGACTGTTTGCTTGGACGGGGACGGGGGGGATTCGTCGAGGTATTTACCTGTAGCTATTGGAAACAAGTAAAAAATAAAAAAAAACGTGCAAGCAAAACAAAAGGCCAAGCTAGCCAAGATGAAGCAGGTTCTTCTCCACCACCGGCTCCAAGCTGGATACTCGTTCGGCAGCGTCGCGCCCGGAAACTCGCCGTTGGGCTGCCGCCTGCGGTTTCGGGGTATGCTTGGCCGGGTTTGGGAAACGAGAGAGTTTCTCGGGACCAACAGAGAGTTGAATCGCTACAAGAGAGTTTTCTTTCTTGTTTGGGAGAGCTAGATGTGGGCGGCGGGGGGGGTTGCGAAATCGAGAGAAGCCACGCATTGGAGCTTTTACAACAGGGCAATTGAGCTCAGCAGACCTCATCCCAGATCGGACCTCCCCCCCTCAAAAACACAATCACGCCAAAATAAAGAGGAAACGACCCATGTACTCGGATAGTTGCTAGAAAAATAATTCGAACATCCAACCACCCTACCCGCAGGGCATCACGAAAATAAGCCCCCCCCCTCTCGCGCCAAGCACGTACGTATACGAATATGTCAAGGCAGCACCCTTGTAGCTCTTTATAAAGAAGCCAATCTAATAATATTAAAAAAGAATTGGGATAGATAGTCAATATTGCTATATCGAGGTCCAAAAAAGGAGTGCATGTCGAGCTGCAGGTAAACCGCGGGGAGGCGTGTCGTCACCGTGCAGCATGTGGCTTTGGGGGACACTCTCGGTATGCATACGACGATGATGCGGATGCCAAGTGCCGAGAGGGGGGGGGGGGAGTGTGCAGTTGACGAACCGCGCTTTCTCTTGCAGACCATGTGTGGGCATATTGCGACAGGCCTCGTACTTTGGGCGTCGGGATAAGCCTCCCGCCTGGGCGAGCACGAATACACTCATCAAGCTCGCCATTGTCTTGGCCGCCCTCGGATAGCCTTCTCCTGCGGTGGAATGGTGACTTGAATCCCGCTCAAAGCAAGTAGACGAAAGCAAGCATGCAATAAACGTACATGAGAGGGGGGAGACATCTCAAGATGCCAGTCCAAGCCCATCTGCGATACACGACATGTAGATTTAGTCGTCACAAAAGTTGCACTCTTAAAATTCAATTTGGATTAAATGACTACACTGCCAGGCTCATCATGCATATATCCATGTTGTAAAATGTCCGATTCCTCCCCAAATGCAACCGTCCCAATACAACGCCATAACTCCAGTCAAATTTGACCAAGAGAAAAAAAAAGTTCAAATCATGCAGCGAATTAGACTAATCAGATTAATCAGTCCTCCATCTTGGCATCACCCTCTTTGCCTAGATTCTTCAGCAGGTAGCTGCGCTTGAAATACTCATTCGGGTGCACAATCGTCTCCAGCTGGTTGGCCGTCATGATGCCCTCGTCCTTGGCCTTTTGAATCTCCTTTTTGTGCAAATGCTCAAACACACTGCAACACGTCAGCCACTGTTTCGATACCACGCTCGTCCCTGCAAAACTTACCGGTTGCACGCCATGTGATACTTTTGGGTGTCCTTGTCCTCCTTGACGCCCTGCAGCACGCCGCGGTCGTTGACGCCCATCGACTGCACCAGCGCCGTCAGGTTCTCCAGGTTAAAGTGGCGGTACGGGCAGCCGTGCGCCTCGTTGGGCCCCGGCGGGTGCTCCAGCAGGATCTTCTGGCAGCTCAGCGGGCTGTAGCCGCCGCCGCGGCGGTTCGAGTCGCCGCCCACGTCGCCGTACGCGTGGCGCACGTTGTACCGGTACTCCTTGTTGAACGTGTCGTCCGTCACCTTGTGGAAGGCGCCGCGCCAAAACGCCAGCGCCTCCTCCAGGCTCAGCCCGATGCCCTTGAGGAACAGCGTGTACTGCAGCCGCCCGTAATGCCGGAGGTGCGCGTCGCGCCGCAGCGACTTGTGCAGGTGCGACATGCACGCCGGGAAGTGCTGCGAGAGGTGGTCGATGCGGGCGGCCGAGATGACGGCGCCGTCGGGCGCGGCCGTGTTGGACATGTACGCCGAGTCGGGCGTGGTAAAGTTCTTGGACAGGTGGTTGAGGATGGGCGTCAGGCGGTCGTCTTCGTCGAGGCGGGGGAGAGCGCGCGCCGTAAGCTGTGGTGGTCAGTGATGCTTTTCGACAAGTTTCGCCCTGTAGAGAGCACTTGAAGGAGCCTCGTATTGACGTACCGCTAGCTGCTTCTCCAGCCTGGTCGTAAACTCGGCCACCACCATGCTCGACTGCTCGCGCACCGGCACAAACGCCTTGCCGGCTTTGAGGAACACGCGACGCCCCTCGACCAGCTCCGGCACGCGCTCCCAGTCGACGCGGAACCAGCCCTCGTCCTCTGCGCTTCCGCTGCCATTCTTTTGGTAGGTACCCGCCATGGCGGCCAGCTCGGCGGCGTACTTGCGCTTCTCCTCGTCCGAGACGGGGTGCCACCAGTCAAAGTTGAGTCCGGCCACAAAGGCGGAGCGGTCGGCGAGGCTGTCGTTGTTGAAGCGGATGCGAAAGAGCATCGTCTCGACGCGCGCGAAGCGCCGACGAAGGTCCTCGGTCGAGGAAAAGGCCAGGCGCAGAATAAAGTGGCTGTAGTGGTCCTTTTGGCGCTGCGCGGCGAGCTTGGTCGACCCCGACGAGTTGGAGTCGAGCGGCAGGTACTTTTCGAGGATCGGCTTCATGTGCAGGGCCGTCTCGGCGGGGGATTTGTTGCGAAAGGAGCATGCTTCGAGTTCGGCCAGGACTGCATCCTCTCGTTAGCCTAGGGCCTTGCTTCGCTCGCTCCGGACAATGACGCAGAAACATTGACATGGGGAACACATACCGCGTAGCCGATCAATGGCCCATTGCTCAAACTGCTCGAGAGTAATATCTGCGGTCGGGGGGTCCGCGTAAAAGTTGAGGCGATAATTGTACTCGGCCTCCTTGTACGTGACCGTCGCGAACTGCTTGCGTCGGTGGTCAATGACAGTACGACGATGCGGGTCGATGCTGTGAAAGTCTTGTCGCAGCATGCTGGGCAAATGTGAGGATCCGACTCCGTCTTCACAAAACAAGCGGAATCTATGGTAGACGAAGCAGACGAGGTGATTGCGGAGATTGGGATTGGCCAGAGCCTTGAGTGGGAGGGAGACGCGACTTGACGCGTTAAGGGCGACGCCACTTTAATGTGGCGTAGTGACCTGCGGCCGACGAAACAGCTTTAGCGACCTTGTCAGCACGCCACGTTTACAACGGCCCGTATAATCGTTATTCCGCCTCGGGAGAGTACTTGTTACTTTTCGAAAAGACTGGATTGCGGAGGCGGCCCGGGGCCTCGCATCTCGCATGCTGGTGGGCGTCGCCTAGCAGCCTTCGATTTCCCGCATTCCAGCAGATAATGAATTATGAATGGCCTCCACACCGATCAAAGTATTGTCTGTTTATTTGGCTTTTTCTCGAGTTTACCCATCTGATCTTGTCCGATGATCCCGCCAAGAAGATTGAGACCAAACGGCAAAGGGCTGATGGCAAGATCTTTGCCTCGCAATTCCTCCCCCAGCATTCCTTCATCTGTCTGGCAATGGCTTCGGCTCGTAGAAGATTAGCGAGGTCTCCAAGATTTACGCTTGGCCATATGCAGCATATGGCTTCCTCTGCTTCTTGGACATTCGTTCATGTGCTTGTTTCCGGCGTCACCACCTCTGGGCGGCCTAGGACAGCACCGGATCATAACACGACCGTTTTCCTCCTCCACTGAGCCGTGACCATCGATTGTCCGCCGAACTGTGCGTGCACGCCGCCGGTTTGAGCTGTCGGCCTGCATGCGCCGAGAGAAGAACGCTAGACTCGATGCCATCGCTCAAGAATGGTGACAACGTTGTTTTTGCCAGTATGATATTCGTTCGGGATGATGAAACCGATGCAGCTTTGTTGATCGTTTCCTGTTTCCCGTGCGGCATCTCCGAAATTCAGTGTACCAGCTGCAGCCGGAGCGAACAAAAACATTCGGGGAAAACGTTTGCACAACGATTAAGACATGGAGAAGAAAAATCGACTAACAGTTTTGCCCACGGTTCTGTCTGCGATTGAAGCTTCGGAGCTTGGTGCACATTCCTGTCAAACGGCTTGCCCATGTTGCCATGCTACCAGTGAGACAAGACTGGCTCTCGACACCCAGCTACCAGAGTGCCAGACTGCTATCAGAAAACGGCCACGCATCTTCAGGAAACGAGTTCTTTTGGGGCGACATTTAACTGTTTTGCGCCACCTTGCTAGTGCCAGCCAGCGGCGTCCCGCCTAATCCGGGGGTGGCATAGTTGTCTGACTGCGGCTGCACTGATGTTGTTGCTAACGATAGCCAAAAAAAAAACACTCGGGGGGCCTCTGCTATATCAAACCAGACTTGTGGCTTAAAGACGGCGAGATTTTACAGTTGTCTACTTGCGACTTTTACCTTGTGGCCAAAGGTAGCAAGCTATATACCATGCGATGGCGATGGCTGCACTGTTGAGGGCTATCTCGAAACATTATGCTGTGTATCCGTACATCGTGCTCAGATGTGTGTCCTATCTCGCCGAAGTAGGCGAGGACGCAATCGTGGCTGATTTTCTTTTCTTTTTTGGGACCCTTTCGGCTTTGACTGCATCTTGACGCAACCCAAGGAGCAGGAAGCAAAGAACGCTCGCGATTTGAGTTTTTGCTTTTTGCTTACTGGATTTCCCGCCCCCATCATCTTTTCTTCCGGATAATGACATGCAAGCCGCATGGAGATGTTTAGCACACGAATTACCGCATCGCCGAACGGGGAGACTCAAGCTTGACAGCTTTCCCGTCCACTGTCTTGCTCCGGTGTAACAAGTTGTTGAAGCGGAAAGAGTATTTCCTGCATAACATGGAGCAAGCTTTTGAAATTGGCTCCGCTCTTTGTTCTGTATACCCCAAACCCTGCTTTAACTGCGCCGGGACAATATCGGCCAAGATCCGACATGGTTGTTGACACGCGGTCTTGACAAGCTCGGGAAGCACAAGCGCACAATGAAGCCATGGACAATCGTACTGGTTCCCGTTTGGAACTACAAGATTGTTCAACTCATCAGTCGCTCAGATGCTACATGCCGTGTGCGCATGTGTGATGTGGCAGCCTATTAGAGACACTGCTCGCCCGCGTTGCCGTTTGCGGCGCAGCCACGCTGATCGAATGAAGAGCGGACGCGCTCGGTGGATTTTTCCCTCTTGTTGCCCTGCTCGCTTGCCCTTTCTTCCAAGGCCTGCTCCATACGTCCGTGGGCGGGGATGTGTCGGATCGTTCGACACAAACCTTAAAAACATACCCATCTGGTTTAGCCCGCCCACTTGGGTTGCGCCGGTTCAGCTATGTTGGTTGCAATCGGGGCTAATCTTGTTGTGTGAGAGGTTTTCTCCTTTTATGTCGAGCCTGTGCTCAAAACAAGGCGTCAGATATGTGAATTGTTGTTCTTTTTGCTTCTTCGTCTTTGTCATTTGGGTTCAGGAAGTTGCCTCCGTCGTAGGATTCGCCAACATTGCGAAAGCATTTACACAACATCACTATTAGCCGTGGCTGGCATCGATGGCCATGGTCCGCATCGTGTACTTTGCGTCGTTTCTGCCCCTCGTGGTGCTGGAGGCGGCAGCACTGTCGAGTTTGTGCTCAACGACGAACACGGCTTCCTCCGGATCATGTGCGTACACCCTTTGACGCTGTTTTGCGACGGGGAGGGAGGGAAAACGGGCTAACAAGGCTTCAATCTCAGATTCGAGTCTCTACCAGAGCAGGGGGGCCTGCGGTGATAGGTGCAGGGGTCAGTCCGCCTACGCCGTGGTTCAGGATGACCAGTGCTGGTGCAGCGATACGACGCCTAGCTCGACGACAGACGACGGCAGCTGCAACAAGCCCTGCCCAGGATACCCTCAAGAATCATGCGGCAGTGACGGCTTGTTTTCCTACGTTTTACTAGACCGAAACATGGTCAAGGCCGCACCCTCTTCACCACTGCCCGCATCATCGCCCTCATCACCACCCTCATCACCACCATCACAGCAACAACAACCACAGCCATCATCCAGCTCTGGATCGTCGGACTCATCAAATTCATCAGAGAAGCCTCCAACCCCACCAAAAGTGGTCACAATTACTCAGGTACGTCGATGCTTTCGAGCACCTGCTTAGCATGGTCTCGCGAGCACCTCGGTTGACAGACCCCACTAGGTGAATGCAGAATCCAGAACAATCATCCAGACAGTCGAGGCACCGGCATCCTCCATAGTAGAGGACAGTCCGGCGACGTTTCGCACAGTCACAGTAACTGGCACTCCAGCCGTGTCAACCATTGCCGCCGCCGCCGACAACAACAACAACACGCCCCCGGCTACGCTCTCCGCTACGGCCTCGCCTACACCCCAGAACGACGGCGGCGGCTCTGGCCTGAAGCAGGGCACCATTGTGGGCATCGCGGTCGGCGGGTCGGCGGCCGGTGTGTTTGTGGGATTGATTGCCTTTATGGTCTGGCGCCGCAACAGGTACACAGGCGATGATGACAGCGACAGCAGCGGAGGACAGGGCGAAGAGGTGCAGGGCGTAGTCAACTACTTTGGTGCCACCGAAGGAGCTACGTCGATTAAGAGAGACAACACGAGCGCGTCGGAAGACTCGCGCATGGGGGCGTTTGGGCAGAACAAGAATCTGTACCGCAACAGCATAGGGAGCTTGGAGGATACCTCGTCGGATTGGGGCCAGGTATTACGAGTGGTGAATCCAGATATGCCAGAGAAGCAGCATTGAGAAGACGAATGTACACTCCTTGAAAGCCTGTTTTTATTTTTCTCATTTTTTTTTTCCACACATTTTTCCCTGTTAGCAAATATGTGTTTTTTTACAAGCAGTCAAAGCACCAGCGTGTGAGCAATTGTTGAATAAAGTATAATAAAGTATAAAAACGCATTTTCTGCATGCATCAAGAACCCCGCAAAGTGTCTTTTGTCTTGTTGATGTTTAAAAAATCGAGAGCCACTTTTGCCACTCTACGATGCCGGGTAAGGCAAGGCAAGCTCATCATGGACTTTGGATAGTGCCCTGTGGAAGGTCCCGGCAGCCATGACCACTCGACTTGAAATTAAATTGTACCTCTAAAGAAAGGACTCAAGTTGCACCTCTTCGAAAAAAGGACTTGTGTCCTCATTTAATACAGCACGCTCGCCAGTTGCACTGCCATTCTACAGCCCTGCCGATCTGATCCGAGAATCGCATTGACGGCATCCGTCTGCGGTCTCGGACAAATTCGACAACTGGTAAAAGAAAGGCAATGCACGAGTCTCACCATCTCGAACACGTCATGTCGTGGCCAGCCTGATTTTAAGGCACCAATGTACGGAGTACTCTGTTTGTTTCTCTCAGCCGGGGTTTTTTTTTCTTGAAGCTTCCGTCGGCGCGGGCTGGTCGTAGCAACCGTTGCGGATGGTGGCGGCCTCGGGTATCGCGCACAGCAGCAAGGAGACGGGCATGCTAAAGCAGACGGACATCCGATCACAAGAATGGCAAGCCCGCTGCGGCCCCCCTTGTAACAAACAACAAACTACCGCGAGAGCCTGGTAATAACAAAGGGTCGGAATAAGTTTTTACTGCCTTTTGGCGTTTCGTCTGATCTGCTCAACTCTCCGTCGGCCAAACGGCCCATATGCAGTACCAAAGTTGGTGGTGTCATCGCATGGGTTATTTCTTTAGCGCCCACCCTGGCTTACACTGAGCGTGTAACCGAGGCAATCAAACTTACTGTCCGGTCGATATCATCAGCTTATTTGCATCGCGTGTTGTTGTGCCAGTTTCAGAGCAATGTTTACGTTTTGCACGGATATGATAATAGAGCTGAGTTGTATCCAAGTTTATTTGCATATTTAAACTCCATGTATGTACTTGTGCGCAGCCAAGTTTATTTGCATATTAAACTCCGTGCATGTACTTGCGCGCAGCCAAGTTTATCTGCATCATTAAATTACATGTATTCGTACGCGGCTATACAAGCCGCTCCGTTGGGGGTATTGACCAAAAGGGAAAAAATAAAAAATAAAAAATCAAGTATGCTGTATCATGGTATCGTAGTCGTATCATGGCAACAAAGAAACTCCTTAAAAACTCCCTTTGCTCAAAAGCCAAAAGCGAACGGTCGCGTAAAATCATTTTTGCTTGCCACGTCGTTTTCACAGCGCCACCGCCAGGATGCTGGACAACAGACTGATTAACAACACGGGCTTGGCAGCGCCGGCCGCCGCGGCAGTCACCACGGCTGTGCGGCTTCCCTGGATGACCTTGCTCGGCGCGAGGCAGAGCAGCTTGGACTGGGTGGCGTTGCCGCCAAACTTGGCCGTGATGAGAATGGGCGCCGGCTGCACAATGTGCTCGTTGTAGACGGAAAAGGACGCCCTGCTGTCGTCGGTCCGGTTCAGCTCGCCAGACGCAAATGTAATGTAGTTTTGGTAGCCGTCGGGGATGGCGTCGGAATGGGGAATGGTGGCATTGGTAGAGCAGAGAGTGCTATTGAAGACGAGGGGCGTGGTGGTTGCTGCGAATTGTTAGCCAGCTGATTTCGGTAAACTAGACTCCTGTGTTGCGACTTTGGCACTTACATCCAACAACCTTGGCGTCGCCGCATGCGCCCGCGATATCAGGAACGGGGCAGGAGCCGTCGCTGGCAGCAGGGACGCTGTTCAGTGCGCTGATGCACGCATCGCTGAGGATGCCGGCGCAGGAAGCCTGCTCGTTGGCGGCGGCGCTCTGCTGCTCGAGGCGGTAGACGCAGAGGCTGGTCTGCTTGCCCGCCTCGCTGCCGGGCAAGGCCTCGGGGACGCTGACGATGACGCCGAGCGACTGGCGGGTTTGCGACGTGCTGTAGAGGGTGTTTTGCGCGCGCTCGTCGCGGAACGTCAGGGCGAGGTGCCAGTCGTCGGACTGGCCCTGCAGCTTAAACGACGTCTCGCCCGTCGAGTTGAAGACGCTCTGGTTCTCGATCATGGTGCGCGCGGCGGGAGGGCAGCCGTCGAGCGGGTCGTTGCGATCGAGGGCGCCGGTGAGCCGTGCCAGCGCGGCGGCGACGACGAGGGCTTTGTAAGTGAGAGACATGGCTGTAGGCTTGGTGTGGACAATGGCGGTTGTCAATGTGACACAAATTAGCAGCAACAGTGTGCAGGCAATAGGTGTGAGTGTGAGTGTGTATGTGTGTGTATAGCGCTCTTGGCAATCTCGGTATAGTCAACAAGTGAAGAGGGCGGTTTGTGTTCAAGTATCAAGAACAGCCCTCGAGGATGAGGGCGGGTCGACAGGGCTATATATCTTCTTCACATCGGCCCACGAGCAAAAGACTCTAGTCGCTCGACCGCCGGACAAGTTACAATAACGTTCGGAGCAGCTGGTCGTCCCGCCGCCCCCGGTCCCGTTTCATTGTGTGATTGCGGCGAGCAAGGGCTTGTGAGGCCGGGGCTCGCACCGCAACAAAGGGTCCGGTGCCTGGCTCCGCCGTCACCCAAGCCCAAGCCTGTGATGGCTGTGATGGCATGACTAGCTCGTCCCAAAACGGAGTTGTGCTCAACAAAGTTGTCTAGGCCAGAGAGCTTTAACTGGAGCTCCCTGTATTCCTGGCTGGGGCCATCACATGCCAGCGCAACGTATTTTCGCATTTACCAGAAGGAAATGTCTTCTACCGCTCGGGAGCTAGCGCGATAGGGCAGTTCTAATCAGTATCAGTAGCTCGCCCTCGCCATTTTTGGCCCCCGAGTCGTGGTCTGCCCGTGCCCATCCCTCTGGGAAGTCTGTGGGTCATAGGCCAGAGATCTAGCCATCATGTTGCATGTGCCTGCAGCGTTAATTGGCCCTGATTTTCCAACGGCTAATGCATGATGCTTCGATCCGAAACAACAAAACGAGTCGGGCCCTTATTGTTTGAGAGTGCAAGTTCTTTCATGCCACCTTTTGCTCTCGCTGCATTATCGCCTCGAGCCTGACAGCCTACTGTTGGTTATCAAGCCACGATGCTGCAGAGAATAAATAAGCGCAATTGGTTGTCGGCGGGGCCGCCGGTTTCCGCAGTGTCCGCTTTCCACTGATAGCAAAGTCCTCATGGCAGGCCGGACAAAATGGGCTTCTTGATAGTGTCCTCGCCCGAGCGTCATCTTCATGGCCTCGTCGTCGACGGCATCTTTTTTGAACAGCATAGCGGGATTGCCCGAAAGCCGTCGACAATGTGCCGAAATCGCCAGCTCTGGGTAGTGTTATCGAACCAAAAATAAGCATTGTGGCGCACCTTCCTCGTCCTCGTCATGCAGCGACTGCCTACGGGTGGCGTCCACATGCCGTTGACATGTGGCCGTTGACAAGAGTCTGCTCAAGAAAACATGTACGAATACGCTGCACTGTAGCGCAACATTCAGGGACCACTGACCACTTTTCTCACTCTTTGTTGGTCCGCATAGCGCTGTGAGTCTGTGACTCGTACAGGGGCATAAAGCCAATTAACCGACCCATTTCGATATCCTAGCGAGGTATTAGGTGATGGCGCACGGGACAAGCATCAATCCTTGCTAGATCTAATTTTTCTGTATCCTGTATGCTGCCACTGGCCCATGACTTTAATATCTCCTCAAGGGCAAATCGTCACTCACATCACCGCACCTAGCAGATAATTCCGTTTTTTTTTTATAGAAACAAAAGTATGATACTGACAGATATACGTTCGTGTAACTAGATACAGAACTGTTGGTGAAGCTTATCTTGTTGACCAGAATAGGGTGCTCGTTTGATAATATGTTAGCATGTGACAGACCTCAAGTTGCGCCACATTGGTCCCTGCTGTGATCTGCAGGTACGTGTGGGTAGCAATTGGCACATTCTAGCGCTCTTCTCAACAGAAAATTTTCAAAAAAAGTTTTACTGCGGCCAAGTCGACATGTTACAATTGGTTTCTGGAATCGCTTGGTGCCGAAACTTAATTTCGCCACTGCTGCTTGGTATCGTTTTAAACCATTGGTATGTGCTAATGCACGTGTCAAGGACGTTGGTTTCTGCATCTGTTGCAAACATTGCAAAAAATGGCGGTATCGAGCACTGGACTGGCTGTTGGATAGGCTGCTCCTGACTCATGTCTTGACATGAGCGTGCTGGCAAACTTGACGTATTTTGCTCATCACCGACAGACGGCCCAGGCTGTCGCTTTTTTTCAGCTGACTAGAGCTGGACTCTGGACGTGGCGGTGAAGACGGACGACTTTTTCGTAGCTGGCGAATTAAAACCCGGAATCGCTGTCGCAGAGACATGTCGCTTCCTGCGTGGGCGGACGGGAGTAATGGAAAGCGATGACTTTGTCTCGCTTGTCTTGCATCCTGCTCGGGCTGCCAGCTCTCCCACTCCTCGAGATCCGAATGATTGGAAGCTGCGTATTTTTCAGTGTGACGATTGGTGTTCCGACTGGGAATGCGTATCATGAGAGACATTTTGGCGTCAGCCGTGAGGCGGTCTAAAGTCGGGGGGTATAATGTGTAATAGTGTTGGAAAGGAGAGGAAAAGTAGAAAGAGGCAAGATGAAAGACCTGACAATTCTGTACCCTTCATCTCCGTTTTCGAAGCCGGATGTTGGTATAATGATATACAAAAGACCGAAATGGGCCAGTGGCAAGCACGACGTGATGGTTTCGGCGTACGCCGACGCTGCGACTGGAATGCCACAATGTGAGACACTGCGTAGACAGGCTCAGCTCCGCAGTGCACACTCAAAATAGGATAGTCACTTCTCAGAGTTTGTCTGCTGCTTTTTTGGTAAATTCGGCGGAATATGTGCTTTCGGAGGGAATCCGTTTCAGCTACGGTAGCTCTAAAGGCGCATTCCAGAGCGAAGAGGCGCTGAGCGATGTGCAAGGTTGTGTACACATAAATCTTGTAAACTCAGACTATTCAAAAATGTAATGATCAGTATCTCTTGTCTTTTGTGCTATTCATAAAGTAGTCTGGAAGCGCGGCGAAGCCTAGTCAGCCTCTGAGCTGTCATGTAAATGTATAGAGATAGATTTCAGGATGTTGATAAATTTGTGATTTCCTTCCCCGCCTCTATTATTAAGTATGTAAGCTCTAATGTAGAGTGATTTAATGATTCTACTCCATCTCTTTCAAGTTCTTGGCCACGGTGAATTTGGCGTCCGTTTTGCTCTCGATCTCATCTACCGTCACACCAGGAGCCAGCTCGGTCAACGTTAGACTCCCCGCCTTGCGATCTACTTGAAAAACGCACTACAACACACAGTCAGTAAAAGAAAAACAACCTTTTAAAGGCGGGATACTATAAAAAACCGGCAAGACTCACAAGATCGGTAATGATGGTGCTGACGCAGCGCGCGCCGGTGAGCGGCAGACTGCAGTCCTGCACAATCTTGGGGGAGCCGTCCCGGGCTACGTGTTCGGTCGCGACGACAATCTTGGTATTGTCCGGATTGGCGACCAGATCCATGGCGCCGCCCATGCCCTTGAAGATCTTGCCCGGGATCATGTAGTTGGCGAGGTCGCCCGACGCGCTGACCTGCAGAGCCTGAGTGGGGGTTTTCCAGCATGTTAGTTGATGTGCGGCATGGAGGCAGAAGACGGGAGAGAAAGTGGACCAAAAAAAAAAACAAAGAAAACTTACCCCGAGAATCGAAACATGAACGTGCCCTCCGCGAATCATGCCAAACGACTCGGAAGAGTCAAAGCATGAGGCGCCGGGCACCATGGTGACGGTTTCCTTGCCCGCGTTGACAACGTCACTGCCGGGGTCGAGTTAGTTGATGACAGAACGAGGGAAAAAAGGGAGATAAGAAAAGGAAAAAAAAAGCAAAGCACAGATAGGTTGTAAGCAAAAGACAAAACGTACGGGTCGACTTGGTCTTTGGTCGGGTAGGGCCCCATGCCGAGCATGCCGTTTTCGCTCTGCAGCCAGACGGTGCGGCCCGGGGGTATGTAATTGGCCGCGAGCGTGGGGATGCCGACGCCGAGGTTGACGTAGAAGCCCTCCTGCAGCTCCTGCGAGGCGCGCTTGCCGATGCGCTCGCGGCGGGCTTGGTGGGCGTCTTGCGGAGGCCGGCCCTCGGCGCCGTTGTTGTCGCTACTCAAGGTGGGCTCGCGGATCTTGAGAATTTCAATCTTTTTCTCGGCAGTGGCCGGCACGACGCGGTCGACAAAGATGCCGGGGAGGTCGACCTCGTCGGGGCCAATGGCGCCAATCTCGACAATGTTCTCGGCTTCGACAATGGTGAGCTTGGCGGCCTTGGCCATGAGTACGCCGTAGGCTTTTGTCGTGTAGCTGCCAAGAAAATGGGTTCGGGTTAGCCGTCAGTGTGTGTGTGTGTGTGTTTGGACGACCCGATGGGAGAAGCGTACCGAAAGACGCAGTTGCCAGCCTTGTCGGCCTTGTAGGCGCGCAAAATGGCCACGTCACCAGGGAGTGAAGTTTCCATGAGAAACGTCTTGCCGTTGAACTCGCGCGTCTCGCGCTTGGTGCCGCGCTCGAGCGTCTTGCCGCCGGGGCCGAGCCGGACCGGAATCTCGCCGTCTTGCACCAAAGTGTCTATTTTTCACGTTGAGTGCTTGAACGTCTGCGATGGAGCGAAAAGGGACTTACGAGCACCGGTGGGGGTGAAGAAGGCGGGGATGCCGGCGCCGGCGGCCCGGATGCGCTCTGCCAGCGAGCCTTGAGGGCACAGCTCGACGGCAAAGTCGCCGTTTAGGTAGCCCCTTTCAAGCGTCTTGTTGTTGCCGAGGTAGGACAGCGTCAGCTTGTTAATCTGGCCGTTGCCGATGAGCAGTGACAGGCCGCCCTTGCCTTCGATGCCGGCATTGTTGGACACGGCAGCGAGGGAATGTAGCGAGTCCTTGCCTCTTCGGTGGAGCGCTTCGATGATTGTTTCTTTTTTTTTAAAGGTTTGTTAGCTACATCTTATGAACCATGCTGCGTTTGGAGATGCCGGCATAACGAACCCGCGACGCCGCAGAGCCCGAAGCCGGCGCTGAGAATCGTGGAGCCGCTCTTGACGTCGGCCACGGCGCGGTCCGCGCTGTCCCAGAGCTTGGAGTACTCGGCCGGTTTCTTTTGCGAAAGCAGCGACGTTGTCGTGAGAAATGTTCGACGCGTCGGGAATGTCGTCTTGGGGAGGATTGTCGTTTTGATGGCTGCGCACGAGACCGCGACAGGTCTGCGCAGCGTGATGCGCGCCGCCACTGGTCTTAGTACCGATGCCATTGTTGTGTGGGTGGCTAGTATAGACAAAGGCTGTCCTGGGAGGGTAAAAGGCAAAGCAATGGCAAGCCAAAATTTACACTTGAGAGAACAGAAGCTGCGCATTCGAAATAAAGGGAGACGGAGTTTTATATGATTTATATTTTTTCCCATTTATATAGTTTCTACGTATAAGAGGCGAGCCCGCTATCGCACCGACCCTGAGAGCGGGGCGCAATCTAGGGCCGGGCGGAGGCTGGCTATGACGTTGCGACTCCGGGACGGTTTCGGGGCTCAAAAATAGTGACCGGCCGCTGATCCGGGAGGGTCGGAGCGTTGTTGCGAGAGGGCGTCAAGACGCGGGCTGCGGGCTGCGGGCTGTCCAAACGAAAGAGAAAGGAAAAAGGCGAAGATAAAAAGAAAAACAAAGGACAATGGCGACAAAGGGGATCGCAACTCGAAGAAGAAAAAATTGTTGCTCGAGGGCAAGGCCCGGCCAGGGGGCCGCTCCGTAGTTGTTCGGCGTCCGAAGGGTGGGCTCGGCGGGAAGGCCGCCTCCGTGGCGGATGCAGTGCAAGAAACACGATGTTATGCGCGGATTTGGGCGCGACAAGGGATGAGTGGAGGGATGGGTCGGGGAATAGAGCGATATTTCCAAACCGACTATACGCAAGGATGTGTGTGCATCGTGTCGGAGTCAGTCCGTTCGAAATTTGTGTGTGTGTGTGTGTGTGTGTTTGCGGTTCGGCGTGGTGCCGCGGCTGGCGACTCAGTGGCAGCATTCGGGCCGGTTGGGGGAGTTCCGTTGGACCGTTCTGTTACCGAAAAGCATGGACATATTTCGGGCCTCGGTATGCAGTGCTTGGGATTGGAAGACGTCTGCACGAAAAAAGTGAGGGCGGAAAGAATTGGAGCCATTGGACGGAGTAACGTAGAGTGGCAATCGAAACATGGATGCGGCGCGTTTAATTCTGCAATCGGCTGTCGAATGCCCCGCTACGTCGCACAGCTGTTGTTGCAATGTTGTCGGGCCGTAAAAAAACAAGAGGGCCATTTCTTTGCGGCTATCTGGAGCGCGGTGTTTCTATTCAAGAGACGAAATTTGATGGTGGTGGCAGTGCCGGGCATGTCTTTTTCCCGGGGCAAGCGTCGCAGCGTGTAAGCAGCCGGGTTGCAGGTACCGCGGCTGGAGGCGACGGCGCTACGAATAGATGTGGCCGGCTGCTACGACAGAGTCAAGAGGCACATGGAAGTGATTGTGTTGGTCATGTCGCAAGTTTGCGTCCCACGCAGACAGTGCATGCACGCTGAAACAACGGTAGCGAGTGATAACGGCCACGATGCAGCCTGGGCAGCTGGGGTTGGTCGCTAAAATTAATCATTTCGCCGTCATGTAGCGGAGGTGGTGCGCTGGGAAGCCCAAAACGGTTAGCGCTGAGGGGAGCTGTTTCTTTCACTTTCATCATGGATGCTGGGTGCGGAAGCTCAACAAACGGCTGCTGAGAAAACGCGAAATGCATGCACGTCTTTGGTGCGTAACGTAGGTAGGTATTATGAGGTAGGTGCAGGGAATTTTGCCAGGGGCGGCGCTGCAGGGGAAGACACGGCAGGGGACGATGCCGGAGACGTGCGTGGCTTGTCAGCGACGATCCGAGTCTGGGTCAAGAGACGCCATTGACGGGGAACGGTTGGGGAAAAATGGGCTGCGTGGAATGGGATTCAATAAGGGATCAAAGTGAGATTGAAGAATAAATTCAAGTCGATCCCAATATCCCGTAATTATTAAAGGTAATGGACGATTCGACAGAGTGTGTCTGCTGCCACTGCGCCATGCTTACTGCACTGGAACGTAACATTTGGCGTTGGCTCCAGCGCTAACTAGTTGAAGGTGCTTGGATGCTTGGATAGGTAGCCTGCAGGGAGACTGCGAGGAGTCGCTAAAGTCTGGCCATTCTATTTCAATCAAAAATCATGAGCCTACATTGACGTCGTAAGCATCCATCGCACCTAGTTAGAGTTTGGAGGCGTGACCATAATCACAGTGCATGCTCATCACGGCCGGCGTAGCTTGCCTAGAGCGTCTGCTTGAACCATCAAAGTCTACTGTGATCGAGTGGAAGTGTATCTATAAAGTATCAATTTAGCCTATTCCGTATACCATGGCGCCAATATTTTCCCCATGTACAAGAGAGATACCTGGCTCTGCCCTATCATAGTGGAGTGGTGGAGCCGAAATCTATCAGCAGCCGGCAGCCCACAGTCAGAGCTTGAGAAGGATGGAGCGACCTGTCTGGCCGCCTGCCAGTCGGCGCCCGCCCCCAGCCAGCCCAGTCAGCCCGCCAACCTTGATTCTAAACTTCTTTTCTCGCCCACCAATATACCTCTCACGACCATCCTCGTCGCCATTTCTCCCCTCCCGCTGTCGCCTTGCCTCAATTCGCTTCCTCGCTACCCTTCTCGATACTCTCCCACGCCAATCGCCCCTCCGACAACCCGCGCAAAATTTCCAGTCATCCCTCGACATTACCACACCACGCACGCCCGGTCCTCTCGACGCCCTTTGGCTCGTCACCACTTTGCAAATAATACCCTGGCTGGCTGTCCCGTTTCTGCTGTATGAACTCGTCATTGCGCCTGCAACTATCGCTTTCGAAGCCGCCTATTGGCTGGACACCCTGTCGTTGCAACCGTCGCGCCACTGTCATAGCTATTCCCGGGCTCACACCTTTGTCAAGCTATGACATCCCTCTCGACTTCCTCAAAGCCTTCCGACAATGAATCCGATGCCCGCGCTCCTCGCTATGAGAAGCTAGCATACCATGATTCCCAACCGTCCATCCTGCTAGACCTGGAATCTACGCCCAGCCCCATGTCGAGACACGCAAACCTGGCGCCGCCCTCGCCTGCGCAAATGGCCGCCTCTCCAAGCGATCGCGTCCACTCGCCGTCGCGCGTCAATCATGGTCATTCCACCAACAGCTCAGCCAATGCACTCAGAATATCCACCGACGTCCTCTCAACATCACCTGGCGTATCCTCCTTTCCAAACTACCGCGATGTCCCGGCTCCAAACACCCGCAACCTTTCACCCTCGCGGAATTCTCTAAACAGAACCACCTCTGCCAACTCCGTGCACCTCGCGCGAACACCAAGTCTCAAAGCTGCTTTAACAGGTGCTTTTGCCTCGTCCGCCGGATACAACAGCAATGTCTCCAGCCCCGTCATCAATGCCATGGGCGACGTCACCCCGTTGCCCAGTCCCCTCATGTCAACCGACTCTCCTGGCCCTTGGACGCGCCTGAGTATAAACTCGGCCTCTCCTCCTCAGTACCAAGCTAAACTCGACATTGTGGGCGAAGCCGCCTCTTCCAATTCCACCCAGCACAGCTCTCACCCCCCCTCTACGTCGCCCAAGCGCAAACCCTACCTTGACAACCGACAGCAGGATTCCATACCTGCGCCGACGCAACCTACACCCACTGGCAACCGAAAACTATACCACACGAGGAATCGCAGCGTTAGCGAGTACGTGCCTGACCCCATCTCAATTCCAAAGCGATCCATTGTCGTTTCAGGCTCTCATTCCAGGAGAGATGGCACTGAGCACAATGACTCTGGGCTGCGACGAGAGTCTCACCTGGCCGTGTCGCGCGGCCTGACCCCTACCGTCACCAAGCCCCCGACGCCTCCTCCTAGTGACTCGTCCAAGGATTACATGGACAGTCCGGCCAAGGCGCACGATCCTTCTTTTGAGTATTTCAAGGCGCGCAGCCGCAGTGATGGCAAGAAGCGGCGCTGGAGGTCTCTCGGCGTTCTCGGTCGCGGCACTTTTAGTCGAGTCATGCTCGCGACCAGCCAAATTGTTCCCGACGGCGAAGGTCCAGAGATGCTGGCAGGCACCCCTGCCGCGTGCCGTCTACCCCGCAAAACCCTAGTTGCCGTCAAAGTCTGCGAACATGGTCCGCGGGGCGGTGCAAGCGAAGACCGCGTCGAGATGAGCCTCAAGCGTGAGCTGGAAATCATGCAGGTCATTCACCATCCTTCGCTTCTCGACCTCAAGGCCTGGAACATTGAGCCGACACGCGCCATCTTGGTTATGAGTTTTTGTCCGGGTGGTGATCTCTTTGATGTCACTACTTCGCACCGCAAAAGCTTGACTTCGCCCTTGATGGGCCGCATCGTGGCTGAGCTCGTCTCTGCCATTCAACATCTGCATCAACAAAACATTGTCCATCGCGACATCAAGCTCGAAAACGTCCTCGTCAACATGCCCGCGACTGATCTTGCCAGCACCACCATCAACTGGTCGACATACCCCTACTCCATCATTGCCCTCGCCGACTTTGGTCTTTCGCGACGTGTAGCGCCAGGCGAGCAGCTCGAAACGCGATGCGGCTCCGACGATTATGCTGCGCCCGAAGTCATCCTAGGCCAACAATACGACGGACGCGCCACAGACGCATGGTCCCTGGGCGTTTTGTTGTACGCGCTGCTCGAGGCTCGTCTTCCCTTTGATCCTCATCCCGGCATGAGCGATGCGCACCGCATGCGCAGTCGCACGAGCCATCGCATCGCGCGTGTCGAGTGGCGCTGGGTCGAGTATGCAGGCGACGATGGAGACCACGAGGGCGACGCGGCCAAATTTGAGCGAAGCGGCTTGCTCGGCGCCATGCACATTGTCGAGGGCCTGCTCAGACGATCGCGCAACCGCTGGACCCTGGAACAGGTGGCAGCCGAGCCGTGGGTTGTGAATGCGCTTCGCGTCGACGGAGGCATTCGCTTCAGAGAAGAGGATGCTGGCGAGGAGGTTCCATGACAAGCTGACCTGCAAGACGTTGTTCTGGCTGGGTCTTGTTTCAAATTTACGATTTACTATTCTCTTCTTAGACGGCGCTGCTGTCTCTTTTCACTTGCTTTTTTTTTCTTTTCCTTCACGGCGCTATTGTCTTTTTACTTCTCTTTCTTCTTTTCCTGGACGACGCTGTAGTCTCTTCACCTACCCTTCCTTCTTTTTCCTAGACTTGAGATTCCCACATGTACTATTACCTTTTTTCCTTGCTACAGTTTTTTATACTCGATTGTTCGACTAGGTTCCAACATGGACCACTACTTGAACAATATTTCCTCTTTTTTAATTCTTTCCACCCGACGTTTTTGTCTGGATGGAGGAATATATAGTTGCCAGTTGGGCAACGGTTTCTTTTTGTTTCTCTTATATCCTTTCAATTCATTCTTACCGATGAGGGCTCTTTCATCTACTAGTGTCGGTCCATTACTGTTGCAAGACGCGAAGAATGATGATGATTAAAAGAGTGTCCTTTTCAATGACGGAAGAGGATAAATGGTGATGCGGCCGTGAAAAAGTCCGAGGGGAAGGGGCCAAGGTTAGGAATGGTGTCGTTTTACCCCAGCATGGATTTGATACACAATGGACAAAAGGTGACATTTCCGTTTCTTGTGATGAATGAACCGTGAATGGGTAAGTAGTTGTAGAAAAGTCCATGGTGAATTATACAGTGACTGGATCCATGATGATTGTTGTTTTCGTAATCGGCATTCGATTGGCGGAGAATCAAAGTTGGGGTTAATTCGCCGAATGTCAAGGAGGATTAAAGGGTGCACGTCGCGCAACGTCGGGGACGCTCGGGGGGGTTCGGCATCGGAAGCTCTATCAAATCAAATACGACTCGTCTCTGTGAGAAGCTCCTCACTTGGGGAAGAAAAAAGAAAGCTACCGGAAATGAATTGTTTCCGCCTGCGTGGCGGACCAGGTTTAACCGACATACGAAGCCCCATGCCTCTCTTTCTGCCTCGTACGGTCGAGTCGTCTTGAAAATGGGAGGCGTCTGTCGAAACAAGGGTCGTAGTGGCAAAAAAAAAAAGGGGGGGAAAGGGGGAGGGGGGCCAAAAGCCACGAATAATTCGAAATGAAGCTGCGGTCAATGGAAGGACAGGAACAGCAGCTCAGCTACATGTCAGGACGAACGAGATGGGACAAGAGTAGCGTGTTTTGTCCCCCTTTTTTGATGGTGTAATAAGAATAGAAGAGACAGACTATAGACAAGGTGGTCTGCATGTACAAAGGCTGCTTTCAGCCCTTGATTCATTACCATGTTGGTAGATGAGTGATGAGCAAGGGAGGGGGTATTTCCATTACATACAAACAACTCCTTTTGCCTCACGCAGCCTCGTCTCATCAACCGCAACATGTGCCCTGAAATGGCTCGCTAATGATTGAAGTTCTAGCAGTCAGGTAGGGGCGAGCAAGTCCAGATTGCGTCGGCGCTGCAAAAGAATAAAAAACAGAGTATTATGGGGATTGGCGGGCGCCGCTGCAGATGTAATAAAAAGAAAACGTTGCATTTCATTATTTTTACCCCAGACATCATCGCCATCATCATGACCTCGTTTCAGACCCCATGGGGAAATGTACGCCTCCAACATACGCACACAGGGGAGTAACATGTCATGTTTGCGTTTGTACATCGCGGGGAAATACCAAGTCTTTATTTATTACGTTTTTTTTGGTCCGACTCCACGGGGTGAAATAGGAGTACGGAGTATTTGTACTAGTAACTCTGTACCCCCAAGAAAAGGAAGATTCCCCGTGTTAGCCGACGACAAGCGAAAAAAACGTGCGTCCACTTTCCGCTGTGGCGCGGCCACCTCTTTTCCTCGTCCCTCCTTTTTTGCGTTGGGCGGCCAAAAAGTTGCGACTTGAACTTAATCATGGTTTATTATGATAACCAAGCAAAGTAAGTGTGTGCGCGCAAACGATTGATCACAAGACGGGCCTTTTTTGAAACCTTTCAAGCGGGTGTCAATAGGAGGTAGTGGAGGTATCATGTAATCCTTGCGATAGCCGCCATTGTTGGCGATTATGTTTCCCTCCATTGACTTTTTTGTTTTTTTTTTCTATGAGATTTCGTACCTTTTTCTCGCACAGCATTCTTGATTAGAAAAAAAGTACATTTTTGAACCGGATATTAAATGGGAGAGAGAGAGAGAGTGTGAGACGGTGAAGTGTGCCCCCTCCTTGCCCTGCGCCCGCATTCAGCCCCGAGGAAAAAAGCATGCGCGCCCGCCACACACATACACACCACAACATGATTACGGAGTACAAGTACAACTTGCGAGTCGCTGATATGCCGCTGAGAACCCCTTCGAGCATGTTGCGGCAGCCGCAACCTGACAGGGTTAGGTTTTTCCAGGATGAAGTTGATCCGACGTGGTGACACAAGATAAGTACATGCCTGCCCTCACGAAAGCGCGCCCCGCCCACAGGCCAATAACTTGTTCGAGTAATTAGGCAGCAGGAAACGAAAAAAAAAAAGGGGAAAGAAAGAAAGAAAGAAGAGCATGGTCTGAATCCCGGTTCAATTTCAAAGACTTGTCGAAATAGGAACCTGCTTTGGCTGCTTATCAGGGGCCCAGAAGTTGACCGCCAGACAAGAGTAAGTGTCTTTGGCGAGGTTGTCAAGGTTTGTTGTTGATCATTTCTAAAAACTTCCCTTGTCAATGAGTCGTACGTGCGTCCGACATCTTTTACCCGTCTTGCCGTGCTCGTTCAAAAGATGGCCCGCATCTTCTTGGCAGCAACGGAATAAGCCAAGCCTTGGCTGAAGATGGCTGCGACGATCGTTTCCTGCTGGTAATCCCCCCGCCGTCTCTGTGTAGTCTGTCGCAGCATGCCCATGCTACTGAACTTGTTAAGCAGCAACGGTAAAAAGTAGTTGGTTTTAAGTTCTTGTGAAATTGCTCAACGTTGAATAACCCTAACCCTTCTTTTTTTTTTTTTTCTTTTTTCCAATACAAATGCCTGGCTTACAGAGGCCTCAAAACTTTATTAGATTGAACCCGCGCAACCGCCGCAATGCGACTCTTTCTTGTCTAGCGGCCGCGCATTGTGGCGTCAAATTCTCGGGTCTTTGCTTGCCACTTTTTTTCTTCGTTTCTCTTTGCCGGCATTGCGGCGGTAGTTGTCGTGGGATTTACGAATATATACTCTGTTTAAAAAGAAGAAGAAGAAGAAAAGAAACACTGTCCATGAGATATGATTGCACGCAAATGTCTGCTTGAGGCAGGTCCGGAGCCTTTTATAAACTAAACCCCTTGCGCCTTTTCGCACTGCTTGGACTGACAGTCTGACACTGGCAACGCCTTTTCTTTCAAATTTTTTTTGTTCGAATTGCACCACCCGTATGAACAATGCTGTGATGGAGGAAATGAGCCATTCATAAGAGGAGCGCCCGCTTCATAAACGAGAGCGGATAAATCAAAAAATTTTAACGACTTCTTCACATGCCTGCTTCCCCACTGACCGGTTATTCGGGACAAAAAAAAAAGGTGAAATGGGCCCTTATCGTCGTTCAAGTGGAGTGTTGCGTCGAATCCGAGATGACGAGATTGTCTTGCATGTCAGAGCACGCCTTTTTTTCTCTTTTTTTTTTCTTTTCATCTTTCCCGCCAGTGCCCGAGTCTGCTGCTGTGTATCATGGCGGCTTCATAGACGCTGGCGAGCCGACTACTGGTGCATCCATCGTAACATTTCATCCAACAACTTGTTCCCCGTTATAAGTGTACATACATATATATTGAGCTGTCAGGTCTTACGAAAATCTTGGAGGGTCCCCTTGTCGCTTTTCCCCGCACCCGCACCCGCACCAACTCGCATGCCACGCAGCCACGGGGATGCTCGAAACCGTTTGGGCTCAAGACCTGGTCGAGTTGCCAGTAATAAAGTCTCAAAATGTTCGGTCAGTAGTCCGTTGACCGTTGAACCGTCCGATCAAATTTCATCCAAGAAAGGTTGTTCAAGACGCCGTGGCTTTCTTGCCACATGGCCCTGGGGCAAATCTGGGAGCCCTGCAGCTTCCCTCCTTGCCCCCGGGAGAAGCACGCCAAGGAGGCGGGCACAAGTTTGAGACACTCATCGTGCCCAGTGCCATGGTAATGGTAGTCTGTAGACCGAGAACTCTAGACATTTCTTTTCTTGGTGCTATTCATAGAAATGCAGGTCTCGGTCTCTCTGGTCCACCAATGCTCGAGATTTCCGCCCCCCGTCGTCGTCGTCGGAACTTGGAACGGCCGACATTACTCATTATCAGAGCTGAGCGGCCGCAACTATGATTACCCCGTTCCCAACATTAGGTTATCGGTGGATGAAATAGAACTGACGGGCTTTTTTTCTCTCTCGCATATGGGGCGGCGCCACAACCCCTAGGCTTGCCCCAAGTCCAGCACACACACACACACTCGCAATCCGGGTAGAGCCATGGGCCGCCATTTCCTGCCCTCATTGCCTCATTGCGTTTTCCCTCGTTGCCTCATCACTCGTCTAGTCGTCACACTGAGTCGTGTATTTCCCTTTCCGCCCCACCCTCACGGTCAGCTTTTGGCCGCCGCGCTTTTTCATCATTATTTCTTTTTTCTGGGGGTTTTTTTTTGCCTACTTATTCAATAGCAGCAACGTAAAGAGCAAAGAGCCAATGATGTACAAGACGAACAACCACCCCGTTTGCCCGTCTGTACGAATAAAAAGGATTCGCCATGCCCACTGCACTAGACCATGTCCGCTTCATCAGCTCGCAGTTGTACCCACAAGCCTTGGAGCCCGCCCTGCAATTCCCCTCCCCTCCCCCCCCAGGATCTTGGATCTTTGTCCGAGTTCAGGGTCGACTCTCCGTCACTCTGTGTCATTGCCCGCCGCTCACGAGACAACACGTCGCGAGCGGCGGCGGCGACTTGTCGCAGTATCTCGGGCCTTATTTTTTTTCTGGCCCGGGGAGGGGGAAAACAAGAAGTTGCCTCGTTGATGACGAGCGAGGCGCGCCAGCCGTTCGGAGGGGGCTTGGGGCCTGGTGACGGCTACCGCTCCTTGCTTGGTGGTGGTGGCGCCTGCTTTCTCCAAGTTTTCTGTTCCGTTTGTAGCAGCAGCCCGGCCAAAACGCCACGCAACAGCAACACACAACGAGTTGATAGCACACCCATTCCCCTCATCCTCTCCGGCCAGCCACCTATCTACTAATTGCGAGTGCCAACGCGCGCTAGAGGATTGCTTCTCGAAGTTGCCAACCACGCCAACTAGTCAAACTAGTGGAGTTTCGTTGGTGGTGACAAGGGCTCCTCATCAGTTCAGTTCTGGCTGGACGCCCCAGCTGTGGCCCCCCCCGGAAGACTTGTATGCGGGATCGAGCCAGGGGAGGGGGCGGGGAGGGGCCAGTATCACCGTCTTGTGATTGGCGCTGCTTTGCTCGTGTGTGGTGGCTTTGAGCCAGCCTTTCCCACCTTCTCTTTCAGGCCGATGGTGGCATTCATCAGCATTTTCCCTCACATGGCTTGCCTGCCCCTACAACAACTATTAGCAGGCCCAACGCATGGGCTGGCAGCCCTACCCCAGCGATGGTGTTTTCGTTGGTGCTCTCTGGACGGATAGCAACTGTAATCGCCGTCCTCGTCGTCCCCCCAGCTCTCGCGTTAGGTTACATTCCCCTCTTCCTAGGAAATCCGTCTACCCTTACTCCGTACTTGCCTTACTCTCCACTCCCCGCCGACCTTGTCGTTTCTTATCTGACTCTCGACGCTGCTAACCGGTCGAGGCACAACGGCGCTCTTGTTTTGACTGGTTTATCCTCTCACCTTGTTCGATATCAAAACCCGGCTTCTTGATTGCGGCCACTCTCTTTTTTTAGGGTTCTGTCGGATTCACTTTTCCCCTGTATATCGCATAACCTGTTTGCTGCGCCACCACACCTCAGCGCGACCTTTGGCTCACAACGGCTGGCTGCACTCTGCTTCTCGTTGACAAGGCGGCGGGACCAAATCTCACAGTCACCCACCTGCATCACGTCTCATCACGCCCATTGCTCTATCTGGTTGTCCCTGTATCATATCCCTATACACACCACCTCTCCCAGTTCAACCGTCGTACGGACCTCTCTCTCTCTCTCTCCGTCTGCATATAGACCGCCGCCGTCACAACTAGCATGGGCTGCAATCGTTGAGCCCCTCCACACCCGGCCGTTGAATCTTTTTTTCTGGCTCTCGCTCAATCTCTGGCTCGTTGGCTCACAAGGGATGCCTTTACGTCTCGAGAACTGACGGTATCGGCTACGGCTATCAAGTTGCCTGACCTCCATCACCAACAACGTTACCTGTCCACCCTGGGGTCGTCGTACTGATCCCCAGTACCCGAGGCAAAACCGCCATGTTTGACCATGATTCCGACAAGGCTCGTGCGTCTGGCTTTTCGCTTGATGCATACAACCATATGAGGCACAATGATTACTTTTCCTCGGGAGACGGTTTTGGCTCCATCGCTCCGTCCCAGCTGGCCAGGATGCCCGACGATATGTCTCGCATGGATTCGCACGCAATGGACTGGACGCCAACACCCACTGGCCATGGCTCTCATTTTCGCAACGTCAACACCTTTAACGACCAAGAAGACTTGATCGATTTCGACGAGATTCCGCAAGCACAGTCTCAAGTCAGCGGTGTCGGACGCCTAGTGGCCCAATTTGAGCACAAGGACTATGTGCCTCCTCTGCCGCCGAGACCCATTACCAACACCGCCCCGAGTCCTGCGGAAACAGACCCCTCAATTTCCAACTCATCCTTTTCCTCCTATTTTAGCAGTCTAACCAGTGCAGCACATGCCAATCATGCAGCAAGCCCCGTCGGTAGCCCCGTTGACTCTCACTACGGATCCTTTGGCGATGTACTCTCGAGGATCACCAGCCCGCATCATGTCAACAGTATGGAGTCTGGTTCGCCGCTCTTGAATTTCGGAGCATTCCCACATGCGCGCATTGCGAGTCCCCACGTCAGCGCCGTTCGGTCCCATGTCGTTTCAGGCATGCCGCAGTTTCCCGACGAGAGAATCCGGACACCCTTTGGCGGAGAGACCAAAACCTTGATGAATACGGAAAGCATGGATACCACTGACTCTCACATGTTTGGAGATGTTGAACGCAATATTTTGACTTTTTTAAAGTCGGACCTTGAAGGTAACAACCGCCAACAAAGCTTGCAACCCACACGACAAGAACCTCTGCAGATTCGACAGGAACCTCTGCAGATCCGACAAGAAACTCTACAAACCCGACATGGAACCCCTCACGCGTCTCAGCAGATGAATCTCGCCGCAGCCCAGCCAGTCCATCGGCAGCTGAATCAGCAATTGAGCAATAGAGACCAACCTTTAACATCTCACTCGGCCCAATTAAACCAGCCAGCTCAGTCTGTGCAACCGACCAAACCACCTCAACGCATCCAGACGACCCAGCCCACCCAATTCAGCCAACCAGTCGAGCCAGCTCAACAACTCACCCGCCAACCCAGCAGACAAGGCAGTCACCATTCGACACACTCGCAGAAGAAGCCCTTCCAGGATGGTTTTGGGAACTCAACCACTTCTGGAACGCCAGGCTTCTCGGTATGGCGCCCCCCATCCTCCCCAGCAGTAAAACAAGAACCGCCGCCCGACAGCCCCATGATGTTTTCAAAGAGCCTGTTTGAGAAACCGCCTGTTCCGCCCAAGCCCAAGCCCATCCAGGAAACGCATCAGATAACGCTCGACTTTACCTCGACCGCAAAGGGCAAGGGAAAGGCTCCGGTAAAGCCACCAAAGCCTCCGAAGCCGCCTCGCTCGAGACTGCAACCATCACCCCCTCCTCCTCCCCGTCCTCGACTGGATACCGAAAATCTCCTCACCAGCCCGAGCACGGAAAAGGCACCTCAGACACCTGCAACCCCGGCAACTCCTTCAACAACTGCGGATGTTACTTCGCCCGGGTCTTTGGTAAGATGCTCGACGGATGCATCCTCCGAGGCGATGCTGACATGCAAAAAGACCTTGAGACAGGCGGTGTCTGCGCTTCGAGGCCACGGCTTGCGTCCAGGCCGAGAGCTGGTCCCGGCAGAAGTTTGGGAACAGCACAAGTCAACCATTCGCTCGCTCTACCTGGACGATCGCAAACCTCTCAAGGAAGTCATGGCCATCATGGCGGAAAAGTACAGCTTCCAAGCAACGTGAGTGAAATGGAAAAACCGTGAAACGAAATGCGGCTAATGTGGTTTTCGTAGGCCGAAAATGTACAAGACTCGGTTTTCGCAGTGGGGATTTGTCAAGAATAATACTGAAGACGAAGTCAAGAGGCTCTTGTCGATGAAGTTTCAGCGCGATGCTGAAGGCAAGATTTCCGAGTTTGTCCGCAACGGCCGGGTCGTGAACCTCGGCACCTATCTCAAACGCAAAGGCGTCACAGAGTACGACCTCATCGATTTCGAGCAACCCGCGGACCTGCCGGCACACATCCGTTGCCGAACACCGACACCGCCGCCGCCGCCCATTTACTTTCACTCGCCCGAGCTGGTCCGCGCGCAGGAAATCCTCGTCGGCAACATTCGCAAAGCGTTCCTCCAGTGCCGCCAATTCGAAAACGACGTCGGCACACAGGTTGGCTGGACAGTGGTGCAGACGTGGGGCGCCTGGTCTTCGGAGATTCTCCTCGAGGCCAACTTTTTCTTCGAGGCGCTAGACACGGACACTGGCGGGCAGGCTCTCATGCGGGCTTTTAAGCAGCTGGAAGAAGACTTGAAGACGCTCTCGCCGCTGGGAATCTTTGAGCTCCTGACGGGCATGGCGAATCGCGACCTAGGCCTCGTAGCCTCGCTCTGCAAATACCTGGCCGCGCATGCGACGACCAACCTGGATCGAAACCACCCGATGCGGGCCATCTTTAGCTGCCTATACGACGTGCAGCAGAACCACGGCGCCGCGGTGCTGTCGGAGCTGCTCTGGGGCTGCTCCCCGCTCTTTGCCAACGAGCTGGAAGCCATCTACGGGCGACGGCATCCGTACGTGGCCCGAGCATGGCTCGACTTGGCCTACTTTAACAACCACGTCAACTTTGACCGGCTGCAAAAGATTGCGCTCGAGCTCCGCGCCGTGCACGCGCAGCTGGAGCAGAAGCAGGGCGAGACGGACCCCGAGGTGCTAGTGGTCCGGTACGCCGTCCTGCAGCTCCTGTACGCGACGGAGCCCAAGTCGGACAATACCAAGCACGCCACCACGGAGCTCTGGGCGACGCTCAAGAGCATGAAGGTCCTGTGCAGGATACGCGACGCAAAGTCAAACGCGTACTGCTACCATAGCCCCGTGCGGCTGAGCCCCTGGACGAAGCGTTGTCGGCGGCGCTACGACGCGGCCGTGGCTATTTTTGAGGACCATCTCGGCGTCAAGCTGCATCCGTATTTTGAAGAGGATCTGCACACGACGTTGCACGAGCTGGACTCGCTGGATTCTTGGGCTACGGCGCTCGAGCAATCGAGCAGCAGCAATCGAATAGGCTACATTTGAGTCTTTTCAATGGAATAGGCTACATCTGAATCTTGTTTGGAAGTCTGTGCTTCTAATTGTGGCCAGCATGATATACATACACCCCCAGCCTCCCCACCTCTGCCTGGCTACTACGAAGCCAGAGAATACACGACATGCAGACGGGCATGACGAACTTACGACCTTTTTCCCCCCTGTTTGATGCCGACTGCATCTTGACAATATATGTTTTAGCATCTTTCTTGTCAGCTTTTTTTTTCGTGTGTTTTTTCACCACGACCTGCTAATTTTGTTTCTTTCGCGTCTTTACGTTCTTGACCATTTACCTTACCATGGCGTTTTCTGCATCTTTGATGGATATTTGGAGTCGATGCAAGTGACTCTCCCAATGTTGTGAGACCTTTTCTTCTTCTTCATTTTCCTACTGTACAATTCATCGTGAAAAAAGGCACATATTTTTTGAAGGCGACAAGAACCGTTTGGAAATGAGCAACGATACCAATCTGGCAGCGGGGTCAGCTAGCTTTTACGAGCGAGAGAGCATGAATTTGTTATTTATTCAATCAAGTTTTCTTCTTCTCATGGATGAGGATGATGGTGGGACGAGATGCGGGGGAACTCATTCAAAATGTTGTTAATCTTTTTGCCAAGTTTTCCTTTTTGGTATTGACGTCTTTGCGACGAGAGGCAGCTGGCACAATTGGTGGCGATTGCGCATAATGGCAATACGTGTTGATATTCCAAGACGCATATTTTTTCGTGTTGAAAAAATTGCGAAAAAGTTGCACATGAAATCAGAAACTGGATTGCAAATGTGACTTCTTCATCTCATCTAAATATGCTCATATCCCTGTTCACAGATTTCGTGGCCGGGGAGCGGCGCCAACATAAACGGTGGCTGTGGGGTGCCAAATTTTGAACAAAACTTCACCTTCAACCCCCTTTGAGACAAAAACTTTGTTGCAATGATATTGACCACGCCATCATGTCGTGCTGCCACCAGAATAATAACAAGAGGCGCATGTAAAAGACTCTCATCCTCATATAGAACAGTAAAAGGTTCGAGACACACACACCCATCTCTTTGCCCCCAGCCAATATATGCTACGCCAAACCAAACCACCACTGACCCCCAAGGAAAAAACATTCAGAGTTTGACGTGCTCTTCCTGCGCCAGCAAGGCGTCAAGTTTCCGAAATGGCACCTCACGGCGCCCATCCGACGAGACGGCCGCGTCCGCCTCTCCTACGGCGCTTCCGTGTCGGCCTCTGACCTGATTGGCAAGCAGATCCTGGAGCGCACAGTCGATGACAAGGGCAACGCCGTCGCCATTTACGAGCCCACCCTCGCAAGCTACATTGTCAATAGCGACAGAATAGCGACGCCGGTGCGCGCATCCGATTTTTGGAGCCGTGCTCGCGACCTTTTCCCCCCCCAGCTAACGCTTCATATTTCATCGTGTAGATTTACCCTAGCGACGCGGCAACTATTGTGTCGCTGCTCGACCTTCACCCGGTCCGCCCCGGCGAGGAGGAGGACGACAACGACGAGGGCCAGCCCGACGACGGGCCTTTTGAGGTGTTCGAGGCCGGCACCGGCATGGGCAGTCTAAGCCTGCACATTGCGCGCGCCCTGCACGCCGCCAACCCGCCCGTGCCGGCGCCACTGCGGCACGTCCTCCGCGCCGGCCCGCTCGCGCGCAACGTCGCCGCGTCCGCCGGCGGTATGCTCGAGCTCTCCGCCGACGAGGCCGCCCAGGTCGCCGCCTACAAGGCCTCGCGGCGCGCCGTGCTCAAGACGCTCGACCGCAGCGGCAAGCACACGCGCGCCGCCTACAAGCTCGTCCGCGGCTTCCGCCGCGCCCAGTACCTCGCCGACATTGACTTTCACGTCGGCGCCGTCGGCGACTACGTGGCCGCTCGGCTCGCCGCGTCGGGCGGACGGCCCGTCTTTGCCCGCGCTGTGCTCGACCTGCCCGCCGCGCACGAGCACGCCCTCGCCGCCGCGCTCGTTCCTGCGCTGCACGACAATGCCGTGCTCGTGCTCTTTTGCCCGTCCATTTCCCAGGTTGCCGAGTTTCAAGCCTGGGCGCTCGAGAGCGGCGCCCCGCTGCGGCTGGAAAAGGTCCTCGAGATGCCCACGACGTCCACGGCCGACGGCGTGCGCGACGGCGGCTGCGGCGGCAGGCACTGGGACGTCAAGATTGTCAAACCGAAGCCGGTCCCGGCCGAGGAGGAGGGGGGCGCGGGCGAGGATGCGGCGTGGGATGGGCCCGCGACGGAGAGGGAGCCCGTCGTCGTCATGCGGCCCAAGGTCGGCGGGCGCGTCGCAGGTGGTGGCTTCGTTGCCGTGTATCGCAAGTGGCCCGCTGGAACGAACCGTCAACAGCCCGAGGAGCCCGAGGCGGATACGGAAGCAGAAGCATAGAGGGCCGAGTCCACGTTGGATTTGCCACGCATCATACATGTACACCACCTTGTAAACCAGATTGACAATCGCGACATTGTACGAGAAAGTGCAAGAATAAACTTAATATCAATCATCAGTAACCGCCTGCTAATTATGCCAACGCTATCCAAGCCATGAAATAATGTGATGGGGGTATCTAAATGCTTATACGCAGAAACAACCCAAATGGCCCCGAAAAAGAACCTATTTTTGTAAAGCCGCCTCGTTTCATGCCATCATGACGACATAATTTCCCAATATATAATATATACCCACTGGCAAAAGAACAATATGCAAATGAGATGAAAGGTTGCAAAAACAACAACACAAACGACAAGAGAAGAGCAACATGTCCAGCACGGCTTCAAAAGTTGGGACCCGTGCTGCTGGCACGAGAGCAAACCCAGAAAAGACTCGGATGGGAACAGTCAAGCAATGACACCATCATCCGACGTAGAAAAGAAACTGGACCATGCAGCTTTCTGAAAGAGGCAAATCAAGAAGAAGGAATAAGAAAGAAACAGAGCATCCTGGAACACCAGAAACACCCTATTCGGGCGTGAGCCCTCGCCGCACTGAGCGTATAATTGGCAGAGCTGATCCTGCCAAGTCTTTTTTTGGTGGTTGCAACAGCAAAATGTCGCCGCCATTGGCCCTGATAGAGCCCAATGGAAGAGCTTGCGCTTTACCCGCGACACGTCTCTAAAAGAGGGAAAAGAGAAAGGGAATAAGCAAACAAAATATAAAGAGAAATATGTACAGACCCGACTGCTATAGGCTAGTCACTCTGTCTGGAGCACGCGCGCAGCAGACAGTAAGCTTCAGGCTGGTGCCCAGCTCTTGACACTCATGCAATAGCGCCTTGTCATCCCAAATGCTCTTGCGCCCTTCTTTGGCGCCCGCTGCGTTCTCGTAGCAGCGCGTGTACCACCAGCGGCCAACGCGCGTCACCATCTTGGTAATGTTGGCATCCGCGGCGGGGCCATTCTCCTTCATCATGTCCGAGAGGCTAAGCGGCGCTTGCGGTGACGGCTTCTTGGTGAATGAGCCGCTGCTGCTTCTGGGCTGAACGATGGAGCTTGCCACGGGTACTCCGACCTTGGCGGCCCGTATGCTCGAGAAGCCGCCCCTGCCGAGCAGCTTGACCAGAATATCGGCAGCCGAGGCGAGACTCGTCGCAGGCGACTGCTCGTGAATCATTTCCTTGAGCTGCCGAATCGTGCGTCGTCCTCTGTTGCCCATGTTGTTCAGGTCAAGATCAAGAATGGCCAGCTCGAGATATCCTCCAGACTTCAAGACACGCCGCGACTCGGCGATGATGTTGCGGTAGTGCGACTCGGGCGCAGCAATCGGGAAACGGTACACGACAGAGTCAAAGCTCTGGGGAGCAAAGGGGAACTTGGCCAGATGGTTGAGGTACTGTATTTGATGATGATTTGGCGGGCTGAGGAGCGCACTCGTTTCACCCTTTTTAGTCCTCTCGGCCAGTGGAGCTCGGGGAGAGAGATTGTAAAAGTTGGCCTTGGGAAAAGTCTCGGCAACATAGAAAGACCAGTCATCGTTCCCAAGTCCATCGATTACCAAGATAGAGTGGCGAGAGGCTCCAGAGTCTGACTTGTCTGTTATCAATTCGTGACGAATGTCACTGAACAAAACATGCCCAAACGTAAGCCACTTGCTGACAGTCATGGAGCCGACGCGGAGGTTGACTTGCGCCAATGGTGAGCTGTAGTCGAAAGAACTAGAGCTGCTCCCAGAAAATCGAGTCTTGACAGAGCCAGAGCTGTGGCGTCGCGATCCAGCAGGCTCGGTGCTCTTTCGATTCATCCGGACGCTTTCGTTACCCGTCCCTGAAGTAGAGTGGTGCGGTTGGAACGCCGCCCTCAGCCTCTCAGTCATGTCGGCACTGCAATAGCTTGAACGCGACACGTCAGAGAGCATGGAAATCTTTCTCTCTGCGACAACTGGAGATTCAAGTCGAGTTCCCTTACCGAGCTTCTCTTGGTAGGCCTCCAGGTGAAACGGAATGCCTCGAGAAGACGTCGTGGATCGCCTCGGACGCTCTTGATCCTCTCCCAAGAGATCATTGTACTCATCCCATACCTCATCTTCAGCCGGTGGATCGTCTGGCTTCGGGATAATGGCTGTAGCTCCGGCGTAGCCAAAGAACCCAGACGAGCTAGAGCTTGTGCAAGCCGTCCCAATAGAGAACTTTCTTGGCGAAAGTGACAAAAATTCTCCGTTTGGTGTGTCACCCATGGTGCTGCTGTTGTGATGGGAATCTGGCGAAACAGTAAGAGTAGTGTTTCCAGACATCGTTTCGCCCAGGTACAAACCAGGGGCTGCCATTGAGAATAACGGCTCAAGGCTTTTCGTTATTGGTTCAGCCTCCTTTGGTGCCACAGAACTAGGACCTCGTGACAAACTCGCCCCGAAGGGTCGGGAAAAGCTTTTGGGGGAGGCAGGATTGTGGTAGCGGGTGGCAACTTTAGGAATGCGCCCAACTTGCTGCAGTCGGCTCGGTCTGCGGGCCGGTCTTGGGATACCTTGTTCGTTCAAGGCAGGTGCTGACGTGCTGGCAATCACGGCACTATTGAGAACAGGCGATGGGCGTTGAATCTCAAAGTAGCTAGCCGTGGGGCGCTGTGGAAGAAGATTCGCGGCATATAAGACGTCGCGGACTTGGGGGTCCTCGGCATCTCCATGTTCTGAAGGATCCATAATCGCATAGAAGGGTACAGGACGCTTGTCAACTTCCACGGTTGTCACAGTCGCAGCAACAGTAGCACTCGAAACCTTCTCGAGTTCAGGCACAGTCTTGGTCCGCCCGAAGAAATTCCACTTTCGCGGCGAACGCTGTTTCTTCTTCAACTTGCGAGGAGCTTGCTGCGAGATGGTAGAATCTTGTGAGAAATCTCTGTGGAGCTCCATTTGAGAGTCGTCTGACATTATGCTTGTGCCGATGCTTGTGAGAGGTGAGCCCGATATACCTGACGTATTGATAGGTTGTGGTAGACGAAGAGGGCTATCGGGCGCAGTTTGCAATCTTTGGACGGAGCGGCGAAGAGCCAGGGTCGGTCGTTTAGTTCCGTCTTCTGAGTCGCTGCTGCTGTAGAAACGATTTTCCCGGTATGGCAGTAGGGACGGCTGAAGTTTGGTTGAGTGCTCAACGATGTCCTTGCTGAAAGGCTGACCAGCATTACTGTCCATCGGTGACGATTCGAGGCTCATGTCCCTATTTTCTATCACTCCGCCGCCTGAAATGACGACAGGATTCATGCGGTCAGCGAGGAATGAGTCTTCACTTGCGATTGTCTCTTGCGATGCCTGTGGCCCGGCATAACTGTATGTGTTAGGGGCGCCACCGCTCCGGCGACGCACAGCGCCAATCTTTCCGTATCCTTCATGGCCCGTGCCAGCCGCTGGACCTTTTCTTGCAAGCTTCCGTGCATCCTTTGTCTCTTCTTGATCCTCGCTCGCCCTTCTGCGCCCAAAGAAATTGAAGCGGCTACTTGACAAGGATTTACCGCTCGAAGTGGACTTGGCCGTTTGTGGTCGGGATGCTGGGTTCGACGCTGGAGCGCTGCTCGTCTCAGCTGGAATGTGCGAGATCGATGCATTCTTCTTGGGCTTGGTCGGGGATGATAATTTGCGCGAGTGACTGGTGGATTCGCTGCCCCTCCTGTCACCCAAGCTGGGTTTGCTACTACGCAAGTTGCTTTGGATGACCGGAATAGGTTCAAATAGTTGCGATTTCAAGTCTGGTGTTCCTCTGCGACTCGGACGAAGCGGTATTGCTGGCCTTTGCGGAGATGCAGTTGTGCCTTTTCCTTTCTTGCCAACGTCTGGCATCTTTTCTTCTTCCGTCGCATTGTCTTCTTTGCTTCTTCGGAATCTCTGGGACGACTTCCTGGGCGGTGGGTTAGGTGGCGCCGCTAAAAGCTTGTCTGAGCGCTTTCGCGGCGTAGTTCTGCCCCCATCCCTGACTGTTGAGCTGGATGAAGACGAAGTAACGGATTCTCGAACAGCATCTAGACCGCGGGGGTCGGCAGCTGCTGTATCAGCGTCCTGGGAAATGCTGCCAGTCCGTCGGCGGGTAACAGGGGGCCTGGAGTAGGCTGGGCTTGTTTGTTTCGGCTTTGTGTAGTAGCTTGGTCGGCTGGGCGCAACCAAGCCGGGCGATTGTGACGAGATTGAAGTTGGTGTAGTGTCGCGGCTGTAAGGGCCTGGTCCAGGAGACACGGAGAACTTGGTCGACGGGCTAGCACTGACCGCACTCAACTGTGAACTACTTCCTGAATAGACTGCGCTAGCAGGAGTTGGAGGCGGTAGGTCATGGGTCGACAATTTGTACAGACCCTCGGTAGATGGCCTGCGAAGCCCCAGTGAGGTTTGCATTTCATGGTTGCGATAGCGATCTAGCTCGGGATAGATGAACGGCGCCTTTGAAGCGGCAGAAGACAAGTCTGGTGATTTCTTCGAGGATGTCGGATCTAGCTTTGCTAACTTCGAGCCACCATCGAGATAAATGTCAAGCGCTTCATCAATCGATGCCATGGACTGTCTTTTGGGTGATGGCGAAACGCGGCGGTTCTCATCGGGGACTGTCACGTTGCGAGATGTAATCGACCTCCTTTTAGTAGAATTTTCGCTCAGACTTTTCAGGCTACTGTCGTAAGATATGCCCGAAGAGGACGAGTCGAGGCTGCCCTGGGTGCGACTTCGAGAAGAAGCGGAACCAGAAACGCTGGTGGAGGGCAGTCGCCTGGGTTCGTGGCTCTGTGACGGGGAGGTAGGAACTGGCAGCCCGGATTCGGATCTTCCTGCTGGCCGCATCGACCTACTTGGTATTCTCGAATGATGTTGTTTGGGCTGTTCTGGCTTGGTTGAAGTTGCTTCCCGAATCGCATTTGAATTGACAGGTCGAGGCAGGCCGCCTGAGGCAGAAGCTTGCGTTTTCCTGGGCCGTACACCATCAGAAGGATTTGCAGGCAGGCCGTATCCCCCAAACTCTCGCTTGAGAGATGCCATGGTGGCGGTGCATCAAGCAGGAAATTTCTAGCAGGTTGGACTCATAGTAGTGATAATCTGCTTTACGACGCTGTGTATCGCTGCACAGTTCAGGCAGTGGCGCAAAGCTGTTTTAAGCTCTTGCGCCCGTTAACGGCTGGTAAGTGAGCTGGGAGCTTTTGTTCTCAGAGACTTGGCCTCCTTGGACCAGTCAGTTTCTTCTTGACTCTGCTGGTGCAACTGGGTGAAGGTCGCGAGGCTTTCGCAACTCACGTGCAGGTAAAGCCACTGTATACAGGCTACCAGTAGCTTGCTAACTTGTGTATGACAGCGCAGACTGTTGTTTAAGGCGGTCAACAAGAAGAACTCGATTTCAAATAAATTGGCACGCCAGAGGTAAATACGAAGTAGAGCAGCGGTCGGGGAAATCGGTGCGAGGTAGTGGTGGTGGGGAGCGAAAATCGACAGCGTGCGAATAAGCGGACTGGGGCCAGTGACAGGTAAAACTCCTCTTTGCCGGTATGAAGAAGGTTGAAAGATCCAAAAGTATCAGAAGACTGTGGCGTAGAAGAATGCGAAGGTATTAATGACGTGAAAAAGACGAAGAAGGAAAGTATTCGGCTTTTGGATAGCACAGAAAGGCTTTGCCGGACCGCGCTCAGGTAGAGGTTAAGCGCCAGAGTCAATGACCAGCAAGGACGATAGATGAGAAGAGATTGAGATATAACAGGAGGTATCAAGGTGGTGTGGCTACCGGAATAGCCATGGTATTTAGACGAGCAACAAGACGGCAGCAGGACTGTGGTGTGGGCAAGAGGAGAGAGGCACAGGTATGAATGGACACGAGTGCAGCTCTGGGATCTGGTGGCGGCACTTGTACAAAAGTCCAGAGGCGTGCAGAACTTTGCTCTTTGGCGACAAGGCCGCCGACCCTGGTCGCATATCCCCAAGGAGAGCCCACCCCTCTATCTGGAGTCGCCGAACGCCAAAAGGACGACGAGCCAACTTGGGCATAGTATGAGGATGCAACCCACGACCTACAGAAATCTTGTTGGGTGGACGGGCGGGCCTCAAAGCAGCCACTTAACTGGCGAACTGCGCCGTGATGCAAGTGGCATCCTTTCCATCAACCTGCATGCGCAACTTGTCCTATGGGAGGGCAACAGTACCGGGATAGCGCTGTAATTGGGCATCAACACGGTACAACCCCCCTGCAGACATGGAGGAGCGGGCCATCAACCTGGTGTCTCTGGTGAGCGTGCGACCACCAACTGAAAGTGCGGCGTACACAGTGGACCTTGGTACGAGGCATCTAGGCACAAGAGCAGCCACTGACAAACCTTTTCATTATGCTGGACAAGAAGAATTCCCACGACGGCTGTTTGTGGTCCCTGGCACCCGGCAAGTTAGGAATGGCCCGGCGGGCCCGGGCCCTAAACCGGGAGGGTCTGTAGCGTGCAACAGAATCGCGCAAAAACAACCTTGTGGTGGTGCTTGTGGTGGTGCTATGGCCCGTGGCCGTGGACTGCCGTTTGTAGTTGGTCGTGGATGTGTGGATATCACATCCAAAGACTGGAGAGGATGACGCTGTTAGCTAGACGCTAAAAGACGGGTACCAGAGGGCCGATACGCTCTGCTACCGCTGGACTAGGTACTTGAATGGTTTCGTGAGTATGCCAAAAGCTTCTCATCTTCCCTACATGGCAATTGGAAGCACCAGCGTGTTCCAATGGAGTCTTACGCGTAGATAATTCTTGGTCTGGGGGTTTGACGCCGCCGCTTCGTTGAGCAGGCAAGCAGGCTCGCGGAGATGGATGCTGCCAAAACTTTTTGACAGGGTCGTCGCTGCGTGTCCTAGACATACAGCTCTGCATGTCTTACTGATTCGCCTCCGACAGGACGATCTGGGAAGCGAACTGGGGAATGGCGCAGTTAGTAGCAACGAGGAAAATGGCGCGCGCCACCGAATGGCCACCCAGTAAACCGTCACCCACACTCGAGCACAATGGCTATTGAAGTCGAAGCTTACCAGTAACTTAACCACCACTTTGGCTGCCAACAAAGTATTAGCGCAGCGCTAGCAGGCTCAAATGGCCCCAGAACTAGCCATGGCACTGACCGCTGCGGCTTTTTGTCTTGTCTATAAAATCGGCCGATTATGTGTAGAAATCGAGTATTGGCCAGACTGCCGTCAATGCAGCAATCTTGATCCGTAATTGCAAGGAGCCTGGCAACCTGGCAAGACATGCTGTGCTCACTGCTTGTTCCCAGGAGCGCAACTCAGCTGCGAATGATATTGCTGGCAGACGAATAGGCCGAAGACGGCCAAACGGCCGGACAGGGGGCTGGCTCAAATGTGCGATTGGTGTTGAGCAAACCTCAGCTCAGGGTCAGAACCCACCAGAGATGGACATGTAAGTGATCGTCGTGTGCTTCCAGTTTCGACCTGCATGGCCCGCACGATGGCCTCTTTGAGATTACTGGTCTCCCCCAAGATCAATCGTGCTGGTAGCGCTGAGGGTAGAATGGATTCGAAAACTTTTGCAGGGCTCGTCACAAATGATGAGAAAGCGTCAGATATCACACCCTCTCGTGTGTGGCATGAAGCTAGAGTCAAGCCGCACACACTATGCATCGGAAGCATCCCCCGCCCTATCCTATCCCATGGTGGTGGGAGAGCAAACAATGAAAAGTCGGCGCGCACCTCATCCACCTCTCCTTTTCCTCGCGACGGTCTCGCGCCATTTGGTTTGGGGTTGAACAGAGCCAACCAATTGGCTAAAATTCTGGACCTAGAAGTGCAGCGCCACCACGATTGGACGATATTTGTCCAGTGGCGTCGCATTGTCCTGGTATCGCAGACCCCTGCAAGGGTATGCAGAGAGCCGCAGTGAAGCCATTTCGTGCGCGTGGTTCGTTTACGAGTAGAAGTATCAGCCGTGTGCTTTTGGTCAGAGACGACTGATTTCAGGCTTGTAGACGGCATTGGCTTCCCGGCCGGTAATTGTAGGTTCACACCCGGGTACAGCGGGCAATGTTGTCGATTATTGACTGCCGAAGCTGTTGTACAACTTTCAACTTTGCCATCAGTGGCGAAAGTGCCACGCTGTCAGGCATTTTTACCGAGCTGTCTACTTTGAAAGCGTTGTTGGCACCAGGTCGTCGTTGGAAAGACAAATAGGCAACGAGGCAGTCTTCGACAAGGCTATTCTTGGTAATGCCGATATTGACTTGGTACGTATACTTGGTAAGCAAAGGCGAGCAAGGCAGTGGTGCAGTACTGCATACCTGGGCGAAAATTTGCTGCAGCCAGCCTGCCAAGCTGAAAAGCGTGCAGTGCCAGGCCGTGTAATACCTATTTGCATCGTGGCGGCGGCCTGGCAGACGTGAGCTAATGCACCTGTGAGCCATATCTATGGGTCGACCCTTGGAGCTGCAGGACTCGCATCTTGGGACGGGTAAGCGTGTGATGGGACAATGGCGTTGGGATCTGGAGCTGGGGTTTGGGGTTGGGCATTAAGAGGCAGCCGGGATGCCAAACGCAAACGCAAACGGCAGAAGCTATCCCGAGTACCAACAGCGAAGCTTCGCCACACACGGCACGGCCACAGTTGGACTAACCGCCGCACCAGTGAGGCTAGTGACGTGGCAGGCAAGTAGGCCACGCCTCGAAGGCGTAAAATGGGCAACAGCGGGCTGGTCCGAAGCTAGCATGAAGTTGCAACCACTCAACACTGACAATTGTCTACCCATTTGCAGACCAGCCCGGAAACGACAAGGTGGCAAACAGCCCTAAGGGCATGCTTGACTGGACTTGCCAATTGTAGATTACTCTTCTCTGAGTTCATTGCCGAGCCAAATACGAAAATCGCCTATTGTTCGCCCGCAAGCCCGGTATCGCCATGCCCTATGAGGTCACCCGACGTCGCCGACCGCTCTTTCGGAGTGGCATGGCCAGTGGTCAGATGACATATCGCTGCGGTGTTTGATGGCAGGGATTTCTTTGACGACATTCTTCTGCCTACTCTAGCTACTTCTGCCCAGTTTGGATAGGAACGAGACCAGCAAGCAGATGCGAGACAAAGGCAAACCGGCACACCGGCTACTGATGACCACTTCATTCTCAGCCGCATCCCCAACATCTGGAGCGCCCTACCCTTTCAGCCAGCTGGCTTTCTGACGAATCGCGCTGCGCAAAATGTGTGTCTATTCCTGTCAGCGCCAATCAGTTGTCGCGCCCGGGTTGAACGTCTGGGCAAGTTGCCCGCTCGGCCACACCATTGGCTGCTGGGATAACTGGACCAACCCCCGACAGGAGCCTCACGAGCCTCACTTTTGCGCCTCTATACACATTGACTGGCCAGTAATTCGAGTTGCACTTGTGACACGCCCTCTTGATCCTCTTGGCCACGCGCGTGCAAGTTAGTTCACGTGCTCGAGCCTCTTGCTCTGCTTCATACAGGTTGGTTAGTGGTGGAGTGCGGCTGCGGCCCGCCCCCCCCCCAGTAGTTTGCCTTTTGCTGACATGGTGAAGCTCAATGATCTGGCTGGCTCACTTACGATGCGTAGATTTCTTCAACGCTACAGTACCTCCCAATGATTCGGGGTCCTTTCCACACACCCTGATGGCTGTGAAGTCTTCGCGCCTGTTGCCGTCTTGGCTTCCACTCATTCCAACGCTCCTCAAAGTCAGGGCTGACGTGCTTGGTCATCGGCGAGTCACCTGGCCAGAGCTGTCATCGCAAAGCATGGACAGGTCTTATCGCTGAAGTCGATTCTCGTCCTATCGAATGGCTGCTCGCCTGCGTCATTTCCACTTTGAAGCCTCGGCTACTTTAGTCTTCGCCATTCACGACACTCGAAGCTCACGATGATCTGGTTGGCTACAGGCAATATTGTTTAGCGAGCTTCTTTCAGCGGCAACAGGGTCATGTGGCTTTTGCACATCGTCTTCAGCATGGTATAAGCGATAGCTGGCAACGAATTATAGTTCGCCAAGGATACTCGACCTCGGGCCTTGTTGTGACGGTTGTGTGTTGACTTGTCGTTGGATGTCGTTGACTGAACAACTGTGGGCAATGGGCTGCCAATTCGACACTGCGCCCGGTCCGAAGCTGGGTTACCATCGGCGTGTACCGCTCGCATCTCATTCGCTGAGCAGTCAGCTCCGAGTGACTGCGTGAGCACTAAAATGCCGGAATCACATCGGAGCCGAGATGGCACATCTGCGCGCTGCGAGACCGCCGCTACGGGGTAGTTTCTGCCCGCCTTCACTGCCATGTCCTTGGCCGAGATCGCTCATCGCAACCCGACGGAACAGTCTTCTAGGATGTAGGTCTGCCGTCGACGGACTGCACCACATTCATGGCATGTGGCGTGTCACATACAGTTCCATCTTAGCCCCGATCCTTGCCCGTGGAGGGATGGCCGGTGTGGGTAAGGGCATGCAGCGATTCCATGTAATGTAAAACGCGCGCGGCAGGAACCTATGCTCTAGAGTAAGACAATCTATGCGGTTGATTAATTACCATATTGCACCGCATGCAGCCGAGATGAGATGCAGGGCTCGATTCCGCACCTGGGGAAGTTGGGCAACAATGGCCCAATGGGCCATGCAGTATAACTAAACTATTGAAAACGCATGCAAGCCTGCCCGAGATATCTGTACCTCTTTCGTGAAACAAACAAGCTTGGACACTTGTTTCTACGGAAGCCTCGACCGCGAGGTAGAAATTGTAATGTAGGTGGTATGTCCCCAAGGCCGCGTTTGCGCCGGCAGTTGTACAAGCTACCAAATCAATGTTGATTGAAAGTCTTGATTGCGTAGCTTTCAAAAAATCAGGTTGTGACACGCTAGAATCTCTAGGATGAGATGAATGTTTGCATGCTCAACGCGTTGTTGCGTTTGCGTTGCGGCCAACAATCGTGATTGATATGGTGAGGGAAAACAGTCAATATAGAGCATGCCACAGTGGTCAATCGAGAACTCGCTCAATTTATAATTGGCGATTGTGCGAGGCATATTTGGCAAAGGTTTCACGTTTTTTTGTGCTTTTCGAGTCTAACTTTTCCCTCTTTTAGCCCATGATACCTGATTAAGCAGCAGCAAATCGAGCAGCACGCTGCTCGGCTTTGGCCTTTTCAGCAGGATCAATCACAGTACGAGAGCCCCTTGCCTGGGCGTTGCCGCCGCCGCCACCGCCGCCGCCCTGACGGCCATGGCGGCCGTTGCGTCGGTCGTTCCCTCTGCGATCTGTGCTCTGGCGCTTTCCAGGCCGATGCCCGTCCTGGTTTTGACCGCGACCACGCTTGAGGGGACGCTCGGGCAGAGCCGAGTCGAGGCCGGAGACGTCCTTGTCCTCGAGGCCGAATCGAGCGGTGCGCTCGGCGCGCTTCTTGAAGTCTTCGTCATCCTCTTCGATGCCGAATCGCTTCGCACGGTTGGCGCGCTTCTTGGCTTCTTCTTCGGCGGTCGTGGAGGTGAGACCCATGACGAATGAGGGAGGAGGCGCGGCAGGCTCGGCGGGCTCGGCGCCGGCGGCATCGCCCTCAGCAGGCGCGGCAGCATCTGCGGTCGCATCCGTGGACACAGCCGCAGCCGCAGCAGCGGGAGCAGCAGCCACGGGAGCCGCGGGAGCATCCTCGGTGGCATCGGCGGGAGCGGTAGTGGCGGGCTTCGCACCTTCGTCGTCGCTGTAGGTAATCTCATCGTCTTTGGCAGCTAAGCAGGGATGTTAGTTTCGTGTCTCCGTGTCGCATTTGCGTTGCAGGCGCGTTGTAGAAGCTTAGCATGATGAAATATTTGCTCATATGCCTATATGCGTATATTTCCCGCGTAGTGCGCGACCCAACATACCAGGTTTGGCCTCTGAATCGCCGTCGGGCTTGCTGTCTTCCTCTTGGAGGCGAGCAACCAGGTCGGCCTTATTGCCCGTCTGGGGGAGCTTGCGCTCAGCCAAAAGCTTCTTGAGCTCCGGCACTTTCAATGAGGCGTAGTCGGCCATGGCGATGACGGTCGTCGATGGGGTGTGATACGTAAAGAAGAGTGTTGTGTGGCTGTCGCGAAACAAAGGGAGTGCAAGCGCCGATTGGAGGGGAACGGCGCAGAGCGATTCGCAATCGCGAGCAGCGGACGGTAGTAATAGCTGCTGTACAATCTTGCGTTTGCGCTTGACTAATTGTAATGGGTGAAACGCGTAACGATGGATGGCGATGGGCGAGATTGGTGATGGATTGGGATGAATCAAGAGAGTTGGCGCGCGCGCGCGTTGCTATGAAGCTACCTAGGTACCCGACAACTATACAGTGGGCTCACTGCAAGACGGGTAGCTACAGATAAAAGATACATGTCGGTGCACAGAGAAACGCGCCAATTTGCAAGTACCTAGGTACATGTATGTCATGGCACAAAGAACGAGTCGAGATGTTAATATGCAAGAAAGAAGTAGGGCAAAAAATGGGTGACGTGTTTCTCTTAAATAGAGCACATCCGTGAAACTTAACCAGTCAATATTATCAGTCCATCTGCACATGCCTGGTGTGACACTTGACGTCTGAATACAAATACCTGCCTGCGTGCTGATGGGTGTCCGTATCCAATGCCGGCAGCCCGCTGGGTGCACACGACCTCCACATCCGTGAATAGGAAACAAATGGCATCCAATATCCATATTCATGTATAATTAGCATCGTATTGGTAAAGTTGTAGTTTTTCCACAATTACGATGCTCACTCGCCAATATCAACCTCACTTCTATCCGTAGTCTGTAATGGGTTCCGGCACTCCACCGTGGGTCAACTCTGGCCTGATGGAGCAGCTACTTTTCCTGCCAAGGAGCTTGCACTATTACTGGCAACCGTCCGAGGGGGCCGTTCAAGCTCTAACCTCCATCCATGATCTACGGCACACGACTCGCCTCCTTTCAGCATCGCATCTCTGCGAGCGCTCTCACAATCTCACCGGCTTTCACATTGGCATAATTTCCGACTATTTCCGTACGCACGACTTCTCCGACCTTGCTTGACCGACGTCTCTACCACGATGCGATAGTTGAGATCGGACGCAGCGCATCAGTCTAACCGCACGAGATTATCGCCGTCGACGGCATCTCGCAGCGATACATTACCTTTGCCGCACAGTGTCGGCCCGTACCCTTCCTATACGTTCCATTTTACTCACGAATCAATCACAACATGACGCGACGCATTGTGAGCTCTGCCCGCCCTATGTGATGCATTCCGGACCGCCACTAATTGAGTGACCGTCATAGGTTCGCAATTTAATACAACTGACTGCAGCGGCAGTCTTCACCGTTCTGGTGGTGCTCTTTCTCGACCGAAGCTACAGGGTCCTGCCGACATCGCTACACAACTACCTACCGACGCACCATCCCGGTCATGTCGTCACCGACGTGACGCTGGTGACATGCTCGACTGTCAACCCGCTCTCGAAATGTGACCTCAACCCCAACAAGTGGCATCGCATAGACAAGGAGCTCTTTCTCGGCCAGGCCTGGATGACCAACGCCTACCTTTTTGTCAGCCGAAAGCACGAGGAAGAGCTGACGGAAAGCGACGCCGTCGTTGTGGATTTAAAGGTTGGCCCGATGAAGCCCGTGGACGAAAAGCCCGACTCGCATACGGTCTGGGAGTCGCGGCCTGGTGGCATCTGGGTGAAGCGCACCTCGCAGAAAGTGGCGAGTGATTCTGACGAGGCCATCACAAACGTCGACGTTCTCTTTGGCGACGATGCCGTCGAGGCCCGCGACGGCTGGGCAATTCGGGGTACGCCCCTCCAAATTGACTCGAGCGGCACATTCCACTCGGCGCACGTTACCGTTCGTCGCGGCGCGCCCATCGAGCAAAAGAAGCCCAAGCCGCGCATCCCCGACAGTGGCAAGTTCAAGATTCTGCAGATTGCCGATCTCCACCTAAGCACCGGCGTCGGCCTGTGCCGCGACGTCTACCCCGAACTTGCCAAGGGTGAAAAATGCGAAGCGGATCCCAGGACGTTGGAATTTGTCGACAAGATGATTGACGAGGAAAAACCCGACTTTGTGGTCCTCAGCGGCGATCAGGTAAATGGCGAAACCGCGCGTGATCCGCAATCTGTAAGTTGTCTCACGTCTGGAAAGGGAAAATGACGGCAACTAAACCAAGGCCAGGCCATCTTCAAGATTGCTCTCAAGCTCAAGGAGCGCAAACTTCCCTACGCCGCCATTTTCGGCAACCACGACGACGCGCAGGCCATGAGCCGCGAGGCGCAAATGGCCATAATGGAATCCCTACCCTACTCGCTGGCCACGGCCGGCCCGGCCGAGATTGACGGCGTCGGCAACTACTACGTCGAGGTGCTCGGCCGCGGCGGCTCCGACCACTCCGCCATTACCATTTACTTTTTCGACACGCACTCTTACTCGCCCAACGAGAGAAAGTACCCGGGCTACGACTGGGTCAAGCCCAGCCAGATTGAGTGGTTCAACAAGACGGCCGACCGCCTCGTCAAGCCGCACGCCGAGTACAGCCACCAGCACATGGATATTGCTTTTATCCACATTCCAATTACCGAGTACGCCGACTTTAACCAGACATGGGTCGGCAGTTGGCGCGAGGGTGTCACCGCCCCTGTTTTTAATCCAGGCTTCCGCGATGCTCTCGTCGACAAGGGCATTCTCATGGTCAGCGCCGGACAGTATGTATCCACTACCCGCCTTTTTCTTTGTTGCATTCCGTTGCAATCTCGTCCGTAGCACACAGCTAACGCATGTCATCAGCGACCACGTCAACGACTACTGCATCCTCTCCACCCAGGGCGAGCGCCGCGACCCAGCCATGTGGATGTGCTACGCCGGCGGCGTCGGCTTTGGCGGCTACGCGGGCTACGGCGGCTACCTCCGCCGCGTCCGCCTCTACGAGGTCGATGTCAACGCCGCCCGCATCCTCACCTGGAAGCGCGTCGAGGCCGGGCCCAATGTCACTGAGCGTATCGACCAGCAGATCATTGTCGACGGCGCCAAGGCGTACCCGGCGCCGCTGCCCCCGCCGCCTCCGCCGCCCGTGGCGAGTGAGCGGCCGGTCGACGTAGGAAGCTCGTAATTAGTCGAGAAGACTAACTTTGAAAAGGTTTAGATTTACAACTGAGTGGGGAAAATTGGCATCGTAAGGAGGTTTGGTGTTTTGACGTTGCCTTGTCTCTGTTGAGAGAACCTTTTTGTATACATATCGGTCGTTCTTTTCTGTCTCATTCTTACCTTTGCTTTGATTTGCCACTCGCTAGAAGTTGACGAGCAAATTGCCGCCTTCTTCCCTCACCTTGTTTTCCGATGGCGTTTTGGGGATGACTGGAGTTTTTCCTGCCTTTTCTTCCTGTTTTGTTGTCTCTGGCAAGATTGCATAAAACAAGGGACAGTTATGTATTCATGTATACACAATTCATACGAGATACGTAATTCATTACGTTGAACAATAACGTAAAATACTGCGGTTTCCTCATCATTTAGTACTTTGGGTACATGACACCCATGCTCCACGTATTGCACGAGCACGTCCAAACACTCGATAATCAATCCAAGTTGTGTGCTTCCCTTTTTGTTGAACTACAATCACGTTTATCCTATCTTTCTTGTCTCTCCTGATTTTATCGATTTGTCATATTCGCAAGCTGTAGCGGCGGTTCGACATTGCACTGCAGAACAGCTGCAGCGAGCCGTCGGCAGAGTGGCCTCGGCCGTCAATGAGTTTTTCGGTTCGCTCGAAGGATCGCCAACTCCATTCTTGAAGGGCTATTGAGGATAGTCGGTATCTGGTCTTGGTTACTTGCACCTTTTGGGATTGCCTATATGCTCTTAATAAGCCTTTGGGAAACTGTCAAAGTGGTAGCCCTTACCATCGACTCATATACAAGCCGTGATTCCCAACACCGTAACGTAGCGCATTGCACATCAAGCACAGCGAGTACAAGCCTTGAAGAAACTCATCGTGACTGTTTGCTACAGGTTTTTCAAGGTCTTCCTCGCCAGATGCTACGCTTGAAATGGGCCTACCGAAGAAACAAAGAACTCCGCAGGGTAGGCTGTCATTCCGCGGGAGTCGTCTAGTGACCAGCAGGGACAAGTTCAAGCCAACCTATCCTAGTACGTCTCTCTGCTGCAATATCTATGACTTGAACTATAGCTTGAAACTGCCCTGTATAGCGTTTAGACTCCCGGGACCAGCAGTTCGCGCCGCCGTCGATGTCGCCAGCGCGAGCAGATGGATAGTCTGTCTCGCGGTCAAAAGCGCAACTCTGTGAGATGCTAACGCCCAGAGCCAAGATTATGATGATATCAACAAGAAGGTGCGTGTTTATCTCGCGATTCTCTTCTGTTACTGATGATCTGCACATGCGCGAATAAGTTGCCGCGACCGATGCTCGAAATTGTCTCGATCCGATCGAGACGCGGAGTTGGCACGAATGCAAGAGCAGCGTGATGCTTTATATGATGCTGTTCGCCCCCAAGTCGAGTACCATCCCGATATCTCAGTAACAGTGTACACTCCGCTCTCGGTGACTCCTCAGCGAACCTCGGGTGAGGCGGCCAATATGCTGTGGTGTCATGAGCAGGAGCAATCCACCTATGAGGCTCATTTTTGGTACGAGGAGGAGTATTCTCGACACACTTATACTGATGTTGCGGCGACCGTGGCTCGGTTCAATGCCGAGCGACACTCGCACACGATGCCTCTCGGGCCTGCTGATTGATTTGACTCGGAATATCTCCCCGTCGCCGCTGAACAGGTCGGTCGAGGCTCGACCAAGTGACTCGAGCGCCTCGCAAAAGTAGTTTGGAGCTCGTGCCTCCGGTCTTTCGAATTCTCGAAGCCATTTTCTGAGGTGTTGGTCATGTAAGCGCGTTGGCGTCGAGTTTCGAGGCGGAGACACCTAAAGAAAAGAATCAGTAGAGTGAAGGTCTTTTCTTTTTTGCGGTTAGAAGAGGGTATTTCAGTATGATGAAAGATATCGTTTGTGGCGTGCAAACGGCGAGGTGTGATGACAGAGCACCACTAGGAGATGGCAGCGATGCTTGAGGCTTCTAACTGGGGCGAGAATCATCTCCAAAATTGACAGTACTCTGTGTATAGGTTTGAGAGAATTATTGGGAGGTTCTTCTTGTGTTCAATCTGTTGTGTTGAACTTTAGATGATTCCAAAGCGCATTGGAAAGCTGTCGCTTTGCGTGGTGTTGTGCCAAAGAGTAGCCATTATGCGGCATAACTGGAGATGAAGCAATTCTTCGGCCTTGGCCTAGAAGGCGCTATCTGTCTAAATATCATAAAGGACTACCTAGGTATTCAAGGCGACAGTGCCCCCGTCAAGCACATAAATAAAGTACTCTTCTACCCGGCCTCTAATAAATGGCCAATGCCGGCAGATTAGGCAGTCTTGGGGCTGGCATGGGTTGTTTCATTGCGCGTTAAAAGTCTATTGCTCTGTTATCCGTAATTACGATGATTTGTCATCTATCAGTAAGGGTTCTTTCTTCCCTTCTTCTGCCTTCTTTAGATGGATTCTTATTGTAAGGCTCGTATAAACCCACAGTGACGCAACGCCTCGGTACATCATTAGCTGGTGCAGCGCCTCTTTGGCTGCTGGCGCCGGCAACTCGTATCGCCTGACCATGGCTTCATGGCAATCCACCAGTTGTATAGGTACCTGTGGGTAGGTTATGGCTTGGCACGTGCGCGAATGACATATGGGAAGGTACCGAGCGACTGCTAACGGAGTACTGCTTGTGCAAAAAATCATTATGCGATGCTTGGTTTCATCGAGACTGCAGCGGAAGCTGACGGTGACTGGGCGGCTGTTCTGTTGTTCGCTCGGCGCTCTGTTGGCTGTATCATGCTGATGATTCTTAGTATTTTTAGGTACGGCAGTAGCCGCACTAGCCTGACAGTTTTGATTGCAGCCAAATGCCATGGAGTCTTGCTTTTCCCATGCACACCATGCCAACAAGGTAAAAAACTGGGGATAGTAGTAGGCCTAGCCGCTGTGGTTTTTTGCCCATGTTTATCCGTATTCTGCCCATGTTTATTCTGCCCATGTTTATTCTGCCCATGTTTATTCTGCCATGTTTTCTTTCTGCCCAACGAGCGCGTTTGAATGGAATCAACACCAAACCTACATGCAGTAGCCCCTCATATCCATCGCTTTCAGCCTGGCCTGGGTCCCCGGATCGGCCTGGATCCCTGCCATTCTGGCGCTAGCATGGTCTGTTGGCCGGGAACGATGCGCTGTCTTCGGACCTTACCTAGGTACTCCGTACGGAGTAGCTAAATTGTATCTATTTACCAACCATAGACTACCTAGGTAGCTAATTAGCTATTTGTTAGCTCCAGTACCTTGCCGCTTTCGCTGTCCACTCTTGACCTCGTACTTTTAGCTCTTCTCCCCACTGCCACCACCAGTCTCCCACCATCCCACGGCTGCCACTGCCTGCCCAAACATCCAGCCGCCAGCCCATCGTCTGATTCCTGATGTCGGCTTTGCTTCTTTCCCGTCTACACCAGCAACCTCCTTCTTCTCTTTTCCAGCGACATATCTCATCTTTTCGGCCTCCACTTCACCAACGCATCCCTCTCCCGATTGCCTTGATTTCGGCTCAAAAAACAAGCCTGTCGACGGCGTATACACCAGCTTGCCACAGCCACCCGATTAACAAGCTTTGGGCCCTTTACGCTTGGCTTCCCTCGTCTTGAACTACCTCTCCTGCCCATGGGCCCATCTCTGCCCTCCAATTATTCTTTACAAAATTCCCATTCGCTTCTCAAATACACACATAAACACGGCTCGACTACAGTTTTGCTGAATTCGTCATGTTTGCCTTCATGTCCAGAGGTTCGCGGCTTGGTCGCCTCATCGCAGCCTCGCTGCTTGTTGCTGGTCCCATCGTCTCCGCTTCTGGCTACAACCTCGATCTCACATCCGAGAGTATGTTTTGACCCAACCCCTAGTCCTCCTCAGATATGCTAATCACGAGGCATGTAGAATCAGTAAAAGATACCGCCAAGGGCCTCGCCCAAGACATGCTTTCCTTTTACTCTGGCGACAAACCTGGTGGCATACCAGGCCTGCTTAACCCACCATACTATTGTTCGTTGCTTTCCAGACGCCCTTTGCCTGGCCGATATTAATGAGTTGAAACAGGGTGGGAAGCCGGTGCCATGTTGGGCGCCATTGTTGACTACTGGTACTACACCGGAGACGACGAGTACAATCAGCTCGTCACGGATGGCCTGCTCTTCCAGGTCGGCGCCAACAGGGATTACATGCCAAACAACCAAACTCTGACTGAAGGTAACGATGATCAAGGCTTCTGGGGTCTTAGTGTTATGTCAGCCGCCGAGTACAACTTTCCGAACCCGTCAGCCGACAAACCCCAGTGGCTCGAGCTCGCACAGGCCGTCTTCAACACACAGGCCGCCCGATGGGACACAGCCGACTGTAATGGTGGTCTGCGCTGGCAGATTTACCAATGGAACAAAGGCTACGATTACAAGGTAGGTTCATGACACGCCAATTCTGACGTTACCATTGATCCGCCGCTGACCCTTTCAAGAACTCAATTTCTCAAGCCTGCTTCTTTGCGCTCGGTGCCCGACTCGCTCTCTACACCGGGAACAAAACATATGCCGACTGGGCCGAAAAGACTTGGGATTGGATGTGGTCGACAGGATTTATCAACAACGAAACCTACTATGTCATTGACGGCGCCGACATTGGCAGCAACTGCACCTCTTACAGCCCATACCAGTTTACTTACAATGCTGGCGGCTTCATTCTAGGCGCAGCCGCCATGTACAACTACACCGAATCCAAAGCCTGGAAGGACCGACTCGATGGCCTCATATGGGGCTCCAAAGTATTCTTCGTTGGCGACAACGAAGACATCATGTCCGAGGTTGCCTGCGAACCCGTCGACCGCTGCAATATTGACCAGCAATCTTTCAAGGCTTATCTATCTCGCTGGCTCGCCGCTGCTACCAAATGGGCCCCCGACACGTACGACACTGTTATTCCCTACCTTAGGGCCTCTGCCAAGGCTGCCATCAATCAATGCGTCGGAGGCGACAATGGGAGAATGTGCGGCTTGAAATGGGCGAGGAACGAGGGCAAATATGACGGATCCACCGGTGTTGGGCAGCAGATGGCCGCTTTGGAAGTTCTTCTATCCACCATGATCAAGAATCGCGAACCCCCGCTGACGGCTGATACGGGCGGCACCAGCAAGGGCGATGTCAATGCAGGCTCTGGCGATATTGGTAGAAAGGATCCAGTCGCGACGTTTGCCCCGCCAACCGCCGCAATGAAAGCTGCCGCCGCATTCATCACTCTAGCCATCTTGGGCGGCCTTGCTGGCGCAATCGTATGGCTGCTCTTTGACGAGACGTCGGACAAGAAATTGATGGCCCAGTTCAAAGGATCCATGGCTAATTTCAAGTCTACCCTGACTAGTGGAACGGTCCCCGGGGTTGGCATCCTGGGTGCGGGAGCGGCAGAGAATCGCCGCAGCTCTCCATTGAATGAAAAGACTATTCAGCCCACGGCGGGCGAAGTGAGTAACCGCAGCTCTCGCATCAGCGACAAGGCTATTGAGGACATGCCCGTTATTGTCAACCGCGTGCGCAGTGATAGCTACAATAGCACCCGCCGACTGTCCAACATGCCCATTGGATGGTCGCGGGATTCCATGTCGCGAAATTCCGTGTCGCGCCTTCGGCCCGTGGGGCAGGCCGTAACGACTGACGATGCCGATCGCATCGAACCAGTTGACCCGCAACATAGCGCGTGATGCACGGTGCATCGATTTCTGTTCTTGACTCATTCCTTCATTCTTTCTGGGCGATTATATGTTTCCTCTCGGACTTTTACAATGGCGTTGCTTTCTTGGGATTTGGCGTCAGGTGTCATCGTTATGTTGTTCATGTTTTATTGTAAACATTGGGTTCATAGAAAGGCTGATATCTAAATCGGCTTACGGCGACGTGTGCTTATTCTTACCTTAAGCGGGAGCCTACCATTGGAGTTTTTTTCTTGGTCTTTTTTGGGCAAGGGTTGTTGTTAGATTAATGTTCTTGAAAATGACATTGTCGTTCTAGCGCTTGCCTATTGTAAAATCTTACCTATCTAGTAAGGGTTTCCCAAGGGCAATGTTGCGCGTCCGGGCATCCTCCTTCGCTTTGGCGCGCTTAAGTTGTTGCACCCAATCTGTCAGCATTCCTCAACCTTTGGCAGTCAAGCAGCCGCGAAAAGAGCCACTCACCTCTTTCTTCTTCTCTTCCTCGCGCTCGCTCCTCACACTCTCCAGCTCTCTCTATAGCTCGGCATTCTCATCATAGACGCGGAGGCGAATGTGGTGACGAAGCCGGGCACGACGCTGACGAGCGTGCCCCGGGCGTGTTTGCGGCGGGCGACGTGCAGGGTAAGTGGTATAGGCAGGCGATTACGAGCGCGGGCACGGGGTGTATGGCGGCGCTTAGGCGGAGCACTACCTCGCGGAGCTGGAGGTGGGCGAGTGACTGGATGGCAGAGAGAAGAGCATGCTGTGAAGGGGGGTGAAAGGTAAAATGCTGTGGTATATTTGGAGATATAGAGTACACAATACAGTACAAAGAGGATGCAAGACTAGAAGCAGGACTTGATCCATGATGTTTGAAGCAGATCCCAAACTGTCGAGTATCCCAACTATCACCTTCGACTGACATTGCCTCTTCTCACTCACTCGTGTTCCTCGGCCATCGCCAGAACATGTTCGCCCCATCGATGCCCTTGAGCGGGTTCCCTTCGCCGCTCGTCGCGTTGCCGTGCTGCTCATCAAACCCACAGCGCTTATAGAACCCGTCCATCTTCCACGCGCTCACCACCGACGCCACCACGTCGTCTCGCTGCGCGCGCTCCAAGCCCCATGCCACCAGTCGCCGCCCGACGCCGCCGCCCTGGCGCTCCGGGTGCACGGCCAGCAGGTCCAGGTACCACGACTCTGCGCGGTCGCCCGCCCACGCGGCCGGGCCGAAGCACGGGTACGCGCGCTCAATGGCGTCTTCGCGCGCGGGATCCGCAGCGCGGTTCGGCCAGAGGTATGCGTGCAGCGCCATGGCGGTTGCTGAGAGCGGTTTCATTAGGTTTCCTGCAGCCTTTGTTAGTTGGGGCTTCTTGTTAAGAGGCGTGGGGAACTCGGACGTACGGGGATCGAAAGGCCAGAGCTCAAGAGTCCGCCCGCCGTCGCCGAGGCGCGTCCACAACGCAGCGCCGACAATGAGCTCCTCCTCCCGACCGGTGGCAGAGGAGGAGGAGGAGGGGTCGTCGGTCCGGCGGACGGCGACGAGGAAGACGTAGCGCCAGTCCCAAAAATTGACGCGCAGGCGGCGCAGCCAGTAGAGGTGCATGTCGTCGGGGTGCTGGGCGCGGTGGGGGTGGATGTGCGCGCCAAACAGGTTGTCGTCCCGGAAGGCGGCGGCCATGACGCGCGCCATCTCGGGCAGCTCCGCGTAGCGGGCGTTGCGGATGATAATGTCGGGCATCATGACGATTGGGGGCACAAAAAGGAGCTGTGAATCCAAGGACGGCGCAGCTGGGATGACAGCCCATCAACCTTTGACCCCCAATTCACGGGGGCGCTACCGCTATGGCGCGGGCCGCCACATTATGCTTTTTCGCCTTGTGCTCATCTATATTGGCATGGACGGGAGAGATGGTTAGTAGAGAGGGGGGCCGAATTTCTCCGAACGGCCTATTGCTGTCTAGTTATGGTCCACAGCCAGGTTTGTTGTGGATGGATGGGAACTTTGGGAAGTAAAACTACTAGTTAGTTAGGTAAAGTGGGAGTGGGCAATGTTGTAATCCCTGCCCGGCGTGGCCAAGCAAGGATTGTCCAGCGCGAGTCTTGATTTATTGTGTATTACGAGAGACAGGACCTGCGTCGTTGTGAATGGTTGTGTTGAAGTGGGACATCGGTGGTGGTTGGTTTCCAGTTCCGAGTTCCTGCGGTGCGACGGTCATTCTCAGGACAGGCGACTTTAGGGGTCCAGGTCCTAGGTCTTCTTTTTTTTTCTTGCGCTGGTGGATGCGAGGCCTCAACCCATTTCCCACTTCCCAATTCCCACTTCCCACTTCCCAACGCCACCAAGTTCCCGTCCAGCCACGTCCGAAGGCCACATCCAGATGACGTTTTTTGACTATTGGTTCTATTATTATCCTGATAGGTCAGACGTGTTGGAACCTGCGGGAGTGGCACGGAATCGCACACCGAGAACCGCTACTCAGGATTCGGCTCTCAACACCGAGCTCTCCGCTCCGTTTGCTTAGCTCCAACTTCGCCTTCAAGTCTCAGCAAGGTCGCTTGACACAATGGGATCAAATTTTGAGAAAACTAGATTCCGTCGTGATGTGTCTTAATCGTGAATCTACAGAGTCTGGCAAAGGCTGTGCCAACGATACTACCACGCCCAAACAGTCATACATTTTCCACCTCCAAAACACGTCTCCTATGACCGCTCTTCATAAGTTATCTTCCAAGCAACCTCCTTGCTGATAATCATGTCTTGACTCCCCGTCCTGGAGTTCGCGTCCTCGTCCACGTGCTCCCTGCTGCTCGTCGCATACGGCTGTTCCTCCGTCGTCTGCCCTGACAACACACTCTCCGCCGGCCAACCCTGCTGCGACGGCGGAGCAGGCAACCCGGCATCCGACCTCCGCCTTGCCGAGATGGTCGTCGACACAACCCCCGTGTTGCCTGCCCCCACTGCCGTCCCCTTGGAGCGACTGTTAGCAAAAGATCGCATCGCGTACGCGCCGCCAGAGCCGGTCATGGTGTCGTCGTACGCCAGCGGAAACCCCATGCCAAGCGAAAAAGACTTGAGAAAGTTCTTGAGGTTCGGGACCGTCGCTGAGATGAGGGACCACGAGATCATGGCCTGCTGGAAGAGAAGGCTGTCGATGACGGCGAATTGCGGCTCGACGGCCGACGGGTACCGGTCAAAGTAGAATAGGTGGACGCCGGCGAGGACGATGAGCGGCAGCCGAAAGGAAAAGGCCATGATGACTTGGAGCTTGCGCGCGACCGACATGTTGACGTTCCAGGTCAGCTCCACCATCAGCAGCCAGGCAGCAACTTCAGTGAATATGTCAATCGCCGTGATAACTGCCCATCGTGTTCCCTACACATGGCAAACGGCCCCAGTTAGCTGATGGCTGCCTTTTCTGGACAGAAGCTTCCTACCTGACCTGGACATTGTGTGATGTTGTCCGGCGTCAATAACGTATCGGCTCGACAGTTTGCCAAGTACGCCACGCAAGATCCCACCCCCCACAGCGCGCTCACAACCATCATGGCGATGCAGATTGGCCTGCTCTTGCCCGTCTTTCGGCCGATGATTCGGAGTACAAGAGCGAGGAGCGAACATTTCGACAGGCACATCGTCAGAAAGCCTAGAATCATGGCCGCTAATGTTGACTGCGTCGCAAAATGTCAGTGGGCAAGTGTGTTGTCGCCTGCCGTTGTGCACGTACTTTGGAAGACGTCTCCCATTGCGCGGGCGTCGTGATGGAGTTGAACTTTCCAAGGCCACCACTTCCCAGTCCCACAAAGATGGCAATAGATTGTGCGAGTTGCAAAATCTAACACGAAAGCTACAGTCAGATTATCCAAATTTCGACGGCCAAAACCGAGTTTGAACGCGCGTACTGTTGCGGAAGCGATCAGGATGTCGTCTATCCCAAACATCTTGTACTTGACGTATGCCCTCGCCGTGCTGACGAGCGTGCTGTAGACGAGCGCCAGGATGGTCACAATCCACAGCTGCCCAGCATGGTCGTTCGAGGTAACGGGCGAGAAGCGCGGCCCGTCACCAAACGTTTGTACTTCCATTTTAGACAAGCGATCGAATTCACTCTGCGAGAATGACTATTGCGAGGAGAGGAGGGATGGAAAAGAGGATCAGTTGAAGATGAATTCGCCCTTCGGCCTCGACCAACCTCACACAAGCTGATAATCTTGGTTTTCCCCGACGAGCCTGATAGCTACACAACATTGGTTGCAGGGGTCTTCTATTTCTTACGACATACTTGCAAGCTGCAGAGGGTCCGCCTCTCCGGGACTGTGGAACAGCGAAGGCGGGCCCTTGAAGAAATTAGGCGAAGAAGCTCAGAGGAAAAGTTTTATGGAACCGCTGCAAACTTGGACATTGCGACGTTCTCATCCATCCTTCTCCCTCATCATGAAGAGAATAACCCTCATCGACCATAGCGGCAGGAGCAGTATGTATGCACTGCTACGCACCCGATTTGAAGCGTACCATCATGGATTACAGCGTTGAGCACCTCAAGCGAGCACAAATCGGGGGAAATCCTATCCGAAGGAGCGATATTTGCAAGGGACGACCTAAAACAAGGCTCTACTGATAAAAGAAGGACCGAGTCTGGGAAAAATTGGCGATTTCGACTGCAATTGGCCAAGGAGGTTATCGGGGCCAAGACCCATGCCGGCCGACTAACGTTACGGAACGTTACCTGCCCCCACCAGTGACAGGTCGAAGCTACCAGTAATAACCTAGTTTTTACGACTAATTCAATCCAGCACTTCTTTTTTCGCCTTTCTAGGTCGAACGCTTTTGGGTTAGGAGAGGGTAAGTCTCGTGCGGCGACGGCGGCCGCAGCCCCCAAAAGAGATCGAGTTGCTTGGGGGCTTCTTTTCGACGAACGAATGTTCACTAGATTGCGAATCAATTCTCTTGAGTTGATATAAGCACGTTCTATGCCACGGCCTTCCTAAGAGCGCCTTCGTCCGAGAAGAAGGGGAGAGGAGGGTCTGCGGCCCGCTGCCAAGCACGGAGCATTAAGTACACGCGGGCTATAGTCTTCATTTATATCCCTGGAAGCTCACAACAAGAAACCCATACCCTCCCCCTTAGTATCTGCAGCCCGCGGATTCTCCATGTGTTCGGTCTTTCGAATTTTTCGCAGCCTATGAACAGTCCCTCTTAGTGACCCTCCTTCCCCATCCACATGACATGAGTCGCCAAACCCGACGGCACGCTCTCCCGGAGGGGGCTTGCCTCGCTCTTCAATCTCGGGATCTGAAGAATATCCGCTAGAATATTGCCATTCAATCCACATACTGGAACGGGGAGCATTGGGTCCTAGGCTGATAGTTTGTAAATTGGCGTGCAGATTTGAACCAGACAGATGGGACGCCATTTTTCCAGTTATTCCATCGAAAAGCGGATAATCCCTTTCTGTGGCAGGCTCTCATCTTTTTCTCGTCCCAGATCTCTCAAGTTTGCTTGGCTTGCTCTTCTTCACCTCACATCTCCTCTCCATTCGTCTTCGCACAGCCATTGACGACGCGCAGGATGGGGACGACTGACGACAAAGTGTTCGACGCCGGCGTGGATGCCGAGGGCGTGGATGAGGAAAACGGCAATGCGGGCGATCGTCTCGACATGTACCGCATGGGCAAGGCCCAAGAGATGAGGGTGAGTGTGGAACTTTGCTGACTTTGAAGTTGCTTCGCGCGGAGAAGCTTGTACTGATGAGCATTGCAGAGAAACTTTCGCTTTCTATCCATTCTGGGCTTTTCCATGATTCTCATGGCCTCGTGGGAATTCAGCTTGAGGTAAGCATCCATCACGATGCCTTGCTCGTCAACGACTAACATCTATCGCGCAGTGTCGCCACCATTGGTCTCGTCAACGGCGGTACTGCCGGTCTCATCTGGATGTTCTTCGTCTGCTGGATGGGCTTCTTTGTGGTCAACACGTCCATGGCCGAGATGGCCTCCATGTAAGTGTCCCCCTCTCCTAACACCCTTCCTTCCCCCATATCCTTCTGCCGTCCGGGCTAACACATCTCGCAGGGCACCCACCTCTGGCGGCCAGTACCACTGGGTGTCCGAGTTCGCGCCGCCCAAGCATCAGAAGCTGCTCAGCTACCTCATCGGGTGGATGTGCGTCCTCGGGTGGCAGACGTCGTGCGCCTCGTCGGCTTTCATCGCCGGCACGCAGATTCAGGGCCTGCTCGTGCTCAACCGACCCGACTACGTCCCGCAGCCCTGGCATGGCACGCTGCTGGCCGTCGCCGTTGCCGCCTTCTCCGTGCTCTTCAACACGCTGCTCGCGCGCAAGCTGCCACTCGTCGAGGCCCTCGTGCTCATCATCCACGTCTTTGGCTTCTTTGGCATCCTCGTCGCGCTCTGGGTGCTGTCGCCGCGCGCCGACGCCGCCGCCGTTTTTACCGAGTTCAGCGACGGCGGTGGCTGGGGCAGTCTCGGCGGCTCGACGCTCGTGGGCATCCTCGCGGGCGTGCTCCCGCTGCTCGGCGCGGACGCGGCGGTGCACATGTCGGAGGAGCTGCGCGACGCGGGCCGCACACTGCCGCGATCCATGATTATGACGACCATCTTCAACGGTGCGTTTGGCTGGATCATGGTCATCACGCTGTGCTTCTGCATCGGCGACCTCGAAGCCGTCGTGACCTCGCCGACCGGCTTCCCCTTCATGGCCGTCTTCCTCAACGCGACCGGCTCCGCGCGCAGCGCCACCGCCATGTCCGTTTTCATCATCGCCATGACCGTCTTCTCCAACCTGACCATGGTCGCGACCGCCTCGCGCCAGCTCTTTGCGTTTGCGCGTGACCGCGCCGTGCCCTTTAGCCCGTGGTTCGCCAGCGTGCCCGCCGGCTGGGACGTGCCCATCAACGCCATCCTCACCACGTTTCTCATTTCCAGCCTGCTCGCGCTCATCAACATTGGCTCCGCCGTCGCGCTCAACTCTATCACATCGCTGGCCACCACATCTATTCTGTCGAGCTACATCGTGTCCATTGGGTGCATGATCTGGCGCCGCGCGACGGGCAGTCCGCTGCTGCGCTCCAAGTTTAGCCTCGGCCGCTGGGGGCTCGCGATCAACATTGCCTCTGAGGCGTTTCTGATTGTCATCTTTGTTCTGGCGTTTATGCCGCCGAACCCGAACCCGACGGCGGCGCAGATGAATTGGAATATTGTGATTTATGGTGGCATTGCAATCTTTTCCGTCATTTACTACTTTTTCCGTGGAACGCACCAGTATGAGGGCCCGGTTGTTTATGTCAGGACTCTTCCTCCAGAGACTGTCACGCCTTGATGGGCATTGCTTTCATTTACACATTTCTTTTCTGTGACCTTTGGTCACGCACATGCTCGCGTATACTTGTATTTTCAATACGTTGTATGTACATAATCGACAGCGATGATTGTCAGCTAAATATACCTAGGAAGAAGGTTCATCAATGCAGGGCTCTATTTGATTGATTTGTAAATCAGGTTGGGGGCGGGGAGGGCGTGCGGCGAATGACTCGGCCGGTCAGAGGCTAGAAGCGCGGTGGAAGTAAATGCTGCGGGGGAATTAATGTTGGCGTTCGCGAATGGATAAATTCGCAAAATACGTCACTGATTATTTATGAGATTGAATAATTGTTGCATTCTTTCCTTTTCTTTTTCTACCTTGTCAAAAATTGCCCGTGTTTGATGTGCAAGAGCCCTGCCTAGCCTGTCTCGTTTGTTTTGCACGCGGCCACGATCACGCGCGCACGCAAAAACGAAAACTAACCCCAGCGTCAACAGCATGGCTGCCTGCTACAATGGCTTCAAAGTCGTTGCCAGCCAAGATTGCGATGGCAGAAGTCTCGACATGACGCTCGCTGCGGAGCAGGCCATCTTCGGGCTCATTCCGGCAGCCATCTTCCTCATCACTGCGATGTTGAGGGTGTTATATCTCTTTCGACAGCCAATCAGGACCGTGGATAGCCTCGCCCGTAAAGCGAAGCTGGTACGTGAAAAGACCAATTACTGATTATGACGGCTTATCTCTAACAATGGTCACCAGGTCGCCGCTTTTGTCTTTGCCGCCATTCAAATGACTCTTCTTGTTCTCTGGACACGCATTGGACCACAGGATGCCGAATTGGGCATTGCTTCTTCCTCATTGGACCTGATCGCAGCTGCTGTCCTCTTTGTTCTTGCCTACATGGAGGATCGTCGAGCCGTCCGGCCATCCACCATCCTCAGTGCATATCTCGCTTTCACGATTCTGCTGGATCTTGCTCAGGCTCGCACTCTCTGGCTGGTTGGCTTCAGCATCCCAATCGCAACCATATTTATCAGTCGGCTTGCCAGCAAACTAGTCCTCCTCGTCTTCGAAGTTCAATCCAAGCGAGGCGTCCTGAAGCCGGAATACCACGAGCTGCCACCCGAGGCTACCGCGGGCATCATCAGCCGAAGTTTCCAGTTCTGGTTAAACGGCCTCTTCGTCACGGGTTTCCGATCAGAGCTCTCTGTCGACCATCTTCCTCGCCTAGACCCTGACTTGGCCGGCGCGCATCTCAACCGCAAGTTCCAGAATGCGTGGATAGCGAGACAGAGACCAGAACGGCGTTTGGAATTCGTATACACCGTGCTTCGAGCCTTCTGGAAACAACTTGCTTTGGCTGCATTTCCGCGAATTCTTCATATTGGTTTCACCTTTGCACAAGTGTTTCTCATTCAACGCACCTTGACGCTTCTCGAGGAGCCTGTCACTGAAGAGAGTACATCCGTTGGATATAGCCTCATCGGGGCTACCGCTCTAATCTACCTCGGACTGGCAGTATGCAAGCTGCATTACAACCAGGCAATGCATCGCTTCATAATCATGTTTCGCGGTGGTGCTGAGTGCTGTATCTACGATCATCTCCTGTGTCTCGCCGACGGCGACGGCAACACGTCTGCCACCCTTACGCTTATGAGCGCAGATTTAGACCGCATTGCCGCTGCTTTACCTGAACTAAATGAAGTTTGGTCACAGACTATTGAAGTCATCATTGGAATTACGCTGCTATCGCTGCAGCTTGGCTGGGTCTCTGTCGTGCCCATTGTTCTCGTTGCCTTCGCCTTCCTAGGAGGTGCCCTGGTAACCAAGACCATTGGCAACAAACAAAAGATTTGGGTCAACGCCGTCCAGGCCCGCGTGTCGTTCACGTCCTCCATCTTGGTAGGCATGACAAACATCAAGATGCTCGGATTGCGCGACATCATCGAGTCCATGCTTCAGCAGTATCGTATCGACGAGACGCTTCGCATGGCGGCGTTTCGATGGAGCATTCTCTGGCAAAACGTCGTCCAGAACCTGCCGTGGGCCCTCACACCGGCATTGACGTTTGCCATCTACGCTGGTCAGGCCCTTGTTCGCGGAGACGAGACTCTAGATGCCGTCACGGCCTTTTCAAGTTTAGCCATCATCCACCTCTTGACAGACCCTACTGCGAAGCTCGTCAGCGCCATCCCGTCCACAGCATCAACCATTGGATGTTTTGGCCGCATTCAAGCTTTCTTGCTCACGAAATCGAAGGGTGACCAACGCTCACTTGAAGTACCGTCTTTGTCTGATGCGCAGTCAGCGATCGATGGTGGTATCAAATTGCCATCTTCGGCGAATGCCATCCAAGTTGAGAACGTCACTCTCCGACCAGCACCACAAGCCGATCCAATCCTCACAAATTTGAACTTCTCTGTCCCGCATGCATCTTTAACTATTCTCGCTGGATCAGTTCGCGCAGGTAAATCAAGTCTACTCAAATCTCTCCTCGGCGAACTACCCATTGAACAAGGTGGATCGCTGTCTATATCCGACTGTCGCACCGCATACTGCTCTCAGAGCCCCTGGCTGCCCAACACTACTCTCAAAGCTGCCATTCTCGGCCCCATTACCACCACCAACCCATACGATGAAGCTAGATACCAAAGATGTTTGCGTATCTGCGACTTGGACCACGACATTAGCCAGTTTGAAAACGGCGACCATACTGAGCTTGGCTCGAACGGATCGTGCCTCAGCGGCGGTCAGCGACACCGTGTGGCCCTCGCTCGCGCTCTATACTCGGGCGCTAAGATGCTTATGTTGGATGATGTCTTCGCCGCCTTAGACTGGGCGACGCAGAGAAAGGTATGCATGGCACTCTTTGGTGAGGGCGGCTTCCTCCGCGAAAGCAGGACCACAACTCTCTTGGCTACGTCCACCGCAAACTTTCTCAAGTACGCTGATAAAGTTCTTGTTCTGGCCAATGGAACCGTCGAGAAAACGTCTAGCCAAGAGGCCGAGGCCCTTCAGCTCAAGCACGCCAGTGACACGTCCGTTACTCCAGTCACTGTACCACCGGCCCAGGTCGATGCCTCTAAGCTCAAGCGAGCTCAACAAATCGACGATCTGAGCAGGTCAACAGGCGACTTGGCGGTCTATAAATACTACTCTCGCCATGTACACTGGTTCCCCGGGCTTTTCTTCCTATTCTTCGCGGCCGTCAACGTCTTCAGCTCCAGCTTTTCACAAATTTGGCTGAAGTGGTGGACAGAGGCAGGCGGTGCGCGGATTGGCTCATACATGGGCGTGTTCATTGGCCTCGCATTCCTCAACTCATTCTCCATGGCGGCGTATATTTGGGCAATCATCATCAAGATATCCCCTTCGACGGCTCGCAAGTTCCACGCCGTTCTCGTACGAACCGTCATGCATGCCCCGCAGGCCCTTTTTACCAGCACAGACAGCGGCGTCATTTTGAACAGGTTCACGCAGGACATGACCATTATAGAAGGACAGCTGGCCACTGGTGTTCTCGTGAGCGTCACAAACCTCTTTTCCGCGTTGGCCGCTGCAGGCCTCGTCGCAACCGGCTCCTCATACATGGCTGCCACCATTCCGCTTCTTGTGTTTGCCATCTGGGCCTTGCAAGACGTTTACCTTTGTACGTCTCGACAGCTTCGTATACTCGACATCGAAGCGAAGAGTCCTCTGTACACTCACTTTGCGGAGACTGCATCTGGACTAATGACTATCCGCATATTCGCCTGGGCGCAGGCATTCCGGGACGTCAATGTTGAGCTGCTCGACCAGTCCCAGCGACCATGCTACCTCCTCTACTGCATTCAGAGATGGCTTAGCCTTGTACTCGATCTAATTGTGGCCGCTGAAGCAGTTCTCGTTGTCGGCTTAGCTATTGGTATACGCGGATCAACAAGCGCCGGTCTTGTCGGTGTTTCGCTCAACAACGTTCTGTCTTTCAGTGCCGCCCTCTCAAACTTCCTCGGCGGTTGGACCATGCTCGAAACCTCGCTAGGTTCTATTGCGCGTCTCAAGGGCTTTGAAGCAGCTGTGCAGCCAGAAGACAGGGCGGAGGAGTGTGCCGTAGCCACTGCGCAATGGCCAGCGAATGGTGCAATCCAGTTCAATAACCTGAGCGCATTCTACGAAGACAGCTCGTCTGGCGTCCGGGATTTCAGCCTCACAATCGAGCCAGGACAGACTGTTGGAATATGCGGGCGCACAGGAAGCGGCAAAAGCTCCATTATAAGCGCAATGCTTCGCCTAGTAGAAATACACTCTGGCACCATCGTCATCGACGGTATAGACATTACCACATTACCTCGCCAAGTCATTCGCGAACGGCTCCTCGTCGCCACACAAGATCCCCTGATTATCCCAGCTAGCCTTCGAGTCAATATTGACCCCGAAGGCAACGCAACCGATGAAGCCGTATCCACCGTATTGAAGCGCGTCGGTCTTGCCCATCTTGTCGAACGACTAGGCGCGTTTGACCACGAGATCAAAGCCGACGACTTGTCCCGCGGTGAACAACTTCTCCTTGGCCTAGCACGGCTCATTCTCTCCAAGAAAAGCGAGGAGGGCATTCTCCTCCTCGATGAGGCGACGAGTAATTTGGATGCCGACGCAGAAGAAGCAGTACAAAGAGTGCTAAAGCAAGATTTCAAGGCGTACACCAAGATCGTCGTGGCGCATCACCTGCACACCATTCTGGATTCGGATGTCATGGTCGTCATGGAGCAGGGCAGCCTGGTGGAGGCGGGTAGCCCGAAAACGCTCTTACAAAGGCAGGATGGAAAGTTGTCCAAGTTGATGGAATTACAGCTTTAAGTGCATGGTTCTAATATATATATATATATAAATAAATGCTTTCAACATGCAATGTACTGGCCATGTGCAGGTGTATCGAACATTGCACCGATTGGAAAGTGGCTGCATCCAACTACAGCAGATCAGCCAGAACTGGGCGGAAATAGTACCAAGATACTTGGCGCCGCTTACGGTAAAGTCGTCCCGGTAGATTTTTTTCTTTTTTTGCAGACGCATTTTAAATGAATCGGGCGATCGGGGTCGACTTCCCGCTCATGCTACCAAGTCGAAAATGGCCATGTATACACCCTCTTATAAGCTCATCATAAGACTAAGTAACATCCGCCGGTAGTTCTCTCGACCATAGAGCAATACCTTGTATAATTATAGGCTTTACAGCTTTCTCAGCTTCTTACTAGGCTATATTCTTTCTTCTTGTAACCTATCTTTCACCCCCGTAGAATAGTGGTTGAACGCTGTGGGCAGGCCTCTTACTAGACAGGTCGCTAGTTTAAAACCAGCCCGCTGCACTGGATTGCGAGGCGCAGCGGCTTCGTATTCAGCTAAAAAGGGTTTTAAAAAGAGAGTCTAGGCATCTACAGCGTCATTGCGTCAAAGCGTGTCCTTCGGAAGGCGGGGCGACTTACATAATTGCACGGGAACGGTGAATACGGGTACCGTGAATACGGCAGGTCACCGGTACACGCTGGATTTCGAACGCGGCGTAAACACATCTACTTTTACTACAAATTTGCCTCCTGCTCTATCATTTTGCTTGCTGGTCAAAGTGAAGTCTCATCAACCGACAGTTGATCAGCATTCATGATGAGCGAACGACCGCGCCCTGGGACTGCCAATTCCGGCTTCGCTCGAGTCTCCCGCACAGTGACTGCCGACTTGGAACATGTCTTGGAGCAATACAATCACGACTATGATCAGGTACCGGCCCCATTGATCCATCTCGGCGAACATTGGTCTGCCATCTTCAACCCAGATGTCGCTCGCGAGCTCAATGTAGAGCTCGTTAAACAATTCGAACCGCATGAAAGTTGTCCTCTTATGGACGTGAGTTTCTCACCAAACGGTCGATATCTGGCATCGCGAAATTGTGGCGCCGCCCAAATTTGGGATGTCCAGCAAGACTGGAAGAAAATTCACGACTTCTATGATAGTCCCACCTCGACTAGAGGTTTTGGGGGCGAATCCGAATCTGTTCACTTCTCCCCGGACAGCAGACTCGTCGCAACTGGAGGGCAAGAGGGCAACATTCTCATCTGGAATATTGAGAGCCGCTCTCGCAAGCATCGAATTTCTGGCCATGATGACGGTGTAAGGGCTCTAGCCTTTTCCAACAACGGGAAAGTGCTTGCAAGCAGTGGTGAGGATAAAGTCGTGTGCCTCTGGGATGTCGAATCTGCCGACTTGATCAAGAAATTCGCTGTAGAAGGTGCAGTGCTTGACGTGGCCTGGTCACCGGATGACAGTTTACTCGCGGCACCTTCGGGACACGACATCATCATTTGGGACGTTGGTACAAAAAGTGTACTTGGTAGGTTTGAGACTAGATCTCAGGGACGCTCGAGTTTGATAGCCTCGCTCGTATTTTCCCCCAATGGCAGAATGCTTATTTCTGGAGGTTTTGATGGATGGATCAAAGTTTGGTCCTTGGAAGACGGCATCCCAGATAAGGAAGCGCTTCTACTGCAATTACGGGGACAAGAGGTAAGTCGCGCGTTTTCCTGGTACATTCTAATGGGCGACTGATCGAGTATCTAGGAGGTTATCTGTAGTTTGGCCGTCACACCAGACAACAGATGGCTCGTCTCGGGTTCCAAGAATCGCGACCTTGTCTTGTGGGATCTACAGAACGGTGATGCGCAAGTACTAGTGTCGGCGTTTGCGAATTCAGTTACGGGGGTTGATGTGTCTAGAAAAGGAGAGCTGATCGCTACATCCTGCGGGGATGGCAAGATCCGTATCTTTTCATACAGTCCTTACACGTCGCCGGAACCCGAGGTCGCAGCCAAGGCTTACACACCGGGCAGTTTGCGCGGTTTCGATATGCCACTGGGCCATTTTCCCGGACACCATTTTCCCATCATGACCGGAAATGTAGGGGACTGGCTTTCTCCGACACTGTCTATTCGGGAGCTTTGCATGCTCAAGCTCATGGACGAGATTACTGACAAGCCTGACTGGTGGGCCAAGGTTCATGACGCAGACATTGCCGGCCGCTGGAAGGCCGAGGCGCTAGATGCTAAATGGGCTTCATATCGCCGCTACGCGGACTTCACATCCGCCATGGCGGACGCGGTAAGACTGGATAATGCCTATGCGCGCCCCTCAAAGAACAAGAAATTAACGCGCTCATGTTCAGTGCATCTCAGAGCTGCGTAAAAAAGCAGAAGTAACACAAGCATGTGGTTTTGTACCCACATTTGACTACTCTACGTGCGTGATCAAATCTGATTCCATGATGGATGACACACTTGCTAGTGCTCTGAAGTCCTCATCCTTGGTACTCGAACAAGAGCTGCAGGGCAAAGGCTGGCATCCCGGTAGCGACGGCAAGGTACTCGACTTGGTCCATCCCTCCGTTTGCCCCTTGGTGTATGGCAAGTCTCGTGTGCTCACGCCCGGAGAAGTCGTACCTCGCGATACATGCGTGTCAATCATGGGCGCAGGCCAAGTCATCCCCGATCCCGGTAAAGCAGCCAGAAAGGGTGTCCGAGCATATAATTATTTCTCTACTCGCTTCCAGTGGCTGCCGGCTGAGGTGCTCATCACAAATGGAAAGGTCAAGATTGACAGCTACATTAACAACCTCCACCCGCAAGAGCATCCTGGCATTTACTCTACTATTGAAACGCTCATCGAAAAGGCTTTACCGGCCTGGGACGTTGTTTATCGATGGCCAGACGAATTCGCGCATCAGAGGCTAGTCGTGGAGTCTGTCGTGCCAGAGTGCTTGACTCCAGACATCTGCCAGGAAAACTATGGATGCAGCCCCAGCAACCGCCCTTTGGAAACGGACGAGGAACCTCGATCAGACGACGAGGAACCTCAATCAGACGACGAGGAACCTCAATCAGACGACAACGAGGAGTCTGAATCTGTAACCTCGGACGACGACGACGCGGTCAAAAAGATTCCAGAGCATGGTGAAACGTTGGAAACGGACGAAGCACCTCAATCAGACGACGACGATAAGGACTACCTTTCAACCTCAGACGACGATGACGCCGCCAAACAGGCTCCAGAGCGAGGTGAAAGGGATCCCAAGGCAGACCGCAAGATGCGCGACAGTCAGTGGTGGAAACAGACACATCCTCTGCGCCTCCCCAATCCAGCCGATGCTGGCTTCGCACGCGGCATCAAGCCAGATGACATTGCGTCCTCGGAGTTTTTCCTCTGTAAGGGAAAAGGCGCAAAACGGATCCAGGTCATTGTAAAGTTGGCCAATATACATCTATCCCCGGAAAAACCAGCGTACGACGGTGGATTGTGGCACGTCGAAGGCTTGTTGAATGAGCACATCTGCGCCACGGCGCTGTTTTATTACGACAACGAAAACATTACCGATAGTCGACTAGAGTTTCGGTCGGTCGCGAATAGAGAAGACCTTACGGGCGAACTGGACTATACGCAAAACGACTTTGATTCGATCAAGCGGGCGTTCGGTATTGATCCAGAGGGCAGCACAATGCAAGACATTGGTGAGGTCTCGACGCGCCAAGGTCGAGCCATCTTCTTTCCCAATATTCTCCAGCACAGGGTAAGCCCGTTTCGGCTAAAGGACGCCTCCCTCCCCGGCCATCGCAAAATTGTCGCACTGTTCCTTGTTGATCCTGCTATACCAATTATTTCGACCGCCAACGTGCCGCCGCAGCAGCGGGACTGGTGGCGCAATGCCAAAGACGGCGAAGGAGACGTGAAAGGCGAGGGTGGCTCGACTTTGGGCGCGGCAAGCCTGGCTGATGGCTTGATGGACAGTGAGGAGGCAAGTAGGATAATGGAAGAGCTCATGGCAGAGAGAACGATGCATCAGGACAAGTCAAACCACGACTTGCGGGAGCTGGATTGGGATTTCTGTGAGCACTAGGTGAATAGGTATACTACAGCAGAACCCAAGTCGCATGGCGTGCTCGGAACCGCTAGATGGTTTGCGATTCAAATTATAGCGATTTACACAAAGAAGACTCGCCACTCTTGCACGAGGGATGTCAGGGCGACGAAATAGACACATCGTATACTTTTGTCAACTTCTTGACCAGTGAGCTAGAACCAAGTCTTTGACTTTGTCCATTCATTCATTTTTTTAGTTCATTTATACTTTCTTTTTGGGCAATTTTTGGCGGCGTTCATCCTACTCGCCGTCAATTTTGACTACTCCAGCGCTGGCCAGCCAACCGGACGTCTCGCAACGCCGGCCGCACGTCTACTCATATAAAAGATACTTCTTCCGAATCGCCCGGAACTCATTTAGCCTGGGCGTCCACTTGTCCCGTATCTGCTCTGGTGTCATGTTTCTCTCGAGACTCTCTCTTACTAATGGAGAACCTGCCAGCACATCGATGTTGTACTTGTTTGAGCGTGTGTTGTAGAGGAAGCCAAATGACTGATTAGTGGACCCCATATTCGATGTGCTGCCGTTTGCAAACAATTTCCTCGCCGTGTAGAGTAAATTGACGCCAATAAATGGCGCATCAAAGTGCTTCAAGTGACTGGATTCACCTTTCAGTTGCATGTACACCTGCAGGCCGCACACATTCTCGCCTGAGAATTTGGAGGTTGTTGGAGTGAAACACTGAAAGCGATAATTCGTATGAGGAATGTTGAAAGAACGCATAGCATCGACCCAGGATTCGTTCGCCCAGGGCGCCCCAAGCAGTTCAAAAGGACGCGTCGAACCGCGACCCTCGGACATGTTTGTCCCCTCAAACATGCAAGCACCGCCATATATCATGGCCGTTTCAACCGTGGGCATATTTGGGGAGGGCAATACCCATGGTAAGCCAGTATCCTCAAAGCGCATCGAGCGTCTCCAATTCTGCATTGTGATGACTTCGAGATCCAGTCGGGTTTGCGCATTGGCAGTGGCTGCAATCCACCCTTCGCCAACGTACAATTTGGCAAGCTCGCCTACTGTCATACCGTGTACTTGAGAGATGGAACGACGGCCAACGTAAGAATTCACGAAGCTCTCATCGAGCACGGGGCCAAATGCATTGTAGCCGGCAATTGGATTGGGCCGGTCTAGCACCATGACAGACGTATTGGCTATATTTGCTGCAACCATGAGGTCATACAGCGCCCATATGTCTATAAATCGAATGAGTTTCTCCGTTCATGATTCAACTCCCGCAACTGATGCAAGGAGGAATATGATCCACTCACAAGTGTAGAAACGGGCCCCCACGTCTTGAATGTCATATAATATCAGGTCCGCTCCGGAGTCTTGTATATAACTGACCAGCGTGGACGTATTGGCATTATATGCGTTGTATACAGTCAATCCTGTTTTCGGATCGATAAAGGTGGCCTGGCCGGCACCAGCCTGCGAGGTACCGCGGAACCCGTGCTCTGGTCCCAATATACCCACCAAGTTGACTACTTTGGACGCAAACATTACATCAACGCCCAGATTGAGCTCAGGTGTAACCCCGGTGGGATTCGTGAGGAGTAGAACCTTGCGGCTCGCAAGCTGTGAATAATTAGATGCGATCAAGACATCGAGGCCGGTCTTTGTTTGGCGAAATGTGCTATTGGTTGAGCCGGCAGACGCCTGCACCGCACCAATCGTGGCTGCTAATAGAGTGAAAAGTTTCATGTTTTCTTCTTAGTGCGCTGTGGTTTCCAATGGGAATAGAAAATCTGCCAAGTTGTACGGTCTGTATTTGAGCAACTCGCATAGTATAGTTTCAAACTCTAACTTGCGAGTACATTACTAATCAGACAACTCGGTAATAGCTGTCGGACCTTCGACGTCAACGACAGCTCACTAAATGAATGCGATCCTTGTCAACTACCCCAAGCAAATACGATTAACTAGTACATTCACACTAGTGCGCATTGTGATTGCTCGGATGTGGTTGAGTGGCTGGCCGTAGGGTGCTAGATTGGCCGCAACCTGCAACGGGTTTTGACGCTAAGAATGGCGGGATCCGTCGGCGGACCGGCTATCATGATAAGCCGCGGCTAACGGTTGAGGCGTAGGGTCGTAAATGTATTCCCCCGCTCGTGACGTCGTTGAAAACAAGTAACAGAATTATCAGCTCTGGCCTAATGATTTGCATCAGACCTCATCGAGATTTGATGACAGTCCCACGTATCCAAGACTATCAGGCCCTTCCACGATGTGCCCGTGTGCAGCAGCCTGTCGTGCCCACACAGAAATATGCTGGGACGTGTTTGAGATGGGATCAGACGTCGCAGCTGCTGGGGAATGTTGGAGGAAGGATGCGGTGGGCTAGTTGAACAGGTATTTCGACGAGCAGACGAAGAAGCGGCGAGTGATTTTAACAAGCAGGTGGTAATAGTTAACACAAGCGTCGCATCTTGTTGAGTATTGAAAGATAAGATAGGCTGCATAGCAAGACTCTAATTTGCGGCACATCTTGCCCGGCCTATTTTGGGGGTCCATTTCTCGTATAGCGGCTGTTCCAGATGTGCATCTTGAAAAGTAGAGTGCAGTTGTACACCAAGTGCAACCTGAGTGAAGAGTTTGAATCGTGGAAATAACTTGGTCTTGGTATGATGGTTGTAGAATGTTGTCTGATCTTACTGTAAGCCCGAACCTACTCCTTGACAATTTTTGATAGAAAGTCAATAACGTCCCACTTAAAATCTTTCGAACTCACTTGAAGTGCGGCTGCCATGGAGACGGTACTTCTCCCTGGTAACAATTTTACTAGCCAAAATGAGAATTAAACTGCCCTTTAATAGACTTCGAGACTGCCCTTCATTTTCGAGATTTTGGCAACCCCAAGTTTCAGCTGCAATTGTTGCCAAGCGGGATACCAGTTCTTGTTCACGTCATCTTGATTTCGAAACGAGCTCTGGTCATCCCCCTTTCTTTGTGAGGAAATTGGGGGCTATTGACCTACGTACCCACTCACAGGCTCGACTCATCCGACAGTGTGACGTTGCTTTGGAAGGGATCTGATAAGTCGTCCGCTTGCATTCAGCCAGTCGGCACTCATCCGACTTCGGTTCTTCGACCGGGGGTTGTCTCTCGGAACCTAGCGGAATACTTGCTAGTTAGATTCCGCTTGACCCGATGCACCGAAGCCAGATAAAATGACAAGAGTTTAAAGTTCATCTGATCATGTAAGGCTATCTAGAGTAAATAATTGAGTAGTTATAAGCGGCGGTTGAGAACCATGTAAATACCAAGGTAGCGTATTGTACTAACTATGGAGCTGTCAGCTCTGCACAGTAAATGGTATGATAGATACTACGCCTTGTTACTATGTTATAGCCTTTGCTAAGCCACAAAAATCATCTTATTATTATCGGACGAGCCCTATCCTATAATAATAATGTTTACTTTACCAGACAGATCCTCTACCAAGTCGTAGATATATTTCATAAATTCTATCCTGACTATTTGGGGCTGAGTGGCGCTACGACCACTCCCTGCCTTCGCGCTTCGACTGATCGCCTGTCGTAATCTTGTTCTGACAGGCTCCACGAACGCCTACCGTACCGGAGCAAAGCGCCTGAGTCATGCTACATGTTCTCTGATTTATTATTATGCATCTTGGCCGTTTAAATCCGTCAAGAGTGGGTTTAGTGGAACCTTGTCGGCATTACGGATACAAGGTGCAGCAATAGCCGTTTATGCATTCCTCGCTTGCGGCGTGTACAAAATAATCATTGCGCAGCCACTTACTATTATACACCAAGTCTATATGTGGGTGGTTTCGGTTAGAAGGGCTGCTAAATGGCAACAGAGTTTGAGTATTCAACCACAGAAGGTCACTTGTCAGCTCTGACAAACCAGAGCACACCGCAACCAGCCTGCCAAGTACCCCCTTTATACCTACCTACAGAGGAACTCTCGCTCAGTACACGGCTACCTTCCGGCCTCTTCACAGGTCTTCTTCGGTGCTTTTTCGGAGACGTTTTCAGGGCACATTTCAGGGCTCTAGCAGGCGCTGCTAGTATGGTGTCCGCACCTGCCTGACAGGCTTTGGCTCTTTAGAGGCTCAGGCAGGCGGCTGGGAGGCATGCGTACAAAGCTGCGAGAATTGAATAGTGGTGACTTCGGGTGATTAAGTGACTTCTGCTAATAAATGTCAATCTCGTTAATCCGTAGGCACTCATCAGTGCCTACCAGACCACACTAGGCTTAGACTGTGTTTGAACAATCAAATTATACTGTTGATTTAAGAGCCCTCTTTGGTGAGAGCGTCCACATCATATTCTCTGGCATATTTGGCTTGATTCATGTGGAACGTTGCCGGCCACTCATTGGCACAAAGAGTACGTCAGCCAACGAACCCTACGTACCACCCGGTCACCGTGGCTGATTTTGACAGCTTTTATTAGTTCCTATTATATAGATTGCTTTCACCTTAATCTGCCGAGTTCAATCTTGTATGGCCTGAAATTGCACGATTTATGAATCAGGGGTACCAATAAGTGGTTGTGCCAAGGTAATACCCAAGTTCGACCCGTCAAATAGATTATTTCTCTTGCATATATATTCACGTCGCCTCCTGGCATGCAGTTTGGGAGTTTTCCCTTGACAAGAATAACTGCCGCTTCTTTCTTCTTTTTTTATATTTCTCTATTACGAATCTGCAACAATGAAAACTGCTGTTGGTGTTGTTTTCACGGCGGCATTGGGCACTGCCTTGCCCCATGTTGATAGGTCAACTACGACACTTTCCTCCCGCGAGACCGATGCGACCAATGAGTCGAAGCTCCCTTGGATCGTTTATAAAGGCACCTATGGCCCCTGTATGGAAGCTGTTCACGGTGATGCTGGCCGTGAGGCAATCGAGGAAGGTTGCGGGACTGAGGGATTCTGCGATTTATTGAATCCGGTATACGGTCCCAAAAACCTCAAACGGTTGTCAGAAAAATATGGCTACGCGAACAACACGGAATGCTACGCTGCCCATGGCAAGATCCCTTGGGTTGAATACAAGGAAGACTATGGCGCCTGCATGCAAGCTGTCAACTCCAATGCTGACCGTGAAGACTTCGAGGAAGCCTGCGGCACTGAGGGATTCTGCGACATGTTCAACCCAGAATACGGCACCGAAAGTCTGAAGCGAGTGTTGGAACATTGGGGCCAATATGGCTACAAGACGAACACGGAGTGCTTCGCTGGTCACACCAAGAAACCTTGGACTGAGTGGAAGGACCATGGCGCCTGCCAGCAAGTTGCCTACTCAAGTGTTTCTCGCGAGAAATATGAGGAAGGTTGTGGCACTGAGGAATTCTGCGATTTGTTCAATCCGGATTACGGCACCGACAGCGTTAAGCGAGTGACGGAACGATATGGCTACGCAACCATCGCGGACTGCATCGCGGACCATGAGCAAAGCCTTAATTCGCCATACAGTACACGCCAAGTCAACACTCATGGCTAACAAGCCGCTTATCACAAGGGTGTCGTATGTGCCCGGGCTCGTAGCGGTGAGAGTCTAGTGTGGGCGGCTGCTCATGCCAGGAAAGGGTTGGGGGCGTTTCGCAACATTCGCAGATAGCGGTATTGATGGGAACACTCTCAACTTAGTTATAAAATTAATATAATTGCTATTGCTACCAATCACGTGTTGTGCATGATGTGATGTACAGCTATTGAATGAGTATTGGCCGAATACCAGACAACCCATTCACAAGAGCCACGAAGTTCACAATAGGACGAAGGTTACGGCCTATCACTCCAGCCAGCGTCCCAGAGCAGCTGTGCTAATTATTACCTCAGCAGTTACCGAAGTCAACACACGCTGATGTTGCCATCCCCTGTTCAGCGCTGTAGACGCGCCAACATCACCGATCATGTCAGCTTACGCTTATCAGTGCTCGGCCAGAAGCCAAGATACTGGGTGTTTGACGACATCAAATTTCTGCAAATTAATGGGTCAAGATGGAAAGCAGTCAAGCTTCACTTTGAAGTAACCTAGATTAGCAACTGAGCCTTATTGGCTGCACAGTCACCAAGCGTAACCAACAAGGGGAAGTGAGGTACACATAGTCGAGGCATAACTAATAGGCTTCTATTGAGTAACTGCATCTGTAGCTGAGTATTTGAGCAGGGCGAAATTTTCAATCGCAGAAAAGTTTGGGCGCCGCAATCAAACAGACTTTGCAAATCCAATGCGGGAGTTGGTGGTGTCATAGACAGAGTAATAGTGCTCCAAGAACTTCTGCCCAATGATTGTGTCAGGTGCAGCATTGCCGTATTCATCGATACCGTTTCCACCGTCGCCGATCCAAGCGTAGTAATAAGACGGATTGAAGCCATACAGGTTTGCATACTGGTCCTTGGGGACCAAGTACTGGTCAGGGGTAAGATTGTACGTCGTGGAACCAAGCGTGATGCTGAGAGAGGGTGAAGGCTTCTTGGAGTAGCGAACAAGTTTACTGGCCGCGTCATAAACTCCACCAGACGCAGTAAGGAAGGCCTTGTAAGCAGCATCGGGTAGGAGAATGAGGGTGGTGCCGGTGTCAACAATGCCGGCATTGGTGTTGCCAAGTTTCTTGGAACCATACTGAAAGCTCGCCGAAACGCCCCAGAAGCGGGCAGCACCACCAGACTTCTGAGTCGGGACATAGGAAATTTGGCCAGAAAATTTCGTGCTGTCGACGCCACCGAAAGTCAGCTCGCCGTTGACGTCGTTGTTGTCACCTCCAGCCTCGGGATGGAAATAGACACTGAAGACCTCTTCTGGGATGAGTTTGTTCTTGAAGAGATTGTTCAGAAACGTAGGAACGGTTGTCTCATCTGAAACAGTGCCTTGGGTCAACGCCACTGGACCAACACCGAAAATGCCGTCGACACCGCGGTTGAATCCATGACTCTCCGAAGCAACGCCAACTCCCTGCGCTGCCACGGAAAGACCCGCGACGGTAACGGAATCGAGATATTCCTCGCCTTCGAATCCTCCAGTTCCATAACGGACCCCAACCGAGTGGCCAGTATCCTGGCTGTTGATGCCTGGCTTATAGGCCGTATTCGCCCCGATCCACGTATTGGACGCTTTTGAACCAATTAGTTCCAATTGCTACAGGTTGCAGGTAGGCGAATGCTTACATCCAGTATCAACTATAAGCTCATAGGTGCCAGCCCCGACGGTCACGTTCGCAACGTAACTCACAACCAGATTTTCGGCTGGTCCAGATTTCGGGCCACTTGCCTTGTCTTCACCGGCCCCAAAACTGGCAAGGCGAGCCTTTGCGTGCTCAGCAAGCTCGCTTGCTGACTTGGCGCGATTGACTTGCTTCAGCTGCAGCGTAGCTATGCCGCTTTGCTGCTGGACCGGGGAAGCCAGTACGGATGTTGCCGTAGTGAGGGCAACAAGAGCGGAGAAGTGCATTTTGGTAATATTTTCGATGAGATTTGGAGAGCGAGTTTGTGACTATGTGTGAGAAGCTGCTTGAAAACAATCTGAACGAGATAGGGACGGGGCAGCCAGTCTTATATGCACGGAGTTGTTGCACGCCATGAGAAGACAGCTTCCTCTGTTACATTCGCGGTGATGATGCCATTCGACAAATGACGAACAAACTCGCTCGTATTAGCCAAGTGATACATGTTGCCAGCTAACTAGACTGTGAATAGCAGTTGGTTAACCATGTTCTTTCAAGTTTGGTAAGTAGAAGACGCTGAGTTGCCAAGTCGTTTTTAATAATAACAGCGCTAGTCCTAAATTTCGGTTGATTATGATGCATTATTACTATTTGCATAAGTTTATACTTTACACACATAGAACCAGTGTGAAGGCGAGGAACGAAGGTAGATATATCGCGGATATACCGGCTCACTTTAGCGAGCGACTTACTACTTTTGTTATCGCGGCCTTCCTCGCTGGGCTTAGCGGCATCCACCTACCTCAGTGTCTCGCCGCTTTGCGTGACCGCTGGCAAATCTTTCTCTATTTTCTCTTCTTACCTCTATACGAGAAAAAAAACTGAATAATGTGGGTAGCCTATACCGACGCTCTATTCGTGAAGCTCGCAGGGTCTGTGTACAACAGAAAGCAATGCAGAAATACGAAGCTGCGTTGGATAACATTGAGAAAATGTGCCGCATATCCGTAGAGTTGGGATGATTCACGAGGCATGAGCAGGTGCGCACATAGCCGATGGCTTAACTTCCATGATGGAGACTGCAAAGAGAACTTCTATCCTATCATGTTTAAAAAGACAAACTTCAGTTATCCTCTTATAGAAAAAAGACAAAAACTTTATTTTCAATTAAATTAGCATCACTTAATGATGGTTAAGCATTCGCTCTGATCCGCCAGTACTACATAGCCGTAACCAGCTATTGTGTTCCCGGGTATAAGCCCAGATAAACCAGTACAACTGCTCTTAGAGCAGCCGGGCACGATTGCATGTGCAGATACAATACAGTTAAATAAAAGCTTGGCCATTGTGAGCCTCTGCTAGTATCGCTGCTTTTGTAGTCACGAAAGCGGTTGTTTGAAGCCGTTTTCGCCAAGAGAGGGCAGGGCTGAAGTTGGGGGCACCCCAAGTCCCTGCTGATCCGGAGATATCTACCATGTGCAGTCGAGGGGGGCTCCAGGCAGAGTCGTCTTAGACTATAATCGCGATTTTTATTATAGTGTAGCTGTAAATAGAAGAAACTTAGGTCCGCGTAGTATCTTTTCCTTCTACTTCTAACCATTTTATACAACGCTAAATCCGCGGCTCCAACTAGGCAGTTGTCCCTACAGTATTCCACAGTATTCCGATGGGCGCAAGAATATCATTATCATGAATTATCTGAGTACTCTCTAGATAATAGTAATTGAAGGTCAGGCTCATCCTTGTAGCGATCCAAAGCCACTGCTCTCCACTCGTTCCAGTCCATTCCATTATCCACTCCTACCGCTTCGCGAAGACCACTAAATAAACCAAGGAACCCATCCCAATCCACGAGATGATAACCGCAGCAGAATGCAAATCTATGTCGTAGTCGGCCATTCTGAACAACTTGCGCCAGCTCTTCTTGGCCCTTCTCTTTGAACAGGCGGGCTAAATAAAGCTCGTCATCGCCTATGCAGTTTTTACCATCATAGAAATCTGCCACAGGCAACAACGCAATCGGCGAATTAAAAGCATGTGATGATGGCGCAGTGTGAGCCCACTCCCAGTCAACAATGCCAGTAATTTTGTACTCTCGTCAACCAGAATATGGTCTCCTTTGTCGTCTGCATGTTTCAAATAGAAATCGCCCTTGTTCGACGAGGGAGGTGCCACTAGCGGGACCAAGTCCAGCAAGAACCGGTGAATGAGGTAGGCATCAACTGGCCGGTCGGTATAGGCCTCCTCTTGTATGATCCCATCTATCAGCAATCTAAGCGAGGACTTGTGGCAATCCTCCATAGAACGGAACGGCCCAATGGTACGCATGTCCGATTGTAGGAAGTTTGTCAGTGACTCCTGGGCAAACGGGCCTACTCGTGATTGTCCAGGGTTATCCAGAGAGCCGAGATCTTGGAAAGGGTACTTGCGGAGCTCAATAAGGATGCCAGATATTTGGTCAATTATCTTCCGCCTTTGTTGCTCATTGGCGAGGGACCGTCTCAGCGATTTGCCAGGTAACTTTTCCATGAGAATAAAGCCGACGCCAACAGGGTTTCCAGGTTGCTCTAGAGCGTAGTCGAATATCTTTGGGGCGGGGACCCTAGTTTTCTCGAGAAATAAGAGCGTGGCCACCTCGCTCTGGATAATGTAGTCTCGCAGTGCCGGAGGCGGTGACGTAGCGTTGGACCTTCGGATGCGTGCCAGCCATACGACCCCATCTTGAAATCGGATTTCAACATGATAGTTCATGCCCCCCATGACAGCGCTTCGTGTCGTTTTGTCATATCGCAATGGCGCTATGGAGCATGGCATGCCAGATCGCAAATGTGTAGCTCGTGCTTCAAGAGCGGCTGTATGGATCTTGTTGATCAATTGAGCTACTTCACGTTCTTCCGCCCGTCGGGCAGCAGGATCATAAGCAACCGCATCCTACAACTTGGCTAGTCAGTGCATCCCACAAAGTGACTGGTCAGTCGCGGCCATTCAGACAAAAAGCAGAAAACATACCACCCACCGAGGACAGGAATGAAACTTTCGTTGCAGGTGTCGAGAGCACAAATGGCGGTTGCAGAGTACGCAGTCACCGAGTGTGCGAACTGCTGACCTGTGGCAGCTTTCGAAATCGCACTGCCACAGGGGCATGGCTGAAGGTGTCGAAGCGGGCAGTGGCAAAATCTCGAGGCAGTACCATTGAATTTTGGCTCGATGGAAGCCTTTTGTTGTAATCAGGGATGTGTGGCTTTGTGTCACGGCTTTATTATCAGCGTTGTGATTAATTTGGTGCACGGATACACGTGCCACACACCCACCCTCTAGGTAGGTGCTAGTGGCGGCTACCATACACCTACGGCCACGATATAACTACTTATAAAACAAATCTTGGAATAAAAAAGAAACTTTAATAGCTAAAATATAAATCGTATATATTAAAATCTATTAGCAGATTGACTATGTAAAATTGAAGATTTCAAGGCTGTAGTAGACGTAGATGTAGGTAAAACGAATGGAGTTGGCTTGCACTGGCATTCACAACCAAACTTTGCTATTCTCTCGCAAAGCGTATCAAGCTCTTCAGAGGCCAGTGTTGTATCATCTTGAGATCTGTACGAATAAGGGCTTAGTTTTGATGAAGATATCCTTGGTAATAATTCTCTGCGTAGCGTACGCAACTTGGCCTAATCATCATCACACCCAATTAGGGAATTAATCAAGCCTCGTTGCACCACGGCATTCTGCGCACCTTTATTTGATCCACGGGGGTCACGTTAGGACTGCTATTTCCTCTCTCCGCAGATGCAGATTTTCTGACGTGGCCCGAGGCCGAACATGCCTGCGGTAACAAAGCCGTTCGCCATCGCTGACATGTCGCCGACGATGACGAGGATCACGGTGGTAGTGACAAACATCACTTTTGGAAGATGAACTATTGAAATAAGAGGAGAGACTGGAAGATGATTGAATTAATGCCTTTGCATTTGGAAGCCACGTTGAATTATACACTTGGAACTGCAAGAATATGTGGATGGTAGGAGAAAGTGCTGCAATACAAGGGCTAAGGCAGGATATGCATACACAATGCAATCATATTCAGTACGAGGTATTTTAGAGATTGAGCGACGGCTGAACCGAGACAAGATCTACCGTGATACAACAGGCAAGGCAAGTCATGCATCTTATTGGCCAGATTTAAATAAGACAGATAATAGAAAATGTGATTGCAGAAGGCAAGAAGGCAGATGTTCTTTTCGAGCTGACCTCGCATGTTAACCATAAAACGCAAATCCACTTACAGCGCGGGTTTCCTTGTTTCGCATACAACTGATAACACTACTCAGTAATTTACTTTGTCATCATGGACTTACATCATGGTGAGACTATAGCGTCGCTATCATTGTCGTAGAGGCGTTTGGGCAATATAAAACATGTCCACAGGACACAGTTGGGAGTACAACCTTTTCTGACTCAACCGGGCTGTGGCTGAGTCGTGCAGGCACATGGCTTCACAATGACAAGGGCTGTCTAGAACCACGGCTTGATGCTGTCTCATACTGTCGGCATATGAGACACAAGGACTATCAGTAGTATGATATTTTTACGCAAGTATATTTGCGTAGGCGATGAAGCGTCCACTTGGCAGCTGTTCGGCAGACAAGGCCTAAAAACAGCCAGACTACTACCAGTAAGGCTGTACTGTGAACATCGAATAAATGCGGCTGACTGAGATTCAGTGGCTTTGTTACAATTAGTCGTCCAATAGTATACTCGTTAGAGTTCCATGATTGATGACGACGAGCCCAGCATGCATCCAGCAAGGCCTCGATCTTGCTCTTTTATGTACCCCGCAGACATGACGCTACCCCGCAGACATGACGCTACCCCGCAGACACCGACGCACTTCTTTCACGCTTTTCTAAGCAGCAGTTTAGAAATTGGATTGATGAGGTAGAAACGGAGCGTCTTTTTGCTGTGATCCCCAATTTAGAACCGAATCCAAGGCGAAGCGCGTCACAAAGCGCACATTAACACAGCATCTGAATGAGAATGGGAATTACAAGGCAGTTGAATAGAAAGACGTCTTGCACGCTGCGAATCTTGGCCCTGTTATGCTTCTTTGAATAGCCGCTCTCTGTTATCTTCGTAAAGGTCAGCTATGAAAGGTTAGTTGATAGTGTTGCGCATCAGCTGGCTGAATGCCGGTGGCTATTCCGGCGGCGGTTGGGTATAAGCCGCTGTCTGCCGTTGTCGCCTACGGTGGAGATTTTGGACAAGGCCATTTTGCCCATGGCTGTACTTCTTTACTTCTTTCAGAACAGATTCTCTGGTACTGCATATTCAGCTGGCCACGATTGCACAATCACATGAGACAGTGATTAGGTCTTATTTTCTGTCAGTAATAATTGTCCTATCATGTCCACTTTCGGAATGTCCGCTCAACGTCTGGTCTTGAGCCCGCAGATTCGCCCCCGTAAAACTGCGTTCTAGGCCTGTCTTAATATTCGTCAGCTACGTGAACCGGCAGAAAGAAGGAGAAAACAGCACGAGGCAGGCAACAGCCCTTATAAAAAGTCACATATCGATGCCCAGCAGAATCCAAGGTCAAAACAGGTATAAAATATGGGACAATTCCCATTGTCCTGGGTGTCTATTGTCCATACCATGTCCACTCTATACTGCCTTAACAGCACTGGTTGTATGAAGTACCTGAAGTCTTTTACTCTATTATTATCATCTCAAATATGCGCTTCTTCCAAGCTGCCAGCCTCCTGCCGCTAGGCATAAGCCTAGTAATCGCCCAGGCGCCCGGATTTTGCTACTGTCCTACGGGCCTCGCCTGCTCCGGTAACACCCCCCAGTGCACAACTGACAACCTGGGAGCCACCATGTGCTGCGCCTCGGGCCAAAGGGCCATCAACGGACAGTGTTCTTCTCGGTTCGATAATGTTTGCGCCGACGGAGTTACTGTTTGCTCTGGAGACACCCCTCAGTGCACCATCAATGTCAGCGTGTACGTCGACACCAGCGGCGGCGCTGTCAGCAACACGGTGTGCTGTCCCGGCGGCCATAAGGCTCTAAATGGTAAATGTTATCCTGGAGCTGCGAAGCTTATGCCGTGCTACCAGGATAATATACCTTGTGACTTCAGCCAGGGTTACTATTGTGCTTGGAATGAGGGCAATGCGGACTCAAGGTGCTGTAAATTGAATGAGTACCTTGGAGGTAACGCGTGCGTGAGGAAGCCATAAAGTTGAATGGTATTACTGCGACGCAATACCATATAGTAAGGTATAGCTTAGCTCAGGCTTGGCGTCTACTTTAAATATATAAAGAGGGGCTTGCAGTCGAAGTTGTCGGATGAGCTCTCCACTTGTAGTTTAAGCTTGGAACTGTCTTTGCTTGACGTCTATGAAATTATTTGTAAACCAGTAGCAACATTGCAGCGCATCGCTGAGGTCTGCAAAGGCAGGCAGGTCAGAAAGATACACATAGCATACCTCGGACCGCTCATACTAGCGATACATGCGAGTTGAGGGCCTCGGTCAGCTCTGCGCCGCTGGTTTGGTCAATTCAGCATGTGTCAACCCAGACATAACTGATGCCCTCCGCTGCAGCGAGCCTACATGATGCGTCAATCTTTCGAAAGCCTTCTTTAGATTTTAATAATGGGTCTTTGGCCTTGCCCAAGTAAGAGACTTCGTCCTCTCCCCATGTGTGCGAGAGGGTGGCGTACGAGGTATGTTTCGCCGTGTAATCGCTCGAATGAGCCGGCGTGGGTGTTGCTGAGCCTCATGCCGCTGCACGTGAAGGCAAGGAGTAGATTAATTTTCATTTTGTTGCATTTCGTCTGCGCCCAATTCTCTGTTTGCCAAATACTTTCGTGTGAGGTTGCCATGGGGCGCTTGGCGACTAGTAGCAACGGATGGTGCTCGCTGGACCAGCACTCATAGTTCCCTAAGCACGCATTCGTCTCGCTGCTGCCACACCAAAAGACAGACGCCTTTGTGTTATTGTCTCTTATATGTCTAACAGCTGCCTCGTTCACTAGATTGGCCTCGAGCGCTGCAACGCTCCATGCCATTGTTTGCCATCTTGCGTAATGAAGATCCGTAGCGTAACGCTGAGGCTAACAAGGCGGCCTATGACGATACCATGGCTTGATCGGCTTTGGATAGTATTGAGGTCGTTAGAAACTAGATATGAAGTGGTGGGCTTTTCGCTGCCTCGGCTTACCTGCCCATCATAGGCAGCCCCGAACCATTATACTTGCGTGCTTCCTTTGCAAACGCATCATTATCGTCCCTGAAGCCAGGTATGTAGAGGACGGTTGTAACTCTTAGGCCGAGAGGGATTGTTGTGGCAGCAAGCGCAAACGGCGTCAGCTCCTAGTTATAAACCCCAACTAAATCGAAATACTGCGCCGTAGAATTGGTGCCGCGCGCCAACGGCATTAGACACCAATGTAATACGTTGCGGCGCTAACTTGTACGCATAATCGCAAAGTGACTATGACGCTGCCATGGTCAGCTGTGTGAAGAAAACGGCTTTCTCTTGATGAAAGACTAGGCTTGGAAATCTGCGACGCTTTCAAAGGGGGGGTCCTTGGAGGGCTAATCAAGAGTTTCGTAAAGCGACCGAAGATGGTTGGTAGAGCACGGCGGCCAAGGAGGTGTATTAAGAGAGGACGGCTTGCAATAGATAGGGGGAAACATGTACGAAATAATTGTCGTGCAGGTTTGCGTGAGCAGTCACGATATATACTTTAGAGATCAAGCCTGCGACAACATGGTACCAGCATCAAGTTAGTGGATGATCTTTAGTGAGCCAATTCTACTCGCACGTTTTTTTCTTCATGGAGGAGAACAATGTAGTGGCGGTGGCGTGGGAGGCGAAAGGTTATTTTACCAAGCGAGACCAAGTTTTCCGTCCTGGTTACTTCGTTCTTTACCGAGCTAGACCAAGATTCCGTCTTCGTCGGCACGTGCCTGTATCTGGGAAATTTCTAGACGCTCACAGAGCCGCATCAATTGGGAGAACCAAAAGGATGCCCCGATTAGTCGGTGAATGGAAAAGACGGCCACCACCGCGTGACAATGCTGAGATGCAGGCCGGGTAAGCAGAGTCTGTGAGTTCCCGCCAAGCACAGACTGCCATGCACAACTCAACCTTGTCAATTGCGCCACCGGTGATTGGGTATGTCCCCGCGAAAAGCTCAAAGGCATCGGCTCCAGAGTCTGGAGTCGGGTTCTCCAGGGTCGGCTGTGCAACTGTCGCTGGAGTCTACGTCCCCGCAACTGCGCTTTGACTCTTTAAGTTGACCCGCTCTGGGGAGATCAGTGGCGGGGAAGTTTAGTGTGCGTGTATTATAAAAGAAGAAAGACGGCAGAGCTTCTTCTCTGGTGTTGTGGAGAGACTGAGCAAAACCTGGTTGAAGGTGGCTGCATCAGATGCGGCCGAGGTGTTGATGGTTGAGCCGCATCCGCTCAGAGACAGGTCAAAAAACAACGCAACGACTCGGTTTTCTGAAAGAAAAGAGGCTTGCAGAGGCGCATTAGCTGCTGTTAGGCTATATAGTTTGATAGTAAGAATTTTGCACTGGTGGAGGAGCTAGGCTTTCCATCTGTCATACGACTGGGCAGCGGACGGAGGTGGTGCGGGGAGCTGGCCGGTGTGGCGTCACCAACTCCCCGCATCTCGGCTTCCCCAGCTCAAAAGTTGCTGCACTCCAGGTTACAATCCAGCTGCTGATGAGCGGGTTCAATAGTTCGGCCTGCCATGTGTGGGCACTCCAGCATCTTCCCCCGCAACGCACATGGCCTGGAGCAGCCAACCAGGATGCCCAGACGACGCCATCCTTGCCCTTCCAGGCTGGCGAGCCCCTCAAAAGTTGCTCCAAGTGCCCATCCACGCTGCTACCAAGCCTCGGCACTGACATGCACCATCGCAGAGCCCAGGCTCTTGAACCTTTCCATCTCGTTGTTGGCCCGGGGCCGGACCCCAGTCGCTGGAACTGCCCTGCTTGGTATAAGGCCCAGGTCATGCCCATCCCCCGTCAGTCGTCGCTGCGGAGTGATGCTCTTTTGGCCAGAAAACTTGTGTAGTAACATTGTACGCTGTACCAGTTGAGGCGAGTCTTTGCTCCTCTCACCAAAAAAAAAAAAAAAACTACCTCACCATGGCACAAGTCATCTCCAACTACCCGGCGTCGCTGCCCACGCCTCCGACCACGCCCACCAAGATGCCAGTCCACACGCCCAAGGCCGGGCCTCAGGGCTTCATCGGCAACCTGAGCCAGGCACAGGAGGCCAAGCTGCGCGCCCTCTGGGCGATTGCGTACAAGTTTGTGGAAATGTGCGAGGCCGACGACAGCTTCCGGGACGCCGTCACGCTCGAGGAAAAGTTTGTGCCGCCCGCCATGAAGCCCGGCGCGGCGCAGCAGCAGAAGAAGCCCTCCAAGTTGAGCCGTGCCACACGCCAGCAGCAGCAGCAGCATCCCGTGCTGGTGCAGGAGCTGCTGTCGCTGCTGCCGACCCAGGAGCGCAGCATGGACAAGCTGGCGGCCGCGGCGCTCGACGCGCTCGACTACTGGACGCCGCACATGTTCCGCATCACGCTGCTGCACACGGTCAAGCAGGAGCACCCGGACGAGCTGGCGCTGCGCTTCCTGCGCCAGAGCGGCTGGGACGTCATCCTGGCGTGCAAGAACATGGGCAAGACGATTTACTGGCGCACCATGGAGGCCGCCATTGACGACGACATCCTGCGCCTCGGCGAGGGCGGCGCCGCCGAGGACGAGAAGAACGGCCAGGGCCACGCGCGCACCCTCGGCGCCGAGTTTATGAAGCTGCTGCGCTCCGGCAAGGGCTTCCTCCACGGCAACGACCGCCAGGACCGCCCCGTCACCTACGTTCGCGTCCGCCTGCACAAGCCCGGCGAGCACAGCCCGGAAAGCATGGAGCGCTACATCATCTACCTGCTCGAGATGGCGCGCCTGTCCCTGCGGTACCCTGTCGAGACTGGTGTAAGTTGACCCTGGCTTGTGTTTTTTTTTTTCGTTTGGGCTTGAATTCTAGGGCTCGCTTTGCGACATGATGCTAACTTTGACCTGCCAGACTATATTTCTCGACATGAGCCACTTTCGGCTAAAGAACTTTGATCTAGATCCGCTCAAGTTCATCCTCAAGTGTGCTGAACAGTACTATCCGGAATGTATCGGCCTCATCATCGTCCACAAGGCCCCATTTGGAACCAAAGGTGAGCCATCATGGATCAATCAGAAACAAGCCCGACATGTATTAACAAAAACTTTCTCTTTAGCGCTCTGGAAGCTCATCCGCCACTGGGTCAGCGCAACCATTGCCGACAAGGTCAAGTTCACCAAGAGCAGAAAAGACCTCTTCAAGTACATTGATCCCAGCCAGGTTCTCAAAGAGCATGGTGGCCTCGACGACTTCAAGTACGAATACCAAGAGCCCATTATGGATGAAAACTTCAAGATGCAAAACACAATCACCCGCAACTACCTGCTCCTCGAGCGCCAGATGCTCGTGGAGCAGTTTGAGGACGTCACCAAGGAATGGGTCATGAATGCGCAGGGCACAGACCGGGCCGCCGAGGTCAGCAGCCGGCGCAACCAGGTCTGCGCCGAGCTCACGGCCAACTTTTGGGAGCTGGACCCGTACGTGCGCGCGCGCTCCCTCTACGACCGCCGCGGGTGCCTCAGCGGCACTGGCAACCTGCAGTACCACCCGCCCAAGTCGGACCGCCGCCGCCGCGACTCGACGGCCACGCGGCCGCGCTCCATATCGAGCTCCAGCGGCGCCCGCTCCAGCATCGTCGCGCGCTCGGCGATTGGGTACAGCTCCAGCTCGGGCATCTCGTCGGGCATGGGCTCGGTCGGCGCGCGCTCCAGCATCTCGGGCGCTGGCTCGGGCGGCACCGGCACCCTCACGACGTGCTCGATCCTGGGGTCGCCGGTCAAGGAGGACCGGTTCGGGGAGGAAATGGAGCACATGGACGTGGCTGCTGTCATTGCAGACGATTCGTCATTCTACTCTGACTGATTTTTTTTCTTTCTCACGTTTTATTTATTTACGAATTGTATGACTAGCAATACCAGGTACAGGTCTGTTTTGGAAAATATCAATTTAATTTTCATTTCCTTGCTTCTCGCCATTACGGCAAAACTTGACACCGGCAAGTATCAAACTCTTGATAAATTTGTCCACATCGACGTAGCGAACCAAAACACCGTATGGGATGGCATCGAGGGTTACCAACGCTGCCGTCATTGCTGCGATGCAAATGTTGGGTTGACAGCACCTGGTTAGCCGCAACTAAACAATGTACGGCACAGTCAGGGCCGACGCTTTCACCAAGAATTTTAATGTGTAGCCAAGGAGTCAGACGACCGGGGGGGGATACTAACATGTTATCCCATATTTTATGAGCACGGACTCGTTATCATCACTCTTTCAAGGAGGAGAGCTTTTCAATTGCTTGTTAATCGTGGCCGCTGTCAACGTGCTTGTTAGTTGTGACCGCTGCCGAGGGTGACGGTCGCCTTTTACACTTTTCCTTTTGGGTATAATTTTAAAGCTCCCGAATGCATTGATTCCAATCCTTGGAAAGACTCTTAGGACGTAATAGTCATCGGCTAGCCGATGTGATATAATAATCTATACCATTCCATTTGGGCAGTGGCTGGATAGGGCCAGACTCGAGTATCTGCCAGTACATCATGATTGCTATCCTCAAAATGGCCCCAAATGCTCGCCATGGTTGTTTTACAAGTCCACCCCTCGTCTGTCACTTCTCCCATCACCTGTGCTGAGTTATCACCTCTGCTTTTTGGATCATCATCCGCCCTGAATCATCCGACGTCGACGACCCAGGCGGCGATCTCGGCGCTCCTCCACTCCTGAACGTTCCCGCTATGGCATCCCATTGTCTGCCATCGCCGCTGCAATTCTTCTGCAAGCGTGTACTTCTCCGCGCCGCCGAACTGCCATTCTCGTTTCCCGACTTGACGACCGGCGCGGGCGTGTTCAACGGCCCCTGCCCCATCGGCCGCCACGCAATATCGCTGACCGCCGCGCGATTAATGATGATTCTGTTACAGTTCCCCCGGTTTCCGATGCTCAGAATAGCCGGCTTGGTCCTCTCGAGGCAGTAGTCGAGGTCTCTCCCGCGCGTCCGCTGCTTGGAGCGTGTATCGGAGGTGGACGCCTCCGCGGGCTCCAGGTGCGTTGGGTAGAAAGACATGAGTAGCGGCTTGAGGGTGGTCGCGGAGCCGGCAATGATGGAAAAGTGCACGCATGCCTCTGTGAGTAAATCTGCTATCGTGGCGCCGCGGGCCGGGCCGGTGTTGACGCGCGGATCGAGAAAGACGAGCCGCACGGCGACGAGCACCACGACTCTGGAGACGGCGTTAGTATACTACTCGGCTAATGGTCCGGAAGAGAATGTAGCGTACAGTAAACGAGCACCAAAAGCACATATAATCAGAATGCGCTTCCAGGTCTTGAGTTGGATGCCCCAGACGAGATGGGCTGCCATCCCCCACAATGCCAGCTCGATAAAGATGCCAGATATTTCAATACCTAGCCAGCGTCTAAACTTTGAAGGGCTCAGTATTATCTATGGCCGGATTTATATAAGACATACCATAGTGTATGATCCATCGAGCACCTTCCACGGATGGGCAATATCACCGCGTATACAAATGACCAACAAGGACGATGCGGTCCACAGTGCTGTGACGACGGCCAAGGACTGCGCTGGCTGGATGTGCGGGCCCGAGTTGGAAATGTATGCAATAAAGAGGGCCGCCGACACTCTACAGAGGCCAAGCGAAACAATGTAAAATATTTGGCCAACATACAGGTTCTGCAGTTGGTCAGTTTCTGCTTTCATCGTCATGGGTCGTGGATGCGACTTGCCGTCTGTACTTGTATTATGCTAGATGTAGACAGTGCATCAAATTGTTGGCCGTATCCATGTCGAATGGCATTGGATACAAATACGACATGCAAAAGCGTAGCCAGCTTGTTCATGTTGTTAGCGAAAATGTCTTGCGAGGCATATGAAGCACAGAGAAAAGCGCCGCGTTTTGTTCTCTTACCATGGAGCCGCAAATGGCATGATCGTCCAGCGTCCAGACGTGCGTTCGCAACTTTGCCCACACGCGTACAATCCAGGCCAGAAATGCCCATCCAAAGAAGATGCCCATGCAACTGGCGAGCCAGGGCCCCTGAATCTCCTTCATGTTGCCTGGGCCAGCAAGACACCTAGGAGAAAGGGACCGGCAAACTCGATTTGAGAGGTGAAGAAGAAATCAGTTCATGTGAATAAAAGCAAGACGACAACAGATAAGAGCCGCAAAAAACAAGACAAAACAGGTCGAGACCAACACTAGGTTGCGGTCTGTAGTTTGCTCACCAGTGTATAAGAGATGGCACGCGGGTGCATGAGGGCTCTTCCCCTTCCACTGTGCTCTTGTTTGCGCAATTGTTGTTCAAATACCATTTCAAAACGCCTCCGCTAATGATTTAGTTTAGACGGCACAGGCCGACGGCCCGGCGTAATGCGCTTCTTTGTTACATGGGCAAAGGGGACTCGTGCGTGTGGTAGCGGGTCTGTGGACTTGCTGCATCTGTTGCCCCCCCGGAGTCTTTCTTCGTGCCGGGCCCGAACAAGAAAGGGGAAATACTCGGGATTGACATTGAGCATAAACATTGTATTTCATGCTACACCCTGGCGAGATATAATATGTGGCATGGGGACCCAGGCGAACAGTGAGTTGTCGCAGAACCGCAGATTGAGACACGGCTGGAGCAAGCCACCAACAGCCAACAAAAAAACAGGGCATGCAGGTCAAACAGGGCTGCTGGGGTCAGGTGGCGTTTTAGTCGCCGACGTGCTCGCGTGTCTTTTTTTAATGTTACTCGCCTTGTTGGTCCGTGTTATTAGTTATGATGGTAAGTGGCAGGGATGGTGTGACTTTGCTGCCTCTGACTAGACGATTTTGCTTGCCAATTGCTTTCCTCTTACTTCATTCTATCAGAGGCCGAGAGCACAGCTGCAACATCGAAATCCACAACGAAATTGATCTGTTGCTCCGTTCCGTATATTCGTAGGGCTAAACTCTTCTGGATTACGTCGTACAAGGAAATGGAGCCACTGGACGCTCTATAATGAAGTTGGCAATACTGTTGAATAGATGCTCAAGAGAAATGCTCTTTGCGGCCCTCCACAAGGGCAACCGGACCCAAATATCTCTTACGACCAATGATGGTGTAGTAAATCAGAGCACCAATGATGATGATTGAGAAGATGGGAGAGGCCCAATTAAAGTCAGAAGCACTGGGGTGGTTAGTCTGGGGCCAAAAGGACCAAAAGAAGCTCCATAGGCTAAAGATGACGGCGGCGCAGTTGACGGGGATACCCCATCGGCCAAGCGAGAAACTAGCAGAGGGAATGGTGTCTGGCCGAAAGATGCGTCTCCATAGCAGGCATCCGATGCTTGTAAAGTAGCACTGCAGCATGGCTACAGCGCCAAGCGAGGTGATGGCGTAAAAGGCCAGGGGGCTGCCAATGTAGATGAGAGACAGGGCCGAGCTAAAGATGCCGCAAAAAATGTAGGCGTTGGTGGGAATCCTACGCTTCTTGTCGACCTTGGACAGCCATTTTGAAAATGGCATGCCGTTGTCGCGGGCAAATGCGAACAAGTCACGGCTGACGGCGGCGAGGTACGACACATTGCCGATTGTTAGGAGAAGACAGATGACGGCAAGCAAGGCAGTAGCCCAGGGCCGCGACATGGATTTCAAGAGGACGTGGACCACGGGGTATGTCGACGGGTCGTCGAGAGCCTCCCTGACATTGGGCATGTGGTAGCCAAGAGTGACGGTTACAAGCAGAGTTGCGAAAAAGTTGTAGACTAGAACTGAGAGCATAATCTTGGGAACGGCGTCGGATGCTTCGCGGACTTCCTCGGACATGTGCGTTGCCTAAGCGAGGAATTAGTAGTGCCCCCCTATGACAGTTGCACAGCAACACACGCAAACGTACAGTGTCGATACCCTGGAACGCCGCAATGGCAGGGAGCTGTCCAATCATGACCGAAAGGCCAAGGTTCCCCCAGCCGCCCTTGTCTTCCCAGTGGCCCCAGACGTCTTTCGATTCGGTCATGGGTGCGTTGACCCAAATGGGCACAAGGAAAGCGACAAATGCAAGAAGAGAGAGTGCAAAGATGGCATTTTGAGTATGGGGTACGATTCTCGAACCAAAAATGTTTGTAGATACCGTCGTGCAGGCAATAGCAATGACTAGGAGAGTGCCGTGCCAGTACTCGCCCACGTAGTCGGGCTTGTTCAGAGTAACGATGCCCTGTACGAGGGTCCCGACCAGAAACAGACCCAGCGCGTTGCCAGCCTGCCAGGCTATAGTAGAAGTCCACCTTGCAAGCCACACATATCGTCAGCTTTGCGAGAGAGAAAACGCGAGCGTGGGGCGCCAAATTGAACATGAAAAAAGGCAACGTACCCAGTGAGGTAGCTAAGGATCTGCTGGCAGCTTTCGGGCGCAAACTCCGAGACCCAGTGATACTGGGCCCCGGCAATGGGAGCCATGCTAGACATCTCGGCCATGCTGAGAATGATTGGAGCGTAGCCAACGAAGCACCAGACGTTGGACCAGATCATGCTGGGAATACCACCGTCGACCAAGGCAGGAGTGACTTCGAAGGCGTTGAGGCACCAAGCCGAAGTGGCAATGGCGACAAAGGAAATCATGGAGAATAGACGGTACTGGCGAACAAACTGCTGCTTGTGACCCATTCGCCGCATGTTGCGCTGATCGGCCGCCGTGCTGCCGTAGACCGAGTCGGTGTCATCTTGAGCTTCCTCGTGGCCAGAGCCGGAGCGAGAAGCGGGCAGTTGAATGACGCCGTCGTCCTTGCTGCCATGGTACCCTGTCGCAGCGGTACTCATTGTTGGAGGCCTTGATCGCGTCGACGCCTGAACGTTGGCGTAAAAAAATCCGAGCCGGGTGGTGCTGAGACTCGCGGGGAGAATGGTATTAAATGAAAACGACCGATGACAGCAGAAAGACGGGTTCCCAATATGGTAAAAGCTACTGGCTGAGAAGAAGGTTTGGATACTGGCAATGCGGCCGACTTGCCAGTATTTTTCCCCCGCAAGGGAAGGGGGGGGTCTTGTTGTCTGAGTTGCGGCAGAGATCTTTTGTATCAAGAGGATGCATGGTTCAGAGGCATATAACTAGTCTTATGCATGTCTCTAACGTGCAAGGTGCATGGACCCTGGTCGTGATGCTAAAACCCACTGGGGTCAGAGTTCATGTTTGGTAGCAATTTAGTTGGCTGTGTCCTACATACCAGTAGAGGCTCTCTGATGAAACCCTTCTGTGTTTGTTTTCAGACAGCACACCCTTGATGGACAGGCCACTAGTTGGTACCAACCGAGATGCCCTGATATTCCCGGAGTGGCCCGGGTCCCAGAAGATGCAGGGCGCGCCTTCGGAACTGAATGGCAAGCTCATTGAGGCTCGTCGGACAGCTTTGATATAATATGAGCTCAAAACGGCGCCAGCAAGGCTCGCTAGTGTTGCCTCGGGGGGTCAGTCTTTCGCACAATGCACGTTTTTTTGTTGTGGTAGAATTGACGCGGAGAGTGTGCCAGCAACACCATGCTAGCTGGTGACGGTGCGACGAGGCGCATCCAGGCAGCTCATTGCTTGTTGAAAATGCAGTACGAGTTGGCTGCAGCACGCGTGGATGAAGCCAGGCTGGCAGGGCGATATGCTAACTGATTTAGTTAGTTGGTTAGTAGTAGTGGATTTTCCATCGAGACGCAGCACTGATACGTGATTATCGTCATGCTATCATTAGTTTATATTAATTAAAGCCTATATTAATAAGTGAAGCTAATATTGGCGATCAATGCTAATATAACAGGCAATGGAGATGAACTGTTGTGACTTGGGTGGGTACATCTGCCGGCGTACCGTTCATCGCCCTTTAACACGTCCAAAATATGAACTTGTCGTTAAATTTTTACCTACAAGGCTGCTTGCACTCTCCATATTGACTGTTTGACAAGAGCGCCTTGTCGTGCACACAGAATGCACTCTCCAACCATTCGAAACGACACAACGCCCTCAGAGATTGAAGAGCGCTGGTCGAGTGACATGTTCCCCTGATGAAACCGAGGGCGACTTTGCAGAGCTATTCCAGGCTGTCCTTGCGATTTTCTCTTTAGTGACTGTCGAGACGCGACTGCCAACGCCAGTATACAAGTGAAGCATTTCCGGGCATGATCATTGTAAAGGTATATTGTACATGGTTGAACTTGTCAGAGATGATATGAGTACCTAATTGCTGTTTGTAATACACACACATCTGACGGAGGTTTACGATATGCATTCATTTCGTCTCCATCCATCTACAAGATACATCACTTTCAGCAATAGTACTCCAGCTTCCATCCACACTCTCCCTCTGATACGCCACCCTTTCCAGGTGGCTCTTCTCAAACGCATATACAAACTCCCCTTCCTCGTCGCCACTCATCACCTCCTTAGCTTGCGCCATCCCCGGCAGCGCCACCACGCGGTTCGACCCCTCGCTCAAGTCAAACGCCGCTCCAAACCTCGACCGCACCCGCACCCGCACCCGCACCCGCACCGCGTACCGTTCGCCCCTCTGGTGACCCCGCTGCTCGCAGATTGCCTCCAGACGCAGCGGGCAGGTATCCCGCGGCAGCGCCTGGTCCCGCGTCGTCAGATGCATCTGGATCGCGTTCTCGGAGCCGACGCGCGCGTCCGCCCGCAGCGTCATGCGCGTCGTGTACAAGCGACGGTCGCTTGTCGTGCTGTTGCGTGCGTGGTGGACGTAAAACAGCTCCGCGCCCTTGGGCGTCTGCAGCGTCACGTCCTGCGCGCCGATGCCGTGCACGGGACTCGCCACCACGCTGCCGTGGCCCGGCGAAAAGACGGGCGCGGTGCCGTTGCCGTCGTCGTCGTCGGGCTTCTGCGCCAGCAGCACCGGGTTGCGCGCCGCTTTCCGAAACGGGCCCAGCGGCGACGCCGCCGTCGCAAAGCCCACGCCGTAGTTAGCCGCCTCGTAGTTGTTGCCGCTGTACAGAAGCAGGTACACCGGCTGGTCGTTGTCGGCGACGTCGCGGCGCTTGAGGAGCGTGCTGCCCTCGGACCACCGCCGGTCCTTTTTCGTACCCTTGAACTTTTGGTAGTCGTCGACGTGGGCGTTTTCCCACGCTTGCGGGTCGACGCCGTAGGAAATCACAGTCGTCCAGCCGTCTTTGCGCGGCGGCCGCCCGAGCTCGCCGGTGCCGTTGTACGCGGTAATGTTGCACGGCACCCGGGGCGCGTCTTGCGCGTGCTTGTCTCTTTGAGAAGATATAACCTCGGGCATGGTGGACGCGGTCGGATCGTCCCACCACGCGCGCTGGAGCTCCACAACGATGATGTTGGATTCTTCAATATACTTGCCCAGCTTGGCGTCCCAATTCCAGTTGCGGTACGCGTTGCGCGACATGTAGAGGTAAACTTTTCCGTCTTCGTCGAAAAACACATTCGGATCGATGCCCGGGATATATGTTCCCTTGGGCGCCGTCTGGCCTTCTTCAAGGGTCTGCGGGGGCAGCATTTGCTTTTCATCCATAATCAGGTTCACGTCGTGATAGTCTGGATCAAACGGATAGTAGTCGATTGGCATCTCCTCAATCTCCCTAAACGGCCCCGTCGGCAACCTCGACACCGCCACGCCAATCTTGGACGGCTCCTCGAACTCAGAGTACTGAAAGTGCACCGCCGTCAGGTCCTCCCGCAAGCGGCCCGCAAAGAAGAAAAAGTACCACCCAGTCTCGGCGTTGTGGTACGTCTCGGGCGCCCAGAGCCAGTCACGCGCCCAGCACGCCTGCCCGCCATGGAGCCTGGTCATGTTGGCGTCGTAGCACGCCCGGAGCACGCCGCCAGGCAGCCGCTGCCAGGTCGCCAGGTCCGGGCTGCTGTAGACGGCAAAATTCCAGCCGTCGTCGGCGCCGGCGGTCGAGTAGGCATAGTACCGGGCGCTGGCGGAGTCGTAAAAGACGTACGGGTCGGCGGCTTCGTGGCGCGCCGCATTGTGGAATTGGGGTGTTGAGCTGCTCGTCGTCTCCAAAGCCGCTGCCGCCATAACGGCCTGCACGGAGAGCGCGGCCGCAGCGGTTGCAGATTTGAGTGATGAGATGAGCATGGCGACGTACCGGGATCTCACCTTCGAAAAACGGTGCAAGCTTGCTAGCGTGCCTGGTCATGAATATATAACCCCGGTGGACTCATTCGGGGTTGGTGTAGCATCCTTTATGTCCTCATAATAGTGATCGATGTACTTGGTAAAGCCCTTGGAGCAAAGCGTGAATGATGTGACGTGTCTGCAAATCCCTCGCATTACCTCATATAAGCGGTTTGCGGGGTAATACACTGATCCCGTTGCACCAACAATCAGCATGGACTTTGTCACACCAGCGAGAAAGGACGGGCAATACAAAACGATGCGGCCGAAAGCGACGATGTATGAGAGGCTGTGGGTGGTCATAAGCTAGCGTATATAATCAAGCAGTAGCTACAAAATTATTAGCAAGATGTCGTGTGGACAGGGTGCCGAGGTGATGGTCTTTGACGGGACCGTGTGACGGGGAGTTCAACTAAAGCCATGGAACCATTTTCCCATGCCTCTTCTGCTAGTGGGGCTAAATGAAAGAGGCTAATCATACGGCAGAGAGAAGTCCTGCCAACTTGCGCAGATGCTGGCATCGCCAAGGCGCTGATGGAATAGCCGCGATCCACATTGAGCCACCGAATAGCTAGTTAGCGATGGCACCGCCTTTTTCCCGCGCCTCTGCCCGATCGCGGGTTTCTCTTTTGCCGGTTCATCGATCTAGTCATTGCTTGGCTGTTTATGGACCTGTTTTGGTCAGACATAACAAGATGGTTTTCCAAGTTGATGGCTCAACCACGACAGATTGCGACTTCTGGAGATGTTGCGCGGCAAGAGATACACATGCCTGTGTAAGACTTTACTCAGTAATTTGCAACTGCCACATCTAACTAGTGGAGAGTGTGGGGGCTGTGGAGGAAAACCCTGTGGCATCGCTGTCACAGGGTCTCATGACGGGATAGTGATGATGACCTCCTGAGCTTGTATAAAAGCCAGCAGTGTAATTGTCCAGCCATCTACTTGACTCGGGCCTTTTGTCTGGCCCTAATTTTGCGTCCGTTTGTCAATCCTCACAACAAACTAGCTTTGCTTAGCCACGAATCATGTCCACTGCGTCCAAAAGGCTTCCGATCGTGACATTGAAACCTGGCACTGCTGGACACGATGTCATAGAGTCCATGTCCACAAGCTGCCCGCCCCCCCCCGAGAAGCTGAATTCTTGCCTAAATCGAAATGCCATTCGATGAGGAAAGAAAAAAGGTTTCCAGGCTCTCCGCTCTTTCATGTCTAGCTGCTAATTATAACTAGACTACCCTAGTGGGGTTCGCCCGTGTTTCCAAGGTCCGGGCCAAACTCTCTGGGTCAAGCTCGAGCTCCGCCTCAGAAAAGGGCGGGTGGTAAGACTGGAAAGAAAAAAAAGCGGTATACGAAGCCGTTTATCCTCTTGCTTCTTTTTTCTTGTCGGGACACCTTGTGAGCCTCGTGCTGAATCACAACAAAATCTGTCAAATCTAAAATCCATCACCATCTCCGGTCTACCCCCGGCTCCCGCGTCTCGGCACCGCCACCATCGAACCCGAGCGCCGAGCCCTCCCCTCCCTCCTCCCCCTCTCCCGAAAACGATTCGATCCAAAGCCATGAGCGAGCCGACGAGCCCCAACCCGCGACCCAAGACCAGGCGCAACATCTCCTTTGCCAACGTCAACTGGAACTCGCGACCATCCGCAGGAAGCCGCCGGACCGCGTCGCACAGCGGCGCTGCCGGCGGTCCCCGGCCCTCAGCGCCGCGCAGCATCTCCTTTGCGCACCCGCTTCGCAGGAAGCACTCGGCCGTGACGCACGCGCACAACCGGCCCGGGGCGCCGCCGCGCGCGCTCTCCTTTTGCGACACGCGCTTCACGCCCTCGGGCCCCAACCTGGCCCTCCGCCAGGGCAGCGTGTCAGGGCCATTTGCCTTTCTCAACCCGACGACGGCCATCTTTGACATTCGCGCCGACGACGGCCTCGCCAACGCGGAGCACCCGGAGCAGGGCGAGCGGGCGCGCATCCGCTGGAATGCGCGCGAGTTTCGCAAGGGTAAGGGCTTGACTTCTAACCCCCCCCCCAAGTAGTTCTCGTCATGTTGGGTTCCGATGCTAATCAGCCACATCATTCACCCGCAGGCCGCCACATCTTTGTGCTTCCTCGCGCCGCGCCGCTCGCGCACCGCCTGCGCAACACGTCCAAGCCCAAGCGCGTGCTGCTCGGCATCCTCCGCATGTTCACCGTCTTTCCCTACTGGGACGTGTCCTGGCTGATTGGCGTCTCCTTCACCGTCGGCTGCGCGCTCTTCATCGCCTGCGGCTTCTTCTACTGGATGCCCATTGCCTACCCGGAGACGGAGTTTCCGCACGAAGTCGACGTCGCCGGCGGCATCACGTCCTTTATCGGCGCCACGCTCTTTCAGATTGGCGCCTTTCTCCTCATGCTCGAGTCGTGGAACGACCGCGCCGAGACCAAGTTTGGCGGCGCCATGGAGACTTTTTTCGCCGAGCGCTTTAGCTTTCGACGCGGTGCCCTGCGCGGCAGCGTCAGCGGTGGCGGTGACGGGGAGGAGAAGGGGTCGGACGGGGATGGCGAGACGCCGAGCAGCGCCGCGACTTTGGGCGACGAGGAGAGCGGCGGCGGCGGCGGCGGCGGCGCGGCGGCGCGCACTGAGCAGCAGGCCGTTGGCGCGAGCCGTGTCGGCAATACCAACCCGTTTGGCGAGCGCGAGTGGCAGTGGCTACCGTCGTGGAAGGACGTCAAGACGCACTACGTGTACGAGATTGGCTTCCTCGCGTCCGCCACCATGTCGCTCGGCGCCACCATCTTCTACCTGTGCGGCATCCTCGCGCTGCCCGGCATCCACCTGAGCGTGCAGGCCAAATGGGGCGTCTACTACCTGCCGTACCTGGTCGGCGGCATCCTCTTTGCGCTCGCCTCCGTCTTTTACATTCTCGAGACGCAGCCCAACTGGCACACGCCGCAGCCGTTCAAGATTGGCTGGCACATTGGCTTCTTTAATCTGCTCGGCGGCGTCGGCTGGACCCTCGCCGCGTCCTTTGGCTACTGCGAGGCTCACTGGTGCCATTACCAGAGCGAGCTGTCGCTGATTTGGGCCTCGATTGCCTTTACCTTTGGTAGCGCGCTGCAGTGGTACGAGTCGTTGGATAAATACGTCTTTATTATTGAGGATTGAATGAGGATACGGTTAAAAAAAGACATTCTTGGCGTTTCTAGCATATTTTGACAGCATGAAAATACGGTAATCAATGGGCATTTTTCAAGTGACTTGTAAAATGTGAGACATCTCTGCGTTCCTAGCCTAGTTTGATAGCATGAAAGCATCAGGCTCAAGTTTGGTAATGAATGAAAAATTTGTGTGGCTTGTAATAATGTGAGCCATCTCTTGGATAATATCTAGACATACACCTCTTAAACAAAGCCTGAACCTGTGTAACATGAGCATCGCCGCCACTTTCTAGCCATCAGTCAGACTAGCATACAGGAACCAATTTACCATTTGGATAACTCAATGTGCGAGTACTGGTTAAGTAGAGCGTGGTACATGCATATGCTGTAATGTACCACATTGGCGTGTAGTTATCTCAGGAGCCGCCCTTTACAATCGGGCACTTTACTCCGAGGCCACATGACACTCATGTATTTTGCGCCATGCATTCCCAGCATCTTCATCTACTCACCATTGCCAATTTGCCCCATCGGCCAACTTTCGCCGAGTTGTGGAGTTTGCTTGTTCGTGCTCGGTCATTGTCTCACCGCGCCACAAAGCAGGCTACGCCTTGTTGACCTTGTCATCATCACCAACTAGTTCTAACCAGAACGCTACTAGACAAAGAGCCTCGAGCCTCAACATCGCACACCGCCGCTGGCTGACTCAGCCGATGATACTGCTTATTGTCAACCACCTTCAGATAGATTCTTCTCTTTCTTTTCGCATCATCACATTCATCCAGGTCCTTCACTTTGCTAATAGCTTGTGTCTTTGCCCGGCTCGTGATACCCTCGCCTCCCCTGATTCGCCACACACCATATCCTCCTGCTTTCAGGCATCGGAGCTTAACCCTATTACCCGGCGTGTGCATTTTGCCTTCGATAGGACACCCCAGGCGTTAAATAATACAACTACAGCAACAACAACCACACAAATCATACCCCCAAACGCACAACTCCCACCATGGAAAAGGGCATCAAGGCGTTTGAGCACGTGGAATGGGTATCGCAGCGCAAGGTGCCGCACACGATTGACATTGTCGACCCGGACCCCTCGTGGCCCGCCACCTTTGCGCAGCTAGCCGCCGGCCTCCGCGCCGTGCTACCCCCGGACATCGTCCTCGACATCCACCACGTCGGCTCGACCAGCGTGCCGGGCCTCGCCGCCAAGCCCGTCATCGACGTGGACCTGCTGGTGGCCGACCCGGCCGACGAGGCGTCGTTTGTGCCGGCGCTCGAGGCCGCCGGGTACCACTTCTTGTTCCGCGAGCCGCCGTGGTACGAGCACCGCCTGTTTGCGCGGTACGCGCCCGTCTTTGTCAACCTGCACGTGTACGGGCCCGGCGAGCTCGACCTCGAGTCGGCGCGCCACCGCGTGCTGCGCGACTGGCTGCGAAAGTGCCCCGCCGACAGGGACCTCTACGCCCGGGTCAAGCGCGAGGCGTCGCAAAGGGCAAAGGCTAATGGCGAGGGCGTCGGGCCGTATACGGAGTACAAGGGGGACACCATCAGGGAGATCCTAGAGCGGGCCACGGCGGATGCGGCTGGGCAGGGGAGGTAGGGCTGAGGCGGGCACGGGCATAGAATAGCGCATATAGATTTCCATGGAAGATGGATGAAAGCATGCGAGATTTGTTTCAAAAAGCTCAAAATGTGTATATATATCAGACATATGATAGATGCTGCAAAACCAAACGCCTTGAAAACCAAAAGCTCCAAAACAAAAGCGTCTTTACATGATTATGCCAATTCCAGGAGGTATCAGAGTATTAATATCGTCGTCGTATCGTCTTTGCACAAAGAGATGGTCCTTGTATCTTGGCAGCGCAACATCAGTCGCCCCGCGTCCAGACACACCGTCCAGAGGAGGCCGTGGCACTGTATCAACGCCGGGTTCCACGATGACTTGCAGGGGCACCGACAGCACAATAGTGATTCGCCCGGGACCAATGGACAGAACAAGACGCAGTGTATATGTCCGCGACAGCAAGCAGCTGTGAAAGGTTGGCAGCAAGATCTTTTTGCGGTCGACTGGAAGCTGAAAGCCGGCATCCAGCGCCATGGTCCACGCGCTCGACTGGTCCGCCTGGTTCTTCTGCACCCGCCAGCCCTCGTCGCGGTCAAACTGCACATCAGTCGTGCGGCTGGTGTCGGTATAGTACATCGAGGCCCCATAGTTGAGCTCGTTCCTCCGGTCCCGGTCCGGAAAGGCGCCCATGTGTGATGTGTTGTAGTAGGTCTTGGCGACGAGCTTGGCCGTGATGGAATGCACCGTGGGCAGCAGCGCTTCCTCGGAGCCAGCGCCGGGGGATGACGATGAAACGTCACCGTCTATCCGCGCAGTCGGGACGAATGCGAGTTTCAGCGCTATTCGGGTCCGTGACACATGACGCGCATCAGAGGAAATGACGACAGCACAAGGCTGCGCCGCCTCTACAGCTACGGTGCCCATTTTTCGCGACACCAGCGACTTTCGCAGCATCTTGGAGCTCGTGAGCTTGTACTCTGCCCCCTTGTCTCCTCCCCCGCCGCCGCGGCCCCCAACGTCCAGCGGCGCATCCTCGGCATGGACCGGCAAGACGTTGACTTCGTGGTAGCCGCGCAGCACCGACACGGGCTCCGGCGCAAACACCGACTTTTGCAGCACCGACGCCGAAACGCAGTACTGCACCCTGGCCGTCTCGGGGCTGGCGTCGTCGCGGTCGCCCCAGGCCCTCGTGCTGGGCGGCAGGCGTAGGTGGTGCTCCCGCACCGACGGGTGCTCGCAGCGGTGGCTGCAGGCGCCGAGGGGCAAGCGCTCCGGCACGACAAAGTGAAACGGGAGCGTGTACGTGCGGCCGGCCCGGAGAATGCGGTCCGACGGCAGCAGCGGGGGCGTCGTCGTTGCCGTCTTGGAGACGGGAGGCATATCGAGCAGCAAAAAGTGGTGCAGGACCTGGTCAATCTCGGGCATCATGTAGTTGCGCGTGGCGGCGACGCCGGCAAACTGAATGACGACGCGGTCAAACGGTGTGTCGCGCGGGACGCGAATGACGGCCGCGCCGGTGATGCTGGCGCCGGTCGTGTAAATCTTGGCGGCATAGTGGTTGGTGATGTGAATGTCGATGCGGGCGTCGGCGGCGGACCGCCCGCGATGCGCTCTGGAGCGCACATTGGGCGCGGCAACGGCCGCTCGTGCCTTGTCAGACAATCGCATAAGTTCGAAAGGGGGGGGCGGGTGTAGGAGGCGTTTGTGTTGGGTTTCAGATTTCGTCCGCTACACAAGAGGCAGAAGGATATCGTGGGAGCAGGCAAATGTGAATTGTGAAAGCTGGGGCGTACACGGCAGACACAGCGCACGATTTGGTGTCGCTTGAACCTTTTGGCTGGTTTTTGTCTTCACATAGTCAAGAGATGGGATATGTGGATGGGGAGATGCAGGAACGATGAAGAAGAAAGGGCGTTGGGTCGAGATTCGGGGGGCGGATGTCTTGGACTTTGATTAACCTGCGTCGCGTGGTGTTGCAAAGACAGACACAACGAGAATGAGAATGATGCTGCTGTCCGGGGGCCTGTCATGTCGCATAATAAATGCTTCTGCGCCCGCAGCAAGGATGCATGAAAAAGGAACAAGGGCGAATTCAGCTCTCCTTTTAGTCACGGTGTGGAGGGAGAACTGACTGTGACTGGACTGGGGGAGCAATTGAGGGGTTGCAACGGATGTCACTGTCGATCACCAGCCAAGGCAAATATCTAGTCAGCTGTCTAATTACGCCCTTGGGCAAGTTGTCAACTTGTGCTCCTTTGTCTTTTACAGTCGGACGGATTTGCTTGATTTCTCAGCCATATAATACCCGGGCCCCCGGGTCCCCGTGCCCCCTTGATTGCCTGCTTTTGCTTGCGCCCTTTCTCTTTGACACTGACACAACGGTGACTTGACCAGGCAAGGCTGGCAGGCAGCATCAAGGAGCGCTGGGTTGCACGTGGCGCAGACGCTAGGCCGGGCAAATGTCGATCTCTGCAAGCTGCTGCATTTCAAGGCTGAATTCAAAAGCAAACTTGCCCAAACCGCCGCCATCATCAGCCAGCCTTATTGTCGCCATGGATCGTGACCGGGACAGCGCTAGCTACAAGATCAATCAACGGTACAACCCGGCGTGCGATTATTCTGATCAAGATTGTTACCCGGCTTGCCCGACAAAAGTGCAGATACAGGTGCCAGTAGCTGTGTCTACTGGTAACAGTACCCAGATGCGTGGCCAGCGTTGGATTCACGCTCAACGACTGTCTGTATTTTTCCCTCTTCACCACCACTATTCACCAGGTCGTAAAACATCTTTTTCTTGTCAAACAACCCTGCTGGCGAACCAGAGTCGCTGATAATCTCGTCTGTGCCGCCATCCATTCCACCAGTTCAACGAAGCGTAGTTGCGCATTTGTGATGCTCGATTTGCCGGCTCCCGTGCGCCCAGTAATGCCAACCCGCTCCTGAAATTTCGCAGAGAGAGATGAGTATCTTTCCGAGAGCCGCAGGTAGATGCAGGTCGTATTCATGCTTAAAGCGTCCACTTGTAAGCTTCCCTGCGACGGCCAGTCGTCGCTGCGCCAATGTTGTTGTACACCATGGCCGCGGTAGTGGCGGTCACGAACGCGCACCCCAGCAGGCCTGATTGCATGGTAGTCCAGCAGTTTTCCATCTGTAAATGTGTCCCGAATTTTGACAAATTGTCAATGAGCTCATAGAATTGGTCCATGAAAAATTGCGTTCAGCCAAATGCTCTGATTGTAATGAGACTGAGCACCATTGCGCTTGTGTGGTGTGATGGAGGATGGGCGGCAGGGCCAAAAAGGTCACGCAGTCTTCAGTTGGTTCAATCATATGTGTACCAATGTATGCGCAAAGATCTAGAATGACATTTCTGCTTACAGCTGTACATTACTTGGATGAGAGCTTTTCGTGATGCCAAGTAAATAAAGAACGTGTGCTAGATAGGATGGGTACTGTGCCTAGCAACGGATGGTGACTACAAGCTGTAACATGGCAGCAAATATACCATCAATTCAGGCACAAGTAAATTATCCGTGGCGTGCATCTCTGCATTGATGACCCCGAAAAGCCTCCCAAAGGCGTCGAATTTGTTCAGAGCAGCGTTGCTCCCAAAACTCTGTCTACGACGTCCCGGTAAAGGGCCCTCGGGGCAGCCATTCCATTTGTAGCAAACACAATATATTAGGCAGCAACATCCAATGCCCCAGCCATTGAGAGCAAATGTAGACTGGCGTTTCAGATTGTAACCGCCTACTGGCCAGATCGCCGTCGTTGAACAAGGTCCATCGTGTAAGCCACCACGTCTGACGAGCATTCAGCGCCTGGTGACACGCTGTCATGAAACGCCAAACAGATGTATCCGAAACTTGACTGATCTTTAATTCAAGATTTACAATCTACAATGCAGATCGTGTCGTGTGAGACAGAGGTGAGCTCGCAGACATCTGACGTGGCGCATTTCGTGGTGCATTGTGCTGTCCCCTGTAGGACAGGCGGCTAAACAAGACGAAATAAACAGTTGACCTGTCAAAACAATATCACTTGTAGACGCCGAATGCCCAAGACGAATGAAAATCCGCACGTCGTTGATTTGCGTGGTTTCACAAAAAGTCGCCTCAGGCACTCGGTCACGACCTTGTATCTCAACGAATCCCCAGTTACTTGCCACTGTCAGCCTTTTCCTCCCTTGATTATCCCATCGCGTGGTGTTGTGACCCGCAGAGCCCGTCTTCGCTACGCTAAACTACCCACGAGACGGAAAAATGCTCAAAAAGATCTGGCACTATCTAGCCAACTTGGAATGGACAGAACGGGCCCAGCTCGTCTGTAAATTCTGCAATCGTAACAACTTTTCCAGCATCGTCTACGAGGTACGGCGTCAAAACTCATCCCACTAATCAAGGTCCAAAACTCACCATTTTCTGTCTTCATTTCAAGGATGACGAGGTGATTGCCATCGATAATGTGCGGCTTGCAGGCCAACATCACTGGCTCATTATGCCAAAACTTCATGTTGCTCGCGATATCGAGAGCCTAAACGGCGGACACGTTGCACTTCGTGAGAACTTCATCAGCCATGATGTTTAGCGCTGCTGTTACTGACTATTGACCGGGTTTACAGTTGAAAAGATGGATCGCGTCAAGGACTATCTAATACAGGAAAATTGTCCGGATTTGCCACGCTCGGCTGTTCTTTCGGGATACCACCGAGGCCGACGAAAGCTTGTGGGAAACATCTTTTACCCCGACATTGTCTCCATCCACCATCTCCATCTTCATGTTATTGTCCGGCCACGCCTATCGATGCGGCTGTTCAAATACCCGCCATGGTTGCCGCTCATGTGGAAATCGGATACTAGGGTGTTGCAAGAGATTCGGCGGCAGATGTAGAGTGTGCCTGGATGCACTTTATAACGCGCATCTGCCGCCGCCTTGGTTTCAAACATCCAAAAGTAATAGAAGAGCTCTTAAAATTCGTCTCGTGCCCAAGACATCTACAAATCATCCTGCTGGGCGCAACAGCGACCCTCTGTCGTTTTCCGTCACGACAGGACCCCAAGCCAAGTCCCGAGTCATGAAAATAAACTCTCCGACCGTTGCATACATCTTTGGGCGCTGACTGGCCACTGCATCCATCGTCTGTATTCCCTCGCGCGCCACACTCTCAGCTGTCAAAACAACAACTGGTCATCAGATCAAAAGCCTCGCATTTTAACCATTGGCTCGTTGCATTTTAGCCAACAGAAAACGCTCATCACTAGCTGAGGCTGAATAGGGCTTATGGTAGACACAGCGAACAAGGTTCTATACCTAGTGGCCGGGAGCACGCTAAGTTGGACAAGCAACCCTTTTGGGCAGGCAGGCAGTCCTTGGGCTGAGAACCCGGACGGGCTCGAAATGCGCTGATGAAGAGTTGTAGACGCCGTTTCGAAAGCTGGTCTCTGGGTATTTATGATTTTGCACATCTCTTCATTTTTTTTTGTCTGATTCTTCCCCGGCTTGGTCGCCCTTTGCGGTTGAATCTTGCCATCTCAAAAAAAGCTGTTCCTCACCACTTACACGAACCCAAGACAATCTCTCAAACCCACGATTCCTTTCGACTACGAGTCCCTACATAATTTCAACAAAGATCTAAAAAGAAGAAAATTTAAAAGAAAACTCACCATGAATACGCTTCCCCTCGAAATCTTTACCGAGATTCTCAGCCACCTTCCGCCCGCATCCTGCAAGTCCGCGCGCCTCACCTCGCGCCAATTCAACGCCGTCCTCGCGCAGCCCACCTTTTGCACGCTGCGCGGCTTCCTCGATGCCGACGCCGCCCTGGCCACGCTGTGCCAGACGCTGCACGACCTCCCCGGACGCCCGCGCGCCATGTGGTCGCCGCACTGCAGCGTGCCCGCCGGCCTGCCGCTGCCGCACAGCTTCTTGCGGGCCGTCTACGCGGCGCTAGGCGGGGCGGCGGGGCCGAGGAGGAGGAGAAGAAGCGGCGGACGGCGGCGGCGGCTCGTACTTATGGATTCGTCCGACGAGGAAGGCTCGGATGAATGGGAATTGACGAGTCTCAATAGTCTTTTGGAGGGAACAGGACAAGAAGAAGAGGAGGAGGAGGAGGAGGTGAGCACGGCGGTATTGCTGCAAAGGCTGGGACGGCCAGAGGTCAACGAGGATACGCTGCGGCAGGCGCTGTTTCGCTATGCGTTGCACAAGAGCTATGTATACGACGGCGAGGGCGAGGCGCCGCAGCTATGGGTGATGAACTCGACAAAGTGGAAGTACCAGCTTTGATGACAATGTCACGTCTACAAATCACCTTGTCTCTGTTTCATTTCATTTTCTGGTCAAGCGTTTATATACTCTGCACAAGTAGCTAATCCATATTTAATTCCCACCTACTACCAAATACATGACTAATATAACAAAATGTATTACCCCGGGTTCTCTGACTCTTTAAAAAGCTTGTCCCCCGATTTCTATTATGCAAAACCGTAGAAGAGGGGTTTTGAGCGGCGCTGCAAAGTGTTTCGTGTCTCCACGTGCCGACTTTACAAGAAGTAGGCGGCAATCATGCCAGCGACGGCAAGGCCGCCGACGGCCTGACGAGGCGCAGCCGCCGTCCAGACCTGGCTGGGGGTAGCAGTTCCGTTGCCACTGTTATCCACAACCAGCCCCGTGGCCGTAGCAGCGCCGCCCGTCGCCGTGGCCGAGCCAATGCCCGGAGCGGTACCAATCGCCGCGGCCGCCTTGGCAAAGGCCACGACGCCCTTGATAGCCTCGATGGCCTCGGGGGAGGGCTGGTCGGCGTCGCGCGGCGTCGCCTGCGCGGCGGGGGCGGCATCAGCGGCGGGCGGGGCGGGCAGGCCCTTGTTGTCGCCGGGGGCGCCAAACTTGGCGTCGGCGCTGGCAATGAGCTTGTCAATGTCCTCCTCGGAGGGCAGGCCGTCGTCGGCGTTGGCGACGGCGGCGACCTGGGACGTCTCGGCGGGGGTAACGGCCGTGGTGGCGTCGGGCGTGGGCTGGACGCCCGCGGCAATGGAGGACTGCGCAGCGCGGAGAGCGTCGGTGGGGACGTTGGCGACAAAGGCGTCGAGGTCGGAGAAGTCGTCGGCGTCGACGGCGGCACCGTGGGCGGTAGCGGCGGCGGCGACAACGGCGACGAGGGCGGCGTTGAACTTCATGATGGTGGTGGTTGTATTAAAACGTGAGAAATGTATATTTCTTTTTGTGGAACGAGAGGGTTTGGACGTCGAAATAGAAGGGGCGTAGGAGGGATTGGCGTTGAGGAGGCTCTTATATCTCGAGGGCACGTTCCCCCCATCTTGATTCGGATCGCTAGTAGTCCCGCGTCATCGCATCTAATAACCCAGCACAGCTGGAAAAAGGCCCGCCACCGCGGCCTTTCGAGAGCGAGTTTCGTCTCTGGCTGAAAAACGGAGAAGAAAAATCCAAGAGCGTCGAAGCGCCGCCGAGCTTTCTCGTCTCCCACCTGAAGCAAGGCACCACCCAGGCACCCACGTATGTACTCCGCCTCCACAAGCTCGCTACGTAGCCTACAGCGCGAGCGCCAACTTGTAGCTACCAAGCATGAAGCAGCCCGCAACCGGGATTGGCTGTTCCAAGGCCGCGGGGCGGGACAAAACGTTTTGGTTATTAGAGTGTTGAGTGAACGGACGTTTGCGAGAGGGGGGCAGGAGGGGGGGCCCGGGAGCTGCAAGCAAACCCCACAGCGTGCCTGAGAGTTGTGCCCGGGTAGAATCTCCCGCTGAAGATGGACTAGACAAGGGGTTGGTTAATTCATGCCACATGGACAAGAACGGAGGGGAGAGAATTGGATGGCAGCATTGTGGATAGCAGCATTGTGAATGGGCTTGGATGACATGTTTCGTGCATACATGTCTGTTTGGGAACGACATGTTTCGAAACGCGCCTGTTTCGGCTCGCCATGGCAAGTGTGGCGCCGGAAGCCACTCAACCAATACATTCTGAGCCACCAACTAAGCCTCCAAGAACAACCAACGACTTGAGCGAGGGACCGAAAGGAAAAAAACGTCAATTGTCGAGTTAAAAATGAATCCATCCTGTCGATTTCAGCACCTTTTTTAATTCCGGCAATCCCGGCGGACACAGGCATCATCACCACCCGCACACGTCACCCCTCCCGAGAGCCCGCTCGCCAAAAGACACAGACAGGGCCGTGCGAGGCTGACGCGTTTCCTGCCATGGCACCACCCGTGGGGAAGTTTCCAAAGCTTCCTTCAACAAGGAGGCCCGTGTACTTATTAACCAAGGCGTTTCCTTGTCTTTTTTTCATGCACAGTTGGCAGGCGCTCAGCTTGCCCCTGAGCGCAGTTCCTGGGGATGAATGACGCAGGACAGGGGGGGTTGTGGGCGTGGATATATATAGACGCTTTCGTCTCGCAAATCGACCTTGTGAGGGCCCTGGACGGACTTGTGAGGGCCTGGACGGACTTTGTACGAAATCAACCTTGTCAATGTGCAGTCAATGTGCAGCATGGTGCATGCAGTTGGTACAGCGCGATACTGTATCTGTCGGACTCCAACAACCGACTGGTTTTCATCACGACCAATTCAATGACTGTACTTGACTGGAAAAGAAGACTTTTCGCAAAGTTCTGGCCTCTATTTGCATAGAAAATGTAGACAAATTATCGCATGTGTTTCATAACGTTATGGTTCGACATCGTATTTACAGCAACTCCAGTTCATTCCATAAAAAGCAAAGCAAGTATTTCACATTCGTTGCGTTTTATACATTCAAGTCTTCCCAAGTCGGAAATCAAAGGCAAAACTCAAAACGCTCTGCTTTCTTCATTAGAGTCGTGATTTGTGCGAGCATTTAGAAGAGGGCGGCAACGGCCAGACCAAGGACAAAGAGGCCGCTCATGGCATTGTTGGCAGCGGCATCGTTGGAGTTGGGGGGAGGAGTCGTGGCGGTGGGCTTGGGGCCTGCGGTGCTGGTCAGGGTGATGATGCTTCCGCCACCGCCGCCGCCACCGCCGCCGCCGCTGCCGCTGCTGCTGCTGGTGCTGGTCGACCTGGTGGTGCTTGTGGATCCAGTGATGATGGGGATGGTGATGGTCGAGTTGCTACCGGTGTGCGTGGGAGTGATGGCGGTTCCGGGAGGGGTTCCGGGAGGAGGAGGAGACAGGGTGATGTAGGCGCTGCTGCTGCTGCTGCTGCTGATAGTGGAAGTTGGCGCGGTAGAAGTACTCGGCAATGTGAGGGAGCCAGTCGAGGAAGAAGCGGGAGGACCGCTGCTCGAGGTAGAGCTGCTGCCACCTCCAGTACTCGACGAGGCGGTAGAGCTGCTGCCACTGGTACTCGACGATGCGGCTGAGCTGCTGCCGCCGGTGCTGGTCAAAGTAGACGTGGCGGTAGAGCCGGTGCTGGTAGGTTGGCCAGTCTCTGTAGCCGACCGGGTGCACTTGTCGGCGGGCAAGGTAAATGGATCCTCGGCGTAGACGACGCACTGTGGCAGATTGCGGTGTTAGCAGCAAAGAAGTTGGCATGGTCCGTACTTTTATCGTGTTCCTTCATGTCGTCCAAGGCGGCGCAAAGGCAACAGTGGATGACAGGCACCAACTCACATTCTTCTGGCAGGCCGCGTCGCCGGCGTCGCGGGAGCTCTCCCAGCACTCGGCGACGCCACCGGCGGGCGGGTAACCCGAGACGTTGGCGGAGCAGCGGGCCGGCTCGCCGAGGGCGTCGGGTCCGCAGCGCAGGATAATGTCGCCGCCCATGCAGTAGCTTGCGTTGGGTTTTGCGCAGTTGATTTTTGTGCCCGAGGGTAGGGCGTGGTGCTGGGGCTCTGCGGCGACGAGACCGGCCGCGAGGATGGCGGTGGTGGCGGCGGCGGCGGCGGCAGTCTTCATGATGACGGATGTGGTGGTGTTTTGTCAAAAGATGAATATAAGCAAGTCAAATTGTTGCCTTTCTTTACATGTAGCAATGCAACGCTGTGTTCAGCATTTGTTTTGTTGATAAGCGAATGGCTTAGTTGAAAGATCAACCGATAATGTAAAGAGATGGAGGAAATGAAAGATCTGGTGAATTACAATAGGAAGAAGGGGAAAAAAGGGTCTGAAAAGCATACAGGATGAGGGGAGACTATGCATGTTTAAATGTCTTGCCTGCAGCCCTTTGTTGTCAGATGCTACGTAATTAGATGTGCAGGAAGCCGATGGGTGGGCGACAGGGATCGAAAAGGAAGCAAAGGGAACGAGGTAATTACTCGGTACAGACGGTGCGGCTGGGGACGATACGATGAAGCAATATAGGCAGAAGAAGCTGATTTTTACGAGGTTGCAGTGTGACCTGGTGGGCCAATGTTGGCCGACTCTAGTTGCAACTGGTTGGAGGCGTAAAGCCGTAAAAAGACAGTGGTGGTTAAAAAGGTGATGTAAAAGGTGGTGGTGGTGAATGACTCTGTCGTGAAAGAGAGTTGGCAGCAATGGGTGTGTGGCTGAGCGGGGTTCCCTCGTCTTGATGCTATTCTTACACACATCCATTCCATCCATCAGGACCCTGCAACGTCACTCCTCCATGTTGCCACGCTAATAATCCGGCCGAATCCCATCTTGGCAACCTTGGTTCCCTTCTAGCGACCAGTAACAAGGGCTGGTGTGGTTAGCAGAGGCAGCCGACGTCGTCATAGGGCCACTAGCCAAAACCATCATCCACCATCGCCTACCGGTTGTCTCGGTGTCTCGGGTGTAAACATCTACACACATTGACACAGAATACAATAATGTCTTTCATCACGGGCTTGGCGTAAAAATTCTCAGAAAAAATCTGGTTGCCAGCAGAAAAATCCATGTTGTCGTCGCACTCACCAAAGTAGCTAGTCGCCACATCGCTTCCCATGGCATCATCATTAAACAGCCTCCCCAGTTGCCCAGCAGCCCAGTACGAACTTTTGTCTAGAGTGCTCGCCCTCCATCTCGTCTTCAGCTTATCCACTTCCCCAAGCCACCAACATGATGGGCACGCCGACGGTACCGATTAGGCATCTGCTTTATTTCGTCTCGTTTCAGAGCCCCGGACACAACCCAATTTAACCACCTGAGTGCCGCAAGCTTTTTTTGACCTTGTCTCGAGAAACAAAAGGGGAAACAGAGGCAAAAAAGAGAACTTGCATTATCCCTTTGGCAGTTGAAGGAGGACGTCATTGAGGTCAAGAACTCCATTGGCTTTTGAGAACCCCTCATGATACCGCTTCAGCAGGGAATTTTTTACGCCTTTTTAAAATAATCTCGTACCCGTCTACGGATTACGCCACGGGGACATATTACTCGGACACGGGGCGCTCTTTATTGATACCAGCTTACAGGTACGTACCTGACAATCAAGTGAGGCTCTGGGTATTTTGCCAGGCACCCTATCCGTATGTGACTCAATACTTTCCTCCTCCCAACGCCAGAGGGATACTTGAGCCAATCAAACGCTTCGTCAAGTGGTAGGTAGTAATCACCGAGAAAATCCCACATTACAAATTATCTCTTGTCGGGAGCTACTGTGTTCCGCGGGGGTCCCTGGATTGGATTGCCCCGGGTCTTGCCGCTATGGAGCCGATTCTGATGTTTTTCGTTTCCCTCTTGACTTGATAACGCACATCCAAGCAATCAATCTTGATGTAGCCCATCACGTAGAATTTACGACAGCCATTGGGTATCATTGCCAATGACACTACATTGGTATTGACATATCCAAAACCTGTCGTCTGTAGAACATCATCGCAGGAGTTAAAATGCGTATTGTTTGCAGTCAAATAGCAAGAGGTCGGCCAACTTGAGATATCACTGATTTACGGCTGATAAGATGCAATATTCATCACTATATTAGGTTCAATCTATTATTAACTGCCTGCTATGCATACTAAATCAGTCGAATGACTCGTCCAGTTGCGTCTTGTTGAATGCTGTATATCAATTCAGAGGCCTGCCTTCACGACAAGTAGTAGACCTCGCCAATTGATATGCCCACTTGCAGGATGCTGTCACCAAAGTCCAATTCGAAAAGCACATCAGAAGTAATCTCCGTCAAGTTCTCCTTTTCCTTCAACGAGGCCTCCTCTCTCATGAATTGATCCATTGCCTCGGCCAACGCCTCCTTATGGAGTTCATAGCGGTCCACCTTGGCAATATCCCTGTGCCAGTTGGCTCCAGAGTAGCCGGTGTGGGCGGCGATGACGGCGCCGGCCGTCACCTTGCCGTTCTGCAAGTTCCGGTCAGTGAAACCAAAGGTTTGTGCGCGACGTCGATAGGCATCCTGCAAAGTGACGCCTTTTGTGAGCTTGCAGACGTGGATTTTGCCGCTGCGCACAACGACAATGGCCAGGTCGATGGGTGACTCGAGGCCGTGAAACCAGATAAAGTTCTCAATGCCGACAGACATTGACTTGCACCCGGGAGCGTAGCCGTTAGCCTGCGCCGGGCATACTTTTTCGAGCGCGTTATGAGCGCGGAAGAAGCCGGCCGCCAGACCAGAACCATGGTACGGCTGCGCACCATGGGTTTCCGGTGTCTTGAACCTTGAGAAGACGGCCTCGATTTGCTTCTCTTGTACCCCGTCCTCGACAATCTTGGCCTTGGATTTGTTCTCGGTTGGGATCCCGCACGCCCGGTTGCCCTCAGCGCATGCACATCTCTCGAATTCGAGTCGTTCCGTGGTGTATAGCTCCCAAAAAGGAATATGACTTATTGGCTCCTCAACAACGTGAAACTCCTCGGGCCGCAAAACGAGGGCAGGCGACATTCCCTGGGCCAAAACTTTGACGAGCTCAAGAGCGAGGTCACTCAAGTGAGGAGGCGCGTGAATGATGACAGAGTTACTGCTCTTCGCGGCTTCGAAAATGCGTGCGATTCCGGCCTCATTGGCGACCTCGTTATCGTACGTCTTCTTTGCAATAAAAGCCGTACTTCCGTCTAGAATAAAGTCTCCGTTGCCGGTTTCTCCTCCAATGATCTCATACGTGGCAGTGGCAGATTGGGGAAGCGACGCTGGTTTTCGCCCCTCTTCTGTCTTTTGGTTGGGTTTGTCCTCGTTGAAGATGAGCCACACCTTGTTGCTGTGGTCGGAAACGGTGCAGATGAGCTTGGAGACACTGTCTTCTAGCTTCTGAGGTATCTCGTTGTAGTCACACTGTTCCACCTGGACCTGGATGCCACCAGTAACCTGGATGCAGTCTTGAGCCCATCCTAAAGCCTTGTCGTGAAGCTCGCGGTGCTCAATACCGAGTATCGCGAGTTCAAGTGCTTTGTACGACATGTTGGAGATTCGGATTGTAGGATGGTTAAATAGTGCTGCTGGTTTTGAGTGCGAGTTGAGTTGCGAAGTTATCGATGTTTTGCTGAGAAGCAGGTATGAAGGCGTGATGGAGAGTGAAGCACAAGGCGAGACAATGTTAAACCCCGTTTTCAGTGCAGAAGAACAAGACTTTATACTTTTTCGAATTAAGAAACTGCTTAGCCTCAGGATTCACTATGCAAACGGGATGATCATGACGAAGCGTGCCTGCCTACTGTTGTTGCCTGAACCCAGTCACACAGATGTAGGATTTGGCGCTTCTGAGTAGCACAGCGCCGGCACCTGCACCTGATAAGGTGGCGCAGTAAGACGACGTTGTTTGTCTTGCCCAGAGTGCTCTGCGGTGACGGGTTTGATGATTTGGTAGAGCCGTCCCGGGTGCCTGCTTGGCGCTTTCCTTTGAGTGTCAGAGCTATATGAGGTAACTTCACCGTTTTCCGAGGTACCACAAGAAAAAGCCGTCTGGTATGTTTTCTATTAATACAATTTGATTCATTCGTGAGGTGTGGCCAGCAACGCAAGCTATATTCGTTCTTTCCGCCGGTGGCACGGAGCTTTTGTCGCCTTGACGAGTCTCAACAAGACTAGGCAGCCGATAGCACGTCAAAACCGAGACATATTAGCAGCATCAGCCATGACACACAAAGCAGACCTCGTACGTCTGTGATATGTGTGATGCAAATAGCTCCTTCTATCACGAAGGAATGCTGGGTCTTTACCATAGTGGAGATGAGTAAGAAAGACAAGTATCTTGTACTTGTAAGCTACGTATTCGGCTGCTTTAGTAAACCGCGTTTTATAGTAATTCTCATGTACAATTCTTTCTAAGGATAGCAATAGCTAGTAGTAGGAATTTATTATTCTTTGACGAAATGGCGACTGCCCTTTCCCGATATTTGGCGACATGCTGTCGCCCGCCGGAGAAGAGATGAACTCTAGTTAACGCGCATCACTGGGATAAGGTTGAATTTTCCAGCGCATTCTATTCAGGCTCTGGCAATTCATGTGACGAGCTGCGGCGTATGATTGGGTCAACATTACAGTAGAACCGGCGTGGCATGGGCACTGCGGCTAGCTTGCGCAGGCCCCGTAGAGTAGAAGCCGGCGACTTGCATTTGCCTCTTCCATATACAGATCTACCCTTTCTTCGATCGCGATCGATTTCGGTACTCTACCCATCACCACTAAAGGGTTTCTTCCCCATGGCATCCTGTATGTAAGTTGACTTGTCGCATTTCACATTCTTATACACAAGGTTAGGGTGCTACGCCTACCCTCGTAGGGTGAGTATCTAGAAAATACGTTGTCAAGCCCATCAAACAGTAGCAGGTCAAGTAGCTAAATTGGTTAGCAGGTTGAAGACTATTTTATCTCTGTACTGGGGTGATTCTACTGAAAAGGTACTCCTGTACATCTCAGAGAGTTCTCTCCCCCTTAGTTATGCAAAACCGTATCTCAAACTCGCCCTCACCCACACTGGTGCAGAAAATTCAACAACTTACGCTCAGGCGATCTAGGTGATATAGATACTACGCCTAATGGCTTTTTCAAATAACAAAATTCAAGGCACTATAACTATGAGAACAGAGGCGGCAGGCTCGACGCCTAAGGCAGCAGCATCGGCCCGCTTCTCTTTGCAGCAGCCTCGCAGCCCCTCGACAGACGTAATCAAGATTCAGCAACAACACCAAAAGAACCCTCAGACGATACATACCGTAACCCCCCTTGAGCTTGCGACAACAACAGTAGACTCCAGCACATGTCGCAAGATCCCCGCGATAAATGCCCACCCCGATGAGCATGGCCCGGCGTCGAGGCATCACGTGGGCCACAAGACACATGGTGTGGCTCACATCTTACCGACTTGCGAGCATCGACATTGTCATCCGCATGCAGCTAATACCCCGTACTCGGTAACTACAGTGAGACTATTTGGTCACATAATGGTTGCTTGCCCCTCGTATCGCTCCACGAGGTTGGGCAATTTCCTGGGCTCCCAGCTGCCCGCGTGCCTCGCCCAACAAACGACAGAGTAAAAGAAACAGAAAAGGGGCAGAAAAGATGTTGCATCCAGCAGAACGGCATTTAGGACTTTTGTTCTTTTTCAAGGGATCTTTTTACACATATCTCAGCTACGAGCACGCCAGCTGTCGCCTCTCGTGCTGGGCGATTCGTCTCTACCTTGGTTGACGACGAGTCTTGGTGACGTAGCATGGCAACATGGTGCAAGCGCTGTGGCGTGGGATTCTTGGTAAAAAGTACCAGTCTCGTGGTCCCTCTTGTAAACATTTTGAATCTCATGGAGGCAAAATCGACTGCATTCTTGCCATGTCAGACCTTTTCTTTCCATTGCAGGATGCTGCAGGGTGATATGCGGCGAGGTGCGGTGGTGGCTGGCGGCACAGCAGACATGCTGTGCGCAACAAAGGGCGGCATGTCTGCTTGGCTGTCAGATTGGGTATCTGCCAGTTCAGCTGACGATGATTAATTCATTTCTGAATTTTTAAGCCTTTTTTCCAAATCAGAAAGCAGTCGATTTTGCCCTGTAAGAATGTCGAGTTGTGTCGCAAGCCAACAGCTCGTCAATGCGCTGGCTGTTGGGTGATGGGGGGCCAAGCCTACAAGTACTGGTAGTAGGAGGGCAAATTCTGTTGCACTGGTTGACTGGCTACTGTTGGTTGGGCTACCTTGCAGGCGTCAGCTGTATTGATTGGCATTCTCCTTGCGAATCCTTTTTCTTTCTCGCAGACACCAGAATTCATTAACACGGACAAGAAGTAATAATATACAGACGAGTTTTCTGCTGTTCTGTTGCTTCATTGGTTGAACCCAGACTCCGCAACCGTACTGGCGAAGAGCACCCGCTTGCTAGACCTAATTCGCACAGCGGGAAGCGACCATGGCAAGTGGGAGGAGCGGCCCGGAACGCTGGTACGCGGATGAAGCCGGCGCCAGCGGAGCCCAGCATCAAATGAAGAAAATCGTTGATGGAATATCGAGTTTGATATAAGCACAAAAGGGCAATAAAGGAGGGTTCCCAGCCACGCAGTTTAAGAAAAGTTCCCCGCACGCGCCTCACTTTTTTTTTTTTTGGTCTTGTTTGCTCGCTCTCGGCAAGTCGGGCTTGCATATTCATAAAAATCCCACCAAGTTGGCAAAGCTGGCACTCACTGGCTCACTGGACAGCACCGCACCGCACACACCCACACTTTTATGCAAGGCAGGCCCCCTCGCTAGTCCATCACGTCACTGGCTGGATGCACCAGGGAGGGGCCGGCGCACCAGCAAGTTGCTGAGACGGAAGACGATTCGCTGCTCTTGTTAGAGGAGAAGATGGGTGGTCGGTGATTGTGTGCGAGATTTTTTTGAGATTGTTATCAAGGGAAGAAGAAAGTCTGCAAAAGGAGCTCAGACATGCAGATGAGTGGGTAGCTAGGCACGTAGGCAAGGTGGCAAGTAGGCATTATGGGAGAAGAAGATGCGCGGAGGCTCGTCACCTGGTGATGTCGGTTTCTGGGGCTTTATTGGCCTGCTTATCTGCACCTCGCGAAGAAAAAAAGGAAAGTAAAAAAAAAAAGACTCTACTAGGGAAGAATAAAGGGATGAGGGAAGAATTTTTCTAGTAATAATTACCTGCAGAGATATACGCGCGCTGGCTTGTCCGTCGTCAGCCAAGGTGATGCGACGCTGGCTGTGATGCTCCATTCGCTGGCTAGGCGGTGCCTCACCGATGACGGACGCATGCTCGCCTCTGCTGTACGCCTCTGCTTGCATCGTCAAATCTTCAGCGTCTTTTTCCTACCTATCTCTTTCTGTTCCTCCTCTTCACTCTCGCCCGTGTTGCCTAAATAGTCTCCCCTGCTTTATTTTGATTTCGCGATTGTGCTACCATTGCCGTGCCGGATCGCTTCTGGCGCCCCTCTTTGCGCTCGTTCGTGCTGGATAGTGCATAAACTAGTCGAGCGATTTCCAGCCACCTTTGCCCGGACTGGCAACGGGGGATCAGGGAAATGTCCTAAAGAAAAGGGGTTTTCCACTATGCTTTGTAGCTGATGGATTTTTTCAACCTCTTTTATTACCCATACCTTTATATCACACTGCGGAGAGAAGATCCCTAGAGCCACATTATTACAGGCACTCATCCCTCCTGTCACGAAAAGCTGGTGCCAGCTGGCGGCCTGTTTGCACGTTTGCAGGGCTCCACCCGCCAGCTGCCAGCACTTTAAACCACCTGGCCACACCCTTGCACGTCGGTCCTCGTAGCGCATTCCCTTGCGTCCCGCCCGCCGCCAGCCACTAGCACGTTCGCCAAACACGGTACAAGCCCACTGACAGCCCACTGACAAACCCACTGACCAACCTTTTTTTTCCCCCCCAACTCCCTTCCCCCCCCTCAAGCCTTGAAGCCGTCAAGCCCTCAAGTGGCCAGCCTGCGCTACAACGGCTTCACACCCTGGCCTCTCGCCTTCTCATTATTCTCCCCAATATTCTCCAACGCCTTCGAAACAGCCTTCTCTCGCGACCTCTTCTCGCCAAGGGTCATGCATGTACCCATCCGCCTCGCCTATATCCTTTGACTCACGACTCTACGAAAGACCACCTTTCATCTCTTCACTCTCCCAGCTGCGCGACGTCGACTGCTCTCTCCCCCTCCCATTCGTGTCTCACCCCCGGCCTCACGCCAACTCGGCTCGACCTCTTCCGCCGTTGACGCAGAGATCTCATCCTTCTCTTCATGTCTGAGTGGCAGACTCGGTCGTCTTAACAACCCGACTTGATTTTTTCTCCAGCATTTTTCCGCAGCGCCCGCGCTTCTGCCACGACACCTGTGCTCAGCACTTCGTCGACTTGCCCTCGATTCTCACGTATGCGCTGCGTAGTTCTGGCGGCCGCCTGCACTTCTATCCTCAACGAAATTTTCCGTCTGACCGATTCTCTCGTCGTCTCGTCTCGTCTGTGCCCATGATCCGTTGAGCTCCCGCCGCCCTCCGCTCATGCCGAGTATGATCACGACCGCGTCCCTTGCTCCGTCGCCGACAATCATGGGATCGTCGACTGAGCACACATATCGGGCCCTTTCCGAACCGTTAGTCCCGTCTTCCAGACAGTTCAAGAAGCACAAGACCTTGCCTCGACCGCCAAATGATATCGACCTTGCCCCAGATGCCGCTCCCTCTCGCGCCGCCTCGCATGCCTATCGTCTGGTTCTCGATGCCTCCTACGCCCTCAGCTCCTCCGCCACCCACTCATCCCCGGCCGCTGCCGCCCAAACCCTCAAGCAGACGTCACGACGCCTCGCCTCGTCCTCGTCTGCTGGTCCTGACCCTCCGCCAACACCCCCGGCGCACTCCCGTGCTTCCTCTAGCGGCCACCCCACACTGGACCCCAGCCCGACCACGACGGAACCTCCCAGATCACATCCTCCCCTTGCGCTGCGCAAACCTCCCGTTACGCCACCCGATCAAAGGAGCCCCCCGACTCCTGACGTAACACCTCCCCAGCCCAAAACTGCCCTGAAATCTGCCCGTCAGCCTCGCTGGGAACAATCTCCTCCCGGCGCTACCCCGACAGACTCTCGCAACGACTCGTTCAAGACGGCTCAGGAAGAGCAATTCTCATCAGAGGAAGACCATGCTCGCACTGTCTCAAAGTCCCGAACCAATTCGGCGCGAGCCTCCCAAGCCACCATCCTGCGCATTCCAGAGATGCCTGCACCTGCTTCCGTGCAACCACAGCCGTTGTCTTCCGCCCCAAAGAGCGCACCCGTCAGCGCGCATCAGCTTACACCACGCACCATGAGTGCATTTCACCAATTCGATGGCGAATGGAACTCGGCGCGACAGCTAACGAGCGATCGCGACCACGAGCACCAGCAGGACGGCAAACGGCCGCAGGTAGTGGTCAGTAAGCGGAAGCGCCCGCTTCCCAAGACGCCCGTTGTTACACCCTCACCTGTCGCCAAACGCGAGGTGGTAGAGGACCATGTCGTCACCCCGACCGCTGCCACTCGCGCCGCACGACATATTCAAGTTCGCGACAATGCAGTTGTAGAGGCATCGCCCGTCAGCTCCTCTGTGCGATCCACTTCCGAGACCTCTGCCAGTGTCGACGCTCGGCGGTCTTCAGCAACTTCTGCCCGATCAAGTTCTTCGGCCGTCGTCGAAGTCCTTGTGATGAATGGTCCCGCTCAACCGCCCCAGCGAAGACAAACACTCCGGCACGTCAAGAAACATACTCTTCTGCGCCAACTTCCACATGTTCCTGACAGATCGTCAGGCGGCAGTTTCGATGGTCACAGGCGCCTCCCCCAGCCGCAGCGCAAGCGTCTAGAAAGCCCAGTGTCACGCGACCGCAGTCGACCGCCCAGCACTCAAGTCACATCCAACCACTCCATCGGGGATAATAGAGCGCGCCGTGAGATTTGGAGTAATGGGGGCATTCCAGTCATTGTCGTGCCAGATAGACGCTCCTCGAACCGCAGCAAATCGCGCGAGCCTTCGCTGCGCTCTACTTCCAGCAGACGCTCCAAGAGATCTGCGAGCGTGGGCTCGCCTCAACGACCAAGGGGCTCTTCAGATACTTCACGGCCGGAGTCTTTGTCCCGTGGCAGAAATTCTGCCAGAACCGCGGGCGATGAGCGAACTATGGATTTCGCGCCAGCCATTCCGCCTCGCTCCTCGTCACTATCCGCCCCGACCAGCCGCAACGTCTCTCGCACGAATTCCTTGACTGCTGAGAGCATACGTGCGCACAACGCCTTGCAACAACGGGAGGACGAAGCCAAGTCAGCCCAGACAGTCAAGATAGAGCGACAGATGGGTGAAGCGTTCCCGTTCCTCGGCCCTGCTCCCGCGCCAACCTATCTTGAAAAGCCTGCTGAGGCTCAGTTTAGCCGCGACATTCCTCTGAGCCCACCGCTTGATCAGCTGCCTGCCGAAGACGGAATGAGTGCCAAAAAGTATTCTTCTCGAAACACCCCCTTCTCAGTCACGTCAGTTGCCACTACTGGAACTGCGCCAGAAGTCTCGGAGGCATTCGCAATACACATGTACCCACACCAGAACTCGTCTGTCGTCATGGTCAATCATTCTGCCCGGCCATCTGACGCCTCCAGTGCCGCACGCGCTGAGTTGTTGCCTCAGCTTGTCCCCACCATCACTACCACTGACATCCAAGGCGAGCCGCCCGTAACGCCCCCCGAACAGCCGATCAAGGCGGAAGACGTCGAATCCCCCCTACGCAATCCCCGAGCACCGCCGGAGCCTCCGACGCATCTCCCCATGCTCAACCTGATTCCTGCGACGCCGTCTGGGGCTACACCAGCCGATGAGAGTGACAAGAGATTGGGAAATATATTTGAAACGTCTCCGCCAAGACGCGAATCTCTGCTCAAGCGAGCGTTCAGCCGTCGTCGTCGCAACTCTGTCGATTACCCGCCCACCACGACTAAGCCTCCCAGCAGACTGACGCGGTCATTTTCGCTATCGCGTTCTTTGGGTCTAGACTCGAAACTTCGTCCGGGTTCTGAAGCAGACATTGACGGCGAGCTGTCGCCTAGGGAGGCGAGCGAAAGACCTGTAGAACGAGAGAAGCTGCATCCGCTATGGCGTCCGCAATATGACGACGAAGAGTGCGAGTTTGGCGACAGTTGTCCTCACCACAGCAAGCGCGACACGATATACCGCTATCCACTAGTGGACAACCGCCCTCGCCCGCCAAAGAGGAGCCTCAGTGCCCGCGTGAAGACTACGTTTGCCATTATGCCGACCCGGAACGAGAAGCAGTATCCAGCCGAGGAGAGCACGAGTTGGCCAGAGCGGCGAATTATTCGGCGGACTCCCAGCGGCAACTTACGAGTGATGCAGCGTCGCAACAGCCTCGACTCTCTGCCTATGTCACCCCGCCTCAACAGAGGACAGACGGAGCCGCTACGCTCGTCCGTGGGCACGGAGCAAACTCGGCCGTTTTGGCGACCCGGCGCGCTCCGACGCGCAGAGACGGCAGACGCCGGAACGGGCCGACGCACCCGACGCTTCTCGTTGAGCGGTAGGCTAGAAGACATACCTGGCATCCCGCGCATCCTGAACGAGAAGCGACGCGAAAAGAGGACGCAGGAGCTGCGCCAGATGATTAGCGCGCCCACCAATGTCCGCGACGGCGTGGGCGAGGTAATTCGACGCGGCAACAACGGGAGCAATCGAGAACCCTTTCAAGCGAATCACTCTAGCTTTTGAGTCGACCACCATTTGCCCTTTTCTATTCTACCTGCTTTTGCAATTTTATGCGTACAAGTACCGAAAAGTGACGCATCTTTTTTACCACATTTTATGACGCGATGATATTTGACACGACACACGATACGACACAATCAAAAGATTGATACCTGTTGACGATTGCTTACGACATACACGATACGATGAAACAAAGAGAAAAGGACGTCTTCTTTATCGAGACGTCAAGAAACAGCACACGCGGCGGAATACGTGATTTACACTTTAGCGCTTGAGATTTTTTTGCTCACATCAATCATGACTAGGGGAAGAGGGGAAAATGGGGTGTTGCGTTTGTGAGCTTGACGGGCGCTGGTGATGCGGGAAATGTTGAGCAGAAATCTTTGTTGGCAAGTTTTGTTTTGGGGTGGGTGCTTTTTGTATTGATATAATCAGGACACACGTTTATGATTTGGAGGTTTGTGTTTTATTGGCTGTTTGGTTCTTTTGGGCGGAAGAAATGTATATAGGCTAGGAAATGGAAGCACGCGCGGGACAACGACGAGGCTGGCTCCTCGACGTGAAGCATTGAATGGATTTTTGTCAATCATGTAAAAATGGCGATGCTTGTTCCGTGCACTGTGATTGTTGCAATAGTATTCAGGGGGGCCACTGATTAATTCTTGTCAAATAATGTAAATGTGTCTTTGCTTGTTCCGTACACTGTATCATTTTCGAAGGCATTTTTCGTAATGTACACGTAAATAGACTGAATGCTAAACCAAAAGAACGCCGAATTTGTTTTTGCCTTGCAATGTCATAAACGCCACCATTTATTGTGTTTTTCCCATGATAAAGTTTCTTGTTCAATACCACTCCCATCTCTCGCCATCTTCTCTCGCTTTGTCACTGTGGCATGGCTAGCCTTTTCATCGACGAGGATCCTGACCGGGTGGGGGAGGTCCGCCACTCGGAAAGCCAGGCGGCGGGAATTGGAAATTGGGCGGCAGCCCGCCGGGAGGCGGAAACGGCAGCCCGCCCGGTGGGGGGAAGGGGAGTCCTCCGGGCGGAGGCATCGGCAGGCCGTTGGGGCCGCCGGGAGGGAACGGCGGCATGGGCGCGCCGCGACCACCAGGAGGCGCTAGAACGTGTACCTCATTAGCATCTTCAATCATAACCAACAAAGTAACTCTGACAGTCTCGGAGGAACGACGTACGAGGAAGTCCAGAGGGGAAAGCGCCGGGCGGCGCCCCCGGCATGCCAGGGAACGACGGCAGGGCCGCTCCTGCGCCGCCGCCGGGAAACGGAGGAAACGGCGGCGGGTGGTGCTGGAAGCCGCCGTGGTGGTGGTGGGCGCCGGGCTGGTTCTGCGGGAGCATGGGGTTGGCGTGGGCCTGGCCCTCGGCGGCGTACGACGACGTGATGCTGTCAATGACGGACTGGGCCTTTTCGTGGCCGATTTCTGCAGACGAGGTGTCAGATTTTGCTAGTTTTGCCTTGCTTGCGACGTCTCTCGCTCGAGCGGGGAGGGGGGGGCACAAACGTTGGTAGTAGTCGACGACGTTGCGGAGGTGGTTGCGACCCGAGTTGTGGGCTTTGCGCACGCTCATCGAGTCGTGCGTCAGGTAGACGTCGCAGTAGTCGCCTGGATGGAAAGAAGAATGAGTCTTTTGGTTAGGTTTTTCGTGTTTTGCGTCGCATCGGGACAGATTCAGGTCGGGGGAGGGAAAAGCTTACAAAAGACTGGAAGACTTGTCAGCGGAAATGGTGTGGAATTAGCACACATGTACAGAAAGGCATTGAGGACTCACACTTAGGCATCGTGGCGGAATTTTGGGCGTTTGCGATGCGGGATACGGACTAGAGGTTGAAGCTGGCTGTCGCGCGACGAGATCAAAATGTCCCAGGCATCGCGCCCCACACGTGATTTGGACGCCGGTACTTGTTCTCTGGCGGGCGATGCCGGTAAAATACAAGTACCCAAGCTGAAGCTGCAGCACAAGCTCATGATTGGTGCACCTCCAAAGCCCCTGACAGGCGAAGCCACATAGTCGCCAGAGAGCAGCACTACGTACCTACCTTGAAGGGGGGCTTGATTTTTGGCCAACGCGACACCTTGTCAGTTTCCTTGTTCCTCGAACGTGAACACTTTCCATCTCAATCAACGACGACGGGACGCAGGGTCGACTTGATTTCTGCCAATTGACGAAAAGGGGAACTAAGAAGCAAGAGAAAACGAAGAGGAATCACACAACACAATGGCCGTCGCTTCCAGATCGCTGCAGTGGCTCTGCAGCCTGCTCATGCTACTGGGCGTCGCCGCCGCCCTTAAGTTTGAGATGCCTGCGCACACGGGCGGCGAGAGCCACCGCAAGGAGCGCTGCATCCGTAATTTTGTCAACCGCGACACCATGGTGGCCGTCAAGTCGGTCGTGGGCGGCTACAAGGGCGACGGGATGGTGGTCAACATTCACGTGCGTGCGAGGCAAATGCCATGGGGGGAGGCTTAATTGGAGGCCCGGAAGGAAAGATACTAATGGTGGCTAACAGATTCGCGATGCGCTCGGCAACGAGTACGGTCGTCCTCGGGATGTGGTTGGCGAGAACCGCGTCGTCTTCACCTCGCACTCGGACGCCTCCTTTGACGTCTGCTACGAAAATCTCTTTTCCGGATGTACGTGGTTGCCTACCTTCACAAAAACGGAAGAAAAAAAAAGATTCCCTATAGTGAATGATTGAAATGCTAACACGCAACACACACAGCCCACCGCCCCTCCCCCTCGGTCCGCGACATTGAGCTCGACGTCGAGATTGGCGCCGACGCGCGCGACTGGTCCGCCGTGCAGGCCAACGAGAAGCTCAAGCCCGTCGAGGCGGAACTGCGCCGCATCGAGGAGATGACGGGCGAGGTGGTGCGCGAGATGGAGTACCTGCGCACGCGCGAGCAGAAGCTGCGCGACACAAACGAGAGCACGAATACCCGCGTCAAGTGGTTCGGCATCGGCACCACCTGGCTGCTGATTGGACTTTGGGCCTGGCAGATTATGTACCTGCGTGCGTATTTCCGCTCCAAGCACCTGATTTAAGGGGTGGGGTTGATGAGAAGTGGAGGGAGAGAAGTGAGACTGGAGGGAAGGAAAAAAACTGGTTGGATGGGGGACAAGTGTAAGAGATCAGGACTCGGATGATTTTTGTCATGCGGATGGGATGGCGTTTTGAAATTCATCATGACGGTTTCACGCAATCTGAAGGTGAGAGACGAAAAAGAAGCGGTGGATGGGGTGGAAACCTGGCTGGCGGCGAGGACATGCCGTCTGTCGTAAACTATACAATGCCAGCTAGCTGGTGAATAATACAGATACTCTACAAAGATGATCTGACTTGGGGATGCGTTATTTCCTCCTTTCAGTTCTATAATGGTCCTGCCGTCGAGGCGGCCCTGCTGCCTTTGTGCCCCGGCAGGTTGATGCCCTTGTCAACGCATGTACTGGTAGTCTGGAGTGAAACACGATAAATAAATCCCCCTACCAAGGGCCCAGCCTACCCGCATCCCGTCCACCAGATCTCGCAAAACACTGCGATGCGCTCCGCTAGTCTCATCCACAGCAACCACTTACATCAACAGCCGAGCCCAACTCTTCAACATCTCGGCAAAGCCTCGTCTCTGCTTTCCATATGCAAAAAAGGGACTATTCGTTTTACTCAGCCATCTCAAGTTCGAGAGACTGCCAAAAAAAAAAAAAAGAACTGCTGGTTATTGTACTCCCAGACATCAAGTGCTCACCATGGCAGAACCCCCAGACCAGAACTAATCAAACTCCAAAAGAAGCAACTTGAACAACAACCACTCGTGACATGTCATCGCCATGTGTCTTCTTTTGTCTATAGTCCGGAGACGCAAGAATGAGAAATTCTCACAAATGCTTGCACTGGTTTTTCCCCTTTCCAATCTCAGTGTGTGAAAATGAAAGAGAGGGCAATCGAGCAGTCGAGGTAACAAGGGTTGGTCAAACGTGAAAATTTGGGATACATTATGAAAAAATGTCTCTCTTTCCCCTTCCGCCATCCCCGGACCATGACTCCTACAAACCCCATCATTCTTGCTTCTGCCCTTTTTTCCTTTCCCGCCCCAACTACCAGCACCAACCATCCCGGCACTTCACCCTGCGGACCTTTTATAGTCTCATGACCCTCCCATTCTCGCAACCATACGGATACTCCCTCTCTGTATCCTCCCCTCCTCTCTGTTTGTCCTCTGCGCCTCTCTCTCACTCCTTCATAACCTCATCGCCATCGTCTTATTCTCGCCTTCAAAAAAAAAAAAAAAAAACACCCACCACATCAGCAAACCATGAAGTTCCTCTCAGCCCTCACCCTCCTCGTCGCCTCAATCGCCACCGCGCAGGACAAGACCTGCGAGGCCGAGTACATAGTCACTCGCTGCCTACAAACTGAAAACGACAAAGTATATCCCCCCTTTCTCACCATCTAGTTTTCATGCAGCTCATCAGCCAACCCTCTTCCACAGGTCACCGCCTGTAACCAGGCCGACTTTGACTGCCTCTGCACCTCCTACCAAGCCATTGCCACGTAGGTCTTCTTCTTCTTCTCTTCTCCCCACGAGCCCCGATTAAATTAAAAAAAACGCAGCTGCTACAACAATTGCCCCAACGACGCCCGCGCCCCTTCTGCCCGCGCCCAAGTCACCGCCTACTGCCGCAAACTCAGCACCACCACCACCGCCGCCGCTGCACCTTCATCACCTTCTTCTCCTGCTTCTACTTCTTCTTCTACAACCTTCTCATCGGTTGGCCACGCGACCGACGTCGACGGACCGACGCCGACGACCAGCACGGGCTTTATCAACGGCACGCCCACAAGCGACAGCGCGATGCACAAGATTGGCGCCGGCGTGGTGGTCTTTGTAGCTGGTATAGCTGGGATCCTTGCTTTGCCGTAGACTTTTGTCCCAAAATGACGAAAATTGGAGTTGTCAATATCTCTGGCCCCAGACGTGGTGTGTGAAGCTTGGCTTGGAGAAGGCCTTTGTACTGCCCATTGGAGGGGTGAGCATTCTTTCAATGCATACAATCCTGTCTCATACACAGTCTTGGCCTGTTAAATCGCTAAATGTATCACTACGTTATTTAGAAACGCAGTAAGCCTGGCACTTGCTACTCCATCGTGCTACTGCGTGCCGATATGCTTACCCAGGTGCACACCCCGCTTACACACCTTAAGCCCACGGCTTCTTGACCTCACTTCACTTACGTAACTCCACGTAACACGCATCACACAATCACATCACATCACACACATCTGTCAACAAAAGCTGTTCTTATTGCCGATCCAATCGGTATCTATCATACAGCAAGTTGTCAACGTGCAAATCATACAACGCCTCCACTTGCCCGCCTGTGTCCAGGCTCGCGTGGCAATCCGAATCAACCAATTTTTGCCCTCATGCTCCTCTGCATGTCCGGTTGTTGTGAGAATGTACCATTCTCTCAGAATTTCTACAGGAAGAAAACAAATAAACAAATAACAAGAGCTCAAAACGCGCCAATCCCTCTCCGAAAATGCCAAAATAAACGCCGATGAATCCACGCTCCAAAAATCCATGGTCCAGTTCCCATAACTATGTGTTTTTGAGCGTTGCGCATCGTACGCAGGTTTAATAATAATGTAGGGTGTAAAAGCGACTAAAATCGAATATCGTAGTAAAAACAGGGTGTTGAGAAGATAGAGTGGTGACTGTACAGTCTGGTGGTAGCAGTTGCTACACACGACGAGACTTTCGCTGCTTTGTGTTGTTCTGCTTCATCGAACCCATAAAAGTGACGTGCTTGGAGTCGTCTTTGCGAAGTCTGACGGTACCAGAGCCACGGCGAAGGGCGCGAGGCTCATGCTCCTCATCGATGGCAATCTCGGCGACATCAGAGACAGAGCCTGCTTCCATGTGGTCGCTAGCCTCAGAGACGGACGAGCCCTCATCAGAGTCGTCGTACTCTCCGTCGTCGCTAACCAGTGACGGCGCATTGTTGCTCACCAACGTGTTGGGGCTGAGGTTATCTTCGCGCATCGGCATGTCATCATCTGACAGCCCAACGTGGGATGCCGATGACGAGCGAGGCGGCGACACAAAGTCAATGTGGGCAGGACGGCCCTTGGAGCTGGGCGGCCTCGCCATCGGCGTAGGAGAGCTGTGCGCCGGCATGCGCATAACAACCGATGTACGGACAGCAGCAGGATCGCCACCAATCCGAGGCAGCGGACCGTCAGTATCAGATTCATCCCCAGAAGCCTCGTCCAAGGACATCTTGGTTTTGGCATCGGTCACAATATCGCCGAGATTGCCTTTGAAATTTTTGACCTGCATAAACTTGGACAGGTAGGGAGTGTCAGCAGCAGCCTTGAAATTGTCGGTTTTCTTCTTTTGCAATTTCATGGCACGACTGGCAGTAGCCTTGGGTTGAGGGTACAACTTGAGGGCATCGGCGATTCTGCTGCGCAAAGCCGCGTAGGCCTCCTGGTCGGTGGGATCATGGGCAGCAAAGGGGTGCACAAAAGCCGAGATTGGTCCAGCAGGAGCGGGCTTGTCGTCGACGGGGGTGGAGATGCTGTTGGTGCGCGGCTCGGGAGCGGCATCAATAGCCTGGCCGCTTTGAACGGCAGCCTCCTCGTGGCTCTTGAAGTCGCGCTTGTGTGCAATGCGGCAGTGATTGATGAAGCCTTGGGTGCTGGAGAAGTTTTCGCGGTTGCAGTCGAGGCAGACAAGCTTGACAGTTTGTCCATCGGAGCGCTTAAGGATACAAGGACCGGCCTTGTCCTTTGGCTGAGGGTATCCGCTAGAGAGGGAATGCAGGCGTTGGCCGGACATGGCACGGTTGGGGCGACCCTTGCCGACAGTGGTCTCTGTGAAGCTGTTGCGTGTGGTGCGTCCTTCGGCGAATGAGGCGCGTGCAGCGGCAAAGTCGGCGGTAAACTGCCACTCAGGTTGCATTCCGTCAAAAGAAGGATCGGGAATCAGCCACTTGGCGTAGTGGCGAGCATAAGGACCGTCGACAACGCCAAAAGGCGGCGCCCATTTAGGTGCAGGTTCTGCAGGGTGATTGGCGAGGGCTGGTCCCTTGCCGTTGGTGACTTGAAGCATCTGATCGGGCGTCGGGCAATTGACAGGGTACGGTATCAAGTGGCAACGACGCAGTTGTTCGAGCGCAATCTGACATTTAGCAAGCTCCTGATTTATGAGGCGCAGCTCGTCGTGTTTGAGCAGAATCTCGAGACCGAACTGGTGGCGAATCTCGTCGCGGGCGCACTCGAGAGGATCTTGCTGGGCGTAGAGCATGTTGTCGTCGTGGGCACGTCTTTGACGCTTGGCGTGGGGTTCGGCATGGTCCAGCGACAGCGACTCGGCATCTCCGAGGCCATGCAGCTTTCTTTTCAGAGGGTGCGTGGCGGGGGAGGAGGGGTCGGAAGCCGTTGTGGGAGAAGGCGTCGGACGCTGGTGGGCGTGGGCGTAGGCACCATGTGAGGTGTCTATCGACTGATCACAGCCCCTAGAATCCGAGCCCCAGAAACGAAACATGGAAGCGCCGTGTTGTGGGTGAATGCGACAAAGAAGACGGAACGCGCCGCTCTTGTCGCAAAGTCGGGCTTTGGAGTTGTCAGATGGTTTCACGAACGGATGCGCGCGAGAAAGAAATTGATGACTAAGGCCACTAAATAGAGAGGAGGCGTGTGTGATGGAGTGTTGTGTCAAGTGTGGCGTGTGGCGGGCGTGGTGTGAAGGAGAAAAGCGGAGACTGTGCTGCCTGTTGCTGACGTAACGACAAGGCGTAACGAGATTGGACAGAAGCCAAGGGCGTACTTTGGCTGGTGTCACTGAGCGAAAGTGGCTCCGTCCTGAAAGTGGAAAAGGCGTGTTTTGAGGCACAGGCCAGGCAGGTGGCACAGTGGCAACAGTGGGTGCGCACGCAGCTGGGAGCTGCCTAGCAGGCTGCTTGGCGTGGAAAATTGGCAGAGTCAGAGAGGGAAACTGGGCGAGAGCGAGATAATGAGAGGGAGAGGCGCTGTTTGCGGCGGACGCGACGGCGCAGACGTTGAGAGCAGAGAGCTGCGAGGAAAAATGAGGACCAGGAAAATAGAGAGGAGATCGAGCGCTAACGAAAGCCTCGAGTCAAATTTTCTGGCGACAAAATGAAGGCGAAGAAGAATAAATTATTAGGGAGGAAGATGCCGGGGCAGGAGGGTGGTGAGAGTGAGGAGAATGAGGGAGGGAGAAGGCAGAGCAGGTGGCGATGGGCAGGCGAGGAGAAAGGAGGACGGGGGAGGGAGGGAGGGGGAGGGTTGAGACTTGAGAGGCAAGGAGAGGTACAACTGGCGGGCGTGTATCCGTACCAGAAGGACGGTTTAGGTTTGGGGGTCTCAGGCTGGTAGCGGACAGCTTGAAATGCAGGCAGCGGGCTAACAGGAGCGGACAAGCACTAACAGGTTGCCTGGAGCAGCGGAGCTTACAGGCACCGTTGAGAGACAGAGGGTGAGTGTTGCAGTGGTTGGCAGGCAAGCAGGCAGCTAGGGAGGCATTGGCAGCTCCTTCCTGCAAGGTGTTACATGGGGCCGGGGCGCGGAGGTGGAGCAAAAAGACCATGCTGCAGCCTATCACCAGCAACGCTTGGGTAGCTTGACTGGGATACGGGCAAGAGGAGTATGCGACAAGGAAAAAAAATGGGTTTCGCTTGTCGAGAATGGGCCCAATGACGGCGACAGCGACTTGGCCTCCAAAGCCTCCAAGCGTCCAGCGCTGCAGCCTGCGTGCACTTGCATTCAAGATGCTGGCAGCTGGCTACAGTACCTGGAGGCTCACGCTGTATGGATGCTGTTACTGGTACTCTCGTACTGCAACCCGAGGCGAGACCTGCTTGCGATTCCGGGCCTTCGAAGCATATCGAAGCATATCAACTCAAATTTTTCTTGTTCCTTGTTTCTTTTCTTTTTTTACTTTTTCCCTCTTTTAGCCAACCAAGCTCGGAAGCAAACCACCACTACAAGCTTACTTTTTCCAGTTCGCTTGGTGGTGGAGTGGATTCACAACCTCACAGTGTTTGCTGCTGTGACGCCCGCCCAAGCCGCCCACCCGTTGCCAGCCAAGATAAGCCGTTGATGCCGCTGAATTACGCCATGCCCTCCCATCGATCTGCCGTTCATAGATAAATAAAGGCAATAAACGCAAGAGAAATATCAGCACAGTGTCACTTTACACATCTGCCAGCAAAGCATCCGCGATCCCCGTGGAGACAGGGATGATGCAAGCACTTTGCGTAATATCAAGATGAAAAGAAATATAGATAGATAGATGGGCCAGCCTCAGATCCGCCTGCGACAAGGGACGCCATGATGTGATGATACAAACGCCCCATCGCCTCGACACTGTATGACGCCGCCAGCGGATCCCACGGAAAGTGCACTGGGAAAGCACGTTGGCACGTTGCCAAAGGTTGAAGCTCTTGTTTGTGTTTATTGAGGGGGAAGTAAACAACAAAACGTCGACTCATGTACCCTCCTCGTTGAAATGAAACAATCACTCATGCTGGCATCATGTCCACAGCTCCGGCTACACCAAAAATAATGGCATCGCGGCGCAAAGCTCCAATTTGGAACTATCAAAACTTTTCGAGTGCAAAGCTGCACAGTGGGCATCAACCTTGTTTTTCTTCTTGCCTCTCTTCTCTCTTTAGCTCCCACAGCTCCCCAGCATGCCACACACTTATTAGGGCGACAGATACGGTTTCACCTTCCTTTCAGATGCCCACCCTGAACCCCGACGCCCCAACTCTCGACCCCCTTTGACTTGGCTATCTGTTTGGCTGTCCCTCATTCTGCAATTTCTGATACATGGACGGACCCTGAAGCATAAAGTTTCTGATCGGTGACTGCGCTTTGCTTGCATGTGCCCGAGTCTTCGTGTAGATGCTGTTGCTCACCCACCCCGCCATTGTCATCATCATCATCTGGTCCTTCCCTCCTCAAACTTTGAGGCCCTCTTTTTCAGCAGCTTTCTCTCAAGCTTCGCTAGCTTCCGGTGAGCTCTTTTTCCTTCTCTTCTCCACGCCCGCTATTAGCTAGCTCCAAGCTTTTGGTTCCTCTGTCCGCTGCAACTCTACTCCATCCTGACTGCCAGATTGGCGCAGCGCTAGTGGAACACGCTAGAGTCCTCTCTCCACTCTCCACTCTCCCTGCTCCGGCCTCAGGCTTCGGCGACACTTCCATGATTTTTTCCTGGGCCTCTCTATTTTTACGACTGCCGGGAGCACATGAAATCTGGCCTACTCGAGATCAGCGCCAGATTTGTAACCAGACTTTTTTTATCTTTGGTTCATAATTTCTCTTCTTCCGGTGAGGCAGGTCACCGGTCGAATTAACTAATTGTGTCTCCGACAGCTGCCATGTGCCGTGATTCGTCCCTCTGCAATATGCCACTGTGGCTTCTTCTTGTTCAACAGCCTGGTTGGTGCGACGGGCTCGGTGACCACCTAGGTACTTTCCCGTAGAGAGCGTCGTGCATGCCTCTCAGCCAGAGTTCGACTACAGGAGTCTCACGATAATAAATTCGCCGGGTCACTGCGCCACACAGCTGGTGGCGTTTTCTAGTCTTCCGACGGTGCCACTTTTCTTCTCGGGTGCGGCCACAGCTACAGTGAGTGGTTGGGAATTGCACGCCACGTCATGTACTCGCTTGCTGTGGCCCCGCATCGTCGCAAAGAGTTATCAAGTCAGGAGATGCTGCAGAGACAGTGAGGCTGCGATATCTTGTGGCTACAGAGGCACCGTTTCGGGCACTTGTTCCCTTTTTCGCGTCTTGCTCGCGTGGCCAGTACTCTACTTCTGCTGCTTGCAGTAAAAAGATTGCCCACCGCAAGGATTAACTGAACTTATTCACCCAAGCGCTCGTAGCTCAACATTAGATTCTTTGCGCCTCAACCAGACCAGACCACACACCCCAACAACGATTATGTCTAAATAGACCACCGAAATAGTCAAGCGACACAAGCAAATTTCCACGCCGCAGCCTCCAAATGCCTCTGCAAACTCGATAATATCTGCCGGCAACACGCTACCCTACATCCATCGGATGCCCCCACTTTAATATCGATTTTATCGATAATCCGATTCTATCGATACGGATTATCGCTTTCTATCCTCCATCCGACCAGACAGACGACTCTTCTCAACCGCCAACCAAATCTCGCCCAAACACTTTCTCCAGCTCGAGGGCACTCTCGACACCATGCCCACTGCCGACACGGACCACGCCTCCAAAAAGCGCAAACCCTCCACCTCCATCACCAACCCCGCCGCCTCCAAGAAACCCCGGCCTCCTCCGGGCGACGACGCCTCCCCCCGACCAGCGCACGACTCGCCGCTCTGCGCGCCGCACGCGCCCATCCTGCAGGATCTTGGCGCAAAGTACGACGTGCTTCCCGCGTCCGTCATTTCCTCGACGCCGATCCGCAAGCGTTTGGTGCACATTACGACGCATCTGCTGGGAGGAGGAGCAGGTGGTGGAGGTGGCGATGGAAGGAAGAAGCCCCGCGTGGTGCTGCTGCACGCACGGGCCGCAGAGGTCTGCAAGATGATTACCGTGGTGGAAAAGTGCAAGCGGCTGCTGGAGGAGCAGGGAGAGGCGGCGTGGTACCAGTATAATCAGCTGTTTGATGTGCCGCGGGCGGACGCGGAGCGGGCGACGAGGAAAAGAGAGGAGAGGAAGAAGAAGCGAGTAGTGGAGGAGACGGTGCTGCATGTGGAAGAAGGGGAGAAGAAAGATGAGGCGGAGGAGGAAGAGGGGGAGGAGGGGGAGGAAGGGGATGAAAGTGATGCGTTTGAGACGATGCAGTTGAGGTTCGAAAAGGCGGTACTGCCACCCGCGCCGGACAGGACGACCAAGTCGTTGCGGGTATTTTTGTCGACAGTGGCCATTCCGGAACTGAAAGCGAAAGATGGTGTGACCTTGCAGGCGAGTGGAAAGTGACGCGAGCAAACAAGGAAAACGGGCTGGTGGAGGCTGTAATTGAATAGGAAATGCATTCCTGGCGTTGGGCATACATACTACTTGGCATAGACACATTTGATCATGATGATACCCAATATAATGGAGTCTCGATTTTTACTTTCTCAATCGACTACTTTTCGCTATTGAATTCCACTCTTATACAAGCATTCATTAACATGTCCAAAAAGGATGTCATATAGACACGATTCAAGAAACAACGCCGACAGTCACACATGGCTTAGTATAATGCAGCAACACACATTTCACATCTTTTCCACTCGAACCACCAACGCAGTCACAATCAGCATCCAGTGTCCATTCATCTTCTCGTCTGCCCAAGCTTGAGCCCGCAACCTGTTTAGTGGCCACCCTTTTGCTTCTTGGACGTGTCCATGATGCGCAGGACAAAGTTGACGACGACGGCGAGCAGCAGGATAATGGCCAGCACCGTGGGCCCGAAGCGGTCGTCGAAGCCGGCCTGGCCGCGAACGCGTATCGACTTGGCGCGCCAGTGGTACGTGACGAGGGCGTAAATCATGGTGAGCATGGCGACGGCGGTGAAGAGAAACGCCGAGATGAAGGCGACGCGGTCGCCAAAGTTGAGCATGCCGATGGCGAGGGCGCCGATGATGACGGTGAAGTTGAGCCACGAGAGAAAGGTGCGCTCGTTGGCGAAGAAGACCTTGGGCTCGACGCGCGTGGGCAGCGCGATGCGCTTGCCTGCAGGAAGGAAGGGGAGATTAGCTGAGGGGTTGCGTGGGCAGTGGTGATTTTGGGGGGGGGGGGGGGGACGACGTACCGGGCGCGGTTTGGAGAAGAGGCTGAGAAGACATGATGGCGCGGCTGCGGAGGATGGAAATACTGTCGGAGATGGCCAATTGTTCGATATAATTGGCGTTGTGCGTGGTTTTGGAGTCGTTGCCTCGTCAAGTCGTCGTGCGGAACGAAGTCGGGGAGGTGGACGAAAACAGTCGACTGTGACGAGTGGTCCTCCTTCAATTGACAAGTCAGGCGGCGTCTTTGGACTATTCGCTGGCGGCACGCTACAATTGAATGTTTCGTTCTAGGGCCCAAGAGAGAGGCAGACAATTATCACAGACGAGGGGATTAAAAGAAGAGAGGCTTCCTCGAAACTCTCTCTACGTTGGAGACCATGGCGACCGAGAAGGACCATGTCGTGCCCCACTGTTAGGTGGTTCGGTATAGCTGAGCTCTGCTTCCGCTTTCTTGAGGCCGCCTTGCAGTGGTAAAGGCACGTGGGGTCCTTGGTTGGCTGTCAGTCACGTGAGCCACGGCGTGTGGCTGAAGAGCCAAAAGCCTGGCGATGGGCTGCTAAAGGGGCGAGCTAGCATTGTGTGGCGGAAGCGGCCTTTTTAATGGAATATAGCAAGATTCTTTTTCCCTTGAGGTGAGTGAGGTCGTGAAAGTGTGTTCTGGAGGTGGTTGTGTTTTGGTGATACTAATCGGGTCTCGGATTGTGTTTATGTGGCTACCGATCTGTCTATTGACACTCGTAACTATGACTACAGGTCAACAGCATATGCGTCTGCAAGCCGGTCAATACATATTGACAGTTCAGATAAGTTATTTTTAGACGATGTCAAGGTGATGTACCTTATTTACCTTCATAATACCAAGTTATATCCGCATCTTGTGCAACACATGCAGCGGGCCGCTCCCTCGTCCAATCGTTATCGATGCGGCACCACCAATAAGTTGCCCGGTGCGCCAACAAAACAGAGCCCGCCCAAACACAAACAAACCCCCCATCGCCCAAACACTCCCAACCAACCAATCCCACGCGCCAGCCCTCCCTTCCCCCCTTCGCGTGCAGCCTACCTAAAAACCTACCAGACGTTTGTTCCCCATCCTGACGCAACAGCCTTGCCGTTTTCCTTTGCGTATCCTCATCATTGACGATACCTAGCCACGACGTTTTCCTCTAGTCTGCCACCCCCGCCGCCTCGCACACACCACATCGCAGTCAAACGGCGCGACTCCCAGTGACGCAACTCGCCAGCCACGAACGTTTTCTCAACGCACGCGACAGCATCCTATAATCTGCCCGAAATGTCTACACCGGTATGAGGTCCTCGCATCGAGGGGTTGTGGGAGATACACCCTCGTCACTGCTATGACGCCCCTTTTGCTAACGTGCATCTCGTTCACAGCCCGTCGCCTTTAACCGCCTGAAGCAGATTGCCACCGATGTACGCTCGAGTTCACCTGCCACAGCTCGCGATGGAGGTTCCCAACAGACCGGGAAGTGCGCCTACTAACTCGCGCGACAGGTGTGCAACAGCTCTATTGGCAACGCCGAGTTTTACGACCACGCCAAGACGGAGCAATGGAACTCCAACATAATCGTAAGAAGCCCACATGTGAAAGACTTTTGTCGACCGACCTCGGAATGCATTGTTCGCGTCTGTTTCTCTTTTCTCTTCTTTCTTGCTAAAAATGTGCAAACAGAACTCGATGCTCAAGGCCGTCATCTCGGAATCGACCCCCCAGGGCGCCGGCGCCCCCTCGTTCAAGTTTGCCTGCAACAGCACGATTGTGCAGCACCTGGTGCCGACATCGTCTCTCAGCAAAGCGCGGGCAGGCGCCGACGGCAAGGACGCGCAGCAGCCGCACATTTCGACAAGCAGCGAGGCCCCGGCGGCGGCGACGGCGACGGCGACGGACGGCAAGCCGCACGTGGGCCGCCGCGGGATGCACAGCGCTACGGGCGCGTACTGGGACGAGAAGAAGGACGGCATGTGGACATTCAAGTACGACGGCGGTGAGGGCAAGGGCATGGATGTGGTGATTATGCTCATCTGGGTTGCGATCTAAAGAAACAAGGGCTCGGTGATGGTGGTGTTCTTATTTCGAAACTACCGACTGGCTGCATTTGACTATTGAATCTGGGGTCTTTTTTGTTGCACTCTTTCTCGCTTGGACATGGCAAGGAGTAGACAGGCTGTTGGTTTGGTCCGTGAAGTATACCTAGTCCTTCTTCAAATGTCTTTTACAACTACTGTGATTTGCCATGTGGCGCATGAGAGCATGAACAGCAGTATACAGTCGTGACTAGTTGACCTAGGACATGCTTGGATTCTAAGTTGCTAGTTACTATTCACATCCTGTTGAGAAGGAAACTGTGGCGTGCCGGCGTGTGGTACGTGGCGATTGGACGGCGGAAGCACAAATGTTGGCATTGGGCAGCTAGCTCAGGCCATTCTCGCGAGATGAAGCCGCCTCGACCAGCGGACAAATTTGTTGTCTGCACCAGTCACTAGACGGTTGACTACGTAGACAGTGGATATTTGCATCCTGCCATTGTCGATGCGGCCTGATTGTGGCAAGAGTGACGGCGCGTGAATGGTTAGGAAGCGCAGTGTGAGGGGTCTCAGGTTGGCAGGTCCATGTATGGAGAAGAGGGACCCTTTTTGCAATAGCCATGACATCAATAGCGCCCGTCGTCCTCATTTGGCACCGTGCTAAATGGGGACGACGGACGTTGATGTCCAAGAACAACTCTGGAAAGCGAAGATGAGAAATGAAATGATGTGTTACGAAAAGGACCCCTGGATGAGGTCTCGAGCACCGAGTCGGAGTTTTTTCTTGGGATGACGTATGCGTAGACTTGACTTGTGCTTGGGTGGGATGGCTGGTCACGCGCGGCTGCGTGGCAGCATGTCTGTCTCGAACAGGCACCACAGGCTCCCAACCCAACCAACCCAGGGTCTCGGAACTTGAGCCTCAAAACGTGGCATCAAGCACCTCTGACACAAACACACACACACACACACGCGCTGTGTTCTCTTCATCTTCAATCTCGGCCGTGTTTTTTTCGTAAGAATTTGGACCCCGGAAATAGTCTTTGGATCGACGGGAAGAACAGAGGGATCCAAGAGCCGTGGACGAATGAGAATAGAGATCATGACGCAAAAGCTGGGGCTGCTGGCTTGACACTCCACTTGCAGTCCACGCACGATCTTGAGCAACTCGGCCATGTACCTTTGCATCGCGGTGAGGGGAAAATACGGCTTGGTGAGGTTGCAGTGGGTCAGGTACATAGGTACTGGTACTGATACTGACTGGATGTCGCGAACGAAAGTTGTGCCCTCTAAATGCATCAGTCTGAGGGGTAAATGATAAAGAGAAGAGCGAGGTACAAAATGAAAATCCACATGTCCTTGACTAAAAGTGAGGCGGTGGCTAAAAAATGCACTGCATGATTTTATTCCTGCAACGAGACGCAGACTGCGAGGTGCTAAATTTGGCAGCCCTCTGGGCGGTGTCGCCGTGCTGGAGACACAACCTCCACCCATCCACACCTTTTGTCCTCGCGCCTCGGTCCCAGTTCGCCGTCTTTTCCGTCTGGGTACCTGGAAAAGAAAAAAGTCAGGGTCCGCGTTTCTCGCCTCTGTTGCATTTCTCTCCGAACCCTGTTTCCTTTTTATAACAAGTCTGAAAAAGCTTCTTGACCGCCTCCCCTCCTCTCCCCGCCATACATATCGTCATCTCATCACACAAAGAGTCCTCGGCCAGAACCCATCGTGACAACTCTCTGATTACCACATTTTCCGACAAGGCATTGTACGACGCGAGGCGGACCAGCTGGACACTTTCGTGTCTCACCACCCGCCCAAACCCCGGTTCTGCTCAACCGCACCCCACGAACAACCAAAAGTCGCCTTGTTCGGTGACCGAAGCGTCGCCCGACAATACAACGACGCCCACATCATATAAACCAGTTGGCAGCCTGACACGAAACCTCGCCTCTGACCCCGCACCATACCTTGCTCCTTCACCCTCCCCCGGCCATCCATCAACAACGCAACAACCGCCGCCATGGTCCAGTGGCTCGCCAACCCCACGACGCACGCCCAGCGCACCACCACCACCCCTCGCGATGCCCTCCTCCCCAAGCGTCCCGCCCGCCGCGGCTACTCCGTCACCGACTTCCAGGGCGATGCCGTCCCTTTTGATATCCTCGCCGCCCTGCAAGCTGTCTCCCTCGGCGCCACTACCACCACCTCGCCCTCACCGTCTTCCTCCTCGTCCGCCGCCGCACACGTTCCCACCGAGGCCAGCATCCCCGAAAACGCCGTCCTGCTCACCGCCGCCACCTCCGCGTCGTCGGTGCGGAGGCCAGAGCTGAAGAAGAAGCCCCCGCGGCGATCTTACTCGGCGACGGACAAGGAGCCTGAGGACGCCGTGCTCGCACCCAACCAGCCCCGGCCGTCGCCGCCCGCGCCCGGCGTCATCGGACTGCTCGACCTCCCGCCCGAGCTACACTACGCGCTGCTCGACTTCCTCGACCCCATCGACGCCGTGTGCCTCGGACTCGCCCATCGCCAGCTGTACACGATTCACCGCCGGAAAAACAGCCGCGTCCCGCTGAGCAGCCGCTACGACGGGCCCAACGATTTGGAGTGGGTGTGGCGCGGTGTCCGGCACCTGAATTCACGCGGCAGCAGCAACAGCAGCAGCAGCAGCAGCCATCATCGTGCCCCAGAAGAGAAGACGTCGCGAGATGAACGCCCCGCCGCGGCGCTCGACAAGCTCCGCGTCAAGGGCCAGGTGTACTGCCGCAAGTGCGGCATCGCTCGCTGCGAGCTACACCGCCACATTAAGAGCTGGATGGGCGACGGCTACCAGTACTGCGAGATTACGGAGCGCTTCGGCCGACCGGCGCCCGACGGCGCAAAATCGTACTGCTTCATGAGCTCGCCAAAGGACAGGCGCCGCTGCGGGAGGCATAGCGCGCTGAAAGCTAGCCCGTCGACAACACCCGCGACGACGCCCGCGGCGGACGCGCCTACAACGACGCTGTGGGCGTGATGTTGCACCGTCGGGCGTTGAGCGGAGAATCTTTGTGTATATCTCGGATGATGTGCTGGATGTATTTTCGAAAGGGGGCTTTTTGGAATTAAGGCGTTGGGGGGTGTATTTTTCTCTTTTTCATTAGGGAAAAATAAGCTGCATTGGGATGGATTGTGACATTTTGGACAAGTTGAGCAACAATCACATGGCGCTACTATATAATAGAACGACCCCTGTTTTTTTTTAAACGACGAGATAGACTTGTAAAAGCCACAAATACATTCTACACATCAACTACTTTGTACGACCAAATACATTCGTTGTTGGAACGTTTTCAAGTTCGTGTCTTGTAAGCGCGGTGGCACTACCCAACTCGTTCGCATATGCATGCAGCCACCACCACCACCACACCACCATCATCTCGAAAAGGAAAAAAAAAAAAGCAATGTCCCTCCCTGTTCTTGTTCATGGCTGGGCAATCTTTGGCAGAACATGTGCCGCACTCCGCGTCGTGGACCCTGGGCGTGAGCTGCAGCCAGGTGTAATGAAGACACCACCACGTCACCACCCAAGACAAGGGGGTTGTGGATTTGGTTGTGCAGTGTAATGCTTAGTATTGAATAAGGCTGCGGCTTTCATCTAAAAACACATCCGGTATGGTGTAGTGGCTAACATCGCTCGCTCTCAACAACTTGACGATCCGAGCAGCCCAGGGTTCGATTCCCTGTACCGGAGTAGCGATTTCCTTTTTGCCACCTTTTTTTTTGTCAGTCTGTCTTTTTCGCCAATCACTTTTTCTTGTTTTTCACGAATGTCACGTTTTTCAAACACCACTCGACAGCGGAAAGCTTGAAACTGGTGAAAAAATGTATATACATGCAATAACTCAAGTCGACGCCGGCTTCCCGTTCTAATCCAAAACCTTGATCCAAAGACGCCATACTAATGATGATACACAAGTTGCACATGTACATGCACTTGCACCCCTTTACTTGCTCATCCCAGTTTCTCGCTGGCCTTGAATATACCACCAGCCTTGACTATACCAGCCTTGACTATGCTGGCCGTGGCTTCGCCAGCCTTGACTGCGCTGGCCTTTGCCTCGCCAGTCTTTGGCCCCCCCAACGTCAACCCAAACTGCTTGAGCATATCCTCCTTGGTTTTTCGCTCCTGCTCCATTTGTTTCTTGCGTCTTTCAACCTCTTCCGGACACCACTTCCCGACGCACGTGGGTGTCACCCAGTCGGTGCCGTCCGGGCACTGGCCGTGGTCCTTGATCCAGCGGTCAATACCCTCGACGAACCAGCCGCTCGTCGCGTCGGGCTCCTTCTTGGCGCCGCCGACGGGGTACCCCAGCCGGAAGCTGTCGCTCGTGCAGCATTTCCCTTCGCGGTAGCGCCAGCTGAAGCAGCGGCGCTCCTTGCTGATGGATCCGCTGGCCGACTGCCGGCGGTAGCGCTGCCGCAGGTACCAGTCGCGCTCGTCGTCCGTCTTGAGCTTCTGGTAGACCTCGGCGTCGACGTCGAGGCCCTCGGCGAGGCAGACGCGTGAGCACGCCTCGACCGACTTGTGCGCGTGCTTCTCGACGACGTTGCGCCCGTCCTCGGGCTTACCGAGGCAGCGCTGTTCGGCCAGGTTATTCCACTTGGGCCGCCGCGGCACCATGTTGGGCGCGACAAAGGCCTGATAAATGTCGCGCAGCTGCAGCGGATCCGTCTTGGTCCGTGTCTGCTCGTACTGCCAGACGGCGCTAATCTCCTCCGAGTTCATGTGGTGCAGCGTAAAGAGAGGCTGGCACCAGTCCCGCGGGCTAAACGGGAGCGTGTTGGGCTTTTCGCCGTTGAACATGGGCGAGGCGCGAAGCACCGACACGGCAAGCTTGTCAATGACCTCGGCCAGCAGCGCATCGCCGCAGCAGGTGCGCATGGCCATTTCATTGATTTGCTTTGCTGGAATCTCCTTGATGTGGGCTACCAGCCTCTCGAGCAGGACGCCAGAGATGGCGTAGCCAGTTCCTCCGTGAGCAAAGGGAAGATTATTTAGAAATGCAATGCCGCCAACATAGACGTCCTCGGTCGCATTCATTCGCGTGTTGAGCCAATCGATGAGGTTGGACCAGACAATGTAGGTGTCGGCCTCGACAAAGACGTACCACTTCATGCCAGGCCGCATTTCCCAGGTTCGCAGCATCATGTTGAGAAACTTGTACTTGTCGAGATCCCAGCCTCCAGGCATGCCGCTGGTGCACTCTCTTTGCGAAATGGGGCAGTCTTGCTGGGCCTGGTAGAGGAGAAACTCGGAGCGGTCGCTGCTGAGGATGTCTTCAACGCGGTCAAGGACGTTGTAAATGTGATATCTGCCAATTTGTTGTTCCTGATTCGTTAGCCTTGATCGTCAGCAATGTCAGGTGTGGATTGACATCATACCAGGTCGGAAAAGAGCAAAAAGTCGGGGAGACATTGCAAGCTCGTGAGCAGCTGGGTGGGCATCTTGTCAAACGACTCGGTGGCGCCCGTCTTCATGACGGGCATAATGCCGTCTAAACTCGGGAAGCCCTGGCAGGGTTGACTGAAATTCCAGTGCGGATGGACGGCGGCCTCGGTGCCATTCTGGTAGAGCGTATTGTTGTAGACGCCTTGCTCAAAGTAGTTTGCAATGTGGTCGTAGATGTAGTGCGGGTAGTAACTAGCGTCTGGCAGCCGCGAGAGGCGATAAAAGGAAAAGAAGAAGCATGTGCCGATGAAGGCGAGGATGATGGTCCGGAGGCTGCGCGGCGGAAACGCAGGCGCCAAGAAGCGGGTGGGCTCATGGGCTCCCATGTCTTTCAGACCCGCGGGCTGGTGATGGTGTAAATGATGTTGACGTGGTTATAGCATGAAGCGACAAAGGAGCAGCGTATCCAAGAAACCAAAAAAAGAGGGCAAGAATGAAGACTGTAGGGGAACCAGGAAATCGAATAATGTTTTCGTCTGAGGATCTCAGGAGAGAATGCACGTGGGGGACTGCTGTTGGCGGTTTTGCCTTTTTTTTACGAATCGATGAAACTCAAGTCTGGCTTGGCGCACGTTGGCACGTTGAGGAGCCAGGACGACCAAGGAAGAGGGCTTTTCCGGCGACCACCCAAGGTTTTTTTTTTCCGTTACTGGGGTAAAGAGAGAAAGAAAATGGTCAATACAAGAAGAAAGGAGTACCAAGAATGACGGATTGTATTTGGCGAGGAAGGAGCCAAGAGTGCGAGAAACAAACCGAGTCGTGGACGCGGGCGGGACAATGGATACACGGGCGTTTATCTATGTTGGAGAAGGAGAAGTGCCACTCAATACTCTAGGGAAAGAAAAAATAAGGGAGAAATTCGTGCACGAGTACGTATACGTATGGCGAAAAATGATCCGTTGTTTATGAGCATCGACAAGCAGAGCAGGCAAAGAGACCAGCTATCTGGTTCAATCCGACCAAGCCACGGAGGGGCAAGTAGAGGGGGGGTGTGTGCGGGCAGGCGGATCATGATAGCACGGGCAGGCGGATCATGATAGCACGGGCTGCACGAGCTTGACCCCAGAATAGCAGGAAAAGAGAGGGGGGAGGGTTCGTGGCGAAGCAGCCGGATGTGGTTGGTCGATGGGTTGGAATGTGGCAAGCTCAAGATGAAGATGATGAAATGGGGGGAAACAGGATGAGCGGCATGCTTTGCCGATTCCTTTCTGTCAGGGGCATTTGTTCAATTTTATTCATTTGGCATGCCCCGAGGAAAAGCAACAAGGGCAGCGGGATAAAGGGGAATAAAAGAACGGGTAACTAGTTTCTAGAGCAAGGATATGGGGGGAAGAGAGGGGGGCCCATGACAACCAACAAGGTTAAATCAAGGCAAAGGTCCTCGGCAAGATGAAGATTGTTGAATCAGAATAGTGGAATTACATGCAGAGCACAGCTACGCAGGGGCTTGAAATTTTCTTTGCTAACATTGCACTTGATGCAGATTGCCTATTAAGACTTGAGAGTGAAGAGAGAGAGTTGTCTAGACACAAGAAAATAGAAACCCATGTCCCTGGCGTTTGAACGGATAAGCCGGCGCTCACACACCACGCCATGTCCAGTGGACGCCGACTCGAACCACCCCAGAAAAACGCCACGGCGTATAATAGTGCAAACCATAAAATACATGGGAATATTTCAAGTGTTGAAAGTGTGTTGAGATGGAAAGTAACCAGTTCCGGATGTGGGCGCTGCGAAGCCGCCGATCACAAGTGGGCAGAAAGGCGCCATGATGACGACGACGGCGCCCAGGTTTCATTGTGCGACATGCTTATTATTACCCGCCCGCAAAAGGGCGTGGACAAACCTGCACTGATACTCTGTCTGCCAGCGCATCCATTCTTCATCTGCATTTCATGTATGTCTGGCTTGCAATCTGAATAAATTGACGAGTCGTTCACGAAACCCCCGGTGCCGAATCGGACGGATCTGCCATTCATCTTCCCGGCGTCCCTCTTCCCGTGAAGAGAGGGGGGGGGGGGAGTGTGCAGTCTATTCGCCAGTTTTCCGGCTGGCCCTCTACCTAGCTCTTATTACAAAGAAGACTATGCTCGCTCCGTCAGAGCATCGAGACCTAAAGGGTTCCGAAGATCGAATGATTTGTAAAACTTGTACCACTCCTTTGTTTATGCGCTTCCGAGTAAGGGCCTCGCGGTCTCGCCTGGTCCCCGCAGGAGGCAGACTAATGCGAAAAACAGTCACATACCAACCATCTTTTCCCGATTGGCTATCCGTTACCTAATATCCAGTGCATCTTTCAGTGTCTACCAGTCTTGGCTCTTTCGTTAGTTTGCCCGCTAAATACAGAGTTTACCCTTGCCCCTAAAACGCTGGCAGGAATTCCACGCCGCGGCGCCCCGGCAACTGGCTAGTCCGTCCAATGTCTCACTGCGCTATCCAAAGCCCATTATTACACACGACTCTGCGTGTTATATCCGTAGTTTGTCAGCTGTCTCGCTATTTCGTATGCTTCCAAAAAAGAAACTCATATAAATCAACAATGAATAGAAATAATTTTAGAACCCGTACGCCAATATACATGTTGCTTGAAGAAACCAGTCTAGACCGTCCGTATGACCCTATGCAACGTGAAATGTCGAGCTTACACCCTCAAAAGCCGTGATCTTGCCCCCAAATGCCTTGGCATCTCCAAAGTACCTCAACCTGTACTCGCCGTCCTCCGCCCACTCCTCCACCTCCCACTCCAGCGTCACCTCGCTTGTGCCGCGTAGGGCCGACAGTCGCTTCCAGCGAAACGCGAGCGCCCAGTCCGAATCGTCGCGCACCGTCGTCCACTCGGCCGCGGCCCCAGCCCTCGCAGTCCTGCGCTCGACGGCCGCGTACGTCTGCTCCAGACGCAGGTTGTTGCGCGGGTTGGCGCCGACGAAGCGCGCCGTCACCGTCTCGCCCCGGCGGAACCGCGTCTTGCCCACGTCTTTGCTGACGCTGCCGTATGGGCCTGACCACGTCCGGTCGTACACGACGCCGGTGATGAAGCTCACGGCCTTGAGGCTATTGTCCGGCGGCAGCCGGCGCACTTTGCGACCGGCGCGCGGCGTCGCGTGCGTGGCCTTGAGGTAGTGCAGCGTCTCCAACGTACGATTGACGTACGCCGCCAATGTGTGCGCGCCGTACAGTGTCGAGGCGCCTTCATAACGTTGGATACTGATTGATTAGCTTTGCAAAATGGATGCGCCGTCGCTCATCACTCACTTGTACTCTTGCTCCGTAGTAATGTAGTGCGTGTAGCTGTTGCTGGGAGCGCCGATCACCACAATCGGCTCCTGGCCGGCCAAGTCCTCCTTCATCTGCTCCTTGCTCTGCGCTGCAACGGCCTCCTTCCAGCGTCTTCCCGCCATCGTCGTAGCCTCTCCCGGGCTGACCACAATCAAGAGCTGGCCAACGCGAAACGTCTGCACGTCGACAATGTTGGGCGTCCATTCATACGGCCGCCCCACCTCTCCTACATCCAGAATGATGGGCTTGGGATGCTGGCAGTCCACCTGCTCCTGACTAGGCGGCTTGAGCAGCCAGCGGACGACGCGCCAGATGGGTGAGGAGTTGGTCATGTTGCTGCCGTGTTGAATGAGGTCAAAGTGCCCCGGTTCGTCGCTCGTTCCGCCTCCGAATGAGTATCCCAAAGCAGCCGGGCACGTCCGAGCCGCGGTGCCGTTGCCAAGTACAAACTCGTATCCAGCCATGTCATGAAATTCGTGCACCGCCTTGACGCCTACGCCTCTGACATTGTTCGTCTTCTCGTTGAGCTCCTTGTACACGCTCATGGCGCCTTCAACCTGCAGCCGAGCAATCTCGTAACAAGACGATGCTCCGTAATCATTCTTGAGGAAAAGAGGTCCGCGGCTGCGGCAGAATCCAGGACGTCCGTCGCTGCAGCTACTGGTCTTGAAGTCGCAAGGCTCACCCGTGTCCTCGCAGTATGCACCAAGAACATTCGGGCTTGCGTCTCCCATGTTGGCTTGCGAGAAGCCAGCGACAAAGTCCTCCGTCTCGCCGCTTCCGCCGCGGACATGACGCTCGAATAGATCCGCTGCGAGCCCCTTGTTGTCGCCCGTAATCAGAGTATTATTGGCCTGCATCGAAGTGCCGTGTGTGGGAAACCATGTAAGCACGCCGATATTTTTACCATCAGCCTCTCTCTGGAACTTGAGAACCGTGATATCCTTTTCCACGGAGCCGTCGTCTTCAGTGCTAATATTGTAGCGCGCTCGCTCCTCTTCAGGATTTGCGTAGTAAGAAAATAGACTGCGGTTGATGTTGGCACCGAAAATCTTGGTCTTGCCGACGCTGAGAGTACCTGCGGCGAGGCTTTCATGGGCCCGCTGGATGGAAAGCAAGCAGCCGTCCACAATGGCCTGGTAGCTCTGCTTATCGAAACCCTTGCTTGTGATTTGCGGCAACAGATAGTTCACCCAGGCTCCGGGACCAGAGTGTGAATGTGTGGCGGTAACTGCCAGATTGTCGTGATTATACATGGAATATGCCGGGCCAAGCTTTTGCAGGCCATAGAGAATGCCAAACCGAACAGCAGTGTCGCCAGACTGGGTATCAAGGACGAGGTAGATGAAACGATCCTTGGGATTATCAACATCACCAACAATAAAAGCACGCGAGTATAGACGCTGGCGCAAGCCGCTGCCGATCTGATTAGTGTCCGCATAGCCCATCATGTTGAGCTCAACAACGGGGCCGGTAATGTCGGCTTTGCCCACGCCCAGTAAATAACGGTCCGTCTCATGCGGAGCAGGGAGGCCAGAGAGAGGCTCATCAGTGTCCTCAAACTCATACACTCCCCAGTCCCCTAGACGCGACCACGGGCGCAAGTCGGTGGATGTGCCAAACAGGCGGAGAGTAGCGATGACGCATGCAACAGCCAGGACGAGAAAGATCATGCAGTAGCCGCATCGTGAGTAATGCGACCTGCGATGCTTCACCAACGGTTTCTCAAGTCTTTTGAGGCCTTCCTTTTCAGGCAAGCGCTTGCTGGCGTTGGCCGGCGGTGCCATGGTGGCTGGTTCTAAACGTGCCGGAGCTGCCGCCCTTCATGAGTGTGCGGGTGAAAAAGGGAGAGAAAGAGTGAGAAAGGATGAGGATGACGGCGCGACCAAGCAAGGAAGAGATTACAAAGCGAGCGTCAGACCAGCTGTAAGCTCCTCCAAATCATACGTGATAATTTTGTGAGTGCACAGTCCGACTTTGTCACGCCCATACGCGGCCAGCTTCGTGTTTGAAGTGTCAGCCTGGATGCGGACTGGCGCGCCAGCTGGCGCCTTGGTGGGGGCGCCAAAGAATGAGCAGTCTCAGCACGAGAAAACAAACAGAATACAACAACCCGTCAAGCATCTACATCAGCACGAAATTTGTCGATAGCGATGAGACACGAAGATTAAAACAGCCAGTCAAGCATCTACATCAGCACGAAATGTGTCGGTAGCGATGGGAGACTACACGCACCATCCACCAGCAGTGAGTGGACGCAGCTTGGCAGCCTCGACGCCGCCCAACCGTCGACACTAGCAGCCCTTGGACGATTACACAGGGCGTGATCAGCAGAAACAAAACTTTGCCTCAAAGTAAGCGCTTCACTGGATAGCCGCTGCAACAGCGCAGAGCAGGCGAACTGGCCCATCCCGCTATCATGATCACCAAACCGCAGACAAGCCTTTCCGGATGGACAGAATCGCTCGGATGAACCAGGTCCGGTTACAAATCATTGACAAGCTTATCTATGCATGTACATCTTCCATATCGCGATCTCTCCGTGCACAGCCAATGACCAGCATCGACTCCGTCACGCACCGCTGCACCAGTGAAGCACGTCACCGCTTGGCTCCGCAGAAAGGCCACCTATCTAGTGTCCACCGCTACGACTCGGCTGGGCATAGCGCTGTGGTCGTTGCGCGTTGACGAATAGTACTTGCAGATTTCGTCTTATGATCCGCATACCGAGCATCGAGAATGCCGTTTGATCTTGGCCGCGAAGCGTCATCACTGGCCCTCATCGGCCTCGCCAGAGCTGCGCGCATTACCCGTACCCTTGGTCCGCACCGAGAATGATTCCATGCATCCTAGCCTCGCTGAAACGGCGGAAAACGGAGAAGTACGTGCGTGTCACTCGTACGATTAGCCCAAGCCGAAATCGACATCAGGATCAAGGTGGCGGGGTATCGCAATGCGTCCGACCGTCCCGCACTAGCCCTATAATCAATCTATTACGACATGCAGCTCATCTTTATTTTCCTACAAGAAACATTTACTTTTGCAATTATTGCATTGCACAACTGCCAGTTGCATCACGCCAATTGAGCAATTTCTGTGGCAGTCCGGATCTGTCCTCGGAGCTCCGCCGCGGGGCGCAAGCGAAAATTGGAAACACCACAGTGGTGCGCAGTGACAACTGATCACCTGAGCAAAACAACTCAAGACACAATGGGGGAGCAAAGAAAGGGCGAGCATCGCCCAATACAGACCAGCGCCGTCATTGTCCTCAACGGCTCAAAGCGCCCGATTACCCGGCCTCCGTCGCCGCCGACGCCGTCCGTGGTACCTGCCGATACGACGGCACCGTTCACGGAGCCGCCCGAGCCGTTTCAACTGGCGGGCCAGCACATTCCATATAGACCACACACCCCATATACAGCATCGCAAAGTCTCCAGGATACGGGGGAATATGCAGAAGACGAGGGCAAAAAAGAGGTGCGCTTGCGCGACGGCCTGCATGTGCTCAACACGGAGGCGCTCGCGCTAGCCAACCTCACACAGCTATACGAGACGGATGCGTTTGCGCAAAACGGCTTCCACAAGGCGGTGGAAGCCATCACGCGGCAGGGCACGACCAATAGCAAGCTGGTGATTATTGGCGTCGGCAAGTCGGGGCTGATTGGCAAGAAGCTGGTGGCGACGTTTCAGAGCCTGGCGGTGCGCGCCGTCTTTTTGCACCCGACCGAGGCCCTTCACGGCGACCTGGGGATCGTGGGCCCCGATGACACACTGCTATTCATCACGTACTCGGGCTCGACGCAGGAGCTGCTGGCCGTGCTCCCGCACCTGGACGAGTCGCTGCCGACGATTCTCATGACGTCGCACACGCGACCCGATGCCTGCGAGTTTATCAAGCGCCGGCCCGGCACCATTCTCGTGCCGGCGCCCGTCCATGAGCCGGAGCGCGTCTCGTTTGGCGTGTCCGCGCCGACGACGTCGACGACTGCAGCTCTCGCCCTCGGCGACGCGCTGGCCATGACGGCCGCGCACGAGCTACATCCTGACGTCGCGGCCGCTTTTGCCAAGAACCATCCTGGTGGCGCTATTGGCGTCGCCGTCGTCGCATCGTCATCGTCATTGTCATCACCGTCGTCGTCGTCGTCGTCGTCGTCGTCGTCGGCGGCGGCGGCCAAAAAGGTGCTGGTTCCCCCGCAGGCCGTCACGCTGCGGCAAATCGCCGTCGGCTGGGACCACATCTACGACGCCAGCCATCTACGCGGCGACAGCCCGGCGGCGAGCCTGCTGCGGGCGGGCTACGCCTCCAAGTATGGCTGGGTGCGCGTGGGCGAAGACATTGCGGCCCCGCGCCGGCTGCGCGGTCTGCGCGACGATGACCTCTTCCAGCCGCTGGGCAATCTGCGCAGCGGCGGCGGCGGCCTGCTCGTCTCGTGCCACGACCTGCTGGCCATGTCGGCCGAGACGACGGTGCGGCAGGCTCGCGATATTCTGCGCGGGACCTTTGGTGGCGAGGACGAAGGCGCTGTCGTTGGGAATGCCGCTGCGGCCAGTAGCAGCAGCGCGGATGGCGAGGCAGAAGGCGCGGCGACGTCAGCTGCGATTGCGGTGACGGAGAATGGGCGCATCTGCGGCGTGCTCGAGGTGGCGCAGGTGCTGGAGCACCGGGACTAGAGTCGGGCATCTTGTTTGCGGAAGAAAAGTGCATTGGTCATTATCGGGCCGGTGACAGGCCCATATGACGATGCCGTATCGTCACGACGTGGCATTGGTCTGGCGCCGGCTCTTCTTTCTTCGCTCGCGTATATATTTAGCATCGATATGTTGCATTCTAGCGATGATGCATTGGATTTGTTTGTGTTTAACGATTTTTTATTCTACTGGGTAGATTCGATGCCCGAGGTTGGCTGGAGACTGCGTGCGGCTCGCGCCGCTGGATAGTCATGATGCACACGAACTAGAAGTGAGGTAAACGGGCCAAGAGCCCTTGATTCGTTTAATAAAGAAATCTCCTCTTTGCTCGATATATTTGACAGAAAACGAAGCTGAAACTAAGCAGAGTAAAGACTACAACTGGAGACGGACGGTTAGTTGTCTTTGCCTTTTGCCGAAGAGAGTGTCGAATCTGAGAGTGGCGGCTGTGCAAGCGTGCGCGATATGATTTCCCAAACATTGGACATCTTTCTTAATTTATCTCTTTTTCATTTGTTAGTTGTCCTGGTTTCTGTCCGGTCGACGCATCTAATCGCCAACGCCGAGCTGAGGCGGGCCAACTAAGCCTCTGCCGGGCTCGCTTCCGCCGAACAATGAAAATAATTTTAGCAAATCGAACGAAAGGAGAAGAAAATTTAATTAAAAAGAATTTGAATGGAATACGATGGAGACTCTGGTTCAGCGTTGTAGCACTTGTTTTGACGGAAACGTAACGCCAAAGTTGGACCCTTGTTATCTACCGGCCCGTTGCCTGCCAAGACTATTTGGCTGGTTGTTGGACGAACGGGCAGCGGTTTTTGGTCGTTATCGTGAGGAGCCACTTGGAAGGCTGCGGAAAAAAGAAAAAAAAAGTACAGAATGGAAAAAAGGCGCCTAGCGTGGTGGTGGTGTTGTTGTTGTTGGTGGTGGTGGTGGCGGCGGCGGCGGTTGGGGGCGGAGCGGGGACCGGCGTTGTCGTGGGACCAGGGAGAAAAAAAAAACGGTCGTGAATTTCGGCATGGTGGTGGTTGCAACGTGTGCGGGCAGTCCCCCCGTCACGAGAGACTTTTCGAAGCCCTTGTTCCCATCATGTTCTTTTTTTTTCTCGTTTGGAGTTGAAAAGACTTATTTCAACATTGCATGATGACGGATACAATGAGCTCATTGATGCATAATATTAGAAAGCACGAGACAAAAAAAAAAATGTCGTCAATTACAGCGAAAAGACGACAAGTTTTCTTTGCTGCAAAAGTATGAATTAGAAAATGTATGTACAGTTTGCAGCTAATAACGACCCTTGGCACAGGGACCCCTGGTGTAGGTACTAGTCAGCCCATTGTTTGATGTAATATGGCATGGCCGTTTGTGTTGTGCACTTGCGGGGGATCGATGATACTGCAACGTGGTGGGGGGGGGGGTAAGAGAAGATGTAGTAATCATGGCATATCCACCAACGTTATCATTTACGACGCAGGCTGTCGGGCACAGAGAAAAACTACGCCGAGACCGGGACAATATTAATATTAACCATTCTTTTCTGTTCTTTTTTTGGCGCCGGCTCAGACTCCTGTGACTACACAATGACACTGCATTGCAGGAGGTGGGTGGGCTTCTCGTCGTAATCGAGATGGATGAGGACAAGTACAACGGCAGGTGCTCGCGTGACCCCTCCAAAGGACCCTGTTGTTGAGCAAGGGTCCTTTTGACATGAAATATTTTTGTCAATTTTAATTTTTATCCTTCAAAGTCATCCGTGTTTCTTTTTGCCCCCTCTCCTCGCCACTTCTACTCGAGTACATCAACTCATCTTTCTATCCCGTTTCAGACCTAGGGCGGTGTGTATCGAGATCAAGCCAAAATCCGACGCATGCCGTCGCAGACACGTCATTTACCAGAATGAGCTAGTAATAGTAATTAATAAGAGGTTGGTCACAACACGCACGTGGCAAGGACTTTTCTCAGCGACGTCGCGAGCACGCAAGCGATCCCTTGCTACCGTGGCGTAAACGTCCGCACTCGTAATGATAATGTAGTAAATACCCCCACTACACTATTCCGCAGGTCATAAATTTGTTACTATGAAGTACTGGTTCGGGATAGCGGTTTTGGTTGTCGAGCTATTACTCCGGAGTAGGCGCCACTTGTAGATTGCAGAAATGGGGCAAAGGGTGGAAGTGGGTGGACGGAGCGGTGGAGGGCGCCGAAACGAGACACCGACTTGCAGCAGAGATGATACAAGACTCATTCTCATAAAAAGAAGCCACTGATGAGCTGCTGCATGGACAAGTGGCACGACGAGGAGTGAAACGCGTGGGAGAGTGGGGGAGATGGCAACGGGTCGTGTGCTCTCCTGCCGGAAAAGGGTCCCGGAGGGAAAGCTGCGAGATGTGCACAAGGCTCGTGGGACAAATGGCGAGGTGCAGAGAAAAAGCAAGGGTTCGTTTGAACCATTTTCAGACATCATATTTACGGCGGTGGCTTGCTGCGGCGCGAACCGGGGAAACGGTGCCGTGATTTGAACCCTGCATGACGGGCTCGCAGAAAAAAGATGCGGATAGAAGGAGGGCCCGTTGACGCGGGGAGCGGTATTGCGTCACGCAGCATGTCTTTTTTTTTCCACATTCAATACAGTCGAGGCTGCTATTCATGACATGTGCGCATGGGTATGAGTGACGAGCGGCAAAGATGGAAGCGACTGGCTTTTTTGCGAATTTAGCGAAGTAGGTCAAGGGCTCTGATGAGAACCGCAATGGGTTAGAGAACTGCAATGGGTTAGAGTGTGGAATGGACGGGTCGGGCCCGACTCTAATTCGGCGCTCTAACTAACGTTATTGATGTTGTTCAAGTTGGGACCGAGAACGCTAGGCCGGGTTAAAGCTAGGGATGATAGCACGAGGAATTGAATGGCGGAGCTCAGGCGGTGAAATCGGTCTAGCAGGTGAATTTAAATTTGCATTTTTTTTTCATTTTCTTTCCTTTTGATTGGACGGCATAGTGTGAGGTCGAGGCCGTCGAGGTTGCATGCGGGCAGGTTGGTGGTAATGCAATAAGCATGTACGGCATGGCGGGCGTGCATGGAACGGGGAGGTGGTCGCGTGACCGGGCGATGAAATGTCAGAGTGGGCAACGGGATTGGAGCCAGGATCTAGACAGGAAGTTTTCTTTTATTCCTAAATTTCTGTCTGTGAATGGAAAACCGGGGGAGGCGTGTGAAGAGTGGTGACATGGTGAAGAGTTTATCGCGGACTAGGTTGCTCGTTCCAGTCACCGAACGATGGAGACGGGGCGGAAAATGATTGGAAAATGAAGAAGAAGAAAATGATGCATGCAAAATAGAATGGATAGGAAAAAGTCTGAGCTGAGAGAAAAAGAGAGGGGCAGATGACTGAGGGCATGCCAGGTGCATGGGCCCGTATGGGGGTCGCACTTGCATGGCATGGGGTTGTCGAGATGAATGGGCGAGCGCGAGGGCAATGGTGCAAGGCTTGCGTGCAATCACGTCGCATTGCATGAACTTGGCCAAGAGGAGGCGGAGATTGTGAGAGCTCAGCAAAGTCGGCAGTAATGATTAAATGGCACGAATGGTTACTATCAAGGTGTTGGTGTAAATCAGTGGACAGCGAGTCGGGGGTAGCTAGCGGGAGATGGTGGGTATGAATGGGCATTGTGTCGATCATATAGCATCTGCAGTAAAAGAGATTGAGGTGGTGGATGAATGAATGGACGGATGGATGGATTGGATGGATAAAGGCGAATCTGCAGACAGGCCGGATTGTGGGCAAACTGGGTCTCTGGAGTCTGCAGGACGAGGCTGTTTGGGGGAGAGGGGAGCTGTGGTGGATTCGAGGACGGCCCCTCTGGTTCTCCATTCAATCAAGTGGTGGTGGGCAAGACAAGCGAGTACAATTCGACTTTTTTCATTCTACTCAATTTCTTTTTGGGCGTTTCAGCTTGTAAACCGCCGGATGCCGGATCGTCGGGGTGGCAGGACTGGTCGGAAGTCGGTAAATGGCAAGGTTGCAAAAGGCGTTGCTAGCGGGAAATGCTCGAGGTTATTAGCGAGGAGTGGGTTGATTGGGGGGGTTCGTTCCCTTCCATCTCTCTTGTTTTTCTTTTTCGATCGAGGCCACAGGTGAGGCGAGTGCGGAAGATGGCCGTTGCGGGACCTAGGTATCAATGGCCATTGTAATCGTAGAGGAAAGGGATCGGATTGATCAATTGCAGCGCGAGGTGGCAAAGTATCGTGCATGTTGGCGTGCCGATGAAATGTATAATAGAATGCACCAATGTATGACTTTGAAAAGTAAATGTACATTGACCGCCTGCATGAGCGGTAGATACATAGTATTGGCATTGCCTTACATAACTTGATTACTCGGCTACACTTGAGACGAGGCCGTTGATTCTAGCTCGTGATTTGCACCAAATGTATGAACTTTCTTATATAAACTTTCTTATTCTTTTTTCGCACCGTTGCAAAATGACCAATGGCGGCAACGGCGTGCAAACGTGAGTGGTCCATCAAGGCTCAAGGCTTTACAGGGGCAAAAGGGCAAGCGAACAAGAGAGATCCACAACAAGGAAAAAAAAAGACCCCTGCTAGCGTCATCCAGAAGCCCGGATTTGCCCAGTGGTTGCAGCCGAGGACCAGAAAAAATGCACTGCATCAGACTATTACTAGTCAAGTTAGTTACTGGTACTCCGTAATCCGTAGTTAGTCTGTAATCTACAGCATGCAGCAGCATGCAGCAGCAGGCAATCGAGGCCGCCCATCAACGGTCCACTTGAGCTTGTCGAGGCCCAGACCCCCAACAATCCCCCACCAGGCTGCTTGTGCATCATTACGAGATCAATGTAATCCGTACACGTACCAAGGACGAGCCTGTGATTTTCTCCTTTTTTTTCCCCTTGAAAAATCAATATTGGTTCTGTGCGTATCATGTGCATTGCCAACAACGGCTATTAACCCTACATGTTAGTACCTACGAGTTATCTCTGGTCGAAATTGGACCATGATTGCTGATAACGTTGAACGAATCAAAACACGCAAATATCAATCAGGAATGATACTGCACTAAAAAACTGCACAACAACACGGACCCTTGCTAGTTTTGGCCAGATACCAGTACAAGCCTTTTTTTCTCTCGAGCGCATGGGTAATAATGCCTGTGTCCACGCTCCACCCGTTGGCGCCCTCTCTGCCTCTCAACCAGCGGTCCAGCACTAACAACGTTCCTACCTACCGGCCTGCCCGTCCGTCCCTCCTGATGCCGTGCTGTTGGCGACCTTTAGCATCATGCCAGACACGCCAACCTGGCCTGATATTTCAACGACAGTCAACATCACAATTGAACGAGAGAAGAAAAGGCTTGCTTGAATAATACATTACAACCAATTGACCTGACCTCACACCCCCTCCCATCATTGCTGATAGCCATCGTACGTCTCCCTTGTCCTGGCCACACCCTATTCCTACGCTAATATTAAAAGCCCTTCCAGGGTCCCCCCTCCACTCAAGGCCAACTCCAAGAAATCGTTTCCAAGTCTTGCCCAACAGCCTTTCCGTTTGCCTCTTCTCCTTCTTCTTCTACTTCTTTTCTTCTTGTTCCTTATTTTCCTCTCCTTCTCCTTCCTTTTTCTCTCTTATTTTCTCTCGACATTTTCATCTCCCTTCGTCCCAATCTCCCTTAATCGACGATTACACTCTTCCTCGCCTATTCGTCTCCCTCTCGCCGGCCTCTTTGCATCTTTTCGCATTCAACTGTCGGCCGCCTCGACTCTCGCTGTCTCACTCGCATCCAGAGACATTGTTCCAGTCAATTCATTGTCTCGACCCCCCAAACTACAAAATACAAACATCTACCGCTTCTGGCTCGTCTAGCCGGTGTCGGTCGTTCAGTTATCCGGCCTTCTTCGACGCTCCCCGCGGCGCCACTCGCACCGTTCTGTCGTGCGCGCCAAACTACCAACTACCGGCTTTGTGCACCACCACGCTCGCCTCCGTCGCCACATTGCCGACCAACTCTTTTTTTGACTTTATCCCCCGCCTTGCTCTACTCGTCATCTCGATCGTCATATTTTCTCACCTCTACTACTTCTTATTCTTCTACTTCTTTTCTCTCCATCAAACTCGTCAACGCCTCATCAATACCCTGTCCCCAAAACCTTGGTCGGCATCCCTGCAAACGCCCACCAGCCCACTTGTGACGGCACTGCCTTAGCTACAAGCCTTGAGCCCATCAACCTGCCATTGCTGCGCCCAAACCCGCCTCGACGACGACGACTGCGACGCAATTTACATTTCATCCACCGGGCATTGGCCCTCTCAACTACGCACCCCAGCCTTTCACCTCTTCTGCCCCCGCCATGAAGTACGGCGAGCAGCTCGAGCGTGAGTCGGCTCCCCAATGGAGTCTCCGTACGTCCACCACCACCCTTTGCGCGACTGTGTTAGTCCCGTTGCCGGCGTTTTTCTTCTTCTTTTTTAAACGAGAAATGATCTAATAATTCTTCTAGACAACCTCGATTACAACTCCCTCAAGCACGAAATCAAAATGCACACCACCCGCGACCAGGCTACCGCCATGACCATTCCCGGTTACGAGGATCCCGCTCTCGCAAAGTTTGAGAACGCCCTTTTTGCTGAGCTCTGTCGCCAGCACGACCGTGTCGACCTCTTTGTCACGAGCAAAGCCGACGAGATTCTTCGTCGAATGGGTATGTCCTCCCCCGTCATTTAGACTCCATTACCGTAGTTCCACACTAACAAGACCAGAACACCTACAAGCCAACACAAACCGATGGATCTCTAAATACGACCAAGAAGCCCCGTCTCACAACCTCGCCATGAAGCGCCAACGCCGCTTTGCCAAATACGAGCGCGAGCTTCTCAACTGTGGTGACGACATTTATGCCCTCGAGCGCTTCTGCAAGGCCCAAGTCACGGCCTTTCGCAAAATTCTCAAAAAATACAAGGTACGCACCACACCACAGCACACACACATCACACAACGCATCACATTACACAACACACACCACACACCCGTCACCCTTACCTTGACCTACGCCTTGACCTGTCCACCTCGCCTGCACTGATACCATTCAATTGGTCACGCCTTACTCACATACCCAGAAATGGACCGGCTCAACCGCCCTCCAGGCCCGCTTCAACGATCAGGTTCTCGGCAGCCTCAAGAGCTTCACCCGCCGCGACTTTGCCCCCCTCCGCCAGCGCCACTCAGACATTCTCGCCGCCCTCCGTCGCGCCGCCCCCACAGTCAGCGAGCCCAGCTCACCCTCTTCCGTAGAGCTGCCCCCCTCGCCCGCCAGCACCGCCCGCCGCGTCTCCCGCGTCAACTTTGAGCCCCTGCCCCCGGCCGCCAGCTCCGCCTCCCCGCAACACAAGTACTGGAATGAGTACGACGACGGAAGCGATGCCGGGGCCGACGAGGATGACGCCTACACCATCTACGTCAACCCCGACGACGATGCCGCCTTTCCTGGCATCGGCTACGTCAACTCCATCGTCACCATGCCCTACCACAAAATCCGCGACTGGTTCAAGCTGCGCGACCAGCACCCCCGTCGACCTCTTCTCCCCAGTCGCGGCCGTGCCGGCTCCGACGGCTACTCGTCCACCGCCCACACCGAATCTGACCACGAAGCCGGCTACTCGAGCTCCGACGCCCTGCTCCCCACCACCGGCTACACCACCCACTACGCGACATTTCCCAGTATCAACGAGCAGCACATCCGCCGATACCGCGAGCGCGTTCTGTCCTGGGGCACCGTCGCCTGCTTCGCCGTCGCCTACATCCTCATGGGCGTCGCCGCCGTACTCATCTCGGCAGGCAGACGGAGACTCCGCGTCGAGGTTGACGTTGGCGTCACCGTCGGCGTCATGATGAGCCTGTGCTTCTCCTGCGCGGGGCTCGGCATGACGTTGCACCGTCAGGATGAGCTGGCATTCGTCACCCGTCTCGCCGTGTGGCTGTCGTTTACGGCGTCATGTTTGATTAACGGCATGCTCTTGATTTTGGTCGTGGGCAACACGCCGTGAGGGCATGTGGAGGTGACGATTGACGTGTGACGGCTATGAGCCGTTGTACACCATATTCTGGTTCATCGTCACGGCCACTTTGCTGTACTACACCAATTCTTGGTTATATCCTTGCGGCGCTCTGCTGTACACTTTTCGGTTACTTTGTTACGCTCGTCACGTTTGCATATTGTTACGGCCGCCACTATGTACACTTTTCTTGGTTCCACTGCTACGCTCACCACGTTTCGATGACATTTCGCACCTTTTCAGCACAGTCTCACCGAAACCTCTTCCTCGCCGCATTCCGCCAACCACGTACCACCTTTACTCCTCGTTTTGATTACTAGTATGAATATTCATCATCCCCATTATCCCCGTGGGGACATGTGAACAGCGTTGTATGGGATATTTTGGAGCTAGGCAGATTCTTTGTTGTTTTATCTTTTCCCCCTCTTTTCCCACATGAACCGGCGTTTTTCTTGGGTGTCATATGCATGGCAAGTTGTGCTTGCATTTTGGTTTTGGAAAGTTTATCTTGTTAAAATTTTTTTTTTTTGAAATGGGTAAATGAACAAGTCAAAAGGACCAGGAAAATGGGAGATATCGTCGAGAAGCATGACGATCTTTTTTTTTTTTTTAGTGATGCTCGGCAAAATCAGGAATGAAATAACCTCAGATTGCACACACACACCCATATTATGATTCTCCCTCGTAATGCTGCAAATGTTCCCGGCAAGTCCGCCTCTTGGCTCGTGCACCAACATTCTGGAATGACATAAAGAGCACGACAACCCACAGAAGCATGTCTCAGAAAGCCATGCAGCCCCCAAATTATCAAATGTCCCAATCTGGAAAGTCCTCGACACTTGCATCGGTTGTCGCCCCCTCCTTCCGCCGGCCGATCTTTCACATCTCCTCCTTGCCGTCGGCCTCCTCCGCAGGCTGGCCGGCCGTCTGAGTCACTTTCCGCGAACCAACCCAACTAAACCAACCAACCACCAACCAACAAACCACCAACCAACAAACCATCATCCTGTTTTTCTTGTAACCCCCCTTCCCCCTTTGTCAAACCACTCACCTTCAATCTTTCTAACCAAAAAAACCCAACCCTCTCAGCAATCACCAAATCCGCCCCCCCACACCACTCTCCGTCCCTCCTCCACGGCATCCCCTCCCTCGCCTCCGTCTACCACGCCGCCTTTCTTCTTTTCTTCCTTGTTTTTCTTTTTTTTTTCCCTCGCTTCGCTCGACGTGGGGCTGGAAACCCAACCCTTCAAAACTTTTATTGATAACTGCCATGTTGATGCTGAGGAAACTACGCCTGCGGGTTTTTGAAAATATGGCTGTGTAGGAATATACACCGCCCCTCACACGAAAAGGGGGCGGTCGTGTCTCGCGGCCGGCTGCACGGCGTCGAGAAGCATACCGCAAAAGGAGCAGAGGGGGGGATCTCTGAAACTTTCATGTATAGGTTTGTAGAGGAGGGCCGCGGCTGGCATGGCGTGATGCGCGTCGATGCGGCTACCACTTTTCTGAAAAAAATTGAACCGTAAAGAAGGGCTCTTGCAATAGAAACACTCCCGAGCTGGCAAGTGTGGAAGCCTTGGCGTGCAGTACATTCTGGACATTGCGTATCGTCATGGCTCATGTACCGTGGAGGGGGAGTTGCATTTCATTCCCGTCCTCGCTTTGCGGCTTCGCAGAGGTCATCCAAGAAAAGACATCGACATGAAAAGAAAATACTCATGGTAGCAGCGTTACCCGAGTCTGCAAGGTTGAATTCACCTGTAGAGACGCAACGGTCAAGATTGGTAGACAGAAGCCTCGATGGAAACAGTAGCAGCATCATTCAGGTCATGAAAGCGTCGCTGTCCCGTTCATAGCCAGCATGTCGAGGCGATACACGCTGTGAACAGCGAGACTTGGCACGCATTTTTGCAGTTTAACTTGTTTGTCCTGTATTAACTTGCATAGACGCAGAAACGAGGCCCAAGTCATGGCCATCAGCAAGCGTGCACAGTCATAGGTAGGTATGAGGGTCAAGGCTGCAATGACTCAGTGGTCGTCTATTACTTATACATTATATAAAGGCCTATGTGAATTCGAATTCACGACCCGTAGAGTACTAAATTCAATGACTCAAAAACTTGCAAAATGAGAAAACCGCCACACATTCTTTTTTGCTGTCCCATGAAAAAAAGGCGCTTCAAAATACCTCGGCTCCGTGAATGACAAAAGTCGATAGACCCATGATTAGAGAATGAAACAAGACGCAAAAATATCATGAATATCATCTCGCGAGAAAAGACAAAAAGTTTACGGGCGTCCCCCATACACCAACCGCCCCTCGCGCGTCCAGCCCTCATCCGCGTACCCCGGCGGCGGCGGTCCCACGTGCCGCGGGGGCGCCTGGCTGCCGGGATACCCCCGCGGCCACGCATGCGCGTACTGCTCGTGCTCCTGCCCGTAGTGGTGCGGCTGCGGCGGACCCTGCTCAAACTCGCGGCCGTAGCCAGGCGGCGGCGGGGGGTGGTGCTGATATGACGAATCCTGGCCCGAGCTCAGTGGCCGGCCTGGCATGGGCGCACCGCGATGGTCGCCGGGGACGTAGTCGCTCGCGGACCGCCAGTGGTGAGGACGGGCGGGCGGGCCGTGTTGTGCGGCGCGCGGGAAGCGGGCCTCGAACTGGGCGCTGATGGGCGGCAGAGACTGCGGGCCGTGGTGCGGCAGTCCGCCGCTGAGGGCGTAGGCCCCTTCGCTGCGCGCCGAGTGTGGCGACGACTCGTGGCCGTCCCAGCGGGCCGATCCACCCGGCAGCTGCTGCTGGCCCGGATAGTACGAGTCGGGCGGCGACGCCGTTCCGTAGTTGTAGCTGCCGCGGCGGTACTCGGGCGGCTGAATCCGCGGCACAACGACGTTGGGCGCGCGCGCAGCGGCCTGAGACGGCGGCTGCATCTCGCCGTACAACAGCGCAGATGCCAGCGGGGGCAGCTGCGCAGAGTCGGGGCGCGGCGGCCCGTACGGCGGCCCGCCGCGGACGAGGCGAGCGCGCTTACCCGAGGGGCTGACAACGTCGTAGCTTTCGTCGCCCATGTAGTGAGCCTGGTGATGATGGTGGTGGTGAGGTGGCGGCGGGTAGTATGCGCCTCCCCGACTGGCCGAGTAAACAGAGTCGCCGCGGGCAAAGTCGAGCGAATCCGGCGCCTTTCGCTTGGGCGTCCTGATGCCGCTGCCGCTGCTCGAGATGCGGCTCTGCCGACGCCCGTTGCGAGAAGACTTGGAGCCGGCGCCAGAGTCAGCCTCTACGATATCCGGGAGAAACTCAATTTCGGGCACCTGCGCCAAGAGCCCGTCTTTGATTTCCTTGTGTAGGCGGTCGGCCACGTCGAGAATCGCCTCGGTTGTGTAGCCCGAAGCGACGCGCTGGATGAGCCACTCGGGCACGGCGGTCCCTGCGGTGCTGCGAGCATCGTGAACGGCCGCGTCTTCGACGACACCGCCGCCGCCGTTTTCGATGCGGCTCTGCTCACGCTTGCGCAGAGACAGCGTCCACATGCGGATGTAAGCGCCACTGCTCCGCTTCCTGTTCTCCTCGCTCCAAGCCTGCAGACGCATAATCTGCAGCTTGACGAGCTCCATCTGGTTGAGAGGATACGTTTTTGCGTTGCGGTACCGGATGCGCTGGTAGTGCTTGCGGCAGTAGTACACCCACACGTGCTTAGGGATGCGCAGCGTGCACGCCTTGTTGCGTCCAAAGAGATGGGAAATGGCTTTGCGGAGCTGCGAGCCCGTATCGCAGTCCTTGACAAACATGCAGTAGGCTTCCTGGTCCTGCTTCATCGAAGCGCCAGTTTCTGTCGCCCCGGAGCTGCGGCGTGAGCCCTCGGCCGGCTGTTCGATACTGGGTGGTAAAGATGCACTTTCAGAAATGATGGGCTGCGCGGCATGGCGTGGCATTCTGGCCACGGAGGATTGAGCGATATCTGGCGCAGATACGGTTCGTTTGTGCATTTTGGCCAAATTGCCATTAGCTTGTAATGATCTGCTAAACACCATTAGTATAGAACAATGATGCCTCGTTGAAACAAGCTGTTGAAACGCGGGTCGCCAGCGCCGGCTTGGCAACCTGTCAACAGCGCCTGTCTGGCAGATTGCATAGCATGCTCAGCCACCTGTAGGTCTCAAGTTCTCGGGACTGGGTCATCCTTTGCTGTATTCGACGTGCTTTCCTTGTTTGGCACTTGCCAAGTTGTTTCGTGGTGTTGGGACAGAATACTCACATTTCATCATCAGCCTGCGAAGTGAATTGCGAGTCTTCTTGGCCTGCCATGCGGTCGAGTGAATGCCCCCTGCCGTGCAAAGCTGCGCCATTTCCGGATTGCAAAGCGCTGACCATTGTTCTTGAAGGAACCCGCGAGTGTGACCTCGATACAGAGGAGGCATGGATGGACTGGCTGCTGTGGCTGGCTGGAGCCGAGTTCCTTGGTTCATGCCCCCCATGTTCAGCATCACTTTGCTCTGGGGAAATGAAGGGCCTGCAACTGTTAGCCAATGCTGATGTCGAGAGACAGTTGAAGCATACTTTATGACTATTTTGTTAAGTAATGTTGGTTTGCATCGCGGTGATCTAGTTCTCGTTAGGATCCATGTGCATGTTGAGCCCGTTTTACGTACAATAGGGTGCGAGATGGCATGGTGCGGGGAGACTGTGAGGCAGAGACTTCTGCCGAGCATATCGAGTCATTTCTTGAGCTGTTGTAAATACCATCCTCGCTCTCCGTTTCGTTGCGTCCATCGGCCTGATACGAAAATACAGAGCCCGACCGCGCTTTCGATTCCAGGGCCAGTTGGAGAGAGTATCCTCTCGCTCCCCAAAGCGACGAGTCCTGGCGAGGGCTTCTTTCGTATTTTGCAGGTCCTAGTGTCCGCTCTGGTGACGGCGTAGGGAGCGCTGAAGAGGGTACTGTGTGGCCACTTTCCGTAATGGCCGGCGATGCAGATGCTCTGGGAGGTTTTGACGAGCTGCCGGATGCTGCTGTGTTGAGGAGCGAAGTCACGTCCATGTTGACGCTGGGTCGAAGAGTGTGGAAGAAGCGCGTCGATGCAATATCCAAGAGAGATGAAACGATGTTTATGGGTATCTGTGGCGACCAGCTATATCCGAGTAGAATTAATTGTCGACGCTGAAGCTGGGAAATGTTGTCCAGCCTGGGCAATAGAATAATGGGAATAAGAAGAAGAATGAAAGGGTGAAGAGAGCTTAGTGGCAGAAGCTGAAGTTGATAATCCACCGAGCTGACAGTGTACTGAAGGAAACCAGCATCCAAACAGCCAATATGCAGTACCGATATGGAACAAGGAACTGTTCGGTCAGAAACGGGCCATCCGACGTATTTGATGCGATCGGCGGGTGCCCAGGAGATCTCACGCACTGACTGCTAAATGGTCCCAGAGGAGATCGAAACAATCCGACCGCTTATGCACCAGCACGTCTGGGACGACAAGGGCGCAATAAAGGTTTCTGTATGCCCTACACGTGGATTATTATTTCTTGCTCTGGGGCCCAGTCTTTGCAGGACCGAGCGAAACAAGACGGGCAGCCCTCTCCACAGCTTGGGCCACCAAGGTCTTGAAACAGTAGAAAGTGGCTATGCGTGACAAGGGTTTGGAGATGAAGTGGAAGGAGAGTGGAAGAAGGGATTAGAGGGCCCCTGTGCAGGCTATTTTTATCACCAGCACCGAGATTTGAGATGGGGTACAAGAGTCTCAGGCACTCTGAGACACTATTGTCACGTCCAAGTGCAGCAGACAAGAGACAAATGTCCGTGGGCAATGGGGTAAAGAAGCGAAGTGGTCGAAAACAAAACAGAAGAATGTCGGGGAGGGAGGCTGAGGAATGGTGCAGAGTATATCCCTGTTCGTTCAAGAAATCAGTAGAGTGGTCAGCCTCGCATAAGACCAGTGGAATGATGAGTTTTTTCATGTAAACTTCGTGGAGAAAGAGCATAGAAACACAACAAAGTGGGCCGGGCTCGGTTCTCGATGTCTGGTTGCAAGGACAGCGCTGACTTGTATAGCTTTGTGAGATGTGACTCAGGTAAGAGGGGGACAGGGAATATGTGCAATGCAGTGCCAACAGCATAGTTGATGAACCAGCACCAGCGCGGGAGGGTGGCCGCATAGCGGGAGGCCATGGGCAGAGCGGGAAACACTTTGACAGCACTAGTATTCCACCCCCAGCCGCAATGACCTTGGAGGGCAGGATGCGACACACGCAGCAGAACGGGTGTGCTCCTGTACCAGCTTGCAAGCTTGCTGCTTGCCTGCCACATCAAGAGCATGCAGCGGGGGTTCTCTAGCGATGACTCGCGGTAGTCGGCAGTTCCGGGAGCAGGGGACATCCCGGGAAAGCATCACTGGTGTGGATCATTGTGAATAGACGGGGGGAGGGGGGGGGGCGTTCGCTTCTAACCACTTGGTCTGTATGATTTCTAAAAGGAGCACGGACTCTTGGGATTCTCCAATCTCCTGCATCATCATGCGACGAGGAGCTGTAAGAACTTGCCAGAGCAGAACTGGGATGATGCAGGCAGACGAATCATGAATACACAGATCAAGAAAGGCCCAACCGTCGAGAATCGTCCTACACTGACAATGATGGCTGAAAGGGGTGAAGATTGCGCTGAAATGCCACAAGCCGCGCGGGCTGCTGGCGACGTGCGTTGCCATTGGGGGCGGAGACAAAGGGAGGGCGAGATGAACCTTGTGTTGTGAATTCCACGCATCGTACAGATTACACCCCGAAAGCATACGGTCAGATGGTGCAGCTATCGGTGAATCTCACGAGTTGACCCACTGAGACTGCCCATACTCTTGCAGATGGGACGTGGCCGAGGCGGGAAGAAGTTGAGCCAAGGGGCGTTGATAGGTTGCCACAGCAAGTTGGACCAGGAAATCGCACCATGCGGCTGGGCCAAGTGGGAAGGGAGACGTTGAGCAGAAAGTTTACATTCGGAAATGTGTGGGACCAGGAACCATGTACCTATGGATGCGTGGGGACAGAGTCGAGAGACTCATCATGTCGTGGCCACCATCATGTCGAGGTGTGCAACAGTGCAGGCCCATGAGGCCCCCTTCCCCGGCACCCTTACCCACACACGGCAAGTGGCCTGTGTGTATCCGTCCGGACCAAGAGAGGCTATACCAGTCAGTCTAAAGCATAAAAGAGCAGGCATGGTAGGTCGGCGTGCATCAGTGAGTTGGTCGACGTCTATCGACGGCCTCGTCCAACAATCCTTTTTGATGACTGCATGTGAATCGAGACTAGCGCACACTGGAACACCCCGTTGGCCAGTTTCAGAGCCATCCAAGCAACTCGCTAGTAGCCTGGTGTGTCTGTCGCTTTGATATCTGATCCTGCTCGCCAAGCTTGTGTTCAAGAAAGGGAGAAGCAGACTACTGTACGACCCAGCGCAATATTCGGCCAAAAGTCTGCGTGCGGTGCCTCCACGGCGACGTTGCGGCTCCCACGCGGCGGCATTAAATCAGTGACTATGGGGGAAACAACATACCAATCGCTCCTCTGTAATCTCCACCACAGGCTCCAAGAATCCAATAAATTCAGGGTTCGTAGGTCGGTATAATAAGCACCCAGACAGGAATGCACCAGTTGTTGAGCCTTAAAGTTGAGTTTGATCTAGTGGCCTGCGCAGTAAATAGTTCAGCCCACATGGACCGACAAGGGAGAACTCGTCGCGTGGCAACACGCCGGACTCCTTTTTCGTACGGTAATGAGTGGATGAATCACAAGTAACTTTGCTCTAGTTGCGTGCTGTAACGGCAATCACAAACACAGAACCTGAGAGCGCCCGGCCATAAAACGTTTTGTCGACGTGTCGAGTTGCTGTTTCATACCAGTAGGTTACTAGACGGGGATTAGGCCTCGAGATGCCTCGGCACCACCGCGACCACCACAAATGCCACCAGGAGCAAGCAAGAGCAAAGCCAGGTCGATATCGACGGGGCGTGCGCAGAATTGACAGTGGACCGAGAGCCTGTGCAAGCAGCCGCATCACAAAGAAAACAGGTGACGGATGTTTCAGTGGGCCCGAGAGGCTACGAGATAGCCGATTCAAGCTTCTCGGCCGTGAAGAACAAGACCATGGATGAGATAGCTTTTTGCTTGGATACCAGGCCCCAGCAGACCCCCGTTGAGCCGTGCAAGAGACCATTGGGAGCACGCGGGGGGCGTCTCCGGCGTGCGGCTTGGCGTGATACAGTAATGCCTACGGGCGTGTGAAAATTCATCTATGGCGTGTCACGGCCAGGATGGAGTCGATGGGCCGAAATAGAGTTTCTCGGAGCTGCATGGCGCTTTTCTCGGACGAGGTTAGTGGGCGGCTCGAGCCCAACGTCACGTTCAGGTCCGCAGCTACGGGGAGAGAGAAGGTGTTGTACGGAGTACACCCCAACAGAAGGGAGGCAGCGCGCGGCGGGCCAGCAGCCTTCTGGTCCGTCTTTGCTTGCTCGATAACTCGTAGTGGGCGGGCGGAAATTGATGAGCGGGACAGCACGCAAGTCCGGATCATCCCTCCCCCCCGTTATTTTCACCGGTGATGGCGCGGCGGGAGCTTGCCGCAGGGTGGCCTGGGCTTTCTTCTTCTTTTCCCTAATAATCGACGATCGATGCTGCAGAGAAACAGAAGAAAAATTATAGTTTCTTATGCGCCGCGCCGCTGCTTAATGCTGCCGAACCTTCGTTTGCCACCTCCGCGCTTCCCGATCGACACCGCCGTTCGTCTGTGGTGTGGGAAAATGCCACCTCATCGTGTCAGCGAGTCATCCGTCGCGGCTTGCCGATTGCATGCCCACGCGATGGAGGTATTGGCTTTTCGAATCATTAGCGGCTGCCTGCGTGGCCCACGACGGGTCCTGTTCTTGCAAGAGTTGATGTGTCGCACATCGGAGCCGGTCAAGTTGGAGCGGCGCGCCGGAACGAAAGTGGCTCCGTTTCCGAGACTCCCCATGATTCAATCTCCAGCCAACCCAGCAGCGATACGATGCGATGCCTGCCTCTTTATTGCAATAAAATTCGTCGTGACTCGCATAGGCCGTCATCACCTCCCGCCGCATCGCATTGCCTGGGAAGTCAAAGTCAACCTTGGCCAGCTGTGCTACCGATACGTTTGTCTGTGTCCAGCGGGAGTGGCTAGCACTGGCCCGTCCGCCCTCGCCATCTGTCGCGATCCATCTGACGCCCGATTTCTTCGCCTTTCTTTCTCACCTACCCGACCCATGCTGGCCCAAAGGCAAACGCAAGATCTGGACCTTGGCGTCGGGCTCATTTGCTTATTTCATCTCCTTGCAGCCTGACCTGTCCATTCACGGCCATACCCGGGTCGCAGACACAACCCCCAATCGGCAGTTGCTCGTGCAGGGACTGACTAGAGATACAGAGGTCAGAGGACAAAACACTGGGCCTTCCGATACCCTTGCTCATCCTTGCAACCTTGGTAAAATACGACAGACGAATTGCCTGACGCAGGCGCACGCCGTTTTCTCCGTTGTAAACCAAGCTAAGTGGTAACCCGTATGCCTAGAACACCCATTGTGTACCAGTAGGTTGGTGGTTGGCCCAACAGCTAGCTTCATGGCTCCCACCCTTTTGCAATCGTGATGTGATGGTGGAATGCAATGTTCAAAGACAGGGAGGCCTTTCCTGCTCCAAGTGGGGGAAAATGCATATTGGTTTACTGGGTATGTCAGGCCTTGCTTTTGGGACCTTGCGAAGATCCCTTCTTACTAAACATTTCTACAAAGATGCCCCTGTTCTGGCTTTGTGATACAATATTTGTACGGCGCGCGGAGACTCTTCCAGGTTTCATCCCATGTCCTTGGCTTACAACATGTTTACAATCCCCGTGTTACAACTTGCGACTCGACTCCTGAGAGATCTCGAAACTACTATTTTCGTTTACCATTTTTACCCAGCCTTGGCCGTACAGTAAGCTGTCCCTCGTGCGAAGCCAGCCTTTACTCCGAGGGCTCGGGATGATGATGGGAGAATGTCAAATATCCACCGACCGCCGGGCGTTGAAGGCTTCAGTCCTCAAAACCCTCCCTATCTACCAAGCCAGCTGCACATTTTGCGACACCCCTGCTGGTGTGGCCGTTGTTTATCCCATCAGACGAGTCCAAAATGGGCAAAAAGGCGGCTGCATGTCTTGCCTCTTAGCGTCACTGTCGGTTATTCACCCATGTTTTGGCCGTTTTTAATCAGAAAGAAAGAGGGGGTATACTACCACGCCTCGGCACAGCGACACGCACATTCGATCCTCATCGTCAAATCTTCCCGACACTCCCTGCCAAGCCTCAGTCTGAAGTCCTGTATTGCATGTGGTCTCCGCCTGGCCGCCGCTCGCTTGATCCTCCCAGGTGACTGCTGTGCTTTGACATGCCCCTTCAATTTCCCCTTAGGCAACACGGCGCACCACGGCAGCCTTTTTTTAGAATCAGTCGCGATTATCCTGTTCGAACCATTTGCTCACACGATGCTAAAGATTTTTTCGAAGCTTCTTAGCGTCATATGTGCAGTACACATGTGCCAGATTCCTTCGCCCTATCACTCCCGAGGTTCACTTCTGCAACCTCTACCAAACCTTGCTATCTTTCAACCCCGCGGGGTACTTGCATCGCCTGCGGATTCTCGGCAGTGTTTGAATCATGGTATGCATTGCTACTGAATCTTTACACGTCGGCTGGGGAGAAGCATTATGGCATAGTCACCCGCTGCCCAAGAGGCCCAGTGCGATCCCGGACCTTGAGATATTAAAATAGCCAGAGGCGATCTTAATTGTAATACTGGCACATATCCGCCCCCGTTATCCCCCGTCGTCCCTCTAGCCTTGGTCGTAGCGGGCAGCGGGTTGTAGTCGGCAGACTCCACACCCGCTATTTCATGTGAACAGACGAAGACGATCTTATTACGGGATACTGAAAACAGACGTGTAATAATAAAAAACCCAGCTCCGTAACAGGTATTTTGGCTATGGTGGGCGCCAATGAAATCTCATCCCCAGAGAGTGAAACACGTCCATGACTCGTGGGCAGCCGCACGCCAGAGGAAAATGAGGCCACTTCGCAAGGCTACATTAGTGCCCCGGCGCGATATCGAATGCCATGGCCAATGAGAAAGAGGCAGGAAATATCACGCAATGGCACCTCGCTTCTGACTTGTTTCTAAGCAAGTACGGACAAACTTTGACTGCAATAACTGGTGGTTTGGAGCAAGTACACCAAAGGTTGGCTGCGTCCTCTTCTTCCCCGAACGTCACGAGTTGAAACGTTCGGGGAAGACCTTAACGCCGCCGCCTTGACACCATCCTGAAAGCCTGAGAAGCTATTTGAAACACTGTTCGTATCAAGGTTCATAGAGAACTATGATTTAGATAACTTTTCTATTCATTCCATCCCAGTCCAGATTTCCTTCTCGTTCCGCAACTCTAGTTATCAGAACGCTTTCAGCTTGGTCAACATGGCCAAGCAAGAAGCTGCGACCCCCTTGGTGTAACAGAAAATGCTCTCCTAAACTCAAGCCAATGATACTTTGGTTGTCTCGTGTAACCTGTGCCAAACTTTTTCTTCATCACATCTTGCCTCGTCTCGAGGCCAGGACAGGCTTGCTTAGATGAACCATACGTGAGAGCCCGCCAAGAGAAAATACGGAGAAGTACAAAGACGTCACTGCGTAGTTCGTGACTTCGGTGATAGGAATTTCCCGGACTGCTGAAAAGACCAATGGTTCAACGCCAATCCCGTCTGACCCGAAAAAAAAAGCAGTATGCGTTTTTCTGTCGTGGACGATGACGCGCTCTTACACTACTAAGAATCAATGCGGAATCGAGCGTCACCGCTCGATCTCAATGCCATGTGCTGGGCAGGCGATGGCCGAAACTCTTGACTTTCCACAACCCACGCATTGCTTGACTCGTTCCAAACAAGAAAAAAAGAAAGCAGGACTACCGTTGCGTGCGGATCTCGCAGCAGCTACCAGGCGAAGATGATCGAATGGTAGCTCCGTAGTAGATTGGACCCTCGGGACAGTACAGGGCCAGTGCACTTTTAGCGTGTTCCCAGCACCCTGCAGCGCTGTCAGTGTTCTACGGAAGTCGCTGTGTAGAAGCTGAAATGATTGGGCGCTTGTGGCGTTTAGGTTGTAATCCAAGTGGGGCTAACTGTCAAGCCTTCTTAGGTCTAATTAAGACGACTTTGGTCTAGGTAGTTCCTGTAGCGGAGTGGTTACCGCGTGACTCTTATAGATCAAGGACTTCTTTTGGCTCTATGTTGTAATGTCAAGGTCCGGGGTTCGACCCCCCGCAGGAACATGTATTTTTGTTCGAATTTTTTTTTCGTGATTCAAATTTTTCTTTTCGCCTAGAAGATGCTGCTTCATATGCAGATTTGTTTTTCAGCCTTCTTTTATGGCTAGCATGCTCGCAAAGCATTACCTGTGCGCGATTTCGACGCTCGTTGACGCCTCAGGTGCAGAAGGCGACGAGCATCTCCAGGGTATGCTCACCGCTCTTGGAAACAATGTCATTCATGCAGTGATGCCATTCCTGAGACAGAAACAGGTCAATCAAAACTGAGGTGAAGTGGTGTGTAATAAACTTCCTTGTCTAGGAGGAGGATGCAGTCCGCCGGACTGCAGCTCCAAACAAGCCCAAGCAAGAGCAAACGTCAGCCAACATCAGCCCAATCCTGAGGCAGTGACGGCTGCTTCGGGTGCTTGCTTCCCGTGAACTCGTATGCATCACGGACTGAGCATCTCGCGACATCAGATGTAGACGAATCGCCCCCACCCTGCAGATCTCTGCAGCTGTCAAACTGAGTTGACTGACAGACCGGATAATCGATCTGGCGTAGCCATCCCCGAGTCTACGGGCCGGGGTTCTGTTTCAGCGAATTCACGTTCAGCATAGCCGGCAATCAAGCAGCAGCAGTCAGCTATCCACAGGAAACTGCCGTGTTTCTCAGATGCCAAGACTACGTACTGTTTGGACCGCCGTCGGATGTGTCACCACCCGAGGCAAGATGCCGCAGCCAGCCTCACTCTTGCGGCCCAGGCGGCAAGATCAAACGAGGAACAGCAGCTTGCCGACACCGAGTAGTATCGTAGACGGCAGTCAACCTTCAAAGTCCTATTGCGTATAGTTTGCGAAGTGGCGCAGGATGATATGCTCGGTGTAAAGAGTGCTCACGTTTCACCGTCACGCAAACACTGAAGCTCAAGTGGGTAACAAGTTGTAGTTCATTTGCATTTGACGGGATCTGCTAAATCAAATCATCTACCGCTTTATCAGCATCACTTTGTATCAGCTCCTTCATACCCTGCGAATGTGTTAGCAATGATCTAACTAGACTTGTGGGCTCAAGTACCTCGGGCATGATGGGCTCCCCATCCGAGCCCTTGACATATCGAAACGGCATCTCTGTGCTTTCATATTTGTTGAACTTTAGCTCGGGAAAGTCGAGGTAATCTATCTTGTCGAGAGCAACTGAATTCATTAGCTGACGCGGCGACGCCCAAACAGGAAGACGTCTCACTCTTGTCTTGAACCACGATTCTCGTCACACGAACGGCAGTATCAGTGGTCATTTGCTGAGGACCAAGACGACGTCCCTCAAAACCCTTCTTTCTAAGTTCAGAGGTGCGATCTACTTTTGTCAGTATGGCCATACACACGCAAAGGATAGACATGCTGAACCTCTTGGCGGGTCATCGCCTGGGATATGTTAGCAGGTGCAAGGACATACGCTGTTCCTGGCTACGAAATCTCACCCAATATTCCACCAAATAGAAACACATCAAAATTGTCACCGTCCTCGGGAGACAAGTCCTTGGCGGCCGCAGGATCCAATAGGCAGACTCGATTTCTGGTGTCCGCATAAAGCTCCTCCACACCGCGGTGTTCAGCCTTGAATGCAGGGCTGTTGGCTAGAGTGTCCGGGACCTTGAATCCATCAGGCAAGCAAGACAGAATAAAGTCGCTATCTCTCTCATGGCTCTCCTTGGCGATGCACTTGTACTCGAGTTCTGACCAAGGACCAAGCTCGGGGTCGAGATGCTCGACGATGATGGTCTTTGCAGCTGAGGCCATCTTGTCTATGTGATTGGGATTAGCTGCTGCGGCATGTATTAGCTCCTTGCACAGGAATTTTGTTCTGGGTAGTCCTACTCGAAGACTGATATTGGCGCCGTGAGTTGAACGATGCAAATCTGACCACACTAAAAAGAGACTTTGCGGCTGGTGGAGCCCTGCATCGATCTTGATGAGGAATGTCACTGTCAGGGTGTCGATGTTGATGTGACACCCTTGATTTTCAGAGAGTAAAGCTCAAGTCCAAAATCGATAAAACTCATCCCTTATTCATTACATGTCCTTGCCTAAATTTAGACGTCCATTCTGCTTTGTCACAAAAATAGATGCCAAAAGTTATAGTGCTTTAGGCGGGCGCAACGCTTGGCCGCCGCCCACCTGAACCAATGCCGCCCGAAACGGGTCACAATAGCCACCTGTGTGGAGGACAATGCCACCTCGCCTCATCGGCAGGACTCAGCTGTCAGCGTCATGCCTCTCCCATCACCATCATCACACGACATCTTCCCGCGCAACCAATAGCCGGGCCACTGTATTCAATTGTGCGCGATTATATCTGTTTATTGCAAGATTCGCATTGCTTGCACTGACGCCGTCGTGATCGCCACGTGGGCGATGGCTTCCGTCGCTTCCATCCCGGGGCCCCGACGATGGCTGGCCGCCGCGGCGTTGACTCTCGGGCCTCTGGCAGCCCTGGCGGACAAGCCAGCCGCCGCCGACTACTACGTTCGCAACTTGCCTGGTGTCCCCGACGACCAAGTTCCGGTGAAGATGCATGCAGGGTGAGTCGCGCGCACGCTCAAGTCGTTGACGCCAAGCTCCGAAACAAATGCTGACGCAAGCTTCTGCCGCAGACACATCGAAATCAAACCCGACACAAACGGCAACCTCTTCTTTTGGCATTTCCAGAATAAGCACATTGCAAACAAGCAAAGAACAATCATTTGGGTCAATGGCGGACCGGGCTGCAGCTCCGAAGACGGCGCGCTGATGGAAATCGGCCCGTACCGAGTCAAGGACAAGGATACGCTCGTCGTAAATAACGGATCCTGGAACGAATTTGCCAACCTTCTCTTTGTCGATAACCCTGTCGGGACGGGATTCAGCTATGCCAACACCGATAGTTATGTACACGAACTTACGGAGATGGCGAGCCAGTTTGTCGAATTTCTGGAAAAGTTCTTTGCCATCTTCCCCGAGTATAGCCACGATGATGTGAGTACTATGACATACTCTAGGTCTTTCAACCTCTAACAACATCTAGATTTATATCGCTGGAGAGTCTTATGCTGGACAGTATATCCCCCACATTGCGCGAGCGATTCTCGACCGAAACAAGGAGAAATCAGATCCATGGAGTCTGCAAGGCATTCTGCTTGGGAATCCGTGGATTTCTCCCAACGATCAGTATGATTCTTACCTCAAATTTGCCTTCAACAGGGGCTTGGTCGACAAGGACTCGGACACAGGCAAGCAGCTCAAAGCCATGGAGCGTACCTGTCACACCATGCTCGCTAGCGACCCTGGCAAGGTGGGCTACCCGGAGTGTGAGGATATCCTGACAGAACTTCTCTCCGTGACTAGGAAGGAGGGCGGCGGAGACCAAGAATGTCTCAACATGTACGATGTCCGTCTTCGGGACTCGTACCCCAGTTGCGGCATGAATTGGCCTCCGGACCTGAGTGCCGTCACGCCGTACCTGCGACGCAGCGATGTTGTCAGTGCATTGAACGTCAACCCCGAGAAAAAGTCTGGATGGTCAGAGTGCAGCGGTGGTGTTAGTGGGGCTTTCCGTCCTAAAACCTCGAAGCCCTCGATCGACCTCATGCCGGGAATCCTATCCGAGATTCCCGTGTTGATCTTCTCCGGCGCTGAAGATCTTATCTGCAACCATTTCGGCACAGAAGACCTGATTGAAAAGCTGGAATGGAACGGCGGCAAGGGTTTCGAGGTGACTCCTGGCAACTGGGCCCCTCGTCGCAACTGGACCTTTGAAGGCACGGATGCCGGCTTCTGGCAGAACGCCCGCAACCTCACCTACGTTGTGTTCAACGACGCCTCACACATGGTTCCCTTTGATTACCCCCGTCGCTCGCGCGACATGCTGGACCGATTCATGGGCGTCGACATTAGCAGCATTGGCGGCGACCCCACCGACAGCCGCATCGATGGCGAAAAGGGTCTTGAGACTACCGTCGGCGGCTCTGTGAACCCCAAGGAGAGCGAAGCGGCCGTCAAGCAGAAGCTTAAAGAGGCCAAGTGGGCCGCCTACCAGCGCTCCGGCGAGGTCGTGCTCGTCTTCGTCGTGCTCGGCGCCCTGGGCTTCATCTTCTTTGTCTGGCGTCAGCGCCGCAAGGGCGCCGCATACAGCGCTGTTCGCTCCGAGGAGCCCATGGGCTCTAGCCGTCGCATCGACGCCGGCGACATTGAGGCGCAGGAGGAGGGGATCGCCCTGCAGAGCAACATTCTGCCCACTGATAAGTACTCGGTAGGCGACGATAGCGATGACGAAGACGCCAGACCAAGCAAGGACGGCGAGAGGGGCAAGCAGGTAAGCAAGTTCCATGATGAAAACTAAGCATCTTGCTTTCATGTTAGACAATATTCTTTTTGGGTGCTTTCATGGGTTGGGGTAGATTGGCACCGAGCAGCATACGGTATAAGCTCAACACCTTGCACGAATTTGTAACATAGAACCAGAAACTGAATCATGTTTATAAATATAACAAAATACCACGTTGATTATCTATCCCTCATTTCGCCATGCAACGCCCATCTTGCAGGGGACGTTTCAACATCCCTATGTATATAATAAAATCCATTTTGTGTCGATCCCAAATCTTGTTCTCATCAGGCAAGACAATAAACCCGTTTAAATCCCAAAAGCCCAGTGTGGCATCAATGCAAGAAAACCCGCCGGTAGGTGGCAAATAAAACGCCGGTAAAATGCTAATCATGTCGCCCTCTACAACTGCACGTCATTGTTGAGCAGGCGCACCTCCTCGCCGGGCTTGAACGGCGGTAGGCCGATATAAGGGCAGCCGTCGCAGCGGAACGCGTCGCCGAGCGCGCAGTTGCCGCACGAGCCGACCTTGCCCTGGACGGTAAAGTCCACTTCGGCCAGGTCTTCGGCAGCGAGCTTGAAGCTGGCCAGCGTCTTCTCGGTCTCGGCGCGCTTGGCGGCGTCCTCGGCCTCGAGGCGCTCGGCGAGACCGCACGAGCAGTCCTTGCAGGCACGACGGCGTTTGCCAGGCTTGGGCTGGCACTCGAGGGCTGTGTGACGTATCGGTCAGTAAAATTGTGGGGAGGAGTGGGATCATGGATCGACCAGGGGCGGTGGGCAACGTACGGATGTTGATGGGGCGCTTCAGGTCCTCCTCGGTCATGAGCGTCTCTTCGTCGATGATGTCGTCGTCGTCGAGATCATCGCCAAAGTCGAAGCCGACGCCAGCAGGGACATCGGGCTTGTTGGCGCCGCCGTTGCTGCCGTGGCCGTTGAGAATGGTGCTGCCGACGGCGGGCGCCGGAGCCGGAGCCGCAGCGGGGGGCGCGTTTACTTTCTTCTTGCGGAAGCCGAGCTTCAGCGACACGGCGCCGTCGTTGTCGCCGTAGTCGGGCTTGGTGAAGCCGCCGGCGCCGCTGCCAACCAGGCCCGCGAGGACGGCCTCCTTGGCGAGTGGCGTGGCCTCGAGGTTCTCAGAAGCCCTCTCGGCGCGCAGCTGACCCCGGGGTCTAAGCGAGTCGGCGACGGCGCCGACGACGGTGCGGTCCAACAGGCCGAGCGACTCGGTGAGCGTGGCAGCGGCGTCGGAAAGAACGAGGATCAGGTCGTACTGGGCACTGGGTAGCTTGACTACACCGGCGGACAGACGATCGAGCATCTGAAGATCGGTTATGGTGCGATCATATTGTGTGAGGACGGTCGCGAGAGCGTCGGCGTGCGAGGCGAGGGACGGGGGGGCGAGTAGCAGAGCGCGCTGGCCGCTTGAGGTCTTTGTGGCAGCCTTGGTGGTGATGCCGCTGAAAACGGCGTCGTCGCTGAGGTCGATGGTGGCGATCAAGGGAGCCATGGTGTCGGTGGTGTCGTGCAGTGGCAAATTAACGGAGCACGGCGCGAGTGAAGGAGCCGAGGGGTGACAATGGGCTCTGTCGGGGTGCGAGCTTTGTCGTTTTTGTCTTTGAAGGCGAGGGCTAGGACGAGATATGGCAAATTCCGGGGGTCCCCTCTCGAGACGTGTATTTGTAAGGCTAACGAAAGAAATCGCAGCCGACCCAGAGATAGGTAGAGCCCAGCCCAGTCCATGGTGGGATGGCGGGGTGTGCAATTTTTTTTCCGGCACTGTAGGCGGGGCAGGCATCTGGCAGGGACCGCACAGTGCAGATTGTGACCCTCACATGCTATTTTATTTACTGGGGCTATTGTTGGATTTCCGGACCCCCTCAACGGCAGCGGTGCTTTGCGAGCCGGCCTCCGAAAGCGGCCCGGTCAAGGCCTTGCCAGCTGACCTATACCAGCGAGAGCATTACCAAGATGCGTGTGATTGCGCTTACTGTGTATTATAGCGCTGAATGCATACAACGCTGAACCTTGCGAGGATTTTTCCCATTCCATTACCTCGATTTTTATTGGCGGTGGAGGCGCTGCGGGCATGCCGTTTTGTGTCGGCGAGTCGTGTGATCTGTGACCGCTTACCCTAAAAAATGCACTGAAAAAATGCAGCCCATATCTTGACCCCGCCGTGGATAGAACCCGGAAGACGTGAGAAGGTGTACAGTTGAGCCTTTGCAAAGTGACTTGCAATCGATTAGGGGGGCTTTTCTTCGAGTTAGTATACCTAGGTTTCGTTTCCATTCGTTGTGAATGGCCGTGGTAGAGATCACCTACCAGTTCGGACAGGTCGACCCAGCCGCTCACGATAAGCATCTTTCTTGCAAGCACTTTTTGTCAAGATGTTGGAGTGCGTGCCGAAAGCTGCCTCAGATCTGTAGCTCAGTTACAAAATGCAGACTTCATGCAAACGGGTGGCATCTTGCGGCCCGGCAGCTCCATCGCCAGCTGTAGCCAGCTCTTGCCAGTTGGCAGCTGCGTTTGCTCATAACAATAATTTCCACCTTCACAATTCTCACTTTCATCCTCCTACTTCAGCCTCTGTGTTTAGTCGAGAATCGACCCTTCATTTGCCTAGATCTATTTCGTTTCTGCTTCCAGAAATACTCGCGTCACCACCTGACTCCATTCATTTATCAAACAGCTAAGCCACCCTCAAGATGTCGAGCTGGAACGACGGCCCTACCCAGGTTGAGAGCCAATGGGCTGGTCACCAGTACAGCAATGCCACTGATCAGAACGGACCCAATGGGTGCGTTCACATTTCCCTCCATCTTGTCATCTATCTTCCATCTAACAAGACAACAGGTACGACGATCAAGATGGTCCACCCCGGGACGACAAATGTTTCTCCTGTGGAGAGGAAGGGTGAGTTCCGCCCTCGAATTTCACACATCTTCTCTGACGAAATTCTAGGCATCGAAAGTTCGATTGCCCAAATGCCGCGCCAATGACATGCAATTATTGCAAGGAGCCGGGACATATGGCTAAAGAATGCCCAACGAAGCCGCCAATGAGCTGTGACAACTGCGGCGAAGAAGGTACCAGGCCAAAGCGTGTCCAACGCCACACTAGCTAACATACGTAGGGCACTTGCGTAAGGATTGTACCAATGCTAGGAAGATCGACCGCAGCGGCATCGCCGACATGGCTGCTGAGCTTGCTTGGGACATGATCAAGCGTGCACGGCTGAGCAAGATGCTGACGATGCGAAGGAAGGCATCCAGGCATACGTCAAGGCACTGAATGGCGGAATCACATTCCGCGAGCTCCAAGAAGCATTTATCCACGACAAGATCAATATTTGGCTTATTGCCACGGAGAGGTCTTTGATCGAGATTTTCACCAACATGGATCTGCAAGGCAACGTGGGTAAAAAGTACACGATCTCGTACAGGTTTTCGGATCAGCCCCAGCGGCCCAGAGAGATCGAGGGCTGGCCGAAAAGCATCGATGAGATTCTGGCCCGTCTGGACGACGCAGGTGATGTCGTCGATACTGGAAAGCCTAAATGTGCAAACTGTGACGAGATTGGCCACATTGCCAAGCAGTGCACGCAGGATAAGGTTGTTCGTGAAGTCAAGGGCCTGTCTTGCTACAACTGCGGCGCGGATGGTCATAGAATTCGGGATTGTAAGTCTGACCACCTCACACAAGCCGCCAAACACTAACAAACCAAGGCACCGAACCTCGAAAGGATCGCTTTGCGTGCAGGAACTGCGGGTATGCTTATTGATGTTTATGATATGTGGCATGATGCTAATCACGTTGTAGCAAATCTGGTCACAAGTCTGCCGACTGCGAGGAAGAGCCGAACCTTGACAACGTTACATGTCGCAAGTGTGAAGAGAGTAAGCAACCACTCGAAGACGAGTAGGACACAGTATACTGATCTGAACCAGCTGGACACTTTGCCAAGGACTGCCCGAAGGGCGGCGGCCGTGGCTGCAGAAACTGCGGCCAAGAAGGTCACTTTGCGGCCGACTGTGACCAGCCTCCAAATTTAGACAATGTGCAGTGTCGCAATTGTGAGAAGATGGGCCACTTTAGCCGCGACTGCCCCGAGCCGAAAGCCTGTAAGTAGTTTGCAATGACTTAACAAATTCGAAGCTAATACGCAGAACAGGGTCTAAAGTCAAGTGCTCCAACTGCCAGGAGTTTGGACGTACCAAGGTTCGGTGCAAGCAGCCGCCGGCTGAGCAGCTTGAAAATGACTATGGCGGCGGCTTTGATGGCAACACTGGTGGTGACTCTGGAGGAGGCGGATGGGACAATGGTGGTGGACAGCCAAAGGACAATGGTGGTGGTCAGTCGCAGAACTATGGCGGCGGCGGCGCCGACGACTGGTAGTTTACCGCGACCTGCGACCGCGTTCAAGTGTCGAGAAAATTTGCTCATGAATGTTGACGATGTGCAGTGGATAGCCGGCTGCAACACAGAAGCCAGGAAGTAACAGGAAAGTACAAGCTACAGATCTGGAAGAATTACGAGAGAGCTAAAAACGATGGTGTAAAATCGATAGGTTGCAGACTAGTCAATCTTCTATGATTTATATTTGTTTTCATCTCTGACAACTGGCCACGACCATTTCTCTTGAATGTTGCTGCTCGCCGATTCTTGCCTTGCCATATTCTGCTAATTTGAGCCTTCGTGGCTTACGAGGCGTGCAATTGCTGGTATTGACAGTGAAAGTTGTATCTTCGAAAAGCTTGAGAGCTACCATTTTTCCTCACTGCGCAAACCAGAATGAGGCAGTTGCTTGGATTGTGAGGCTATCAAACCAGAGAAAAGTACCCAATTGCCAGTTTGCCAGTACACACTCGGCCAGAGAGCCAAATGCCAAGCACCCAAGCAAGCCTACGAATACGTGGGTGGCCATGCAGCCCGGGGAGCCAAGATTGGGCGCGCCAGAGATCGTCGCGCCATGGCGCTGAGGGATTGGCTTAGCGGGAAAAAAGGTCCCATACACTGACGTCACCAGGCATTTAAACTGTTTGACGGGCAGAAATTGGTGCCGGAAATGGAAAGTCTGTGCCGAAGGGACAGAAATCAAAAGGGAATGTCTGGTTAATCAAAGTTATCAGCGGGCGGCTCTGATCAAAACTTGGCTGATGTTGCAGGGAGCGAATGGGAGGCGCGCGGATGGATTGACAGGGCGGGCGGTGTGGGAAACCAATGTGGCTTATCGGCGCTAGGAATATTCGTATGGGTTGTACTCCGTAGCGATTCCTTTCTTCTTAAGAGGTTGTCGGTGTCACGATTCGCGCGTTTTCGGGCTGCTATGCACTTGAAATAACGTGGCCGTGATTGTTTGAATCGGTGCGAGAGCTTTAGCGTACATAAGAGCATCGCACAGAGGATCACCTGGCCGCAGACTTGATCATGCTCGAGACACTGGAGGAGGAACGATGAAGCGGCGGGCGGTCCAAAAGGTGCTCAAGACCCAAGGGACATGACAAGGTATTTACAGGGGGTCGGGCCAGTGAAGGAGGGTGGGTCGGGTGCAGTCATCGTCGGGCACTGTGCAGATGGTGCCGTGAAGGGAAGACTGCGGTGGTGCAAGTGCCAGCTACAAGTGCAGCAACAATAAGAGGACAATGCAAGAGTGGAATGTTGATAATTGCGATTCTATGAGATTTTCCACGAGGCCTGTAGCAATTTTTATCACGTGCACACATAGTGGCCTCGCTGCATCTCAGCATTGTGCTGATGCTTGGGTGGGTGCGCCAGCTGCCGTTTGGCACTGGGTGTGTGGCGCTTTTAGGAGCAAACAGGCTGCGAAACGTGATGACGATGCAAGGGCTATTGGCAGGATGGTCGGAAAAAGAGGTGGAAAATTAGACAGAATAAAGCAGGATGCATCTTGTAACTTGGAATCATGAACGAACACACATGTCTATTAGAAGTTCTCTGTTTGTGGTTGCACCACTGTTGGGAGAAAATCGTCGAGTCGGCATCTGGGGATGGTTGGTGCCCCCGCACAGTGTGGAGATGGTTTGTCAGCCCAAGCGGCGCGAACAGAGTGGCAAGTCGCGCCATAGGTACATAAAATACAGGGCCTCTTGGCGGGCAATTTAGGTACTTGGATCATGTACCCAGGTACCTCCAGGATGCATGTACCGTGTGTGTGTGTGTGTGTGATCACTGCTGCAGACCCCCAGGACCCGCCCGCCATTTTTTCTCTTTTTTGCTCGCCTTCTTCCCTCCGCCCTGCCTCACAACGTCATCTCTGACGTCTTCACCCCCAGCCAAACCAACTCTCTTTTCGCTTCCAACCTCTGCACATCCCGACAGCCCCAAGCCAGCAGTGCACCCCCCAGTTGCGAATGCTCTGCGCGACGCTTCTGTTCATGTGTACGATATTGATTTAGCCGCTCGACTTTTCTCTCTTCTCTTTTATCTTTCCTTGAGGCGCGCGTTGGAGCTGCCGCACCGCGAGCCGTCTTTTTTTTTTCCCTCCCTGTCCGCCTGGGTTGATTTTTTTCCTGCGTGTCATCACCGTGCCTCTGTGTCCTGGAAGATAATACGAGAAAAACAACCACTACGAGGGAAAAAAAACCATCCAAGAATCATTTCCGAGTTAGCGTCTTACTAAAAACTTTCTACGCCGCATTCTGCGACCGTGTGTGCGAGCCGCATCCGCTTCGTCTTTTTTTACACTCTGCTCCGCTGCCTCTTGCAGTCCCCTCTGACCTCATCAATCCGACGTCGTCCTTCTACTCCCACGAAAGCATTCTTTCGCCTCTGGTCAAGGTCCCAACCTTTCCCCACACACACCCTCCTCTTGTCCAAGCCCACAATATAATACATCATCGTCATCATCTTTCTTCAACATGGGGACTTCAGCAACTGACGTCTCAACTCGAGTTGAGTCGAAGTCCCCTACTACACGCTCCAAGAACTCCTCGCCGCTGCGTCAAGGTCAGTAACGTCACCTATCTATTACTTCCTTTGCTTCCTCCTTTGTGTTACCCCCTTTCCCCGCGCGTTTGCACCCCATCGCAACGTCTATGCCTCGACTATCGCAATGCGCCTAGCCATCCCGGCTACGACGTCATAATTGCACCTCACAGCCCTGGCGCTGGAACACCACATCACCGTCGCGACTATCCCCAGCCATCACCACTCATACTGACCCTCATCCACCACAGACGCCAAGTCCGACTCGACATCTAAACCCGACGCTGCGTCCAATGCTGCACTCGCGAAACCTCTCGCGCCCCCTCCTCGACCTGGTCAACAAGGAAACAACACTCCAGACTACTTTGCGCCCCAGCCTGGTGGCTCTCTCAGCCTGGAGCCCAATCCCTTCGAGCAGTCCTTCGGCGGCGGCGGCGGTCCTGAGACGCCCGGAGGTACCAAGTTGCCTTCTGTCGCTGCATTGACTTCGCCATCGTCCCTCTTGCCCGGGACCGGTTCAACGCCCTTCAACTGGGGCGGAGGCTCTCTTCGCACCGGTCCTCTGAGCCCTGCCATGCTCTCCGGCCCGGCTACCGATTATTTTACAGAAGGTCACCTTCGCGGCGGCTTTCCCACTCCCAACGAATCTTCGTTGCGGTCTGGTCTCACACCCGGTGGCAGTGGTTCCATGTTCCCGGCCCCGAGTCCCAACTCCCAAGCTCTTTTTGCCCAGCTCGCCAGCGGCGGTGCCACACCAAATACGATCGATTTTCACCGCACTGCTATGAGTGCGGCTGCTAAGCGTGAACAAATACAACACAATCAATCACATAACCAACAACAACCCGTGCAACCCCAGCCACAAGCACCTGCACAGCTGCCACCTACAACACAACCGCAAGACATGACCAACGGCACTACAATCAAGGTCGAGCCCAAGCCCGCCTCTGGTCCTTTTGATGGCCACGATAATGACGCTGCCAATGGCCTCTACATGCTTGCACAAGGCAGAAACGGACCTCAAGGCCCCAACCCTTCTGCCAACCAGGCTCATCCTGCCCCGGCCAGCGCCCCCAGGGTAAACGGAAACATGATCAAGCATGCGCGCGGCGGCAGTGAGATCACCAATGGCTCCGAGGAAAACGACGACACCAAACCTGCACGGGGTAAGGGCAAGAAGGCTCAAGCCAACAATCGCAGAAAGGCCGAAGAAGCCCCCGCGAAGGCTCCGCCAGCCAAAAAGACCAAGGCTGTCGTTTCACCCCCTAGCGAGCCCTCTGACATGTCTGAAGACGAGGATGACGGTGATTCAGCCGGCAGGGCCAAGATGACGGATGAGGAGAAGCGCAAAAACTTTTTAGAACGCAACCGGTAAGTTGTTTCCCGTCTCAACACCACAGTCGCAGGTTTCTAACAGACATAGTGTCGCCGCGCTGAAATGCAGGCAACGCAAAAAGCAATGGCTTGCGAATCTACAGACCAAGGTTGAGTTGTTTAGCACGGAGAACGATGCTTTGACTGCACAGATTACGCAGCTTCGGGAGGAGGTGGTCAATCTTAAGACCCTCCTACTCGCCCACAAAGACTGCCCCGTCACCCAGCAGCAGGGTCTCCAGGGCGGCTACATGCAGCCGGTGATGGAGGCCTTTCCAAACCAGATGAATCCTTATGGTATGGGCGGGCCTATGCCCAACCAACAGCAGGTCATGGCAGGCCAAGGGATTCCCCGCCGTTTCTCTTAAGCTGAAAACTGGTCAGGAAGGTGCTGCTCAGTTTGATGAGTCCGAGGGCCTTTCTGCACAAAGCACGGCTTGGGCGTACCCGCCAGGGCTGCAGTTGCCCGATCCTATCTCACTGCCATTCAACACATCGCCAATATCAACTACATCAGTGGCGAATAACGATCAGGAGCGGGGTCCTGATGATCATCAACCACCATCAGCGGACCAACCAACATTGTCAAAACAATATGGGGCAGTCCGAGCAGATGGGCCAGCCTGGGCCATCCTAGCAGTCGGTGCCAGCCGATGTTTCGCAAGCTGACCAACTTCTGTTATCATGGCAGAGCTACTTACCAAATCGTGGTATGGCTTCTCGGTTGCCTCAAGAGACGCCCCGTTCAGCGGCTGGATGACCAGAGCTCGTAACGCTCGCGATTCGGGGACAGGCCCTTTACTGATATCTAACAGTTATCCTATTATTCTTTCTGCTACGCAGCTATCTACCCCTGTATTACATGTTACATGACGAAGAGACGGATGACTTTTTTATTTCCCACTCAGGATGCCTACAGTGTCGGTCAAAGGCATGTACGGGGCAGCTTGATTTTCTGATATTGATTGGCTTGCTTTCGTCGGTGGCGATGCTGTTGTCGCAATTCTTTTTGCGCGTACACCTTGGGTTTGTTTTATATCCTTTCACGGGCCGGATCAGGCCGGATCAAAAGGAGTTGGCCAGGTGGTCAGGCCTCGGCGTTGGGAAACGTTTGTCTCGTGCTTTCGGGCAGCTGTAAAAGACACTGGATGCAGTATACGAGTAGTAGCTAGGCAAAGTGCTACATTGAATAGAAAGTATTTCGTAATCGAGCAGACATGGACGTAACAGTATGACGGATAACAGACAACCCTAGCCTTCTGTCGCAGACTTTCTGGTGGCTGTCAAGGCCGGTAGAGGGGCGCTGCCTAAAGCGGACTAGCGCGTCGAGTGGGAATCGTCTCCCACCTCCAAAGGTAAACAACAACGCCGCCGCCTGCCACCACCACACTGAAGAGAAACTGTTTTGCGATTCATCGGCCGCCAAACCGAAATTTACCAAACGGCCAATCTTTGTGTAAAATACGAGAATTTGACATAGCGCGGTTGCGGAACCTTCAACTATCTTGTGCGACTCTTGAGGTGGGCCGACTGGTACTTTTCATCGACACGCGCCGGGCCGGACGCGACGACGCCGGCCGAAGAAACTCTCGCAAACGAATTCGCAAAGCGCGTACAGAAGGGCGGTCAGCGCCCACCAAAGCCCACATGCAGCTGTGTTAAAAATTGAACTTCTACATATTTTTTCCATGACGACGCTTGTGGCTATTCGAACATCGCCGCTTGACTTGAGCATGAGCAACCAACCCGACCGCCGGACAGGCAAGCGTCTAGCGGGTGAGCAACGTCCCGAGCATCGCGCGACAATGGTGATGCTAACCAGAGAGGACGCAGCCGCGGATGACTTGGAAAATGACGACGACTTTGTATTTACGCGCAAACCAAAGAAGGCGAGGACAGACGAGGTGACGGCGACGGCGACGGCAGCGCCCGTGAGGCGATCGCCGCGACACAAGCCCGCCACCGCAGACAGCACCAAAAGCACCACGACGACCACCACAAGATTATCATCATCACAGAGGAAGGCGGGCGCGGCGTCGCCATCGCGCGATGCGGACCGAAGGAGGAGAGAAGCGAGTGCCGGGCGCGCCGCCAGTAGCCACGACCCTAGGACGGACAGGACGACTCGACGCGCGGACGCGGAGCGAGCCACTAAGAGCAGCTTCCAGTCACCGCCGCCGCGCGGAACGACGACGATTACGCTGCCGACGAGCGACACACCGGTCATGGCCCGCAACAAGGAGATGCGCAAAAAGGCCGCCGAGGGCACCCCGCAGTCGTCAGCATCTTCATCGAACGGCAGCGGCAAAGGGAGTAATCACCGGCGCAGCTCGCTGGGAACGCGCGGCCGGCGGGCGAGCTCGCTGATCGAGAGCGGGCAGACGGCGATTCCGCACCGCGATTTGGACGCGCAGGATTTCTACAAACACATCGCGTCGGACGGGCTGCTGGAGTCGATGCGCATGAAGCAGCTGCTGACGTGGTGCGGTGAAAGGGCGCTGCCGGAGAAGCCAAAGCAGGGCGTGCCGAGCACGGATCCCTCGCTGGGAGGTGCGTTGACTACGAGAGGGGATTTACTGGTGCGGGGGAAGACATTGCTAACCGGTTTGTTGATAGCACGCGCGATATTGGACGATCTATTGAAAGAGTTTTCGACGAGGCCAGAGTTTACAAACTGGCTGGGGCGGGACGAGAGCGTGGCGCCGGCGACGAGGATACTGAAGCCGAATCCCAGAAACATCGAGCTCGATAAAAAGAGGGCTTCCCTAGAAGCACGAATACAAAGGTAGGCATCTTTTCTCCAGAATGAAGCGATGCGAAACATATGGCTAACGTGGGATTTGCAGACTACAAGAAGAAAAGAATGCGTGGCTGTCAATACAGAAACCGCCCCCCGACCAACCCCAACTATTCCCTCCCGACGACGCCTCGCAAGAAACAAGACCAAAACTCCCACCACAACTCCCCGCCCTCGACCTGCTCGACGCCGATGAGGGCCGCATCCACCGCTACCTCGCTGCAGAGCTCGAGCCCCTGGAAGGCGTGCGCGCGCGCGCGCAGTCGCGCCTGAAGGCGGTTCAGGCGACGCTCGAATTCGAGGTCGACCACCTCGCCGACAGCGTGCACAAGCTGGAGCAGCGCGTGCGGGCGGGCGGGCGCCAAGCGGACGCGGTGCTGCGGCTGGCGGCCGCGCGGCTCAAGAGGCGCGAGGACAGGGAGCGCCGGGGCGCGGGCACGCGCGAGATGCCCATGATGGAGGTCCTGAGGAGCTTGGGCAGCTTGCTGCCCGAAGGAGGCGGACCCGGCTTGTAAGAGGCACCTCGAAGACGTTGGATGGAAGGGGCGGCGCGAATAACGAAGCTGGGCTGAGTTGGGTGTTTCTTTCTTCTGGTTCTTTTTTATATACCCATCTGGGAAGAAAATAACGGGCATGGGATTCAGCGTTGTGCATCTTTTCTTTTTTGAAACTTGAAATTTTGGGGGCGCGTATTGATGAAGAGCATACATGGGCAAGGTGTTTTTTCTTCTTCTTCTTTTTTACTTGGGAGTGCAGCAAAGCACGGAAAGGTCAGCTGGGAGAGTTAAGTCTCTCTAACCTGGATCGTGTGCATCTTGGCGTTTTTTAAGGAACAGGGGACATGTGTCAGGAGAATAGGTACGGGCATTATGTGAATAGATGAAATGGCGGCGTATAACGCTGCCTTGCTACTGAAGCCAGTGTGCAAGAAACCCGAGTTATTGTGGCGCTGCTCGTGAAGGCTTTTGCTATTCTTGACAAAGTTCAAGTAATTGTAATACATCTAATTCGGTTTTCTATACTAATATACAGAGCTTTCGTGTCCATGATTTGTTTTTGTTGAACTCGGACCAAGCCACATCTCTGAAATGAGAACCAATGCACATAGTTTCCGCTCTGCTCACGCAAAGTCCGACTCCTTGAGCGCCGGCATAAACGCCATGCCTTTACCATCACCGCCGTCGACGCTCTTGTCCCTCACGTGGGCGCGCAGCAGCCGCAGCACGTCGCTGTCGCGCCAGCGCTCCGGCACCGGCCTGTACGCGGGTTTAAACGTGCCGACCGTCTGCGCCCACTCGCCCTGCCCCGGGCTGCGCTTCATCACGACGCCCTGCTCGACTTCCTTGGTGGTGGTGCTGCCGGCACTGCTGGCGGCGGCTTCCTGCACCTCCTCGGCCGTGGCGGCACCGGCCGAGGCGGGCGACGTGGCGACGGAGGGGTTGGTGGACGAGGAGGGCTCGTGCTGCGTGGCCCAGTAGTAAATGTCCCAGTCGTTTTCGTCGAGGAAGAGGTCGTACTCGGTGAGCTGCGCGGGCGTCATGACGGGGAGGTGCTGCGCGGCAAAGGTGGACAGGACGAGGTCGGATTCGAGGATGCCACGCTTGCGGGACTGGTCTGGCGGTTTGGGTTTCTCATGGGTTAGTTTCGCAGCATTGACGGTGACGGTGGCAAAGAGTTGGTGAGAGCAAAGGAGGAAAACGTACAGAGTAGCCGCGCACGCTTCGTGGTGTCCGTCTCGCCGACGCGGCGGAGAGGCTCGATGCGAAACTGCGCGCCGTGCAGCTCGCCGACGGCGAGCTCGCCCGTGGGCTCCTCGTCGGGGCGCATGCGAGGCATCTTGACGCTGCCGTAGGCGTCCGATGGCGTGGCGTGCAGACGCGGAGCGCAGGCGGATAGGGCGCGGCGCTGCTGCGAGCGCAGGAGGGCGCGGCGAGCCGCGGGGCGGACGACGACAAGGGGGTTCATAGTTTTTTTTTTCTTCGACGGAGCGGAAAGGATTCTCGTCGAGATGTGGCGATGGAGGAGTGATGGGAGGCGATGGGGATCGAAGAGCCGAGGACCGATGATGGGTGGTGGCGGCCTACAAGACCCGCTTTCGCCCGTGCCAGGCAAGTTCCGGTATTAGTTGCGGCGCTGAGTGTTGTCTATTACGAAGGCGGTCACTGAAGGATAAAGTGAATTGGACCATTATCAACGAAAATGTAACCCATTACATGTGTGCTGTAGAATTTTGTTGGTATCGACGGCTCCCAGCATTGTGCTTTACTACTATCAGTTGGGAAGCCGAGCAAGCAACCTACAAATCGAGACAGACTTACAGCCTTGTTAAGCATGCTCGTGCACTCTTTACCTGTCAATAATCCTTTCAATGTGTTTATGGACAAAAGTTAGGGGGGAAGACCAAGGCATCGAAGAATGAAATGCTGCTTTTTGTTGGAACAGGCGATATACCTCGGGGGTATCCACCAAATAACACTGGACTTGCGCTTCGATGCTGGCAGACCGTGAATATGAACTTTAGGCAACGAGATGTAATGTACATACCTAGATGTTGCTGAAACATGTCGTGTAATTGTTACGAACTAGAAGATATAACAGGAACCCCACCTCAGGCAGCACCAGTGCTGTACATGCAGCGCATCGTAGACGACAACGTTATCGCGCGACTGATTTCATATTCACGTGAGAGAAAGATCTCTACCAAGCAAATCGATTGGCCAGTGAGAAACGAGTTTTTTGCCTCGAAAAAACGGGTGACGTTGCTTGTCAAGACAGAAGCTTGACAAGCTCGCAGCACCAACAGCTATGGATCCTGCTATTCTGGTGCCTGCAGGCAGCAGCTTAACAATCGTCTTAAATCAATGCAAACGCCCCTATACTATTTCTGGAAAGTACAAAATCTACTAGACTTTCTTGTCAAATTAACCTCACTGATGTCGGCTTGTTGTTCTCGGCGGACGACTCGGTCTTGGCTTAACTAATACCAAACTATTGGACTACTGAGACGTCACAATTGCCCCTCTTGGTCGTTGCCCCTCCAAGCTCACCCCCACGTTCTCCAAACACGAACCACGAACCTCCTTGAGCAGAGCCGGAATTAACAGCTTGTCTGTGAATTGACACTGAGTAAGATGGCTTCTCCCGCGATAACCATTAGCAAAATTCTTGCTGCGGCTCCTGCCACCACCCGTGGCCAGCCCACGCAGCTATCCACAGACAGCAAGGGCCAGCGCATAGCTTACGCGGTCAGTACCCAAAAGCTGCCCCTGAGCTACCTGTATGGAGGGGAAGCGTCGAACCAGCTCTAACATTGTTTTAGTCTAGGAAATCCATCTTTGTTCGATCCATCGACTCGCCCGACGACTGCAAGGAGTACACCGGCCACACCGCCGCCACGACCGTCGCCCGGTTCGCCCCCAATGGCTTCAAGATTGCCAGCGGCGACGCCGCGGGCATTCTGCGCGTCTGGGAACCCGAAAGCATTGACAAGGTCGGCAAGGAGTACGGCATCATCTCGGGCCGCCTCAACGATGTGGCGTGGGACGGCGAGTCGCAGCGCATCATTGCCGTCGGCGACGGCCGCGAGCAGTTTGGCCGCTGCATCACGGCCGACAGCGGCAACTCGGTCGGCGAGGTCATTGGTCATAGCAAGGCTGTCAACGCCGTCGCCGTCAAGAGCCAGCGACCATTTCGCGCGGCCACCGTCGGCGACGACGGCAACATGGTCTTTTACCATGGAGCGCCGTACAAGTTCAACGCAAAGAGCACCCAGCACAAGGGCTTCGTTTTTGGTGCCGCGTACTCGCCCGACGGCAGCGCGCTGGTGACGGTCGGCGCGGATAAGCGTATCCAGCTATACGACGGCAAAACGGGCGAGCCTGGGAAGGAGATTGGCAAGGGCGGGCACACTGGCTCCATCTTTGCGGTCTCGTGGTCGCAGGACGGCAGAAAGATTGTCACGGCGAGCGCAGATCAGAGCGTCAAGGTCTGGGATGTAGAGTCGGGCAAGGCCACCCAGAGCTGGAAGTTTGGCGAGGGTGTCAGCGTTGGCGACCAGCAAGTCGGCGTCGTTATCCCGCATGGTCGTAGTGATGGCCTGATTATTAGCTTGAACCTGCGAGGCGAGCTTACATATTTGCAAGAAGGCAAGGATCAGGCTGTGAGAGTGATTCAGGGCCACGACAAAGGAATTACTACCATGATACGCACGTCGGACAATCAAGGAACGGAGTTGTGGACGGGCAGCTTCGACGGCCGCATCTGCCACTGGGACATCAAGACTGGTACCGCTGCTGCCGTCGACGGTCAGTCCCACACGAATCAGGTTGCCCAGCTGGCTGGTGCTTCTGGCAAGGCATACAGTGCGGGCTGGGACGATACCCTGAGAACAGTAGACGAGGCTGCCAAGACGTTCCTCGGCGAGAGCGTTACCTTGCCTGCCCAGCCCAAAGGTGTTGCGGTGGCGGATGGCAACATCTATGTTGCCACGACATCAGGCGTCGCTGCTTACAACAATGGAAAGTTGGTAAAAGCAACGTCTACTACCTACACGCCCGGCGCCATCGCAGCCACCACAGGCTTCGTTGCCGTCGGCGCGGACCAAAACTCGGTCAAGGTGTACAAGGCCGATTCTAGCGGCACGCTGCAAGAGGTCCAGAGCCTCGCCAACTCGACGGGCACCATTTCCTCGCTTGCCTTTTCTCAAGACGGTGCACACCTGGCCGCGGGCAACACCGTTGGCAAGATTTACGTATACAAAGTTGGCGGCTGGGAAGTCGTCGCCGACCGCTGGTCAGCGCACACGGCCCGCGTTACCTGCATCGCCTGGGACGACACGGGCGCGTACGCCGCCAGCGGCAGCCTGGACACCAACGTCTTTGTCTGGTGCCTGGACAGTAAGAACCAGGGCAAGCGCATCAAGGCGGCCAATGCCCACAAGGACGGCGTTAGCGGCGTGGCGTGGATCGAAGGCGGCAAGCTTGCGAGTGCCGGCAATGATGCAACCGTCAAGATCTGGGACGTGCAAAACTTGCCATGAACTATTTTCAGTATTTGAGGGAACAACGCACATAAATAAAAGATTTGGCAGCTAGCTTGAAAGCAAATGAAATAAGAAATCGTACTCATGTCGGGGTATCAAGTTGACGCTTTGTTGCATCGAGTCATGTAGTCAGATACGTCATCAGCAGATGTGCCTGCATCCTCTAGTCGGTGGACATTTGCTGATTCTGCTCCTTTTGCACCTCTTCCGGGACAATATCCCACAGTCGAATTGCCGGCTTGCCCCCGGAAGAGATGGCGTGAGGGGGATTGCGGCTCCGATTCTCCTCCAATAGCAGCTTTGCCTTATCGACTGCTTCTTTGAGATCGAAAAGTCTGAATGGCGTGTTAAACGGATGCATCTGCCTGCGTGATAGGGGGCACATACTCTGCTTTAGCCTGCGTTGCGTAGCCCTCCTTGGCCAAGTGCTGGGCCATTTCGGTTTGGTGGTCGTCCAGAAGATCTGTGTTTGGGACGACAATCATTGGGACATCGAGCCTCCATGCATCCAATATAGTACCCGTGCCTGTACTACCATTAGGATCTGCAGGAGTTTGTCCGAGCTCTACTCACCAGCGTGGCCGATGATGAGGCCTTTTGATCGCTCATCTCCCGACGCTTTGCAAAGAATCATTTCCTCCATCAAAAGATTGTTTCTTGACGCAAAGACCTGAATGGTCAAGGGTGCCGGAATCTCGTCTCTTTGGCTTTCGACTTTGGCGGCTGCCCATGAGCTGTCCGGCCCGCACTGGACACGCAGTTCAGTGAAGCCGTGGCTGGCCAGGCGGCGCCAAAAGTCGGGCTCGAGAACTGTGGCCGTCAATTTTTTGAAGCCAACTGTGGCACCGACCGTCACCAGGCAGTATCTTCTTGTGCCCTTTGCAGCAGCCATTTTATTCATTGTTTTGGTTGGGATGTAGCAAGCAAATTGGATGATGGATGTAAGTGACGTTGACGCTTAACAGCTGCAGGCGCTTGTGGTAAGTGTCGCTGCTAGCCGGCGTTTACCCACACCATAGAAAAGGCTGAACTTCGGTAATCCTGCTGCACCAAGGGGCCATTCGACTACTCCGCCGAAATTTTGTAGTTTTAATAAAGGGCTCTGTTCCTTCCGCAACGTGCTGCACAACGCAAAAACTGCCATTCGTGTAGTCGCAATAGTCAAGATGGCTTCCGCACCCCGCGTCGCAAGGTTATGCGCCGCCGCCTGCCGACGAGCGGGACCTCAATTGGCACAGCACCGCGTGATGACCATGACCGGCACGAGGGCTGCTGTCGCATTCAGCACGAGCTCGATGCGTGCCGCAGAGCGAACTTTTGACGGCGACGAAGGTGGCGAGAGCGCGCCTGTCGAATTGAAGGAGCTCGACAAGGCATTCATGGAGCGCGCCACCCCAGAGGGCTTGAGGCAGCTCGACCAGCTCGCCAAGCTCAACGGCCACGACAGCATCGAGGCGTACCTCGACGACACATTGCGCTACACGCCGGGCTTTTCGACGCAAGACAAATTACTCACAGACGAATTGGTCGTTGAAGACTCTCCGGCGAAACCCGACTACAGGGGTTTCTGGTACGACGAAGACGACCCGGACACCTTTACCGAGGAGCACGACGAATTCAAGGAGGACGACATGATGTCCATGGCACACAACAAATTGAAAGAAGTCCGCGAGATGCGACAGTATACGAGGCTGGCCGTTTGGGAGATGCCACTTCTCTCGAGTACGCTACACACGCGCACACCAGAGACGGACCACTGAGCTAACAAGGAAACTAGAACTCGCCAAGCCCTTTGAACTCCCCAAAGAAGACCACGTACTGCGGTGGCGATACACGACATACATGGGCGAAGCGCACCCGGCCGAGAGCAAGGTCGTGGTGCAGTTTGCGCCGCAGGAGCTGGGCCTGACGGAGGTGCAGACGGACAAGCTGCGCAAGCTGGCGGGCGCGCGCCTCAATCCCGAGACGGACGTGATCAAGATGAGCAGCGGCCGCTTCGAGCACCAGGCGCAAAACAAGCGGTACCTGCAGCAGCTGGTGGGCGCGCTCTTGGCCGAGGCCAAGGACCCACGGGACACGTTTGCGGACGTGGCCCTGGACACGCGCCACCATTATCGCGCGACCAAGGCGGCCAAGACGAAGCCCAAGTTCCCCGCCACATGGCGCATGACGGCGCAGCGTCGGACGGAACTGGCCGAGCTGCGCGCGCACGCCGGCCGCGCGGAGGCGCAGCGGCTCGATGACGGCCGCGTCGTCGACGGGCAGCAAAAGATTGACGGCTACCTGATGCAGAGGCTGGCGGAGGAGCAGGCAAAGGCGGCTGCTGAGCCGGTGCCTGTTCCTGCGGGTCGCGGTCCGGCCCGCGCGAGGAGATGAGGGTGGCAGGCAGGGGAGCGGGAGCGAAGGCGTGTGTACGTATACTTGATGTTTTGGCATATGTGGAAGCAGCGCCCAGATTTATTTAGCACTGTATCATAGAAGGGGGTCGGGTAAGCCCCTGCTTCAACAATGAAATGTACAATATTCGTCGCTACATGGATGACCTCGGTCGGTTTGGTGGTGGAGATGGCAAAGGACTGTGAATGAAGCGGGATGGGGAATGAATGATGTTGCTTCGAATGCTTGTTCATGTATCTGCAGAATGGCTGCGTACATGGTGCCTATCAACCAACTAGGCAGTCAGAAGGTCAAATCAGCCAGGCCAACTTTAGGGCTCACACAGAAAGTGTAGCTACTAGTTAAAGCATATCTTATAATCATATTATGCAACTAAAACATTCAACAATGCCTTTATAGGAATACGATTTCCCATCTAACTACACATCTTACCTAAGATATCTAAATATAGACTGCCATACCTGGGCCACCAATCACCTCTCGTTTCGGCAGCTGTTGCCGACTGGATCGATCGCGCTGCCCCTTGCCTGTCTGCTGCAAACACGGCCAAGTCAGTCACTGATGAGATCAACAGTTTGCCAGATTTGCCAGCTAACGTGTCAAATTTATATATAGACTAGGCGACACCTACAACTGTCTTGTCGATGGCAAGTCTTAAAGTGGTATCGGCCATGGAGCCGGCGTAGAACAACAGACGGCCCGCCCTAGAGAAGCGGGCGCAGATGGCCGCCAAACACCTCCAACCCCACCCCCGCACAGGGGCAGCGAGACTCGGCCAGTGCCCATCACTGATACAATGTATCCGTAGGTATTTGGCATGCACGGAGACTGGGCTGGCACAAGGCGGCCAACTGCTCGGTGATGAAGAAATCGCGACTAGAGTCATGCGCCACCAAAGAAAAAAATACAAGTTGTCACCAGCAGCGAAAAATCATCCCTCAGACGTAGTCGAGACACTTTCATCTGAACTAGAAGGCGGGCTAGTATACGAGTGTTGATCGCATCTTGCGGTCGAGGTGAAGTCTTTCGTCGGTCCAGCGTAGTTATGCATCGCAACCTGAAGACGAAGCGGAGCTCGATGTCATTGAGCGAGTGCCGGACCATTGCACCATGCAGGCCTAGTTACGGGGGCAGCGTCTGACGGCAAGCCGGCGGATCCTGCTCAAATACACAAGACTGTGGCGGTATTCGTGTATATTAGCCATGGGCGCACAGCGATTGGAAAGCCCATAGAGATTATGTCATTCGCATAAACCATGCAATTCCTGATGCCATGAGCTCAGGTATACCTCTGTCATATATCGAGAGTGTAGTGCGCAAATGGATTGGCCACAGACATCAGCTACAGTAGATATCCACAAGATTCTTCGAGGCTACAATCTACGGATACAGTGTCCTAATTGCGAGTATCCGTACGTGAAACATGGTTGCCGTTCACCTGTGTTATGGTCCTTTTCAGCTCGTGCGACCGTGAGTGTATGCCAGAAATTGTTATCAGCGCATGCTTGGTCTTGGAACTAATGAAAAAAAAAAAAACCACCAATGAAAAAAAACATCTGCATGTCTTCCAGCTCGCCAAGTTGACAAGACTTTTGACGAGAGTTACTGTCTTACTCGCCAAAAACAAAAAAGCATGACGCTAGAACAAAGACAATGTCTGATTAGATTTCACTTTTCCCTTGAAGCCTGGCCGGGGAATCACTTCAGATTGAAACATAAAGTACCATATTATCAGAATAGGATTCCTCGCTGCGGTGAGAGCAGATCAGTGAATTGATAAGAAGCGTTCAATACGTGTTGATGCGAGGGTAGGAGGAGAGAAGAAAGGGCAGGCAAGAGCAATAAAGCGTAGCTTTTGCCATACTGCTCAGCACAGTCTGTTCCACGTGATTGGTGGGTGGCGAGACATTTCTGATGAGGTGTCGCTATTTTCGCTTATTGCTTAGCAAGGGAGTACTTGGTAAAAACACGGTAACAATATATATGTGTATATATATATCGTGCTTGCGTGCCAGGTGTACCGAGTGCTCGTTCGTGGTTGATGGCAGCTCCTTTTCAAGCAATGCGGTAGCTGACATAGACATGGAAACATCCATCGAAGATTGGCATGCAAAGTTTTCACCGTTTCCTCGAGTTTTCGACTGGAACAACAGAGGCAGGATGAACAAGCCTGCCAATTCCGCCCTGAGCGAGACGACGCCCCTTGTGCAGCCATGCGGCGGCATCCCGACACACCAACCGTCCCAGCAACCCGTCAACCATCGGACGAATAACGAGCCCTCGAGATTCCTAGGCGGCTTATCAACGGCGCGATTTTGGGCCATATTTTCGCAGATACTAATGACACAGTTTCTCTACTTCTTCGATACCACCATCATGGTGTCCTCGCACCCCGTGATAACATCCTATTTCGGCGCATCCCAGCTGGCATCGTGGCTCTCGACGGCATTCATGCTCATGTCGACCGTCTCACAGCCATTCCTTGGCCGCCTCTCGGATGCATTTGGCAGGAAGCCGCTCTTTCTCGGCGCACTAGCCACCTTTTCCGCGGCTACGTTATGGTGTGCACTGGCAACAAGCATAGAGAGCCTCATTGCCGCCAGAGCCCTGTGCGGGGTCGGTGCTGGAGGCACCATGCTAATGGGAAGCATCACCATGAGCGACATGATCCCCGTTGAGTATGTATCTCGCTGTGCTAGAAATGGATTGTTTCAATGGTTTCGTTGCATCGAGACTTATCCCCGACGCTTCCCCAAAAATTCCCTATTTATGTTTGCAGCACTGACGATAGTAAACAGGTCCCGAAGCACCTACCTATCATACATCAACATTGTAGTCGGCCTCGGCTCTGGGTTGGGGGCTACTTTTGGCGGTACCTTCGCCGAGACCATAGGCTGGAGATGGGCATTTGGCACGCAGGTTCCCCCTCTCCTGGCCTGCTTGGTGGTTTTGTCCATGACGATTCCAGATGGCTTGGGCGTCCTGGGGGAGAGGGAATCTCTCGGCCAGGTGATTAGAGGATTTGACGCGCTGGGTGCCCTGTTGGCTACCCTGGCGGTATCAGTGCTCATTCTTGGCTTGAATCTCGGTGGCAATATCCTTCCTTGTAAGTGACTTTCTTTTCTTTTCTTACATGCAAGAGGTGACGATGGCGGCTGGATATGGGCACAGAATTTCTCTAGACTAACAACTTCATTTACAAAGGGACTCATCCATTTGTCGTTACTGCCTTGATGCTGTTTACAGTAGCTTTTCCAGCATTTCTGCTGACTGAGTCGCGAGCGACAAAGCCCATTATGCCGCTCAAGTTCGTTACTGTCAAACCCCACGCGAACCTGATCCTCTCCAATTGTTTGGGCGCTCTCATTTCGAATGCCATTCTCTTCAACGCGTAAGCATGGCCTCTTTTTTATTCTTTCTTATTCTTGTCCGCCATCTCTCCTAGCAGCGCTTTGAATTACCTGAGACTAATCCCCGCGCCGAGAATATAGGCCGCTATATTTTCAAGCCGTGCTTCTCATCAGCGCAACCTCGTCTGGCTTCCAACTAATGGTCCTTGCCATCTTGACGTCTGCAGCAGGTGCTTTGGCTGGAATCTTAATCACCAAGACGCGCAGGCTAAAATGGCCTCTTGTCTACGCTGCGGTGCTTTATCCGTCTAGTATTGCATGTCTCGTATGCATGCAGCGAAGATACTCTGCCACTGTGTTCTTGCTTGCCCTTGTTCCGTACGCTCTGGCAAATGGGCTGCAGTTTACCACCACGGCTGTGGCAGTCTTGGCTGCATCTACCCGTGATGAACAGGCTGTCGTCATGGGCGCCCTTGCCATTTGGCGCAGCCTGGGCACTGTCTTGGGCGTTGCGCTCAGCAGCGTCGTAGTTCAGAATGCACTCTTGTATTATCTCGACATTTTTGTTCATGGACCACACCGAGACGACGTCATTAGACTCGCACGAACAGCAGTCCACAAAATCGCAGAGCTGGAGCAACCGTATCGGGAGCAAGTGGTGCAAAGTTACGACGCGGCACTACGGCTAGCATTTGGATCTTGCATCATTGCGGCGATTATTTCTGCGTTCCTGGTTGTTCGAATGAAGCTGCCACGGCTGGGGTCGGTTGCCGAGAGCTAGATTGAGACTCGTTTTTATTATAGTGGCTAATTGCATTGATCTTCACAATTCAATCTCCGACCTTGTCTGGTATTCACTTGAACAGCTACCAACTGACTTGTTCCGTGCACCATAGTCAACCCTGGAAGCCCGAGTATTAGATTGACGCGGGTAGCCTCACTCGTCGCGAGGCTATCTCGATTCGCTGCAGATGTCGAATAGTCATGGCAGTGCCCATCATGGCTATCGCGATCCCTATAGAAGCCAAGCATCCTTTTCGGTACTCCGGCGCTTCGACTTGCTGCCAAATCAGCAGCGGAAGCCATGTCTGGAACACATACCCCATCTCGTTCATTGAAGCCGCCACCAGTGCTCGCTCCTCGTTGTCCCGGGAGCAAATCTCGTGCATCCACGCATACATGAGTCCACTTATTCCGCTAGAACAGCCAGCTAATATAAAGCACGCCCATTTCCAGGCACTTGGGATATTCCATATCGCGAGGCACGTGTTGACAATGAGAATCATGATGCCAGAAAATATAATGGGCGGCCATCGCTCGCCTCTAAGAATAGAATCAGAAGTCCACGCGTAGATGATAGTGGTGACAATCTGGACACCCGTCGTCAATGTAGGATAGGCATTAACCTGTGGTATGCTGTAGCCCTGTTGCTTGAGCCAGATAGCAAAAGCTGGCTGTCCGGACACACCACCGCCATTAAGGAATAAAATGTATAGCAAGGTTAAAAGATAGATGTGCCAGCTGGAAACGATTTTCTTAACCTTGTCTTTCGTAAAAGGCGCACGATTCGCACGCCCGTCCACTTGCATGCGTTTTTGAGCCAGCAGGATGTCGCCGGGGGTAAAGTACCAAGCCCGCGTATTCTCTGGCATGTCGGGCAGGAGGAAGAAGCCAGAAACCGCAATAGGTAGTGATATGACGGTATTGATGATAAACAGCCACTGCCAGCCCTTGAACCCGTGAACGCCGTCAAGATGGTAGACAGCGGCCATGAGATAGGCGGAGAACATGCTGCCAATGGCGCTGCTTGCGTGGAATATGCATGATCGCTTGCCAAGCTCGCTCTTTCGATACCAAGATCCGATAATGTACTGCATCCCTGGGTAAAAGGTGCTCTCTGCGAGGCCGATAAAGAACCGCAGCACGTATATTTGCTGCGCGTGGCTGCACTTGGCCATGACAATCGTCAAGACGGACCATATGACTTCACACGAGGGAATCCACAATGAAGGTCGGATTCGTGTTAAAAGAAGATTACTGCAAGGCGATACAATGGTCAACGCTAATTCAGCCGCAAAAGAAAACGCATTGCTTTGACTTGTACTTGCCTCGGGATTTGTCCAATAACGTAGCCCACTGTCCAGCAAGTTTGCATATAATTAAGCTGGTTTCCGTTGAGGACCAAGTCTTCTTTCATGCCGGAAACAAAAGCATTATTTATGTTGATTTGATCCAAATTCTTGATAAAGTATCCCAACGACGCTACGGTGAGAATAGCGGCGTCAAGCTTGAATAAAAATCGACGTTCTTCCGGTGACTTGTCCAGCGTATCCCACAGATACGCCGTCCAACGCGGCTTCCTCGACTCGGTACGCATGGAAATTCTCGCCCAACTCTGACGCATGGGTGGCGGAAAACTGGCTTGGAAGCCGATAGCGCAGGGCTGGCGTCGACTTTGCGACTGCTCATAATGTAGTCAATCAGAGAATCGGGGCTAGGCTGAAGATGGCAGATGAAGTCGTGAGCGGCATGCTTCGCCGCTGGAAAGCGTGTCGGAATTTCATGAATTCCAACTAGCAGCAGCAGCTGGGACTTGGCCAGCCGAGTAAACATTGGCGAGTATGGAGCCGCGTCACAAGACGACGTGAAGAGAGCTCTTGTCGCAGATGATGATGGCTTGCATTGGTTAGATCTACAGTACCAGAACAGCCATCTCGCTGTTCACACGGGTCGATCCCGAACGACTTTAAGGGTGTAATAGCTACGTAACCGCCCACGGCCTCTTCTACTAAATGACCAACATTACCATGAAGGTGCCAGACAGGCCCGCGACCTGGGCACTCGCAGCCGAGTTGAGACATCAGATATTTTCGCAGCTTGCATTCCACATGCCAAGCCGTGTCTCAATACCGTTGAAAGTCTCAATACCGTTGACAGTCTTGATGCCGTTGACAGTACGACGTACGACGTGCAGCTTGCAGTGGGTGGCATTTCTCTGCCCTCGCCAGTAGGATCATTGCACCATTCTGCGTCTTTTGACAGATATATAGTACTGTACTAATATCAAGGGACAATAAGAATAGCACCACCAGCAGGGACTAGCTGGTGGTGCCACTCGTAGACAACGATGCAACCTATTCTTAACCATTTAAAACGCTTACCAACTTAAGCTCTGTGTCTCGGGCCCCTATGCATTTGTACCTAGAATTATGTCGTCTTTCCAACGCTGTTGAGAGCTTGATTCGCTCGACCTTTGAGAACAATCCTGAAGAGCTCACAGAGTCTGACAATGTCGTTGGAATGCTAGCAGGGAGGGGCGTGCACCAAGGGTCTAGACTCTTGGGTAATTGAAGATGCAGTCTGGGTTGTGTCAGAGCAGTACGGCAAGAGAAACAATGCAGAAATGATATATATTTTCCAATCCTTGGTCAAAGCATGCAACCGCTCTCTAATGCTCGTGCAGGTAGCGTAGGTTATTCCACAAGTAAATCATGTCCTCGAAATATAGTTGCATCGTTGCTTGGCCTGTTCGGCATACTTGTAGTAAATCTCGTCGACATCATCCAGCCACAGCTTCAAAAGTATTGGGACCCTGCTCGTACAGTTTGAACCAGTGTTTCCCAGCCCATCTGGTCTCGCGCAGCAATACCGAACTTGACAACATCTCTCGCGACACTGGCACCGGCAACTAATCGACCAATTACCTCGATCCAGGGGCCGGGCCGCATAATAGCTCACACCAACTTCTTCGCGGGCTTCTTCGTCGCTGCCATGGGCAATGTTTCTTTGCTCTCGATAGAACGCACGCCAGCGGAAGACCGCCAGGGATGAACAGTGCGGCCACAGTCATTTGGTCTCCAGTCAGGAAACAATACCCATGGCCCTATTAGTTCCCGTATACTTCTACGCACTGACTAACCGTACTCGCTAGATTGCAGTAGCAAATAAGTTTATAAACGTACTTGATCACTACCTCTATTGCTACAGTACCAGTACTGCACCAAATGTGTAGCACCAAGCTCAATTGCCTTTGAGCGGTTAGAAAATTGTCCGCATTACCAATCAGCGCATATCTGAAGCCGTGTCACCTGCACGTTTACGTGTCAGGCTGGGATTTGGCAAATGCAACGACTGATATCGTGACAGTGGCGGCTCGATGTACGGCATTAGTGATGGGCCCCGGCTTCCCACCATTTCTAGCTGACGTGGCAGTATTCGCCCGTAAACACACAATGTCTGCAGCTATATAAACCTCTGCTCTCTCGAGACCGTTCTAGTTGCCTCTACTCACATTCACATCACAGGCAGAGTCTGTTGTTGAAAACTTGCAATATGCCTAAAAACGAAATGACCAAGTCCGATGCGGGTCGGATTCAAAGCACCCAGGTACGTGCATTGCATACGCTGGCAATATCGTCTTGTCTGACAGTACTATGCAAGGCGGATCAAGGCGCCGGCGGCTTTGCGGCTAGAGCCCAATCAGCTGGAGACCGCAACGCGAATGCCAGCCAAGCTGCCGGACAAACCAGTGGTGCTTCTCAGTCGAGCGCTGGCGCAAAGGCAGGGGCAGGGACGAAGAAATGATGGAATGTTTCTTGTGGCAGAAAGTGTTCTGATGGCCTCATAAGATTTGGTACAGCTGTAACCAAGTGTAGCTCACATATTGCTAGCTGAAGGAAGAAAGGCTAAACAAATTGTCACTCATAATTCCAAGCTCCAGAGTCACTTCGTCTTTGATCGTTGCAGAACACCTGCATTACAATGCAAATATATATCTCAAGCGATAAGATGTAATGCTCGCGAAAAAGAGGCGGTGCATTGGCGTTTTCTTGTGCAACTTCTCGGAGCAGGCTTTCAGCCAGCTCCGAATTTCATGTGCCTCGGCTGTTCTTGCGTCGAAAGTTCAAGGACGCCCGTAGCGAAGACCACGGCGCTCGCAGTCTAGAGAGGCAGATAGCTGAAGGGCATATGTGTGATATATAGCTGCGTATAGTATATGCATAAATACGTAGGGCCTGCACGGCTAGAGGAGGCTTGCATTGTTTTCATCGATGGGCCTAGAAAGTCAAATATAGACAGCGCCGCCCTCTGCTCTATCGGCAACTAGCTGTCAGAATTTCTCTTATTTGCTAGATTCATCATGATTGCGTCTCGACATCCGCCACTATATACAATTTGGCAGAATCGATATCGCCAGGTAGTTTCCCCGTAATAAATCTTTATACAGAGCATCATCTGTCCTCTGCAGCTCCCGAGCGCACTCCTCTAGACACCTCTTCTCTCTCGCCACTATAGCCTCCAACAAAAGACGACTCCTGGGCTCCAGAAGATTAGGAGCTCTCTGGACGGCATGCTTCAACTCGACAAAGGCCAATGCAAGACCCAGGAGAAAGCCCAGATTCGCACTCGGCCGCGCACTCCACTGCAGCATGTCATTGGCAAACTGAAAGCTCTCCCAGCCCTGGCCATGACTAGCGACCAACAGGTATACCTGCTTTAGTGTCTGAGGCTTGGCGCTGATGGCAATCCCGGAAAGCTTCTGGGTAAGCTCCAGCCCAATGTCGACCAGACTGGTGCAAAAGTCCCGCCGCACCTCGTCCATGCCCGCGACAATGTCGGATTCTAGACCAAAACCCGCTTGTGCTCGCAGGAGGCGCAGAATGCTCAAATGAACAGGGTCCGCGGTTCGAGCAGGTGTATTTATCGTATTCTCCAAAAGGCTGATGTGCGCAAACCAGAGTGCTATGATATCCGGGAGTCGATCGCAGGAAATTGTGATCAAAGATGGACGTTTCGTCGACGCATCCCAAGCACTGAGATCAAATCCATGACACGCATTCTTTGTCATGTACGAGTTAAAAGTATGGAGTATGCTGGCCGCATTACCAGCTGGCACATACGGGTGATGAGAAGCCGGGTCTTGGAGCTTTGCCACGGCTTCCCGGGGAGTTACTGGCTGCCTCTGCGTAAACTCCCAGTATAAAAGGGACTCGCTTTCAGGCTTCAGGGCGTCGATCCATCGACAAATTGTTGCAACCTCATTTTTCGTGAAAGCGCCAAACATGCGTCCCCCCCATGACAGCTCTCGTACGAGTAGGCTCTTTCTGCTGTTCCCAGCAACCACCCACGGCTTTGCCCGGCCGAGGGCCGTCAAGAGATCTAGCTCATTGGCTTCCATCCGCATTGTCTCTTCGAGGAATTCATGTAAATAATAGGGCCCTATCCGGGCCCTGCTCCGATAATGTATGCCGCGCGATACCGAGGCCTTGGTTCTGAAGATGCCCAGAACTTGGGTGCCAAGTGCACTGAGCAACGTTTCCAGGCTTTCAGGACCTAACACAGCAGTCGAAGAACAAGGATAACATCCCAAGGTCTGCGACAAGACGTGTCCAACCTGAATACGCTTCCATGCATGCCCCACAGCCGCTTCACCCTCCAATGTCCGCATCACGTCAAGGTATTGTACAACAGCATGTGACGCCATTGCCGTGTGTCCTGAATCGGCATTATCTATGCTAATGTGGATGAGGAAATAATAAGGGTCGATACCGTAATGCGTAAGCTCATGCGCCACCTGCATTGTGTCGAGTCGAACCTGCTCATAGTGCATGTTGAAGCCGAGGATTTCAGGAAGAAACTCATTAGGAAAGAGCGAAATAGCCAATTGACCCACTGCAGCTTCCCAGATGCCATGGTTCTCGCCTCGCTTCCACTCGCTGGCCTGTATGAAATCAGCGCTGTGGCCACTGGGCAAGGGGCGTCCAATGCTCTCCAGCAGCTTGCGGTAAAGAGTGACATGATGTTTGTCAGGGTCGCCGTCGCCGAGTTCCTCTGACAATACCTGCCAAGCATGCTTTGTAACGCTGCGGAAAGCGAATGGTGTAGTAATTTTGTGTACATGGCCAAGCCATGCGCCGTCGACAAACTTTACAGGAGCTTGCTGGACCAGCCAGTCCTTGGCCTGTTCAGCAGTCGCAAATAGTTCGGGGCCTTGTCCCTGCTTCCGGCGCTCCAGGTAGTCGGACCATCCTGACAGAGTTTCTTCATGTGCATCCCGGAGGAAGAGCGACATTGCTTCGGCGCTGTAGTTTTCGAGGCTGAGGATGCTGCTGCTATCGCGGTACGCCGGCTCCGTCAGCGCGACTGAGAGTGCGTGAGAAAACATGGCCAAGAGTTCTTCGCGAGCTGGTTCCAGTACCTCTGGATAGTCTTCAAGATTCTGAAGCTGGAAGAACATTCTTCTATACCGTTGGGTCGATTTGCGGTGCGTGACACCTGGCGTTGCCTTTTCGGCTTGGCTGTGCTCCTGTGCAGCAGTGTTACAGACGGGTGTAATGGGAGTCGCTGTCTTGGTCCACCTCGAATGTCGAATCCCTAGAAATAAGAGAACAACTAGTAGAGGAGCGACAAGGTGCGAAAAGCCGTCAGCAACTCTTGACAGATCCATATTGGTGACGCGTGGCATATTGCTAGCTGAGGAGAGAGCAAAGAACGAGAACAGCGCCATGACGGCAAGAGGAGTACGGGTTTCGAAATGAACGGCTCGCTTGAGCGCCGAAAGAGAGTAGACTTGGTTCCGAAATCTTTGAAGCCGCAATGAGAAACACCAAAGTAAACGACGAGCATGAAGCAATACAGCGGAGCTTCTGTTTGCCTGAATGATTGGCTCGCGGGGCCATCTGGTCAAGAAAACATGGGCATAGTTTGCAGGGCTTGGAAATAAATTGGCACGGGTGCTATGCTGGCCCAAACTAGAATGGCAGTTATACAATGCCACCAAGGCAAGGAATGCATTTTACCCCCCTCGGGAAAAGATGGCCTCCCAGGAGTCGATTGTGTATCGTCGTACTGATACATGTGCGTGCTGACCATCTCTCTACATACGTGGCCCCCTCGGGTCCGCGGTGGACGTCTTGGCTGCTTCATAGTGATACAATGCAGCTATCTTCATCGACATACATATGCAGACACAAATTCCCGCAATAAGACATACAGAACATCCCTGCATCCACTGGCTTGCTGACTTTGTGCGCCGAGTAGATGGGGGGCCGTAAACAAACTACTGCAGCACTGCAGACATACGGATAATGCGACTTATCATCGCTGTTTCGCTGACTCTGAGCGGCGTATAGCTCCTGTCATTTTACTGCTACGCATCTTCTTTGTCTTATCTTCCTCGGCGCCCCAGTCGCGGACAGGAAACAATGCGCCTTCACCCGTGCCTTCTCTCCTTCTCTTCCTAAATATTGAACAAACCTTCCTTGTCCCAAAGTCACCATGACTGTCAACAACAAAGAAGCATCTCTGACGGTAATCAGTTACGATGCCTTGGCCACCAGAGACCCCAAAGAGATCCAGAAGCTCGTTCAGGCGTGTGAATCTGTGGGCATGTTTTACCTTGACCTCGGGAATTCCAGGATGAAGGACGTCTACGAGGGCATACCGAATCTGCTTCAGGCTGGAAATGCCTTCTTCAACCTGCCCTCTGATTCTGAAGAAAAGAAGCAAAGCCTTCGCGAGGGCATGGAGCGAGGGTATGAAAGTCTTGCTCCTGATACGCAGCAACTCTTCCCAACGGGCAATGTTGGCTGACTTGACACTTGGTCGTAATCTGATTCAGATATCATGCAGCCAAAACATTCGAATACTACGAGGTAAGCTTCAACCTGGCCCGAGAAGTCGAGCATTTGTCCGTCATCGTTACTAAAATTGACGTCGCCCTAACAGATAGCCCGGGATGAGTATCAGCAGGGTCGGTGGGCGCTACCCGCTAGCCTCAAAGCCCACGAAGAAACCATCACCAGCACCCTCCACTCTCTGAACCGTGCGATTCAGACCGTCCTGGCTGAGCTCTGTAAAGCCGTTCAAGTGGAGCTTGCCGAGCTAAGTGACGATCCAACGGTTGCTAGCGACACGGCCCTTAAGCTTGTGTACAAGCCCCCGGTGCAGGAACCCGGTGCCGTTGTTCAGCCGTGGCACACGGATTTCGGTCTGATGACGATGATGTGGTATGAAGAGGTGACTGCGCAGATACCAGTCTACGACTTGGAGGGAAATCGTACTGAAGACTGGCAAGGAGTGCCCGTTGTCGACGGTGCACTGCTTGTCAATATTGCAGATGAGCTCGAGAGCAAATCTCGTGGTCGCCTACGATCGACTGTGCATCGTGCGGTGACGCCGCCTGGACCTAAAAGAGTGAGGAACGGATTGGTCTATCTTCTCCGGCCGTATAAGAATTGACTACGGATAGTGTCGAGATGAACGGATGGGTGTCAGTTGTGATGACTCAGTTATGAGCTACCTCAGCTGTGCTTTGTATCATTTCATTTCCAGTCAACACATTTCAATCAAATCTGCGGGGATTTCCTGGGTGAAGACGCTGTGGGCGGGCTCCAAGACTTCCATCCTGGCGATGACTCAGTTTGCTTTATTGATCAGCACCATGTCTCGACGGGAAGACTCAGCTCGTACGAATCATCTCAAAGTAAGGAATAAATGAGAAATGATATATTTACTCACACATGCATATGCACACAATGACAAATAATTACCTCTGGCGCAGCCACCTGCTCCAGTTGGTATCTGCTTCCATCCAGTTCTACCCTAGTATAGAGCAGATGTCTGTATTGAAGACGTTGGTGTATTACACCGAAAGTGACTGCTACGTTGAATGGCTACATGCGGTATAGCCGCTTTATTTCCCCGACTAGACAAACTCTTCTGCCCATTTCCGGTTAAATCTTAGTATGCACACGCCAAGAGGCTGTGGTAGGGCTACGGCTGCGAAACAGCCAGATAGAAAGGTAGCAATTAGATACATGACACAGTACAGTACAAGATGATGGAATCAACACTCCATGAGAGGTTATATGTGTGGACGTCATATGAATTCACAACGGCACAGTTCCCGGAAGCCAGGAATATATGCTCCACCATTCTTCTGCTCTTCTAGGCAGAAGTGCTCAAGGCCGCAGCCTATTAACATCTCTCGGGAACAGTATCACCTCGCGGACATCTTGCAGCCCGAGAAAACTCTGCAGTAGTCTATTCAAGCCGAGCCCGCAGCCACCGTGCGGCGGCATGCCGGCCTTGAAGGCAGCCAGGTACGGCTGCCACTGCTCGTCCTCTGGATTCAGCGGCGGGCCACACACGCCCGCACGCATGGCTTCGCACAAACTGCTGTACGCGTGGATGCGTTGACTCCCGGAGCAAATCTCGCGTCCGCCCACAATGGTATCCCATGTGTTGGAGAGCCCGGGTGAGTCCAGACTGGCTTGCGAGTTGAACTGGCGCATGTGTGCGGGATACTGTTCAATGGTAAAGATGTCGGTACTTGCAGACTCCCGGAAGTAAAGGCCGAGGGCCGCTTCTTCTTGGTCTCTGTGACATGTATTCATCAGTGCCTGCCGTTGTGCTTGAAGACATGTCATGGCCCAAGGGATGCCTGCTACAGGATCCAATGGGAGAATGGCTACTCACGTGAAATTCTTGCAGTCATCCGAAGCAAGGCCTAGTTCCTCTCGGAGGATGCGCTTGGCCTCCAAAAAGGAAACGCGAGGGACCTTGCCATGCTCGTCCAGGCCCACATAGAAAGGCCGGGCACGAGGGTACAGCTTCTGAACAGCCTCAGTCAGCTCCCTGTACTGACTGCGTCGCTGAAGTTCCTTCACGACGAATACCAGCATGGACTCAATCAAGTCGACTACTTCATGGTAGTCATCATGGAATGCCATGGCTATATCGAGAACGGTGAACTGTAGTGTGGTGTGAGTTGCAAAGGTCAGGAAACAGCTAGTGAATGGAAGGAGAACAATATGGAACGACTTGAGCATGACCTACCTCTGTAACATGCCTGGCAGAATCGCTAGACTTGGCTTCAGCTCGGAATACGGGACCAATCTCAAATACGCGGCCCATATCCATGGAAAGTGCCATTTGCTTGTGGTGTTGTGAGCTCTGGGCTAGCCACGCGTCCTTGCCAAAATATTGCAAATGAAAGTACTCATTGTCGCCTGGGATAGTGGCACTGATAATCCGTGGCGTATGGATCCAGTGAAAATTGTTGGAGCAAAGAAACTCGACAACCAGTTGGCACATGCCCGAATGGAGCTTGAATATGGCTCCCGAGGCGGCGTACCGCACATCTAGGATGCGATTATTGAGTCGTTCCTCGAGATCTGCACGGGGTAGAAGCATTTTTTCCCTGTAGTGTGAGGAATCAGAAAGGTTCGCTGCTGCCAGGGCAATGACATTTAGGCCTGTAACACGAATTGCTGCAGAGACCGCGCAGTCATTGCCTCGACCATCATCTTCGACCACTTCTCTGACGAAGCCTGTGACCCTGACGATGGACTCGACTGTCAGAGTTTGGGCCAAGTCCCATGTCTCCTTGACAACGGCACTGGTACTAATCAGAGCTTGCAACGGCTTGTCCTGAGCTCGGAGCTCCAAGCGTAAAAGCTCGGCATTTACCAATCTGAATATCGATTCGACTCTAGCATCGATGGTCACTGTTTGTGTCTTCTCATCTTGAGGCAATAGGCCCGTCTGGTTTTCCATGTCAGAAATTGGCGGAATCTGCAAGACAACCAGGTGAGACAAAGTCGAGGCAATTTCGCGAAACTTACGAGATTTTTGAACTTTTTCGTCATATTATGCTCACACGTAGGCATGATGCTTTGAGAGCATTGGAAACAACTTTTGGTCAGCTTAGAGCAATGTCACCGCTCACCCAAGGGAGACGATGTCTTTTCGCTGTCATTGACTTGGATGGCGCTTTGAGATGTGCGCCAATACTCTGTACGTGGAATCGTTTCGAGTTATCGAATTGTTGTGAAAAACCGTCTGACAATTGAGGCTGACTGAAACTGAAACAGTAATTGCCAAGTGCCAGCTGAATACTTTTTTTTTATCCTTTTTCCTTTTTCTTTTCTGTTTTTCTTTTTCGTTGCCGGCAGCTCCCGCTAGGTTGGGTCTCACTGGGATCGGCTGCCCAAACGGCTGGTAGCATAGACAAGTTGCCATGTAGTCAATACTTGACACTGGTGTATGCATGGTGTGACGTGGCAGGGATTCTCTGCCAAGCGGCATGCACTGTCGATTCCTCTCGCTGTGCATGGCCGCGTCTGCCGTGTCCTGATGAGGGCAATCCGTAGTGTCACCCGCAGATGAAAAGCAAGGATGTGTAAATAGCCCTGAGTGAGACAACTATTATTCGCCGGCTTTTGGTGGTGAGTCGGTGAGAAAATAGCGACACAGTTGTTTCACTCAGCGTGCCAAAGTAAACTTGACTGACTCTCGAAGACCCTAGTACGACGAAGATGTGCGTTGATGTGTGCAGAAATGTGCGACCATGCAGCAATATACGCACTTCGAGGTCCACAAGTATGCAATGTGACGCGACAATGGTACTTCAGCTTGCTCAATTCAGTCAGTCGATGGTGCTGCGGAGTTGTTCCGATAATAGACTGGGCGATCTTGACTTCCCTTGCAGAGATTAAACTCCGCCATGCACAAGTACTCCGTACGGAGCACTGTATGAACCAACGGGCTGCAATACCACTCGAGATCTACTTTGTGACGTTGATGCCCGTTGAGGTACTTCAGTGGGGGAAGATTCTATTTATCCGTACGGATACTAAGAAGAGGTACGGATACCTGTTCAGAATGCTGTCTTCCTCCATACACTCCCCGCCCACGCTGCTGTGTGAACCGAAACATGGGGTACAATAGAGGTGTTTAGGATTAATAGAACAGATCTCACCATTTCATCAAATTATCACCTTGCCGAGGCTGGAATATTACCGAGTAGCTCCACCCCCTGCTGCACGCTTTACGCAGTGCTGCAGATGCAACCTTTACCGGCCTGTGTTCCAGTAGTTTACAGACAAAGTGCGTCTCGTTCAAGGGCGTAGCAGAAAGCTTCACCTCAATCTTTTGTGGTTTTTTCGTAATTTGTTTTCGATCTGCTTGTCAACGTGTATGATCCATTACCTCTCTCACTCGAGCAACAAAAAAGAACGAACAAGGCCAAGAAATTTGGGAGCCAAGAGAAAGAAAAAGGGAAAATTAAAGAGACGAGAACTAAAAACTTTCTCCGTCTATTCTACTATGGCTCACGCAAAGGCCCCGGTTGACTGGTCCTCACGCATAATCGAACAGAACAATGCAGGCTGTGGCAATGGATTGAGATTCATCGTCGTCACTTGTCCTCCTCTAAATGGGGTTTGTGATAGAAATGAAGTCGAAACAATTGACATACTACGTCTTGCCTGGGGCTTGGTGCTGGGAATTTACACTGGCGCAAGCGACATATCTTTTGGTTGTATTCGTCGCGAAACTGCCAGCAACGAGTCGCCTGTGAAAGAATGGCTGCATCGCATGGTGATTGACAGAAGCACCCCAATCATGGAACTTTTAAAACAGAGTTCTAGCAGCAAACCACACCAGAATGGAGGACTGGAAGATGGAGCCTCGCAAAACTTGTCCCTGGGGGGGTGCGACACGGTTCTAATGCTCAACGTTGGTTTTGGAGCAGCTGCTGAAGTGCTAGGGCGACCAGATATGGCCAACGTATGTACCACCAAAATGTCGGGCGGCAGCGCATAGCGTATATGGAAATTACTTACACGAATGCAGATAAATATTGTCTTGGATGTTAATGGAGCGACCATGAGCCTCGGCTACCGAATCTCAAAGCTCGGTAGTCTGCAGGCTAGGAGCATGGCAGCTGCCATAGGTCGAATCATTTCTGCTCTGATAGATCGACCATTTACACCAATGCGTGATTTCGACATGTGCGACGACAAGGACATGAGTATTTTCAGAGAATGGAACAATGTTGAAACAACATGGGAAGAGCAGTGCGTCCATGATTTGTTTTCCAAGCAAGTCGCTGATCATGCAGACAACGTGGCTGTTGACGCCTGGGATGGCCAATTTACCTACCGCGAACTGGACCGACTGTCATCCAATCTCGCAGAGCATCTGATGGACTTGGGCGTCATGCCAGAGACGTTTGTTGCTCTATGTTTTGAAAAGTCCAAGTGGCTTGTTGTGTCCATTCTTGCAGTCATCAAAGCTGGGGGCGCATATGTTGTCATTGAGCCATATTACCCCCTTGCCCGCATGACAGACATTTGCACCCAACTCGAAATTGATATCATGTTGGCTAGTCAAGACCTGCTCCATGTAGCAAATAAGCTCTCTAATCAGGTTGTGGCTGTAGAACCAGGTTCCGAGTACTTTTACCATGGCCAAAGTGCAAGGGCGCAAAGAAAACGACAGTCTCCCAGCACCCCTCGGAATGCACTCTACGTTGTGTATTCTTCAGGTTCTACCGGCAAGCCAAAGGGAATTGTAGTCGAGCATGCGGCATTTGTCAGCTGGGGCACAACTCTGAGGCAATCACTTTGCTTGGGCGCCCATTCTCGGGTACTTCAGTTCTCGAGCTTCGCTTTCCTTATAGCTCACCGCGACGTTTTGCTTACGCTCATGTTTGGAGGCTGTATTTGCATGCCGTCTGAATCGCAACGACTCAACCACCTCGAGACATTCATTACCGAATATCACGTCAACTGGGCCAATCTTACGCCCTCTGTGGCTGCCCTGCTCAATCCAGACATGGCAACTGGGCTACAGACATTGCTTCTGACTAGTGAGCCCATGTCTCTCTCAAGCCTCACTACGTGGGATGGCAAAGTGAACCTCTTGTTTGCGTATGGCCAAGGAGAGAGTGTCAGCCTGTGCTGTGTTAATACGAGCCCTACGGCTGGTTCTGACCGAAAGAACGTTGGCCATAGGGTTGGAAGAAAAGTCTGGCTGGTTGATCCCGACAATCACGATAAGCTGGTTCCTGTGGGAGCCATCGGCGAATTGGTCATTCAAGGACCTATACTGGCACGTGGCTATCTCGATTCAGAGAGAACAGCGCTTGCCTTCCTTCACGATACGCCTTGGCTACGAAAGTTACAGCCAGGATACAGCGGGCGACTCTACAAGACAGGGGACCTGGCACAGTTTGCCGACGACGGCTCCGTTCGCTACATTAGCAGAAAAGATAACTCTGTCAAGCTATACGGGCAGCGACTCGACTTGGATGAGGTGGTACGCCATATTGAGAATTGTCTGACAGAAATGTCAGATACTGCAGTTTCCAACGTGGTTGTGGATCTATTCCACGTTCCTCACTCCAACGACATCAAATTGACGGCTTTTCTCGGATTTGACTCCACATCGCCAGATACAAGCAATCCCCTTTTCTTGGCACCCTTGGATCAAGCCTCTGTCTACCTACGGGAGTTTAGGTCCCGTTTAGCCAATGTGGTTCCTCGATATATGATCCCGGCTCTAGTGGTTCCAGTATCCCACATACCACTCAATCTTTCAGGCAAGATCGATCGCAGACAGCTAGGCGAGATACTTTCTCTTATGACAGTTGTAGACCTGGCTTCATGTATGGAGTCGAATATCAGCCATGAGGCTCCGTGTACGACTCGAGAGCTGAAGCTTCGTACGCTGTGGTCAAAAGTGTTGAGCACTGCCGAGTCGAGCATCGGAAGACTCGATGACTTCTTTCGACGAGGTGGTGATTCGCTGGCGGCAATGAAACTGGTCTCTCTCGCGCACGCAGCCGGTTTTGACCTGAGTTTCAGTGATATTTTTGCGCATCCGCGGCTCTCGAGCCAAGCAAATCTTCTCGACTCCGCACCGAGGCATACACAAGACAGTTATTGCTGTGCTCCCTTTGGCTTGATTACAGAAAGCCGAAAACAAATTATACTTGCAGCCGCGGCCGAGAAGTACGGATTGTCCGACTCACAGGTGGAGGATATCTACCCAACCACACCAATGCAGGAAGGCCTCATCGCGCTCAACGATCTACGGCCGGGCTCCTATGTATCACAACGAGTCTACAAGATTGCAAACGATGTCAGTCTTTGCAACTTGCAGGCAGCCTGGAAGAGCACCATGGATGCGAATCCTCCATTGCGAACTCGTCTCGTACGGTGCTCTGATAATGGTTCAACATATCAGCTCGTCGTCCGCAAGCAGATGACGCTTGACATGAACGATAATTTGAAAGATTACCTGATAAAGGACACAGCCCAACCAATGGATCTTGGTGCACCACTAGTGCGACTAGCAATCATTTGCAACGCTAAGAAGGTGCCGAAATTCTGTGTCGTTACGATGCATCATTGCATATACGATGCTTGGTCCGCGTCCTTGTTGCTGAGACATGTTCGTGACGCGTACCATGGAAGCATTTTAGCTCCACAAACATTCAGACAATTCGTCAAATATGTTCAGCAAGCGAGCGACGACTCAGCCGAGTATTGGAAAGCCGAATTGGCGGATATACGTGCCGAGCCGTTTCCGGCCTTGCCGTCTCAGACCCATTCTCCAAACACTACTGAATCCGAAATACTGAGTACGCAGATGCCTCCAAACGGCGCATCAGCAGCCAACATAACACTCGCTACCTGTATGCAGCTAGCGTGGGCTGTAACGTTGGCCAGTTACACCGGCGTCAATGATGTAGTATTTGGCTTGACAGTTTCTGGCAGAGCGTCGCCGGTACCAGGAATTGACAGGATGGCCGGTCCTACGATTGCAACGTTTCCTTTGCGGGTTCGATTGCGATCAAACGCACCAATACGGGAAGAGCTCCGGGCCTTGCAAAACCGTGTCATCTCGACAATACCATTTGAACATTTTGGGTTACAGAATATCAGTCGCCTGGGAGACGACGCGGCCAAAGCATGCAAGTTTCAGAGTCTCCTGGTAATCCAGCAGAGTCAATCTCTATCCGAGGAAAAGTGTGATATTCTTAGCGCTACAGAGGGTCTTATTGTTCGGCCAACGTGGGATACATATGCGCTGTCCATCTTGTGCAGTCCTGCTGTTGATGGGAAGATCCATTTCGAGGCTGTTTACGATGCTTCTGTAGTGCCCAAGGCCCAGGCGAGACGCATACTACAAGTATTTGCCAACGTTTTGAAGCAGACCGTTTCATCACCAAATATGGTAGTGGCTGACATAGATGGTATCAGCACTGAGGACGTGCAGCAAATTCAGGCCTGGAACAACTCGGTCTCTCCGACTGTCACGGAGTGCATCCACGACATGATCCACGACCATGTTGTGTCTCAACCAGAAGCAACTGCGATTGATGCCTGGGACGGTAAGCTCACATACAAGGAACTCGACGAGCAGTCGTCGCTGCTTTCGGGGGTTCTTGTCGGACACGGCCTACGCCAGGAGATTTTCGTTCCCCTCTGCTTGGAAAAGTCAAAATGGGTAGCCGTGGCTGTTCTAGCAGTCGTCAAAGCGGGCGGCGCATTCATACTTTTAGATCCTTCCCACCCGACTGAGCGCCTTGCGTGGATTTGTAAGAATGCACAAGCGCCAATTATCCTTTGTGCCAAGAACACGGCTGGATTGGCAGCGCAGCTGGGCTGTCAGCATGTTATCCAGGTAGACGGAAGCAACACCCAAGAAAAGGCACTCCCGCTGTTGAATGGTGTATACCAGCCCAGCCAGACACGCCCTGAAAATGCCATATGCGCCGTATACACCTCGGGTTCGACGGGAGCTCCCAAGGGGGTGGTCATCGAGCACTCGGCCTTGGCCACTCAGATTACCTCATTTGGTCCTTTATATGACCTGAATCATCGATCTCGTATTTTTCAGTTTGCATCTCATGCGTTTGACGCCGCCGTCTCTGATTACTTGTTTGGCCTGGCAACTGGCGCGTGCATATGCGTCCCGAAGGAAGCAGACAGCCGAGACAATCTAGCCCGTGCCATGAGAGCTTTCAGGGCGAATTGGTCCTTTTTGACACCTTCGGTACTCCGGACGTTGAGTCCTTATGCAGTACCCGACCTAAGAGTTCTGGTAACTGGTGGTGAATCCGCTAGAGCAGCAGACTTTCGAACTTGGTCTGGCGCCTTGAGACTACTCTACGCGTACGGCCCTGCTGAATGCTCGATTTACAGCACAGTTCAGACAGTAAGCCAGCCGACAGCAAGTCCTGTAAATGTCGGAAGAGGCGTCACTGGCACATGCTGGCTGGTAGAACCCAACAATCCGGAGAAATTAGTTGCCATTGGGGCAGTTGGGGAGTTACTAGTGGAAGGCCCCCTGGTTGGTCGCTGCTATCTTGGAGATGAAGACCTCAAGTCCTCATCGTTTATTCCGTATCCAAAGTGGTTGCAGGCTCTACGAGTGGGCAAATCAGTCAACAGACTATACAGAACCGGAGATATGTTACGGTACAGCCCCATTGGCGACGGGTCGCTAGAGTTTGTTGGCCGCAAAGACAGTCAGGTAAAGCTTCATGGGCAGAGAATGGAGCTTGCAGAGATTGAGCATCACGTTGCGCGCTCTTTTCCCATGGCTACCGATTCCATAGTGGAAATTATTACGCCCCTAGGCTCGACCGACCAGAAAATACTTGTCGCCTTCATCTGGGACGCCGCCAGTACTGCAGAACAGCGCCCAAGTCAGAGTTCCAGTACGCTGGATGAGCCAAGCCTCTTTGCCGGACAAGATGAAGCTTTCAAATCGAGCATGTCCTCGGCAGAGGCAGAACTAAGAAAGACCTTGCCTCGCTTTATGATCCCCTCATTGTGGATTCCACTGGCACAATTCCCCCTCTCCCCTAATGGAAAGGCCGATCGGCGATTTATCAGAGGCCAAGCTTGTTTGCTCTCCAGGCAGGAACTGGGCATCTACCAAAGCCTTGGGTCATCCAACAAGAGACCCCCATCTACCGAGTCAGAAGGCAGGATACACCAACTCGTCGCCGATGTACTTGGCCTAAGTGCCAGAGACGTGGGAATGAATGACAGCTTTTTTCAGCTGGGGGGTGACTCCATCAAGGCCATGGTCATGTCTACACGAGCGACTGACATGGACTTGAGACTAGCGGCAGCAGATATCCTGGCATATCCTCGTCTTTGTGATATGGCCGAGGTCGCCAGTCATGCGAGCGCCAACAAAACCTGCTACTTTGAGCAGCATCCACCGCCGCCACCTTTCTCGCTACTTCCACCAGAGCACAACCACGATGAGCTGCTGCAAGAGATATCAGAACAATGCGAAATTGCCAAGGACCGCATTGAGGACGTATACCCGTGCACACCACTACAGGAAGGGTTATTCGCTCTCACCATCAAGCAGCCCAGTGCATATGTCCTCAAGTTCACGCTGCAGCTCACCCAAAATCTGGACGTGGATCGTTTTCAAAACGCGTGGGACGCTGTCATAGCAACAAATCCCATCCTGCGTACACGAATTGTATGCGCCACCAGCATCGGAGGCAGCTTGGTTCAGGCTGTCATGTGCAAGGCGAGCTACAAAAACCTAATTGACATGACTAGCCAGTACACTGTTGGACTAGGGAAGCCCTTGTTTAGCATCCAAATTCTGCCGTGGGACGAAGATGTGGAGAGATACAAAGCGGTGGTGACTATACACCATGCTCTCTATGATGGTGTGTCTTTGGGTCTCATCTTGAAGCAGCTTTCAGCAGCTTACTATCAACGCGACGAAACGAGCACACCGCCTTACAAAAGTTTTATCCAGTACTGCCTCTCACAGCCCGCAGACGATGAAGTCGGGCGCTTTTGGAAGGAAGAGTTGGCAGACGCTGCTGGCTCTGTATTCACAACGACACCCATGGATTCCTATTTTCTGCAGTCCCCCCAACACGCAGCATGTCGTGTGTCCCTTTCGTCTCACGCACAAGCCAATGTCCCATTGTCAGCAGCGCTCAAGCTAGCTTGGGGCATAGTCGTGTCAAGCTTCACTGGAGAAAGCGACGCCGTCTTCGGTACCGTAGTCAGCGGCCGAATGGCTAATGTGAAGGGCATTGACAGGATGGCTGGACCAACAATTGCGACGGTCCCCTTTCGAATCCGCCATGTGCCCTCAATGACTATCCAGCAGGCTCTGGACGAAGTGCAGTCGCGAAGTCTGAAAATGATTCGCTTCGAGCAAACTGGGTTGCAGCGGATTCGTCAGCTCGGGTTTGCGGATGCCTGTCGGTTTCAGAGTCTCCTGATAATACAATTTGCAGAGGAAGAGGATTTTCCTGCGAGTCCATTGTACACACTGATTCAGGAAAAGTCAGCAGACACCTTTCATACCTACCCCCTCACGATTGAGTGCAGTCCCTCTGGGGGGTCAGTCCATTTGCGTGCGACGTTCGATTCTGATGTGGTGCCTGCCAAGTTGGTAGATCGCCTCTTGTCTCAATACTCTCTAGCTCTTGTGCACATTACTGCGAAGCCATGGGAACCCTTGTCTTCCATCCCTCTACAAAGTACAGAAGATGCTACACAGGTGTGGGCATGGAACGAGATTGTCCCTCGCAGTGAAAGCACTTGTGTCCATGAGATCATTAGTGGTAACCTCGCGAAGCGACGACGTCTTTCCGCGGTTTGTGCGTCAGATGGAGAGTTGACATATGAAGAGCTAGAGGACAAGTCTGCCAGGCTCGCTGGCCACTTGACGAGTCTCGGTGTAGGACCTGGGAAAATGGTTCCGCTGTGCTTCGAAAAGTCAAAGTGGGCGATAGTGGCTACACTAGCAGTACTCAAAGCTGGTGGTGCGTTTGTTCCGCTGGACATTTCTCAAGCCGCAGGTCGGAGAGAGACTATTCTGGCCTGCGTGAGAGCAGAGGTAGTACTGACTTCTGCCAAATACGCTACAACGCTTGCGACTATCGATCGGCTTGTATTTCCGGTGTATGATGCGAGTCTGAATGAGTTGTCACTGCCTTTAGCTTCCGCATTGACCCCGGCTTTGCATGGGCTGGACTCGTCTGCCGCATACGTCTTCTTCACATCTGGGAGCACCGGAAAGCCAAAGGGGGTCGTCGTGGACCATGGCGCTCTCAGCACCAGCTGCCTTTCCCATGGGTCAAAGATGGGATTTAATGAGAAGACGCGGGCACTTCAATTCACATCATATACTTTCGATATAAGCCTGATGGAGATCTTCACGACGCTCCTATACGGCGGCTGCATCTGCATACCATCCGATGCTGACAGGTTCAATAGCCTCGAGCTGAGCGCTAGCAGCATGAAGGTTAATACCGTGTCTTTGACGGCATCTGTGGCGAGGCTTATAGAGCCGGCTCGCATGCGCTCCCTGGAAACCATCATATTTGTGGGAGAAGACGCAACTGACGATGACTTCAAGAAATGGAGGCATCTTCCTCAGATCTTCAACGCATACGGACCAACCGAATGCACCATCTTCTGTTCAATCAACAAAGTTGAAGTCAACAGCAATTCTAGCTCAAATATCGGAAAAGCTGTCGGCTCAGTGTGTTGGGTTGTGTCTCCTCAGGATCATTGTAGGCTGGTGCCAATTGGAGCTGTTGGCGAATTGCTTGTGGAAGGACCCGTTTTGGCCCGAGGCTATCTGAATGATTCGGAAAAGACATTGGAAGCCTTCATTGAAGATCCACCTTGGTTGGTCAAGGGCATCGCAGGTTGCGCCGGAAGACAAGGTCGACTATACAAGACGGGCGACTTGGTACGCTACAACGAGGAAGGGAGTCTAACATACTGTGGACGCAAAGACACTCAGGTCAAGATCCGGGGTCACCGTGTGGAGTTGGGTGAAGTTGAGTGTCACATACGCGACTGCATAGCCGGGGTGAAGCGTGCGGTCGTGATGGCTATTCCTCCTGACGGGCGGAACGCACTACCCGTATTGACGGCTTTCCTGTGCTTTGATGATAAGGAAAGCTCATCAGAGATACATTCCCGCACTGTTTTAATCCCGCTGTCGACAAGAGAGGCCTTGGCGGACCGCTTGCCGGCGTACATGATACCCAGTATATTTCTCGCTGTTGGACGGCTGCCACTGAATACATCTGGGAAGATGGATCGCAGTCAACTCCGGGATATCTTTTCCAGACATTTCCAGGGACAAAGAACCGAGGGGGGTGAAACACAAAAAGTGCAGCAACAGAGTCGCCACCCCGAACAAGAGGGAGTCGAGTCGCAAGATGGCCACCCCACAGCAGCCGCATCCTCGATGCCCCTGTCGTCACCATTTCGTGACTGTTCCAATGAGACAGAAAGGCGGATAAGGATAGCGTGGGCTACAGTACTCGGAATACGCAGCGAGATGATCAGCGTCGATGACAATTTTTACGACATTGGTGGCGACTCTATTCGGATCATCAGTCTCATGAGGCTCATCCAGAACGAATTCGGTGTTCGGTTGGGGCTGTCGTTGGTCAACAGTCGCAATACAACAGTTTTCAAGATTGCCGATTATGTTGACAACAGGTTTGAGGTGGGTTCAGCATTTGACTTGGAGAGAGAGATAGGGGACACATTGTCTTCGACCTGGGCCGCAGCAACTTCTCAACCATGGTTCAACCCAGCCAAGTCAGTCCATGCGCCCGTTATTGTACTTCTCACGGGAGGAACTGGCTTTCTTGGCACGCAGATTCTACACCGCCTTTTAATTTCGAATGTCGTTGAACGGGTAGTCGCTCTTGTTCGTGCTACCTCTGCTGCTCAGGGTCTAGAACGTTTGAAGCATACAGCAGCCACTGCGGGGTGGTGGAAAGCAGAGTATGAAGCACGAATCGAAGTGTGGATTGGAGATTTGCAGCTTAGCCAGCTTGGTCTGAGTGGCGCGCAATGGGCGCAGTTGTCGGGCACATCAACCGTCGACAAGGTTACCGCCGTCATCCACAACGGCGCCGTTGTGAACTGGCACATGGACTACGACAGCCTACGATCAGCAAACGTCACAGCTACCATTGAGCTTCTCAAGGCTACAACGTTGTCCCGTAGCTCGCCGCGGTTTGTCTTTGTATCAGGCGGGGTCATGGCTGACTTGGATACCAGCCCGGGCAATACTATTGTCGCGGAGCAACTGAGCAGGAGTAATGGCTACTCCCAAAGTAAGTTTGTCGCAGAGACCATTGTTCGTCGCTTCATCTCGCAACTGCCATCCTATCAGAACCGGTTCTCGGTCATAAAACCGGGCATGATAATCGGAACTGCCGACAAGGGTGTTGCAAATGTGGACGACTTTATCTGGAGAGTCGTCGCCGCGGCATCGCGCTTACAGCTATTTCCATTGGATGCCAAAGAGAGCTGGGTGCCAATTTCAGACGCAGGCTTTGTTGCCTCGCAGACCGTGACTCAACTCCTTTCCGACGACATCTCGCCATTCGTCAATGTAGCAACTACGTTTGGCCTCTGCTCTTCCGACTTTTGGGAACAGGTCAATTCAGAACTGAATCATGCATGCGCGCCAGTGCCATGGTCTGCTTGGGTCGAGCGTGCCCTTGAGGATACGAATCAAGGTGGCGAAGACCATCCGCTTTGGCCGGTGCAAGATGTTCTGAGAGGCGGAAACTCGAGCGGTATTTCGGTATCGTCACCCCTCTCACCTCCAGACAAGGAAGTGCTTTGCAGAGCTGTCAGAGCAAACGTGCGTCATCTTGGTCGGGTTGGCTTCCTTGAAACCCGGCAAAGCAAAACTTTATAGGCTATTTGTTGCTCAACACGGGGGACACTGCCGCCGAGCTGCATTCGGATGCGCCGCCGCCGGTGAATAGGACGGACAATGCTCAACTTTTTGCAGCTACATGGGAAGTGTAATTTATTCGTTTTTAGATATAGTAGACGCAACAGTGGTTGATTCGCAGGATACATCCGGATGGTAGGCTGTCTTTATTCTAGGCTGTCTGGCCAGTCCGTCACCAGATGCCTGGCTGGCTCCCGTGTGACACTCCGACGACGTGAGCCAGCCCTTGCTAGTTATCTTTAGATTTGAGCGACGCACCCTCAGTCCAGTACTCCCCTTGGCCTCAACAAGGAGTGGATATTGTACCTTTGAGCCTAATTTATGATCTTCCAAGTATTTCCTAGACTGACGATGCCGAGATTGGAGCAGGGGGGGCTTTACAAGGTGTCCGTGCTGCGTGGTGTTAGTTAAGCCTGGTGAAGCAAGCTCAGACTACTTTACGTTTCAGCCTTGAACTCATGGCGAAGCTGCTGTAAGCCTGACGTTCTCACGATCTGCATTCGATTTTATCGAGCGGCTTATTCGTGGCACTGGTGTGACTGGCAAACAAGGTACACGGTAGCCCTTCTATTGTGTGCAAATCTGACTGGACGAAATACGCGAATTTACATGTGATGAAACACGGATGCAGCTGTTTAATAGAGTAATCAACAGCTTGAATGCGGGTGATTATTCAAACGTGAACCCCGGGACCGGCGGGGTCCCATTTCGGGCTGACGGCCGAACAAGGCTGCATTGTCGGCTGCCGGCCGTGGACAAACCAGGATACAGCCGAAGAGAATAAAAAAGCCGTGCGATAGTACATTGTGGATCATTACTCGCCTAGATCCGCATCGCAGCCGGAGCAGTGCCTTTTCGGGCGCAAAGCCGAATGAGGCTACGAGGTCAACGTCATGGCATCGCCACTACACTAGTATACAATGTCCAAGAAACGAGAGGCGCAGAGGCGAACCGGCTCCAATTACTCAATTCATGACTGTAGGTCTAAGCTTCATCTGCCGAATATAGCGTACGATTCTGACGTCGACAGTAGCACTGGGACAACATAACTTTCTTCATCTATTTGAGCTGTTCTCTAGATTCCGAACATCGCAACCTCCGACAAACCTAGCAATGTCGATCCTCAACATGCTTTCCTGAAACCAGTTCTTCCAAGGGTCTCGCGAGCCCCGGCCAGCACCAAGAAGGGAGAAGTGGGAAACAGAGTGGTCATCAACAATTGCCATGCTGATCACTGTCCTTTGGTATTCTCTCGCTACGTAGCCACGCTTTCGCACGTGTTTGCGATATACCATGGAAAAGTATAAAGATGGGGACCTGGTCGCATTCAATTGTGCATCAATCACATCAAACACATCAATTCTTTGCCTTTGGCTATCACAAGCAGCAAATCCCGTCAAAATGCATTCTTCTTCCATCATCCTCCTGGCTCTGAGCGCCAGCTCAGCTCTTGCCGGCCAGTGGGGTGTTTACCTGTACACGGACAGGTCGTGTGAAAAGCAGACTGCACAGTGGCGAGATGACCAACCCTCGGGATGCACCAACCTCGACGGATACCCTGATATACTGGCCATCAAGACCGACACACCAGAACTCAACTCCAGATGCGGCTGGGGCATTCAGACATTCGATAAGCTCAACTGTGGTGGTACATCTAGATTCCTCGATATCAACGATTACTGCCAAGATGTTCCGACTCTTGGAGACTTTAACAAGCCGATCAAGAGTTTTGGTGTCTTTAAGAATGGAGGTTGTTAAGCTTGAGGTATGATTAGCCATGTTGAGAATGGCTGATGAACAAACAGAGTGTTGACGCAATACATGATCAATAGGCCGAGCTTACAAGTCAGAAATTGCCCCATCACATGATGTACTGGAGGAAATACTTTTGAGGACATAACAGCCTACTATGAAGAAGATTTGGAGAATTTTCGGAGGACAAGGAGATCCTCCATAGATACCGCTAGCTAGTATTGGATGATTCAAGTCTACATTAAGCGCTTGAGATGAAACCAGACGAGTGACCTTGTAAAGCCTTGCACGTCTGATGAGATGCAATCCGCCGGAGTAGTGCTGGCTTAAAATGAGACCGCGTCCGGGTATGATTCGCTGTTAATTTAGCTGTCCGGGACTCGTCGCAGCCCCCCACGATCCACGGTTATCAAGCCGGCGCTCGACTCCATACAAGGGCCGGCCGGGCCTAGAGCGCGGAGAGCGTGATTGTTCCTTGCGACAGGCCTCTGCAGCGATCGCAAACGAAAATGAGTTGGTTTTGATGCAACTTTCTGCCATTCATACACTCACGTTGGATCGCGGTTCACGAAAGAATTCGCGCCTCTCTGGTTTCCCTCGCTGAGCGGCTCGACTGGCAGGACGTGCATGTCTTTTTAACCATGAAGTACTTGACCTGCCTTTTGCTATTGGCAGCTCGGCTTCCAAACAACATTGCAATAGCAATGACTTCCAAATCCGCAAGGCTAAAGCTGTATAGCGGGCAAGATGTATCTACTTGCAGATCGGGGAGGATGTTAGAGGTCCAAGTAGATCAGCTGGCCTTTGCCCAAACATCATGCATACATCACAAAGAGGTCAGCCAGTGGTATAAATTGCACAGTTACGTAGACGGTCCGCCACCCTTTTGCCACCGAAAAGAGCAGCCAAAAAGTGATTCCCGAGCCTAGGATTCGAACCCAGACCTCCACCCCCTTTGGACACGGATACACCACGTTGTTAGTCACCACACAGGTTCACCGCATGGCAAATGGCGTGCAGACCATTACACCAGCTCGGGTTCTTGTTGCACCATGGACATTCAAACTGTAATATAACGTGAGAGCGTCGTCGGCAGAGGCAAAGTTTTGTAAATCCCTCTGGGACTAGGACAGGATCATCTAGCCGCAGACTTTTGATAGCCAGGTATCATGACCTTGGGCCAGAGGGAGCTGCTTGTTACTGAGCAGTAAAGTATTTCCTCATCAAAATAATCGTCGTCGTCCGAATTTGCGGTCGTTTCGTCCTCGCAGGTGATAGCCACGCAAGTTTGGTGTGTCGCTCCACGCCTCCAACGGCGGGCGAGTACAGGGACACTTGAAGAAAACACCTTCAACGGGCGTGCGCTGGGGGAGGGGCCGAATATATATATGCTTCACACCACGCTAATAATCCATGTGGCCAGAGAGCAACTTTTTGATATGTAGGGTGGATCCTCTGCAAACTCATTGTACTGCGATTCGCGGAAATTGGGACAAAAGGCTTTCAAACCCACCAATAGCACGTTGATAGTTCATGGAGAGGGTGGCCTGCAGTGGGACTTGTTTTTGGCCTGGCACCCAAGGCCCAAGGGTACTAAATACAATGCATTGGTACAAAGCCTACGGAGCTGAGAGCAAAGATTTATTACTTCATTCGCTCGAGCTTGCACTTGCTTCTTCGCCCGAGCCAACTATGCCATCGTCATCAGAAGGGCCAGTATACAAGGCACCATTGACCATGGTTCTCTTGACCGAGTTTGCAGCCTCGGGCTGGACGGGTATACGATAATATGCAGCACCCGGGGTATGTTATTATGGCCCGGACATGGCCTCTCGCGCCGCATGTTTTACTCGTGAGCATGGAATTTATGCCACACTTGACTGGCATTCGTGTTTGCTTTTTTTAGAAATTGTCACGAGAGTGCAGTTGATCCGAGCAGGTCACGCAGCGTTACAGTACCTGATGTGGCACCTCAGCCTGGTTAGACAAGCCCATTCCCTCGCTTTCTGCCAAGACGTACGTCAACGGGCCTGGTTACACAAGCTTTTGAACCGTTGCGGCCAACAGACTTCAGACTTTTCCGAACCCTTCTAAAAAGAAACCCCTGGAAAATCCTGCCAGAATTGTACACCAAGAATTTCGCACTAGTTTTGACGCATCTCGTTTTGGAGAGTCAATTCGCCCCTGTCTCCCAAATAAAAAATGCTCCTCTTGTACGAGCAAAACCTCTCCCCCGAGGCCATCGTCGAGGCTGTTTCGTCCATCTTGCACGACGCCGGCGGCGGGTGCAACGCCACTTTTGAAGGTGCATACGGCGGAGACGAGTACCACGTCTTCCGCGTGAGCTTCTCTGACATGCCGAGCGTGTGTCTGCGCGTCGAGCACCCGCGGCACGAGGACGCGCCCCAGGCCATCCTGGACCGCGCCGAGGGCGAGCGGCGCATGTATGAGCGGCTGGGAAGGGTCGACTTTCACTGGTCGACGCGACTGGTGGGCGCGAGCCTCTCCTTTGCGAACCCTATCGGGTACCCGTTCCTTGTGCTGGATTTCGCCGGCGAGGAGCGGCTGCGGTGGACGGACGAGGTGCCGCCACAGCCGGCGAGGGCGGCGCTGCTGAGGAGGCTGGCGGAGATTCAGATGCAGCTGGTGCAACGCACGCTGGAGACTAGTACGTGATGATTCAAATAGTTAGAGGAAGAATGAAAGAGGAAGAGCGACAAGCTGGGAGAGAAAAGACAAGAGAAAATGTAGCGCGGGGGCTGATAGATGATTCACATTAGGAGAGATGACGGCGTACGAGTACTTTGAGCAAAAGATTCAACGGCGGCTCACGCGCATCAGGCAAGGCGACCTCCCCGAGCTGGCCGAGCAAGACGTGCTCGATCAATTAGCCCTGCTGCCTCGCGTCCTCGGCGACGACAAGGACAACAGACACTTTGCCATGGAGCACGGCGACCTGAAAGCAGAGAGCATCATCAGCAGCGGCGAGCAATTCACCATTGAAGCGTATCTACTCACCCTTCTGCCCTCCCCTGCCCCCCTTCTCCAATTTCGCTCCTTCGGCTAATGACGGCCGTCTTCTAGCATCGTTGACTGGGGCACCGCGGAGATGGTGCCCGTCATGCAGGCCGCCCGGCTGCCGCCCCTGCTGTGGTGTGAGTCGGCCGACGACGTGCCCACCGAGACGATGCTCCGCGACCGGGAGCCGTACGTGGCGGTGGCGGCGGCGGCGGCGGCGGCGGCGACGACGGTGAGCGCGGGTAAGGATACGTCGGCGGCGACGGCGGCGGCGGCGATGAGAAAGGCGCAGGGAGGACTGGATGTCGACTTTCGGACGCTGTATCTGGAATCGATCAAGAGCGAGGGCATGCTGGCGTCGATGGCACGCGTCGGGTGGAGGCTCCCGTACTCGGAGCTCGGCGGCGAGGACTAGAGAGACTTGCCCGCGCGGAGACGGCAGAACGGGAGGCGTGGAGGGACGGTGGGAGGGGAGAAGGGGGGATATATGAAAACCTTGCTACTACTATTGCTATGACCGACCATTGCTTGGATATACCTTTTGCTATACATATTTGCTAACATTAGCGTGCCGAATACAATTCATCATTTTCAGGATTTCAATTGATGACCACTAATTCCGCTCGGGGCATTTCAAGTCTTCGGACAATATACCACGATGAATGTTTGAATGACAGCGGCGCGGTATTGCTTAATGAGATGGATTGGCGTTACAAGCGGCAATGAGCCACTACTAAGTGGTGTGATAGAGTTCAGAGTTACACGAAGGGCCTTGCGAGGAATTCACAATCACCCCTGTCTCCCTTGACTCACGCCAATATCGAGGATACACATATATGGAATTGTCGGAAAAGCGAGTAAGTTGAAGCTCGTCCCATCGAGTCATTTTTAAGCATATATCTCTTCAAAGCTGCATAGCGGGGATCTTGACGCAGTCCAGCCTCGAGATCGCTGGCTTGCATGGGAGGTATGTATTTACTACATCGGTCAGAGACTTGCTCGCAATCGGGACACCGAATTTTATGCACGAAATTTGAGAGAATAAAGAACCACGATGAAAACTTTGCGACAAATATATAGAACGAATCATTACTCGAACAACGTCCATAAACATAGTCTATAAAGGTACATTTCAAACATTCAAAACAAGGCCAAGGCAGGGGTGACCCACCTCGACCGTGCTGCGTACTCGCTCGTGTCGCTCAACAGGGGCCTCGAAGTGTCCACCCTCTTCATCATCCACGATTTGTTTGCTCCGGATATTGTATGATCATCATCTCTCAACTATGGGCTTCTGAGCTCTGTCAAAGCGCTCACCAGTCATCATGTCACTAAATCGGCTCAACACAGACACGCCGATGCGGCAGCACGAGGGCTCGCTGCTGTCGCCGGTCGCTTACGACGACGACGCCGCATCCCTGCACTCGCGCAGCGACCAGGACTCGGACAGCGACGACGATCAGTTGCAGCAGGCAGCCCGCAACAGCCGCGAGCTGCGAGCCCACGACCGCATCGTTCTGGTTGAGGAGGACGACATTGACCGCCTCGTGACCGACTCGCGCAAGAAGCAGGAGAGCGAGCGCCGCGGCTCCGGCCTCGCGGTGCCCAACCCCCTTAATCTCTTCCGCCGCCCGAGCCTGTCGGGCCTGTCGGCATCCTCGGCCGCCAGCTCCGTCGATGACTTACGGCTGCACCACGCGGAGAGGCGTAAGCACCGCCGGGAGCGCCGCCGGCGCAAGAAGGACGCGCTGATGGAGCGCGCTGAGCACGGCGAGGATGGCGGGCTCATGTACGAGATGGAGGAGGGTGGCTTCAAGGAGGGCAGCAGCACCGGCGATAGCAGCGAACGAGACGACAGCGACGAGATGGATAGGCGGCGTCTGGGGCTGGTGGCGCAGGAGCACGTACAGAGGCGGCGCAGCTGGCGGCGGTGGCTTTTGATACACGCGCTGATCGCGATTGGGTTCACGATTCTCGTGCTTGTCGCCTGGAAGCTGACCAAAGCAAAGAAGCACGGCGGTGCCGCTGTCAAGGATCGATTTGTGAGCAATGGCACGGCGCTGTTTGGACCGACGACGCTGGTCGTGAGCTTGGACGGGTTCCGTGCCGACTTTTTGAGCCGCGGTCTGACTCCAAACTTGAATGCCTTTGTCAAAGAGGGCATCTCGCCAAGATATATGCTTCCATCATTCCCGTCGGTGACGTTTCCGAACCACTACACGTTGGCGACGGGCCTTTATCCTGAAGCGCACGGCGTCGTGGGCAACACGTTCTGGGACCCGGAGCTCGAGGCTGAGTTCTATTATACGGATCCTAACCGCAGCCTGGATCCCAAGTGGTGGGGTGGTGAGCCGTTTTGGGCCACAGCAGAGAAGCAGGGCGTCCGAAGTGCCGTTCACATGTGGCCTGGAAGTGAAGCTCACATTCTCAACATTGAGCCCAGTGTCATGGACAAGTACAATGGTGATGAGAAGCTTGACAACAAGGTTACGAGAATCATGGAGTTTTTAGACATGCCCGGCAAGGAAGACGGATCTGCCGACTCTGAGCACTGGCGTCCTCAGCTCATCGCCGCCTACGTGCCCGATGTCGATGCTGATGGACACAAGTACGGCCCCAACAGCACTGAAATTCGCAGCACGATTCAAGCTGTGGATACGATGATGGGCAACATCTTTCAGGGCTTGGAGGCGCGCAATCTCACTGATATTGTCAACGTCGTGGTCGTATCGGACCACGGCATGGCCACGACGGACAGGACGCGACTGCTACAGCTCGAGGACCTGGTCGACACGAGCAAAATCGAGCACATTGACGGTTGGCCGCTAATGGGCCTGCGACCCAAGAACCCTAAAGACACGCAGTCACTGTACGATGGGCTCAAGGAAAAGGCAAATACGACGTCCAGCATCGAGGTGTACATGCGAGACGTGGACATGCCTGAGCGCTACCACTTTTCCAAGAATGAGCGCATCGCTCCTCTTTGGATTGTGCCCAAGACAGGTTGGGCGATTGTCCAAAAACACGAATTTGATCTCGCGACGGCTGCCGAGGACGAGGTGTACCACCCGCGTGGCCTGCACGGCTACGATCACGAGCATCCGCTGATGAGGGCCATTTTCATTGCCAGGGGACCAGCGTTTCCGCACCCAGCGAATAGCAGAATGCAACCATTTCGTAAGTTGACACATGCGGCGCGAGACGATTAACAGTGTCGCGAGACTGACAAGGATGAACTATTTAGAAAACATTGAGCTGTACAATCTGCTGTGCGACTCGGTCGGCATCACTCCTCAGCCAAACAACGGCACTCTAAGGCTACCGCTGAAGCCTATTGGCACACATACGGAGGAGGTGGCGGAGGAGCAGGACCCTGTGCTGACAAAAGACGCGACAGAGTCGGCATTGTCATTCACAAGTACACAGTCGTCGAGTACGAGCGGCAGCACGACCGAGGCGCAGACCTCTCCGACACTGGTGACGGGGACGGAAGCGCCGGCGGCACCCGAGGAGACGGGGCCCGCGAGAACAGACAGCGAAGACGACGGCAAGGAAAAGGACGACGAGACCGACGAGGGTAATGGTGAGGAGAAAGACCCCGGCATCCTGGGCTCGCTTGTGGGCGCTGTGGGGGATGCATGGGACTGGATCTCAGGGAAGGCTGGCAAGGTCTGGAATGACATTACTGGTGGTCCACAATAGACGAAGAATGGGTGGAAGACTGTCTTTTTGGAATATACAAAAGTCTTTTGTATAAGATGGGCGTTTTTTATCATCTTTCTTTTTTTTTTTTTCCGAATCAGCCTTGCTTGTTGTTGAATTCTTTGTTGCATACACCAGCTTAGCGAAACATTCATATACTGCTCTAATAATAATGTGACTATGTAAAGGACATGTGCGCGTGTTTCACGGTCTGAAGACGAGGTGAATGGCGGGTGAAGAGAACACTTTGATTGGTGGGAATATGGCGGAGAGGAGAATGGAACGGGTGCCAGCATGACACTTTGTTCCGCAGCCATCGAATGGTTGTGCTGCGTGACGCTTATGGTTAGATGGGTTTGAAACTTAAATGTGTCGAAATCTGAATGAGTTGAAACTTGAATGGGTTGAAGTTAAAATGGCTGCCTTTTTTCACACTAGCACAAGGGGGGGGGCCAAGTACCTTTGAGCAAATCGCCTTGTAATCATCATACATTCTTGCTCTAGCGTGACTTGAAGCCTCTGCCATGCAGATCCAGGCACAGGCCAGAATCCCCACTAAAATTAATTGGCCTCGCCACGACGCGTCTCTCCATCATCATCGGATGTTGAGGACAGCAGTATCACGGCGTTTGCACATCCCAGATTCGCTCTTTTACGCTGATATCGACGGCTGATTCGCTCTTTTACGCTGATATCGACGGCTTAAAAGCCACTCGACCCTGAATATTCCTTCGAAACATTCTCTTAATCTTTCCGAATCGAACGAAACACTGCGCTCTACCTATCCTTACAGTCGCTTCCTTCCGCCTCGAAAAATCCGCCCCTCCTTGTTTTGGGCGCAAAAATCCACAGCTTCTCTCGGCGCCTTTGGCTTACGCACTGCGAGCCAACTCTCGCTTCCCCCCGCCTTTACGAATAGTCGTGCGTGTGCGGCGTTGCTCGCCGTGCACGACATGCGCCGAGCGACAGAATGGCCACCCCGAGCAGATCGCAAGAGGTGAATACGCTACGGGAGGAGGTTGGTTTTCAGCGCGCGATTCTGGCCTCGCTCGCAGAGGCGCAGGATGCAGACTCTAAGAGGGCGCGCATCAACGCTAGGAGGGAAATTCAGCTTCTCACGGAGAGGCTGCAGAAGCTTGAGGGTATGCCCTGTTGTTTTGTTCCCCGGTCACACTTGGGGGAAGTCGCTTTTAACATTACGGTCCGACAGGAACACCGTCTCAGGCCGCCCCTTCATCACAAGGTTCGCAAAGCGGTGAGTCGCCGGGTGGCATGGTTGATGCCGGCATTTATGTACTAACAGGAGCCCGAAGCAGTGAAATCAGAGCGGTCCTCGCAGCCTCTGCGGCCGCCTGCTACGCCCATCGACCTCCCAACCAGAAAGCGAGACCTCGGACACCGCGGAAGTCCCACCAGCCCTGGCCTACATCCCAAATCGCAAAAGACTACGCCAATGTCGGTCGCCAGAGGCAGACCACCCCAAAGCTCGATGGATGATATTATCGACTCGGACAATCTAGAGGTTATTGACCTCACAGGGTATGGGAACCTTTTACTGTCGTTTGTCGAAACCCAGCTGACATGGCTCCAGTGACGACATTGCGGATACGACTGGCTACATTGCCGCGCAGATACAGCAGGAGAAGCTGGCCGCCCAGAGCCAGCGTGACCGTGGTTTTGCTAAAAGTCTTCAGCAGTCCCGCGTTGCTGCCAACGGGAGTCGAGATCCCCAGTCGGATCCGCTGCAGCGTCTCATGCAAACTGCTCGGACGAACGGGGCCCCTAGATCTGGCTTCCAGGACAGCAGTGAACTGAAAGTCGAGTACCCAGGCCAGGATTCCAAGTCTAATCTTTCTGCGGCTCCCAGTGCAAGCGCGTCGCACCTTCCTCAAGCCCGAAGTGAAGCTCTTCTCCATAGCATGCGGATGGCGGAACATCAACAGCACAGGCTCCAGAGTATGCAGCGGCTTCATGAAAGTCAGCGACGGCGGCAGCTGAATCATGGATTGGCACCAGGCCATTCTTTGCCTGGTGCCTTTCCAGGCTCCGACATGTTTAGCCCGTACTCGCCGTACGGTCCCCCTGTCGGCCAACCACCTCCCCATGTTCTTGGGTCCACGACTTGGCCCATCGTTCCCAGTATGCCCGATTTTCCCATGCCCGGAATTCCCATGCCCGGGCTTCCCATGCCCGGGCTTCCCATGCCCGGGCTTCCCAGTATGGGCGTTACTTCCACCATGGACGTTATCAATCGCACAAGAGACTTCTCGTACAGCAACGCGGCGGCTGGATTTGGCTTCCCTCCGGTGGCTGATCGCATGCGACATTTTTTGGACCTGACTCAACCCCAGGAAAAAATGAGCGACAAGGAGTTGGACGAGTTACTTGGAAATATTCGTCCTGATGAAGACATTCCACTTGGAGAACGTAACGATACTGTCGAGGGCCTCAAGGTGAACATCTATCACCATCAGCAACTCGCTCTCAAGTGGATGCAGGCCATGGAAGACGGCTCAAACAAGGGCGGTATCCTGGCCGACGACATGGGTCTGGGCAAGACCATCTCGGCGCTCGCATTAATGGTGACGAGACGGGCCACCTCGCGACCCAAAACGAACCTCATCATTGGCCCCCTGTCCCTTGTTCGCCAATGGGAGGAGGAGATCTGCTCCAAAATATCGGCATCCCATAAGATGTCTGTATTTGTATATCACAACAAAAAAGCCACCACTGATGAGCTTCTCACGTATGACGTGGTCTTGACCACGTACGGCACTATTGCCGCAGAGCTCAAAAGATTGGACACATTTGTCAAGGAGAATGCTGCAGCCCAGAGAGAACCCGACTATAACTCCACCGAAGTCGCGCTCAAATTCCCTTTGTTGCACCCTACAAAGGCAAAGTACCATCGCATCATCCTTGACGAAGCCCAATGCATCAAAAACAAAGAGACACAGACGGCCAAGGCCTGCCATCGCCTGCGGGCTAACTTCCGCTGGTGTTTGACGGGCACACCGATGATGAATGGCGTCTTGGAGCTGTACTCGCTGCTCGCCTTTCTGCGCATCCGGCCGTACTGTGCTTGGGATAGATTCCGCCAGCAATTCGGCGTTTTGTTTGGCAAAAAGGGTGATGAGAAAAGTGTCGCCATGAGCAAGCTGCGTGCCCTTCTCAAAGCGATTATGCTCAGGCGAAAGAAGAACTCCATGCTGGATGGTAAGCCCATTCTAGAGCTGCCAACAAAGACGGAAATGGTTGTATATGCAGAGCTATCCGCGGATGAGCGTGACTATTACAACCAGCTGGAAGAGAAGGCGCAGGTTCTTTTCAGCAAGTACCTTCGTGAAGGCAGCGTTGGGAGGAACTACTCTAATATTCTTGTGCTTCTTCTGCGTCTTCGCCAAGCATGTTGCCATCCGCACCTCAATCTCGACGTCACCGACAATGCTCCGGTGACTGAAAAGGAGGTTCTTGATTTGGTCAAAGAGCTGCAGCCTGGCATTGTGGCAAGAATCAAGGCTGCGGAGAGCTTCGAGTGTCCTATATGTTACGATGCCGTCCCCTCCCCTCAGTTCTTCATTCCATGTGGTCACGACAGCTGCAGCCAATGCTTGAGCCGCCTTGCCGACAATGCGACATCCCAGAATATTCAAGAAGGCCACGAAAGCGATAAATGCAAATGTCCAGTCTGTCGTGGGCATTTTAACCCAAAACAGTGCTTCACCTTGGAGGCATTCCGAAAAGTGCACATGCCTGAGGCGCTCAAAGCGGAGTTGAAGGATGGATCCGAAGACGAGGACGAGGATGAATCTGACGAGGACGTCGTCGAGGAGACTGATGCTAGCGACGATGACATCTACTCTGACGATACCGTGGACGTAAAGGGCAATTTGGCTAATTTTGTTGTTGATGACCACTTTTTCAGTGACTCTGATGATGACACCGACACCAAGCCAGATGTGGCCAAGGTCAAGGCCGAAGAGTCGTCCGCGGGTCACAAGGTCAAATCTGAGAAAGTAGAGTTTGAAGGCGTCAAGTCTGAGGAAGACGAGCATGAAAAGGAACAGCTGCGAAAAGCCAAGATCAAGCAAGGCAAGCGTGTGCGACGGCGAAAGGCTAAGAAGTCCAAAAAGAACAAGTCCAAGGCGAAGAAGAAAGACGAAAACGAAAATGAGAAGGTAATCAAGGTTGATGTCAAGCCATCGATGCTCAAAGAACTGCGTCTCGAAGCTCGCAAAAGCCGCGAGGCGTACCGCAAGTATATGGCCTACCTTCGACAGACATGGCTCCCCGCGGCCAAGGTCTCCGAATGCATCCGCTTGCTCGAGGAGGCCGACGCGGCGGGCCGCAAGTCGATTGTCTTTTCGCAGTGGACCCTGCTCCTCGACCTGATCGAGGTCGGCCTCGACCATGCGGGCTTCCAGAACAAGCCGAAACGGTACGATGGCGGCATGTCGGGCGAGGAGCGCAACGTGGTGGCCACAAATTTTCAGAACCCGGCGCGCAAGGACGTGACGGTGATGCTGGTCTCGCTGCGCGCCGGCAACGCGGGCCTGAACCTGACCCAGGCGACGCGCGTCATCATCATGGACCCCTTTTGGAACCCGTACATTGAGATGCAGGCCGTCGACCGGGCCTACCGCATTGGGCAGAAGCAGCCCGTCGAGGTGTTTCGCATCCTGACGAAGGAGACGGTCGAGGACCGCATCGTCGAACTCAAGGAGAAGAAGCAGGCTATTGTGGAGGCGGCCCTCGACGAAGCCGAGAGCGCCAAGATTGGACGACTGGGCGTCAGCGAGCTCAAATTCCTGTTCAACAGACGAGATGAGTAGTTGTAAATACGTGCTTTTTTTTCTTCTTTTTTTTATTGCTTGCTGATGCTGGCTGGATAATTCTTGTACGATGAAATGGACGTGAGAAGAAAGCAGTCTTGGCTTATGTGAGCTATTTTGCGTGTCTGGTCTCTTTTTACACGATTCATGATTTTTGGCTCTTTTCTTTTTAGAATGACGAGGGGATGGTAAAAGGATAAGATACTTTTTTTGATTTTCTCTCGTCTCTGCCATTACTCCCTTGATAGCTAGACTAGATGGAAAACACAACGCCAAAAAAAGAAGAAGATACCTGGTATTTTCATTTGATTAAACCCTCAATTGACGCCATATTGATGTGCTGCTGAATCCCCAACCATCTATACCTTGCCCCCCTCCTCTCATTACCGTAATACCTTGTCAACCACGGCTTCCAGCGTCTCCTTGGCCGAGTTCTCACTGCTGGACGTCCACGTCCAGGACTGCCCATCCGTTGACACTGTGAGCCGCAGCGCAGCCGCGCCGCCATCCTCGCTCTCCGCCGCTGCTGTATCCCTCTCAACCACAAACTCGAGCTGCGGCCTGTCGTGATCCCGCGCGTGGCGTATACGCGTGCCAAGCGCGCCCAGCACCCACGCCTGCCCCTTGTCCTCCTCCTCCTCCTGTTCCTCCGAGTCGCCAGCAGCAGCAGCAGCAGCAGCAGCAGCAGCAGTCGCCGCCCTGCGCCTACGCAGGTAATGCGCGGCGAGGGCCCGCGCGGCGACAACGCACAGGTAGTCGGCCAGGGCGGCAAGGTCCGGGTAGCCATCGGGATATGGCGCGCAGAGGGCGTGGACGGCGGCGCCGGCGGGCGCCAGCACGTGGTAGTATGTGGCGGTGACGGGCACGAGGTACGTGCGGCCGCGGACGGTAAAGGACACGTCGTCGTCGTCGCCGCCGGGGAGCAGCGCGACGTCGAGGGCAAAGTCGGTCGGCTGCAGCATGTGCCGGACGAGACTGACGGCGGCGGACGGCTGGTTGGGCCCGGTAGCGGCAAAATCGGCCACTGTCGGCTGCGGCGTGCAGAGGGTAAATGAAGAGTCGGTGACGCCGGCGCGGCGGAGCGTCTGTACGAGCCCGCCGACGAGACGCGTGGCCGAGGCGGCGCTGCGGGCGTACAGGAGCCGCGCGATGATGGGGCGGAGAAGCGTGTGGACGTGCTGGCCGCGCGTGCGCGGGACGTGCGGCGGCAGCGGCCGGATGCGCAGCAGCTCGTTGCAGCGGTGGGCGTAGGTGAGGAGGATGTGAAGCGCGAGGGAAATGGCCTCGGCGGTGGTATTTTCCGGCAGCTTCTCGTCGCCGTCGTCGACGGGCTGCTGGGGCTGCGCGGCCGAGGAGAAGGAGGAGGAGGAGGAGGACGCGGGAAGCAGCTCGACAATGATGCGGGCGTCGGCGTCGACGGCGCACACGAGCCGCTTCTCGTCGTCGGGGTGCACGTCGTACGCGGCGAGCGACCGCGCCTCGCGGGTGAGCTCGTGCCAGAGCTCCTGCGCAAAAATGGTGTTGCGGGCGCCGAGCACACGGGCCTGCAAACCACCCGCTTCGTCGTCGTTGTCGTCGTCGTGTAGCTCCTGCGACGCGGCGCGCCCAACGACCTTCCCGCCGCGCTCATACGTGACGACCAGGCGCTCCGGGGTGCCGCCGAGCCGGCCCATGTCAAGCCAGGCGACGCCGTCGTCGCCGCGACGGATAGGCGCGAGGCCATTACGCTGAAACTCTGGCGCGGCCTCGGAGAAGCCGAAGCGCACGCCGAGACCTGTTGGGGCGTGCGCGTCGCTGCCACCACCACCACCACCACCTGGCACGCGGCAGACGGACCAGCCAGCCTGCCGCACGCCCATGACGCCCTCCCAGTAGCGGCCCTCGGCTGCCATTTCGGCGCCGAGAAACGCGGCGGCGTCCTCGGCGGCGTCGCGCGTGCGGGAAATCTCCATGAGCGTCCAGCCCACGGCCACGGCCTCGCAGTCGCGCGTCTTGGCCGGCGTCGTGTTGGCGTCGTCGAGACGGTCCGCGCCCATGGTGCCGATGCCGACGAGCTCGCGGAGCTGCTGGCTCAGCGTGAGGTTGGCCTGCGTCGGGTTGTGCTTTGATAGGAGGAGCGAGAGCGAGTCGAGCGTGAGCATGGCCGTGTTGCTTGCGATGCTAGGCGGGGGGAGGGGGGGTATATTAGTTTTCGACGCTTCCAGAAATTTTGGACAAGGGGTGAGATTGATTCAGCGCACTCTATGTTCTTGAGAACTTCCATACGCGCAGTCATTGGGTCCTTTGCGGCAGTATCCTCTTCGTCGTCTTCCTCATCCTCGGCGTTCGACATGTCGACATCGTCGCCCTGCGCGGCGTCCTCCTCTTCGCCGTCGCCGGTGGTGGTGGTGGTCCCGTCGCGGCGCGCGTCGAGCTCCTCCTCCAAGCTCGTCTCCGTGACGGAGCGAAATCCACCCGGCAGCGCATTGACGCGCGAGATAAAGTCGGCGAGGCTCTTGGGGCTCTTGTCGGCGACGGGAAAGGGCCGCATGGACAGCGGAGGGCCGTCGCCCGTGGCCATGGCTTCTCTGCGCGCGGCGCGTCGCGCGGGGCTGTTGCTCTGGTCGGTGAGAGGGATTCTGCGATGCTGCGCGAATACAAGGGGAGCTTGAAAGCGGTGAGCGATGGTGAGGGTTGTCGCGTGGTTGGAGATGAGCTTGGTCGGAGGAAGCAAAGCCCCGCGAATGCTTGGTGGAAGCTTTGTTGCGCGCGCTGCATTGGGACCACTTTTCCGTGGTTTCTGAGGTCCATCTCGAGTATCTGACACGACATGGCAACGCTCAAGGGTAAAAGAAAATGACGGAATAAAAAATTTATATATTCAGATATTCTATTTGTAAATTCTGCGTATGCACAAACAATGTCTCGAAGATGTCATTAAAACAGCCACCTATAGCCAACTCTGACTTCAACTGCCCCAAGTTTCAGTCTAGTACACTCGAGAATTCCTTTGGAGTACCGATTTTCCCTCTATAAGAAACACATTAAATTCGGTATTCTCACCAGAACTTGAACTATCTGCACACGTACATCCGGGGTGATGAGCCAGCATAAATCCAGAACAGGGGTTTCTCATCATTGATCAGAAGAGAAGGGGGCACTATCAATGTTGTAAGCTCCAACATCATCGACCAGGACAACGGCACAAGCATGCAACAATTTCTTTCAGAGAAAACGGACGCTGGTTGACAGCCGGCCGCAATCGGCGCCGTCATGTATCAAAACTCGGCGAACAAAGTCCGTCCATCACTAGCTGCCGATCGGGACAAAGCGGTCCGGACATGCGGCAGAGACCTGGTATCCGAAGCCGAGCCACTGGGATCCCGATGCTACCGTGACAGTCTGTATATGCCTCGTTTCATACCCAAGCGTGTTGTTGCCTCTGGCTTAGCTGGCTGGCGCTGCGGACATTTTTTTTTGCCAAAGAAAACCCAGGCTCAGTCGCCGCGGACAGCGACTTTCCCTCCGTCGCGGCGGTGCGCGAAATGCCGTGACGCTGTGACGCTTGTACGAAGGGGTCGCAATAAGCTGCTCATCTTTAAAGTATCGTTTAACCTTGTCGGGCCTGGTCCGCATGTAAGCACGTTGCTCGGTGCGCTAGCAGGATCTGGCAAGTATGGATACGCTTCTGTATGATTTATGATGGTGGCGGTGATAGCCCCACGAGTCTTGGCCATTGTGAGAGAATTGGGTGAAAGGTGATGGAGCAACCCAAATAGGCATGGATCTACTGGGACAGCAACTGCGGCAAAGACGGTTCTCCTCGGAGGATTTCTATTTAGCTATCAAAGGCTTCCATCACGCTCACTGGCAGTAGCCGCATCAAGTAAGGCTCTATGGCGTGTAGGTATACACACAAGACCGGGAAACGATACCTTGGGCTCAAGTTGTGCGTGCCGGAATACAAGTACAATAAAGCGCCAGTTCGTAACCAGCCGTGTAGAAAAAGACAAATGGCGATAATGGTACTTACCACGGCAGATAGCCCAGGTCGGCCAGTCTCCCGTGGTAGGCCAAGTATAGGGCGCGACAGAAGACGATAACAGGGGCAAATGGCACCAAAAAGCCGATGCTGATGAAATAAGTAGGGGCTGAATAGTAGAAAGATGCGCGCCCAGAAGCGGCAGGCAATGTAACTGCAAATCGCCATCGCGGATAAGAGATGGAGCGATTCGGGAAACAGACTTGCCCAAGATTTTTCTTCAACTCTTCAACCAAAGAGCGTATCAAGTTTTCTGCTTCAAAACATCGGCTTTGTTCGCTCTAGAAACCGAAAGTCGCTCACAAGCAAACTGGGGAAGTCGCTCACAAGCAAACTGGAGAAAAGAAATATAAAAGGGGCCATCATCTGCATCCATGCAGCTTCTCTGCATCATTGTAACAAATTTCTTTAGCCGATTACCTAGGGAATACAAGCTACTTACTGCAAATGCACACAGTCGACAAAGTAGGCGTTGAAATTCGGTATCATGTATGGAGAGACTTAAGTAGATCAACTAGTAGGAAATAATTAAGGGAATATTGGAACTCGACTTTGGGTCCTCGGCCCGCACGATCCGGTCTACTAGCGTCCGTATCGTAGATCTAATCAAAATACCCATGCTCTCAACTGTAGATTGTATCCTGGCGAATGGGTCTCGCATCGAAGATGCCGCTCTGGCAAACTGGCTCCTGTGTCGTGGGACCGCTAGCCTGCGGTTTGCTCGGTAATTGTCCGAGTGGCCACACTTGCACGCTAGTCATTGCGTCTGTATGTATTTCATGAGCATTGTAACTGGCAAAAAGAGGGCGTCAACGGTGGGACGCGTAGTCTGCTTCCAAGGATTGGCATCGATTCCGTTAGAAGCAGCAATTGCTCATCTCAAGCATGCAATGGCAGGGGTCTTGGCGTAGAGTCACGTGTGCGCGAGTCCGCTGGCATGATCAATTCTTCTGATTGATGCAATAGAATTACGTCATCTAAGACAGTGAGGTCTATTCTGCTGACGCCAGCAAACGAAAATCCACCCCAACGCCTGGAACCGTCTTATCCACCATGACCTCTCACGATATACCCCGGCAAGAGCCCGACAAGGCTGCGCCCAAGCAAGAAGCTAGACGATACTTGATCAGACTCCGGAGAAAAGACAAAAACTTCCATCACGTCCACGCGACTGATGCGCTCATTCATGCTCTCTCAATAAAGGAAAACCTCGAGCCCCAAAACATAATTCATATCGGCACATCCTTGACAGAAGACCGTGTCCATATCGTCGTTGACTACAACAACCCATGCCATGAGGCGGTTCAGGTACATGCGTTCAAAGGCAGGAAGCTGAAAAAGATTAAGTTTCCACCCGGTCTAGACAACTACTTGCACGAACGGGTCACAAATTGGACATCACATCGGAGTCGGGGCATGACATTTCCAATCATAGATGAGGTAAGTTCGGGTCAAAACTCAAAACTCTTATTTAGACGTTTCTAACGATGGTCACGGCAGATATTTCCTGCCGGATCGACCGATCCTCGCGCGCCTCACAACCTAATCCGTACAACTGGCAATGCAGTTTGTCCAATTCCTGCTCCCGTCCAGAATGAGGAGAATTGACCGAGCAGGTGCTTAGACGTGGCATCTCCGCCATCCGCCTCAAGCGAATTGACAGGACCGAGCCTTGAGTCGAGGGCCAGCCGCCTATCTCTAGAGGTAAAGACGCAAACTAGAGGGAGGTACCTTCATGTCGCACGGCTCTGCTCTCCGCACACTGAACAGCGGTTGGGAGCCAGTCGCTCTCCATGGATAGCCAGCTGCAGAACAGTTGTGCGGCGCGCCTGGCTACGTGCTATCAAAGGGAGCACAGGAGCAACGTGCTGGAACGGGGGATACGGGCAATCGCAGCAATGAAAATAAGATTGTTCTGTCTCCCGATGGGATCTCAGAACCTAGATCTAAGGTGCTGTAGAAGCGAAGACCGGCGTGGTGTCTAAAAGCACCGGTGAGTCGCTAGTTCAGCCCTGATCCCACATGACGGTGGACTGCCGCACTTTGCTCCTACCGCGGCCCTCCCAACTCATCGTCTCTACGTATACTTCAAGGCCGCAGCCCTCCTCTCTACTAGTAAACAGGGCCTCAGGGCATATGCTTCAGGCGCCTCTCTGCTAGTTAGTAGATCGGCTCCCCACGTCAGGTGCTTCTCCAAGCTTTACTTGGGCTTTTAATACCCGCTTACAAAGACTATTATGACGTCGCCAATGCTACGCTTGACGAGAGAAGCTCCCGTATCGATGGGCTGGGGGCTGAGTTTCCTGGAAAGTTTTCAAGCACATGCCATCGGGCCTTTTCTTACGACGATGCCATCAGACGATCACTCGTTCATCCGCCCCTCTCAGGCTCCCCCTTGCAAGCGGCGTTTCTTGGCCCCTTTCCAGGCAGGAAGCTTGCTGGATCAGGCCGCCTCGTCCGGGTGCTCGATCGCAAAGTCCGCCAGTGCGGACCACTCTCGGCTAAACAAACCCTGCGCACCCAATCACAGTTGTCGGAATTGTAGTCCTTCAACGGTTCGGACAGGTTGGCTGTCCGAACGTTGACTGTTGCGGGCGCCGTCCCCCGCCTTGCCCCGTGTAAGCCTCGGAGCGCGAATGTCCGCGAGGGGGCATGTGCCCACCATTATGCACCGGCACCTGCAAACATTCAGGCAGCCTCACTGAAGGCGGCAAGATCTTTTGACATGGGACGAGTCATCTTGGCACTATTTTGGCTCAGCCGACAGTCCGATTCGTGCTGTCGGACACGCTTGTCAGCTCTAGTGCATGTCACACGGGTTCGTCGGGGAGCGATCGGGGAACCTAGAATTTGGTCAATCGAACGCAGTGTGAGATATATCATAGGCTATAGTGGTTTTACTTATAAATGGTTCATGTGTCTCTTAATTTGACGAAGAAGTTATCTAGAATATCGTATCACTTTCCATCATGGAGAACCAGACTCTGCTCTTTACAACTGCGGCGGGCACTTTTGCCAAGCAGAATGCCGCTGCAAGCACAACCCTAGCACTGCTTTTTGCCTTTGTACTCGTCAGTTTCACCTCGAGCTTCTGGCATTGGAAGATATTTACTGATAGCCCCCCAAGGCTGCCCTTTCGAGGCTGCGGAAGCCAATCTCACGGATTCCTGGCCCTTGGTATTCCCAGTGGACTGGCCTTGTTCTCAAGTATCACTGGGTCAGCGGTCAAAAAAGTACATACGTGCATGCTTTACACGGAAAATACGGTACGGGAATAAACCTGCAGCCACCCAACGTCAATCGCGCCCCGTGGCGCCGCAACTAACCAGTCATACAGGCCGCATCGTTCGCATAGGCCCGGACGAGGTCTCCGTCTGCGACATTGACGCAGTCAAGACCATATACTCGGTCAAGGAAACATTCCGCAAGACGCCATGGTACATGGAATTTGTTGCCGGTGTCGAAAACATTTTTAGCACAACCGACATTGGCTTCCATCGCCAGTCGCGCCGCTTGCTTGCCGCGCCCATGGCGGATTCTGCGATCCAAGAGCTGGCGCCGCGCGTCGGAGGCCACGTCGACTTTGCCATTCAGCAGATGAAGGCCGAAAGTCAGACGCGCAAGGCTGTGGATATATGGAAGTGGTGGCTCTTTATGACTACGGATATCATTGTCGAGTTTACCTTTGGCGAGTCGTTCCACATGCTCCAGCGCGGCGAGGTACAGCACACACTCTCTTCGTGACTGATTAGCCACGGCGACCTGAGTTGACAATAGTCTTGTGTACAGGAAAACGAATACAGCTACTTCTTGAAGAATTCCGGCATGTTTGGTATTTACCGATCAATATGGCCACTTGTTACCAGCCTCAAGTCCTGGCTGCCGTTGAAGAGCAACAAGATGGCGGCCAATGCCATTGTCACCATGTACAATGCTGCGGCAGACGGCATCGCCATCCACCAAAAGATGATTGAGGAAATTGGTGCCGACAACGTGAAAAGAACCTTCTTCACCACTCTCTTTGACGCGCAGGAAAAAGACACAGCAGTCTCACCCGCGAGGCTCATTGGTGACGGGCAGGCCTTTATCATTGCCGGCAGCGACACGACGGCCAACACCCTCACGTACGTGGTCTGGGTGGTGAGCAAGAACCCGTTCATGAGGGATGCCCTGGTCGCAGAGCTGCAGGCGCTGCCGTCCGATTACACCGACGCGGACCTGCGCCAATGCAGCCTCCTCAGCCGCATCATCAAGGAGACGCTCCGCGTGCACACCGTCGTGCCCGAGGGTATGCCGCGCGTAGTGCCCCCCGGCGGCGCCGAGCTGTGCGGCTTCCACCTCGACGCCGGCACGGTGGTCAGCGCCCAGCCGTACAGCATGCACCGGGACCCGGCCGTCTTTGAGCGGCCCGACGAGTTTGACCCGTCCCGCTGGGTCGAGCCCACCAAGGAAATGGGAGATTCCCTCATGTCCTTTGGGCGCGGTTCTCGAGGTGAGAGCTTTTTTTTTTTTCGTCCACTTCTTTGGGATATATACATGTGTGGGAAAGATTTTCGACTAATTTCTTTTTTTTTTCTTGTAATGGGCAGTTTGTATTGGCCAGCATCTTGCCCAGACGGAGCTTCGTATGGGCATTGCACGTTTCTTCCTCACGTTTCCGAATGCGCGCGCTTCAACGCGCGAGGGCATGTCTGACGACGACATGATTGAATCTTCGTACTTCATCATGTCGCCAAAGGGCCACCGCTGCCTCATTGAAGTTGGCCAAGTGAAGCACAGTTGAAAGCGATGACGAAGATGAACATGATGGTTGAGTTCCACTGTTTCCAACACAGACCTCGTAAATCTGATTTTGTTAAGCTGACGATGCCGCAATGCTGTATCGCAGCGTCTTGGATACCATGTTAATGCCATCAATGAGTGCATGCGCGCTTGCTTGCGGGGCCTTGACAGTTGATCTGTTTGTTCAATTTATTTGCCCCTTTCTCGGAGCTGAAAGCCTTGTAAAATATAACCCTTTTTTTTTCCACTTTAAAAAGAGAGTCCATCTTACAGTTCTGTGCCGAAACGCTCTCCGTGTAGTTCCCCTCTGCGGCGTCTTACCCGCGACAATGGTACTCGTTCATTCTCCGTGTCGCAGCTCATTCTCAGAATTGCAGTGAAACATTTACAGTGTTACCTGACACTATTTTCGTCCCGAACCCGTGGTTTTGGTAAAGAGGAGGCAGCACGGTTCTTGTCTTGCAGATGGCCGTCCTGCACCTAGACTCCAACGACTACGGGCCATCATCCTCTTTTCTCTACGATTGGACTACATCATGGCTCTACAAAGCTTGGGGCTAAGAGTGGACAGCGTGGTCTGCACGGTGCCGGCGCATATACCCGCGTAGATATTGTGTGCAACACTAATGTGTTGAATGAAACCATGCTTCAAGACAATAGCTCAGGTGACATACGTCGCTTCCGTCTAAGCCCCGTTCGCCTATGGCCTAACGAAGGCGCCCCTGTCATTAAAGAGGAGCCAATTGGCCTATAAAGATGCTTTAGTTCTGACCACTGTCATTCTGAGGCTGTCCGGTAATAAATGGTCTGTTCCTGTTTGCCCGCCCCGTAGCTGGACCCTCCCAGCCTGCTAAGCCTCGCTGCCGACGCCCAGTCGCCCGACTGCCGGTGTCCACACCAATGACGACATCTCCGGAGCCCTTCCGCATCGCCATGGCCCAAGCTTTAAATAGTAGAACTAGTAGATCTAGGATGAAAAGCAATCTCGACATTTGGCATCGCATAAAAATACACATCCACAAGCCAAGATGAAAGACGACATTTTGCCCCCATACGAGGCCCCGGCGCCCGCCGCGCCCCCGTACGAAGCCCAGTCTCACGACGACGACAACGCCACCGTCGAGCCGACCATCTTCATCCTCGCCGGTCAGGCCGTACACGCCGAGACGATCGACGGCCCACTCGCCTACGAGCTGTCCCGCGCCGTCGCCACGCTCACCAAGTCGACCGAAAAGGTTGAATTCGAGCGCCTCGACCAGATCCTCACAGCGGCGGCCCCAGCCGACGACGACTCCAATCCGCCGCCTCCAACCCGCCGTCTCCGACGCCGGCACCTTTACGACCTGCGACGCACGCCGAAGCAGCCTCGCCTCGGCCTCACCCGCTCACGCGCGCGCTCCGACGCGCCCGAGTACTACCTGCACAGCCAGTCATCGCGGCGGACGCTCGGCCACGTCGGGCTGGCCAAGGCCCGGTCCGGCGGCTGGGCCGCGGGTTTCCGCGCGGTGCCCGTGCACATGGCGACAAGCCAGGCGCGCTTCGCCGCCGACGACACGCCGCTGTTTGCGCTGCGCAGGGACAAGGGGGGCCGCTCGCGCTGGGTCGCGGCCGACGGCGAGGAGACGCTGGCGATTGAGGACGCTGCGGATCGGCAGCGCAGGCTTATCCTGACGAGGGCGCTGCCGCGCAAAGAGGTGGACGCGCTGGTGGCGCTGTGGTGCGCTAGCATATGGCAGGAAGCGGCCGTGAGAGCGGACGAAGAGCTCAGAGGGGTCAAGGACAGTAAGTATTTCTTATGGCACTGGGAAGTGATTAAGATGGTGTGGTTGCTAATGTGACATTAGGCGCGTTTTTCAGGACGATGGATACAGGACGGAAACTGTATTGGGGAAAGGACATATATTAAGGAATATTTCTGGCGTTACATCTCTTCGCAGTTTTCATTGACAATAGGATATCCAGTAGTTTCATTGCTATTTTTCGCGTTCCTTTGGGCAGACTTCTCATGTGCATTGCAAAAATGTTTTGTGAGGCGAAGACAAAAGTGAGGCTTGAAGCTTTTTGCTACTGCAAGTAAAAGGAAATCTCTTGAGAAGCATATGTGATTACAAAACGTTTCTAGATTCTTCCGTAGAGTTTCACAACTCATCAATGCCCAGCTCTACATGTTCTCGGTTTCGAGAGCGGCGTCTTGCCACACGGCTGCCCGTACTACTTACTGCGATGCACCGATTGTTACACGGAACACTTTAGCCCCTTATATAATGATGCGATGCGGTGTGTCTTGTTGACATGTCTTTCTTTCCCGTCCTTTTCTTCTTCGTATAGCAAACTTTCTTTCTATCAATATCGTTCCGGTCAACACATCCCACCATTGTCTTTCGCCGCGCCTCTACCAGCACGCTCAAAGACGGCTACTTCACTACCAAACCAATTCAAATTGCATCATTTGGAAGCGGCATCGCAAATTCACAAATTGAAAACACACAAAGCGAAAAAGACAACATGTGCTGGCAGCTCCCAAACTACTCCGAGTACCAGTGCGGACACCCCAGCACCACCACATTCTCCCTCAAGCGATGCCCTGCTGCCAAGGACCGCTGCGATTGGGCGCCTTGCAAAATCGTGCTGGACAGCGAAGATGGCCCCGCGGGCCCCCCTACGCTGATATGGAGCCCTTGCCAGACGTGCAAGGCGAGCGGCGACTGGCTAGAATTCATTGACGTGCAGGGCCGGCTCAGGTGGAGGAGGACTGTCGGCGCTATCAAGCCGCCGTCAAAGAAGAGGTAGACAATGTCTTGAAGACGTGCTTCACGTATGCCACTTTGTTCTACCGTTTGCTTTCTTTGTCCTCTTTGCATTGCTTCTTTGTAACTTGTTTCGAAAGCAGCCCTAGACGCGAATCAAAAGATGGCCCCAAGAGACAAAGAGCACACATGGCCAGAGTAACATGTCTATTTATCCGACATATACTTGCTCATCCAAGGCTTTGATAGAATCCCCAATCAACACTTTTAGCAGCTTTCCAAAATGTGCAATGCGTACAGAATCTACCACAACTACATCAAGTGCGGGCACTCGGTCCGCGCTCCCATCCACGTAGTCGGCCCGCCCTGCCCTGCCGCGCTGCACCTCCTACCCGGACAAAACTACTGCCCCGTCGCCGTCGCTGCCTGGGAGACGAGAGTAGAGACCGTCGACGAGCCCTGCCTGTCCTGCAAGCAGGGCCGCCTCTGGTTTCTGCTCATCGACAAGCACGGGCGGTACAAGTGGTCACCGTGCATCCCCAACGCGCAGCGCAACGGTGAGTACGCCAGATGTCCCGAGATCGAATCGGCAAGAAATAGTTGAGGCTTTGGCGTAAGTCACTCATTCACATTTGCCTCTTGTTTTCCTTTCTTCTTCTTCCCCACAGTGTATGATGTCCTGGGGCTGATCTGAGATTGTAGTGAAGCAACCGTGATGTACCCTTACTCAGAAGAGGAATGGAGGAGATTCGGCAAACTGTGCTCTCCAATTCAGACTGTGCCAGCTTAGAGTTATTGGCTCCAGCACGACGTACAACTCTAGGGCGCACAGTCGAAGGCGCAGGCGCGTGTAATTCGCACATGCTGTCCTTGTTACCGCCGACTTGCAACTGCCGATAATTTGCTTATTCCCTACAGAACAAATTTTTGATTGCATGGTTCTGCTTAAGCGCTGTTGATTGAGCTTGTCCGATGACATGAATTTGGACCAGGAACAGGGCGACTCGGTGGTACCAAGCACATTGACACCAAGACAGCCCATCTCAGCGGTTAACAGATCCTTGTTGGCCGCGGCGTACTGAGAGACCACCCTTCCTGGTAGACCCAAACTCGACGAATTGTGCGCTAGTTTCTGCGTCTGTATGCTGGACCGTTGTCTGTTGTACCGACGTACGCGCCGCGAGGCTCGTGTAACTGACTGTGCGCTGTTGGGCATCGCTCGAGTCCCCCTTGTCACACCCTCGATTAGTAGACGGAAGTCAAAATAACCCCCGTTAATTGAAAGGCCATCAGGTCTGCGGAATTCAGATTACAGCAAGTAATGGGTCCTCACTACATGTGAGACCTTCAGCAGTGACGCTGTTCTTTGTCACTAGCATCTTTCCGTCGAAGGTACTGACTATACCTGATAAAAGATCTCGAGTCCCCGCCAATGGCCGGTTGTAGAGGTAAAATGAAATTAATGTTTCTACAATCCATATGAACTGTCTGTATTCGGGAGAAAGGATCTGCACCAGAGACCACCGCGTGTATATACCAGAGCATTTTCAGGGCCATCCCGAGAAAGCCTTTATCCACAACACTACCATTCCAACAAATGTGCTGGTCCAAACCATTCAATGCCATTTCTCGGTGCGTGGACACAGCCGGCTGATGGAGACAATGGAACAATGCGCAGTGTGTCCCCGCGTGCAACACAGACCGGGGCGATCTCCATGTCACAGAACAATGCGGCGTGTACTACGGTGATCTGTGTTCCGATTGTCTAAAAGATGGAGCTCTGGGGAAAGATGAGCATGGCTATTTCGCTTGGTCGAGGCGACACGGGCTTCACAAGGTGGAGAAGATTCAGTAGCCGGCGGCACGGCGTAGGTACGTCTACCAAGCTTATCTTGTAAGTTAATACGATTCTTTCAGTCTCTATGGGAGTCTTACACGCCGGTCAATTCCCAATAGGCGCCCGTTCTACAGCTAGCTGGCATGGTCGTGATACCGAGAGCGCGCTCTTTCAGTATGCTGCCAGCGCGCGTCAAGGACAGTTGGCATCGTTGGTATGTGACCCAGCTGTGGGACGATGGAGTGGATTGATAGTCGACCAGGACATTGCAGAATGGCGTGCCTATCTACACCAATACTGCGTGTCGGGCAGTCAAGCGGGTGTCACCACAGCTTCGTGACACCGTCGGAGAGTGCCACCACGCATTTTGAAGAGCTACTACACTCATGATAACAATGCGTCTTAATCACTCCTGAATCACACGAATATATTGAGTCGGAAACATTCATCTGGGCGTCTCGCCTGAGAATGAAAATTGCAATGGTTACGGTTGGGGTATGGTACAAGAGTCAGCGAAATACTTAAACACGCACACGTCCAAGAGCATCGAAAGACTTGATCATCATCTACCGCGTCAAGTCTAGGACAACATGTGCCAAGTTTTGGTGGAAATTGACAAATTTGATTGCGGCCACGACCAGGCCATTTCTTCTGACATCCAACGAGGAAGCTGTCGACGGAGACCATGTTCCGCTTACGAGCCGGTATTCAGACTCGGGAATCCGCGTTTCCCATGCAATAGTTGCAGACAGGACGAAAACAACTTGGAGAGGTTCGATGGATGGGGGAACATGGGCCGGGGGCGGGTGCCCGGGTGCCCGCCGGGATCGACACGGCATGGAGAGGATGATGTACCAGATCACGCCGCCGAGCTCGTTCGGCAGATTCTCGAGATGCTGCCACGGGAAGCGAGCGAGATGCGGGCCGAGCATCGGATCCATGTCGAATTCAACGGACGCGCGATCGAGCTGGACCTTGCAGGTCCGGGCCCTCGGCTGTCGAGGAGCCTTGTTGGTGTGATCGCCGCGGCCATACAAAACCTATCCAATCTGGCGCCTTTTCTTCCCCCTTTAAACCTCTTCATGCCCCCGCCAGTGCGGCAACCTGCCGGCCGGGGCAGGCGCAGGGAACAGCCACATCGTCAACCGCAGTGGTCGGAGTCGGAGTTCAGCAGCACGCGTATCAGGGGAAATTTCAATGCCAGGGCAGAGTACCGCAGCCATCTAGATGACGACGACGGGCATTTTGACGGGGACAATGATTCGACGATATTTTGTGACCCATACGACATGGCTCTGGGTCGGCGGGTTAGGTTCTGATGAGTATGGGGTGAGAATGGAGGGCAGATTGGGTGTTTGATATTAAGCAGACAGACGAAGCAGCAGTTGGTTATACGAGTGAATAAATGGTTGTACTTGCTACGTCTTTCGGGACTTGTAGATACGTGGTTGCGAAGCCGTGTTAATTCCGTGTAAGATGTTAAGATGTGTCAAGGTGGCATAAGGCTGATGATGGTGGTGCACGATGACTCAAGTAATACGGATAGTGCAAAGATTAATGCACATCCTTTTGTGTGCATAGAGGGCCGAGATGAGTTCTGCACTGGGGAGCGGACACTGTGCTTTTGAGTGGCGCACAGTGTGAACAGCTGCCACTGCCGATTTTGCGGAGGTGGGCAACGTACGGTGGTGGGTCACCAAATGCCACTGTGCAGCTTGGTGCCCCTCGAGACACAAAAATATGTACAGTGCGAGGAAGCGAGCGGGCTGTCTGACAGGGCCCTTGGTTGCCCGGAGAGGTCCCGCCGTGCCCCTCATTGATTGTTGACATGATGATTTCGAGCGTAAAAACAAATGGTCAGAAGAAAGAGGTGGTTGAAGTTCTGTCCTACCAAGAAGGCAGAATGGTTTGCTTGGAGGCAAGTGAGCTAACTATAGATCGTAGATCTCGGGCATCAGGAACCAGCCGTGTAAAGTAAATGGGGAGAGAGTCGTGTGGTAGGTATTATTAGGTGGTTGTGCCAGGACAAGGCTTGCAGCATCCTGTGTTTTGTTTGGAGGGTCTCAGCGCAACGGGCCAACCAGCGAGCTTCCTTGCTTCTTACGGCCACTGCCTGAAAGCCTGTCGAAGCCTGTGGAATTACGTCGCCTTTGGCCTAAGGAGGTGCAGTAGATTCGCGCCTCATTTCGCCCTGGCTGCCTGGCTGCCAACAGCTTCCCGTCGAAATTAAGGAGATCACTAACAAAACAAGACTGCCGACTTGGACTTGCTTATTTTCACCACCAAACGCATCAGCCGCTTCATTTCCACAGACTCTCGCTTGTGCAGCTCTAGTCGTTTCCTCCGCGACGCCCCATCCCAGCGGTCTGGGGAGGCAAAGTGGTAGGCATTCACTCATCCGACTATTCATGGCTAGTTACTTAGGACAATTTCTCCATTTGCTTGTTTCCTCTGCCTGAATATTGACAAATTCAAAATATTGCATATGCTGACAACAGCATGACAAAAATCTATAGCAGTGCAGTCTGCTGCACACTGTAAAACCCCCCCTAAACACCCAACCCACAGCACGCGCCTGCGCCCTGCCAGTGAGTGCCTCAGCGCAACTGCCCTGCATCTCGCTACTGTGCAAAGTGGGAACGCGAGGTACTTGAGACGGCGGCGTTTTAGCCGTGATTTACCGCACGATTGCTCAGCTTGCCAGGTACCTCTCCTTGGCCGCCGACAATTCGCCTCTCCCCCCAGCTTCTGCTGCCACGCTCTCGCTTCTCCTGCTGCACCATCAACCCCCCAATTCCGCTTTGGGCCTCCCGTTGTCTTTTTTTCTCTACCTACTTTCTTCATTTCCTCCTCTTGATCTTTTTCCATCCCTTCCTTTCTCTCCTCGCCCGTCTGCTGAAATAGAGGATTTTCTTTTTAAACCGCCGCATGACGACTTTCTTCACATCTTGCAAACATGTCGAGCGCAGAAATCAATCAAGTGCTCGCCAACTCGCTGTCGCCTGGTATGTTGTGGTTCCCCCCCTCCATGTGCCAAACGCACACTTGAGAATCGCCATCACACCCAGCTTGCGTCTGCGCGTGCTTCAACCCGACAATTCTCTAACTAGCCTTTTTCCAACAGATGCGGCACTGCGAAGTGCGGCCGAGCAGCAGCTCACCCAAGCCGCCGAGAGCAACTTTGTATGTAACAATCCCCCAGCTACCCCTCAGCGCTTCTCTGCACGCCCGTCTCTGCCCAGTCACATGCTCACCGCTCTCGACAGCCTCTCTACCTCGCGACCCTCGTGCAGGAACTCGCCAACGAACAAGCCCAGGGCTCCATCCGAGCTGCCGCCGGTATCGCCCTCAAGAACGCCTTCACAACCAGGGATTTCGCCCGCCATCAGGAGCTACAGGCCAAGTGGCTCCAGCAGACCGACAATGACACCAAGAACCGCGTCAAGGAGTTGACTCTCCAGACCCTCGCATCTTCCAACGCACAGGCTGGCAACGCCGCTGCCCAGGTCATTTCTTCGATTGCCGCCATCGAGCTACCGCTAAACCAATGGGCCGAGCTCATGCCCGCCCTCGTCAAGAACATCAGCGAAGGTGCCGACCATCAAAAACAAGCCTCCCTCACCACCATCGGTTACATCTGCGAAAGCCAAGACCAAGACCTCCGCCTATCCCTCGGCCAGCACTCCAATGCCATTCTCACGGCCGTCGTACAGGGTGCCCGCAAGGAAGAGGCCAACCCTGAAGTCCGACTCGCTGCCATCACCGCCCTCAGCGACTCGCTCGAATTCGTCCACAACAACTTCAAGCATGAAGGCGAACGAAACTACATCATGCAGGTTGTCTGCGAGGCCACTCAGGCTTCCGACCCTCGTATTCAGCAGGGCGCCTTTGGCTGTCTTAACAGAATCATGGCCCTCTACTACGAGAACATGCGTTTCTACATGGAAAAGGCCCTCTTTGGCCTCACCATCCTCGGCATGAAGTCGGACGATGAAGACGTTGCCAAGTTAGCCGTCGAGTTCTGGAGCACTGTCTGTGAGGAGGAAATTTCCATCGAGGATGACAATGCTCAGGTCGAGACTTCCGACCAGGCTCGCCCATTCTACAACTTCGCTCGCGTTGCCGCCCCAGAGGTCATCCCTGTTCTCCTTCAGCTTTTGACAAAGCAAGACGAAGACGCCACCGACGACGAGTACAATCTGTCTAGAGCCTCGTACCAGTGTCTGCAACTCTACTCTCAGGCTGTTCGTGCTACCATCATTGCCCCTGTTTTGCAGTTTGTCGAGACCAACCTCCGTGCCGACGACTGGCATAACCGTGATGCTGCCGTCTCCGCCTTTGGTGCCATTATGGAGGGTCCCGACGAAAAGGTCCTCGACCCCATCGTCAAGCAGGCCCTCCCTATACTCATCACAATGATGGATGACCAGTCCCTCCAGGTCCGAGACTCCACCGCATATGCTCTGGGACGTGTTACCGAGGCTTGCTCAGAGGCTATTGATCCCCAGCAGCATTTGCCCACTCTCATCGAGTCTCTGTTCAAGGGTCTGCTCAGCAACGCCAAGATGGCTCCGTCTTGCTGCTGGGCTCTTATGAACTTGGCTGAGCGTTTCGCCGGCGACTTTGGTGTTTCTGCCAACCCCATCACTCCTCACTTCAACAACGCCGTCAGTTCGCTCCTTGACATCACTGCGCGCACCGATGCCGACACCTCTGTTCGCACTGCCGCTTACGAGGTGCTCAATGTTTTTGTCCAAAACTCTGCTACTGAGAGCATGCAATCCATTGCTTCGCTTTCTGACGTCATCATCAAGCGCCTTGAGGAAACAGTTCCCCTGCAGCAGCAGGTTGTCAGTGTCGAGGATAAAATTACTCTGGAGGAGATGCAAAATAGCCTTTGCACTGTTCTCCAGGCCATTGTGGGTCGTCTAGAGAAGGAAATCGCTCCTCAAGGAGATCGCATCATGCAGGTTCTTCTTCAGATCCTCAGCACCGTTGGGGGCAAGTCCAGCGTCCCCGAGGCCGTTTTCGCCGTCATTAGCGCTCTCTCCACTGCCATTGAGGAGGACTTCCTTAAATACATGGAGGCCTTTGCTCCCTTCCTCTACAACGCTCTTGGTAACCAAGAAGAGGCAAGTCTCTGCTCCATGGCTATCGGCCTGGTTAGCGACATCACCCGATCCTTGGGCGAGCAGAGCCAGCCTTTCTGCGACAACTTTATGAACTACCTCCTCAATAACTTGAGAGTACGTAATCATCCATCCTCGCTTGACCACACTATCCTAACCAGACTGCAGAGCCAAACTCTCGGCAATCAGTTCAAGCCCGCCATTCTCCAGTGCTTTGGTGATATCGCTTCTGCCATCACCGGCCACTTTGAGACGTACCTCTCTGTGGTTGCTCAGGTCCTCGAGCAGGCCGCCACCGTTACGGCTACTCCCGACGGTCCCTACGAGATGTTTGACTACGTCATCTCTCTCCGTGAGGGTATCACTGACGCCTGGGGCGGCATCATTGGTGCCATGAAGTCGAGCAACAAGAGTAAGTCGGGAGTCCGAACTCGTTCCAGCCGATATACTAACATCTTTTAGCGCAAGCCCTTCAGCAATACGTGCCCGCCATCTTCCAGCTTCTTGGTGTGATTGCTAGCGACTCTACCAAGAGCGAAGGTCTGCTGCGCTCTTGCATGGGCGTTATTGGGTATGTTTTTTTTGTGTCTTGGCACCATGATGATGAGACTGACATGGACAGTGATCTTGCGGACGCCTACCCCAACGGCGAGCTGGTAGACGCTTTTCGCCAAAGCTGGCTCACCGGCATGATCAAGGAGACCAAGACCAACCGCGACTTTTCTCCCCGCACCGTCGAGACTGCTCGCTGGGCTCGTGAACAAGTCAAGCGCCAGCTTGCTGGTGGTCAGAACGCCATGACCTCCTAATTTGCTACCACAATCGCTCTCTGTGCCCGACATCAGGGCCGACTCCTTCTCCCTTCCCCATTCACATCACTGCATAGCCCACGATCGCCACGCCTTTCACGTGTATATAGACCCCGTTGACACAACATTTACCTTGAAGCAATACCCCTTGTTCACGACGCATCACCAATACCTCATCACCTATCACGTCATTAGAATCTCTATTCTTTTTCCCAATATAACACAAATTTCCCCCTTGTCAAATCCCCCCCTTTTTTATTATCATTTATCTGTGTTTTCAGTGCAACAGTCTGCATTTTCGACGGAATAGAGATGGTTCATGTATGTCTGCCCCCAGTTTCTCTGTGACTGGGCAGCCAATTTCAAAAGTCATGTAGAGAAGGTTATCAAAAAGAGTTTTTTACGGGAGTACTGGCGGCTGGACAATTTCCGTATCTTATTTTTTGGTCTCCTTTTTTTTAATGTTGATGGATAAACTCACAAGAGCTCCATTATGTGTTTTTGTCTTCTTTTCACTCTATAGTCTTTTATGCCAAACCCCCTTATTATTGTTTGTTTGATCTGTCGTTGTTGCTAATGGTAGAAGCAATTAACAAACAAGCTTTTAGTCAAGCAGAGTCAGAGGACCAAGTACACTCTGCATTGTTCACTTCTCAATGAAACTGGTGAATGGGGCGAGTAGCGCAAAAACCCAGGCGGGAAGGAAACAACAGCAGACTATCAGACCTAAAGAATCAAGTGAATCTCAGTAATCACCATTGATTACCGGCTCGTAATCTGAAGCGTACGTCAAAGACGCGGTAATTTGTCTTGTGAAAGCAGTCATCGGATGTCCGTAGCTGTGCGCAGCCAGCCATAGACGAAGTTCTGACTTTCACTAGCATTGCAGTGTGACTTTCACTAGCATGGCAGTGTGACTTTCACTAGCATGGCAGTGTGACTTTCACTAGCATGGCAGTGTGACTTTCACTAGCATGGCAGTGTGACTTTCACTAGCATGGCAGTGTGACTTTCACTAGCATGGCAGTGTGACTTTCAGGAAACGCGCGACTTTCAGGAAAAGTGTTTATAAGGAGAATAATTCGACTTCATTATTATACGACTTCCTATACTGAAAAATTGAGCAAACACATGTTCATATACGCTGTGACTGAAACCAAGGCTGTGTAAATGTCAAGAAATGAAACCAGCGCCCCCTACTCCTAGCAAATGTGATATTACGCTCTAAGCGAAAGAAAAAGAACAAGAAACAAAGAGAATTGAAACAATACGAGACCTGTGGCAAAAGCCTACATTGTGTGATAAGGCATCTTCCTTACCAACAATGACCCTTTCCAAGGGTTGGCTCGTCTCGGGCCTAGGTAGTCGTATCCATCAATTGATCGTATACGCCGGGCGTGTACGTGTAAATGTTGGTCGGCTGCCATTGATCAAATGGCAAGCTGGTGTGCGGATCGTGTTCGCCGTCAAATTGAAAGAGCAGCTCATTCTCGAACCCATCCAACAGCGGCGGCTGATGCGACGAGAGGCCGGGGATCACCTGACCTAGCATAAGGTTGTTCGTCATGTACCCCTGCTGCTGTTGCTGGGGTGGCAAGTTGGCAAAGCCTGGAATCAGCATGGTGACCGCATCGGACTGCTGCTGCTGCTGCTGCTGCTGCTGCTGCTGCTGCTGCCGGCGACCAAGGTGGGCGGGGACAGGAGACGGTGCTGCAACGCCGGCGAGCGGCCAGCGCGGAGCCATGTCCGCAGTATTCGATAGCTGGTGATTGGGTTGCGCGGTGTTGCTGTCGGCTGGATTGGCCACGGTTCGTAGGATGGAGACTTGACTATGATGATGCGGACCGCCGAATTGAAGCGGAGCAGGGTGCGCGTCTGGCCGTGATTGCAGTGATTGGCTCGTTTGATACTGGCTGAGGTAGGAGCGGTTGTGCGGCGGTTGGAATTGTTGTATAGGGGACGAATGTGGTTGGTTCATCTGATTTGCGTAGTGAAGGTTGGCTTGGGGCTGTCCGTGAGTGCTTGAACCCAGAGGGCTTTGGATAGGGTCATGGCGAGTCGCACCCATCAGGTTAGACGTTGCAGAACCCGGCTGCGTGCCAGGTACAGGCAGTGCTCTATCTGGCATGGCCGCAACTGCAGCCACTGATTCGGCGGATTTCGAGATGGGTGGCGGCAGGGGATGGATGGCTCGCGGGATGGGGTCCTTGCCATCATCCATGCTGCCCTCAGTTGTAAGTAGTGTCAACTTAGGGTCGCGGGAGAACTTTTCCAGAGATTCTGCCCAGCGAGATGCCAATGGCCAGACTTCTTTGCTTTCGTTGAGAATGTTAATCGTTCTTTTGAGCATATCGGGCCCTTTTTGAGCTATAGAGGCATCGGGGCAGATGTCTGGGTATTTGCACAGGTAGGTCGAAAAAAGGCCGCAGCTGTAGACGCAGAAAGAGGCGATTTGGGCACCAACACTTTCGTCCGGGGTTCGATCCGTGAATTGGGCCTCGATTTGTTCGTAGAGCCACCGAACGTTTCGAAACAAGTCTAGAGACAGATTTGAGAAAAACGGCGTTTGTTTGCTCTGTATCAATTCGGCAAGATAGGGCCGACGAAGCACAATGTTGCACAGCCTCGTCATCATGGTGACGCAGAGGTAAGCCAAGTCTTCACCCACGTTCTTGTATTGTCGTAGCAGCTCGTGACTGAATAAATGGTTAGGTGGTAGCGACTCTTCCCAATCTTTCAAAGTTGTCGCCATTTTCGCAAATTCACTGTTGGAATCCCACGGATTCGAACTACGAGTTTCATGCACGGTGCTTCGACCGACAGTCCTCCAAAGGTTATGTATTTGCATGAGAGTGGCAAAGAGGGATCGATTTCTGTCAGAGATGAGGGCGGGATTATCTTTGGCGGGCTGAGTCCCGGCCAATGCGGCGCGCGAGGTTGGCTGAACACCATTTGCAAAGTCATCCTCGTCACAAGGAAGAAAAGTGGTGATGTCGGCAGCAGATAAGGCTACTGGCGAGACTGGGCCGGAGTGCAGATTGTCCTGGCTGTGGAGCATCCAGATCGTGCGACGGGCTGACTCGGCCACCATAATTGCTTCTCGGGTCGGATTGTTGAGCTTATATGTCTCTTCTCGATGCAGCATCATGAGTGTAGCCATGCGAATGGCAACGCCCATGTTCATCTGTGTCGTATCAGCGTCGAGCGTCAAACGAGGAGGCGTTGGAGTTTCTAACATAGCTATTATTTCTCAAACCGCTCCCATGCTGGGCAATGCTGAGCAGGTAAAAGGCCTGGCACAGTTCCAGCGAAGGCTCGGCATATACCTGTGCAAGGGCTATCCTAGAGGCACGCTCCATGAAGAATTCGGCAGCCTTGACGCCGGTGCCGTATCTGGCGCATAACGCCGGGGTCATTCGGGCGGAGACGCTCAGGATGCTCAGCAAGAGGAACAAGTTACATGAGTGAGGGCTCATGCGCAGCTTTTCAGGGTATTGCCTCTTGGGGAGAAAGCCAAGCTGAAAATAGTAACGGGTGAAGCGATTGACACCATCGACGAGCTCATCCAGGGGAGGCAAGCCGTCCCACGAGTCGGCGGGCGGCTCTTCTGGACGCTTTGCTTTTACAGCGGCCCCCTTGGGCCTTTCAGCTCTCGTACGAGGGTGCCGATAGTCCCGGTCAAGGTCAGGTTGGCCACGAGATGGAAACTCGCTGTGGTAGGTGGGGTTATATCAGCATGTGCTATTTTTCTTCTCCATGGTATACGTCAATGCGTCTTACCACTCGGTTGCGGCTTCTGGGCCACTTTCTCGGCATGATTTACAGGGAGGTTTTCCCTTGTCATGAATGCATTTCCTCCTCAGGCGACGGCAACTGGGTGCACGGACAAGGCGGTTAGCAGGCGACACAAGGTCGTAATGGTCTCGGCAGTGGATTTTAGTAGCTGGACTTACGCGCGACAAGCGATGGCGGCTCTTCGTTTGATGGCAGTCTTTGAGGCCGCAGCGGACACAGCGGGCAGCTGAGTGGACGTCGATGGACTGGCAGAAACATGGGCAGTTGGTGATGTGGACGCAACGGATGAGGCGGCGGTCGAACCCAACGCAGAGCCAGCATATGAGGAGGCATTGGCGCCGGGATCCATCACGATGGGCGACTGGGACGCCTTGACGACGTTTCGAGGCCCGCAGATGGTTCCCTTCACCCTCCGAATTCAAGCGTGTTAATAATGATGATGGATATTGCCGGAGGATTCACCAGCAAGGCTAACTGTGGTTCCTTGGTGTTGTTTGTTGGTGGTTGGGAGGGGCGCGGAGATTTGCCTGCCGGAGCCTGGCGGCGGTATTGCCGAGCAGAGCTGCTGGGGAAATGGGCAAGGGCCAACTTTAGCTGCCTTGCTGCCCCTCTAATTACGAAAGGGCTCGTCAGGTTAGGCAGGGCCCTTGGGGGCTGTTCTGGCGGCAGGCAACGGCCGCTTCAGCTGGATCGCACAGATGGTGTGGCGGCTTAGAGGAAGATCTACCCGATGGCGCCGGTTGGGACCGACGAGGAAAAAAAGAAAATGTGCGACAAGACGTTTTATTCACAGCCAGCGAACGGTTTCAATTTTGAAAATAACCTCTCGATAAGAATTGCAACCCTGCCCCATGGTCCGGCGACCGGGAACCACTGCCAGGGCTCTCGCAAGGTGAAAATGTCACGTGAGCTGCACGTATGTGACGAACGGACGAGCGAGAACCGGCTGCTGCTGTTTGCTGATTCACCATTCCCGATCTCCGCCGACCTACCAAGTTAATCACTACCACTCGCATCCACTGCCCAGGTACCCCCGGGAGCACCACTTGTTTCACATGTCAATCTTCCTTGCAAAATCTGTCTATCAAATTGTCTGTGTCGATCAATATCGCCAAGCACGAGTCAGCTCCTTGCACAGATGTAACGTCTGACACAACGGCCACGGACGGGACCGACTGTCGGCCGCTCGCGATACCCTGCACCAGAGCAACAATTGAACCTCAAACGCACGAGACCTTGACTGAGCGGCAAGAACGTAAACAGACTATCATACCTTACAAAATGTCGCCAATAACCACTGAATTGGACATCTGAAACCACCTGCTCTCGTCGGCATTGAAGACGAAAAGACTAACAACGCCGCGGCATATGCCGCTCTGCTCGCGAGTATCTCTGCCCTCCTTGCGTTCGTCAAAAGGCCAACGCTGACTGCAAAGATAACTATAAATACGGCACTGGCGCATGGTTGCGCATTCTCCACGTTTCAAATCGCGACGATCCTCTTCATGAAGCCTTTGCTCAGCAAGACCCGAAGAATCGTTCGAATCTTCTTCCCTCCAGAGCAGGTCCATCCACAACGTTATACATCGGACTCTGAGCGGCTTTGAGCGCCCGCTCTTCGGCGCTTCGAGCGAGTCAACTTTATTCTGTTTTGCCAATGCCTCTTCAAGGCTTCTTACCATTCGTCCTACCTCCAGATACCGTGGCGGATCTCACGACAGTATTTCACCGCCTCTCGAATTTCTTCGTCTACTTTCATCCGACCATGCTAAAAAAGGTCTGCGTGTTTGGCATTTTCTTCAAAAGCTTTTCAGACGAGTATGGAACGGAGGGTCTCGTTGTCTGACCTCAGTGCCGCCTGCTCATCTTCTTTGTCTAGCTTCGACCCTCATATACGCGAGCCGGCCCTCCAGATGCAGCGGATCCAAGCACTAAGCCGGTCGAGTTTGCGAAAGAAAAAGGTCTAGAGGTCCTGCATCGCGCAACTTGCGAGCCAGATACCGAAAGCCTGCCCTCCCCGTGCCATGCTCGGCGTCCATTCGCTCTGGCTGTGCCTCGTGTGTTCTTACTATGTGAATGATTATTTGCTTCAGCGTTACAACTGATTGCGGCCTCTTCCAATAGCCAATCCATGCGATGGTGTAATGTGAAAGACTTTTTCTCCGGAACGCGGAATCACATTCGCGGGCAGCTCCTATGTCAACCAATGGAAGCCTCAAGGCTATCGAAGCCCATCAGTCCACCAGTCGCTCTGCTGCCTGCTCAACCTCCTGGATATCGGCTCTGTACAAGGCGCATTTCAGCTCGTTGCTGCCCAACCACACACTTCTATCACGCCTGACCGCTCATCAGCCGCAGCGGTTTAATGCAATATTCCGCCACATTTCAAGCCTCTTTGTTGATACAATAGTACACAGCCACTCACTCTCATGCCGTTTTCGGATCCTCATTTCAGGCATAAACATATTTGCCTTGGACCCCCTTTTTTTTCGATATTCTCAGCAATGTGATCTCGATACCATGTATGGCCGGCTCAACCAACCACAATAGCACTCGCATGATTGGCAGTCGGCGTCCGGCTAGGGTCACTGCCGACAGGCTGGAGGTACGATGCAACCAATTCGAGCCCTGCTCACACGACATACAAGGCAATTGCCGAGTCCAACTGCCATTGATACAACACCCATTGTCCACGTGGGAGACCCGAGCAATACGTCATCTCACGTAGCAACGCCAGTGTGGGAGAGACGGGCACTTACTCGACAGTGGACGAGAGGAAATGATCTAAGATTCGGGACTTGCCCCGTACAGAAATGCATCTACCCAGTCACACGCGCTTTAGGATGATTCGCGGTTTCGCTGGCCAACTATCCTTCTCATCGTTTCTCATCGTACTGGTTCAAGAGATGAAACTCCCTGGCATTGCAACGCAGAGCGCGATTCCAACATCAGATCTCCTGAGATTCGCGGACCGCTCGATAGGGTTACAGTCAGGGCACTCCCAGACTGACATAGTCTCATCTGGTAGTATTGATGGTAACTATCATTCTTGGCGGCAATGCTGCCGAAAGCATCGGCCGAGTTGTTGGTTATTCCAAGTTCAAGGCTGCAAATGGTACATTCTTCCAGAAACTTCACGTGCTACGCGAAAATATAGATGGCGTGATTCTGGGAATTCGGTTTCTTGACTAGACAACGACCCTCACACAGTACTCCGTAGTGCGTAACACTATCTGACGCAACGGAAAAACGCGTAGTGAGAAATGATCAAGTACCTCTTCAAAGTGAGCCTACTGGGTATGATCTCTGATGACTGAAATCGCGCAGAGAAACCGGAAACAGCTCCGGGTAGCGTCGTGGTCGGATTCTCAAAGACCCGCCGAACAAAGAAACGAGGCGCAGAAAGAGGCGCGCTGGGACAGGGCAGATCCAAGACCGCTACCGACTCCTGCACCTTCAGCCGACCCGAGCCTAGGAAGAGTATCCGTCTCAATACTTCCACTAGCAAGTCTTGGATTGGCAGCTTGAAAGAGGAACCTGGCACTTGACAAGATGAGTGCATGGACGGCGAGACTAGCTATATCCAGGAGAACAGTTGTATTTTGTATATAAGCAGTTTCATTATCGTGATGTGCCATAGGAGTCATGAAAATGCGTCTAAACCAGGTTTCCATTCCCTTGCTTTTACCGCGAATACTCGCATGTTCTCCTCATAAATCTATGTCGATGTCATGACGCTCTTCAGTCTGTGGAATCTTAATCAGTAATTGCATAAAAAGTCTCGGTACCACAAGAACATACCTTCCGATGCCCTCTGTCACCATGTCTGGGTCTTGTGTATACACCAGCCTGAACCAGCCCGGCTTCTTTGCGTGCTCCTCCGTAGGGTGCACGAACACGCCGGCCGCCAGCGCCTTTTTCGCCAGCGCAAACTCGGCATTCTCCTCGCCGTCTAGCTCCGCCGGCAAATGTGCCCCCAAGTCAATCCACACAAATAAGCCCGCGTTGGAGCCCCCGAGGAACGGAATACCCGCGTTGCGCAGCTCCGCGGTGACGTGCGCGTGCGCCTGCTTGATGCGGCCGCGCATCGCGTCAATGTAGGCGCGGCACCAGACACGGTCCTCAAGCATCATGCAGGCCATGCGAAGAATAGGCCCGGCCGGCTTATGGAAGCGCATGAGGCTGTCGAGGGCGTGCAGGACGGGCTGACTGCGGGAGACGAGGGCGCCGAGCTTCATGCCGCCCGAGGCAAAGTCCTTGGCGAAGCCGTACTCGACGTGGAGAAGGTCGGCGTCGAGGACACCCCGCGGGTCGATGGAGAGGAGCGAGGTAAAGGGCACGGCGGCGGGATCGTCGGAGGGGAAGACGGAGCAGGCGTAGACTTCGTCGCTGATGAGATGGATCTGGTGGCGCTGGCAGAGCTTCATGAGCTCAACGAGCGTGTCGCGGTGATAGCATTGACCTGAAGGAGTTAGAAAAGTCTCTTTTTGTAAGAATGAAATTGGGACGACCTTACCGAGAGGGTTGTTGGGGTTGACGATGAGGATGGCTCGCACCTTGACACCAGACGCCGCGGCGTCGGCGAGCGCCTCTTCGTACTTTTCAATTGCGCTCACCTGCAGACACGTCTCGGCGTCGGTGTCGGCGTACAGGACCCGAACCTGCTCGCGGTTGCCAAAATCGAGCTCGAAGCGTCCGTAGATGGGGCGGTTCAGCAAAATGGCGTCGCCAGGATCTGCCACGGCCCATGCCAGCATGTCGTGCAGCGCGCTGCACGAGCTGGTCGAGCGGACGTGCGCTGGCTCTATGGGGAGGCACGGTTGCAGGTACTCTGTGAGGTGCGCGGCCAGTGCCTTCGGGAAGCGTTCCGAGGCGCCATAGTTGAAGTCGTCGACCTCGAACGTGACCTAGGCCTCGGTGAGCGAAGGCGTCGCACACCGACTTCTTGCTTGCGACTTACATTGCGGTTGACGAAATCGCACACCTCTGGAACAACAAGTTTCTATGTCCAATTATAAGTACATGTTTCACTTTTTGGCAATAATTTCCTTCAACCAGGACTCTCACGCACATTCTCTGCCAAGGCAAAGGAAATCACACCGTCTGGGTTCGTGTCCTTGTCGTAGGTCTGTCTTGTGGCAAACTTCCAAGGAGCGCTCAGGAAATCGGCGGTGACCTGCGCCCGCGCAGAGGTTCGGGCAGCCATTTTGATGTCGATATGGAGTAACGCGTGACAAGATAGTGAATAGTTTGAGTTGTTCATTGCAAAATGGCTGACCGTGATTTTGCTCGTAGGTCAAAGGGCCCAACAGAAGTGGGGGAGCTGGGCAGTAAGGCTGCCAACAGAGCGCAACGACTGGACGACTCAGGCAGTCTTTGAGCGGATCTGAGGGATATATTGGACTGAAAGTATGCAATACAAGATGGCATTCTTCTGTCACATCTGCAGACGTTCTGCACGCGGCTGACGTTGTCATGTAGCTTGATGACCGGTGAGGCGATACCGAGACTATGCACCGTGATGTCCTGGCCTGACCCACCTCGACTATCTAATGAGATCCTTCTTCTATTATGGCTAAAAGCCAGTGGGTGTTGTGATATGCATACTATCATGCAGTCATTTCCGGTACCTGCGGGGTATATGCGGCTAGCTGGTGGCTGGATCTCTAATTGGCGGCAAGGCTCTGATATAGCTGGGGTTAGAGGCGAGGTCATTTCTCAGCGTGAAGAGCGATCGCTGAGTAGAATTTGACGAGCCAAGAAACCATTGATGCCAAACGGGCAGCCGCATCTTAGCAGAGGCACTGTTAATTCTATCGAAGGGTACGTTTCGTCTTGAATCTCAACTCCTTGCTGTTGGCCGGTTGCATGACCAAGGAAGGGACCTGCCAGCTGGCAAACACTCGATCATCCACCGGCGATAAATTGCAAACGGCGCGTCTAAAACGCGTGATCGAAGCCCATCTAATTCTAAGTGGTTCTAACATGGCACACGTCGGCGAATCCGCGATGTCTTCATCATCTTCAAACGCCGCCGCTTCACTTCCTGCCCAAGCCATGCGATACCTCTAGGCGCCACCGCATGCATCGCCAGTCTGTCTCTTTACCTTCTATCATTTACTTAAAATGTTTTACAGTAATCAAAGTGCGCATGGACTTATACAACTTTGCTTTCATCCTCTGTGCGAGCTGACACTCCCCAGTTTTAACCAGCACGCAATATGGCGTTTCCACGATTTGGTATGCACATCTCCAAAACGAGCAACCGCTTCAACACGACTAACACGACGCAAGGCTCATCGCAACCGTGGGCAAGTCACACCAAAAGCGCGTAACGAAGAGGGCTATTCAAGATGTCAATGTTCCCCGCGCCTGTGGCAAGATCCTCGACCCTGGCGCGCCGCTGGCCCTGCGCCTTCAGGGAAATCTCTTATACGGCGTCTCGAGAGTCTTTGCCGACCAGTGCGGCTACCTCCTCTCCGATACGGAAAAGACGCAGAACGATATGATGACTTTCTTCCGCGCCATCAAGTCAAGCCACCTCGATCTGCCAGATCCCAAGACTAAGTAAGTTTCGTGAACAACTCGCCACCACATTTACTGTTTTGGTACCAACCTTTTGCCTTGTTCTTTATAGACGTGTGAGCATTACATTGCAGGACGACCCCAATTTCGACCCTATGAGCCAGCTTCCGCCGCTGGATCTCGCCGTCATTGGCACGGAATGGCTGGCCATCCCCAGCCAAGGCTCTGCGACCAAGTTCTCGCAAATGTCTCCCCTTCAGGCTTACACGAGCAGACGCGGCTCCATGAACCGCCACACCTCGCTCATCAATCTCGAACTTCCCCCGTCTTCCCACTCCCCCGGGAGCTACCGGATGCCCGCCCATCTCGGCCAGAGCAGCTCCCCCTACGCCAAGCTCGGCCCCTTTGATGACATGCCCGAGTTCCTCCAATCCCAAGAAGACGAGTTTGACGCGATTGCCGGCATCGGTCTCAACTTTGATGGTGACGGTAACCTGGTCGAGGAAGAGCCGGAGCTGCCCCCCTTCTTTGGCGACATGCCCTCCAACGTCTCCATGCCCGCCTCTGGCGCGCAGCCTCTGCCTCTGGAGGACCTTTTCCTCATGGGTGAGGAGCAGGCACTTCCTGACGCAGAAGCCTTTCCCGCACCAGCCGCTACTACCGCCAACAGGAGCAACAATCGGGTGGTCGTCTCTGAAGAAAATGAAACCGTCACCACGTCAGAAGTCGTGCAGTCAGCGGCGCCCGCCAAACGCCGGCGCGTCGCCCGCCGCGTCCCCATGGTCGACGAGGAGACGGCCCTGCCGCGCAGCCAGCAGAAGCACTGGCTTGGCCACTACGCCGACATCATGGCCGACGCAGCCAGACCCCGCGGCGGCACCACCCCTGCGCAGGCCCGAAGGAATGCGCTCGCCTTTGTCCTGCACAACGGCCTCGCCAACGTCGGCCTTGTGGCGCGCGCAACTGGTGTCGCTCATCCCCTCGCCGCCGCTTTTAGCGGCTGGAACGTGCTCTCGCAGCTGCACCCGGACGCGTTCGGCCAGCCTGAGCCCGAGACGCCGCGCCGGTCGTCCCGCCGCCGCAAGTCTGAAGAGGCGTTTGGCGAGGACGACGAGGCCAAGAATCAGCGCAACGTGCGTCCCCGCCATGATTATCTCGACGACGCCGCCGAGATGGGCCGCGGCCAGTACAGGGCGGGAATGCTGCCGCCGCCGCTGCCGCCCAGCCAACAAGACAACTCGTACATTGAAATGGGCATGGACGCGCTCCCGCCCATGGACGACCACCACTCGTCGTCGCTCATGCCCTGGAGCCGGCCTGGCTCCGCCGCGCCAGGCTCGTCCGTCCGCGGCGCGCCGACGCAGCCAGGCAGCGCGCAGAAGCCAGGCGCTGCGCCGAGCCCGCTACTACACCGGAACACCAACCTCATCGCGGACCTCGATCGCCACAGCGATCCCATTACCGCGCCACCGGGCACGCCGTCCCACGCGGCGATGGACCTCGCCGCCCTCGACTCCTCCCCGTCCGCGATGGACATGGACGCAGTGCTGGATTTCGCCGACGCCGCGTACGCGGGTCTCGATGCGGCCAGCCAGGCCTTTCTCGACTACGCGTCCAAGCGCGCCGTCGTGCACGGAGACGAAGAGGACGGTGAGCCCGCAGAGAGCAATCGTCGTCGGCGCTGGGTCGACTTTGAGTACATTGCGAGCCCGCTTAAACACGATGGCGCCGTGGCGGCGCAGGCTTTCTTGCAAGTGCTAGCCCTGGCCACGCGCGGCGTCATCACAGTCCGCCAGGACAACAACGAGCACGACACTGAGCCGTTTGGTGCTATTCACGTGGGTATCGATCTCTCCTCGGGCGGAGAGGAGTAAACGGTTTATTGTCACGGATGGGTATTGCTTCTCGACCTTTATTGTGAATTGGTTCTTTTGGGGAATTTGACTACTGGCATTTATACATGGACATTACTTGCATCTACGCTCGATATTTTCGACTATCGTTTGCTACTGGGAAAACAGAACGACGGTTCCGAATGGGGTTCAACGCGATTATGAAATGGTACAGTTAATCAACTGGCAGTTTTTTGTTCTTGGGGAAGAATGCAACATGGCTCGTGGACTTCAAAGAATTCACTGGGAGATGGAACGGCATCAAACTCTTGATAGATGACACAGGATGCAAATATATAGCTTACATAAGAACATTGGGGAAACGACATGATAACCTCGGGACCTGTGGCCACTTAGATGCCAAGAGATAACATGATTGATTTTCATTAATGCACACGAATCTACATGTATGCGTGGTATATTCTAGTCGTCAAATGGATCATCGTCGTCACTCACGCCTTCGCGGTCATCAAACACAAGGTACTCGGTTTCCTTGCCAGCCTTGCCGGTAAGCTTTTCCCAAGCCTGACCCACAGGCTGCAGCATGGTATCCCGAAACGCCAAGTCGAGAACTGGCGCGCCAAATGTTATAATGCCATCTTCCCCCAGATCTAGCGAGGGCGTTTTTGCCCCTAGTTGCTCGTACTGCAGCTTATAAACGATTTCAAGGGCTGCCGAGCCCTCTGAAGCAGCATGCAGCAGAGATGATAGGGCCGTATCCAAGATCGCCTTAGACGACGTCGTGGAAATTGTGCTCAGGTAGACGATACCTAGCGCAGATGAGGTTAGCAAACGTGCTACTTCCAAATCAATGCGGAAAAACAAATGAATATTGGGGAGTGTCAATCAGTTTGTCAGAAGATTGATCGTCATTGTAAATCAGACAATGTAGATAAGTATTCGTAATGTGTATTCATCCGGACACTGGGGAATTTGCAGATGCGGAAAGAAGAATGTTTGACTCACATTGACCAGAAGGGCATTCCCCCGTGTCGCTCGAGTGCACCATGGCGTATATAGGATACTCTGAGGTATGCCCACTGCCGTCGGAGATTGAGCCGGTAGGGAATGCCACCACGATGGCGGACGGGGTCGGAGACCCTTCCACCACCGCTTCGAACAGTCTTGGCAGTGCAGCGCCAATCACGGCTGTGATCCGCGTCAGGCAGACACCATCTTCAGGGACAATTTGTGAGCTGCGAAACAATGTCTTTGCCTTCACAGCCATGCCGTTGGAGAGAGAGATATCCAGCTGGGTCGTCTCATCCGCACGCTTTGCAACATTTGTGATGCCCGTCCCAAGCATGTACACAGCGCCGCCGACGGCAGCAGCACGGCATCCGACCTGGCACACCTCGGACAAGCCGCCCCATTTCGGGTAGACGGCTGCGAAGCCAATGCCAAAGACACCCATAGAGCTCAGGTGGCGGTTGATGGCGACCAGTCCATCCTCGACCGCAATGCTCCCATCGAGGCTGAGGGTCAGAGTGATGATATAGGACTGCAGTGTAGCATCCAGCTTGAACTCAGAGCCCAGGAACTCGGAGAGTGGCTTATCAGCGTGTGGCCTCCAGACCTCGGCCTGCGGCTCCGACTCGTAGTCGAGCACAAACTTGAGAAACTTCATGAGCGACCGCTTGGCTCGAACCGGGATCGCCGTGCTTGAGAACACGTCTTCTCTGGTGGACGGAATGCGAGTGAGCGTGGGAAGCGTCTCATCTGCCGAGGCAGGCTGGAAGATGAAAAACGAACCCACGGCCTGAAACTCAATCTGCCGGAAAGCCTTGGAGGAGACGAGCTTGTTGAGAAGCTCAGACCGTGCGTGGATCAGCTGCGGCGCGAGGGCCAGGCTGTAGCCACGCGGCGACGGCACACCCTCAGCCTTGGTCACCTCGGCGGCGCGAAAAATTCCGGTCGCGTCGGGCGATGCATGCTTCTGGGCCCAGGCATCGGCTTCCTGGAGGCTAAAGGCAGCTTCGTTTTCTCCGTAGTAGCCTTCGGGGTCGACGTGGAGGATATTCTTGCCTGATCGCGAGAGAGCCCTTTACGTTCCAACACGGGGTCAGTCAGAAAATGTCAGGGTTCTCCGTAGGCGGACACCTATGCGCCTTTTCGATGGAATCCAAGCTTACAGGGCAAAGAGGGACTGCTGTAACCCCGTGCCGCTGATAACTACATCCCAATCAGTATCTGAAAGGGATTCCATGCTTGCGCAGAGCCTGCTGTGATGGAAAGAGGTGGAAGAAGAAGAAGAGAGGGAGGAGAAAAAAAAATAGACTTGAAGTGGTGCAGTTGGTCAAGTGGGGGCGCTGCCTCAGGCGGTAGGCAGGATGGTCCACTGTCAGGCTGCCAGGCTGCCAGCTCCAGCGCGCCCACAAAGTTCTTCGCCAGTGTGGGAACTTTGTTCAGGTTTTCTTCTTCTCTATCCGCTCGCCTCAAATTATCCTCCGCGGCGTCTTTGGCCTCTGGCCCGTGGCGCTGCGATTTTATTTGAATTGAGTGGTAGAGTAAACTGTCGGCCGGTATCTACTGCCCTAGAATAACGTCTGAAAGGGTGGTTCGAATGGTTGATACATTTCACTGCAAAAATGACATTGTGTTTTGCTGGGGCAATATAACCCGCTACATGGTGGTAAATATACCCCAAGCAAAGCTACCCGACCTTATGTTTACGGATGGTCCTCTAATTGAGGGTATCATGTTATTTTTATTGACGCTATGCTAGATTGACATGGCATCGGCGAAGCCCTTCCACCGCTTCTCAACAAGGCCAAGTAGCTGTTTTGACCGCAGATGCTCCGGCGTCAGAACGGTGCCGCCGTGTTTTGAAATGGACAGTATCCTCGTAGCTCCTCCAGTGCAATCAGCCACCACCGTAAGCGTCTCGTCACAAAGTGACTCCTCCAATGTATCCGGGTCGACTAGCACCCAGTATTTGCCTTCGGTCGGGCGATCGGTTTCCTTGCCGGTGAAAACGACGGCTGTGCAGGCAATGGGGAAGCCATTGATGGACAGCGGTTTTGGAGCCTTTCTCGAGCAGACGATTAGCTCTCTATCCGGGTCGTACCGAGCGTTCGGGAGCTTGGTATCGCGAAGGGCCGCCAGCGTGGCAGCCCAGGCGGCATCCAACTGATTTCCATCCAGCGAGATGAAGAAGATGTCAATGTAGAGCACCCAGTAGGCAATGACCTGGCGCTCATCGCTAAACTCATCAGCGTCTTCTGCATCCGCATCACGCATCTCGTCGTCAGCCGTCGTAGGGTCCGCCGTTTGTGTGTGCCATATGCGAAAGTCTGCCGCGTGAAGAAGCTTGGAACTGTGCAGTGCCGAGTAGACTCTTGTGCTGAGCGTCTGGGCGAGCGTTGAGGGCGGGCCGCCCGGGAGATTTTGGGGGGAAGAGCCGGTCGCCAGCTCAATGTTGGGGACGAGCAGGTCGTAGTCGCGCAGCTCCGACTCGGTGTTGGAGGCGCGGTAGTTGGGGATATTGGTCGTCAGGATGGTCTCGGCGCGTACGCCACAGATGGCGGTCGTGTCGCCAATGCGCACCAGCGAGCTGCCGTGAGCGTGCGAAAGCGACGAGAGATTGACTTCAGGTGTGCGAGCTTCGTCCGGAGCGCGGCCATTGCTTCGTGCGGGCGGAATGTCTTGGCTGGATGGCTCGAGGTTGGCGAGCAGGTAAGGATGCGGCGAAAGCTTCGCAAAGGTGGCGCGCGTGAGGCCAGCCTCTGCCATGGTTGTGAGATGAAGTTGTAGTGATGAGATTTCGGGAGACTTCGTATTACAAAGTTTCCGAAGCTGAGGCAGGGTAAAAGCAGGCGGATTAGATAACATTCGAAATTTGGGCAAACTGATTTTTGGAGGAAAACTCAAGCGTCGCTACCTACCTCACCTGGTGGGCGGGGTGGGGCCAGGACAGCAAAGACTGGAGTTGTGTACATCTGGAAAAAAACAAAGCACGATGAAAATGAATCGAAAAAATCCTTTTTTGGAGCCTGATTGCATCAGTTGCGAATCGTCGATTGAGCCATTTGATGTTCATGATGAGGCAACAATAGTTCAATGGCGAGTAAACGCCTATACAGAAATATTATTATAAGAATTAAGTTATAGATATAAGGCCCATCTTTGCCCATTGACGATAGTTCGTGTACTGCGTGTACTGCGTGTTGATGTGATGCTTATGCATTGTCTCGTCAGTCATCAACTTCAAGCTCAAACGAACCCGCACAAGAAGGATTTCCACCACGGCTTCTTCTCCTGTTTGATAGATAGATGCGCCTTGAGATCGACGTAGTCATCTTGAGCATTTGCATCAGCATACTCGCCTTGACGAGAAACTTCCTTGTACGCAGCGATGGCAGACAGGTAAAGTGCAAAATCGCCCTTTTGCTCGTCAAAGAAACTTCACCAAGCAAATCGTTAGCGAAAAATCCTCCATAGAGCCATGTTTATAGAGACATGTTCATTTTCATAAGGCCCCCTCTTTTCAATTTCCGATTTCGCATTCACGTCAAGACATACCTCCTCATCATCAATCCCAAGCGTTTGATGTTAGCCAAGTCCAACGGCTTGGCATCCGGCTTATCTCGGCCACGATACGTCGCTTTGAACGCCTTCCATGGCAGCTTAATGTCGCCCGGCTTCTTTGCCACAAAGTCGGCCTCCCAGCTGATGGAGCTCGTTTCCCTGCCGTCCTTGCGCGGTGGCAGAAGCTCGTCTTTCAGCGTCAGAACATAGCGTTTGCCATCGGCCTTGTGCGGCCCCGCGACGCTGACGAGGATGCCGTCATAGCTGGACAGATCGAGTGCCAGCTCCCCGCGGCTATGCTGGGAGGCGAAGCCTGCGCCACCTAGCGTAGACGTGTCGAGATGGCCATTGAAGCTTGCATGGGTCTTGTCGGCGTCAGAGACGGTGAGATATGACTGGCTTGAGCCACCACGGACGCGGTCATCGGACGTTGTCCATAGTGCGGAATCCCATTCCCTAATGGAGAAAAGCACCGCGCAAGGCAGTGAGTCAGCTCTCTGACGTTCTTGTTGATGTTTGTCTAAGCATAGCAGGGCTGTGATGGTTGCTGCAAGATACCCGGATGGGTGCGGCAAAGTATCGTTTTGCGCCTGGCATGGGGGTATAGGATGTGGAAGTGTACGAAGTATTGGCTTGCATCACCCGACGGAGTGGACTTACTTTTCGCCTCCGTAGAGGTAGCGAGTATGGAGAGGCATGATTATGGTCGTGATAAATGAATTGATGTGAGAGCGTTATCCTGCAGCCGATGCAGGAGTTAAGATTTGAGTGTTGGGAATGTAGAACTGAAGCTTGACAGTGGCTAGTATAGCGACAGTACAGCGGAGTACAGCGGCTACCTTACCTGTATAGCGGCCAGTATTTTACTGCGTACAGCAGCTACCTACCTACCTACCTATAAGCCATTCCTCGACGGAGCTTTGTCAACAATGAAGCTCCTACGCCAACATGATAGACAGTAGGATTTTCTGTCCATTTAGAAAACGATGTTAGGGAGTGGGCAAACAAGGCTCGGCGGCCAGATTTTCCTTCTACCAGCGGTGGTGAAAGCTTCGTCCCATTATTAACTACCTAGTCCAACTCGACACCTAGCCAGCATTATTTGGGGACGCATAGCAGCTGCTCCTGTAGCGCCCAGCCGCGAGTGCCAGCCCATGCTGTCGGTCATAGCGACGTTTCTACCTGCAATATCGTTGCGGCAGACAGACGAGGTTGCTGCGGCTATCTAATTTATTTAGCCTGATTTGTAGTGCAGAGAAAAGCTCGTTACCCTGCATAGTGTTGTCGTTGCAAGGAAAACAGCCCCGATCCGAAACTACTGGATTCATACCAGTAAGGCAAGCATGCATCTATCGTACTTTGATGGTGGACTAATAAATCTTGCAGAAGGCTTTCTTGTTCCCTGCAGCCAACATGCCACAAGCATCTCGTCGAAGTTGTTTACAGGTTTACGCCTTGCAAGACGTTGATGCACCGACGCCACCCTGAACGGCTTCTGCTGTGTTATGGGTCTCCAGTAAGGCACACGTACTAATGTCGGTCTTTGCTTTGCTGTAATTGTCGACGCCACTCCAGCCATCTATTGATCATCATTACTTCGTGCAGGATTTGAGAGGATAACAGCTCTGAGCCTCCTCTGTACGCCTCGTGGCTCGCTGGCAGGCTGGTTGGCTGGCAGCGGGTTTCGCTGTAATCCTGGCCTACTTGGGCGAATCACAGCGCCGCTATAGCCGCCCGTTTGTCTATACCTGGTAGCTCTCGTCACCCACAAGTTTCTGAATATTCATTCTGTCTCTGGAGTGCCTCGTTTTATTTGCAAGAACCACCCGTTTACATCAAAGAATGGCCCAATGCATCACATCACGCAGCCTTGCCGCTTACGATCAGCGTTGATTATTGCGCATCGATATCCGGATAGTATTTCTCCACTCGTGTAAATGCATTCGGGCTGTATTTGTCTCTTTGAGCGTTGGCATCGCGAGTCTTGTTTGTTGAGTGCGACATGCTACTCGAGACATGCAGTACTAACAAAAAACGTAGAGACCAGCTCCGTACTGTACACACTCTGCGGCACCGTATCGATGCCTCTTTTCAATGCCGAGATTATCGGAAATTTTCATCACATACGCTAATGTTCGCGCCCGAGAATCGATCAACAAGCGAAACCATCTTGAGCAGGCCAACAACGTCCAACATGTCTTTCTCTCAAAGATTTCAAGTGATGCTGATGCTGCAAAGATGGGCGGGCCTTCACACCACTCCCGTCTATCCGTACCCCGTACTACTGCTGCACATGCAAGCCTCATCACATTCTTACCCCCGCGAAGCCTACCATTCACCGTGTCGCACCGCTACTCGGTGTGGTGATCATCTCTGGGCCCCTGCAAAGTTCAGGGAAACCTGCGAATCGTCCAGCCTAGTTCCCAGTCTTGTCCAATCTCGACGCGCTACCAGCCGCTGAGCTGTCTCGGCCAGTTGAAGCATGCATGTCCGCTTTCTCAACGGGCCATTCACGTCGCTCCCCGGCCCTTGTCCTTCCTCATCATGTGCAACCTTGCAATCCGGCCGCAAGCCCCAGTGAAATTCTCATTGGCATCCGATCTAGCTCCTCATCTCCTCTGCGAAGCCCGCTGAACCCGCCCTCCGAGCGGTCCATTCCGTGCTCAGTTCCCCAGTCTAGCCTTGGCTCTCATATATTCTCCGTCCTCATCGTAGCTAGCCTTTTTCATTCTCACGAATTCCGGAGCGTCACTGAGAGTTTCACTGCTCATACCTCGTTGCATGACGATATTCGTCTCGCGGCCGTCTCTGGCTGTCTCGCGCAGGCTACGTTCTGTCTTTATTGCCCTCTGCATCTAGCTACCACGCCACCGCAATACATGACCACCTCGATCGACCCAGCTCAATTAAAGCGCCGCACCTGGCAGTAGCAAATGCACTTTGCGCATAACCAAAGCGCAAAGTTTCGAAAGGCGCACGGCTATTTACTAGAATAGGCGCGTCTCACTCCTGTACTCGGCAAAAATCGTCGGAGCCTTCGCTGGTCGAAATGGCCTCCTCCAAATCTGGCCAAGTCGCTGTGAATGCGGTTGACGATATCATGTCGCGCCTGTCAAAACGAATCAATATACCGCTTACCCCTACAAGCCCTCCAGGGCTCGTACAGGCTAATGTTGTCGATCCTTGGTCAAAATCTGGAAAATATGGTCTAGGTTGGACCTATTTCGCCCTCGCCCTCGTCTCGGCCGTCGTTGTCGTGCGCGTTTGGCACTTTTGGCAAGACAAAATTCGTCAGGCCATCTATAAACAAGAGTTGGAAAACCATTACAAGACAACATACAATGTCGACTCGGACACATATCTCTCGGCGCTTCGAACGGGCCAAAGCGCGCAATTTCTCCCAGAAGGCCCCCATGTCGGCGACAAACAGTTTCGACCCAAAGCGCACTTCTCTTCGGTAGGCATCGTCAACGACACGTTGGCTCTGTTTCGATGGGTCTTCTACAGGCCCATCCCCGATGTTGTCATTTTAAAATATCGCTTCACGTTTTCATCCCTCGCTGTCCTGGCATGCTCGTTCATTTCCGTTGTTTTTGTCACGCTCTACTGTTTTCTCCAGCAGCCTCTGTATTGGCAGAGCATCCAATTCGGATCTCCGCCGCTTGCCATCAGAGCCGGCATGATCTCCGTGGCCCTGACGCCGTGGATCATTGCTACCAGCATGAAAGCCAACCTGCTGACTCTTGTCATTGGCATCGGTCCAGAGAGGCTCAACGTCATGCACCGGTGGCTCAGCTACCTCTGTCTGTTCCTGGCACTCGTCCACATGATCCCATTTTATATTCAGCCCGTTTGGAAAGATGATGGCATGAAAGTTTTTTCCAAGCTCTTTCCCGATGGTACTGGCATCATTTACGGCACTGGTGTCGCTTGCATTGTTCCTCTCATCTGGCTTTGCGTGGCATCGCTGCCCTGGATCCGCAGAATCGCCTACGAGACATTTGTCCTTTTACATGTACCCGCCGGCGCCGTGTATACTGCTTTGCTCTTCTGGCATACGAAAAACTTTCTCATGTCCTGGAACTACCTGTATGCCACCCTTGCCATCTGGTTCGTCTGCTACATCATGCGCTTCCTTCGCCTCAACTGGGTGCGGCCTTGGCAGCTCTCTTTTATGGTGGGCGATGAAGCTGCTGTTACGCTCATGGCTGAGAACTGCATCAAGGTCACAATCCCCACTCAGATGCGCTGGCGACCTGGCCAGTACGTATATCTACGCATGCCTGCCATTTCTGTCTTTGAGAACCATCCCTTTACAATCGCGTCCCTCTGCAGCGAGGATTTCCCCTCCGAGTATGGCGAAAACTACAGAGACTGCGTTGTCGTCTTCCGCCCCTACGGCGGCTTCACGAAGAAGCTCCTCGACACGGCGATGCAAAACGGTCCATTTCATACCTACCGCGCCTTCCTGGACGGACCCTACGGCGGCATGCGGCGCGATCTCGCCGCCTTTGATACCTGCATTCTGATTGCCGGCGGCAGCGGCATCACATCGTTAATGTCGCAGCTGCTCAACCTCATCAAGCGTATGCGCGACGGCAAGGCCATTACCCGCAAAGTGGTCGTGGTGTGGGCCATGAAGAAGATGGACTCGATGCAGTGGTTCCGCGACGAGTTGAGCCTGTGTCGCGAGTCGGCGCCGCCCGAGAGCGTGACGTGCAAGTTCTTTGTCACATCGGCGGTGCGCGACCGCCACAACTTGGCCGGCGCCCAGCAGCAGATGACGGCGCCCATCAACGGCGGCGGCGACGCCGCGGCGGCGCAGCACAAGCGCCATCTATCCCATCTCCTACACAATAAGCTCGACGACTTTGTCGCCGGCGTCGCGTCGAAGCGCAACTCGGCTCTGATCCTGGACGAGGCTAAGGGTGACCCCGAGCGCGAGAGGGAGCTGCGCGCCGAAAACGAGGACAAGATCACGGCGCTCCCGCCACAGAAATACCTCCAGCCACATGCGCCTCATCACCACGCGCCGCCGCCCACGCAGCAGCAGCAGCAGCAGCAGCAGCAAGACGAGGCGCAGCGGCCGCTCAACGCCAACGGCTTCCCCATCGAGAAGAAGACCGACAAGGACGATCCCGGCACGGGCACTGAATTCCACTTCCCCCCTCTGCAACGCGAGAACCCACCGCACTTTAACTACGCCCCGGGCACACTCCACGCCGACGCCGAGCACCCCGCGGCGCCGCCCACTCCCCCGGAACTCGCGCACCTGCGCACCACCAACCTACCGTCCTCCTCCACCCAACCCCGTCCCCGGCCGACCTCGACATTCGGGCCCCCCTCGGGCTTCGACTTTGGCTTCCCCGCCACGCCGACCGAGTTCCAGAAGAATCTCATGCGGTCCGCCTTTCCCGTGCCGCACGAAATCGACGGCGGCTGGTCCCTCGAGTACGGCCGTCCCGAGCTCGGCTACATGCTGCGGCAGTGGGCCACGGGCGGCGCCGACGGCCGCGGTATCCTCGGACGGCGGACGGCCGTGTTTGTCTGCGGCCCGCCGGCCATGCGCGTTGGCGTGGCGAATACGGTTGCGCAGCTGCAGGCGGAGATTTGGGGCGACGACGAGCTCGAGGAGATTTTCCTGCACACGGAGAATTATGCGCTGTAAAGGGGCAGGGTGTGTGTCATGTTTTATTGTTTCATACGTATCATTCTCCATTGTATTTATTTACCTCGAAGAGACTTTGGGAATTTCTCCTTCAATATACCACTTTGCATGAACATGGTTTCGTTTTTTCGCTGACCGTTGTACTGTACATTGCCCACGAATCCACATCACAAGCAATTTTGTTGCGTTACAAGATGCAATGTCGCTTAATTGGATAATAGTAGCAGTATGCAAATAATAGTAGCAGTATGCAAATAATAATAGCAGTATGCAAACAAAAGAAAAAACTTGATACAAGACATATACCGACCCTTTTGATCTCACTTACCCACGGAAAAGCCAGTCCTTTCTCACTCCATGCATCTCCCGACGTTTTGCAACATCCAATTCTCAACGCCACTAGTTGTTGCCCTCAAGGGGCGCGGGAGCCGCAGGGCTAAGGGTATCGGTGACGGTTGGCTGCTTGGTGCGGAGGGTGAGCGGGAAGGGATACTCGTCTGGGTCTTCCTCGGCGCTATTTCCATCAGTCAGTATATCATCACATCAATTCTTCTCACGTCGGATACACGTACGGAAGCTTCCAGGCGACATAGTCCTCGGTGCTCAACCTCTCGCGACCTTCTTGCAGGCTCGCAAAGTCGCCGGGTGTCATCATGCCGGTGCGGTCCCTGGGGGAGCCGGGCACGGAAAACGGTCGTGAAATCTTTTGCTCGACGCCGGGGATATAGTCCTCGTCGGCGTCGTCCTCGGGGCCAAACGAGTCCGGGTAGGCGCGGCGCAAGGCGAGCTGGCGGGCCTTGACATACTCCATACCCATGCGCTTCCAGTCGAGCAGGTCCGAGAGGCGCTCAGTGCGGTTACGCTGGTTGATGCGCTGGCGGCGCGACTTGCCGCAAAAGTCAAACATATGGCCGGTGAGCTCGTTGACGGAATCGTCGACGCCCTTTGTGCGGCGATCGACAATGTAGATGCCATAGTCGCTCGAGTTCTCAATGAGCTCCTCCATGTAGCAGCCAAAGCCGGAGAGGTTGGTGGTGATGCTAGGGACACCCATGACTGTGCACTCGGCGGGGGTGTAGCCCCAGGGCTCGTAGTAGGACGCAAAGACGCCGAGGTGGCAGCCGCGGACAAAGTCGTCATAGTCGAGGGGCAGGACGGGGTTGGCCGAGTTAAGAAACTCGGGGTGGAAGACGACCTTGACGCGATCGGTGGGGTGGTTGAAGAGCTCGACGCGGCGAATCTGGTTGAGGACGGGGTCTTCGTGATCGTTGACCATGTTGTGGGTGACAATCGGGGGGAGGCCGTGCCTCTTCATGGCGAATAGGCGGCGGCGGAGGAGGACGCGGTCCTGGCTGGAGATGAGCTCCTTTTCGTCGGGCATGGGGTCGCCCTCGTGCCACTTGAGGGAGCGCTCGAATATGCGGCGGCCGATGCTCTGCTCGATGACGTGGGTGGTATCGTGCAGAGATTTGATGACGGCCTGGCCCTTGAGCGCTTCAACGGTGAGCGAGGTGGTCTTGGCGGGCATGATGATGAAGGCAACGACGGTGATTTTGCTGCCGGCGGACTTGAGGCGGTGGTTGAGGCGAGCGAGCGACTCGATGAACATGTCGACGCCCTTGTTGCGAAACTCGTAGCGGCCGGCGGTGAAGACGTAGATGGTGTTGTCGGGCTCAAAGTCGTAGTGGCCGTAAAAGTGCCCGCGGACAAAGTCGTGGATCTTTTCCTTGTAGACTTGATGCAGGTTCTGGAACTCGTGGACGGCGGAGAACTTTGTGACATTGAGACCATTGGGGAGGACGCCGTCGGGCTTGCGCTTGAGCAGGTGCTCCGACTCAAAGGCGGTGATGTGGGAGACGGTGGTGAAGACGTCGCAGGAGTGGGTGGCGGCGCGTTCGATGCAGTAGCGGTGGTAGATGCCGCGCTTGCCGGCCTCGGCGTCGACGTCAAAATTTTGCAGGTTGTTGTAAAAGTCTACGGAGCCGGCGCAGAGGTATCGACCGAGGAGGGTGGCGTGGGTGGTGAAGATTGTGGTGACATCAATGCGGCGCTTCTTGGTGAGGGGTAGGGCGACACCAGACAGCCACTCGTGGAAGTGGGCAATGACGGCCTTTGATTTCTCATGGCAGACAAACTAGACACGTTAGTTGAGGTGTGGAAAATGGCAAGAGTGTAGCGGCATACCTCTCCGAGGAACCAGGCGACGAGATAGCCAAAGACGATGGCCTCGTTGGTCTCGTCGTCGCCAGGGGGGGAGGGGATGCTAGCCACGTTCCAGAGGTCACCCTTCCAGTCGTTCAAGTAGCCATAGGCGGTCTTGGTGTCGAAAAGCAAGACGCGAGGGGCGCCCTCGATGAGCCAGCGGCCGTACATGTAGCCAATGCCGCGGTCCTTCATGGCCTGCAGGGTATTGGCTAGCTCGGGAGTGTTGGGCTCCATCTCTTCGACCTCGACAGCGGCCTGGGACATTGTCAGTATGCATGCGCCGTGGAGTTGGGAGGCCAGGGCTTACGGATTGGTGGTTGAGGGGGCCGATGAGGGTGTAGCGGTCGCCATACTCGGCAGTGGTGACGGGCGCCTTGGACTTGATGACGGAGTAGATGCCGCCAACTGGCTATATTAGCAGAGCGATTGGCGTGGGCGGCAATAAGCGGTCATTACCTCTGTGAGCGACCTCGGTGGCGACCTCAAAGAGGAGGTGGTTCTTGACGTCACGGGTTGGTTTATCACCGTTGGAGGCCATGGTGACGGATAGGAGCAGCCGACAAAGCTCTGTGAGGAAGGGTTATGTCGAGCTAAGCCCTTGGCCTGAAGTTGAAAGAGTGAAAATGCGGCGACGATGTATCGGCTTGGATTGGGCCGGTGTCTTTGTAGTCGGGTCGAGGTGAGGGGAAACACGCCACGAGGAATGTCTTTGTTCGAGTGGAGGAGCTATGTGCGGTGGCGGACGACTGTCGCGGGTGTGATGCGAGAGCAATTGGTAGGTGAGCGACCTGTAGATGGATAGAAAAAAATTGCCGTCTGATGGAAAGAGGAAATAAGAGAAAGGCAGACGACAGGACTGCGCAGATGGAGAGGAGAGGGTCGAGGCTGGGGGTGAGGCAGCTGACGAGAATGGGGATGGAGGCTGGAAATCTCTAGCAAGGTCCCTGGTAGTACTAAGACTGAGGGTTGACCAATTGCAAGGCACGACCTGAGCTTATAATTTACCTTGCCACGTCCAGTGGTAGCCCTTTTTTCGTAGTGGCCTTTTTACTCAGTGGTAGTGGCCTTTTTAGTGGCCTTGTTGCTAGTGGCTCGCACCAGACGGCCCAACGAACCACAATGACGCTCAAGTACCCCGATTACAGCCAATGATGGCCTGAAGCATCCATTTACAATGGGGACCTTTGTTATGGGTCCGGGGTATCTGACATTTTGCAGCTCGCTGCAACCAACCATCTGCCATTTTCAACTGGACCTTGGTGCTTACTCTGGGGATTATACAAACAAAGTCCCGAGCTACTCTGTATATCTATTTAATCATTTACTGATCCTGCCATCTGCGACTACTGCTCTCGTTGCTTTCATTTCTCCCCCAGCATACCTACTCATTACCCATCACTCAGTCAGCTACATCCCGCGGACCGTTCGGTGGCGTCTGCCATTTCCGCCTCTCAGCTCCAATGACTCGGCCAAATTATGGCTTTTGCGTCATTAGCTTCATTCAACTCCATCAGGCCATTCCGTTGCAACATGACCCAGCCGGCCCTCTGCTGCCAATAGCCAGCCAACTCAGGTTTCTCGGCATTCACCGCTAGAAATCCTTCTCTTATTCCAGTTCATCCATAAACCGACATTTGTTCCCCCGGGTGACGCTGAGGTAAAATTCGTGCTCTTGTTGGCGGGCTTCTCCGCAAAACGGCCGATCACCGGAGCCGGTGGGGAGAGCGGCTAGCGCAGTTTCTCCGCCAAAGCTCCGGGCTCCCGGCGTTGGAGATTTGCCTCACCCGACTTGCTCTCGACGCCCTGCTGTGTACAATTTTCTGCTTTGTGACCAACAGGACCATTGACGGTGCAAAAATCCCTCTCTATCCCGTCTTTGGCGTCGGCATCCTTTCCCTCCTGCTCAAGTGAGCAAGGCAGGTGCAGTAATGCTCATTAATTGCTGCGCACACACACCTACCAAATTATCCCGAAAAAACTAAAGAGGCACTCAGAAAACAGGAAGGATTCTACACGGGAACGGATCTCGCAAATAACAAATGCCTCTCTATACGGTTCCGCTAAGTCGTGACCTCTCTCGACTGCTCTGGACGGCTTATATGAGAAGTTGTGTAAATCGCGCCATTCTTGTATCAAACCATCCCGAGGCACACTGATGTACTTTTCGATTGCATGAATAGCTAGAGATACTCCTCTGACGCTTGATATTCGAAATGTGATGCCGCCCACGCTGCTCACCATTTGACCAGGTCTCGAAAGAGTACGTGGGTTACTCATCATCACCAGTCACAAACGTGCCACACGACCGATGAATACCAAACTTCCAATTGAGTAAGTCTTAGTAATACATGTCAACTTTACATAGATGCTTCTTGTCTCTGCCACGATGCAATGTATTGACCGCGAGCCGATAGTTGCGCTTGGGATCATAGAACTGAGGCAATCTCCGCTCATGTGCTCTTTCCTGCGTTTATTTGCCCTACCATCTTTACAATGACAAATTGGTTCCCGATACAGCCAAGTGTATCCGAGAACCGCCTTCTACATCAAAACTCGCCTCTCTTATCAAAACTGGGTGTTCACGTCAGACCGGCTATCTGAGCTTGAGAAACATTGTTTCGAGGTCCTACCACCAACACGTTTTGCATAAATTTACAATCCCATCGAATAAGCAAAACTTTCAACAAAAGGCATCATCGTCATCGATTTCGCACCATGTTTGATCCCATATCGTGCAAACATGCCCAGTGTCAGAGATGAAACATGGTTTTGAACCCCCACTTCATCCCGTCACCCAACAAGTCTACTTGCACGGCCGTTTTAATCACATGGCGAAAGAGTTTTCTTCCTACTCTCCTACTAGATAGGTGAGTTTCATGCACAATCTCGTCTCTCGGACAGCATTACGAAGTAGACTCGTTCACCGACGCAGACCTGCGATTGTACCGGCACAGTGCCCGCGAATAAACCCGGTACATGACACTCAACAACCGGCAGCAGCCCATCGGCCGTGCGCCGGATACTTGCAGCATTGGCACCGCATCGGCCACAATTCTCTTCTTTTTCTTTTCTTCCTTTCCGTACGGAATCTGTAACTCCGTGCAGATTACGGAGAACCGCTGTGCCATACAGCGTTCCGTCTGCACTCCAAGCCACAGGTGGTGCCCTGTGGCGTCTGGCGCCCCGCACTGCAATCTGCAGCCAGATTTCGCGAGCTCTCGAAAATGGAAGAAGACGGGGAAAAAAAGGAAAGCATTCCATTGTCAGAAACAGCAATCTGTTCGAAAAGTAGAATACCGCCGTTTTAGTTTCATGGTGTTTATCACCGTACATGCGCAGCAATCCTTTTTCATCTCTCCAGGGTCAAGGGCCCAAGGGGGGCATCCGCCAAAAGTCGCTGGTGTCAATCCAGAAACCAAGGGTTCGAGAGCCACGTTGCCACGATGCCCGGGTTCTGGAAATTGCACATTTGCCCTGGTCTGTACCATATCTTCCCCAGCGCCACACGCACACTGTGCCTACCAACAAGGGGAACGTGACGGCTGCCCATGGTAACCACTCACCGCACGGCCCCCGGAGCCGGAAGATGACCTCGTTTGGTACCCTCAATTTACTTTACCCCTGACCGGACGTTATCTTCCCATGCACATCATACCCTGCCCAGCATGATGTAAGAGGGCTGAATAATCCCATGATCAGTTTAGCGGCATTTTAAAAGCCCATCTGGTTCAGTAATTTCGCTGTTACCCATATTAATGCCCATTTGGCTCCAGCGGACCGGGGGGCCTGTCCCGGCTATAAAGCCTTTACGGATACACGTTCGTACTAGAAATTGGCATCATGAACTGAGTCTGTGCTCTCCGCTGTGGGCATGGGAGTAAAATTGAGATTAAATGGCCACTTCTATGTACTGTACGGCTGCGTGTCGACGGCTCGAGGTACAGGGGTAGACTGGCACACATTGTTTTTCCAAATAGAAAATGCAAGAGACATGGAAGAGTCAATCGAAAAAAGTATCGCCAAGAGTCAACTAGATTTGGTATTCCGAAACACACCATGTACTGTGAGTACACTGTAGCACAAGTAATTGAGCAGTCTCTCAAAGCGTACAGCAGAGGTTCAAAAAGCGCTGGCTTAATCTGTCAGCTTTTTTGCCAAGGTATTGAGGAATTAAACTGATACTCTTTTCCAGAAAAATAAATGACTGGTTTCTTCAACCTCTTTCGATTTCGGATACCCATGCACAGTATGCGCAGGGACAAGGCATGATGGTAACCGAGGTGAAAGGACGCGGGAACTGCTCGATATCCACGAGACACGAGTCGAGAACCATGAAAACAACCAAACATTACAACCCAAGATGAAGGGAACAAACAGTAAAGTCACTCATCCAGCGTGTCACTCAACAGTCAACCACGGCGCCAACAACCGCCACATCGCCAGCCGTGCCGCCGTCTCGAGGTCCACTTGTGCCTACCTACCTACCAGTACTCGGTATCTGTACGCAGAACAAGACTCCCGGCCCGGACAGTTAACTGACTACATGACCTCATCCTCCATCACTTTCTCAACTATTCAACACACCAGTCACAAGCCAAACACGGCATCTCCCGTCACAAACGCTAGAGTAACAGAGCGCGCATCGTATCACAAACGCAACTATGCAGAGCAGACGGGAGCAAAGAAGCACACAAGGGAAACGATCAGAGAAGAATGACGTGAGAAGGAGAAGAGCGAAAATTAAAGTCTAAAGATGGACGACCTTTTGTTGTCCATGTACACAGTGTCGTGTGCGTTTTGACAACAATTGCGGTGGTGGTGGTGGTGTTTATCGGCCAACCAACCAACCGCTCACCACAAAGACACAGACCGCTTCGCTTTGACGCTGCCGGGCACGTGGAGATTGACAGCAAGCAAAGCTGAGCCGCAGAGAACAAAACTACCAGTACAGCTGAATGACCTCATCGTTGTGATTTTCTTTTTTGCCCTCCCACTTCCCCTCCTTTCATTCTACAGAGTACTGGTGCTGGTACGTAGTGTTGTAGTTTTGTCTTGGTAGAAGAGTATGGGTTGGTTTAGACGAGCATCACAGTCCCGTTGTCAATTCCCGTCTTCTCTCTCTGTTTTTCTGTCTCGCTCCATCTTCTCTCATTCTCTCATCTCGTCCCTATTGCGAATTCCCAAAATATCCCTCCACGTGTCATGGTACAAGAATAGCCTTTTTTTACTTTTTCTTTTACGTTTTTGTCTCTTGTTCCTGCATACGGTGTACAGTGGGGTTTTCTTAGCTTTCAATGCAGCACTTGTCTCGGAAACAGGAAACAACAAAAAAAGAATAAATTACACAATTAATCACACCAAATATTTCCCATCCTCTGCATACCGTACTTTGTAGAGAAATAAAAGTCTGTATTCGAACAAATGAATAAAAAAAAAATCCAAATGTCATGAAAAATCGTCACGAGCTGAATTTACCATGCGCACTCGCTGGGCGAACCCCGCCGAGGCTTGCATACACGGACGGCGCTTGACCGCATGAGCCGCCTTGCATAAAAAAAATACGAACTTGTGCGCGAGTCTCTCCAACGGCAACACCGATTGCCAAGTCGCCGTCGTCGGATTGGGACATGGCTAAAATAAATCACCAACGATTCTCATCAGAATCTGCGCACACTGTGTGTGCTGCCCACCTGTACATGTGCCTCGAGGGTTGCGTCCTTGCATGTCGTACTCCAGGGTCCTCTTCTCTTTACGGATAGACTTCGTATCACACGCAAAGTCGATTTAATCCATTTCTCCGACTTTTTCCATTCACTAGTCATGATTTTTTTTTTACTTGACTTATTAGCGACCGTTATTCCTTTAAATATATAGCAGACGAACCCCCCCACCACGGCGTATACTAACTACGAATAGTAACACTTGGCCGAGACAGGACCTCTTAAAATGATCCAAGATCTGGAAACATATGTTTCTCATTAATGTAAAACACTGTATTACTCGCGACGTATATTCATTCCTCTTTGCCCTCGCAGTGAGGCTCGCACCGCGCTGTTGGCAGCAGGAACCCATGCACAGCTAGTCATGCGATCGATGCGCCGTAATAATCGAGGCTCCGCAGACGTCATCAGGGCTTTTTTTAAGCTTTCCTCGCCTATCACAGAGCTTTTACTGTGCAAAGGCAGGAAAACACTTCAGAAAACTATTCTTTTGACGTACTTGGTAGTTATCCAAACCAAAAGTGCACGTCAAACAACACTGTAGCAATTCGAAAGCAGGCCAAAGTAAAGTCGCAGTCGCGAGTCAATTCAAATCTATCGATTCATAGGCCCCAAAGCGGGTCACCTCAACAAAACGCCTGGCCTCCTCAGAGGCACCGTTTCCTGCTAGTCATTCTTGTTAAACAAAGAAGAAAACATCAATGATAAAAACGCCTCCCAAACTAAATGATCCGGGTCCGAAGCCTTGCATATTTCCTTGTGCTTGATTTCCGTGTTCCCCGCGCTGTGCTGTCCTGTGTGCCCTGATGCGCCAAAGAAGAGGTGTAATAGAGTGAATGAGTGTAAAGAAACACTGGCCGGCGCCATGCTGACGACCGCCTTGATCGATGCAGTAATCTCGTTACAGCACCATCCCACAGCATACCAATCGCTTATACGCGAATGCTCATCCGTCGACTTAGCGAAAAGCTGCGGAGGCCATTCTTGGCACTGTTTGGTGATGTAGGCGTGGTGGGTGCGGGCGCGACTTGCTGAGCATTCTTCTTGGCCGTCGTCTTGACATCATGGTACTTGGTGGGCCTGGCCGACTTGGGCGAGGTAGACTCGTCCTCCACCAGCTCTTCCGTGGCCTCCTCGCCGACCTGCTCCATGTGGACAAGCTCGTTGTCGCGGGGGGCAGTGCTCAGGGTAGGGCGGCTGCGCTTCTTGACCAGGCTGCTAAAGGCGCGGGAAAATATGGCGGTTGGCGTCTTGGGCGTCTTCAGGCTGTCAGTGTCGTCCCTGTCGGACTTGCCAGCGGCAAACGGGTCGACGTGGAGGAACTTGGGGCGGCGCTTGTCCATGCTAGTGATCATGCTGCTAGAGCGAGGCGGGTGGTTGAGGCTAGAGGTGGCAGAGGATGTGGAAGAGGAGCTGGAGCGAATGCGGCCCAGTGACGGCACTGTCGAGGTAGGGCGTAGGGCGGCATCGTCCGAGGGGCGGCGGCGGAGCGAGGTGAGTGAGGTGCTGCGGCCGGTGAGGTTGATAACCGAGGGTTTGCCAGAGAAGATGACGGAGACGACGCGGGCAAACTCGCCGTGTATTACGCAGCCGTCGAGCGACTCCTCGCTGTCCGAGTCAAACGAATCGAGGTCCGAGAGGTCGTCGGCCGAGGATGAGCCGTCTTCCTCTGACGACAGGTAGACCAGGTGAGGCGCGGCGTGTGTGAGGACGGTACGGTCCTCGGGGAGCTTTTGCGGCAGCGTAGCGAGGAGTCGCGAAGCTCGTAGGGCGCTCTTTTGGGGGAGAGCCGGAGCACCGAGGCCGGCAGACGCAAAGGGCTCGCTCTTGGTGGAGTGTATCGACAGCATGTCGTCCGAGATGTCGTCGAGAGAAGGACTGCTGGCGGCGGGTGTGGTGGTGGCTGTTTGTTCAACCGACAGGGAGAGCGAGCGTGGACGAGGCGAGCTGCAGGAGGGCGAGTTATAAGTCGACTGGAGCTCAGTCGCGGTGTCGTGGTCTGGAATGGAGGCGGCGGGGAGGGTGGCAGGGTGTGGCGGCTCGACGAGAGGCATGTTGACGTTGAAGCCGCGCGGCGGAGAAAAGCGGCTAGTCTTTGTCTAATTATGGCGTGGTGTAGATAAAAGGTGAGAGGCCAGACACGGTTTCTCGTGCAACGGGTCCTAGTACACTGGTTGGTGGTGCAGGTACATCCGGGTGTAAACGGTAGCCAAAGCTGGCGAGACGCGCAAAGTAGAGGGAGTAAACGATAGGATGCCGTGCTATTTTTCTGGCCAACGCGGTTCCGCGACGACTTTTGGAATGGCAATGAGCTGACTTTGAGTGGCCCAGGTCGACTTGTCGTGTTGAACAGTAAGAGCGATTCAAGGGGGAGGGGGTGTAATGTTACGAGTAGAGAAGGAAAGGAATGTCGGCGTGTAGAATCGAGAACAAGGCAGACGCCAAAAAAAGGTCCAGCCAAGTAGTGAAGAAGATTACAACAAGTAAGATAGAGGTGCTTGCCAGGAATGCAAGTGGTTGAGAATGGCCAAGATAAAAAAAGAAGAATACCAGAGCAAAGGTCGAGGGCTGGGGGAGGTGTGGCCGGCCGGGAGGGTGGGCTGTATATCAATTCGGTAGATGTGCAGTTCCACCGCTTTGGTATGTGCGTTTGGTGGTGCAAGAGCCGTGCGAGATGCGACGACATGACACTGTGTACTTGCGGGGCTGATTGTGTGCCAGTCGGGGGGGCCCCTGGTCCTGGCCCTGGTCCTGGCTCCTACGGGCTGCAGACTAATAAACTACTCCATAGGTAGGGAGTTTTTATGGTGGGGTGATTTTGAATAAATGAATACAATAAAATAATAAAATAATAAAAATAATCGGAAAACGCCAGTAGATTGCTGCCCAGTCAAGCAGTCAAGCGACAGGCAAAGTGTCAAGCTTCCCTTGGCAGCTCCTCCCTCCGTGGACCACTACAGAACAAAGAGGGGGGCCTCATCATCACCAAACAGCCGCCATCCACGACTGGCCCATCCACGACTGGCCCATCCACTCATTCACGATAACCATGCCCGATACCCAATTCACCCAGGCCGTCCAGTCCATCTTGCTCATCGTCACAGACTCTGTCACAGCTGCACCTCGTAACTTTTTACACTCGTCACAGACTTGCTTCATCATCAGCTGCATCCCATCCATCCCCGTGGCCGCTCTTTATTCCTTGATTTCTTTCCTCTTGTTGCTGTTTCAAAAACAGCCCTGGCCCCAAACTTTTAAAACTATCAGTACCGTATCGTGTGGTAGGTGGCGCTGCTGTGGCTGCACAGAGAGCAAGGGAAAAAAAAAGACCAGATAAATTTCATCCCAAACGCGACCGCTGCATCGAAAACGTGCATTTTCTTTTTCTGTTTCGCCCCGCTAGAAATAATCTCCGTTGAGGTTTGCACATTGTTCGGTTTTTTCTTTTCCTTCTTTTGCCCCAGGAACGGTCAAGAAGATGAGATCTTACTTTCTTTTTGATCCTATTTCGATACCACGGGGTTCTGCACGTTACTGGATCATTCTCTTTTTACAATTCTTTTCTACTTACTGTACCGCTTGTTACAAAGACAAAAAGGGTGTAAATGCAGCCTTGAATGTCTGTGCCGTGGGCTTGATGCACATAGTCTTGGCGTCTGGATCCAAGCTCTCACCACCCTTGCACCCCACCGAGCTTGAAGAATCGCTTCACCTGAAAAAAGATGAAAAGAGCAAGTAATTAACCGAAAACAAATGTTTCCCTGCCATCAAATCATGCAGACAGGAAAGATGCCCAGCAAAAAGCTGGCAGCGCGCCACCGAAAATGGATCAGCATGATGCATTGCAGCGTGCCATTAAACCCACTCATCCTGACCATCATGACTCTGCGAGCCCTTTACCGCTCTTCTCTTTATAGCCGAGAGTCGCCCTGTTCATCATTTTGGGTTCGCAGTTTGCCCTTGCAGTGACTCGCCGTGTCCAGTGTCTTTCATCGCCAAGGTCTCATCGGTTTTCTTAATTGAGATGTATTGTTTCTGCTACAGTCACTCGTCTCTACGTCTCTTTACCAAACGCAACCCATTATCGAGTTCCTGAACCCCTGGCTCAGCTTCAAACCTTCGCTTTCGCACTTGTTCCTCCAGTCCTCCCCCCCCGCCGTGCATCCTCGCCAATCATGCTCTCCTCTCGACACCGTTTCCCGCCGCCTGACACCTCAGGGGGCTCACAGGGCCACTAGTTCAGTCCGAGGCTCGCCAATCAAGAGGGGCGCAGCGTGTGTCCAAGGAGAGCCCATCAGCGAGCGAGCGATGCGATCAGCGCCCCCTCGCCTCAGCGATGCGCAGCTCTGATTGGAGACATGCCGACCTTGCCCGACGCCCAGCACGCAGCCAATCAGCGTATCCGAAACGCTGTCAGTTATTGCGTTCTTGTAGCACTCGCCATCGATTTGGTAGTTATCGCGTACGAGAAAAACGGCTACTGGCTCGCCATCTTTACACTGTGCAGACATGGTCGTGCTAGTGAAAACGGTCCTCCTGACCACTTTAGCTCCAGCGCCACCGAACGGCATCCTGCGCCGGCCTGTATGAGACCCCTGACACTAGCAAACCGCCAAGGTCAGGTCCAAGAGAAAGACTGTTGCGCCAATGACTGCTGCGCCGAGGTCCAGCTGTGCCAGCATCAAATTTATGCTATTGGTCTTGTAATCGAATAGATTAATATCCATCGATTCTATCGTGTTTCTATCTTTTCTGCATGACTTCTATCATGTGGGCCAAAGTCTGAAAGTTGGCTACTGCCATGAACCTCGTCCTCTCCCATTAGCCGACGCCGTTTCACGCTTATTAGCGCCCGTACTAAGCCCAGGCTCCCTATAAGATAGCATCACAGATAATACGTGTTTGGGATTAAAAAGCATTGGCAGAATAGTCTGAACCAAGAGCTGAATATCCGTAGAAGGGCTTGCATTGATTTCATGGACCGCGCACTGGCCGAGTGCCCATTTTCCCCTTTGTTCCTGGGAGTCCACTGCCCGTTCACTTTCGGTGTACCCGCGATGGTCGCACAGGACAGATGTACACGCAGGAATAATTAGCAGTGACACCGCCCACCAAGAATAGAACGGCGCAAGTCCAAGTAAGAATTAGGCAAAGACTGGCCAAAGTCGCATTGCAACAGGGCGAAAAAGCAACTGCTCGGTCGGCTGAGGCGCCCTGCTTCCCCCTTGAATATGCCAGAACGCGACTCACCATCGCGTGCTCACTCTGACGGCTCATGTAACAAGCACAGTGTGATTTCTCTCATGTCAAGTGGAGGTGAGCTTGATCGAGTCATCCGCCGGCAAAGGACAGCGACGCAGTATGTGCAGCAGATATTTCCTGCTCCTACTGCATCGAATCATCGTCTGGTCATTCTTTGACCAATGCTGCAAATAATGCCCTGTTTTCCACCGTTGACCAGCCCACCTCGCAGTGGCAAAGCTTGCTAAAAACCTGGCTTGGGATGCAGGAAGCCGTAACGAGGCTGGGGGACCTTTGTCGTACAAAGTGAGTGCAACCCGACAATCATCTCTTCTCGGCCTCGAGTATTTCGTGCCAGGGTGGTGTTCATGGGCATGAGCTCCGACAAAGCATCCCCGGATTAACTCGCCCGTTTCTTACTTCTCGAGCATTACTTTTTCTTGGCTCATTGTGAGACGATCGCTTTCGAGGGTTGATGAGGAGGGGCAGAAACCGCCCCCCCCTTGCGCTGCTCAAACCTAGCGCACACGGCAGAGGTTCAAACACCCTCATCGGGGAAGGAGGGGCTGAGCGAAACGGCGCCTCTCACTTTACGTGTATAGAGTTCGTCCAAACTATGATATTGCGATAGTGCTCAAGAGCTCATTTTTCATGTATGCTTCGCAATGGAATTCTTAGATTTCCTATCAGACAGCCATGTCCTACGCTTCATCATACATTCGATCAAGGCCGCAACGCCCTCTACATACACTGCTGTTTCTGCACCAGCCACCGTACATGTGCCTACGTTGGAGTCCTGCAACACTTCATTCACCGCATCATGGGAAACGGTGCTCCTGCATGTACTTTGTAGCAGCCATCCATCCAACACACTCAGTATCTGCAAGGGCAAAAAAGCTGGCCGCACAGCGCACCACCACCCACTTGTTGCGGTTTGTGTCGCAAATGTAGTGGTGTGGTGGGCTGGCTTCCATTGTTTCCGGTCGCATCCCCAGACGTCTGGCAAGCTTGGCTTGATTCCTTTTCTGCGTTGCGCGTGTTTTCAATTTGGAATTTACTCGGATGAGTGAGTTTTACTTTTCACCATGGACGCGGACGCTGTTTCTTGTACTCATCTTTCTAGCCTGTACTCCGTACTGTGTACGTCGATGGGGTTGAAAGTAATGCCTATTTCAGCCACCAACGAAAAGTCTAGCGCCACAGCGTTGCTGGATGCCTCGTGTTGGGTGATGCTAGCCCTACTTAGGTCCCCAGGTAGCGTGGGTATGTCGTCATACCTTACCCTCATGGCGGGGACTTTCAGCCACAGATGGCGGCCTGCAGGCTGCAGCTGTGTGTTCCCAGCCACACAGCGCCTGCTCTCTCCACGATCGCATTAGCCACAGCTCAAAATCCCCCACTCGACTAGGTCCGGCGTGCTCGGGTCCACCCGAAATTGTGGCTTACCATGTGGCTGGTGCTCTGCCATTTCCTCTTTCACTCAGCGCCCAGCCACAACCTTTTTTTCTTGCCCAAGCTTGTTTCCAGCCAACCCCCCACGCCCAATGCAGGAGTGGACAAACCATCGTCAACCACTCGTTTCTTTGTCGCTCGACAATCATGAGGTTGGGTTCTAACCTTTTTTTTTTTTCTTGAAAGAGGCCTCTGTTTCTTTCCCAACACCTTGCATCTTGGCTGCATGTATCCCAACCACTTCAACTCAAACCTGACACTGTGTGCTCGCACCCGCGCCGCATGTCTGGAATGCGCGTGGCACCAAGACCATTCCACCGCATCGCGTTTCCCTGTAAGCACGCCCCTTGGACCGAATAGACTTTTTTCTCCCTGTCCGTATCGTGACTTTTTATTCAATCATTTTCTTCTACCATCTCGCGTCCTTGTTTACCTTGCCGGCGAGTTTCTGTAGCCGCCCGTCCACGTCGCGTCCTTGAACCGCCCCCATTTTGCATACCGAAAACCCCTGCTGAAACGTCATCATCGATAAAATCCTCCCTTTTTTCATCGTGTTTTCGATGGCAAGGATTATCCTGGTGCGATGTGGTGGCAACTGGGAGGTAAGACTGAGCTCCTGATCGACGCGTCGTGTCTTGGTTATACCGGGGCCGATGACTTCTTCCTGTTTTATCCTGCGACTTGTTCCATCGGTCCGGTCCAAGACATTTCTTAATCGGTGCCAATTAACCCACGTTCCCAAGAATCAGACTGGGAAAGGTTCGCCACGTGAAGCGACTCGTGGCAGTCTGGGCATGTGTGGCATGTCACTGTCTGAGCCACCATTCCCCATTCCAATTGAATCCATTGTACAGGCAGGACAGTGTAAAGGGGTCATCCGAAAGTCTCTCTTTAATTTGACGTGAAATTGTCGCGTCGCTAACTCTGGTCTTCACGCGTGGAAAGGCTCAACATAGGAATGGCCAAGGTTGGCAAAGTTCTACAACTCATATTTTGCATACGCGCTATTCTTACTTCTGAACGGGCTTCTGATCAGGACGAGCTCACTTATCTGGTTGTAGAGCTGTCTTTTTTTGCTCTTCTGGGGTTATCAAATCGAGGTCTCAAGAAGAGCACTGCACATGCATGTGATGCTATCAAGAGATCAAAGAAGAAGTCTCTATCGAGACCCCGATCTTTGATTTTACAACAGTCTTTTCCGTGACACTCTTAGGCACGTCAAATAAAGTGAAACTGGAACTTTGGACGTCGTGTTTTTTGTGACAAGGCGCCATTTACGTGCGCTGACGACCTACACTACCTACCACTGTCCGCAAATGACCGCTAATGAACCAGTAGTCAAGCGCCCTTCCCACCACCATCTCAATGGCGTACGCAGCAGGAGGTAAACTCGGGTCAATGCGGTCCGTTTTCCGACCATTATGATGAAACTGCATGTTCTATTAGGATATGTTCCTACCCATCCTTCCTAGGCACATGCGCCCTCCAACCTCCGATGGTTCCGACCTTGCTGGAAACTATCCCAAAGCGCAACCGGCGTGTCAACTCTGTGACCCTCAAAGTCATTGCTGTATGCAGCGATTTGCATAAAGGAAGTTAAAAACGCAAATCGGTAGTTTTTTCAAGATCATGGCGGCGCTTATAGCGAGGAACGCGTCCGAGCCAACCATGGGCCAGGGCAAGAGAGTGGGTCGTCGCAGAATTACACGGTCGAGATTGATGAGTTGGTTCCACCGAGGCGCTTATTATTGAACAAACGTACGCACAATACTTCATCGCAGCAACGCGGTCAAGTATCAAATTGCCCCTTTCAAAGTTGTCCGTTACAGCTGCGTCCTCTGCGGTATCGGCATCTCAAGTAGTCCTTCCTCGACATCAGAAGACTGGCTGCGTGAATATCGCGCTGGTGAGTTTGATGCGCGTGGAAGTGATAATGGACGCTGACGCTAGTAGTTTATCGCAGGGGCGCTGATGCTTTTGTCAGCGGGGTTGCACAATATCACGATGATCCGTCATGGATTGTACCAGTAGACCCAAGTCTTCGATGGGATGCGGTACTTGACCCGGATGGTCTCCTCGAGGTTCCTGTCATGGACCAGCCAGCTGTTGATGGTGTTCATGGTTTCGTGCTTCACGATGCCTGCTGGCGTCTTTTGCAAAAGGCTGGCGGGGCACCCGCATTTTCGAAGAATAGACTGGTGGAGGTCTGCCAGTCACTTCCAATTCCACTCTGGTTCAACAGCGTGACTTGGGGCCATGACTGCGGTGGTCGCCTCAAGCTGGACACCGAAGTCTGGTATCCATGGAAGGAGATTTTTGAAGCTCACGAGTTCGAGGAACTAAAGCGTCTCGGCTTACTGGAGGACCCGTTTCGCGGCCCGGATTTGATACCGGGCTTGAATGGGAGGCTTTCCGCATCAAACGTCTCCAAAGACGATGCGTCAAATTTCACTGCACCTTTAGAACCCCGAGGTCGCGGCGACTGCTTCTCTCGGCTTCCCTGGGAGTTGCGTGAGATGATCCTGATCTACCTAGAAACAAAAGATGCGCTGAACCTTCGCCAATCGTCTTGGTCCTTTCAACCTCTCTTTTCCAGCCTTGGCTTTTGGCGGTCTCGCTTCGAGCCGGATCGCGAAAGGGGTTTCATATTCGAGGCGAGGGATCAAGCAGTCGCAAACAGCATCGACGCTCTTCTGAGTCTCTACCGCAGTTCGACGAGCAATGCTTCATCCCTACCACTGTTGAATCGCCAACGTGTATGGAAGTTAGCACGCAAACTACTACCGCTCATCAGGCCACCTGGAATGACTAGCACTTCGGACACACTACCAGACACTGGTGACTTGGACGGTTGGATCTCACTCTCCAGCAGTGTATTCTTACCAGACTCAGTTGCGACTCCAGAACTATCGAGAGCTCCAATGCATTCGACCACGACGACTGAGATGGAAGTCCTCCGGGACCTGTCATCATTGGCATCGCCATGGTGAATACTGGCATCTGGGACTACATTACAGGGATTCGGATTATCGGCAAGGCTGATGGAAAAGAACAGTTTACGGGGTTTGCATCCGACAGTGGCGAAATACTTTGCAGTGTCGCGGCACTGCATGGCTTTAATGTGGCAATAGGACCGTACGGGGTACGCGCCCTGCAAATTGTCGGTCCGCGACGAGACACATGCGCATGGGTGGGACGTACCGAACGAGTGCCCATTTCTGAATTACTTGTAGCAAACAAGTTAGTGAACCGCCTACGGGTGACCTGCGATGTCAGTGAAACTTGCTCAAAATTGGTAATGACCTCGTGTCTGACCTGCATCACAGGGCTACAAAATAACGGCTTTATCAATAAACTGCGATCAAACCGACAACATAACAAATCCTGAGCCAGAAAATCTGAGCCTGCGTCATATAGCGATTTGGTATCCCGAAGTGCCACCCGGGGATCTCGTGCTCAATGACAGCTCCTTCACTGGCCTCCGCCCCGTATCTACCACATACCAGCCAATCTCTTGGATCAAATTCGGCGGACAGCGCGGAGAGAACTTGCCTCACGTGAAAGGTGTAATGATACGATTCGGCGTCTCTCTGAGCGGCTTGCAGTTTGTGTACGATCGTGACGTTTCCGAGACTGGCAATGCAACTTCTGAGAGACTCGGCCGCTTTGGACCGTCAAAAATGGAGGGGGGTTTTCTCTTCTCCATCGACGGGGCTGCAGGCGAACGAATTACTTCGATTTCTGTCGGCCTTGCCGTTTACGAGAACCCGGAATATCCAGAATACCTTTGTCATGGCATTATTCGGTATTTGACGGTGAGAACTTCCGCACACCATTGCAATACCCTTTGCAGAAGCGAGCAAGATGCTGATTGCTTGAGCAGATGAGTACCAATTTTGATAGAACGACATGCCTGGGCAAGAAGAAAGATGAATTTCGGATGGGGAATATTGATGTAGCCGGCGGCACAACCATTACTGGCTTGTACGGACACTTTGTGAGTCTGCAGGCCTGCATCATACATTGGAAAACAGGGAACAGGCCCTGGGGGATGGGCTGATCAATCTAGGTGTGATTTCGGAACATCTCTAGGAATGTGCAAGTCAAGAGGGAAATTGCAAACATCAGCGGCTAGACAGCACAGAATGAGGGCAAGGAGAAGAACAACACAATGCTGTTATATATATTCATCAACTATTTTTTTTCGGGAATCACCATACTATCAAAAATACTCATCAAGACGTCAATTGCCCGTCCGCCCCCATCTAAGGCAGTTCTGCGACGCGGTCTCGGAACGTCTTTTCGGCACGGGTCCACACGCCAGCAGTCTTGCGATCCTTGAGCTCGAGAAGACTGGGGAGGAGCAGGCCGGCGTACTCATCACTGGCCTCGCGCGCAATCATGGTCGGCAGGTGGTCAATCGCAATGATGCGCAGCTCGGGTCCGTCGAGCGGGCCCGACGGCGCGACCGTGGGGCTGTCAAAGGAGCTGTAGCCCGAGTAGACGGGGATCGGGTTGTTCTCGCTGTTGGGGTCGCAGCTGACGTCGCAGATGACGCGCAGACGACGGTCGGGCTTGGACAGCCTCTCGAGCGTGGTAAAGGGCGGCACGCGGTGGGCGCCCAGGTAGACGCAGTTGACGAGGATGTCGGCGGCGGTGATTTCGTCAAAGGGCCCGCCCTTGGCCGTCTCGGCCAGATCCCACTTGATGAGCGACGCGGCGGGGACGCCGGCAGCCTCGCAGGCGGCGGCGGCGCCGTTGCCGCAGCGGCCCAGTGCGCCGATAATCATCAGCCGCGGGTACTCGCCGTTGTTGAGCGGCAGCGCGTCGGCGAGGGCGGCGCGCACGCGGGTCATGAGCTCCGCGGCCGAGTCAAAGGCGGGGACGGCGTCCTGCGGCACGCCCGGGTGCAGCATCTGGTGCGACCAGGAGAGCAGCGCGAGGGCCGTGCCGGCGTAGCCAGCGCTCCAGCCAAACGCGGCTACGCGCTGGCCCTTTTCGTTGACGAGGAACTCGAGATCGTAGAGAATGCCGTTGGCCTTGGCGAAGCGGGAGAGCTCAGTCGCCCACCCGTCCTGCTTCTTGAAGCAGTGGTGAAAGTGAATAAAGCTGTGCGGCAGCGGCGCTGGAGTTCATTGGTTGTTAGTGATTGAGGTACGGCAACTCGCGCGCAGCCCATCCGTTTACATACAGCCGTCTGTTGGGAGCTCCTTCAAGCCCAGAATGATGTGGTCCAGGGGCGCCTTGACCCACGAGCCAGCGGGGATAATCTCGGCGCCGACGGTTCTGAACTCGTCATCCTTGTAGATGCGGTCGGTTGACTCCTCAACGCGCAAGACGTAGCCGGCATCAATGAGAGCCTTTGCGGTCTGAGGGGACACTTGATGAGTTTTGTCAGCTGTGAGCTTTGGTGAGGAAGATTTTCAGAAACGCATACGGGGAGAGCGCCTCTCAAAGGGCTTGGTCTCGGATCTCAGGTGAATAACGGTAGCCATGATGGTAATGTGATGAGTGGAAAGCTGCGCAAGTCGTGATAGTGAAGCTGGAAAAGCTCTGTTTGTAAGTGACGAGTGACTCAGTACGTAAGCTAGCCGATGCCGGCTAGCGCCGGCCTTCCCACCGGAGGCACGTGACAGGTAATCGGCGCCGTTGCCGGCTTCTCAAGAGTGATAGACTAGCAGATATAGGCGTGTCCCGTATAATAAGCTTTGAGATCTCGTTATTCTTTTCATGTAGTAGTCGGAGATTTATCATGTTCCTTTGCGGCCCATCTCTGTTTACGTGCCGTATCGTCTTCGACTTTTTTCTCCTCCTGGCCTTGACCTGATTGGGCCGAGAATACGCAACGACCTACAAGAAAAGGATAACAAGAAGCCCCCAACCGAGGCAAGCTTAAGCTGAGGGAGGGAGCGGAACGACGGGACGGCCAAAACGGCATGTATGCATGGTGTCGTTTGGGGAGGGGGGGGAGGGCTGCCGCGTCAACACGGACGTTTGCTTTGGCATAAGACATTTCCAGCAGCACGCATTTCCAGCAGCACGCAGGTGCGTGTGTATGCTGAAACTCCGAAAACTTGGTCAATGAGTAGTAGTACCTATCATACCTAGGTAGGTAGTACCCACGCGGCAGGGGGTGTTTTCTGACATGCCCTCTGACATATTTTCACCGTCTGGTCTATTTTAAGGCATCTTATGAGGAAATCACACTTTTGAAATAATTCTAAGTCTTCTAGCATCACAACTAATAAGCCTAAATCTATCCTACAGTGGGTGGCAACATGCCTGAAATTGTTTCATGTACGGAAATGTGTCATGCGTCATGTCAAAGAACACCCGCCACCCTCGTCCGTAGTTATGTTATTCCTCTGCATGATGAGATGGTGCCAGGAGGGTGGAAAGAGTGCGGGGAGGTTAGCCAGTCAACAGTCATTCGTCAGAGAAAAGAAGGCTCTTTCGCTTAAACTAGTCTAGCCTGAAAATTGTGGCTCGTATCTTCGGGGGCGGGTAGAGATTCCTCGGGAGCAGGTAGAGACAAACGCTATAACTAGCATTGCGCCTTTCACCCGCGACCTACTGGGTGAGATGGGTAAGCGTCGCATCCTAGGCTGCTACCGACCAAACTCCGATGTCCTTCACCGGACAGGGGCACGAAGCGTTAATTCTTATTAGAGGGTGGAGAGTTACCCAGCATCGGTATGATGCTTACGCACCACACCTAAATAGTAGTAATCGATGGTTTCGCTCACTGCGACAGACACTCAAAGTTACAATAGTATAGGCCATTGACTTATTTGCAAAAGGCTGGCATGGCACTCTACGAAAACGATACTCATTGTCCTGGGCAATCTTCACTGTTTAAGCGAGCAGTGATTGAGCCAGCGGTTTCCCCAGCGATTCCCCAGTAATTGAGCCAGGCGATTGAGCCGGCCAGCGATTGAGTCAACGAGGACCAAACGCAGCCGTCCTCGCCCCCTCTCTGACACCACTCGAGAGGGTGCTCCCGACCAAATCCGACAAATCACTAATTCCGTCATACTTTCCTACAGAAAAAATTCACCAAAGGTGCATCGCACCTTGATCTATATCTCTACACTTAGCACTCCTTGTTGAAAAAAAAAGAAGAGATAGAAGAGCTCGTACGTATAAGATGGCCAAGTATATAGTTTGAATAATGATTTTTCCATCGTAGATAAGCTGTCGTTTATACACACAACTTTTGTTTGTAATGAAACGGGATCAATCTCGGTTTTGGTTGCGAGCACCCTTGAGTGGTGGTGCGATAGAGGGGCCGGGACGGCTGGTGCGAGAGAGGGGCATAAGGTGGCATGCACGTCTACCTGAAGAAAAGAGAGCTGGTACCGACAAGGAAGGGCGACGTACCTCTTGTTTACGAAGTATTTCACCAGACAGGGGTTAATTCTTGCTGGAGAGAGCTACCCCAGTAGACGGAGCCCTTTTTTGCTACGGACGACCCCTGTACTGTAAATTTGGTGGAGCTTCCCATGGAAGTACGTACTTATACCTACCGTACACGCGCCACGCATGGTTTTTGTCCACCCCTTGCCAACCCAAGTTGCCAACACCACACCCTGCCACCCCACAAGCCCACCTCCCCGAAATCAACGTGGAAGGTAGGCGGGTGGAGTTTTTGCGCCACTGGCCTCGAGCGGCAGCAACGCCAGAACCTCTTACTACGACGACGAGTCCCTCAAAATGCAGGACGTGATTTACAATTGATAGATCACCTTCCGCCAATTGGAAGCCTGCAACCGGGCGAACTCAGGGCCTAACTGGCAGGCGTGGGTCCACATTTTTACTGCAACACAACACGACGTGCCGTCCGGACACATGGGCCCTTACGGACAGTACTGAATAAGCACGACGCGCCGCCACCATCCCGATCTAGTCCTCATGTCAGGGCATTTCGCTACCGTCAATGCTCTCATAATGTCATTGGCCACTTTTCATCTCGTCTGGTCTTTTTATTTCGTCGTTTTTGAGATGATGTTCCGGCTAAACCTTTTGCAAAATGTCATCCGTACTGCCCAGTCTTTATGCTGTACATTTAAAGGCCGCCCGCCGCAGTGCTACATGAGACTGCATGTAAGAGTTGACTCCTTCCCGTCTATCCTGTTCCCTTAAAGCCAAAGTCCGCTCTCAAAACAGCACAACGTTTCAAAAGAACCAGATTCCGACCGAGACGAGATCATCCGGCCAGCCAATGAACATATCCGGCCCTCCATTGTTTGGCGAGGGGTTTCAAGAGCCCATCTGCTCCGACACCTATGGCGCTTCTGTCAAGAAATCTACTGGTATGCTCTTTTGAACTACGGTCTTACTGCAAGAGAGTGTTTTGACAGAGTCTTGTCAGGTAGAGTGTCTGCTGCATCGGACCACGGTACTGTGGCGGTGCACCGTGGCACCGACAGCCTCGCGGTGAAAACGCAGCACAGCTCACAGAAGTGGGAGGACAAGAAGGAGACCCTGATTGAGCTTTACATATGTCGGGACATGACCCTCAAGAGTGTTGTGAGCGTTATGAAAGCCCAGGGTTTCCACGCTAGGTGAGCGCATCTCTGGCCACTTTCCGTTTTCGATGATTTGACCTTGCATCGGCAGTGAAAAACAGTTTCGAGATCACTTTGAAGCCTGGCATGTGCACAAACATCTGAAGCCTGAGGAGAAGCGTACAATTGCCCAGATTTGGCTCTGGCGCAAGCAGAAATGTGGTCAGGACACCGCTTTTATGGCGTGGAGTCGGCTCGTGTCTCAACACAAACTCAGAAGGATTGTCAAGGACCATGGGGAGCCATTGGGACCCGACGACCCAACTTGTGAGTTGCAAATCAATGGGGGCCGAGTATCTTCATAAAGTCAAAGCTAATGGCATCTGCAATAAAACAGTAATGCCTCCGCCGTTCTGGCTATACTACTGCACCCCTCCTTGGATCAATCCCTCTGACGGTTCGATTATGGTCACGCAGGACGGGTTCGGAGAAGTGGCAACACCATCGACGAGCAGTGACTTGGAAGAGCTGCTGCATGTCACGTCAGCAAACAATGTACCAGCGGCCGCCACAAATCAAGAACTTTTCCAATTTGCACCACCAGACCCTATCTACCTGCCTGCTCTTCTGTGGCCCAATCTCGAACAAGTATCGCTAGGCATGAATACCATGCATCAGCTCTTGCCAGCTGAGCCCGAGGAGACAATTACATATCCCCTCTGCTTTCGCTGCGGCTCGTGTGCCGGCCCGGCCATGGTGTCTCTCGTCAACGCAGCGTCGAACCAGCATCAGCAGACAGCTGAGGGCATCCCGGGATGTTCCCCAAACAACGAGGCGGGCGAGCAAGCGGCCAATTTTGGGGGCCATGCAGTCAACATTTATCCCAAAAACTTGCAGCAGCCCTGTGGGCAGTATATGTACTCGTTTCCGAACGCGTTCGTTGCTGGTGGTGGATTCGACCAGCTTTCGGCGCAGGTGAACGCTCCCAGCCAGAACGAGTTGTCGGGCGTGCACGAGGAGAGCCTCGAAAACCCTCAGAGTTTCGAATTGTATTCGACGAATCCGAGCTTCTCGGCCACCAGGTCGGCAGGCAGCTGGACGATCTGAAAAATCAGTCGCATGGTCGAGGCAGCTCACTAATAAAACATGCCAGACAACAAATCTCTTGGCTAGCTCTGGGGGAGGTAATCGGCAAACGAAACATCGGTGTTCGGGAAACGTAAAATCGGAGAAACGAGAGCGCAGATAATCGTTGTTGCACTTGTTTGAATAATGTAGCCTCGAATTTAAACGAATAGATGAGACTTGAATATTTCGATTCTTTATTCATGTGGCGAACTATTTGAGGATGCGTGGAAGCTCCCTGCGCACGCCGGTCAGCAGTGACTTGATTTAGTAATGTACCTTCTCTGCACTTTTTTCTCTGGTCGCTCTTGCTTACTGATGCCACTCTGCTTAGCCGGGTTTTAGGAAATCAGAGGCTGGAAGGGCCTTTTCCATCTGGTCTCTCCAGTAATCCGGTCCATTTTTGTGTTACTCTTCGATTCCAAGCCTTTCATTGACTTATCGACGGGTACAGGTCTTTATACTGGCTAGCTACCGTGACAAAAGCCTCAGATTTCAGATTTATCTGAAATCTGTCAGATAAATCTGAGGCCCCTGCAGCAGTGTCTTGTGGCAGGGAGGGGGGAGTGAACGGGTGCGACCGTCAGAAGATTCAACGAACACGGAGCTGCACCGGACCTCATTCCGAATGCAACAGTGACACAACCAGCAAGCACAATTCTCTCCTGCTGCTGATGCGGAGGAGATTTGTCGGGTAGATGTCCGATTCTCGGCGCCAGCACACTGTCGTGGTCAAGTTCTCTCGGCACACTCTTTGAAGCAGCATCGATAGCAAGTGATCAGGGGCTTGTGGCTGCGAGCATTACTGCTACAAAGACGCTACTGCCAAAATTATACCACTGACGTATTTGTACGACGCGGCATCTATCTTGCCAACGCACGGGGCGTGTGGCACAAGAAGGGCGGTGAAACGGCTGCATATATAATATGCAGCTTCACCCCCATTGACCGAATGCATCACCTGCCACGAGCCAAACTTTAAAAAACCCCGGATTCTACCGAAGAAGTATGTCGAGACTCTTTCCAAATGAAAGTAGAAAATCGGCGGGGAAACAGACGTACTAGTCATTATAGCTTTACGTCTCAATAAAGCTGCCGCGCTCCCCGTCAACAGTCGTAGACACGAGGTAGTCAATCAGGCACGTCAGTCGACAAAAGCAGAGCAGCAAGCTTACGTATGGGGTCGAGACGGGAACACTATCTGCTACGAGAGGGCAGATAATAGTGATCAAGTACCTGAATGGTGGCCATGACAGCACCCGAAAGGGTCAAAGGCATCCTGACTTGATCACAGGGAACAGCGGAAACAGTGCATCACATACTGCCAGTGTACGAGGACGAGATATCCACACACCCAGGCATGTCTACGTCCACGGTGATGGCCAATCACAGCCTCTACGTTCTGAATCAGCAACGCCGCTCTACCAATAGGGTGCAATTGACCATGCTGGCAGAATTTGTACCACTAGACAGACAGACTTCTAGTCGCGCCTTCCCCGTAATACTACGTAGTGGCGGTCGGTAGCACCTTTTGGTGACCCCTACGGGAACCCGCCCCCCTTCCCCAAGCCTAAAATCAGGCTTCTCGTCCGAGTTGACAATCTGGCCAGCCTCGTGCCGCCAGCGCGGACCTGCACCTTACATGGGGTGTTTTGTGATGTTTTCCTGCGGATGGGAGGTATGCTTTGCGTGTGGCACATTTTACCCCAGGGTGCCCAACGTTCTACGCCGGGGTCAGGCACCGCCATGGAGAGTATAAAAACCACGGACTGCGGACCGATTGATGTTCTAGACTTTTCAACCGTACAGCAGGGCCAAGAGTGAATAGAAAGAGAAACAAGAACAGAAGGAAAAGAAGACAGCTACCCTCATCTATGCTCTTGTGAATTCTGAAATGGATCCCTCCCGCTCGCACCTTCGGGGCGAGCTGCCTCGAGATACTTGCGACGACAATGTTGACTTGGTCCTTGACGACACTAGCTATGACTGCTATAGCTACTTATATGACCAAGAACAGACCTACGAATATTTTCTAAGGCCCTCGGAGCTTGAGCAAGATGAACCGCCTGCTATACCTGCGCATGATGCAGATGCGAGGCTGCCCACTGGCACCACCAATGATGGTGATGCTCAGCCGCAGCCAGGCCGTCAGGGGTGGGACGACTTCGAAACGGCGATTAAGCATCTGTACCTGGACGAAAAAAAGACCATTAAGCAAATCGTCGAAATCATGCAAGCCCAATATGGCTTTTACCGCAGGTGAGCAAGATTCACGTCTTACTCGTTGTGCTTGTATTTTTTGACGTTTCGGCAGTGCAAAAGCCTATCAGAATCGCCTTAAACAGTGGCGAGTTCACAAAAACTTGAATTCAAGCGAGATGAAGCAGATTCTCGAGATTATGAACTATCGCAAGCATTTTGAGGGCAAAGACACGGAATTCTTGGTCCGGGGTCGGCTGCTGCCCCCTCATAAGATTGCGAGGTTCGTCTCACGAAATGGCGACACGGCAAGAGTCGGCATTCCTCCTGGTAAGTCGGCTTTTCTTTGTTTATGTGCTTGCATCGATCGTCTGAAACTGCGAGAGAAAACGGAGGCCAACGTGAGACACCAGAGACAGGGACAACAGCATTTTAACAAAACAACAGGACCGTCGCCGCCTTGGTTGAGCTATCACACCCCTCACCGTACATACTCCCATGGTGCCTATGGCAGAGAGAAAAGCATACATGCTTCATCCTCTGCTACTCAAGGTGCATCCATCGCCTCATTCGCGCCAACCGGGAGCGGCTCCCACGAGTGGTATATGCAGAGCACAGCAACCAACGACCCAGCGGCCGAATCCCGACAGAACACAGCCAACGACACACGCAGAGTGTTGCTCATGCTTACAGAAGAAGATAAGAATGACCTGGCGATATTCTACTGTCCCGTTTCCGAAACGGAATTACGGCGCGGCGCAGACAAGCTGCACCAATTACTGGCGGCCGAACGCGCAAGACCGATATGTCCGGTTTCCTGCTGCAGCTACTGCGGCTTCCTACCCGGCTTGATGGACGTCTCGATACAGGGTGTGAGCTCGCTCGTCAGTAGCACACAGCAGGACCTGGATATGAGAACGCCATCGCTGATAGCGCTGCTCCAATTCGCCATCAGACACAAAGAGGACGCAGTCTTGCGACATCTTGTGAGCCGGTGCCAACAGTCAAAGTTTGCTCAACGCACACACCGCCATCTGTTGTGTGTGGCGCTGCAGTACTGTAGAGGTGCGCTTTTTCGTCAGCTCTTACTGCACGGTCTCGACGTCAACGTCGATGCCGCCAGCAGCGCCTGCGCGGGCTTGCTCGAACAAGCGCGCATGACGCTGCGCGACTTTACAACCAAACATATAGACTTGAAAGGCGACAATAGCAGCACCTTTCAAGCGATAGGATTCATGTACCGCGCGCGCGTCATAACCGAGAGGTTGTGGAGAGATGTCGTGCTGTGGACAGCATTACGACACCAACGCGCAGGTGTCCTCCGCGCCTGTCTGCAGCCGCCGACCAGCGCGAAGCTCGACATTGACGAGCTGATGGACAAGGCAGCGGTTATCTGCCAAATCAGCAAGAACACGGGCTCGTCGGAAGCTGCCGCAGTGCTGGTCGAGCCTGGGTCGGCTGTGGTCTCGGAAAACGGCGCAACAGTGCTGCACCTGGCCACGAGCTTGCTGCTCGGCGGCCATGTGCAGCGACTTCTTGGCGGGGGTGCCGACGTCAACGCGGCGATGAAGACGGGCGAGACGGCTCTTCACATACTCGCGGCGTCGTTCTCGGACGGCATCGACGTGGCGCATAGCCTGCTCGCCTGGGGGGCCTCGGTCGTCGCCACAGACTCCGTCGGCGACACGGCGCTGCACAAGGTGGCGCAGCACGCCTTGGTATCGTGGCGGGAGAGTCTGGCCGCGCTGCTCATACAAGCCGGCGCCGACGTCAACGCGCTGAATCACCTCGGCGAGACTCCGCTCATCGTTGCGGCGCGGAACCAGGACCTCGAAGCGGCCAGGGTTGTCATGGCGTGGTTAGTTCGAAAGGGGGCGCGCGTGGACGCGCGCGATCACGACGGCAACACGGCAGAGGTCTACCTGGATACCCGCGTCCGGCAGCACGAGGCGGAAGAGGAGGAGCGTGCGGCCGGCGCTCACGGCCCGAGCTGGGACCCCCTGCTGTGGGATTGGGGCAGCGACGGCGCCTTCCCGTGGGCCCCGTGCACGAGGGGCCCGGGAGTCGAGCCCGCGGGCCGAGTCAGTACGGAACCGGCTGATGTCGTTTCAGCTACGAACATGATTATGTGCAAGGAAACAGGATACAGATTGGCATGACTAATGATGATGGGAAATTGGAGATAGACTGAGTTATGATTTATCTTGGGAGTGCACGACGACTGATGATGATGGAACTTTGATAACAGATTGGGTTGAGGCAACTCTTACATGATACAGTGACAGAACAGTGAGCTGGAATGCTCCATGTGTTTTTTGGAAATGAATTTAATTGTTTTGATAACTCTTGCCTTGACCACCGTGAACCTTTGGTGTCGAACTGTTGTTGGGACAGCTCTCCTCGAAGCTGCTATAACCTAGTTGGCTAGCAAGGTAGACTTCGAGTAACGACAGGCTTAGGCCAGATGAGTAGTGTTAAAGAGCCGATTCCCAGTATCAGTAGTTTTGGTCCCTGTAAACTTATTACTTGATACTCGGAGGGCTACCATGTTGACCCGATGCTGCTCCATCATTGTGCGTAGAGCGTGACCATCAGCGACTGCTTCCTTCTGAACCACTCCTGCCACGACGACAATGTTTGCGAAATCTTGCTTGAGCCGAGTGACGTGGCGCAGAAAGTCCATGATGCTTTTTCCGCTGTTGACCACTGAATCGACAAGAATCAGATTCTGTTGGTTCTCTAGGTGATGGTCCTTGATGTCTTCTGGACCAAAGGCGTGCAGAAACATGGCTCTTGGAAAAACCTCACTGATGCCCAAGGCCATGGGCTCTCCGCCACGCATGAGCGCTATGATGGTAGTTTGGGGTTCGTGGGCGAGGCGGAACCCGGCAGTTTGGTGCCCCTGCACATGTGGCACATTGAAACTCTCAACGCCAATCACTTCTGTGAGAAATTGTAGCGCCAGGTATTTGCCAGCCTCCTGGTGAGCCTGTCTCAGTGCCACGCCGGCTACGGAGGCGTCGCGAGTCGGAGACATGAGCAGCTTTGCTGCACCAGTGTCTGTGGCATGAACCACGGTGCAGCTATAAGTCGACACTGACTTGGACACGGGGACAGTTGTCTCCGTCCCGCGGCGGGATATGAGCGCTTCGACAAAATCGGGATCAGAGAATGCCAGTAGCGGTAACTTTGTAGCGTTTAAGCGTGGAGCGACATGTGGCGGGAGGAGCACTTGCTGAGAACAGAATCCGCGGGCGTCGATGGCTTCGCAAAGGGCATCCTCCATGCTGCGACTTCGATTTCGTGGGTCACCAGAGATGACAACGGACTTGTTAGCCGCCTCTAGCATTGGCAAGTCAAGCGGACTATCTCCAAAGGCCCATACATGGAGGCCGAATTGCTGTCGAAGACTCGAGACAACCTGTGCCTTGATCTCTGGAGTCACCACAATCTCATCCGCGATCCTACCACCACCAACGACTTTGATGCTATGCCCAAGGCCAGCCTTGTCCATTACCATTTGCCAGACGCGTCGAATGCCGCAGGTCAGTACAATAACTCGTACATGGCCGTGACTGCAGACTAGCCGCAACAGGGTGATGAACTCGGGATGGACCGTAATAGCAGATGCAAGTTTCTGGCACAGCGCCTCGAATTCAACCTCGTTGGTGGCTTCTTCATACAAGAGTGTTGCTTGGCGAAATGCGGTCTCGGAATAGCCGAGCGGACTGCCAAAAAGGCTCTTTAGCGGGCACATGTCCAATGTCTCTCGGCTTGAGCACTTTGCAGCCTGCCAAAACATGGAACCAGCATCTTGGCCCGCCAGAGTCTTGTCCGCATCGACAACAAGCACAGTCTCTGCGCGCTCCTCGCCCACGAGTGCCGCTTCGACCTTGTTCATGACGAGAGCGAGGTTGCGTCTTGCGTTGCTCTGCTCGAAATGGCGCACCAACTTCAAAGTAAAAGGAAGCGGGCTGTCGTGCTGCGGAACAACCGACAATAGAATGCAGTGCTGTCTACAGAGCCCGCCGAGTTGGTCAATCTCGGCTCGCTGCCACTGCTCCAAGTGTGCGGCAGACACTGGCGGGCGATGACGCTGCGTGTCGCCTAGCCGGCGTTGGAGGATGGCGCGGACAGGCACATTCAAGTAGATGATGTGCGTATAGACGCAAAAGTCGTTGGCGGTAGCGACAATGTCGCCTGCCAATTCATCTTCTGGCCAAAACATGTAATGGCCAACGACTAGAGCAGTGCGGTTCTTCGCCAAGCACTCTTTTGCGACACTGGCAATGGCCCGCTCTCGCACAAGGCGCTGTGCCTGTTTGTCAAGTTTTGTAAAGGCGGCAAGACCTCCAGCAACGTTGGCGGATATCAACTCGGATCCTTCGTGAAAGACAAACTTTTTGTCGTCTAGTTCAAGCTTGAGCTCGTTGATCAAAGTAGACTTGCCAGACCCCGGAAGTCCGTACAATCCAATGATTATCGGCTTCTTGTCAGAAGCTGGGTCAGATTCGATTTTGACTGCCGCAGAAGCGATGGACGCCTGCGATATGGTTGGGGTGACCATATTGATGGTAATGTGATGATGGTGGTGAAGAAGAATGGTGCGAGCACGATGAAGGAAATGCAAAAAGGAATAGTTTAGGTGAGTACGTATATTAAAATGAGGGAGTAGGGCTGTTTATTAAATAATGATTGAGTCTCGGTGAAGAGCAGCGAATTTGCGTTGTTGCGATCAGGCAGCCTTGTATCATGGCGACTCCGTGCAGTAGTGGTAGGCCCTGCATTTCGCACAGAGCAGATTTATGGGAGAAGACGCTAGAATTGTCTTGACCGGAAGCACACTTGTTCATATTGACCGAAAGAATACTTGTTGATATTCAAGTGATTTAGAACATGGCGAGAGTTGATCTCTTTGGCCTCGTTCTTCTCGGCGGATTTATCACTGCGTACCTGGCTGGCATCTGCAGAACAGTAATGAGCGTTGGTAGCTACGCGGTGGAAAAAAGTCACCTTGATGTATAATCTTAAGCATATAGATGTAGGTGAGAATGTAAAGTATTGATCTTGATAGCGGCATACTCTGGAGCGGGTAGCCCGTTCTGTATTACATACCTGAGAATGGAATAGACGTCAGTAGCCTCAATTCGTTTGTATCTCGGGGTTCAGAGCCCCGTGACGTCTACTACCAGGGCATTGCAATACAATATGCGCCAGCATGTGGTAGCCTTGGGTATCAGCTTTGGGCTGTGCAAAGCTGCACGCCGAGCCTGACCGGTTGAGGCCCGTCTAGCTTGGGCTCTACTACTCTTTCCCCTGTTTTAATGTCTAGACAACACGAACTGAGTCAGGGTTTCGGGGAAAAGGCTGCTACATCTATGATACAGCAGCTAATGGAGAGCAAAGAAGGGAAATTGCGGCAAGGGTTCAAACAACAAACCGGCAGGGCAATCAATTGCCTTGCGGCTTGTTGTCGCGATTGCTCGCGGGTAGCTACAGTGCCTCCTGTGGTGTCTTGACTGAATGTAGGTAATATCACCTTTGTTCAATATTATATTATACATTTATTTCGGTATTTTTCGTTCCTCACAGATACCTCCAAGCTATACGACCCAGATCAAGTTTATGCTGCTGACTTTTTTCTATAGACATTATTCTCAAATAAGGCTTCCTTTTCAACTTCTCTTTCATATAATGTCTTACAATTATATATCGAAAAGAATAATTAAAGGCATTTGAATAGAAATATTTTCATTAATAACAAGGGTATATTTACAAGTGTCCCACTTGCCCCTATGCCCCGGGATTGGACGGTAGGTACAGGGGCGGGGCATTGTCTCAGCATGTCGACCCAAGTTTTCGCGGAGGCATTAACTGTAAACGATAATGTTCTTTGCTTGTCTGCTAAAGGTACTTAACTGCAGTGATGCCTCGCGTTCAAATAGCACCCAACGTCCGAGCCCTTGCGTAGAGGACGAGTCGCAACTTACGCTCCTGCCCACATATTTACCTCACCCCTTCCTCCTCCTCCATCTCGGGTTAGAGATCATCAGAGGCAGCTGCCTTTGACGAAAGATTATGGAAGTCTTTTTGAAGAATGTCCCCATTGATGTGGGTGAAGACCGTCTCAAAAAAGAACTCACGCCCTTTCTCAATGCTCTCAGCATCGTCGACTTCATTGTCGATAAACCAAAGCGAAAGAGCTTGGCCTGGATTTCATTTCTCAAGCACAGCGATGGTGAAGCGTTTCTCAAAAAGCATGGCAAAGTAGCCGCCCTCCCGACCCCCCAAAAGCCGCTGGCCACGGATGGTGACACGTTTATCAAAAAGCACGGCAAAGCAGCCGCCGGGCCATCCCCCCAAAAGCCACAACCATCAGGTGGTCGTCTTCGGGATATTGCGCGGCTGCACCTACTATCAGCACCCATCTATGCAGAGAGGAGTAGGAGAGCGGTGAACAAGATGGCGTTGCACCGCCTAACGCACGAGCGCGATGAGCGCCAGAAGAAACCAGACAGAAGCCAGCCAGCACCGGCCATCATTTGTTCCATCAACGCAGTCTCGTGTGGCAAGATTGTCTTTGCGCCGCCACAAATGGGGCTGAAATACATACAGCAGATCCATCATCGTCTTGAAGCCACTGCCAAGTTTGGCCCTCAATTCGTAACGGTGCACGAGGAGGGCATCGCTCGAATGGACATACCCTACCACGTTATCCAAGCAGTCGTTCTGGACGACGGGTCTCAGAGCATGACATTGATTCTGGAAGACCCCCCCAGATTCTTCCTTGCACGTCCGGATCTTGATGGCCAAGGCGCAAAGTGGGAGCGGCAAACAAGCTTTCCGTTGTGGGCGAATCATGCCAAGTACGTGTCTCACTGCCTGGTATACCAACTGACGCTTGCTGGTGGCTACAATTCAACAGTTCGCGCTCTTCGCCGCCAGGATATTCTTTCGCTGAATGTCGAGAGCATCCCGCTTACAGCTACCCCGACACCTACTGTCGAGGACTACTCTACTGCCATGAAGGCATTCGAAGGGAAGATGCAGAGCCTCGGTAATGCCACAAAACATGTACTCCCCTTCCCCATCCTCTTTCAAGTCCAGACGCTCGTCTGGAACAACTACCTACACCCACACAGCGGACTGCGTGTACTCGAAATCATCGAGGATACGGCCAGAGATCCCGCCTGGAAAGGCAACACCCCGCCCCTCACCGTCGACACCATGAAGCGGCTCCTGCGTAATATTCCGTATCCTATCCCTGGTACAGAACCAGTCGAGGTCGATCCGGCGACCTTTCTGCAAAACGTAGCGCAGGAAGAGATCCATCTCCGCAGTCGAGATCTGTCCAGGCAGGGCGTGTACGGTCCTAGCGTACCGCGACATCAAACATGGGTCTTCAAAGCCATGGTAGCTCCCACACGCATCTTCCTGCAAGGCCCCGATCCCGAGAGCCGGAATAGGGTTTTACGCATGTTTCCCGATCACGGGCATCACTTTCTTCGCGTCACGTTTTGCGACGAAGACGGACAAGACCTTTCATTCAACCCCAAGGTTTCCAACGATGCCATCTACGAGCGATACCGCCAAGTTCTCATCAAGGGGATTCGGATTGCTGGCAGGCAATTTTCTTTCCTGGGTTTCTCGCATTCCTCCCTCCGATCGCACTCGACCTGGTTTCTGGCTCCATTTGTCGGCGCAGATGGCCAGCGTCACACTCGCGACACCATCCTTGCCGCTCTGGGCGATTTTAGCGACATTCGCATACCGGCAAAATGCGCAGCGCGGATTGGTCAGGCCTTCTCCGAGACCCCTTATGCTGTTGACTTGTTCAAGTCCGGCATTCATGTTCGTTGGATTCCAGACGTCAAATCGGCCGACGGGGAACGCGTCTTTAGCGACGGCGTCGGTACACTGTCCAAGGGTGCCATGGAAGAGTTTTGTAAGGCGTTGCCCGGGCGGTCTACGACTGCTACATGCTTCCAAATTCGCTGGGCGGGCGTCAAAGGCTTACTCGTGCTTGATACGAGATTGCAAGACAAGGTCATCTGCGTCCGCAAGGAGTCAATGATGAAATTCCCTAGCCAAGATTTGCAAGAACTTGGAATCTGCGACCTAGCGTCGAGACCATTGCGGTTGGTTCTCAATCGTCAAGTGATCAAAATCCTGGAAGACATGGGGACTAGCGATGCATGGTTCCTGGCATTGCAACACGATGCGCTCGAGTTCCTGCGCGCTGTCACTGCTACGGCCCTCAATACCAGCACTTTCTTGCAATATCAGGATATCGGGAGCGCCATTGGTCTATCGTCATTCATCAAACAACTGGATAAGATGGACATTGACTATCGCCGCGATGCGTTCCTCAAGTCTGTTGTGGAACACGTTGTGCTGCGCGAACTGCGGCTGCTCAAACACAAGGCCAGAATCCCCGTCCGCAAGGGAGTCACGCTTTTTGGAGTCATGGATGAGACTGGATTTCTCCAAGAGAATGAAGTATATGTTACCTACGACGCGACACGGGGTAAGAGCGGAGAGCGTCTAGATACCACCTTGACAGACGGCCCTATTATCGTTACCCGATCTCCTGCTCTGCACCCCGGCGACATTCAGTATGTTCAGATGGTGACGCCTCCCAAATCTCACCCTCTAAGAAGCCTGAGGAACTGCATTGTCTTCAGCCAGAAGGGTTCCCGAGATCTACCGAGCCAGCTGAGTGGTGGCGATCTTGATGGGGACCTATACAACGTCATTTGGGACCCTCGGGCTCGCCCTGGTTGGACCTTTGCACCTGCTGATTACACACGCGTTGTTCCTCCGTCCCTCGATAGGCCAGTGACACGTCAGGATATTGCCGACTTCTTTGTCGACTTTATGAAGTCGGACATTCTGGGACTGATTGCCATTCGCCACCAGATTATGGCCGACGTGCGAGAACTTGGGACTCAGGACGGCGAATGCATTAGGCTGGCCGAGATGCACTCGACCGCCGTCGATTATTCCAAGACTGGAATTGCGGTCAATTGGCGAGATTTACCCCGGGCGCCACGCTCGCGGCCCGACTTGTAAGCTCGACCCTGCCTTGATACAGTGACGGTCGTCTCATTATGCTAACTTGAACTTAATAAAAAGCCTCGCTCCCGCTCCTCCACTTCATCTCTACGATCTCGGTCAAATTGGCCATATAGCGGAGGAGGACGATGACGACGGAAATGACATGGCCCTTGCCAAACCTAGGTATCATCGGTCTGAAAAAATACTAGGTCGCTTGTATCGCGAGATTGACGAAGGGAAGATTTGGAACGAAGACATACACAGGCCTATTCCCACGGATGGTCCGTCAGTGTGGGTGCAGCTGTTGGGAAGAGTTCAATATGAATTGAAATCATGGAACATCGAAACGGACTACACTCGTCATCATGAACAAGCATGGCAGATCCGCACACTGTTGGTCAACCCCATCATCTACTAGACCATGCTTACTGCTCAGAACTAACGGAGAGACAGGTACGAGGATTCAATAACGGACAGCATGTGGCACTTTTCAGACAATCCACGCACCGCCGTTTCCGAAGCAGAAGTATTTTGCGGTTCGATTCTCAATAAGAGAGGAGTGCAGTCACGGAAGCAGCGTGAGGCGTCGATCCGGCTCAAAGACGAGATTGACAGAGTCATGACGTGGATCGTCAAGCTCATTCGCCACGGGACAGACCAACGCGGCGACAACACGGCATATGGAGACGACGATAGCCTCACAGACGATTACGACGAGCACAGAGCACTTCAATTGTCTTGGGCGTGCTTGGTCGTGGGCTGTGTCCCATCTGCGGACGGAGAGCAAGCAGCCAGCAGCGGGACCACGGCGCTCGAAAGCTTTCGTGTCGTTGCTGCTGCCTGCTTGCTGAAGGAGCTCAATGATTTGAGGAGTAACATTCTTGAGGAGGAGTTTTCCGCTCTCAATATCAAGGCTTCCGGAAGGGGTTGAGCTCCATTGCGAGATGGATGTGGGAGTTGTTAGGAGCACACGACGCATGACTAGATTGTCCATGGAAGTGAGGCAGGGATTGAGATGGGCCTTGTCAGCCATCTTGACAGCATTATTAACTTGTAGAGACAGGCACCGAACAGGTCCTGGTGGTCTGTGCGATTGACTTTATACACGCTTGCCCAGTGTCACGTTATGAAGATGTAGAAACGACAGTTCCCGAGGATCAATTTCTCTACGTAGGAATTCCATGTTAATAACTAACCGGCCGCTGTTGATTCGTCCAGCTGACGACGGCTGAAAGAAACCCGCCGATCTAAGCGCTTGATTCTGCAGTTACGCAGCAATCATGATGCTGTGTTTCCGAACTTTGCATGCGTACCACCGACTTTATCAGCAAATAAATTGGGCAATAACGATACAGAAGCAAGCTCATCGACATGTATAGGAAGTTTGACGTCTATTGCATTGGGGGAAGATGAGAATTTCCCCTCTCCTACTTTGTGTTGCATCACGTACTCGAAACATAGAACCATGTGCGTGAGCCAGCCAGGTGAAGCCCTCGTGTATTGCAACTAAATCTCTTTAAACCCCTGTTCCCAAAATCCTATCCGTGACTTTTGCAGCCTATTGAAAGTTGTAAACGGAAAAAGAAACCGAAAAAAAAAAATCAACCTTTTAGTATACACTTTCACCTCCTTCGCCCTCGCACATTTCATCTACGCGCTACCGTTCTCGCCATCCACCACCATATTGTCCTTGGTCGCCTCGGCCACAAACGCCGCCTCCACGGCCGCGCGGCGCCGAAACACGCGCAGCCAGCGCTGGCCCCATCGCCGTATCAGCGCATCGTCCGTCTCGCTCGCGCCGTCTTGCTGCATCAGCTCGTCCTTGCTGCCGCCCGCCCACGCCTCGAGCGCGTCGTTGATGGTGCGGAACAGCTCCGTCATGTCAGCCACCTCTTTTGCGCGCGTCTCCTCGTCGACGGCCGCGGCCTCGCTGTTGTTGGGCGCAGCCGTGAGCAGCTGGCGCACGCGCGCCGTCACCTTGGAGACGGTGTTGAAGATGGCCTCGTAAATGTGCGGCTGCGCGAGCGCCGCGCCCGGCGAGCCCTTGTGCGAGGCGCTGTCCGCAAGGATCGCCCAGTCGGCGACGGAAAACGGCGTCAGGATCGAGTAGTTGAGGAGCTTCTCGATAATGGACAGCGCCACGCCGGGGTGCGCGTGCCAGTACGCCATGACGGACGAAATGATTTGGCTGCGGGCCGCGGGCGAGGCGGCGCCGGCGTCAATGAGGCGGACCTTGCTCCGATCGATGCAGGCGAGCACGTGGCTCAGCGACTTGGAGCCGACCCAGCACATGGCCGTCACGAACACGTCCGTGCTGGCAACGACGGGATCCAGGGCCCGCTCCTTGGCTTGTGCCTGGATGGCGTCGATGGTGGGCTGAATCTCCTCGTCTGTGGCCTTGCGGCGCAGTAGGGCGCCGATTTCCTGACCCTCAGCGGAGAATGGGGTATCTGGGTTCTTGTACTTGAAGGCTGGCACATCCTGCTCCTTCTCGGGCCCGATGAGGTGCTGGTACGCCTCGGGGAGCGTCTTCTGAATTCTCTGCGCAAAGCTAAGGCGAATCTCTTTATCCAGCGCACCGTTCAGGAACCACTTGGCCGGGTGCAAATCCGACAGCGCAGCATCGTCCGACCACTCGGCCCACTTCCACGTGAAGCCAAAGTTGCTCAGGTGGTGCCCGAACCAGTTGATGCAGCGGTACGACAGCTCGAGGTCCATACGCGGATTGTTGCGGTACAGGTAGCGAATGGCTCGGCCCAGACTAGGCGCAATGGCGGCCGGTGCCAGCTTGCAGGCTTCCGTGAGGACCGAATGGTAGTAGACAAGCTTGCAGTTTGGCGTCGGCAGCTGAAAGAGCTGCGAAAAGACCGTGTCGACGGCGACATCCTCAGGCTTCCACGTGGAGCGATTGTTGCCGGCGAGGTTGCGCAGCTCATCAAACGGAGTCGCGCGCTTCACAAAGGTGCCGTCGGCAAAGTAGCAATCAATGTCCATGAGGAAGCGAGCCGTGGCGTTTCGGTTGTAATCGAGGCCGTTGACCGTGTCGACGAGCACGTCGCGGATAAGAGACGAAGCAATGTGCTGCGTGCCGGGCACAGACTCGACGTCGTCCTGATCCGAGTAGACGGAGAGATATACCTCCGGGAAGAGCGCGCGGGGACCGGCGACCATGTTGGCCGGGATAGAGATGGCAGGAATCGCGTGCTTGCGCGCATTCTCGATCTTGTCCTTGGTCTCTACGTCCTCGAGCCCCATCTGCCATGGGCGAGGCAAGCATGCCAGCTCCCACTCCTTGGCAGCCTCGGCTTGCAGCTGCTTCTGCAACAGCACCAGCACGCTGGCAGAAGCAGTCGGGCTCTCTTCATTGCTCTTGGTATAGTACGGGTCGACCAGCGCATGCAGCGCATGGGGCTCTGAGGCGATGATGTCGGTCTTGTCCATGAGCTCCGCGGCCTTTTGCTTGAATTCGCCTGGCGCAGAGACCATGGCATAGGGAATCGTGAGGAGGATAATTTTGACGATTTCGGTTCCAATAGTCTACACCTAGTCAGTATACATAGTCGCGACGCGGTAGCGTTCTCGCCCAGCCACGTACATCTTCAGAGCTGGCCGTCTGCAGATCGGCCGCGCGGTTAAAGAGTTCCTCCAGTAGGGGAAATACTCCATCACCCTCCAGATTGCGTTGCAAACAGGCCATGAACTTGAGATAGAGCTTCACCTCGGTCCACTGGCCAGCGGAAATGGCGCTTTCCAGGTCCTTGGCGAGGCGCTCCAGGATAATCTCCATGGCCTCTGGCTTGAGCGCGTTGGCAACGAGCACCACAGCGGCGACAAAGGGCGTCTTTAAAGGCTGCTCGAGCACCATTTGCAGGACCAGGCTCACGTAGAGGTTGCGCAGGTGCTCGTCGTCATAATTTTCGGATATCATCTGCGCGAGGGAGAGCACCTCGTCAGCCCATCGTCGCAGCGGCGACTCAGCTATGGCGACGAGCTGTCTCCTGAAGCGGACAGGCACGGGCGCCGGATCGTGTCGCCTTCTCTGCCGTCGGTCGAACTGGTCATCGTCGTCTGTTCATTCAATTCGCCCTTGTCAGTTTCCAGTTTCTTGCGGCAGACAGCGGGAGCTATCAGGTAGCTTCGAATTTGAGCATCGTACCTCTATACCGCCTCTTGCGATTATAACCGCCACCCTGTCTCCTGTCATAGTCGGCCATGGTGCAGTTTGGCTGATTAATACTCCAGGAAACACTGTTTATTCAATTGCGCACCGTAAGTAGTCTCGTTCTCATGCCTGCAAACGCTTGCGCTACGCGTTACAAGGCGATGGGTGCATGGAGCTAGCAGGTCGATGTGATGCCTCAGGCATCAAGTTACTGAGACGTCGAATCGGAATGAGCCCAAGACTCTGAACACAACACACACACTTTACCACATATTTGCATAAACATGCTGTGCAAGAATCTCAAGCTTGTCACTTCTCCATTTGTGAAGACGACGACATTTCGGCGCCCATTCATGGCGCGCGCACTCAGACAGCTCACTTGCATGCAAATGTCATTCGGCACACAGGAACGGAAACACAACCTGAATTCATTTTGGTATATCGAATATGCAGCCAAATTCCGACTTGCAATGGCATTATGGAATACAAGCGGCAGGCTTGCGCCACTTTGTCGTTAAAAATGCTCCTCGGTATAATTGCTCTCCGCCTTGAAATAAATTCCACCGTGCGTAATTCATCATCCGTAGCCAGCACATGAAGTAGAAGAAGTAGTGTCACCAACGGATTTCAGACGGTTAACGCTGCTTTGAGTTCATCACAATCGGGGCCATCCAAACTTGACGCAGCTCATAAACAAAGAAAAAGGGGACATGAGGTCTGCTTCTCGGCTGACAATGCTTTGCGCAACAACGGCCAGTAATCAAACTGCCCTGACACAAGCACCGTTCCGGTAACAGAAGTATTCGTTCGAGCCACTTAAACTCCACGCAGTGAGGATAGCAAAACCACCGGCCATGTAAATGATAGAAACAGAGTAACCGTCGTTCAAATAACGCAACTTTGTCAGCCAACTCAAGGTTTGCGGAACCCCCATTTGCTGCAGCTTTTACCGGGTATTCTGCTGCAGCCAATTCACCGAACAACATCTCCGACATGGGTGTTCTATGCTCATTTTGCTACCGAGACCAGGCTTTCGACAGACCATGGGACGCGAATCCCACCACTCCACGAAAGTTGGCCGAGCCACCCCATTACTAGTCTGACAGATCGGTTGTCGTTTCGTCCAGAATGTCGTAAGCAGAGCTTGAATGCGGAAAAAAAGGCACCTCTTCCCGTTGCCGTGCAAAGCTTAGGACCAAGATGACTAGCCAGCGCCTTTTTGGCAAGAAAAAAAGAGGAAAATCAGCAGCACCAACACGAAAGGTGCTCAGTCAAGCTTGGCCATCATCTCCTGCTTCGTCATCGGGGTAATGTTGTCAATGTCGAGACCACGTGCGGCGAGGATGGCACGCTGGTGGAGAGGAACTAATTGGCTATTGAGGTCGGGCGCAATAGATAGCTCTGTAGGACAAGAAATTAGCGTCGTAGACATAGAGTGGGTAGAGTAGGGAGCAAATTCTTACCATGACGAGTGAAATTGAAGAGCTCTGGAAGATCGCGGAGCTGGCCAGTGCCGTGTCTGGAATCGGGCAATTTTGTCTCAGGGTCGCGCAACTCGTCAAAAAAGGGATGGACCATGGCGTTGACGGCAGCCTCTCTTTCAGTGGGGGTGTATTCAAGTAGCTTGGTGATGAGGTCAATGGCATTGGCGTCAGCCTTGCGGAACACCTTGTTGAAAGGATGCGGTTTGATCTGGGGGAACTTGTGTTCCATGTAGTTGGGGTTCATGGTGCGGATCTGCTCTCTGGTAGGAGTGCCGAGGACTTTGATAATTTCCACCAATTGGTCAATACCAGATTCTCCGGGGAATAGAGGTTGGCCAAGCATTAACTCTGCCATGACACAGCCTGTTGACCAGACGTCTGAAGGACATGTAAATTAGCATGCTGGATGGACGAGATAATGTGTGTGTAAACTCTTACCAATCTTGGTTGTGTAGTTTGTGGCGCCAAAGATGAGTTCAGGGGCGCGGTAGTATCTGGAGCAAATATACGAGACGTTGGGTTCGTTCTCAACGAGGATCTTGGCGCTGCCAAAATCGCAGAGCTTGAGGATACCGCTGGTAGGGTCGAGAAGCAGGTTTTGGGGCTTGATATCACGATGGCAAATGCCTTGCGAGTGAATATAGGCGAGGGCGCGGAAAAGCTGATAGATGTAGAGCTTGACCTCGAGAATGGGCATGGTAGTCTTCATCTTGTTGAAGAATCGCGAGGCTCGGTAGACAGTCTCGGGAACAAATTCCTGGACCAAGTTGAGGTAGACCTCATCTTTCTGTACGTGTCTCGTTTAGCGTGTGTGGTGACGGAGTGAGGAGTGCGTGCGGGGATGCTTACTCGTTCGCCATTGGAGTAGTAGAAGGCCTTGAGCTGGACAATGTTGGGGTGACGGACAATGCGCATGATTTGAAGTTCACGGTTCTGACAAGGCCTGTTAGTTGTTGTTGCTTTGGCAGGGCGAAGCGGCCACAGTGGTGCATACCTTGAAACGCTTGTCTTGGAGGACACGCTTGATGGCGGCATCCTCACCAGAAGGAGAAAGCTTCGTCTGGAAGACGACACCGAAAGAACCATTACCGACAATTTTGCACTGGGTATACTGAAGCTCTCTGGTTTCGCCAGTTACTCCATCTTGAACGCGCTCACGGATCACTTCTGCAGGGAGGGTCAGTAGTTGGGCTGAAAAGGTTTGGCTGGAGGCCAGAGAGAAGACGGAGTGGATTTGCTCACCTCCCATCCGTAGACTATTGAATGCTCCGGGTCGCTGCGATGACATGCTGCTAATATCTGGGCCAATTGGCGATCCGAATACTATTGAAGGCAGGCGCAAGACTGAGGTTGCGGTATATCAAGGGGTTGGTTGGCTTTTAGGAAAGCCGTATTGGGCAGCAGGGTCCTGAGAGACCCGAGTCAAACTGATACGCTGCGACGCAACGTATACCTTCTTTAGTTGGAAGACGTGAGCAGATGCAATCGAGAACTGAGCTATTGGGTGGACAGTTGTTAGCGAGTCGGCTGGGCAGCGTCGGGATATGAGACGGAGAGGCGATGAGGCAGCGAAAGGGTAAGCAGAGCGAGTGGGTAGCGCCAAAGACGCGAGATGCGACAATTTCAGCCAGACGACGGGAAAAGGATTAAAAGAAGCTATCATCAGACGCACCGTCAAGCGCGCAAAGGGGGCAGACAGAGGCGTGATTGAGAGAAGCCGGCAGAGGAGAAAATTAAGCGTGGTACGCAAAGGCGATTGTGGAATGATGATGGTAAGGGACGCTGGCTGGGGCTGGGAGGGGCGCGAGTGTGATGCGGGGCATTGCAGCGTAATGTATGGGACGTGGGTTTGGAGCTCGTCTGCATGCACAAGCTATGCGTCCCAAGCAAGACTGTCCATTGAGGCTCAGACAGCGACGTTGAGGCTCGAAAAAGACGAGTAACGAGTACGCAGGAGGGTGTTTAAGCGCCAGGGAGCCGCGGCGGAGAGAAACCGGGCGGTATGTGAGGGCGGCGATGAGAAGCAACTTACCGGCACGAGGATGCAGAATGGGCGCGAGATGCGAGAGAGACGGCGACGACTTGGAAGCTTTACCAAGAAGACACGACCAAAAATGGCGTGAAAAAAAAAACTCAGACAACTGCGATGGTGCAGGTGACGATATAATGCACGACCAGACGATACGCCAGCAACAGCAGCAGAGGTTGGCTCGGTCAGGACCGAAGAGAGACCTAGGCGAGAGTGTCGTCAGAGTTTGGGCGTAGCTAGAGCTCTCTGCTATTTTTTTTGTTGCGTCGGTCGAGTACGGCGGGCGTTTCGGAGTCGACGAGGAAAAGATGCGAGGCACACAAGACAAAAGGGTGGGCAAAGGGGGGCGTTGGTTGCTTGGACAGGCGTAGAGGAAGATGCGAGATGTAGATGCGCTCTGAAGAGGGTGGTTTTTTTTGTGTTGGAATTGGAGGGGGAGGGAAATATTAAGCTGAGAAACGGGAAACGGGGGGATGGTGGTGGGCGTGGTGCGAGGGTGGTACTTTTAGGGAAGAGGTGGTAGCGAGGTGCAGCCAAGTACCAATCAGGCTGTACCTTGGTCCTCCAGCGAGGCATTACCTTGCCTGGCCGGCATGCTGTTTGGCGACTTCAGTGCGGCTTCAGGGCGGCTTCAGTGCTCGGAACACTTGACACACCCGGTCTGGGCAGCTAAGACAGAGGCCTGACAGCATTGAAAGCAGCGGGCAAGGCACTAAAATTGGGCTTTCATCCACTGGGCTGCATACAGCACCTACAGGTACTGGGCCCGGGGAGAGAGTTGCGGGTACAGATGAGCAGGTGATGTGCCTGTCGAGGGAGTACATGGGTCTTTGCTGACATCTTGAGCCAGTCTTTGAGTACCGACCCGACAACAACAGGACGGAGCACCCATCCCCGCCCAGTAGCGTCTCGTAGACCGCAGTTGGCTGCAGCGGGGCACTGGCACGACTGGCAGGTCGGGGTGGGCTTTGCTTGCTTGCCAAATTGCTTGCTGCTTTTGCTTGCTTGATGCCAGGTACTTCGGATGATTGACAGACTGATGATTATTGCCTGGTTGACTGATAATTGACGGTTGACTGACTGACTGACTGACCGGGGCCAACGTCAAGCATGCCCACTTCATCCTCAACTCAACCCGCTCCTCCTTGCGCACCCCCCCCCCGGCGCATCTTGGGCTTCGGATTTTAGCTGCTCATGTGCCCATCTTTGAGACGGCCCTGCCGGCGCAAAAGCTCGGCAGGCCAAAAGTCAAAACATGTCCATCGTGTCAACCGCAAACTTACTAATTATCATTAGCCAGTCATTGCCATACCCTTCAAGTTTGTTCTCTTGTCACATTCTACTATTCATCCATCGGCATCGTGGTGGACCGAGATACACAGCTACGTAATCGAGAGGAAACAGCTTTAATTGATTGCAGCGGGTAATTTATTAGCATTGCCAGAGTATTCGCCTAGTGCCTTTGGGACATACGCTTTCATGCAGCGCTTCTCACTCCTCCGCCTCTTGCCCTCGTTCTCTCGGCCGTCCTTGTTAGTACCTCGCACACCACTACACAGCCAGGCCTCAATGTCGCATTTTCTGCCTCATTTCCTTTGCTTACCTCTTGCAATTAATACCTCTCCTCGTTCTTGCTTCATTATTTTCCCTCACCAGTTGCATCATTTTCTCCTGTCTCTCCTTACCCACCCTCTGTCTTCCAATGAGGCTTTTGCTGACCCTCCCCCTGCCACCCTCCTCCTTGCCTCCCACCTCCGTCGGCCATGTACTAGGGGAAAACAATGATGGAAAGTCCCTCTGCAGGGGTCAGCAGCCCAACGAGAAACTCGTCGATGCACAGTTCAATAAAGTATGCTCTTGATACAGAGATGCGTGCCTACTCAGTACAAGCCTTTCTAGCCCTAGAGACATGTGGTGGAGCCACTATTTACAGTGCAGAAATCGGCCGTACGAAGTAGGAAGTATGCTCTCTATTACCATGACAGCCCAGCTGCCAGCTGGCGCCTGTGATGACCTCGACCTGTTCGTCGTTTGCAAGTGCCAGCTGCCAGCTGCCAACTAGGTACCCATACATGCGTGCCATCCCCAAGCTGTCCTTCGGTTCGGGGGGTTTCTTCTCAACTTTTCATCCCCTCGAAAACACATCATCTCGCCACATTCATCAGACGATCAATCATGGACGCTCCGGAGCATCTTTCCGGCCGCGTATGCTCAACCGACTCGCGCCTGCCAGCCCTCCCTCTCTCTCCCAGCTGCTCTCACACCATCAGCTTTTCTTCTCGACATTCATACCCGTGTCTAACAGAGTCCCCAGTGGTGTTCAGCCGCTCGTCTGTTGCCGGCATGGCATTGACCACCCAACACCTCTTCCATCTACCAGGTTGTTTCGACTAACGATACCCAGCCGCCGCCCCTGAGCCAGAAAAGAAAAGAAAAACCAGCAACATCACAAGGTCGCTCTCTTCAGCTCCTCAAGTGGAGACCGAGCCCGTGGCGCCTCCAATAATGGCGCTAGCCTTTGCGCTGATCAAGAGATGGCCAACCGCTGACAACCTTGAGCCTCCTATACGCTGTAACGCTAACCAGCCTTTTCTCTGCGGCTTTCTTCGCCTGCTCGGGCCCGGTCCCTGACTCCCTGGCCGCCAACGCCAACGTCAACGCCGTGTTTGACTAAGATGTCTCCATGTCTGACCTCTACATGCCCTGACCTCTACAGGGCTGGCCTGCTATAACAACTCCTTTTCGCCATTGTACGACATGACCATTCCATTGCTAGACAGTATCATCAAGCGCTAATGCTAGCTCGCCAACCACATCTGGAACAAGGGTCGCTCCAAAGATAGACGATGACAGTCCAGGAACCCCATCACATCGTACACGGCGGGAATGGCTGCGGTCTGCATTATGCCTCGCCCTCTACACACATTGGCACAGCTTTCTGCACCTTTGACATTGCTCAGGGCCCTCAGAACCCAGCTGCCCCCCCAGCCCTCCTCGTCATCCTGCTCCTCAAAACAGCGCACAAGGGCTAAAACCGGATCTGTCTTACTACCCTGTCCTCCCATCAAGATGCGCCAGCATGGACCAGGGGTTTCCGGCCACCCGCCCACCGGCATTGGCAGCCTGCCACCTGCAACCTGCGACATGTTTACTTGCGCCAACCCTACCGGCAGCCTAGACTACCAGCAAGCTCTACAATCCAAAATAGCCGTCCCTCGCTTCACAATGAAACCGGTGGAGAGAGAAACGTCGCCCGCAGAAGATGCATCGGCGGGGCGTGGATACGTGTGGTGGGGCTTTTGAGATGTCCTGAACATGGTCTGCTGCTATTTCTTCCCTTGGCTCCGTCTGCCTACCTAATGCTTCGCGGGCTGATTGGGCCTATTATTGCCAATCCACCACATTGGGACATGGCCACGCCGTCTGCCGGGGGCACGAGTCCTCGTGCCCTAATCCCGTATCCACTGCCATGATCCATCTGTGCCACCGACGGGCTGGTGGAGTGAGTGACTTGGAGTGCTTGGCTGGTCGTGCATGTCCCAAGGATGTCCAGACCATTGGATCACTTTGGGTGCGAGTGTGCGAGTCTGGTGTGAGTACATATTGGGTCTCCTACAGCACGGCTCATGTATATGCATCCACCATAGATGCAAGAAGTCTGCGCATCACGAGACACTGAGTGCATTTCAAAACACGTCGACGCACGCACGCGCAACCCGCGGTAATCTGTACTGTTGCCAGCCATGCAGTCAACTCGGTTGAGAATTGCCTACACTTTTCTAATGCTTTCTAGGGTTGCTACTCTCATCAGTCAAAGCACTCCATGACGCACAGTGCTGCAGACCACGACCAATTGGCGCACCACAACGCCATGCCGCTGGCGCATGCCTCGAAAAATCATCGCGACCTCTCAAGTGCATGGCGTCCAGCTAGTGTGGGCACAACGGGCGCCGGTAGTGTTGCGTGGACACCAAAGCCTGCTACCCCTGCCCTCTGGTCACACTGGGGCTCGACGTCATGCTCCGCCTGCCACAAGTAGAACTTTCCGTCCAGAGGTAAAGGGGCAATTTTGAAGCGCTCCAGGTCGAAAAGAGAGCTTTCTGGCGTTATACGAGCAGCCAGAGACTCGGAATCACCATTCACACGGGTCATTTCTGCGAGTCCCAGAGCCAGCCGGTGAGCATACAGTACACAACATGGGAGTATATGTACTTGGTCCGGCGAGTGGCTGGCGGCACCAAAAACGCTAAAACGAACCCAGCCAAAAGTTATCCTCCGCTCTCGCAACACTTTTGGTCTAGTTAGAATGTCGCTGCACCACTCACAGCGAATGTCTGGGGAAGAAAAGGTGGAATGGGAGATGGTCTCATGACCAGACCCATGCAGCGCTAACGTCTGGATTTGACTCTGGAGCCAGGGCCACTGAACCATCACCATCTGATCAAAAGATGCAGAGAGGATAGCGTCGTGTCATTTCCCCCCGAAGATGTCGTCCAAGCCAGCTGCCTCTCGCTAGAGCCGGTCCATAATCGCTACCCGGTATTGAATATAGCTGGCAGACGGCTATGCCGGTTCAATAGCATCATGCCGTTTTTTCGGTCAGTCAAGATGTCCTAGACGGGCACGACGGGGTGGCAACTCCCTACTCCCTCCGACAGGCCTCTCCCTGAAACGAAGCCATTGACGCAATGACAAGATGGGCTGGGTATGCACGTATTGCCACCACCATTGCAATTGCTGCTTTCTTCCTTGGTTGTCGCACGAACCGCTTGCCTGCAGTCGTCCATCCTTCCCGGGATGGCAGGCTGAATCCCAGTAATAAGTTCTACTAGCCAGCCTAGCGGCGGCGAGCTAGGCCCACCATCACACTACCATGTGTTCCTTATTTCGTCCTCCACTTGATCGTCAACTGCTTCTCTGGTCTGATATGACAGCATGGCATAAACCGTGGCTGTTTTGCACCAATGATTAACACTAGGTTGATGCAGATGATTCACTTGCAGCCAGGGAAAGCGAGGCAGACTGCCAACAAATGCCTCAACAAACGCATGGTCTTGCATGGCGGCGAGTTAGGGGCTTGCAGGGGGGCACTACTCTGTAAGTTACTGACAACGCTAGGCTGCCGACTGGCTGAATCTCGATTGGTCGTGGCCAGTGTTAGAGAGCATCTACGAACCTGGGTGGCGTCGACATTCACCGAAATAGAGTGCCTGATATGGCTTATATCCGAATGGTTGTTTTTGGACACCAGGAAGCCAACGAGTCATCATGTCACGCACACGAGACGCCGAGGAATATGAAGAAAAGCATGGCGCATTATCCAGGCTTCTATCTGGACGCCCTTTTACGGTAACGCAATACTTGATTATTCCAATGATATTTCCATTCTTTCACCAAGAACCCGCTATACTCGAGTATTAGGGATACGCCATCATCAAAGACGGGCCAGGCTATCACAAAGAGGCAATGCATGGAGCCTCGTCTTCGGCCTTGAGATTGTATCTCATCTGCAAGCCTGCAGAGCTCCATGTGTCATGCGGCCGGAAATGCGGCCTACAACGTTGTGCACCCGCTGCAGTTGGTTCTTTTTGTCCACTTCCCATGCTCAAGACCCAGGCGGCCACAAATGCAGACGGGCCATGTGAACAGTGCTGTACGAGGCTGTTGCTTGTTATGACAAATGGGCACATTCAATACAGGACGCCTCGGTTCCAGCGATTGCATTTCATCCGAGTCACAAATGCAATCGCTGGAACCGAGGCGTCCTTCAATTGCTGCAAATGGATTGCGAAGGTGACAGAGAATGAGGCTGAGCTTAAGAAACTGCTTCCAACACATGGCGCGGCCTCAACCGAGGCGTGACTATTACTCCGTAGCCTCACGGCAACCAACCAACCTCCATCTTTCTACATGGCATGGCCAGCCGGCGGACGACCGACCCATGGCGGCGCCACCGGAGCAGCTGATGAATGCAGGCAGGTTAGCAGGCGGATTCATGCTCTTCGCTGCGGCTAGCTAGGCCCCTTTTTTCCATCCACTCAGAAAAACCGGCAACGCACCACCCTAACCCATGACCCCCTGCTGCCGTACCTGATCTTGTGATTGCTCAATTCTTTTTTAAAGGGACCAAGGCTTGAATCAATGCATGGGCGCGCACAGCCTCGAGCCGTCCTGCTCAATGTGTCTCGGACCAGTTATTCGGGAATGATTCATGAGCTCCCAGATCATAGGTATGCACGACTTACTGGTACGGTGTACTAGTACGGTGTACCTGGCAAGTTTTCCCTTGCTGATATTGGTCCAGAGCTCTTGTTTCCAATTGAAGCTCTCCGGCAATGTTTCGATTATCGCTCGTTACCAAACGCCTGATACCATGCCGTTATTTGGATGACCGCAGCGCGCATCTTGCGCTTTTGATGAGTCAATGTCTCGAATGACACGAGCACGTGGCTAACCAAAACCTCCCAAACTTTCCTTCGCCAAGTATGTACGTATGTACATGACGGCGTACATGATGGCAAAACACCACTTTCGATCGAACCGAAATAGAAATCAGGCCAATCGAGTTTGCGGCGCCTCTTACACTCCTGTTCCGGTATCGCACTTGCCAACTCATCTCATGAGCCATCCCGGCTTCGTGGGTTAATTATCCACACGCGTCGGCGGAGCCTCAACATCCCGGACCATCGTCCCATCGTGTAACCGACACGGCGGCGGCGGCGGCGGCGACGCCCTTTACCCCCCTGCACTTCTCTTCAACTCTTCGGCCCGTTAATGTAAGTGCGCTGGTGCCGATATTACGTCTCTTGGTCCTGTGCATGGCCATCCTTCCCCTGCCGCATATGTGGTGTTGCCCTCTTTTTGTCCGATCCTCCCTGCCCCTGTATGCACATGTAACTGGATTCAAGGTTCATGGTAAGGCGTAGCAAATCCTGTACTCCTCTAGTCTCTTTCTAGCCTTTTTTTATGACCAATTTCCGTGAAGATTATCACATGGCTTGAAGAAGAAAAAAGAGGCGTAACGGTACGTGTCAAGACTGTGGCGTTCTCGGGTGTTACCTGGCGAAAAAAAAAACTGGACAATTGACCAGGACATGACTGGGAACTTGAAAGAAAAGGAGAGCTCTTGTTTTATGCAAGGATGGACAAAAGGAGAAATTTCCATCGAGGCTAGTAGACCGCTAACATTGAGCTGGAGGGACACAATCGTCAACATGAAAAATGTTCCCTCATGCGTGTCATTGTGCAATTTTCGTATCACAAAAATCCCTTAGCCATACACAGCAAGAGGCGAAGTCGCTTTCGATTCACATGACGCACGATTGAAGCCGCAGCAGCCCCTTTCCCGCATCCCCGCCACGACACTCTAATCCTCGTCATCCAGCTTATCTGCCACCGTGTCCTTGGACTTGTTGATGACCTTTTCCGGAGGCCTCTCCACAGGCGACGCCGTCGCCGTTGCGGATGTCTCGGTCGCTGCGACCGCCGCGGCAACGACGCCCGCCAGCGGCGTCATCTGGCCGCTGGCGGGTAGGCTTTCCGGGCGGCTGGCCGAGCCAACAGGCGGAGCGCTGCTGCCCGCGGCGAGCAGCTTCATGCCGTCGGGCGAGCCGGGAATCATTTCCGGGTCCAGGCCGGGGATGTGGATGCGGCGCGCCTCATTCTGGTACGCGGCAGGAATGATTTCAATGATTTCGTCGCGCGGAAACCGCAGTGCGGGGATCTCGACGGTCGAGCAGTGCATTAGGTAGGCGTAGAGGACGCGCAGAACCGACTCGTGCGCAATGATGAGCAGGTCGTTTTGCTCACGCTCCAACTCGAGAATGATGGGTTCGAGACGGACGGCGAGATCGTGGTAGGACTAATGTAGACAAGTGTATTAGTGTGCGAGTTAAGGGCTGTGGCAGAAAGGGGAGAGACGTACCTCTGCGCGGGGATACCGGTGGTGGTAGGGGTCGACTTCGTGTTTTTCAACCTCATCGGGGTACAGTTGGCGAATGACGCGCTCTGACAGCTTCTCACAGATGCCAGGGTTGAGCTGGCTCATCTGAGATCGTTGCCGAACTTTGTAATTCATGTCGCGCAGAGTGTCTGCTGTTTGGATGGTGCGAAGCCGCGTCGAAGTCCACACCGTCAGCGGCGGTAACGAAGCGGCAGTCTCGCCTGATTCGATGTGTTCTTGCACGCGGTGTTTGAGAATCGTCTCTGTCATCTTTTTCGCGTACGTGCGGCCGGCGTCGGAGAGCGGCGCATCGGCGCGGAACGAGTCCTCGTCTGTCGTCGTGCCTGCGCGAACAAAAAAGGTCTTGCGGGCCTTGATGTGGAGGTTGGTGAGATAGAAGACGATTCTGTGAGAGAGGTAGCTAAAGTTGACATTGTTGTAAAAGAACTTTTCGCCGGCGTTGATCATTTTGATGTAGTTGAGCTCTTCTTCGGCCATCGTCTCAAACACGGGGATTCGGACTTCAATCCGCTTCAGATAAAGCTTGGCAGCCTCGTCGGGATCCATTCCAGCAAACTTGTGACATGTTAGTCTAGCTGAACCTGTGCGAAAGAAGAGTTGCATACGTCTGGTGAGGAGATTTTGACGTTTCGGGCATTTTCCCGCAAGATGCGCTCGTCATCCACAAACGACTCAATGAAGAGGGTCTAAGATTGTCAGCAAGCTCATCTATCGTGCTATCTCTGATTCCCTTACTTGAACGTCATGCTTGGCCAATTCCTTTGCCAGGGAGCGGCGACCGCTTGCAGTCGGGTTTACTGCGTCGTAAATGGCGACCTGGCCGTTTTCGTGGTTGAGCCAGCCGTAGATGTCCTCGCGACACTTTTTCAAAATTTTCTGACGAAGAATGACCGATTCCGGAGAGGCGTCTGGAAAGAAGTAATCCTTTGGAACAGCGCTTTCCGGGCCAATGGTGGCTCGTCGGTAGTCTCCGAGGTGGAAGATGCGTGTCTTGACACCAAGCCACCCGAGATAGCGGGCTAGCGACACACAGACGTGGCTTCAATGGTCAGTAGAATAAAGCAGAAGCTCGACCGAAAGTTCTCACGTCTTTCCTCTCGCAGGAGGTCCAACCATGACGATGGCTATCCGACCCGAGTGAAACAGCCGGCCAGACATGGTGCTGTAGAGCTGGGCCGGAGCCATGTTGGATGAGTCCTCGGTCACATCGTGGATACCGTCGATGAAAGTCGAGCTCTTTCGACGGTATCGAGGCGCATTTGCCGCAATTTCAGCGGTTCTGTGGCGGTTAGCATGTTGCTTGTCCCCGTTTCCGTGCCCCGATATCCCACCACCCCCCGCGATTTGCTCCGACAGGTCCGCGGGGCGAGTGGCGGGATAGGATTTGTTTGAAAGGGTGCTGGTGAAGCGTTCCAACGTACAGTAATGTGTCCATCGTGAAGGTAACTTCGGTTCCGCAGGGTTAAACCGGCGAATTCTGTTGCTTGGCAAATGGGAGTTTGGTTTACCGCTCCCGTCGTACCGCCAAAAAGCAACAGTGCTGAGGTGTCTTGTTGGTGGGGTGCGTGATGACAGAGCTTATTGTCACCACCTGCAACAACCGAGAGATCAAAAGTTCAGGTGTCGACAAGGCCCTTGATCTCCTACGTAAAGAATTGATTAGAAAAAGGAGTGTAGCCTTCTATCACGAGCCAGGAGAGACACAAGAACCAGGACTAAAAGCCAAGAAGCACCGTTTGTTCAGCTATCCAGGGTAAGCGGCTTTGTCACTGTGTGGCGTGCATCCAGGATCTCGGCCTGGCACACCTGGATACCTACAAGTAGGTAGAATCCGGCGGGGCAAGCCTTATGTAATGAGCCAGCGGGGAGTGTTAACACGGCGTTATGAGAATTTGAAGGAGCCAATTGGCACTGTAAAAACGTGAATGCCCTTTGAGAGCCAGAACATTGACATCTTGCACTGAAATTCCTTCCCATTCCGCTCATAAAGTCTTCTCGCAAATCGATTTGAGGCCGCTTGGCCGCTTGCCATCAACAGCACGTGCGCCCAGCCACAAGCCGTCCCCGGAACGGAACATTCTACATGCCGATCCCCCCAATTGGCCAGCGGGAAGTTCATCCACACTGTGGCTCCAGCCGTCATCAGCTCTGGAGCCACCTTTTGCTGGTCAACACCAAAGGAGACGGGCCTACCCAATTGGGGCCACTGAAAATTATTCTCCTGCCTTCTCCCATTCCCAACTCATCCGAGCTTCGCCCATCCGCGCCCCTTCGACCATCCCGGCGTCCACGGCAACACAAGACTCATACTTTGATTCCTATCGCGAACTAGTCTTGTGGACTGGCCTTATATTCCTCTTCACCAGCGTGCATTGGTTATTCTGTTTGGTTTCTCCGTCGCACCCTTTCCGCATTCCCCTTGGTACGGTCGTCGCCTCCAGGCCCGCCCTTCCCCCCCAGCATCACCACCATAATGGCCGCCGCCGTCGAGTCGCTGCGCTCGATTCTCTTCGGCAACCCCATCGCGCTCACCCTCGGCGATGCGCTCAACTCTTTCTCGGAGCGCCGCGCCAAGCTCGGCCTGGCCAACCCCGGCACGATAGAGCACCTCAGCAAGGAGGTCCAGCGCGATGTCTTCCTTACCAACCACATGTTCACCGGCGTCCGCGCCGACCTTACCAAGGCCTTTAGCATGTCCCCGCTGTTCCAGGTTTCGCACGGCTTCGCGATGGGCGAGAAGCTGAACCCCTACACCTTTGCCGCCATGTACGGCACCTCTAACGTAAGTCTTGCATTACTGTTCCTATTTTCTCCCTCTCTCTGCTTCTCTGTGCCTTTTTATGCTTACACCTTCACTCAAGGTATTCTGCCAAGCCAATGTCGATAACGAGGGCTCCGTCTCCGGTCGCTTCAACCTCCGATGGTCGGACAGGCTCATCTCCAAGGTCCAGGCCTCCATGTCCCCCGACAATCAGGATATGGCTCAGTTTGAGCACGAATATACGGGCAACGACTTCAGCGCCAACCTCAAGATGCTTAATCCTTCGTTCCTGCAGGGCGGCCTGACCGGCATCTTTATTGGCAGCTACTTGCAGTCCGTCACCCCCAAGCTCGCGCTTGGTCTCGAGTCTGTCTGGCAGCGCCCCTCTCTGGGCCAGGGCCCCGAGACCGCCGTCTCCTACTGCGCCCGATACAAGTCCGCAGACTGGGTTGCGACAGCGCAGCTTCAGGCCGCCATGGGCACTCTCAACACCTCGTTCTGGAAGAGAATTTCTGAGCGCGTCCAGGCCGGAGTTGACCTGACCCTTGGCCTCGTGCCCTCTGCCGGCATGATGGGCGGTGGTCTGCAGAAGGAGGGCGTCACGGCCGTCGGCCTCAAGTATGACTTCCGCATGTCCACGTTTCGTGCTCAGGCCGACTCCAACGGCAAGTTGAGCTGCCTGCTCGAGAAGCGTGTCGCGCCCCCTGTCATGGTGACCTTCGCTGCCGACATTGACCACTTTACGCAACAAGCCAAGCTCGGCCTCGCCGTGTCCATCGAGGCCGCTCCCGAGGAGCTTCAGGATCAGCAGGAGGCTCTCACCCAAAACGCCCCCAACATCCCCTTTTAAATAACGGCCGTCTACTCCCGTGGTAGTCCTGCCCAACGCGGCGATGGCTCGATTCTACTTTGACGGAAACACACCAGAATCGACAACCTTAGCGAACCCGAAAGCAGCGAGAGAGGCCAGACCGTCCATCAATTTTCCCCCTTGTTGTCTTACTACTTTCTCCTCATCACACCCTTGTGCTTTTAGTAACGCTTGATGGCTTCTCGCTTTTTTCCACTGCTCTGGGCACGCGCACACGGATGTTTCATCATTTTTTCTTAAAAACCATAGACTTGGGCGGCGCGGAGAATCTCCATATTCTACATGGCCAGGCTCAAACGGGTGACTCGTTTGGGCCCTGTATATTAAACTCCTCTTTTGTTTTGTTTTGTTTTCTCTTTCTCTTTGCCTTTCTCCTCAGCGTTCTTCTCCCCACTCGGTAGAAGGAAGAAGAAGAAGAAGAATGAAAAGATCGACGTGGTGGGAAGAGGAAAGAGAAGAGGCACATTTGTTGGCATATATTTGGGTTCTTGACCAAAGAACAAGGAAAGAAGTTATTTGATTTGATGTGACAGCTGGCATCGAATAGTGTACAAGAGACTGGGCAAGGTTACAAATGTGTTGAGAGCAAAAGTCAAAAAGGAGAAGCTGAATGAAAAAGACATGCCAGAAAAAGCAATAAAAATGAAGACGTTAATTCCTCCTCCCTTGGGTTTACCGGCATGGGCCGTAGGACAATGTGTGTATTGACAGGAGCAATGAAATCTATGCTCTGTAAAGTATGCAGGATGCTATGGGAATCAAGAAGTAGCCATGCGCCCTGGTTGGCGTGTAGCATGACGAAAGGCGACCACTATTTCTTCTGCTCTAGGTGCAACGGCGTCGAGCTTTGTGTATCCAAATGATCTAGGCTCCGAAGAGGTAGGTTAGAGTGGCGCAGCTAGGAAGAGAGAAACGAAAAGTAGACAATGTTCTAAACCAAAACAACAATGATACTGCATCTCCATGGTGTATATCCGGAAAGGCAGAAGACCCCCTCCTCTTTCTCTTCTCATTCACCCAATGATGAAAAGTAACTATACCCAAAACGCCGCCTTATTTCATAATCAGTTCGTCAATGTTCGTCATCTGCTCAGCCGCTACATCAAGACGCATTCTCGGTCCGGCTGCGAACTGTCCTTTTGCTTGGCAGGCTTGGGAGGCTTCTCTCGCGACTTGGTCTTGTGCTTTGACTTGTTGCGCTGAATCTTAGTATCTGGCTCCACAGCGGTCGCAGAGGTAGCAGTGGTGGTGGCAGTCGTGGCCGTATTGGCGGTGGAGGGTGGCTGCTGTTGGCTATCGAAGTTGCGGAAAACTTCAAAGCTGGCATTCCTTGGCGAGGGTGATCCTAGGGGAGTTGACCCTCTTTCCTCGCCATTTTCAGCACTAGGCGGAACCTCCCTATTCTGCTTCATTAGACCACCAAGACGAGAAATGGTCAGGCTAATGCGTCCCTCGCCAGACTGGCTACTTGGCCGGCTCTGACGACTGAGATTGAAGCGCGACGCAGCTCGCGAGAGCCGGGGCGTCTTGTTGTCGCTCGGTGAAATAATGGGAGAACTAGCCTCTGGTGTGCGGGTCGGCGTCATGATGGGCGTAGCAATGGAAGAGGTGGTAAAGTTCGCGCTATCGCGCCGAGACTCTGCAGGCACGGAGCCAGAAACCGAGGGCCGGGCCGAACTATCAAAGACGATAGCCGTGGGCCGCTCATCATCCATGGAAAGGCGGATGCTAGGAGGCTTACTCGGATTAGAGAGTCCGCCTTCAGTTGCTGCTCGAGAGGTCTGCATCTCCAGGCTGATCTTAGATTCCTGGTAGGAAGGTGGCCCCGTGGCGGTGCCGTCTATCGAAGGGCAAGCTACCTCCAGCATGGGCACAACCTGGTAAAATAGTAGATAGGGCATCTCTTCGGTGAGAGACTTCTTGATGTTGTCAACATAGGTGACACGGGGTTCTTCGAGATCATCAAATTTGACCCATTGGGCTTCTTCGTAATCCGGAGGTGGATCGATGTCATGCCGTCTGTTGGAGGTGAGAACTTTGGGAGCAGCTCTCGCAAACGCAACATAGTGCCCACTTTGGAGGGAGTCACCACGATGGCATATGACCGATTGTAGCACAAGCTTGAAATCTGAAGTCAAGGGGGAATCGTCCGCCGTTGTGTCGGGGCCGTCAGCAAGCATGAAATGTGGAAGACGAAGGCTGTCTGGAATGTCGATATAAGTGTTGTGTCTTTTTGGCTGCCCAGTCTCTGTCATGGCGTAGCGTTTCAGACAGATGCCAACGACAGGTCGCTGTTCAAAATTGAGCACGACTTCAGAGTTACTGCGAGGCTCATTTGCACGCACGGCGTGCCAAGCTGTGACAGTTAGCCTTGTTTCCTTCAAATGTGTTTGCAACGCCATGGCAAACATACGAATAAGTCGGAAAAATTGCCAAGCAGGAATTGTTACGGCCTTGACCACCATAGAGCCTTTTCGTTGTGGCTTACGAGCGTCATCGGCATCTGTGCTTGTTGGCTTCCCATCCGCATCGAGAACAACCCTTTGAATAACGCTGGCAGACCTGTGTCTCAAAGAGAGCCGCTTTGGTATAGCGGAGGCCTCAAGTTTGGGCACCTGATCATGAGAGACACCTGTAGACGTCGCTGGCCGCTCAAGGGCGGGTAAGTCGCTCGCAACTGATGAATGGCTGGGGAATTGGCGCAAAGGCGACATTTCCACGGGAGAGGCACTGAAGGTTGCAGATGCACCGTTCTCTTCGCCTCGAACGAGCCGCATTGTATTTTGGTGTAGAAGAGTAGGAGTATCAGGCCCCTTGTCCTCGGAATTTGATTTCTTGGCTTCTTCACTATCCCGCAGCACGTCGACTTGGGCGTTGAAGTAATCTTCAAGGCAGTCTTCGAGCCTGATTGCTTTGTTATCATGATTTGGTGGTACCGCCAGGTTCAACAGACGTTCATAGACGACCTTGTGGTCATCTTCATCTCTTCTTCCTTGGTGAAATAGATCGACCTGTAGAGATAAAAGTGGGAGTTGAAGGGTCTCGGTGAGAAAAGCAAACGCTTCGGATGTATCCTGTTGTTCCAGTAATCGGGCGTCTGGCCAGCCACTGTCGCCCATAGCTTCTTGAATTAATCGAGTCTGTTCGATGTATCAGCACCGTGTCTCGCGCATACATAATGCATTATAGTGCTTAGCGGTTGCATACCAGATCGACGTTGATGAGCTTTCCGGACCGAAGCAGATTCACCCATACTCGCAGCAGATTAACAAGCTTCGCCTTGGGATCCTCGGCTGGAAATTCCGTTTTTATCATGCACTCAAAGGCATCTAATTTGCAAAACATGGAAAAGAGGAGGGCGTCGAGGTAGCAAGTGACACCACCGCGGTTTTCAGCGCCGAGCATCTGCACACTAGGATTGTAAGGAACAATTGTGCCGGCAGCGGATTTCTGTTCGAGGCTTATGACTTCGGCAGTGTCTTTGGCGTCGCCGTCACCGAATCGAGTACTGAGCATCTCTCGGATATGTTCGCTGGTGACATTGGTAATATTGAGCTCATCGAGGCGGCGGAGAATATCCTCAACCTAGCAGCTATTTAGTCGGCTGAAACCCGGCAATTTGACAGCAGAAGATGGAAAAACCTACTTTGGCATCTTCTTCGGCCTTGTCGACTGCGTCCTTTGACTTGGCATCGCGACCAAACAAAGCAAAGAAAGCCTCGGTCGATCGGGGTCGGCTCTGGGGAAGAAGAAGTGTTAGCATGGAGCCGGCTGGTAAAGAAAGCGGTCCTGATCTCACCTTTGAAGGCGGCGCCGACTTGCTTCTGTTGTGCGAGGGGTTCTTGTCCCGAAGGCTCAAGAACTTGCGAGGAAACTCCTTCATGCTCAATATCCACTAGGGTTGAGGAGCTGTCGGAGGATGATGCGCTTGGTTGCGATGTGCAATGCCTCGCAGATTTTAGCGAGGCAGCCACAGATGATCAATAGTCATGATACGGGAAACACGAATTTAAGTAGCTTGTTTGTACGGGCTAGACGAACGAAGCTGTCGGTGGCGCGCGCGATGCGGGACCGGGCGAGGGTAGAGTGCCGAGTAGCGCTGGCTGGCAAAGGTTCTGGTGCTGCAGGGCGAATGGCTCGCGAAGGGGCTGGGCTAGCGGGGCCGGAGCTGATGCGGGATTGCAAAGGATGTGAGAATGATGTTGGAGAAGCCTTAAGCGAGTCTGGCGTCTTGCAATGTCCGTGGCCAGAAGCAGGATGGGAGCTTGTTGTCATCGCGAGATTTCCAGGGACCTGCCAACCAAGAACCCAGGTGAGGCGAGGCAGGTGGGGGCGGGCTGTTGGGCTTATTACAGCGGGGTTTGGCTCAGCAAGGGCCACAAAACAAAGGTGATGGAGTACTCGCCTTTCTTTGAAGTTTCTAGGGAGCTTTGCGCTCATACATTTCGCTCTCCTTGATAATCAAGCTCGAGCTCTCAAACAAACAATTTCTTCAGCTGCATACTAGTCCTTGCACTTATACGACCAATGCTCCGAATCTTGATATGCTTTGCCATGTGAGTTTGCCCATGCTTGCGCCTGCTGTGGCTTGTGCCCAGCTGCCACCGCCACAATCTGGTCTTGCTCTAAACTGCTGCCTCCAGCCGCCGGCCGTCGTACGCCGTATGATGTTCTCACCTGATGGGCCTGAACTGCAGCCTATTGGTGTGAATTAAATATATTTTAGCCGCATCTATGTAGAAGCCATGCCGTCACACGCCATGACGTGAAAGCGCCCGCCAGTGCTGACGCATCGTTCACTGACTGGCTGGCGCTGGTGACCTTGGCCGCGCAAGTTGATGATGCTGGCCAGTAGGCAGCCATATTTGTTACTCTAGGTTGCCATAATCTGCTGCCCAGACGCAACTACTTCTGGGTTGTGAAAAAGTTCTAACCTTCTCTCAACACAGCAACGTCGCCATGGTAGAGCATCCCGTTACGGTCGTACCCGTTCATCTAACTGTTGCTGTAACATGATACCCGTACAGCATGTTTCCAAAAAGTCAGTGTCCATCCTGCGGATGACATGAATGACTCTCACGAGACTACAATTGTCCCAGAGTAGTTTGCGCCTGATATGTGGTTCCTGCTTGTCTGTAATTCTTCTGCACCGCCACATCATTTGTGGCTGACAGCGCACGAGCCACACTCCATAGCTGTCCAGTAAATTTGCAGGCTTGCACGACCACGCGAGATTTGACATCTCCATTGCGACGCCTTTTTCGCAATCTCCAAACAATTGTCGCCATGGCTGGTGCCCGCAAAGGTATGTGCGTACTGCGCACCGTCAGCGGCAGACAATGGAGCCGACAGGCTGCCACGCCGTGTGCTCGCCGCTTCGCTTCGTCTTCGGCGAACCCCTTGGCAGCCATTGAAGAGTCGACGTCGTTCTCTACGCCAGGCCCCGACGAAAACGCTGCCAAGTCCTTCCAAGAGGCCAGGGCTAACAGCGCGAGAGATAAGCAGCTACCTGGTGGCCGGTGAGTAGCTTGTTAGCCTCATGCCTGCGCCGTCACTCCCCATGATATCTCATCAACGCATGCATTCTTGTTCGGCGTCACAGGCAAAATTTTAACATCTGCATGCAGGTACCAATACCACCCTCCCAAGTACAACCGAGGCCCCCTCCATCCTATCCAGTCCCCGCCCTCTTCCGACCCGACAGCACGCGACTTTGTGCCCGGACCGTTTAACCTGCCCCGGCTTAAGCACACATATGACAGCACCATTGCGCCGGACCTAATGACGCTCACGTACACGCATAAGCCGCGCGGGTATGAAGCGCCCGAATCGAGCAAGGGCGAGCTCCGCGAGTGGGACGGTTCATCGCCGTACCACAAGAACCGCCCGCGGCGCGGCCCACGCGGCGGGCAGTCGGGCCGGCTGGGCCTTGTCGAGCGTGAGATAAGCTGGCACAGCCTGCCCGAGATTGCGGCCGTCACGGTCAACTCGTACGCGCCTGCAGCCGCTGATAATAAGGAGTACCTCGACGTGGCGCGCGCCGTCGTGCAGGCCATCACCGGCGAGTTCCCAGAGACTACGCGCACCCGATCCAACGTCATCCACTGGGGCGTCCGTAAGGGCCAGAAGACGGGCGCCAAGGCCACACTCCGCGGCGGCGCCGCGTACGAGTTCGTCGATAAGCTGGTGACGCTCGTGCTGCCCAAGATCAAGGACTGGCCGGGCGTCAAGGGCAGCTCCGGTGACCGCGCGGGCAACCTGGGCCTGGGCCTGGCCCCCGAGTACATGTCTTACTTTCCCGAGCTCGAGTATAATTTCGATGTATGTTCCACGTCGGCCCCACGTATACTGTGTTTGAAGCTGACAATCTCGCCAGATGTACCCGTCCAATTTGATGCCTGGCTGCGACATCATCATCCATACGACCGGTACTTCGGACAGACACGGACGTCTGTTGCTGGAAGCCCTGGGATTCCCATTCTACGGCAAGGTCACGTACTAAACAGCGTAATACGATATGGAGTAAGGAGAGTTGAAGAGGACGACGAGTGCTATTTGTCACTAGCATAGGCATGTTCCCATGTACCAACACTTGTATGCATCAATAAGAATATATTTCTTCAATAGTGATCCCACATCCATGTTTCATGTAAATAGACCTGGTATTTCAGATTCTAGATTCTCCATAAGCATAAACGCCCCAACGCCAGTATTCATGCAATTGTCCGCCATGACCGTCTTTTTGTTTTATTTCTGACCCCGCTCCGTCTACACAGAAGCGCCCTTGGCCTTTTCGCGCAGAGGTGTGATGATGGTATCGACGGCCTCCATGTCCGTCGCGTCCACCTTTTCCGCCTGGTGCCCCGCGGCCGCGAGCTCCTCGACGGCCGCGTCCAGCGCGGGCTGGTAGTTGCGAATCGCCGAGCTCAGCGCGTACACGGCCTTGCGCCGCGCCGTCTCGGACTCCCCCTCCCCCGTCGCCAGCGCCACCAGCGGCCGGATGCCGCCCGCCGCGAGCAGGCGCTCCTGCGTCTTCTCGTTGTTCTGGACGGCGGTGCCGACGCACCAGGCGGCCATGGTGCGGATCTGCGGCTCCTCGTCGGCGAGCTGCGCGAGCAGCGGCGTCCACAGGCCGAGGTTGGCCATGTTGTTGGCGTTGTCGAGCGACTCTATGAGCTGCTCCAGGTTGTCAAAGGCGATGAGCTTGTTCTCGAGCGTCACGTCGGCGGCCGTGATGATCTCCATCGACGCACGCATCAGATCCGCCTCGGAAGGGCCGCCCATGAGAGCGGCCATGACTTCGGGGGTCAGGTTGGAGGCGGGTGCAGCGGCGGCGGTGGCGGCGGCGGCGGAAGAGCTGTCGTTTTTGCCATTTTCGGAGTTTTCGATGCTCCAGCGGAGGAGGTCGTTGAGTCGCTTGTCATCCATTGTGGTGGTGTTGATGATTTTTTTGGACGGGTAGATTGAAGGCGGGGTGTTGTGTGTAGTGGGGAGGTGCCTCGTGAGGTGGAAGTCTGCTTTTATTTAGGTATCGTATAGAGAAAAGATGTGCCCAAAACCTCGATAAAGGCAGAAAACAATAAACTTGACGGCAGTGTAGCTGCTTAAAAAGAAGATTAACGTGGGGTTGGTCTTTTGCATCACAAAGCTCTCTCGAAGATCCGCCTACCTTCTCGAATCTTCATGAAGACGCTAACCATACCTGGGCTAGTGCCATCTTCGGGATCAGCAACGACTTGACAACGCCCAAGGATTGGAGAGGCGATGGACTACGTAAATACAATGAAGAATATGAGGAAGTTCGAAGAGAGACAGCGGGATCTATGCCGATATTGATACAATTATTCGAGTTGAACTAGTTGCGCTTCTGTGGTAGTTTGCTTTGTGTACTCCGTACCGGCGCTGCACCAGCACCGGCCTTGTCGCAACATATTACGGAGTATAGGATCAACTTCTTTGTCGCAGTCATTTTAGCAGCAGCCAAATATTTAAGGTGCAGGAGCATACACGCCTTGAAAATCTTCTGTGGCTTTTTTTCAGATTTTATTGGATGGCTACGAAGACTTGACATTTCTAGCACATATGATTAGACAACGGGGACGCGTAACCAAAGTGATGGTGTGTTGCCGGACCGTGGGCTTATGTCAATCCCTCGTTTGACGGCACGGCACTTGTATCCTGTAGAGGACTTCAATTCCTGATATCTCTAGCCTGGCCCATCGGCAACGTGGTGTGCCCAAAGTGCGCATTGGGTGGTGAGTTGACCAATCTGCCGGACAGGGTTGCAGCATCATGCCGCAAAAAGGGCGCAGCTTAAGATTCTAATTTGCATTTCAGAGACGCAGGTGCGCAGGGTAAGGAACGTAGAACTGAAGTCGGAGAACGGGTGTTGAAGCGGCCGACATTGGCAGCTTGATGGTGAGCCAAGTCGGTGTATTGTCTATCCCAATTGGGCTCAAAGGCGAGGCGGCTAAACCTACCTAACTAGTGCGGCATGCTGTTATTGCCGTCGAGCAGGCGTGAATACACAGGGAGAAAAAGAAACATGAGTCTATATTGATTGGTTGCTTGGGGCTGGAGAGATGGGATCTGGTGAGAGATAGGGTTTCTGATGTATCAGATAGTGTTTGGAAGCGAGTGAGGGGACGCGATGACGCAACGAGGCGCTCAAGGGTGGGAGAATGCAGTGCAAGATGGAATCTAGATTCATGGACTGCGAATTATAGAATTGTGCATGAGTCCACCCCGCCTCGTAGAGATATGTTGCTTGCGCGTCTTGGGCCAAGAGGCGAGAGGCGAGGTAAAGGTAAATGGGCCATATTGTGGGATGGGGTGACGACGCCAGGTTGCGCCACACGAGCCGCCTTGGGTGAGGGTGCAAGGCGCTAGACAGTAGGAAAAAGCTTTGCTGATCCGGGCCTGCAGGCGAAGGAGTACCTACGGGAGGATTTGCATATGCTAGGGTGGTTGGGTGGTTGGCAGTCACAGTGTAGTGTGGTATTATTAGCAGCATGCTCAGCGACGAACTCTGTGGGCGGTGGTTGGAACATGGCGGCGTCTCTAGAGAGTTCTGAATCAAAATATTTTAGCGAGTATTGGCCTTCGTATAGAGGCAGTATTTGAGCTAGAGTGGATGGACGAACGATGATAGATTGGACGTGTTGGATGACGTCGTCTGAGATGATTGACAGAGCCCGTTACAGTGGCGGCGGGATGCAGCGGTGCGTGTCGCTGAAGAAGGCCAGATTAGGCGGAAAGCGGCGTGGCTCAACAGCAGCCCAGCCACAACGCAGCCTTGGGTCCACAACACGGAGGAGGCCAGCGAATCAGAGGCAGGCAAGGGCTGTGGTTTGTGGTACCGAGTGAGCACTGGCAGCTGTCCAGGACGTGCTGCAGCTACCAGTAGCGCCTCCTAATGTCTGTGGCAGCTGAGGCTCTGCATTCCTAGGCGGGCAAAGGAGCACGAGGAAGCTCAACCGGTGGGCCGAATAGGCTTTTGACTGACTACGAAGCTTGATATAGTTGTAGAGAGGTACCTCGGGTTTTCATTCCTTTTTTGCCTCTGTATTGAGGCATCGAGCGACAGAAGTAATACATCTAGGTAGCAAGCAAGGTAGGAGTAGACCCCTCTCGTTGGGTGCCCCCGCCCACAAGTATTTTTTCATTGGCGCTTCTTGTTGCCGGCGTTTGGCCACGCACCAAAGGACCGCCCACCCGCTCGCACCAGCACTAGCCACAAGCACCAAGGTACTTGAACTGGCCAGCAGAGCCCAAGCAAACACAGGTACTCCCCCGGCCATTCAAGGCGGCGGAGATACTTGCCTCCTTTCCTTGCGCCCCTCTTCCTCCACACCTTCCTGCCTTGACTTTCCCTCTTGTTCCCTCGTCCCTCTTCAAAAACATTCAATTCCCACTCCATCTTCCTTCTCCCCCGTTTCCGAGTCTTTTCCCCTTTGGCTCATTCTCCATCACCTCTGCCGTTTCATCCAGCTCTCGAGGTCATCGTCGTCCTTTGAGCTCATCTTCTCTTTCCGCACCTCGACTCTTTTCTTCGTCACCAATCTAAATCGCAGCCATGGAGGGTACGTTGCCTCTGCCAGCTCGCCGTCGCGTTTACGCAATCCCGCCCCTCCCCGCGGTGCATATTGCTGCCGCCACCAGCGATGCCGTTGTCGTATTGACGTCTCGAATCAATTACTGACATGCCTTTGCGTTTTTACAGAAGAAGTTGCTGCCCTCGTCATCGACAATGGGTAAGCTCAATCCCCCCACCGCCTCACCGACATGTTCGCCAGCCTGAGCCCCCTTACCCCTCCTGGTCCGATCTGCCATGTCGACAGAGGCATCGACGTCCGCTCGCGCCGACACTGCGCGCACTTTGTCTGGACGACGCAGGAAGGGGCTCAATCCAGGCGTGGACTGATGGCAAAGGCTTCCATTCTTTTCTTGATACTGACAAGCGCAATAGTTCCGGTATGTGCAAGGCCGGTTTCGCCGGTGATGATGCGCCCCGAGCTGTTTTCCGTGAGTACCCACCCCACTTTAGCTCCTGTCGCCAGCTTGCACGCTTTTTGGCCCAACGGCAAATCGCGCGCCTGATGGATGACGATGCTTTGCACCCGAAATTCGAGTCCTTGCTGACTCGCTGCCATAGCTTCCATTGTCGGTCGTCCCCGTCACCATGGGTAAGTCCTTACGAGAGCAACAGCGATGCGCTAGACAGCATTTGCGCGCATGCGCCACTCCCAACGCCGACGCCGCTATCTAACACCGTTTCGCAGTATCATGATTGGTATGGGCCAGAAGGACTCCTACGTCGGTGACGAGGCTCAATCCAAGCGTGGTATCCTCACCCTCCGCTACCCCATTGAGCACGGTGTCGTCACCAACTGGGACGACATGGAGAAGATTTGGCACCACACCTTCTACAACGAGCTCCGTGTCGCCCCCGAGGAGCACCCCGTCCTCCTCACCGAGGCCCCCATCAACCCCAAGTCCAACCGTGAGAAGATGACCCAGATTGTCTTCGAGACGTTCAACGCCCCCGCCTTCTACGTCTCCATCCAGGCCGTCCTCTCCCTCTACGCCTCTGGCCGTACCACCGGTATCGTCCTCGACTCTGGTGATGGTGTCACCCACGTTGTCCCCATCTACGAGGGTTTCGCTCTTCCTCACGCCATCGCCCGTGTCGACATGGCTGGCCGTGATCTTACCGACTACCTGATGAAGATCCTCGCTGAGCGTGGTTACGCCTTCTCCACCACCGCCGAGCGTGAAATCGTTCGTGACATCAAGGAGAAGCTCTGCTACGTCGCTCTTGACTTTGAGCAGGAGATTCAGACTGCTGCCCAGAGCTCTTCTCTCGAGAAGTCGTACGAGCTTCCTGACGGTCAGGTCATCACCATTGGCAACGAGCGTTTCCGCACCCCCGAGGCTCTCTTCCAGCCCTCCGTCCTCGGTCTCGAGTCTGGCGGTATCCACGCCACCACCTTCAACTCGATTATCAAGTGCGATGTCGATGTTCGCAAGGATCTCTACGGCAACATTGTCATGGTATGTTTGGTGTCTTCTTTTGCGCTCATTTCGTCGCTAACTCTTTCAGTCTGGTGGTACTACCATGTACCCTGGTCTTGCCGACCGTATGCAGAAGGAGATTACTACTCTTGCTCCTTCTTCCATGAAGGTCAAGATCATTGCTCCTCCCGAGCGCAAGTACTCTGTCTGGATCGGTGGCTCCATTCTCGCCTCCCTGTCCACCTTCCAGCAAATGTGGATCTCCAAGCAGGAGTACGACGAGAGCGGTCCCTCCATTGTCCACCGCAAGTGCTTCTAAGGTGAGTTTTACTTCCATTTGCTTCAGCGAAATCTTGACTAAATCGTCCCCAGCGAAGAAAATCCAAAACAAAGACCTCGTTCCTTTCAGCGCAGGCAAGCATTGCGAAGGTGGCAGACGGTGCAGAATATTGTCAGCATCGTGCGCGCCACAATCGACTTTTGTACTTGCAGCATGCGTTTGATAGAATCAAGGAGGCTGGGTGCTGGTTCTTTGAGGGTAATGGCAAAGGCCCGTGTGATGTAGCCCGGCTGGGTATTTTACGAGGCTTACGGACTAGACGCTGAAGTTTCGCACCAAAAATTCTTTTTTTATATCTTTGCTAAGGGTGTAGCCCAATGGAAGAATGCGACGGTTAAGTTTGTATACTTATAAAATGTGTTGTATTTCAGCAAGCAGTGCTTGAGATGGCTCATGTTTGCTTGTCCCCGTAGTGAAACATCGTTTCTTGTTCTGTAGTTTCTTTTTGCCTGCTTGTACAATCACTTTTATCTGGTTGTGGTATCTGTCGGCTGCCTTGGTGCTACATCACAGCTCGTTTGTGTTGAGTCGTCATGCTCGGCCGCCTTCTCTGCTGGCTCCTTTGTCGACTGTTCTATCGCTTCACCAGCAGTATCCCGGGGTACATCCTCCGAATGCCCTGCCTCTTCCCCTTGCCGTCCTTGCTCTACCACGGCCGCCTTTTCATCTTCCAGCCTTTTATACTTGCGCCTGCTCTTCTTGGCCGCGCTGTCTGCCCTCTTCTTTTTGACCGCACCCACGATGTTGGCGCGGCTCTCGCCACCCCGGCGCAAATCGTCTAGCTTTTGCGCGAGAATCTCACGCGCGTGCTTGCGATTCTGCGACCGTGAGCGCGTGGCCTGCGACTTGACGACGATGCCGGTGGGGATGTGTTTAAGCTGAACGGCAGAGTTGGTTTTGTTCTGGCATTGGAACGTGTTAGTAGGTGAGGATAGAGAAGGGGTAGGGAGAGAGAGAGGGCCGGGGGAAGGGGAGCATGTACGATTTTTTGACCGCCGGGGCCGCTACCCTTGAGAAAGGATTCTTCGAGCTCCGAGTCGGGAGGCGGCGCGGGGCGAGAGGGCATGGGTTTTTGGAAAGTGACGGACGAGGTGCTGAGAAATCGAGGGCGGGAGGTCAAGAGGAGGGTGCGGCGCAAGAGGCACTGCATGGTGCTTGAGGATGGTGGGCGGGGCTCCCTTGAATTGTAGGTTGATGGGATGAATGAGTGGCGTTTGGTCCAGGGTGATTGGATTGAGACTGGGAGCTTGTGTTGGATGACAGGCCAGGTGAGCGTTGCGGATGAAGGGGTTTGAGACTACTGAAGTGAAGCGGCGCAGAGGACGACGGTTTGGAGATGGGGTGGGTCGCTTAGATGTACGACGTAGTTTGCTCTGAATATGCAAGGCAGCTTCTGGAACTGGAACAGTGAAGGGCTTGAGGGGATGATGATTGATAATTGCTTTGCTAAGATTGATCGCAGATACGGAATAAAAAACGAAGAAAATTGGCTCATTGTTGTTCTGGGCCTTGTTCTTTCCGGGCTTCGTAGAGCACGGACACAAGACCACTAACATGAGCAATCGCTATTATTGTTCAGCAACATCTGGAAACATGACTGAGCTCCTGTTTTGGGATCAATGATTCTTATCTGGGGACCATGTCACTCTCAATCATACTCTTGGTATGCGCAAATGCTGCAGGGACCGCCTCGAGCACACCGTTGCTTTTCTCCAGTCTTGCACGACTCGCCAGATATATGGATTGCATACATAGAGCTAGTCGTAATATTGTAGTTTATTCACCCAAAAAACTTACGCTCTTGCACTATTCGAGGCCCTTTCATTCTTGATCTGACAATTCTGCTGATATTCCTTCGACGCGCATCATCTCTGCGACGTTTCCGTAACCGTCGACGAATCGTCCTCGCATCATCCCCTCCCGAGCTTCGAGTCCGGGAATGCGTCCGATACTTGCTATAAGAAACAGACGTTTGCTGGCAGATTTGACATTTTGATCCTCCGATGCTAATCTCGACGAGCGGCAAGTCATCCCACCCACACGCGTAGTCTTGGCCCACCGAAATCGTCACTCCGGCCTTGTGCCATGGAGCACTTGAGCCGCTTGGTTGCTCCTGTGCTTCAGCATCCGGCTTCTCACCGATCAAGAGCGTATGCCGCCCGTCACTGCTTCGCGCGTTGCAGTCCAAGGCCACGAGTTCTTGTTGCGGTCTGCGTCCGTTTGTGACGAGCACCGTCACAAACGGCACCGGCGAGGCTACGCGAATCAGATACCCAAAGCCAAAGTTGAGCGTGTCCATGACGCACTGCGATTGTAGCTGCATAAAGTCAGCCCATACCGACCAAGACCGCTCCGACTGGAAGAGAGGATAGAATGTGCGCTCGGTGTGCTGCTCGATGCAGCGCAACGCACGCTCGTAGTTGTTGACGAGGGTTTGCGCTATCATGAGGAGCTGCTTGTTGGAATAGCGCCCGGCACCAAAGGCAACGGCGACGTCAACGGCAGAGAACCAGTTTCCTTTTGCGTACAGAATGAGAGTCAGGTCCCGGTGAACCCACCCGTTGCTGCCTCGATGCACAGGACCAAGCTCGCGAAGAATCGTGCAAGCTCCGACGGGCCTGGCAGTCATCAACACGGTGCCCTCCGAAACAGCCACCGGCCCATACGGCGTCACCGTATCCAGCCCCGACGCTGAAGACAGCACATGCCGCTTCGCGCACACCACTTCGGCGCACGTCAGCCCGGCCGCCTCCTCCGGCGCCAGCACCGCCGGCGGCACCATCAACCACCGCAGATGGCCCGCCTCTAGCGCCGTCTCCGTCCAGCGCCGCCATGCGTCCTCCCTCGTCTCTCTCGGACGCACGGCAATCTCGACCGTCGACACGGCCATGGCGCCGTAGACCTCGTCGACGGGCAGAAACGCCGCCCGGTTTCCGAGCATCTCCATGACGCGCGTGCGGTCCGTCGCCCCGGTACGCCGCGCCGCCATGCCCGCAAAGTGCGAAAACAGCCGCTCGAAGCGGGCCGTGGCCGGGTCGTTATTGTTGTCGTCGACCCCGCGGCGCGCGCACTCGGAGATGCCGAGCTCCTCGCAGAGATGCGGGATGGCGGCAAAGAGCTCGTCGCGGACGGAGACGGGCTCGAGGTCGGCGCCGATCCAGACGAGCTCTGTCGCGAGTAGGTACTCTTGCAGCGTCCAGACGCGCGTGCCCCAGGCGGCGTCTGCAAAGCGCGCGAGCACGTCCATGGCGCGGACGAGCGTGACGCGGCCGGCGCCGCGGGCCCAGAGGCGCCGCACCCCGTCGTCCGTCCAGGCCTCGGCGTGCCAGACGGCGAGGGCATCGTCGAGCTGCGCGGTGCCGTGGTCGACCTGCGCCTGCGTCAGACGCAGCGTGCTGGTGAGGATGACGAGGACGGCCTGGGCGTCGCCGTAGATGCGGCCCATGAGCGGGATCTGCTCGCACATGTCCTGGTCCGAGTCCTGCACGATGCAGAAGAGGTCGACCCAGCAGTGGCGAACGTGCGGGAGGGCACGCTTGGCGAGGGTCTGCTGGATGGCGGCGCTGCCGAATGAAGGCGCGAGGGGGAGCTTCTTGGGGAAGACGCGGTCGGACCAGGCGTGGGATATGGCGAGGTATGGCGGTGATTGCCCAACCTCAAAGACTTGGACTGCCCATGTGGTAATGTTGATGAGCCGGAATGTCTTCATGTCGGCTCCGGAGTTTTGCCAATATTGCTCCACGTAGACGTAAATACACGTGAAAAGCAACAACCCCAGAGTATCTTCGTGCTGAGTGGCTGGTTCTTGCCAGGGTCACATGGGCAGGCCATGACTATAATTGTGGCAGAGAGCTGAACTGCTCCAAAGCTCACCAATTAGACGTAATGGAGATGCGACTCAGGACGGGTGGTGAGAGCCACAGTGGTGTGGCATTCATTGATAAAATGGCATGAAATGATGGTATGCCAAAAGCTCGAGCCTGTCTCGGGATATGGGGGTTTAATTATTGGAAGAGCTGCTGCGCCAAGTTGGTGATTTGGTCAAGGTGGTGTAAGTGGCAAGCTTGTGCCATGTCGGTGCCAACCAAAAGCAGACCTCGAGGCCATTTTGTTGATGATTTTGCACAGAATCGAAACTACAAATGACAAAACGTTCAATGATTAGATTGCAAAAACCGAATCTATGATGCTAGCAAGATGAGGAGTTAAAGCCGGTCCGGCGTCGACCAAACGGCCAGCAAGCGCTAGCATCACAGTGACGCGACCCCCTGACGACAAGACGGTGGGGGAGGTCCCTTTTTAATTTGCAACCTCGTGCCGTCGACTCCGAACAGACATGATTGACAAGCCATTTTTTGCAACGACCACGAACAATCACGAAAAGGACTACCAGCGTCACACGCAATTGCTTACTTGGAACCGTGAACTTTCCACTCCTGTCAACTCCAGAAAGTTCGGCGCGCCAGACATCAACGCCCAAAAACTCGCTCCTGTTCGACACTGCCCTTTCCACTGACGAATTTGCGACGCATCACGACCATCACGTCCCAGTCCACGCAAGCAGGATCCAATCACCTCTTGCTACTTTTCTCTAAACGAAATATAGCAGCATAATACCGCCATCATGTCTACTTTTGCCCAGTTTACCAAATGGCTGCGCAAGAAGCAGATTCAGATTGAAGTCACCTTTGCCGTGTACATGTTTACGCCCTGGGAGAAGTTTGCCTTTTGTACGTCCTGACGCCCAGGGCTCGACATTGTTATTCCCTCGCTAACACGCAACCCCTTCCTCCCTGACAGACTCCATCGTCTTCCTCCTCTTTAGCCTGACGTTCATCGCCGCCGTCCTCTACCTGCCCCACCACATCACCGTCCTCGCCGGCCGCGTCTGGTACTACATCAACGGCGACAGCATCGACGTTGCTGCCTCGGCGCGCGGGGCCATTCGCGAGGTCCTGACGTCGGGCGTGCTCGACGCCACCATTCCCATTGTCACCGCTGCCGCCGGCGTCGACACCCCGCCCGTCAAGGCCGAGCTGTAAAGCAATCCGCGGGAGCGTCACGGAGACTGGGACGCCAGGCTCGATACATGCGGGGGAGCGGATCGTGGTGGTGACTGCACGTTGTGAGTATGGGAAAGAAAATAGAAGTTGGACAAAGTGTTGTTGCATGGGGAATGTGACACGAGAGAAATGGACAAGCAGAGCACGTTTGCATCCGGACAGGAAGATTAACCAATCCCCTTGGTACGGCGTTGTGTGTACATGGCTGGTGGAAAAACGGCATTGGTGATCGTTATGCATTACTAGATTTACTCAGCAAATGAGCCCTTAATGATAATACTACTATACTGCATCCTTTACATTGCCCGGTGTGCCTTGCGAGTTTTGTCTATTCTTGTCTTAACCTCATGTATTCGTTTTAGGCGCTTTGCAAAAAGTCATCTTTGAAGGCGTACAGTCGCAGCGAAGAGTCCTCGCCGGCGACGGCAAGCTCCGCAGCAGCGGAGCTTCCTTCTTGCTGAGGGCGCCACGCGAGTTGCAGCACCGTCTTGGGGAGGTGCATGTGAGCAGGCAGCGGCTGCTCCGTAGCCTCTGCGCCGTCCGCCGACACCAGATACGTGCCGATGCGCCCGGTCTCGGTGCCAAAGGCCAGCACGTATCGGCCCTGCCCCCCAACCGCCTGCGGCAGAAAGTCGACGGCGGTGACCGGCACGCCCGTCGACACGGCCGCCGCCTGCGCAAACTCGACCCGGCCCTCGGCGTTGGCCCGGCCGCGCCACAGGCGGATCTGCTTGTCGCGGCCGGCGGTGGCAAAGATCCGCGGGTGGCTCGCGTCATCGGACACGGGCGCCCAGGCGCAGTCGAGAATCATGCGCGTGTGGCCCTTTGGGTTGGCCTGCAGCAGCGCGTACGGCGTCTCCGCGGCCGCGGCCGCGGCGGAAGACCGCGCGAACACGGCCCACTGGCGGTCGCGGCCGACGCTCAGTAAATACGCGTCGTCGGGGGCGAAGCGCAGCCGAGTCGCGGTCAGCGTGTGCGCGGCCAGCGGCGGCCGGAGCTCCGTCCAGCGCGCCGTCTCGAAGAGCCGGATCACGGCGTGGTTGAGAGAGCTAGCCTTGCAGGCGCTAGCGACAAGGCGGCCGTCGTGGCTGGCCGCAAGGCACGACAGCTCGTAGCCGTGGCCGTAGAGCTTTTCGGTTTCTGGCCAAAGCGTTGCGCGCGAGAGGATCTCCTCAAACGGCGGGCGGTCAAGGTCAAGCTGCGACTTCTTGACCACGGACGCGGGATCCACGGCCTCGCGGTCGCGGTCGTCGACGGGCTGAATGTCGGCATCGTCGTCTACGACGGCGTCAATGGCCTTGTTGGAGAGACCGAGCACAGGCATGTTGGCGGCGTCGGGCATGGACGCACCCGCGCTGCCGCTGCCGATGCCGCCGAGACGGTGCAGCATCGCAGCGACGGCGCGCGGCTCGCTAAAGACGCGCATCAGCTTCTCGTCGGCGCCCGACACAAACTGCGTGGCGCTGATGGAGTCTATGCAGTTGAGGTCGTAGCCGTGGATCTGCGGCCGCGACATTTCGTGCCACGTGTTGGCGCCCGACGACGTCCATTTCGTGTGCAGCCGCGTCGTCTGGTCCAGGCTGGTCGAGAGCAGGTACTCGCCGTCCTTGGACCAGGCGATGCCCGTGACGGCCTTGGTGTGCCCCGAAACGGCGACGCAGGGGCGCCACGCGTCCTCGGCGACGTCGTGCGCCCAGCGGCGCCAGCTGCCCGTGCGGCCGAGGCAGGCGACCGAGGTGCCGTCGGGCGACCACAAGCCGGTCCAGAAGCCGCCCGTGCTTCCCGTGGCCGTCGTGGCGCCCTTTTCGCGGCTGATTTCGCCCAGCCGCACCGCGCTCACCCAGATGCCGGATGTTGGGTCCGCCTCCCAGATAGCGAGCGAGTTGTCCGCCGACGTGGACAGGAGCTGGAGCGTGCCGTCTGTGCGCGTGTGCCACCGGGCACTGTAGATCCAGTCCTCGTGTCCCAGCAGCAGCGCCTCAAAGGTGACGGAAAAGTCCTGGCCGGCGGCCTTGATCCAGTGCGCCTTGTTCGAAGGCGACTTGCCGGGCATGTAGGCGCCGTTGGACGGGTCGGCACCGTCGGCGGTCGCCGCGGGCAGCTCCTGACCCTGGTGGAATCGCCAAATACGAACGTATTTATCCTGGCTGGCTGACGCGAGCAGCAAATCGCTCCCTGGTGAGCTGCTTTCTCTCGCAAAGCTCAGCGACCGAATCCAGCCCTCGTGGCCGCGCAGGGTGGCCTGTATTTGGAACTGAATGGCGTCGGCCTTGGCCTCTGCGGTCAGAATCTGAATACTGTCCTTGGTGCCGGCCGCAGACAGAACAAGCACATTGTCGTCATCGCCGAGCCAGCTCAGAGCCAAGGAGAGTGGGAAGAATTTGGGCGTTGTTTTAATGGTCTGGAGCAGCTCGAGCTTGTCCGACGCAAAGTTCCAGATGTGCATAGTGGCGTCGGCGGCACCGCTCGCGATGAGCCAATTCGCCGGTTTACTGGGGAGACGGATTGCCGCAATGCAGTTGACGGCGCCGGCATGGTCGTGCGACGTATGTAGCAGTTCAAATCTCGATTGGTCCAGACTGGACTTCCAAATGATGAGAGACTTGTCGTTGGCGCCGCTGATGAGATAGCTTGCCTCATCGCCGTCCTCTTCCGGGAGAAACGTCACAGCCTTGACAACATCCCCATGCCCGCTCAACAGCCCCGATATTCCCCTTTGAGCATCCTCCTGTGTTTTACATTAGTATTGCGCATCTTGCAGGTCAAGAATGCTACTTCGCAGTCGTACCTCTGGTGCCCAAAAGGCGACGTTGGTGTCTGCGCCAAACGCCAGCAGGCCACCCCGACTCCAGTCCGCAACCGCGGTTTGCCTATTGGCGCCGGCAGACAGATACTCTACAGAGACGTTTTGGCTGCTCATATCATCCGGTATCGCCAGGCTTGCGCTGTTGGTGTGAGTCTGAAATTTGTGTCCACCTCGTACTCTGATTGGCTGCAGCTGGCCAAGGTCCAGATGATGTTTTTGGTGAATGACCAGAGATTAGTCATCATTTGATTGGTACTGCTGTTTGCTGCCCAACGTCGTCGATTGCGGACGAATCTCGAACATTAATCAGAGAACAGAAAGATATCTTCTTTCAAATACGGCGATACCTTCAACCTTATTCACGGAGCCTGAGAAGGTAGTAGCTTGGTACCTATGAGCATGGCTACTTCTACAGAGCAAATAGCCTTGGCGGTCGAGTTCTCGTACGTCCACCCCGGCTGTGAATAGAGCTACCAATTTTTCGATGCGAGGAGCTGTGGCCGCTGTCACCGACCCACACTCTACATGAGGCTACGGCAACCTGAGAAGAAGACACAAGCTGACTTTGGACTAGGGGCGGACTAGAGATGCTGTTCTCGGACCAAAGACTGCATTCGCTAGCTCTGCCAGCTCAGGACACGGAGGGAAAGCCCACCACTATCGCGTATTTGATCGACCACCTCTGCCAGAACGTCATGAATGACACCAGGAGTGAGCTCTTCATCTTGGACGGCCATCTGTATGTCTCAAACTCTGCACACACTACCGGACATCGCAGAGAGGAAGGCGGCAATGTCCCCATCCTGTTGCTGCCGCCTTGCGTTGGACCGCAGTAGCCTAGTTGCCTCCGCGCTGCTCACTTGCGCACCCTTCTCTTTTTTTTATTTTTGAGCTGAGCTAAGAAGCTAACCTTTTCTGTCAAACTAGACGACCGGGTATCTTGGTCCTCATCAATGATGCAGATTGGGAGCTCGAGGGCGAGGAGACGTATGAGCTGAAGAGTGGCGACAACATTTTGTTTGTCTCGACGCTCCACGGTGGGTAGAGTGTTCTTCAGGCTCTCGCGCGTGCGACGACCTTGGGGAGGGGCGGGGGGGGAGGATCGTCCCGAAAACTGCATGCTTGACGGCTCATAACTGAGGACGTTGTCTTGTATCGAGCACTGAAAAAAGGGCGAGTGGCTGAGCGACCTCACCGTGTCTTAGATCCCTACACTGGAGAGCGGTGACCCAGCATCTGCGTCGATTCAGCTGTGCAGGGAGACGGCGGGCCATCACCTGAGAGAAATAGAGTCATCCGGAAGAACAAAATTTGCGCCACAGCCTGGCGCAGCTATTCCCGCAGTGCTATTGGTGTTGGCTGTTCCTCTGCACACCTTCAGGCTGGACAGCATTCACCAGTCGAGAACGGCCTGAGGAGCGCTTGAGAACATCGAACGGGACGCGAAACAGCAGACCACGTGCAATTGAGCAAAAGTTAGACCAAAGCATTCAGATCCGTCCCCGCCTCAACCGTCCCCGTCATCCATTTGTCGTCGTTTTTCTTGTGTTGCGTCAAGGCTCGTCGGGGTGTGTCTAGTACGATGACAGTCTCGCTGTCGGGACTTTTTGGTTTCTCGCCGAGACATCTCAAAGGCTGACAGCTGTCTAGCACCTCACTACAACTCTCGAGAGCGGTGGGGGTGTTGGCAGCACAGAGGCCTTGACTCAACAGCATAGCAGCTTCCCCAGACCTCTTGAAGTGGCATACTCTGCCCACAACACTGCCACTCGAAATGGTCACCCGGAGAGCCAATCTGCATGATATGCCAATAGATATCCTCTTTAAGGATACTCTTTCAACCAGACTTGGCCTCCATCTGCGGCTCGGTGTCAAGTTCCTCTTCCGCTATAGCCCCGATGGCCTTGCGACGAGTGGTGGTGGAGGGATTGGTTGGCGACTGCAGCATGACCCGACAGCTCGGCGCAGTTGCTTCCTTGGGTGAGACAGGCACGGATGTGTCTGCAGACGGCGTCGCTCAAATACGCCCCCTCAGGATATTACGCTAATGGACCGTGCTTGAGTAGTGACGGCAGGGCGTGGAGCTGCAGACTGGGTGTCAGATCGGGGTCTCGGGGCGGCTGCGTACGATGGGCGGCTGGGTCGGCCAGCCTTGCCGCCGCATTGAAAAAGGAGAGTGTGTCTTCCCCGGGACGGGCCTCTTTGTCGCACAATTGACAATGACGCGGGCTGTGCTCCGAAAGCTGGGCAGCTACGGATACTGGTATACGGATATGGCTGGCTAAATTGCCAACGTGGAAAGAAACACGCCTAGGAACACTGTCTCTGTTTGGTGTTGGAAAGGTCAGACAGCACAGCATCCCGCGCCTCCACCATTGAAGATCAGTACGGACATTATATCTACTTTGCTGTATTACGCAAATGTTGCAGCAAATATGTCGAGGTTGATCCCCAACGCAAGCGCGGCTCGTCCGCTGAGACTTGTAGGGCTATTCCGTGATTTGTGCCGTTGCGCGCGGAGCGCGGGAGGCTGGATGGCGCAACTTGTGCCTGCGTCATCATCTTTTTTGCTTCGTATCTTTTTGATTCTGCGACGCCATTCACGCCAGTGTTTTTTTTTTGCCCGGGGGAGTGTACTCATCGCGTATCGGCTCACGCGCGCAAGTTCCTGCTGGCTCTTGATCTCATACTGGAAAGAACGAAACCCGCAGATAGCACAACCCAGCTGTCAGTCATTACCATGCAACAACAGCACGCATCAACTTCGACCTCGTTCGTTAGATGGGCTCTCCTTCTTTTCCAAGCGCCATTACATGTCCCGTTTTCTTTAGCGCTTCTTCAACGCTATTTTTGAGTCTTGGCCTCTCTCTCCTTCTCTCTTACTCTCTCTCTCCCTTATCTTGCGTCATCCCCCCGTGAGCCGTGTTTTCAGTTCCCCAGACCAACCCCGCCGCTGCGACTGCAGGACTTAACAGATTAGACGATTCTTGTTGTAAAGCCCCTTTCGGGAGCAAAGTCGACGCAAGGGATACCCAAAAGAGGCGACAACGAACAACGGGGGTGGCGTCTTTTTTTTTTCCTGGTCCTTGTCTCTCGGGGCCAAGTCAAAGAGTGCACCCCCCGCCTTGTTCCTCCCTGCCTACAGCGGGAAAAAAAAAAGAACGGGACGACGCTATTTAAGGGTGTGCAAGTCAGTCCCGCCACCAGGGCGTATGCTGTTTTTAGTGCCGCATCAAATGGAACGTCACAGGTTTTTTTTCTCTGTCTTGTTTCTTTTTCAGTCTTTTTTTCGATTGCTTGTTCATGTAGGGGTTGAGGGCGTGTGTACGGATTAGTGGTGTGCTGGTTCAAGTTTGTGGGTGTGGGCTCTCAGCCACTTTGTACCACTTGGCTTTACTGCTATTAGCAAGGGACGAAAATCTTTTTCTTCCACAAGCTGGAATTTGGCATAATTGGAATTTGTCACTTGGCCACTGGCGGGTTTGTCTGCTGTCTCACCTTTTTGGCAGGGTTCAAGTCCGATGATACACAAAAAAAAGCCGGAGAGAGAGAGAGAGAGAGAGAGAGAGAGAGAGAGAGGATGAGTGAGCTGGAAGTCGCCCTGAGCTGTTCTCTACTTGTATCATGTTACACAGCATGGGCATGCGTCGTATGCGAGATAGATTGAGAACTGACAAAAAGAAAAAAGGCCAACTGGTGGACTTTGCAGGCCATCAGAGAGGTAACTGAGCCCTCTTCACTCCTTCTAGAACGTGTCATGATCAGATAATTGCTGCCGTCTTTCATTTCACAAATGGTTGACATTCAAAAGTCGGCTCCGAGAAAAAGGGTCACTGTGGTCAGCTGCAGAAGATAATTGGTACAAATGTGTATTGTAGCTTTTGCTCTAGTCCTAATTCCTTGGAGGGTCTGGGCTCGATTTTCCCAAGTGCTGTGAATTATCCTCGCTGGGAAACAAGGTTGCGCTCCAAAATTACTCCTCCTCGCGGATCCATTCTTGGCTTCGAAATGTACAAACAGAGAAAAATGGCAAGCACTAAAAGTGATCGTGGTAAAGCCAAGATATGCGGATGCCGAATGTGTAGAGCCAACTCTCCCAGGAGGGTTGCCAACAAGCAGCCTGTGAAAAGAGGTGTGCAGTACAAGATTGAGTAATTCAAATAGCCAGCCACACCAGAAACAATGCGCACGAGACACACAGAAAAAAAAAGAACAGAGAACCTCCAACTTTTAGTCCGAGGATCGCGTTGCAGTTGCTGCAGCGCCCAGCGATGCAATATGTTGCAGCCGCTCCACGTATGCCGTCCAAAAGTCAACCATGTTTTTTTAAAAGAGCAAACCCAATCCAAAATTTTAAACAAAAACAAACAGTAGCGCCAAACAAGAGACTTCCTAGACTCTAGGCGGGATCTGACTGTTGACAGAGTATCATGTCCCCGCCAGGTCATCCATATACAATCATAAGAATATTTCATCACGTCGTGTCAGCTCCATCCACCAGAGTCGACTTTTTGTATCCGTTGGCTGCTTCTCCAAGACTTTTCATCTTTCTCTCTCATGTGTAATCCTCATTTAGTACAAGCGGTCGGTGAAGCTCATGTGATGACCGTGTTCCTCCTCGTAGAGAACATCTTGCTGGTCAAACATGGTGTACTCGGGGTTATGCGTTCTGGGAATGCTGGCGAGGCCGGGAGCAGTCGTCTGGCTAGTCAGGTCGTAGGCAGACATGCTGTGGTGTCGGGGGACATGGGGTAACGGCTGCTGAGGCACAGGGCCGGAGAGGCTCTGGGATCGGGGCTGGCCCTTGGGCTTGCGTGCTGCAACAGTGCGTGCCTTGCCACGACCCTTGACGCCCTTGTTGCTGTTCTTGTAATGCTCATGGAAGTACTCAAAGAGCTCTTGGTGCTCTTCGGGGACGTCACCCTCAGCAGCAAACTTGATAAACATGGAAGTGAGTCGCTTGATACTTTCTTTGTGAAAGTTGTTCTGGTGAGTCTTCATATTGCCAAGCTGGGAAAATGTCTTGTTGCAGTCATCTAGCTTGCAAACATAGGGCTTCATGCCCTTGTGCGTCTCCTCGTGGGAGCGGACATTGCCACGCTGAGCAAATGTCTTTCCGCAGATGCGGCAGGAAAAAGGCTTCTCGCCAGTATGACGGCGCATGTGTGTCTTGAGGTTGCCTCGCTGAGAGAACGTGAGCCCACAGTTCTCTTTCGTGCAAACGTATGGCTTGGCACCAGAGTGGGTGCGGCGGTGAATATCCAAATGAGTTTTTTGAACGAAGCTCTTGTTGCAGTTGGGACCATCGCAAACCCACTTCTTCTTGGGCTTATTGTCGGCAGCAGCGGCAGTGCTCCCCGGGGTGGAGGGCTCAGTGTGATCAGCACGGGGAGTGTGAGCAGGAGTAGGGCCTTGGGAAGCCTCAAGACCGGCAGCGGAATGCTTTCTCTGGATAGCCTTCATGAGCTCGTCGACATCGGTGTCAAAGTTGACTCTGTCAACCGGGTTGAGAGTTTCGTTGTAGGTAATCGTTTTGGCGCTGGCGGTAGGGTGCGAAGAAATAGACGAGCGCTTGATGGAGGCTAGAGAGTCGCTGCGGGTTGAAGGCGAAGGAGCCTGCGTCTCGTGAAGAGACTTTGAGTCGCGCTGGAAAATAATGCGAGGCTGGTCGACCTGGGGTAGTTGACGCTCCTGGTAGTCGTTGCGGAATGGCGAGCCAACGGGCGAAGTGGGCGAAGGGCTGTGATACGGCACATATTGGAAAGCATTAGGCCCCTGATATTGGGGGGTAGTGAAGGTGGGAGGTGCCGGATGCGAGTTGTAGGCCGGGCCAACAACATGTTGAGGAGCCATCTGGCGTTGCGGCTGTTGCTGCATCTGATGAGCAGGAGCAGGAGGATGGCCGCGAGTGTCGTAGGGCAGGAATCCCTGGCCGTCCATCATGTTGAAGTCGTTGGAAATATTCTGCGGCCAGCGGCCCCAATTGGGGTGCGCGGCAGGTTGAGCAGTGAGAGCCATAGTATGAGAAGTGTTATTCTTGCTCATGGGAGCAAGACGAGAAATATTGATATACAAGAGAAGCCGAGGGGCAAGCACAAAAGCAAGCACGAGGCACAAGTGTGGACGATGATTCTTTGCAATAGACAAATGTTGATGTCTGTAAATGCTTTTTTGCTCAAGGTGATGCAACGATGAGGCAGGTGAGAAAGTCTGAAGAAGGGTGGAGGGACTGAGGGTATATAAGTTCGAGATGCTTTGCAGAGATGGGGACCTTGAGGTGGTGGACGAGGGGGTTAAGTATCTGGCGAGGCTGCAGAGCAGGCATCCAGGCGTACTGGGTAGAGCTACTGGTAGAGACACAGAGACGTCCAGAGTGGTGTACTCAGTAAGTTTTAGGACAGGGAGTGGACCGGGATTCTGGGTCGGAGATCTTGGCTCAGAGTAGGCCTGCATTAGAGCAGAGGCAAAGCAGTGGCTGTTGTCGCCCACGGGGGTCAGGTCCCATCGCGGCTGGGCAGGCTTGAGATGGACGGAGACACCCATACACAGGCGTGACAGGCAGTCAAGAGTGACCCTCTTTGTTGAGGTGGTATCTGAGGCGAGAGGGTCCAGGGTGTGTGATGCGTGAGGCTGGCGAAAGGAAGATGGTGTGCGGAGTGCGGGCTGGGGAGGGGTGTCTGGGGTGTCTGGGGAACGGATGAGGATGGTGTGTACAATGAAAGACAGACGAAAGGGCACGGACGAGGAATTGGGAATTTGCTGGAGAGAGGGACCAGGGGCGGTGGGTGAGAAGGTGGGACGAGTTGCGATCGAGGTCGGCGGCCGAACCAGCTGGCAGGAGCGGATGAGTTTTGGGCTAATTCTTTTTGGTGTGCGGCCAGAAAGGCACGGACTACGTAGCTAGAAGCGGATTGAAAAGGCCGTGAGCGCAAAAAACTAGTTGTTACTCAATGACTGCGCAGCAAGCGATCTATGGTTACTACTCCGTACAAGTCTAGCAGCACCGTCACTACCAAAGATACAGACGTCTACGGGCCCTGTTGTACTTGGCAGTATGACAGCTGGGAAAGAGATAAGTCTTGCGACCTGTCATCTGCGTATGAGGACTGAGCGCAGTGAAGGTCCTGGGGGAGCAAGCTGCAAAGAGCTGGAGGCTTCTCGCAGAGTCGGGGCAGAGCGAGGTACCTCTTGGGATGGGCGCAAGCCTCAATGGAGCAAGACAGGGTGATGGGCCAACTAGCAGGTTGGTGGACCGAGACATTTGGCTGGTCAATTCGTCCCGTTTTGGCGTCAGAGACTAGGCTGCTACCTGATGAGGAGGCAGCCACCAGACAGTGGTGGCCAGAAAGGGTCCAAGAGGGCAGAGGGCAGAGGGCTCGTGGCTGGGCCTGCTGCTGTGTGGATGGGGATGCAACTCGGACGAGGGGGATTGGAGATCAAGGTCAGACTGTCGGGGCAATTGATCCCGGCGGGCAAAAGATTGAGTAGGAGGGGCCGAGCAGACGTTGGAAAGCCTCACCACGGCTATATCACGCAGCCACGACATGAGTGGTTGAGCGGGCCAGGGCTTGTACAGCTCTCAATGAGAGAAAAAAATTGCAAGAGGTGGAAATGACGTTATGCAAAGTTTTGCGTACAAACGACGACAAAGATCCGCCAGACAAGATGAGATGAGATGATTTTGCACTGCTCAATTATCACGGACTCGCGGCACAGGCAGACCAGCTAAGCCACAGTCGATCAAGTCTGTTGAGAGCTGCTGAGGTGCCGCCCGCAGGTTGAAGCAACGGGCGAACGATGGAATCTTAATGGCGCAAAGACGGCCAAGAACAAGACAAGGGAGCGGTGCTGGGGCAAAGGCAGAAAAAAGAGGAAGCACAAGGTGTGTGTACGATCAGTTGTGGTAGGTTAGTCTGGCTGGAGGAGGGGAGGAGGACGGAGTGCGTGTACTAAAGCAGCAAGGAGTGATGTTAGTACGACAGGGATCTATGCGGGGCCGACTTGTTTTTGGCAGGGGCAAGGGCAGAGAGAGGGGTGTGTGGTGGGACCGACCATTCGGGCCAGATGATAAGTTTCTGGGAGGGAAAGAAAACCAACTGAAAGAAAAGAATTCTACAAATACAAGAAGTACTCGGAGTTGGGGCTGTGACGGGCGAGGCCGGTTAATGAACGGGCGCGGTAATACGCAAGGAGATGAGGGTTTGTGCCTTGAAAGGTACGGAGCACGTCCTCTTTCTGGGATACCTATTTGGGATGCAGCACCAGAGAGGTGTAGACTGTACAAGGATACAGAGTAATTACATTGAGATGGCAGCAATAATACTTTATAAACAGTGTTTGACTGTGAGAATGGGCAGTGGTTTGCCGGTATTCAATAACTAGTATTTACTGATATCAAGTCAACTTCTGTACGCAGAGAGCATCGTGCATGTATCATGTGTAATACCACAGCCACGGCTGCCCACAGTGGCGGCGGGCTGTCTCCTCACCTACAATGTCTCGAGGTATTTCTGAGCAATAATGCATGTCGATTGAGTGATGTTTTTGCTCAGAGCTACTCGGGGCCCGCCGTAGCAGGGCTGGTTCAGGTGCACTGGAAGCACCTGGAACCCCGCCTGCAGGGCCTGACAGGGCCTTTTAGCGCCTCATCTCACCTTACAGCGCCCTGCGCAGTGCCCTACAGCTCCCTGCATGCGCTGTACCTAGGTAAGGTGTAGTAAAGGTATCACGGCGGTCGGACCCCCGCGATACCTCTCTCTAGGCGTGCCTCCACACAAGTACTTGCCCGTGGTTCGCGGCTGGCTGTCCGCATTTTAAAAGTTACTAGCCTCACTCTTCCCGTTCTGTTCCACCTTTGTGTTCGCTCTGCCACCATCAGTGTCCATCATCACCTTTGCTCCGTTGCTTGCACTGCATCCATCACCGCATCCTCTGCGGCCATGCCGGAAGCCGGCTCATACAGGCGTTCCCGCTGGCAGTTCATCGTCACCTCTTGCCAGCTTGCTCGATCAATTTAATCAATCCGCCTCATCGGCTCCTCTGCTCGCTTTCTCGTGTTCCCTAGCAAGCCCTGCCCGCAAACGGGAAAAAAGCCACTGTCTTGCTTCTATTCAATGTTTGGGCCAATTGCCACCACCCAGTGCCTTTTATCCGCGCTCGACGGCGCAGCTGAATCTGGAGACGCTGATGCAGCCGTCCCCCTCCAGCTCGACTTCTGTCACATTTCTGCAGAATCCGTCCCAGGGCCTTGCTTGGCGTGGATCAGGTCCGTGGGCCATCCGATCTCTCTCACTTTTCCATTATTAATTACAGACGCCCAGGCACTAGTCTTGTAAACAACTAATCGATTATTACCACCAGGCCCCAAGTTCCTTACTGGTCCGGAACGCCAGCCTCATGCACCTCGATGGTGGACTGCACCGTACATCCGTGGAGACCGGAAGAGGACCTCTCTGCATTGGTGGCGTCTACCTCGACGCCCGTCCAGCAGCTTTCGAGAAGAAAAAAACTCGTCATTGCCCCGATACGATGGCCCTCCTGACCGTTATTACTACGAATCGTGGTCTCACTCTCGAATCCAACCCTGCCCGCCGCTGTTGTCTACTCCAGACCCCGCCGCGCCCCCTCTGGCCTGGAATTCGTCTCTCTGGCTTGCCTACTTGGGGCCTCCGCCATGCAGCGACACAGTCCTCGTAAAGTAAATACACTACGTTAACTGCTTCGGTGTGGACGCAATGCTAGCACCTTGTCCAACCCGGCCAGTTTCCACCGTTTCTCAGCTGGCGTACTGCCCTTATCTTACCTGCACCACCAGTGTTAGAACAGCGCGACGCTGTTCCGCATTCTTGCCAACTCATGGTCCCGGATCCCGCATACAAACCCATGCAGACTACTCGTACTAGCACCACCGCAAAACAACACACAGTCACTATTTAACAACCTTTACGTACATACGAGCTTTGTATTCCCAAAAGGTACTCCCAATTCTGCTGCTTGCTCCTCTTCGGCTAGTTGCCGCCCGATATCGCTTTTGTCTGCTGCAAGACTTTGCTGGTCCATGCTCCGCCATGTGAAGCATGTCAATTCCCAATGACGGTCGAGGCATCCCATGATACGGGTTACACCTCGGATGATTCGAGTTGTCCGTTTTTGGCAAACTCTTGAAGAAATGCAAGCCGCATTTCCTGGTCAATGTCTTGTCACGGCATCCAGACAGTCGGGACGAGATCGGCGTGCCAACTGATCACCCAGCTTTGTGCGTGTGCAATTTGTCCTGGCTTGCCGCAAGCTCATTGCCCAGTTGGGCTTAGACTTCTTCTCTCACTTCTCTCACAGGCTAAGCCACCGCTCCGGGGAGATTTTTTGGCTGCTCTTTGATAAAGTGGCGCTTATGCAGCCACAATTGCTCCCTGTAGCCGCGCCATCTCAGACAGCAAATCCGGCGCGTCCCTTCCCAGTCAATACCATGGCTCCGGTTACTGGGTCGATTACTCGCGATGTCCCGGGTGGCTTGCACCGATTGACGGTCACCACCAGCTCTGTCTTCATCCTGTGCCGCCCTTGCTGCCTGACAATGCCATGAATCACTATCTAACCCTGCCTATCGAATTTGTCTGCTCGTGCCTCCAATGTCGAGAACCTGACGACTTTGTCCGTCAGCACACAGGCGGCCGGTGCCGTGACATCCAGCAAAGGCCCAGGTCGTCCGCGCAACACCACCAAAGAGCTAGCTACAGCTAAAATATCGGCTACAGAATTCTACATGGACTCCTGAACAGCGCCGAGGGCGCGGAATCGCTGCATTTCGTGCAACAGACGCAATTAATGTCACAAATGGCGATTTCTCGCCAAAGCCTAATCTCGCCAATCTTGCAGTCTCAAGAGCCTCAAAGAATTGGATTGCCAGAGCTTTGTAGATCAAAAGCCAATTCAGACGAAGCCAGGTACCAGGCTCATCGCCTGAAGTGTAAAGGTGGTGCGCCACGCAACTTGACAGGTAGATACGCCTGTACGAAGCAAAGGACAGCCCACAGCTGCCGAATGCACTGTCAATGCACGCATGACGGCATCAGTCGTTCGATCAGTCGTTCGATCCAACCTCGCGCCTGACTTCTTGTCTTCATCTAGACCGTTGCACGCCTCAAAAGTCTAAAAGACGGATCGTCCCCGACAGCAATGGCCTCTAAACAGAGGCAAGAGGACAGGAACTCTGGTTATGATCTATTGTGAACGCTTACCAGCAATCGTGGCCTATGTGCAAGGTTATCAGCGCGGTGCCTGCAGTGACGTGGTTCAGCTGCTGATTTTCACAGTGTATTCGAACACCACACACACCATTAACCAGCTCACCGGACAACCATCGAGTGATACTCGCCAGATCATGACACTTTCAATTACATGGCTAGCAACGATAATAGCAGCGCTGCGGTCTCTTCTCGCGTCATGCCAATCAATGCCTAGAAAAGACAAGCCAGAGTGACGTCTAGTTAACGCCATAGTGCCAAACTCGATGCCAGGCACAAAAGAAATGAAAAGAATCTAAATACCCGGCAACTACCAAGCGGGTTACGGGACCATCGCACCGCTACTGTTAGATCGTGGAGGCATCTCAACGACTTGCAGCAACACCAGTGTCGCAGACAACGGGCTTTACCGAATTTCTTCGGACGCAGGCAATCTTTGGCCAATCCTGCCAACCTGCTAACCTGCCAAGTGCCTCTAGACTCTTTTGTCAAGGCAAGGCGTCGGTGGTCGCGGCAGAGTCTCAGCCTCAATTCCCGGCTCGGTGCTGGTTGCATGGCGCTAGAGACTGACACACAAGGACCACCCTGACGCCCCAATTTCAGAGCCATTGTGGCTTGCAGCGGCGGTCCCAGAGCTTGGGAATCGTCCCGTACAGCTGGCTCAGCTCTGCCGCCCTGGCAAGGAACCTGCGACCTGGGCCAATGGGATCAGGATTCTGCTGCCCGCCACGGTCCGGATATTTGGAGAGGCGGCACACCACGCGACGCCTAGACCACAGCCTTTATAGCCTTGCCGTGATGATTGACAGTATGTGGCTTGCTCAATCGAAACTGCCAGCTGTGGTCGAACACGCCTTCTAATAATAATGACAGTTATCTCGGAGCAATCTGTGTTGTTTTCTCATGGTCATCTAGGCATTGCTGCTTTACGAAGCACACCCCCTCGGTTCCTGAACAAGAACATACCCTGCCCCGCAGCCTGGAGCTGCTAGCTCCCAGCTTTCGGGCTGTCTGATTGGAAGTTAGGCGCACGCTCTCACCAGAATATGATACGTCGCCTACATTGGTGGCTCCCTGTTCCGAGAACGTGGGAGGCTGTCCTGCGCCATACTTGACTGGTGGCTACTGCGTATCGACGCTCACCACGCCTCGGCGCTATTCCAAATACTGGTTACTGAAAGCTCGTTCGATTCATCATTACGCAACAGTGTGGCAATCTTGCTGTGGTGTTGGTGGTAGATCTCTGCGTCACACCCTCACAATCCTCGATGAGCTGAATGGCTTGATTTCGGCTGCCTCTCTGTAACTACTAACAGCCGCCCGGATTAGCAAAAGGCAAGCACATGACTCCGAGTTGGCAAAATGCTCCTCATTATCATGTCAATATCTGTCTCTCACACCAGACAGATTTTTGGACGATCATGATACTAGTTCCTTGATTGGCCGTCGGACTTGGTTGAACGGCCGAGGTAGGCACAGCGCGACCAAAATAGACAGCAAGCGACGGAGAATAAAGGTATCCATCAGGACCGCACTGCCTACCCCGGATGTCAACGTTGCGTTTCCCGCTTTGTCGATTAATTTATTGGCAATCATCTTCAAACAATATACGTGACAGCAGCCCCAGCATGGTATCAGTTGTGGCAGGTAGACTGCGGATGGGGAACCAAGAGCCCGGCTCCTGGCGTCGTGGTTTGACGCCCGCATTCGCGCGAACGCACAACAATATATTAAACTAATATTCAGCAGCCAGTAGGTGGAAGAGCCGGTCGACGACTTGTGGGCATCACCAAGTCCAGTATGCACCCGTGCACTCCCTGTCACTGCAAGAGCAGGGGGGACATTGCTGGGTCCCGGGGAGAGTAGGCCCCAGTATCCGGTTCGGTGGAAGCCGAGTCAATGACGAGCCAATCAATGTGTGAAGGCCTTTGCAGCCACTGTGGCTCTCGTCTCTGGTTGCCATGGGCAGAATGCTGGGCCAGCAGCCGTCGGCAACAATTATTACCTGGAGTGACACTCATCCCATTTTGGCAAGCGACTGAGAAATAGTCTCACGTGAGCCATGGTGTATTGCTCTCACAGAGTATCATATGGCGAGACATCGGCAACCGGCTGTTGTATTACAATGCTCGAAACTGAACCAGACCGGGACGTTTTTCGGGGTCTAAGATGGCTTTTCAAGAACCTGGAGAAATCACATGCGCATGAACAATTGACAGCAGCAACAAAATCCGAAAAGACAATGGGCCAGCGCTGCAGGCCGAAGACAATAATTAGTGAACCTTGGCCGTCATTTCGAGGCTTGCTCTTTTTCGCATATACGAATACTGGTGTCTGCAGCCACGTACCCAGCCAGATCCGTTGCACGCGCATGCGATATATGATGGTCGGATATGACCCCAGCCCATTTTGAGTCGGCGAACACGCTACGGCAATGTGGCAGTTCGCCATAAATATTACAGAGCGCGAAAGGGTATCGCAGCCACAATAGGAGGAAGCTTACATGATGATTCCCGAAAAAGAGAGAAAAGCAGCGTGGTGGGACGAATCCACTCACTGCAAGCCTTGCATCACGCCCATAAAGATCTACACCACTGTACTCAGTATGACAGCGCCTTGGTGACATTGTGGGAAGTGATCAGCTTTTTCAGCTCGCAGCGAGATACAAAGTTACAAGAGAGCACCGACTTTGCCAAGCACCAGCCAAGCGGATAGGAGAATTCAATGGCTGGCGTCGCGTTGCGTCAAAACAAAAAAATCTTCCTCCAATCGAAGACTTGTCGGATGGCAAAAACAGAGAGATCACAAATTCGAATCAAAATTCCCTGTCTAGCGCAGGCGATGCACCAGCTGGAACGCTCACGCTAGCATTAGCACGACGGTCTACGAATAACTAACAGGGAGGTATGGCTAAGCGGGGCCTGCCCGTCATCTCAAAAGGGAGGAAAGCCAGGCGAAAAATCTCGGATGATTGATATGGAGGGAGTCGAGCCATCGACGAAGCTGCTCCGACGATAGTTGCCCCGTATAAGCATTGACACAATCGACACTGAATGGAGCAGGCCAACGTCAGCTAAAACGCCTCGTTCTTTGCACCCTATGCCCGTTTTCAGACAAGCGAAACACTAGACTGGCTTCTGTTGTTTCTGGGTCAGAGAAGCTACCAGTAGCTGGAGATGGAGGCACTTGTCGCATCACCCGCTCTTCACAATTGCAGGGATATCTGCAACTAGCAAGGCATGTGCAGCGAGAACAGAAAGGCCCGCAGACTGTATCTCGCAAGAACCGAGTACGTGGAAATATGGCTTGGGATCCGCATGCACAGCTTTTGTACCCCGTGGTCTCAGTGATGCACGCAGGTACGTGCAATGCACACAAAACGTTTGCTTCGGCTCCGCTCTCGCCGTCTTTCATAGTCGTACGCGAAGAGACAATCGCAAGCCAAGATGGTGACACATCAATGAGCCACCAGTAACCGGGTACATGGTCCGCCAAGAGCTAATCTTGACCCTTTTTGTAGTTTTGCTCAAAATCGGTCATGTTTTCTCAACTGACAATCACACGTCGTATGAGCCTTGGCTTGCAGCAATATGACAGATATCCAGAAGGAGGTACACGGTTTGGTACACCGTTCGGCGTTCGACTATCGCCGGGAAACACGAACCCGAGCGAAAGAAAGATGGTACCACTGCTAGTTGGAGAGGCAGAGGTTGCACGGATCGTAGCCTAAACTAACTAGTCATCATCCCGTTTGGCCCCCGTCTTCTCTATCGGGTACAAGCATACCTTGATTTGTACAACATTACGCGCAGACTGCAGCAAGAAACATGCATGCACGTCAACAAGTAGTCAATTCTGGGTCAAAAGGAAAGAAGGCGGCAGAGTCATGTAGATGTTTCTAGACACCTGAACACATGGCGGGAGGGCCCGGAACAGTTTGGGCCGTGGACGGACAGGCAGGGAACCCTCGAGCAGGAACAGGAAAATTCCAGCACAGAAAGAGAGGGAAAGAGGAATTGAGTGCCCAAAGTGGAGGATGTTCAGCAGCCGTGTAAGCCAAGTCAATGTTCTGATACATTGACGAGTTTTTTTTTCGTCATCTGAAGCTGTCTAATTGTCTACTCGTAGCCCAAGACAATGTCTGGGCAACTTTTGACAGGAGGGGATGGCATAACAGAGCAGACATGTATCAGGACTGTCTACACAAAATCAAGTTTCTATTCAGTAGGATAATGGGAGAGAAGGTGAGGAGTTTTCATGCAGAATTGCTCAACTCGGGTTGAAAAAGGTATGAAAACAATAAGATCAGTCATTTTGCAGTAGCTTACATTTCTCGCACTAAGAGCAACGAGACAACAACAACAACAACCAACCAATCAACCAATCAACCAACCAACCCTGCCGCAAAGTCGATTGAATGCAAGCCAAAAAAACACGAGAATTAATCCACTGCTGTGAACAGTCGTGGCTCTACGAGTTGGTTCCCCCCCTCCCGGTTCCAGACCCCTTTTTCAATCTTTCCATGTACATTAAATAGAGACGGAACCTGGGGGGCACTGGCGTCAGGGTAAGGCGAAGAATCTGCAAAAAAGAAGAATAAAGAAAAGCCAAGAAAGTGTGTGTCCATTTCTCACCTGTCTGTCATTGGCTTGGTTCATCTTGGTCTTTCGATGCGACTGTAGGAGTCAATCCGTGTCAAAAAAGAACCCATCCTCCCAATATCTCTCCCGCCTCTTCCGTCTTCTTCTCCGATGACAACTTATAACTGCCAGTTGCTCCGTATTCATACGGCCGAGTGAGTGGAGAGCTTTTGGCCTCTTTTTCTTTTTTTTTTTTGCAAGAAATCAAAGAGGGTGTGAAGAGGCTTCTAGTAGCTATAGTGTACACACACCTTTCGAATAGTCTAGCTACCATTTCGGGGACTTTTTTTTTATAGTCCAAATTTTCCTTTTTTTTTTTTCAACTCTCTATCCCCGCGTTTGTGGTGTGTGTCTGTCTGTGAACGTATACACACCACCGCGGCGCAAACACCCCGCCTCTGAGGAGGGGGCTTCAACCCATTGTGCCTGGGAGAGAAAAGAAAAGCAAGTGATCTTGTCTAGCTGCACATCCAAGAGTACGAAGTAAGGTTGTTAGTTGCTCGCCTCCCGCTCTCTGTGACGACCACGTGCTGTGGAAGCAATGGCAAACGAGTCCAGGAAGACAAAAGAGAGAAGAAGACAAAGAGTGTTGTCACTGACAGAATAATTAGCTGTTTGCCATTATGCGGGCACGCCAAAGCTTTGCGATTCCGAGATGTGCCGCTTTCTGCTCTTCGTTCCGCGAGGCACCGTTGTAGTTTTTCTGTACCGCTGGTCCGGGTGCTATGCAGGGGATGCGCTGCTTCAGAGCGTCCGAGGTTCAAGTAGATTGAAACCCGTTTCAAGGGAGTACAAGACAAGTAGAAGACAGAAAAAGAAAGGAAAGGCTCGAGGCGGAAAAGGCTCGCCAATCGAAGTTGTGGCGGGGACAATGACGCAGACGTTTACGATTGACGAGAAAACAGTTCTTGTCCGTTTCAAAAGTTGACAAATGACAGCACGAAACGAATAGTGTAGAGGCAGGTGTAGCAGTGACGGGGGTGGTCATTCGGTCCGTGGATCTCTTCTCTTAGTCGGCAACAGGCCACATCGCCAACAAATCATCAGATGTCTTGTTCTCGCACAGCTTGCCCTCCAAATGTCTTTGTCAAAGTCTCCGGCACCAAGGATCTAGTGCCACCTCCGCACCAGCTCGCTAAACAAGGGCGAGACACAAAGAACCGATCTGGCGCCTTTCGTTATTCCGCCGGCACGGGACATCACCTGTTTGTGCGTCTGTTGGGCCGCAGCCCGTGCCGCACCGTACCGCAGCCCGGCTGATCATGTCCGGGACGGGCAGACGCGGCGCGGGATGGAGAAGCCAAGATTGGAGAAGAGGAGAGGGGGCGTGTGGTATACCCAGTGAGCTCAACAGACTTACTGATGCGGACTCTTTTGTTTTGCTGCAAGCGAACCCATGTGCCGTGCAGAATCACAATATATTGCTTTGTGAGTCCGTGTAAAGACCATGGTACAGCATGTCGAAGCAAACTATAACCAAAATCTCCTTTTCCTGAAAGGGGCGCAGGTTCGTCCTCGCTACTCTTTTGGAGTCTCTCTTCTCTCTCGGTTATTCACTCTTTCCAGAAGGTGGGGCGGCGACTTGGCTTGTCGCGGCATCATCAACAAAGTTATTGTGTCATCAGGCTGCCGATTCCCAGGTTCATAATATCGTAGTAAATTTTGGCGAGACCAAACGGTGAAAAGAACCATGTCGCTGCTATTCCACCAACTGATCACTAAAACGCGACGGGCCATAACTATCCGTAGTAAGAGGGCAGCTTTTGTCGCCTCGGCGGCACTAGGCCGACACCCACAAGGTCACAAGGCTCACACCCCCAAAAGATGAATCTCAGGGACGCAGGGGTTCTACTTCCGGAGCCTGCCAGCGGGAGCTTCCCTTGAGGTGTGAGTCCAGAAACGGGGCGACGGGCGTACTGGGGGCGTGTACGGGCGCACGAGATGCCGCAGTTTTCTTTCTTTCCTAGAAAACCGTAATCTTTCACCGGTAACTACTCTGTACTGATGAGTAGAAAGTGCTAGAATAGGGAACCAAGAAAATCTTATCAACGTTGTGGAGAGGACACCACTGTCACATACCAGTTAGTAGACGCCACTCACACGTCAAAGTCTCAAAAGACACGAAAGGCTAAGCAAGGGATGGTTTATTTCCCCGAAAGTCTGGGTCGACGACGTAATATATCATGGTTGTAGTTAAATCATGGGTCGAGAGGGCTTGCCTCACCTGGCAATGAGTTCGGCCTCTGCAGTCGCGTCCCGCCGCCGCTGTCTTCTTTCTGAGCCTGTGATTGATGAATCTTGTTCACTCGCCACTTGACCCGTATTTGCACACCGTGTCTTCTTCCAGTTCAAGAGGAAGAAGAAGGAAAAATTTGACAGCTGTCAAGTTATGTCATGCATGAGAGGCTACCGAGCAGACTTCTGTGCTCAGTTCCCGTCCAGAAACGGCCTGAGAAGCATGACGAAGTTTCATATCAAGGTAAAATTTTCCGGGTACCGGGACAAACGCCACAGAAAGATGAAACTGTTTGGACACGCAAGTATTGAGTTCCCAAACGGTCCAGGAGTTCGCACGGATTGCATCCATTGTCTGTACTCCGCAACAACATAAACGTCACTCGAGGTTCATAAGACGCCTCTTGTCCCCGGGTGTGTACCGAATGAGTGGGGGAGAATAGCCTGCGGGCGTCCTAGAGCGAGAGATGTGTGTCGCCTGGCCCAGTTGTGGCTAACACATTGGTGCGCGAAAAGAGAGTAGGCGATAAAATTACCCTTCAAAGATCAAGCGAACAACGGGATGGTGGTGAGCGGCTGTGCAATATCAAGGGCATCTTTGTCCTAGAGATCGCCGCCGAAACATTGTCAGGCAGGGGCTCAATGTCTAGTAAGAGGCGTCGAGAGATCCTGAATCGAGCAATAGAGCAAGAAATGTGAGCTCTCAAATCAAAGGCGGCATATCAACAAGACGAGCATGTACTCCGTACGACACAAAGACATTGCGAGTGAGCGCCGCGTGTGTGTCTGTGCGATGAACAGGTCGCCGTACCAGTAGTTAGTCAATTAGTTTTAGTGGTGGGCAATGGAGCCCTACAGTTGTGGCAGAGGCGCGCCCGAAAGAGCTAGTGGTGGACTCCACCATCGACCTCGACGTGTCTGTGCTTGCAACTGTTGCCTCCATTGCTATCGCTGCTGATGGCCAATCAGTGTACACGGAGGGGTGCTGCCTTTGGACTTGGCTCCTGATCGTACTGTTACCCCTGCAAGCCATACTTCGGTCGCAAAGCCACGTCATTGGCCATGAAACGATACGCCAGAGCCCTCCCTGATGACGGCAATGACATTGACTTGAAGCTTTGGTGGATACATGACAAGATATGATACCAATCCCTCGTCTGCATCGCAACCTTAGATGCTGGAACCTGCGCAGTAGACACAAGGCGACGCGGGCGCGGACAGGCCCGTTATACAGACGCCGGGTAGCAGCGTTGCCGTGAGGCACTTGCGATGTCCGTTGCAATCGGCGTGCCGTGATCAACGCCCGAATTTTAGTAAAATGGCTGGAAGCTGGCGAAGCCTACTCGGGCAAATCTGAATAATTCTGTCATAATCTGTCCGGCATGAGAGTGACTATATCGGGCAACCCAGCTTCAGCTGGACTAGGCGAAAACACAGACGCTAACTATCTAGTTAGGCACCATGTTAGCCCGTGAAGTAGTGAGCAAAAGTGTGCGGGTGGAAACTGGCTGGTCGTTCGATGCTGTGGGGAGTTCGTTTTGAGTCTGTCGTCGGCGCCGAGGCTGGTCCACGCCAACGGCTTAAATTGACCATCGAACCACTGAGCCGGCAATCAAGTCGTTCCGCGAGTTGGCATAGCCATTTTGTTTGTGATATCTGACTTGCGCTCCCTTGACATATGCTGATCTTAAGCGAGGCAAAAGGTTGTGGGCCTGGCCGACAGACAGCGATTTACAGGCTCGAAGAAGGCCCCATCGCTCAACCAAGCTATCCAGTCCAGCGGTGCATTTCACTAGTTAGTTAGTATATAGTCAAACGGAATTTGTCCGGGACCTCTATACTAGAGCCACCCTTTTTCGAAATGCAATTGTTGTTGCGTGTGCGTGCTCGTTAACTAGTTGAAGGAGTCGTTGAGCAGCTTGAGCCAATATTCACGCTAAGCGGATCCGCTATGCCTGTCTGCGTAACGGGAGGTTTCGCTCGCAACTAGAGATCTACAGCGTAGTTCAGCTGCTAGTTGCGTGCAGAGCAAGATACCTAGGCAACGAATTTTCAAAGGTTTCTCCGGTGTTTGTCTGTATGCGTGTCCGTACAGCAGTCCTTCGGGCCCCTCTTCACAGCCTCCAACACAAGTGCGACTCGTCGTTGGATGTGCTAGGTGGCAATCAATCCAAATGCCTGTCTTCCCACAAGAGCCGAAAGTATCCGATTGGTTCTTTTGAGCATTTCAAGAGGTGAAAAGGCCTAGGGTTGGTAGCATTGCTCTTGTAACAAGCGAATTGTCGGCCCTCTCTCGTCTGATCTTTCCTCATCTTCAGGTTGGATGTAGTTTCTCCGGCTCACTCGGCGGCCCGTGCGAAAGCATAAGTAGATCCTTGGCGATGTGGAATGAAAGTGGTTGTTGGTGTTAAAAGGCCCGGGGCCTAAAAATGGAAACCACAGCGTCGGCTGGCGACTGTCACGTAGCGCGTAGAAGGACGTATGGCCTTGGCTGGTCACGTTAGATGAATGATGAGAATGTGAGACAACTAGAGCAACCCTCGTGTTTCCCTAGACTTCGGAGCTGCACAGAACCCTGCTGAACTCTCCCTTGGTGATAGTCCGATGCCACGGGCGATCGATGCGGCGATAAATCGGCCGCCAGCATGCATTAGCTTCAATAATCCGTTGCAACAACACTCAGCTTCACACGAGGAGAAGGCGACTGCGGCCAACTTTATTGACCTGAGCGGTGGTGTTGCATTCCGACAGTTGTCGAAACGAGTTGATTAGAAGGGGCGAGACGAGGAATTGTTGGTCAGCTAGTCGATAATCAGTATGTAAAGTGATGTTTGTAGAATCGGGTATCGATACTGGTAGTGTTGCAGGTAGCAAGTAGGTGTTTGGCGGAGACCGCTTGGACGCTGCCAGCTGCGACTGCTCACCCGTTTGCCCGTTTGCTCATCAAATAATCAGCCGGACAGCTGGACAGCCGGACAGTCGGCCGTCGACTTTCTGCTTGCTATCTTCACCTTATATTCTCCTCCATCAACCAGTTGAATCGTCACGAGCCCTCCCTCTCTTAGCGCACTCTAGCGCCCGCCATCACCGTCGATCAGCATTATGCACACCACTTCGAATGAATGCCCGTGTGTCTTGCTACGTCCAGCCCGAGTTAGAGGCAATCGCTGCCCTTTGAATCGTGCATTGGCAAAATCGCCAGGTCAAGCCTACGAGATCCCTTTTCAAAAGCTACTGCCGCTACAAGTGAAATCCACTCGCCACAGATCGGCATCATTTTTAGCCCACTTCTAAATAGTTGTTACAGCTGCCCGTGTGCACGATACTCGTATTTTCGCTTCGGCTTTCCGGTGCCCCAGTTGCGATTGTACCACGCTTCGGTCTGCAGATGAAGAGGCATCGCCTGTTTTCTCGTCTCTCGACAGACCATTCGCAGCCTGATGGTGCTGCTGCTGCAGACAGGCTGCGGCTTTCATCTGTCCAGCCTTGCTCGGACCGCTTTGTGACTTTTTACCAGTCTACCTCGCTAGTTAACTAATTGATTAGCTCCTACGCTTACTGGTATAATCACGTACGATCCATCCCGGCGAGGGAGTGTCTCTATTGATGCACTGCTGCTAGGACGAACCATTGCCTTCATTTCCATTGCCTCAGCGTTTGTGATCGCTTGTATTATCACTTGTTTACCCTGACAGCTGACAGCACTGATAATCGGGGCATCCCCGCTCTCGGTTTCGCCCCGTGGCCAACGCTTAAAACAATGGAGACTAAATTAATCTATCTGGTGCAAATCCACGACTGCAGTGGAATCCTTGAACTCTACGCAGGCGCTGCGACGCAAGACGTGCCGGGCCTTGCTCAACCTCCCTGCTTCGTCGAGTTTGATTATGTTTACATCAGTTTAAAAATTAATTGCTTTTGATAACCAGACTCGACCCGCTCCAATATTGGCATGGCCCAGGTGCCCAGCTACCCATAGGTCTCGTCCATCATTCCATAATTGAGATGTCATTGACACTCCGCAGCTGATAATCCTGGAACCCTGACACGCCTGGCAAGGCTGTTACTGGTTATCGAGGCGCAAGGCCGATCATATGAGCTCGATGATATCAATTACAGTTTCCTGAGACATGCGGCTTTCTGATACATATCACGCATCGGACTACTCCTCCGCAGCAACGGCAACAATTACGACATATGCTTGTCCGGTGACTACCGTGGTCAATGAGACCAGATCGAGACTGATTTTACAGAGTACGATATCGCAAACTATACCTGATCAACTTGACAATAATCGTGTGCCGAGTCTCACACAGAGGCATCTTTTACCTCAAATAAGGTCACGGTGACGGCCGATGCCGCAGCCCGCTCCCTCCTTCACGTCCGTTCACTGTTGCAGCAATGCATCGGTAGTGCAACACTGGAAGCCTCCCCGCATAAATTCCTAGCGCCGAAGTATCATCCTATTACGAATACAGTCAACACTTCATGTATCATCGTGGCAGGCTTGGCCCGGACGATATCCGACCTTCACAGACACTCCACCGGCGTCCGTGGGCCCACGCTTCAGCAGTAGGCGTGGCATTGTGCGCATCATCTACCGGTTAAAATTCAATTTATGCCACAATGCTTCCGGATCAGTCGACTGAAGTGGAACTTTGGCCACTTTCGGTGTCGTCTTGGTGCCATCCAGGCACACTTGGATTCTCGTCGGCGCCTTCTGGCCCTTGACCTCGCCACCATAAGCCCAGAGTCTTTTGAGCTCAAAAAAGAAAAGTCACTCACCCAAAGTTCGGGAATATATCTTCAATGATAGAGTTGAGAGCAGGAAGAGAGGCGTTGTGCTTGAGTCAAGCCCACCATTAGCTTCTGAATTTCATTGCCGGCTTCCAACCTCACGCCAAGCCAGTACCATCCGTACTGGCTACAAAGCCCTGACAAAACGATAGTTATCATTTCTTGTTAGTATTATAATACCGGCATTGACAAAGACTCTACTGATACGGCTGTTCGGGCTTCTAAGCAACCGCTCGAGGCGGCTGTTCAAGTCAACTCTAGGTCATCTCTGTTCTCTCTTAACATCTCTGTTCTCTCTTAACATCTCTTTTCTCTCTTAACAACTCTGTTCTCTCTTAGCATCTCTGTTCTCTCTTAACATCTATGTAGCTGCCGCGCGTTGTGCCTGTGCAGTTCGTTCAGGCTATAACTCCTGCTCGAAGCCCTAACTACCTCGTTGTGGCTACTACCCAGCCATCTCGAGATCTTCACAGCGAGATGTCTCACAGCAGCGGCCAGCTTTCGGGAAGTCTTGGTCCATAGTTCGGGCATTATTTACCAGTTTGTCAGCATGGCATGGCGGACCGCATCGTCGACTTCTACCATGCGGGTGTAGCTTGGGCAATCAGCCGATACCCTCTGTTGATTGAGCTGGCAAAACCAAAAAGCGAATTCTTCAATTCATTAGGACTGGAAGGAGCAGTGTTGAACGACGTACTACTCACCATGACTACTTCAATTCGTGTGAGCCCCATGCACGTCGATGAATCGCCCTATCCCGCCGCTCCGCCAAATTACAGGATCTTCGGCTTGTTGGGTAGCTTGACAATTGCTTTCGAGGGCGCAGGACTAGCATTGACCGAGATAAGCACATGTTTATTATGTGTTACCTTATATACCCGTTTCTCGGGTCCTAGACCCTTCTGGCGTGGAATAGACTCTTTCTAGACCAAGGATTGTAGTAGGAGAATTTCTCGGATTCTTCTATAAAAATAGCAGTTTCCTCCTAGATAGACCATTCGACAAGATCATCAATACACTCACTCCAACTAATACCTTTCTTCCTCTACTAGTTCAGTCTCTCTACAAGCCATCTCCCTTTCACATGCCTTAGTAATAGGAAGGCTCTAAGAAAGTCGACTTATTCGAGTTCCTAATCATTGACTCATTGGCGGCTGCGAGTGCCGGTATAATTCTCCACGTGGGTGGAATTGACGTTGAGGCATAGGTCTAGAAGGGGCATAGGTCTGGAAGAAATCTTCATCTGACACCTGCTAGAATCCTTTGAATACAAGTCTTCCGTTGTATTTGATAGGCTGATTATTTTGATCCGGCTTGAGTCGGAAACAGGTCTATTCTCCAGAACCTTGCGGGCATTGGGGATTTCTGATCGCTTGAGAACTCCAGAGGGATCCGGAAGACTTTTCCTGAATGGTCAGCGCGTCATTTAGCTTGTGCACAGGCTGCACAGCGGTAAGCAGCGTAATGAACGTCGCGTTTTCCCACTGAAAACGCGTCGCACCTGCGGGGAAGTAAAGGCCACCTTAGTCATCAAGCTGGTGGGCGCCGCCTTAGCCAGGACCCTCTTTGCATTTTGCAGCCAAGAGGTTTTCCAAAGTCGCGGTGGGCAAAACTTTTTTTTTTTTTGCTTTAAACCAGCAACCACTTGCACCTCGGCAACTTTTTTGTCGTTTTGATACCCGATACCGACTACAGCATGAAGATCGTTCTTGTGAATGGTGGAGTTATCTCCGGTGTCGGCAAGGGTATCATTGCCAGTAGTGCCGGCCTGTTGCTGAAGACTATGGGACTCCGCGTGACGGCCCTCAAGATTGACCCCTACCTCAACACAGACGCCGGACTGCTCAATCCTCTAGAGTATATCTCCTCAGACGACGCGACGCGATTCAACAAGACTAACCGACTCTCAGGCATGGAGAATGCTTCGTTTTGGCCGATGGTGGCGGTGAGTTGCCTGACAGGCAACCGTATACGACGTCTCTGACATGCAGCAGAATCCGATCTGGATCTTGGCAACTACGAGCGGCATGTTCTTACCGTCGTCTTCGAAATCGACTGAATTCGCTAACACATAGAAGCTATCTTGGCATTCGTCTCAGCCGTGAAAGCAACATGACCACTGGAAAGATTTACGCCCACGTTATTGTACGAACGATCGATCAAGACATAAGAACTGCGAGCGACGGCTAACAATGCGTAGGAGAAGGAACGTCGTGGTGACTATCTAGGGAAGAGTACGCTTTGTTGATTAAACCCGGGCTTGTTAACCTAGCTGACCAGATCCATCTAGCCGTCCAGGTCGTTCCTCACATCACCGACGCTATCCAAGAAGGAATTGAGCGCGTTGCTAACACTCCTGTTGACGACTCCGGCGAGGCTCCCGACGTATGTATTGGTAAGTAATTTGCAGGTTGATCGCTCGTGATCGTTCGCTGACTGTGTTTAGTCGAACTCGTAAGTTTGAACCCAACCACTTGGATATAGTCAAGCTTCAATGTAGTCTAATTCTGGATAAATAGGGTGGTACCGTTGGGTATGTACCACATCTATCATGCAGCTCAGCAGGTACTAACACAGGATAGTGATCTCGAATCCGGCCCATTCACAGAAGCCCTCGTCCAGCTAAGACACAAGCTCGGCCGCGAAAACTTCTTCAACATTTCCGTCTCATACGTCCCCATTATCAACAGCGAAGAGAAGACGAAGCCCACTCAGCATGCCATTAGGCAAATGCGCAGCGCTGGTCTGATTCCCGACATGGTAGGCGCATCGACGACTATGGCATGGGCGTTGCTAACTCGTTTTAGATTGCCTGCCGCTGTGAACGTTCTCTCGACGATGCCACGATCAAGAAGATTGCCAGCAGCTGCCAAGTCGAATATAAGCAAGTCATCGGTGTTCGCGACATGGAGACCATCTACCAGGTTCCACTACTACTCCACGAGCAGGGCCTTCTACAGCTCCTACAGAACGGCCTTGCACTGGATAAGCTGACTGTGCCCCTGTCTATGGTTCAGAAGGGACAGGCTCTTTGGGATCTGTGGAAGAGGACAGTCACACCTGAACGTCATCTGCCTCACGTCAACATCGTTCTGGTCGGCAAATACGTTTCTTTCGATGACGCCTACCTAAGTGTGCACAAGGCCCTAGAGCATTCCACCATGCGCTGCAGCCGCAAACTGAACCTTGTCTCGGTTGACTCTGAGCATCTCGAAAAGGACATGCAGCAGAAGGATCCCACCAAGTTCCACAATGCGTGGAAGGCTGTTTGCGAAGCTGAGGGTATCATTGTGCCTGGAGGTTTTGGTTCTCGCGGCGTTGATGGCATGATAGAGGCCACTAAATACGCCCGTGAACGCAAAATCCCCTTCCTGGGTATCTGCCTTGGTCTGCAGGTTGCTGTCATGGAGTTTGCGCGTCATGTATTAGGTATCAGCGATGCCATTTCAGAAGAAATGTCTCCCGAGGCGGATAACAAGGTCGTCATTTTTATGCCGGAAGGCTCTAAGGAGTAAGTTAAGCCTCTAAAATATAGCTAGTATCGCACTACAGACTAACCTATTCGAAGGAAAATGGGCGGCACGATGAGACTAGGTACTCGTACTTCCCACTTCAGACCTGGAACGGAATGGAGTAAGCTACGCGCTATGTATGGCGGAGCCGAAGTCGTCGAGGAGCGTCACCGTCATCGCTACGAGGTTAACCCCGAGTATATTGAGAGGCTAGATGCCGGTGGTCTGAGCTTGACATCTCTAGATGACAAGGGCGAGCGTGTTGAGACCATCGAGATTAAGGGTCATCCGTTCTTCGTCGGGTATGAACCGCATCACGCTCTAATCGATAACTTTATAAGGTACTAACTTTGCCCTAGTCTGCAAGCTCATCCTGAGCTCACCAGCAAGGTTCTTAGCCCTTCGCCTGCTCTTCTGGGCTTCATCGCCGCCAGCTCTGGTTGCTTTGACACCGTCGTCAAGACCATGACCCATAAGCAGGATGGCGCTAACGGAACCGGTGACGCTACGCTTTTTTAAACAGAGCCACGCTATGTCATAGCTCTGAAGCTATGAATTTGATTTTTAGCTACTCATTATAAAAGTCTTTTAGATTTACGAAATTACTTTGGGTTTTTATAGACGGCGTTAGGTGCTTCAAAAATAGATCAAATAGCTGTTAAATAGTTACATAACTACTCTGAGGGCTTAGGTAGAATAACTGAAGTTAAAAGATAGAATTAATATTAAAAAAATCAAGGAAAATATACCTTACAGTAGATTTAACCTAGCTACGCTCGATAGAGACGCCGCGCATATATGCCGATGCCTATGGCCTGTTAGATAACAGACCCTAACAACCTACGTAATGTTCTACGTGGCTACATTCGAGCCCTTGATTTGGAGAACCACATACTGCTAAGCGCCCAGAGCCGTGGTGCGGTAATAGAACGAAGTCATGGACGCCAGGTACATGGAGAGCCTCAAATTGTAGAGTTCCTGCATCAGACACCTTAGGCCGCACTTGGCGCACGCTGCGGGTTGTCTATGCAGACCTTGCGCAGTTGGCCGTCAAACGTAGATGTGGTTGGACAAGGGCAGGTTTCTCTCATCATGCAGAACTAGTGACGCCAGAAAGTCGGCGAGAGCGGCAAAATTCCAATGGCCAGTGCCGATTTCGACGGAAAGACTTCTGTCATTCTTGCTTGCGGGAAGAGACGAGCCAGATGCTCACTAATGGGAGGCTGACGACGTTGCGTCGGTGCTCGTTCCAACAGGTCGTTTTCAGAAGTCAGGGCAAGCAGTAAAAGCTAACAAGATGGCAAGATGTGCGGGTATTATTGGTCATACCCTTCTTCATTTGCTTCACTTTCTGGGGGGGCGCTTTTGGTATTTCGCAACGTGACCGGCGCGGCCTTTTTCTCTCACGTCACTCGCATGCTTCTCTCCATCTTGGTCTCGGTGCAGCATGCGAGAGCAAGTCGGTGCACAATAAATCCAACAAAGATCTCTCCTACAGAACAGTGCTCTACTGTGGGCCTCACCGCGTTCAGTATGATCCCGACATTTGCTCACATCCCGGCTGGATGACGAGATGTAGGACACGGGTAAGGATGTGCGTACGATGACAAGGACATTAAGTTCCACGAGTTGCTGAAACGTCTCGAAAAATGGTCACGAGTAAGCGACAAGGGCGACGTTGATGCTATGCTCAATAACCTTGGCTATTCTCACGGTGTAAAGCTGCGCAGATGTCCGTTTAGGAGAGGCACGACCGACTGAAAACAAGTTACGTCAAGGCGCTCATTCTGAGTGCGTGAGAGATTGTACTTGCAAGCGGGAAACGCTGAGGCCCTTGAGAGTTGTGACTATAAATTCACATGATTAACTAATGATATACATAATATTTTATCCATTTTGGGAATCTTTTTACACCCATACTGGCTGTGTGTGAGGTCAAGTCTTATATCAAGACCTGAAAAATACTCACTCAAGATCCTGTTCGCTATGCAATGCAACAAGTCTCGGCTTCACGAGCTCTAGCTCTCCAAAAATCATGCTTGGTCTGCTACCCAACGAGGTAGATGAAACTTGACGTTCTCGTACACCAAAAACGTCACCCACGTCGCTGGCATGACACGCACCACGCCTGGTACCAGGCCCCGATAGAACCCCCGGATGCCCTCCTCGCGCCATATCCGAGCCACGACGCCGCTCGCACCGCGGCCGAAGCGCTCATCAGCCTGGTAGTTTTGCAGGCGGCTGCGCACCACCTGGTACGGGTAAGTTGCGGCGCCGGCGACGAGCTTGGCGCAGCTCGAGATGACGACGGTGGCCTCGGGGCTCATGGGGGAGGCCGCGGTGGCGAGGCCGCGACGGCGCAGCCGGCGCCCGTAGTAGGCGCGCTTGAGCGGCTCGTAGACGGCAAACTGCACGGCTCCGTGCGAGACGCCGACCAGGGAGACGCCGAGCCCGCGGTAGAAGCCCAGGACGCCCTCGGTGCGCAGGATGGCGCGCGCTCCGGCCGTCATGGACGGGTAGGCCCCGCGGGCACCGCTATCCGAGGACAGCATGCGCGTCTTGAGCACCCAGACGGGGTTGGTGAGCGCCGACGTGGCCGCGCCGGCGAGGGCGCTGGCGACAAAGTAGTCGCCCGCCGAGGGGCGCGCCGCGCCGCCGTTCCCGTCCCCGTCGGCCACCCCGTGGCGCTGCGCAAGGAGGCGCTCGAAGCGCAGCTTGAAGAAGAAAAAGGACGCCCAGCTGGTGGCGTTGCCGACGAGGTTCGGTGTCAGGCCCCGATACAGTGAGGCAATCGGCCGGGGCGTCGAGGTGAGCGAGCGAAGGAGGCGGACGGTCGTGGGCGGCTTGGAGAGGGGGTCGCTCACGCTGCGGTAGACTGGGAAGGTTAGCTGGCTTGTGTGCGCAATTCTATCGGGAAATGGGTTGCCATACTCTGCATGCGCGTCTTGACAATGTCCAGAGGGTGCACAACCAGTGTCGCTATGGTGCCGGCGCTGAGGCCGGCGATGGACTCGACGGCTGCGGGTTGGAGGCCCGCATGGCTAGAGTCGGACATGTACGGCCAAGCTTGCTCTCGAGTCGATGGAGTGATGTCGATAGAGAAGATCTTAGTTCAACTCATGGTGAACTCGAGGGCGTGAGAAGCCAGCGTGACGATGGATGGAGAAGTGTTTGCGCAATGGCAAAGGTCATAGAATGTGGTAATATTTTTTTTGGAGCCGCCGCCTTTCTCGGAGCTTCGGCCGCGGTTGGACGCGGCTTTACTCGCGCCGTTTTCAGCACGACCACGACTTGTTTTGAGCGTGAAGAATTGATTCATTTAAGTGACTCAAACTCAGACTAAAAATGCCAGGTGAATCTCTTCTGTTCTCTAGATCACCAAAAAAGACACAGGATCTGCACCTCAGGTGCAAACTCCCGCGCTTGCTGGAAGTCGATGCGCACGGAAGAGAAGTCCCAGCAGTGGCAGTTTGAGTGGTATGATTGACTGAATTTAGAAATTATAATCCCATGTTGTACAAATTCCACAAGGTGACAAGAGTGCGCCCTGAATTTTTACACGGCAGATATCCCTCTTTTGTTGCGGAACCCTCGCAAAGATATCCCAACGCCCGGCAATGCCCAGTTTCTTCGCGTTCGTTATTGTCAACCCGAGAAGCCCATCTATCATCATTGCTCTTTTCGTACCGTCGGGGATCTTCTGTTCTGAGAGTTTGTGATATTGTACAAGGTGGATGCTGTTATGATATACATCCTAGAAGCTCGGTTCTGCGTTTAGGAGAGGGGTGAGATGAGGCTGTCCGGCTGTTAGTCGTAGTTGCAACGAAAGTTATGGTCTTGAGATTTACTCGTACCGGATCAGCGAGGGCTTGGGGTCGCTGCGGGTGTAGCCTGAAATGGTCAGTTGAGCGTTCGTCGTGTATTCCGCAAGTCCATCGTACCGAGGTAGAGAATCAAGGGAAGATAGCCACTATAAAACTGGTTAGCGACGAAGAAATATCAGACAGAGAGATATGTAAGCGAGCGAAACGTACTAGTGAACAGCGACGCGGGAAATATCAATGAGCTTGCCAATGCGCTCCTGTTGAGGTGGAAAAGGGTCAGTCAATCAGCAGCCGGCAGCGGCGCATCCATGGCAGCAGCAACAAACCTTGGACTCTTCGGATAGAGCAAACATCTTGGCGACTGTAAATTGGTGTCGAAAAAACGAACGTATAATTATTCAGCGATGATTAGGGTGATGAGCTGAAGAAGCGTCTAATCGTGGATGATGGAGCGCTGGAAATTTTGGCGCAGAGTGACGGCTCTACTTTTTTGGCCGGATCAACCCCGGCTGAATCCGGCGATCATCTGGAGAGCTTCAACCGCCAAAATTTCTAGATGACAACATATCCTACAAGCCCAGCTATATTTTCGGCAGAGAACCGTCCTTCGACATAGATCTTGACTTGCCTGAACGATTTCAACCAGTTTCCCGAAGGAGAGCCCCCCTCAAGAAGAGACTGCCCTGTCTCCCAAGCGCAAATCAAGATGGCGCAAAACAGGCATTGGTACGCCTCCCCATCAACGTCCCTCACCTTCTCTGCAACCCCCCAGCTAACAATGCCTCTTCCGCTCCAGGGAGCAAGATAAGGATGCCACCATATACATGGGCAACATCGACGAGCGTGCGACGCCCGCCATGATGTACGAGATCATGCTGCAGATGGGTCCCATTCACAACATCCACATGCCGCGCGACCGCGTCACGCAATCCCACCAGGGCTTCGGTTTCGTCGAGTTCCGCACGCCCGCCGACGCCGAGTACGCCGCCAGCGTCGTCAACGGCGTCAAGCTCTTTGGCAAGTCGCTGCGCGTCAACAAGGCGTCGGCCGACCGCCAGCGCGCCACCGACATTGGCGCCGAGCTCTTTGTCGGCAACCTCGACCCGTCGGCCGACGAGAAGCTCCTCTACGACACCTTTTCGCGCTTCGGCCCGCTGCTGTCCCTGCCCAAGGTGGCGCGCGACGACGCCGGCGTCTCCAAGGGCTTCGGCTTTGTCAGCTTTGGCGACTTTGAGAGCGCCGACGCCGCCGTCGAGCACCTCGGCGGCCAGTACCTCCTCAGCAACCAGGTCACGGTGCAGTACGCCTTCAAAAAAGACGGCAAGGGCGATAGGCACGGCGACGACGCCGAGCGCGAGCTCGCCAAGCAGGCCAAGAAGCGCAACGTCGTTCCCGAGGCGCAGCCGCTGCCTCCGGCCTTTCTCAACGGCGGGGGGCCGCCCGTGTCGGCGGTACCGCCGCCAGCAGGAGCAGCAGTGGCCGCACCGCCGGCTGGCTTTGCCGCGGTGCCGCCGAGCATGCCGCCGGGGATGCACATGGGCGGTGCCCCCCCGCCTCACATGGGCGCTCCTCCAGGCTTCGCGCCGCCTCCGCCTCACCAGCGCGGTCCATCACCCTACAATGCGTCTGCTGGCCAGGGGCCACCACCCGGTCCCCACGGCGGTGCCAGCCGCCCCGGCCCTTCTTCCACAGGTATGCCTCTGCCGCCGGCGCCCTCGGGGCTGCCTGCGCGTCCGCCGCAGAGCCAGGCCGGCTACACCAACCCGGCCGACTACCACCCCAACGGGAGTAGCTACCGCGGCGGCAGCGGCGGCGGTGCCTCGCCCGTGCTGCCGCCTCCTGGATTTGGTACGCCTGGTGGCGGCGCGCCTGCTCCTCCGCCGGGCTTCATGCCCCCGCCGGGCTTCCCGCAGCAGCCTCCTCCGGGCTACCCCCGCCGATAGAGCAGACGGGGTCGGTTCTGCAACCCGTCACCATAATACCAAACAAGAGGGATGCAAACATTACGGCGTTCTAGTTTTCGGATCATCGGGCAGGAACAACTGCCCTTTATGCATACAATAACGGGGAGGGCGTTTCACGGCTGATTTTTGACAATTGTAATAGTGATATCAAGATTTTAGAACCGTCATGTATGTTATTGTAACATTGAAGGCCAATATCTTCGTGGTATATAAAATTTATTTTTGAGCCATCATCGTCGTGCTATACAACTCTTTACGCCTATTCATTGTCCAAAGACTCTTCTCCATAATTCCATAAAACTAACACCTGGAAACGCCAAACATAAGTTTTTGGGCCATCTGCTCCTCCGCGACAAAAAAGAAAGCATTGAAATAGTACAGTTATGCCAAAACAACATATGACGAGGTGCCGGCTCTTTCCGTCTCTCTCCCCCTCTCAACTTCGCTTGAATGCATCTCTCGCCTCCCTCGTCGCCTTTTCCCATTCCAGTCTCGACTCCTCCCTCTGGCCCTGCACGTCGTACGAGTGCGCCAGCATGCCGTCGGCGACGCTCTGCCAGAGGACGTTGCCGCTGCGCTGGGCCTGCTTGGCCGCCGCGCGGGCGCTCTTGAGCGCCTGATCGCCGATGACGTTTTCAAAGAAGCGGCTGCGCATGATGCAGAGCGTCACAGCGGCACCGGCAATGTTGCCCGTGCCCTTGGAGCCGCCCATGGCCGCCTGGATATGCTGCTTCTGCTGGTTCAACTGCTGCGGCGGGTCCGTGACCAGCGCGGCCATGACGTTGTGCCACGCTGTGCACAGGTCGACGTTCCAGTGACCGCTGCACAGGGGCTGCAGCTGCTCGATGAGGTCGACCGTGTCCGAATCGTTGCGGCAGGAGTCGTGCTGCATGATCCACAGCCTGTTGAGCCCAGCCAGCATCGCCACTTCCTGCTCGCCAACCTTGAGCCCGTGGCTTTTATAGAGGGGCTCAGTAAACCTGTCGCCTTGAAAAATCTCCAGGGCGGTTTGTAACTCGCCTAGACCCTGGTGGTAGACGCCCGATAGGTAGAGCGCCAGTAGCTTCAGGGTTGGGTGCGACTCATCCGATAGCAAACCTTCCAATCTATCCATGTGTTTTTTTACAGCAGTCCATTGGCAATGACTGGCTTCGAGTAGTCCAAGCATGACTGCTATGTATGCCTGGCCTTCAGTCCGCCACTGACGTTGCTTGATTGCAGTGTGAAGGGACACTGGCGGTCCGTACGGGATGCCCAGTGTAAACTCGTCCCACGTCTCCAAAATTTTGGAGCCCTCGCGCCAGAAATCTATGGACTTAGATGACTGCTTGTGCAAGGAAGAAAGCCCGCTGAACATGAATCTGTAATAGTGTTAGTACAAAGTTAGAAGCAGCATGTCCAACAGAGCTACTTACATGAGAGACCGTAGCTCAATTTTGGTCATGAAAGTAATGACCAGATTGTCCGATTCTGAGGTGCCGTCGCCAGGATCGACAATGGTAGCCGTATCTTGTCCAACTAGGTTAGAGCTGGCAGCCTGTTTTTTTATAGGTACCATGAAATCCGCCTTGACATTATTCCAATCCTCGCAGTCATCAATCTTCTTCTGCAGGTCTCGCAGCTTGGCAGACGTGGCATCGGGGTTCTGGTGGTGTAGGCTGGCGGCAAAATCCAGGAGAAGAACCAAGGTGTCCAGCTGCGTAATGCGGATCGTGGGGTCGAACTGAAACTTGGCAGCCTGCGCAATGCAGCTTTGCACCTTTTCTATGCTACCTTCCTTGGCAGTCTTGAGCAGCGCCAGGCCTTCGAGGACAGAGGCGAAAATGCTGAGAGCGTTATCGCCACGCGTCGATGCCACGTTCTGGATAGCGCGAATGTTTTCGAGGGCAGATGTATCCGAGGCGTTGCCCATTTCCATGTAAAAGGTGGCCTTGAGCAGGCGGAAAGCGTAATACCAGGGCACGTGTTTAAAGGCCTCGCAGTTGGAAATGTGGCCATCGACGGCCTTGAGCGCGGCTTTGTGGTTTCTTTGGAAAAGAAACTTCAGCATTGAGTATTGCATGCAGTATTTCAAATCCATCATGCGGTGCTTGTCACACAGCGCGATACCCTTGGTCAGAGCAGTCTCGGCCTCCATGATGTTTTCTGTTTCTTCGTGCAGCACGGTGGCATAGCGCAGGCGAGTTCGCGCTTCTTCCTTCGGTGCCAGGCGCGCGCTCTGGAGCATACCTTCAAAGCAAGAAAGGCCAGTAGAGATGAGTCTTTGATATTCTGTTACGTCGTCGGGGTCCAGAAACATGGCCACGTCGTGCGCCTGCGCTCTCGCCTTGCCAATGCACTCCTCTGCAACCGCTGCCATGATTGGGCCCGTATTGATCGGTCGTTGCTTGTATTGTGGCGCAGGCGAGCGCTTGGTAATGCTAGGCGAACGAGCCACCGAGGGCGACTTTGGTGGTGGTGGTTTCGGGCTTGATTTGAGCCAAGGTTTTGGCGGCTCTACCTTTGTTTCTTTACGGGGTTTCGGCTTCAGCAGGTCTGGTCTTGCTTCTTGCTTCGGTTCTGGTTTCGGCTCCCGGGTGGGCTCTTCCTTCAGCCTCGATATGGGCTCTTGGATAGGCTCCTGTTTGGGCTCTACTTTGGGAGACGGTGCGTTCGACATTGCTGTGTCTTTTTCATCTAGCTCCGGCTCACGCTTCAGTGGGAGCGGATCAAGCAGCGGTTTCGGGAAGCTCAATGTCAGATCGCGAGGGTCAATGCTCTGGAATTCCATTGCCGGCATAGGCGGCGGAGGTGGAATGTTTTGGATATCCTGCAGGTTGACAAAGTGGAAATGTTCGTTTTGCGACTGTTGTTCGATTTGTAGCTCGTCTTGTGTCGAATCTTGAGTGACGCTGGCTATGGTCTCGAAATCGTTCGGCTCGTCGGGATTTGACAGAGGTTCGGGCCCGGGCTCTGGTTCAGGTTCAGGGTCTGCTTCGGGCTCTAATTCGGGCTCTGCTTCGGGCTCGAGGGGGATGAACATTTGTTGCGGTTGTACATGCAACGGGTGTTGTGATTGCGTTTGCTGCGACAGTTGCGGTTGCACTTGCGGCTGTGGAGTCGTCGGCGTTTGCGGTGTCAACGACTGACGCCGCGTCTGCATCTGCGGCTGGCTCGTTACGTGTGGCGATTGCTGTAGCTGCGGTGACTGAGCCATTTGTGGCGACTGCGTATGCGGAGATTGTAAATGTTGGTGATATGCCTGTTGCAGCTGCGGTTGGTGGTACTGTTGCGGCGGCTGCTGCTGCTGCATCTGAGTCTGGCCGTGTGCTGGATGGCCCGCATGGTGAGTCTGAGGCGTCGGTAGCACTGGTCGAGGTGTCATTTGTCGCGGCTGCGGCGATGGCTGCGGGATGGGAGATTGGGAGATTCGTCGCTGATATTCCTGGATGTGTTGCGCGGGTATTGACGGCTGCCGCGGACGAGGAGAAGGGCGCGACTGGTTGTGCATTTGCGGCGAGGCGATCGAAGCGTTGTAGAGCTGGGGTGATTGTTGCTGGGTATGCTGCATCTGCTGCAGCTGCTGGAGATGTTGCTGCTGCGATCGCTGCTGCTGCATTACGGTGGCTTGCATCTGCGACGGCGTCATGGCATGTTGGATGGAAGGCGATTGGGATTGGCGCCAGACATCGTTGGACTGCGCAAATTGTCGGACATCGGGCTGCTGCTGCTGCTGCTGCTGCTGGGAATGTTGGGGAAAGCTCTGCTGGAAGCTGCCGTGGTACACGCCGCCACTCATCGATGCACCGGCACCAAACTGCGGCATCTGCGCGCCATGCTGCTGCTGTGGATGTTGCCGCTGCTGTTGCTGCTGGTGTTGGTAGTGCTGCTGTTGCTGAAACTGATGATGGTTCTGCGGCTGTTGGTGCTGTGGTTGGCCATACTGTCCCTGCTGCGGCTGGTAGTATTGGGTCTGGCCCATACTGTTGGCGTACAGGCTGTTGGCATTGTGATGCGACCCGTTTTGCTGGGCAAACTGATGCTGCGGCGGCTGCGGCTGCTGCTGCTGCATCTGGCGATGTTGGCCGTGGTGGTGCTGCGGCTGCTGATACGCATACCCAGCTTGCTGGCTGGCCGCGCCACCACCTCCGCCGGAATACAGGTCCCCTTGGCCAGGATAGCCCTGGCCGGGCGGGAGCGCGCCTTGATATGTCATGATGGTCGCACCATGAGCCGGCACGAGTCAATTCGTCGGGCGACCGCGTCAGACTGTTGCGCTCTCTCTCTCGCGTCGCTTCAGACCCCTAGCTGCATCGCTTGTCGATCGCGGCACAAGGAAGGGGCGGCGGCGGCGACGACTCTCGACCGACGGACAGACGGGGGTGTGTGGAGGAGGGCGCTGGTCCGAGGATTTTACGCGTCGGTTATCGCGGGGAGGAGGGGGGGACAGCGAAGAAGAAATTGAGGCCGGCTGGCTGGCTTGGTCTCTGATTCTCGGTCGCGCCGCACCCCTTTTTTCTTATTTCGTGGCTTCGGTTCTTTGTCGTTGGATTTCTGGCCGATGGGATTGGGCGCAAGAATGAGGTTCGCCTACCTGCCTAGGGGTTGGAGCGGAAAAGGAATGGGGTGGCGCTGGTCGATGGTTCCTTGGACAGCGTCAGTGTCAAGCAGCAAGGGGACGCTGAGGTGGTGGCCGAGTCGCGCAATTTGGCGCGGCGACGGATATGGATGATGTCGTCGTTGGCACGCCTGCTGGTTCGTCGACTGACAGGTAAGAATCAGCGTTGTGGCATTTTATTCTATATTTTAAATCTTGGACTGCTTGTCATACATTCTTTCATGTACCACGCGCAGGTCTATTTCCGTGCTTTGGGCGCCCGCGTGACAAGGCTGCACCGACAAGCCGCCGTGTCGCACATTTTATAGGTAGTTACCTGTAATACGCCACATATGTCTGTTACTTCGAGCCACTGAAACCTCCAAAGATGCGCGACGCCGGCCAAGCAAGCAGGTGGCCGTGCTAATCATTATTAGAACGAGTCAAGGCCCAGAATAGAGTTTCAAACTGCCCACTCCAAGCGACTAGGCTTGCAGTGGCCAAGTTTCACCTTTCACCATGGATAATAGTGCCTTCTTTGTTCTTTCTAAGGTGTGAGCTTTTCGAGGTGCGAGCATTCTGAAGATGAAAGTCGGTATTAATAAAAAGCTACTTCATAACAAATCGTATCTGCCCATACTCCGGAACTATAGTTACAAGATTCATAAAATGCATCTTAAATACAAGCTTCAATCCTTATGCTTTGATCTCTTTTTGAAATAGTGAGTCATTCATGGCAGCTTTCTTCTCTGTGTGTGCCGCAACTCCGGGATGATGCAGGTCGTGTCCAACATGGCGAGAAATGGAATAGAAAAAATAACTTAAACAGTTGTGGTCCCCGGCCCATTTGACTCGTCTTAGCCAATACAGTGCCATTCGGCAAACACACACCAACGAGCGGTTCGGTCCGCCAGCACGAGACCTCTCCAAATACCCGTCTCAGAGCACTTGATGATCGTCTCCCATGTGGCGCCGTCGCTCATCTCGTCGTCGTCGCGTCCGGTGACTGTGATACCCTTGCGATCCTCTTTCCTCATCAGACGGAGAATCTTCCCGCCGGGCGTCTGGATAGCCAGCTTCGCTGGCTTGTGGCCGGCCACTGTCCCGCTTGCGGAGCTCGGGTTTGAGCCACTGACGCTCGAGGCAACCATACTCATAGCTGAGCTTGGGCGTGCAAAGGGATTCGGGCTTGTCCGGCCAGGGTTCGATGACGGCGTCAGGCTTGATTGTAACACGCCAGCTGAAAGGCATGGGTGCTGGCGTATGGCAAATACAAATGTGTTGTTGAGAGCTAAGCGCTGGCACTGTGGCTGCACAATGTAAATGTCATTGCGCTGCGCGTGCGGCGTCGGGTGCCGCGTCACAAACTGAAAAGGAGGATTATCTCCCGTGTGGATGATGGGCAGCGCAAGAGCCAGGGGGTGCGGCAAATCTTTGATGCTGTGCATCAATCCTCTTGTACCAGCGTATACCTTGAGCACTCCCTGGCCCTCGTCACCAGGCAGCAGAGCCTTAACTGTGTACCTCTTGACGCCACCGTACCACTCTGCCTGCGCCAGTGCTTTCGTCTTGACCACTTCGCCGCTCTCAAACACATCTCCATCGTGATCTCGGGAGTAAGCGCGAGTCTCGATTTCAGCTACCACTTCAATGTCTGCGGGAACGTTCATCTTGAGATGAACCATCTCCAAATCTTCAATTCTCGTTGAGGAAGTGTTATAGTCCACCATTTCGACCGAGTCTTTGAAAAAAGCAGGGCAGACGCAGGGTAAGTTGAGTAGAATTTCGTGTGCCACCGCCGGCACAATGTGCTGCTGTTCATGGTGCTCTGGTACATGCGTCCAGCAGAGTTCAGACGGTCTGGTGAGAAACCACCAGGGTTCCGCCACAGTGCTATTGATTGTCGAGTATAGGCTGCGCTTCGGGTTTGATGGGCTGGCCAGGCAGCAATCCATCATGCGCCACTCATTATCCACCAACACCGCGTTCCACCAGTGGTTTGGTCGCGGCATGATGTTGCCGTCTATTATCTCACCGGGGGCCTTGAGGTATCCTCGTACCACTTCACACGTAATGCCAACAGCCAGGCACATCTCCATAACAAGCACTGCATACTCCTCTGCACACCCGTGTTTTGATTGAATTACCTCACGGGTGTTGATCTCGCCTTCAAAGTCTTCTTCCCAGACAATCTTCTCGCTAACCCATGTGAAAATAGCTCGTAGGCGTTGTACATCGCTGCGGTAAGGTCTGCAAACGTATGTAGTTGCCAGCGAGATGGCTGTTGTCGCGGGAGAAGCTTCATTGATGAATCGAGAGTTCTTGTCCACTTGTGTGAGGTTGATCGACTGGTAGTTGAGTGAGTCCAAAACGGGGTTTCCATCTGCTGCTTCGTCGCCCTCGATGCTTTCGTAGAGCTCGTCCACCGGGTTCAAAGTTGGGTGATCTTGACCTTGACAACGATCTCTCCGTTCCGCCCTCTCGATGTTACTTAACGAATTGGATCTGTTAATGTCACGACGCACTTGGACCCAATCAATGGAACCCGTGCCCGTTTCCCGTGGAGAATCCATGTTCGAACGCAAGGCCGTCATACGGGCAGACCCCATGGCTCCGCCGCCATAAGCTCGGTTGAAAGGTGACGGATTACGTGGATCGTATCCTAATCCACCGGCGAGATTTCCACGATTATTTGCGACACCCGTTTTGGCGGATTCAAAGATCTTTTTGAAAATGTTGCGTTTGGGAGCTTTAGGCTGTACCAGTCCGCCCAATCCTGCAGCCGGATCCTCATATACGGCTTGTGACATTAGTCTAGCGGCGCCACTAGCATTCGTAGCATGGCTGCTGTGATAGGATACGCCCGTGAATGGTGAGTCTGGTCGTTCGAGGTCGGCTGTCTCCCGCGTGGTTACGGCGCTGTGAGCTCGGTGATGGTGGTTTCTAGCCATGCTTCCAGCGCTTGTTGAGCTAAAGCCACTTGCCGACGTGCCACTCCATAGCGTTCGACTACTACTCTGGGTGGCATAGCTGGTGTTGCTTTGGTTGCCGGAAGACGAATTTGTCGTATTTGTCTTTGTCGTATATGTGCGCCCGATAGCATCCTTCTCTCTCATGTCGTACGCCGATTTCTGCGATTTCAGTGCCCTTTCATGCACAGCGCGGTCTCCGGCCGAAGAGCTAGGCCGCGTGTAGTGTTGATTTTTGGGAGGTGGTGGAGGCGGTCCATCAGTGTCTACAACGGGCACACTGCTGCTGTGTTTATGCATCTTTTGGAAACGCTTCTCCATTCTTTCCACGTAGTTGCTCAGTTGTGGCAGCTCTTGTGTTTCTTCTTTCCGACTGCGCTTATGTGCCTCCACCTGAGAGGATTCACCACTCCAAGTCTCGTAGCCTTCGTCAGACTGAGCAATGCCCATTGAAGTCCGGGGTCTGCCAAACTCAGGCTCGTAGGCACGCGGCACACGGGTCTCTAGGCCGAAAGACTCCGGTGCCCAAGGATCAATCTCCGCTTCTGGAGACTCCCCTGATCTACTTCCCAGCCCTTCTAGCTCATCAAGTTGTTCCATCACGCCATCCATGGCTTCACGAAGTGGTGAAGGTGTCATTGCGTTGCTACCGCCAGGCGAATGCTCCATGTATGAGCCGGCTCTTCGCGGAGTGGCGTACTGGTCAGCGTGGCCACGGTGTCGATGATTGTCGTAGGACGCATTTGATGTGTGTCTTTGGAAATCTTCCGGCTCATGATAGGAAAGCTGTGATGGATGGCGTGACACTTGAGGAGGCTGTGGGTGGTAGGAGACCGCCGAACCGTGTCTGGACAGGGCAAGTGGAGGCTCGACGTCGACTGAACCAGCTCTCACAACGTGCTTGTGCGGTGGCGGAGGAGGAGGGGCTGATTGTTGGTGGGCGAGTTCGTTTTCCCTGGGAGGCTCTGGTCGTCGGAATGAAGGGGCGGGCGATACAGCTCTAGGGTCGTAGGGTCTTATGCGCGGCGGTGAAGGAGTATGCTCCGGCCGCGTAGTTGTGGCGCCAGTTTTGGCTCTAGCAACAGCCGCCGAAGAGACTGGAGTCTTGACGGGTGACGCCGGCTTTGTGGTAGGCTCCTCTCGAAATGTAATGGGTGTCTTTGCACTTGTGTAATGAGGAGCTTTGGCGTAAGCCTCAAACGGGCGTCGGAATGGTTTCGATCTCGAAGGGCTCGGCGCGATACTGGGTGGTACAGGGCTGACGGAGCGGTTCGCAGATGGCCGAAATTCTTCTGGAAGGACTTTGACAAAGTTGGAGGGAAAGGAGCCGACCGTCCGGCGGTCACGATATAGTCGTCCAACCCACCACGAGCCATCTCCGGCGTTGAGGCATTCGATCAAATCACCCTCGATAAAGCCAAGATCGCGTTTTCCCTGGAGAATTGTCAGCATTCGAGGTGCAGCCGGTCTTGAAGAGATACAAACCTCTCCTCCCCAAGAGTAGACTGCTCTACACCAGCAGGGAAATTGCGTGGGCAGCGGCGGGGGTGCTGGCACCATGGTAACGATGCTGTAGAATACTCTTGTATGAATATTGGTGAATAATTATTCTCTGCGATGGGCGACCCGGTAGGGTTGAGCAAGCGGGAGTAAACGCTGCTGTGTGACGCTTCGTTTGCAGCTACAGCGGCTGTGATATCGGGCAGCTGTCGAGGCGCGTTCGTACGAGGTGGGTGTGTACAAGCTCAACCGAACATGTTGATGGAGAAAGTCGTGCGCAGCAAGGAATCGGAGAAAAAAAGCAAGGAAGCAATCAGGGACAGAAGCAAGTGGCTGTCTCTGGTAGGGAGAGGCTCATTTACGCCGGGATGCAGACGTCGTTGGGCGCGGGTGATTGGCTGACGAAACGAACCAACGGCGTAAATCAGGCGCTGGCAGTTGATTCAGAGTGCCAAACAACAGAGGGGCAACGAGATGCGTTGCCAGGGCGACGCAAGCCTTTAGCGGCTAACAAAGCGGCCGGTCCACTGTAAGCCCGCTAACAAGCCCCTAACAAAGCATCCCCAGAAACGGCGGCGCAGCAGCGTATTGTGCCTTGATCGGTATGATCAAGGTGCTAATTAGATCACCGGTATAACGGTACCTAGGTAGATAGGTGTGTCTTGGTGCAGCACCTGCTGGGCGCTAAGCTGCCTGTCTGGCGTCACCCAGCTGACCATTTCCACACACCACTGCATACCAGTGCTGCCGTCACCATAAGTTACCCAGCAGCTCTAACGATGCGCAGACCCAAATTGACATGCCCAGTATCTTTTTTCATCTAATATTAAATACATCTCCTCAACACCATAATTTCCATCCCATGATACCAGAAAAGAAGAGAAAGTTGCCCTCACTCTGGCCAGGTCGTTTCCCTCCCAAATTGTACCCCGCTGACGGACGTCACAGCTGTCCCAAAGCGGAAAATTGTCAACAAAGGCCCAAGCTCTAGGTACCCTTGCACCCTGTCCCAGACAACCATCATTTGCGCATACAGGTTGGCCTTGATAACCATTGCGGCACCCTGCCAAGGGTGGAAAATCAGCACTCTCTTCTCTTTTTCCTCCATCGACAACCACTCCCTCTCGACTCGACGGTTGCTGCGCGCGCATCACTCTCCGGCCGCTCTCCTTCCGATTTTTGCCGCCAAGCTGAATAACCGTCGAGCGCCTCACCACAGCCTTTGCCGTCTGTCGCCCGAGGCTGTTCGAACAAGGTTGAGCTTTACACAGACGTCTCAGCAAAAATGGCCGACGAAGGACTTGCAGAGCACTACCAAGTGTTGGAGGAGCTGGGTCGTAAGTCTACTCATGGCAGAAGGGCACGCGATCGATACTAATAAAATCTTGATAGGGGGAAGCTTTGGTGTCGTTTACAAAGGCATCGAAAAAGCAACGGGCGAAACTGTTGCCATCAAGCATGCAAGTCAATCCACCGGACTACTCGCCGCAGCCGCCTTCAAACTGACCATAACGCTTAGATTGACCTCGAGTCCAACGATGACGATATTCAAGACATCCAAGCCGAAATCGCTGTGCTGAGCACATGCGCCAGTGCCTATGTTACGCAATACAAGGGCTGCTTTCTACGAGGGCACAAATTGTGGATTGTCATGGAATATCTTGGTGGCGGATCTTGCTTGGACTTGGTGAGCATGCCAGGGCTGCACACAGCATGGCACTCGGCTAACATTGTGATGTAGCTCAAACCTGCCAATTTCAGCGAAACACACATTGCCATCATCTGCCGAGAGCTACTGCTAGGAATTCGGTATCTGCACGATGAGGGTAAGATTCATAGAGATATCAAGGCAGCCAACGTCCTTCTCTCAGAGAGCGGCAAGGTCAAGCTGGCCGATTTCGGTGTTGCTGCGCAACTCACCAATATCAAGTCGCAGCGCAACACCTTTGTTGGCACACCGTTCTGGATGGCGCCAGAAGTTATTCAACAAGACGGCTACAGCTTCAAGGCAGACATTTGGTCGCTTGGCATCACAGCGATGGAGATGGCCAACGGCGAGCCCCCACTGTGCCACATACACCCCATGAAGGTTCTCTTTCACATTCCCAAGAATGCGCCCCCCAAGCTTGAGGGAAACTTTAGTAGGGACTTCAAAGACTTCGTCGCTCAGTGCCTGACCAAGGACTACGATCGCCGACCCACCGCCCGGGAACTCCTCCGTCACCGATTCATCAGGGCGGCAGGCAAGATTGAGGCCCTCCAAGAATTAGTTGCCGCGCGCCAGATGTGGGATGCCAATCAGAACCGCCAGAAGCACCCGATTTACTACCAAGAGACGTTACAAACAATGTCGCCCAAGTGCGGAGATCAAGATTGGACCTTTGACACGGTCAAGTCCATTGCCATGGTTCCTTCCAAGAGACAGACCATCAAGATCAGGCGACCGTCTGCCATGCTCGGCGCCGAAGAGGGTTTTCGCAAGTTGGACCTCAACGATGGGCCTCTTGGGCCTTCTTCCCCAGCGAGTGGCACCGTCAGAAAGGCGAGTGCTCGGCGAACGCCATCTCTGGCACAAGTCTCGGCAATGCATTCTGGTGGCTCTGTGAAGGGTAGCTTGCCTCCCAAGAAGCCTCTCCAGCCGGACATGTCGTTTGGGAACTCTGGTTCAACTATGAGACTATTCCGTCGCGTTCCCTCAGACAGCTCCACTGGAGGCCAGCTCGGTCACCCCGCTAGCCCGGACGATGTTTTCTGCGACGAGAACCAATCACCGTCGGCCGCTGCTCCTGTTGTGCCGTTTGGCAAGGAGGCCGTTATTGGTCGTCGGCTGTATACCAAGGCCATTGAGCCCACCATGGCTGAACTACACGCTCAAACGTCTGCTATGCAGAAGCGGGAGGCTCTTGGCAAGGTCTCCGATGCCCTTGCGGCGCTCGACGCGATCGACCCTGAGGGTGCCTACCATCTCGTGGCAAATCTCATCACCTCCATGGCCAAGGACAACAAGCTTGACGCCGCCTTCCTGCGACAGGCCAACGTCAAGGTGGTTCCGGACGACGGTACCCCGCAAGGCACTGTTGTGATTAAGAATAGCACACCAGTCAGCAACGGCACCGCCAACATAGCTTGCAGTCCCAACAAGCTTATACTCAGCTCCAACAACCCGCATCTTAAGAGCCATCGACGCCGCCAAGGCGACTCTCCCACTCCTTCCAAGATCAACGAAAAGAGCTCTGAAAGAGAGGCATCTATGGATGAGGAGCAATATCCTGGAGGCGAGGCGCGTCCAGGTATGGAGCACTGTAAGCAGCTGGCTGATGTTTTGTACAATCGCTGGTCTGATGGCCTCCGAATCCGATGGCCTCAGGTCTAGGGACGGAGCACGACTCGACGACACAGAAAACCGAAAACAAAAAAAGCAAATTTGAAGACTACCATCTTGCTTCACTAGCGATGTACTAACACTCCGTGGCATATTTCCCTCTCGATAGAGGAGAAAATATAGGGGAATAGCGATGATGTTGGTTGTTTTTTTTTTACACGTCATCAAGCGTCTTGTGGATTTTTTTTTTCTTCTTTTCATTTTACTTTTTCTCTTTTTGCTTTATTTGACTTGGTCTTCCATTGAAGGGTGTACGACTTTGGATGTATGAGAACATGTACATTTGGAATCTTTTCTGCATACCGCGAGCGGAAGAGGGCTACTACCAGAATCAGCGAGACGGATGCGATGCGGCCAATGAAGGGGGTCGGCACCGCCGAAAGAGCCAGCTGGCAAAGACTGTCCTACACGAAGAACAGTCTGCGTTCTTGGCTTGAGTGGTGAAAACGATCAGCTATAGCCGGCATCTTACCTTGGACTTGATTTTCTGGAGAGAACCTGCCGACTCTACCGGAGTACTCGGCGTTTTAAAGGAGCAAGCATGGGATTTCCTTTTTCTAGACACGTAGCTATATAGTGAGCCAATTAATGTGGCAAGGACTTGAATTGAACAGATAACAAAACAATGATTCCAACGAGACAGTATCCAAAATTGTTTGTATTATAGTGCCATGAAGTAGCATCTCTATATTGGTTGAGTATTGTCTGCTCCTAATGACAGTTTGATGCGCCAGTTCTTGAAATCATCAGATAGTATATCGCCATGACCAGTCTCTTCCACCTTGTACACCTCTATCATGGGCGACTTGGGCTGTCGCCTGATCCGCCATACGCCTTCGTCATTGATGGTATGCGTGAGGACTACTCGCTGTTAGTAGGCCGTCTCGGAGATCATTAGCAGACGGTCGCGGGCACTCACACTCCAGAAAAGCCGCGGCAAAATTGACGCACATGTCAGCGTTCCAGGACGGGTTTGGCTGCGCGTTGACCGTCTCGGGGATGCGCTGTGTCTCAATCTCCTGCACGTCGAGGAGGATGCCGTCGCGCGAGCGGAACCCGACGATGATCTTGGGCACGCCAAGCAGAAACGACTGAATCCAGTACTTCATGAGCTTGCGGTGGAAGTTCTCGATGTCGCCCGGGCCGCGAATCTCGGCGCTCGTCTTAAGCTCGACCCATTGGACAGGGCTGCCCTGCTGCCGCGGCTTCGAGTCCCAGAGGGCGTCGACCTCACCGCCGAGGCACAGGATCGCGCGGCTAATGCCGGTGCGCACGACGGAGCAGTACTGCGCCTTGTTGTTGACGACGGCGTCCTCGCGGCCCTCAATGACGGCGCGCTCCGTGTCGCCCCAGGGCGCGGGGATGGTGGCGAGCGTCTCAAACTTGTAGCCCCAGAACTGCATGACCTCCAGCGGTGGGCCGTGACGCCGCCGGTTTTGGCCCTCGTTGCGCCGCGACGCCACCTTGTACGCGTTGTTTTCCTCGATGAAGATGCAGTTCTGGTACAGGGTGGCGTTCATCTCGAAGCCGTCCTGGTTGTCAAACGGCGTCGCCATGATCTTGGTTATCATGCCTCGCCACGTGACAAAGTGCGCGTCTATCCTTTTGCCTGTTTCCTTTTCATGTGACATAATGGTTGTTAATAAGCTGTCGAGATGCTCATCTTTGGAGTCGTCCAGCTTTTCAAAGGTGTCGAACCCTTTGGAGAGGTCTGCGCCCAGCTGAGGCGTGTAGTACCACTTCAGCGAAGCGTCACCTATGGAGAATTCATGGTTCTCGTCGTATGAGAAGCACGCGATTTCCTGCGACGTGCGATCAGTGAGTTGGTCGGGTATGCGAGATCCTGGTCCGTTACCTTGGGTCGCCGGACAGGCTGGCTCGCGCCGGCGAAGCGACCAATTGGCTGCACCGGAAAATGGGCGGACATGACCTATAAGAACCTTTTCATCTAGGCGAGGGCTTCTTAGTATGTCTAGATAATAAAGAAAGTACTAGGAGAGATGTCGAAGGCAAAAGGGTTCAGTGTTCGAGGCCCACAGAAAGTAGGTCTGGTAGAGCGAGGAAACAGTTGATGGTGCTAACTATTTACAGCACCAACCCTACACGGAGGCGCAGCGCACGTCAGAGGGCACGCGTAGAGAGTCGCTCGGAAAGAACGTGCTCAGATATAGTTTGTTTGCTTCAGAATCAATATGTGATTTTACTTTCTGTTTGTGCATAAGATAGTGGGCCATTGTTTGAGTGACTGCATGAAGGCATGACGCAAACAGAAGCCGTACTTGCATACGGATTATAAGTTGTAACGAACCGCCACTGCTCCTGCCATAAATAAAGCATCATCGCTCGCAGCACGAAGCTTATTCTATTTTCAAGCGACTCAAAGATCAAATAACAGTTTGACCTTTATTGACTCGAATTTTTCCCGGTTCTTTTGCTGCTCATCTGCGCAGTCATAGACCTCACATACGGTGCTGGATGGAACCACGTGATAGCGCTTCACCAGTAGGACCCTCTGTTAGCATCAGTTGCCCTTTGCATTGCAACGCGACGCAAACCGTCTTAGATCCGGCGTCATCGGCTGCGCACAACGACGACAGGGGCCCTCAGCCTAATGCCAAGATCAAAAAAGCCAGCGCGGACCGGGAAGAAGCCAGCAGAGCAGACTTTCCAAACGGGGTGGTATACTATCCGCCAGATCCTGGACGAGAAGCGTGTCGCAAACAGAATCCATTATCTTGTAGACTGGGACGACGACGCTAAGACCGGCGAACCGCACGAGCCGACCTGGGTTCGGGTAAGCTATCGTGTATGTGCGCCTTGTTCTGCTCGTACTAACAGGTTGTCAGAGCTCCGACGTAACCCTCCTAGCCAAAAGTGAATGGAAGAAAAGGAGCTCAACGAGCGCCTCCAAACCGCCGCCTGCGACGTCGGGATCCCAAACCGGCCAGACTAGCCAGTCCGACCAGTCCCCTCGCCCTGCCAACTTCCAGCAGCTAGAGCGAACGAAATCGAAATCACGCGCCCGGTCGTCCTCTCCTGCTTCTAGCATTGATGCTGGGCCTGCACGGAAGCGCCCCCGATATAGTCCCAGTTCTTCCACGGAGCCTGTCCCATCCATCGTCTCGGCGCCATCTCCTAGCCCTGCGGCTGATGTCCTGGAACTCGAAGGTTCAGCGGACGTCCAGACCGAATTGATCGTCGATATCTCGAACGCGCCAAACTTTGACCCCGCTGAATTCTTCAGTGTTTGCGGAACGCAATCCACCAGCTACCCATCGCAATCACTAAGCGAGCTTGAAGAACAGGACCAGCGACTAGCGCTTTCTAGTCAAATCAGCCTTCGAACTGTTCCTGACTCTCAAGACTACTCTGGGCAATCACTGTCCACTGCTTCTTTGCACAAAGCCATCGACAGTGCTGTCTCATCTCTTCCAGAATCCGATTGCGCCGTGATTCCAGATTCGCTGGAACAACAAGAAATTCGCGTCGTACCAGAATACACAAAAAACACCCACGAGTGTATTCCAGAATCAAGCATCCCAGCTGAAACAAACGCCGACTCTGCCATCCCTTCCCGTCAGCAGGACGCCAAAGAGCAGTCTTTCTCTGACGTGCCCAGATTCAACAGTACCTCAGATAGTTCGAATCAGCCTGCGAAATCGTCGCAGATCACAGCTCGTGATTCTCTCTCAGCTAGCTTAGGCGAGGCGCCCGGATTTCTTACCCAGGTCGATATACTCGAGCACTCTACGTTTCTCACGAGCTCGACCCATCGAGAACAGCCATCCGCACGACTGAGCCAGGCCGCCACAAATCCAGCTCCGCAAGTCAGCCACCAAGCCTTGCACGACGCCCAAGTCGTTCCTAATTTCTTCGATACCGTACTAGAACGAGCTACAGACAGCAAGGAGGTCAACACTACACCCGCGCAGGATCCCATCCGGGATCCACAACATAGATATTCGTCTATCCCCCACGAGATTGATCTAGAGGAGATCAGTATGGCAGACAACATAGGCACTCAGCGGTCCGCTGTGGACGAGCTGAATGACCTGTTTACTATAAATCCTACAACCGACTCTGAAGCACAGTCGCACGACACAAATCAACCAGCAGCGACACAAGATGGCGCATCTGAGATTTTCAAGCTGCAAAACCAACGGAGTCAGAATCCGTCAGCGAATGTAGATTCACTCGATCCGAGCCACTGGCACCCACCTACAGTAGAGGCTGTCGACGAATCAGACTTGACCCCTTCAACTAGTGGGATCGCATTCAATACCCAGCCGGACACACATGCGCAGTTGTTAATACCTGTGCATTCTCACGGAGAACTGCCTGGTACCGTCTCACCATCAGATATCTTGGCATCTGCTGGAGCGGTGTTGGACAGTAACGCGAGCCCGATTCTTGGTCCACTGGGAGTGATCCCAGCTGCTGTTTTCGGAAGCCCTGCTGAACCCATAAACGCGGGACAGCAATCGCCAAGCTCGCCGTCATCATCTGCCACCAGTGACGACCCCGTCTTGATGCATCATCTCGTCACATTGCCGTTCCAAGCCAGCTTGCGACCCCAATACGATGACATCCTACTTGCACATAGAAAGCACGTCAAGGAATTTTCCGAAGTCTTCAGTAACGAGGATTACATCGAACCAAACCCCAGTCTCGTTGAAAAGATTGACGATCTATTCTGCGCTCTCCGCAATATATGCGACTACCCACAAGACCTAATTGGGACGTCACTCGAAAAGCTGTCGCCGCATGACCAGGTGAAATATGCCTGTGACGCCAACCCAAAATTTAGTTTCGTCTTTGAGCTTTTACAAGGCATAGAGACTAACATTCGGGTTCTCATTGTCGCCCAGTCTGTGGAGCTTCTACGGCTTTTGGCACATGTTGCGGCAACGCTGGATATTGATTGTTCTGCACGAGCGCTCGAATCATTGAGCAACGCATCGAATGACTCTGCGTGTAATGTAACGCTGGCACTACCGAATGAGGAATTTGACATTGATGAATTTGAGGTTGTCATTGGCTTTGATCACTCGTTCGGTAGCTCACCAGTAGCACAGGCTTTATTGCCAGAAGGGCAAGCAGTACGCCCGCCAATGGTGATCACGCTTGTTACTACCCACTCTATCGAGCATATTGACCGGCAACTACAGGGAGAACTGAACCCTCTGGAAAGACGAAATGCTCTGCTGGCGAGCATTGTCAATGCCAGGAAGCTTACTAGTGACCCCGACCGCGGGTATCCTGAACCCCACGCAATTGCGACTATGTTTTACGAATTTCTGAACGGAGCTGCTGAAGAAGTGTTCTGGGACCCTATTCCGCTGCCAGAGGATGTGCTCGATATCTATATGAGCTCGCAGTCGCAGTCGCAACAGCCGGCAGTGGCCGAGACTGAAAGTAGTCGCAAGCGCAAGCTCGATGATGACAATGAAGAAGAGGCAAAGAGGATGCGCACGACTTTCAAGGGATTTTCAACCAACAAAGAAGAAGTCCCTCTGCCTGACGATGTGCGCTGGCTCCTTGACTCTGTATCAGCGGCAGGTCAGGCTCTGCCCGGCTCACGGGTGTCGATTCGAGTTCCACTGTCGGTGCTGCAGGCAATCGCTGAAAAGATGTCTGAGCTTGAGCGACGAGCTGCGGCGAGTGATAAGGAGGCCCAATACAAGAGTGTTATCGACAGCCTAGAGGCACGTGTGAAGGAATATGAGCGAACCTCTAGCAAGACCTATCAGGCATACCGAGCAGCAGTTTCAGAGCGTACCAAGTTTGAAAAAGAGAAGGTTAAGGCAGATGCGGCGCTACAATTGGCACAAAAAGCAGCTCAAAAAGAGAGCACAAAATTGCAGGCCAAGATTGGCGAGCTAGAAGTCACCGTTTCACGGCTTACGTCTGACAGCGCGAGTGAAGGAGTGAATCCACTGGCAGCTTCGGAGAAACTGCTCATGGAAACTCGAGATACGGTGAAGCGTCTCGAAAAGCGTCTCGAGAATGCGACACAGGATGGCGAATACGCCAAGAATGCATATCAAGAAGCATCCAGCGCGGCGACGGTACTGCAAACGGAGAATAAGGAGCTCAAGACGCAGAACGAGAAGCTGCTCCAGCGCAGCTCGGAGAATGTGACCAAGATCCACGAAATTCAGAGCGAGTCAATGGCCAAGGTGTATCTGCAGCAGATTGCGGAGCTTAGGACTCAGATGCGCGAGCGCGAGACAGAGCTGGATCGCACACGGGAGGAGCTGCGGCAGGCGAGGACGCGCCGGGAGACACGGCAGGCCAGTGTGCCGCGCAGTCCTCGCATGGGCCTGATGAGCCCGCGCACTGGACGGCCGTACGCGAACCCGGCGAGTCGGGGCACAAGTCCGACGGGGACGACGGAAGGGGCGGCCATGATTGGGGCCCTGCCAGCCGGAAATGGTAATGGTCGATGGAACCATCTGAGAGAGTAATGTAGTCGCATGGCGTCTGGAAAGAGCTAATATGATACCATGGATCGCAAGTTGACTAACGCGGCAGCGTCAGGTTGGCAATATATAATGATCATGCTGATTAAAACTGGCTTCAGTAAATGGTTGTGCCGAATCAACGGGTTGTTGTTACAAGGCATCTCGATTGATAACAGTGCTGGCACGAAGTATGTGTCATCTTGCTGGACAATGCTGCCGGCTCAAGGATCTGTACTAAAAAGCACACGCGTCTGTTTTACATCTTTGTCATTTTTATTGCTACAGCCGACTGGAACTCCCAGGTTTGCGCGTACAACTCCCAAGTTTCTATTTCCCTCCGCCATACTCTCGGCCGCAAAAAAAAAGAAAGAAAGCCAAAGAAACAAGTAAAATGTTAAGTCAAGTTTCCTGCCGTCACTTCAGCACACTCACTTACACACACCTTTCCTCTCTAGTATCATATACAATTGGAGCTTCTGCGTCGCTCCATGCCTACCCGCATGCTCCGTTTCCCTGTGGGTGATAATCTCGAGCCATTACATGCAGTCCTTTGTTGTTTTAGCTCAAGGTAGTTCTTTTCTTGCCCCGCTGATTCGTAGATTTGTTTTTCTTCTCGCTCGGTGATGGTGGGTGTCTATGTATTTATTTCTGCTCGGGGTAGAGATCCTCCTTCAGAGGGATGCCGAGCTCCTCGCGGAGGGGCTTGAGCTCCTGGAGGTATTGGTCGTACTGGCCCTTGGAGTCGACCTTAGCCTTGATGCCTGCGATGTCAGGCGGTTAGTATCTGGGCGCGGTGTTTTGTCGGGGTTGCGGCGCCACGGCCCGCAGAGGAAGCGGTATTCTCCGCAGAGGGCCGCGGGAGGGATCAAAGAAGAAATGGCGACGTACCCTCGAAGATGCGGACGGCAGTGGCAAAGTCGTTGACGCGACGAGCGGCCTTGAGGGCAGCGGCGACGACGGAGGGAGAGGGGACGAGATCGTAAGCAAAGGCGTTGTTCAGGTTGCGCTGCGGGGAAAAAAAAGGACATTAGCATCCAATTGATGGCGGATTGTTATCTCGAATGGAAAAATTACCTGGAGCTCAAAGACATCCTGGACACCGTCGAATTCCTTCTCGAAGCTGCGCGATGTGGCGTTAGTAAAAAATTCCGCAACGACAGCTTCCATCATCGCCATCATCCTTGGGCGTTGCGCAACAATTCGAAATTGTCCAATCGGGCATCAATTGATTTCGAGCTTCAACTCGCACGGCAGAGCTTGCACGGCGGATCAATTGAAGCTGTCGGGCGCGTCCGGCACGACGGTTTAAAACCACGCCATCCATCAGCTTCCGAATTGCCGCGACGAAAAAAAGACCCCACACCTAGACGTCGAATGGGCCGGCAATAAACCCTCGGGCGTCGAAAGGAAAGAATCCAAGGTAGTCTATCGGGGAGAGGGCTCTCACCGGGCAGTAAACTCCTCAAACGTCTCCTCGGCGTGCTCGCTGCGGCGGGGGACCGAGGTGCTGAAGCTGGCGATGGCGGGTGAGCGAGCGGCGGCCATCAGGGGCGCGGCGACGACGGGACGAGTGACGGAGACGCTGCGGACAAAAGTCGCGGAGCCGCGAGCGGCGAGACGGAGGAAAGCGGCGGAAGGCATTGCGGGTTCGGGAGATATTGAGGTGGTGGTGGTGGGCGAAATGGAAAGCAGAGAAGTAGAAGAAAGCTGGAGAAATTGACGCTCAAAAAGTTGTCCTAATTTGCACAACGTGTGACTGGTTGCAGGGAAGAGAGGGTGCTTTGCGAGCTGGCATGACTAAGCCGGGCAGGGAATGGCCGTCATTACAGTGTGGGTTGGGAAGCACGACTGTGCAATCTATGGTGTGTATTGGTGAGGACACTGCACTGTGTGAACGAGGTAGTACACGGTGGTGATGACCTACTGTTTGGGGGAGCTTGCCATTAGCCCGGTTCCAATTCGTCGCTGGAAGGCCCCGGGCCTAGCCTGGGTGGCTGGTCTTACTGGCTCAGTCTGACTGGCGGGCTACTGTGCCGAAAAGCAGGCCATTTTGGACCGGATATGGCTTGATTCTGTCCTTTGCGCGCGGCGGGCTGTACCGAGGAAGGGAGGGTGTGATGGATTGACGCGGCCGTGATGTATAACATCGCCAATCGATGACATCTGTTTTTCTGTAGTTGTTTCAACAATTTTATTGTAAACGTTCTTCTCAACTAGAGACTTTTTTTAGTCGCCTTATTGCGATGGTCTTTCCCATTCCGTCGCCAGCTTCGTCTTCAATTGCACGTGTCAGTGCTGACGAGGCCCAACAGGACAAATGCAGAGACACACGAGACGCAGTACAGGTCAATGTGCATCAAATAGTCTAAATAGCCGCGTTGCACCAGAACCGCACCCGCACTAATGACCACTATTCGGCTCGTCGTCTGTCCAAAACTCCGAAACCCCGTCTTCGCCCAAGGCCAGCAGTGTGTGCTGGTACAACCGAGATTACAGGCTCCTCCTTTCGTTATCCCGACCACGGCGGAACCCAGTGCAGAAATACAGCGCGTTGGCAATGCTAAAAACAGCCTGAATATGATGCGAGGGCGCCGGCTGCTCCGGCTAGGTACAGCCTAATTACCTAATTACAGTGGACTCGGTCGCGTCTGCAAACTTCCCCAACGCCCCGTGTCGGAGGTGGCACGTGATCTGAAAGCTCTCTGTGCTGCCAGCGAATCACATGCTGACGATGATAAGATGCGGCATCGCGGAAGTCGATGGTGGGGCATTGAACACCGAACACCAAACACCAGGACACCACGGTGAGGAATCCCGTTCCATCTGGCATCTTCAAAGTTGGTTATAAAATCTGCTAGCAAAGAGCCATCCCGTACCTGAACTAGAGGCCTGGATCAGCGCCGTAGCATTCTAGCTTTCAAGGCCAAAACTCTAGTTACCGCAGGCCAAGTAGGTAGGCGTCATTGGCGCTCCCATTCGGCTAGTGGGCTTGTCGGTGCACCCTTTTTCCAAACTCTCCGCAGTCCTGCATGCCAAATTTCCCCTTTTCGATGGGCCACTCATTGCTATCACAAGCGGCGCACTCCAACTTTTTCTTCCTTCCCGCGTCTTGCCCCTTTGGACAAGTACTTTTTCCCTCCTCCCTCTCTTTTTTTCTTCCTCATCCCCCCCATCTCAGTCACCTTCTTCCCCCTTCCACTTGATTGAATGCTAATCAGAGTGATTTGGTGATTGGAACCGGTTGCAAGCCTGAGTTGTGACTGCTTTTTTCTGCGTCTTATTTCTCGTCATTCCTTTTACTACGATTTAACGTCTAGAACCCCTCGATTACCTCGCCTCGGCACCCGTCGCGTCACGTCTCGGTCAAACTACCCTCGGGTATTCGACCACTTGTCGCTTCTCGAGTCTTCAAAAAGCTGCTCTACACGCTCTGCCGAATTTTTAATACGTCAACACCCGCTCCATTCATAATGGCTTCGATTCTGGACCAGATCCCTCTGCCCACGGTGGACCGCCCCTTCGGCATCCATCTATGGCCCATCTTCGACAAGGCTTGGACCGCCGTCGTCGGCTATCCGGTCGATGAGTTCAAGTTTGTGCCTTTTGAGACGCCCATGTCGACCCTCAAGTCGACCTCCATCTTCATTGTCGTCTACTATGCCATCATCTTCGGTGGCCGCGCTCTCATGCGCGACCGCGAGCCCTTTAAGCTCAAGACGCTCTTCCTCATCCATAACTTTTACCTCACCGCCATAAGCGGCATCCTCCTGGCTCTCTTTATTGAGCAGCTTGTTCCCACGCTTGTTCGCGGCGGTGTCTTCCACGCCATCTGCGACCACTCTGGCGGCTGGACCCAGCCTCTAGTTGTTCTCTACTACGTAAGTTGATTGCTGCTGCTGCCAACGGCCTCGGCACCGCCCGCTAACGTGTTTTCGTGACGCCGCAGTTGAATTATCTCACCAAGTATCTTGAGCTCCTCGACACTGTCTTTCTCTTTCTCAAGAAGAAGCCTCTTAGTAAGTAGAATCGGCGCGTCTCACAGCGCACGTGTCAGTGCATGCCTTTGCTAACTGCTGCAGCCTTCCTCCACTGCTACCACCATGGCGCCACTGCTCTTCTTTGCTACACCCAGCTTATTGGGTCGACGGCCGTTTCATGGGTTCCCATCACGCTCAACCTGACTGTGCACGTCGTCATGTACTGGTACTACTTCCAGAGCGCCCGCGGCATCCGCATCTGGTGGAAGGAGTGGGTGACGCGTCTCCAGATCATTCAGTTCGTCATTGATCTCGGCTTCGTATACTTTGCCTCATACACGTACTTTACCTCGACGTACTTTCCCTCGCTGCCCAACGCTGGCAGCTGCGCGGGCGAGGAGTTTGCGGCTTTCGCCGGTATCGGCATCTTGTCGTCGTACCTGGTGCTCTTCATCTCGTTTTACTTTGCCACGTACAAGAAGGGCAGCAAGCAGACGACGCGCAAGTCGCTGCGCCGTATGTCGCAGGCTCCTCTACCCGACCCTCTGGCTGTCGCGGCTGCCACCAACGGCCACGCCAATGGCAAGACCAACGGTGCCACAACTTCTGGTGCCAAGACCAATGGGACAACTACCCGCTCTCGCAAGGCTTAAATGTCTTAAGTGATGAACAGTGTGGTATGGGTCACGGTGGCAACTGGAAGCCTTGTGGCAAAGAGCAGTGCGTGCTTTGCTTGAAGGCGGTCTTGGGTTGACAATATGTGTGGTCGAAACAGTTTGGACTCGCCAGTCGGTGAAGATGACGAGGAACTAATTTTGGACATGGTGGTGTTGAACGTCTTTCGAAAATACGACACAGGAGTTGGGTGGCCAGGTAAAAATCGTCAGGGCTCGGCGAGGTTAATAAGTATCGGCGAACAATGTTTTATGGAAGTTTGAAAGAAGAGGAAGGGGAATAAGAATGAAGAAAGGTCAAGAGGAGAGCCAAGGAGAGGGCTGAGAGGCGCTGATTACTACATTGTGTAATACTTTCTAGGACTTTCTGTGTACAATTCATCTACGCGGCGTCTTTTGGCTCGGGGAGGGGGGATAGAGTAGGAATAGACGAAATGGAATGTAATGTACTGATTTTAGGCTTTTAAGCTTTTATCCTATGGTATCGAGTGTGTTGTTGCGTGGACGGGTGTGGGTGCGGAGTTACGAATGTAAAAGGCAAGCAGGTAACGTTGTTGCATCCTAGCTGTTGGTAAAAGTATAATAAGAAAAAAAGACACGAGGTTGGTCATTTGTTCGAGGTTGTGTTGCATGACGGCAAGGAGGCAAAGGGTTTAGACATGAGAAGATGCACCATCAAACTAGCGGTGGGATATGGAGATGTGCTAGTCTCTTGTTGACTACAGGTTAATGAGCTGATGAAATCCCGTTTCATGGAATGAAATGTGAGAAGATTTTGAGCAAGAAAATAAAGTCTCGTGCCCTCGGCGCTTGACGGGCACACGGGCAACAAGGCTGCCTTGGAAATTTTATAGTGGCTCTGGGGGAATTCTCCAAGTGTCCGATCCGCTGTAGGGATGTGACCTTGTCGTCGCATCTCGGCTAGGCTTTGCTTCCCCTGGAGGTGAAAAGCGGCTGGCTCACGAAAGAGAAGAAGAGAAAATTGCTGATAAGACGGTTTGCCATGCGAAAACATCAGCTCGAGGGGAGCAGGAAAGGAGAAGGGATGGAAAAAGGGTCGGCTCGGCATGAATTTGTCGGGCGCGTGGGAGATGCAGATCTCGGTCCTAGCTTGGGTATTGGCGGGCCAGGCGGCGCCACTTTACTGGCACTTTTTAGCGGATGGCAGGGAACCTTTTTTAGTTATGCTTTGTGGGGAGGGGGGGCGGGCGCACAGGAGAATGGGACGAATGGGTTGCTGTATGTCTTGCTAGACGAGAAAGGTACAGAAATAAGAGGAGAAACTTGGAAGACGAATATACAAGGAAGGACAGAATCGTAGACTTTTTGCATTTCTTTTTTTGATACCACTCTCTTTACCCCGTAAAGTATATCCGTACGGAGTATCCGTAGATAGACTGTTGGACAGCAACCCCGGAACAAGCAACTGCAGGAGATTGCGAGCGCCACCAGGCAGTGCTGCGTTATGTCCCATCACTCTGCAGATTTATTTCGCCAGCCTTATTATGCCAGTCAAGCCAGTGTTGCACCAGCTTCTGCCAGTCAGGCTTCAAACAGTCACTCAATGGTTGACATGATTGGGCTGCAAGCAACCATCTCGTCGCTTGTCCAAACGAGCCCCCCTCTTCTACCTATATGAATAGGTACGTTTCTTTATTTTCGAGACAGGGATGCTTGGTAACATTGAAGCACCTGGAATCAAGAAACGTTTATATGGGCTACAAGGCTGCTTCATCTCCCGTGCCCCTCTCATGGCCGTCCATCCCCTCCTCTACCTACTCCGTACCATAGCGTAGACTCTCTCTCTCTCTCTCTCTTGATACCGGCTTCCTTTCTTTTTTGTGCATTCCATCTTCATCAACCCTTTTTTTTTCTTTCTTTCGTTTTTCTTTCTTTTTTGTTTTCTTATCGTGTTGCTGGCTAATATTCTTCTTTCCACCCCTCCATTTCCTTGCGTGGCACAGCAGACCGCCTTGGCAGACGCATACCCCCAAAGAAACACACCCCGTGCACCATCAACCATACCCAGCGAGATATCCATATCGTTGATTGAGCAGGAAACCTCTAATCTCTCTTTTTCCATCTCACGCTTCTGGCTTGCTTGCACAAGACCCGCTGTCGCACATATTGCCCCCATCTGGCGTGAGCCGGTACCGCTCCAGGCTCAGTGCTTCGTGCTGCCTCGTGCTGCCACCCGCGCATCTGTCCGCCCCGCGGCCGCGTCCTCTTTCCCTTTGATTTAGCTCTCTCCTCATTAACCCGCAGCCCGAAGCTGCAGCCCGGACAACGATATTTTCTCCTGTTGGGAGCGACAGCCATACGGCTTTTTGTTTCCTTTTAATCTCCATATCAGATCCAGCATACCCATCAACCTCCTCCTCCTCATCTCATCGGCGCCATTCCTCACCTGTCCCACTCTACCAACCTGTCAAGCGCCAGTCCGCTTTACGCTATCCCAATCCACATCCCAACCAACGTCAACCTTGCCGCCACACAGACACTCCGAGCTCCTCCTTGGCCTTTGCCGCCGCCGCCGCCGCCATCATGAGACTTCCCTTTCTCAAAAAGGGTAAAAAGGGCAGTCTCCAGCTCGATGTGCCCCCCGAGTTTCGCCCCGCCGGCGCTGGCCAGATGCCTCGATTCCCGCCCACCACCCAGTCCGCCTTGAAGCTCGCCCAGCTTCCCCCCGCCGTCCTCCAGCGCATCTTTGCCCATGTCTGCCCGCACGCATCCGACGAGTCTTTTGACACATGCGAGGAGAGCGCCAGGGCCGACAACTGCGTCCTCTGCGACCTGCGCGATCTGTCCCACTGCGCCCAGGTCAGCCGCGCCTGGCGAGTCGCCGCCATCCAAGTTCTGTCAGTGCTTCGCATATCTGCGCCCATGGGATATCTGCCCAACGCTGCTACTCGTCTTGCAGCCGCGGATATCTGTTCAAAGCTGCTCCTCGTCTTGTAGCCATACACTAACGCCTCGCAGCTACCACAGTATCCGCATCGAGCCCGTACATTACTGCAAAATGGAAGCCTGGCTGGCCGAGCGTCGCAAAAAGACTGGCCGCTTCGACCGCAATGGCGTTCCCGAAGACACGGCCCAGGCTCGCCTCCGACTCTTGCGCCGAACCGTCCGCGATGATCCCACCAGAATCGGCAAGCTCGTCCAATATCTAAAAATACCCTACATGCTTCGCGAGTTCTGCTACGTCGAGCTCGCCCAGACCATTGCCGTCCTGCCCGACCTGCACTACGTCGACCTCCCGGAGGGCATGTTTGCCGACGAGCCAGCCTACGCGACCCTGCGACTCGAGGTCCAGGCCCGCTGTCCCAAGCTTCGCAAAATGACCTACGTCGCCGGCTCCGAAAGGAGCTTTACCATGCTTGCCACTGGTCAAATCTGGCCTCGACTGCAAGTCCTCGAGCTCAACCGCCTCAACGTTGACCCCACAACCATGCGCAACGTTCTCGGGTCTCTGGTGAACCTGCGCGCTCTCAAAGTCAGCCAGACAGACAGTATATCAGACGAGGTATTGCTTTCTACAGAAGGTCTTCCTGCACTCCCTCCACTCGAAGAGCTCGTCCTCAAGGACACCCCTCGCGTCACAGCCACAGGCTTGATTGAATATCTTGCCTGGCTCGACACACAGCAAGCCCTCAAGGTCCTGACTCTCAAGGACACTGGCGTGCAAGCTTACGGTCTAGCAGATATCTTGACCACGGCCACCTCGTTGCGCACACTGGCTCTACAGACGAAAATCTCGGAGCCCTTCCCGCACACTGCCGGTATCGCGCCGCTCGCCTCCCAGTCTCTGCGCACGCTGCGCTTCGAAGTCTCTGGACGCACCGCGTCTGCGCAAGATGTCAGCGCCGCCAACACATACTATTCATACGTCGCCAACTCGATCCTCCAGAGCAACCTTCCCCGCCTCCGTAAGCTCTTTGTCCACGACGAGTCCTTTCCCGACAAGCTGCAGACCGCTATGCCCGTCCCTGGCGGCGCTCTCAACAACCCACGCCACCGTCACCAGAGCTCTTCCATGTCCTCAGCCCGCGGCGCGCCCGCTTTGCGCGTCTCTCCACCGCCCTCGACCACCGCCAGTCCCCCGCGCGGCAACGGCCTCGCGAGCCCCGAATACAGCAACGGCCCCATGGCCAGTCCCCGCGCCGTCCCCCGCTCCCCTATCCTCCCTCCCATCGCCAATTCCCAGCTTGCTCAGAACCGCCTCAGCTCCAACAATCCCTTTGCGCCGCAGCAGCAGGCACGCAGCGCACCCATTCAGACCCTCGAGGTCTTTACCAAGAGCGACGAGTTTGGCCAGTGGAACTTTGCCCGCATCGACGCCCTGCCCAAGAGCGTGTCTGCCGGCTCGTCGTCGTCGGCGACGGCCGACACGCGCCGCGAGAGCCACTACGGTCTCGCCGCCGACGTCGAGGGCCAGGGATGGGACCACGGCGCCGCACGCCGTAGCGTCATGGTCGGCAATGCCACCGGCGGCTTCCTCACCCTCCCCGGAGGCGCGCCCTTTGCGCCCCCGCCCGACTTGCCCCTTGTAGCACCGGGCTTTGCCAATGACGACTACCGGCCGCGCAGTAGCGGCGGCCCCTCACGCGTCCGTCGCTAATAGGTGCCATTTTTTGTTTCATTTTTTAGCATTCATTGAGCATATGGAGGATATCCTGCCTGTAGCAGCAAAAGGTCATGTTTTTATTTCATCTTGGTTTGCTTTCTTGTTTTTCTCTTTCTTCCTCGTCTTCTTCATCTTGATTGTGAGCGCGGCATGTGAGATACCCGTTTTGTCGATTTTCAGCGACGAGGACGAATCCAACGGTCTTGTCTTGGTTTGTCAAGGAAAGTGAAATTATAAAATATCAAGGAAAGATGTTTTTCAGTCGAAGAGGGCAAAAAAGGAAAATACATGCGATATGTGAAAAGTGGAAGAATGGGATGTCTTGGGATGGGGTTTCTTGGAAGGGCGGGGGGCGAATTATGCCGGACAAGGCTCATCGGGACAACGTGGATGAATCTCGATTCATGTGGACTAATACAAACACAATTTGATCTCTTCATATTCTTAAACCAGACATTGTTTAACAGTAAAGTAAGCATCTGTCTAATACTGTCTAAAGATTGCCGTCTCGTCTTGTATCATGAACCCAGACAGCTTACCAAGTAAGCATGGTGGGCAAACTACGCATTCTTGGTAGTGCAGTATTTGTATTCGAGGGAATGAGTCTGTGCCTACTTGAGTGGCTGCTTACCGCAGCAATTTCTATTCTTCCCTTCTTGTTGATAATACAGTGTATGCCTCGCGCGTCTGGTTGAGAGCATTCCTCCCGCTGACCGCCGTAATTCAATATCGGAACCTTGCTGGTGGGTATCGCTGTGAACCGCATCCCCCCTCCCCCCCAAACCACGAAACCAATCGAGACAAAAACTACATGAAAAGCAATGCCAAAAGCGGTGCAAACGCGAGCCAAGAAGCAAGTCAAAAGCAAGGTGTCATTGATTCATACTTTCCCACCAGAGGCTTAGACAAAAAGGTGTCTCTTGATGGGCCGCGGCGCAACGTTGCCTTGCGAGTCAGTCGGTCCTTGAACGCCTTCTCCCAATTGCTTGAGCTTTTCCAAAAGATGGCTAGACATTTTCAGCAAAAAGTAGTTCAAATGGAATCAACGTGACAGCGCTTACTTGATGGGTAGCAATCCGCGGCTCTCGCTAACGGCCAGCTGCATCCTGTCGACAAGCTGCTCGTGCTCCTGCAGATGCGCTGCGATGCGGTCGTCCAACTCGTCATCTCCACCTCCTCGCGCGACAAAGTCACAGTCCTGCTGGTCACAAACCCATGCGCCTTGAAACCCCGTCGGCATCGGATCCGGCTGCTTTTCCGCGAGAATGGTCAACTGCGCGGGCTTGTCTTGGTCGTCCGTCGTTTCGCGCTCACTCGACGAATCGGACGAGTCTTTTGCCTGAAGAGCACTGTCAAGCTCCTCTTCCTGCGAGGTCAGGTTGCTGGCATCGGCCATGGTCTCGTCGCCCTCTTGATCGGACGAAAAATTCAGCTTCTTGGCTACTGTTTCATTGTCCGTCTCATCCTCGTCAATAAAGATACGAGACCTTTTCTTGGTCGACTTGATGGGACGCAGGCTCGACTTGCTCCCGACAGGCCGGCCGGGTCGTTTGCCTATTCTGGGAGTCGCCGGACTCGGTGGTCGCTCGACGTCATAGGTAGGTACGAGCTTCGTCTCGGGCCTTCGGCCATGAAACGGGCGCTGTTCTCTGGGCAAAACATGGTAAGGCATGATCTCTGATCTAAGCGCAATGGGCTCAAACTCTTTTTTGGATAGGTCCACGAGCCAGTCGTATACTTCTCCATTCTTGTACTTTTCATGATCGATGGCATCGAGGAGAGCAGCGGCATTGTAGTGCAGCACTTCCTCGACAGGGCGTTTGTGGGAGCCAATCGAGCTGTCTTTGTATGTTGGGAATCGATATGTAAAGTACAACTTGTTAAGGAGCCCGGATACTTTGACTCCTTTGACTCCGTTCTTGGATGACAAGATGGAATCAAATGAGCCCTCGAGTGCGGCTAGAATAGACTGGAAGGGCGAGTCTGCGTCGGTAGCTTCATGTGTTGGAGCTGGTTGTACAGATGGCTGTGCAGGTGGTTGTGCAAGTGGTGCAGGTGGTGCAGGTGGTTGTGTGTATGGTTGTGTGGATGGTTGTGTGGATGGTTGTGTGGGTGTTTGTGCACGTGGCTGTCCTGTTTGTCTGGGATGCATCGCAATAGTTGTATGTTGTGCAGCGGCACTGTTAGAGCGGCGCGTCGACCGTCCCATGAACTCAGCTTCGTCAATCTCCTCGACGCTGGCGCTGGCGCTATGTCTTGACAAGCTGGTGCTTGCTCTGGGCGGCGGCTCAATAAATGATGGCGATCGAGTACGCTGGCGGGGATTATGTCTAGCCTTGTCGACTTTTTCAAACAGAGGCTGCATTCACGTTAGCAAGCTTGGTTCTGAATCTTTCGACAATAGGCAAGGGCATCGTGGGCAACGTACACCGTTCTCAGACTTCATCCACTTGTAAAAAGCAGTCGTCTTCCAGTCCATAGAGTCATCGTCTTGCATGAATTGTGAGATGAGAAATATGGCGTGCTTGTGGCATCTGCCCACAACGTCTTCATATGTTGAACCGTCGCCGACAAAGGCGGCATACTGCAAAGAGAATCATTAGTATGCAAGCTCAACGATTGGAGAAAGGCGATGCATACCTGGTGGAATATTGACGCCAAAACATCACTTTGCACCTTTGACTTTGACATTTTCCCGCGCTTGGTGGGGACGTCTCTCATACCCTCAATGATATCCATGATGCTGTAGTAAAGTGTCGTTGCTTGGCACATTGTGTCGTACGTTGCCAGGTAGGCAGGGCAAGGGCTGAGCTCGAACCAGCCGGCGCGGCCCGAGACCCAAATCTGCGGGCTTCCATCTTCTGCTTCGCCGACAGAGTATAGCACACAGTGTCTGATTTCGATGGGAATGGGCGATCGTTCCCGCACAAGAACTGGTGAGCAACACGGATTAGCAAGGAAGGGGCAAGACGATGGATTGTACTGGTGGCCAAACGAACCGAGACGCTTTTCATCGCTCGTATAGTGAAGATATCCGCGCACGATAAAGGGCCCGTTAGGCACAATGTGCAGCGCATTCTCGACGGTGCTTCCGTCGCGGTTGAGGACGATGGCGTCGCGCAGCTGGAAGATGGGCCAGTTGTCGCTGGGCACCGACTTGGGCACGGAGCGCAGAACAGACGCCTCCTGGCGCCACTTGACGGAGCTTACATCGACAGACTCGATGCTGGAGGTGGACGCGCGACGAGTGCGCCCAGTCATGATGTCGCGAGCGATGGCGGCATGCGTCGGCACGGGGGAGGGGTATCTTGGTCGTCGCGGGTTTGCAGCACAGGCTCTTGGCAACGGGAGGATGCGATTCTGCGGGCTAACGCAGAATTGAATTGATGATGGAAACGTAATGTTGGTAAGGTGTGTTGTGTCGCGCAGGCAGGCAATGTACAGACTGACGATGCGTCAGAAGTCGATGAACGCGAGATAGCACAAAGTGACGTTTTTCGTGAAGGACTTGAGCTCCACGCGTTTTGGTGTAAAGTGGTGGGGCGCAATCCCGATTCAGCACTAATACAGCGCGCGCTGCAAGGCTTCGAGCGCTTTTCTTTTAAGAAAAAAATGCATCGAGACCGTCTCGTAAAAGAAGCTGGATTTCTGACATTATTCACGCCCTCTTGATGGCTATCAATCGCGTAGGCGGCCTGGTGAACCAATTTCCGTCCTTCCTCAGCCTCCACAGTGGCACAGTGGAAGAGACAGTGCAGTAACACCCGCTAACCCCTCCAACGGCTGTGGTCAGCCAACCTGCGAATGTTACCGCGACAGCATCCTGTCAGAGTTCGCCGGGGCAACATCGATCTGTCGGGCTATCGATTGAATACGCAGCTCAACGTCTGCACGTTGCAGTACAGCGCTGGTTTCCCAGCACCCTGCAGCAGCGCAGCGTCACCGCAGGACATCTGGAGCATCATCTTCATCATCTCGGGCGGAACCGATCACAAGTTTCACTCCGTAATACCTTTGCCCATCCGGGAAACATTAATCTATTCCCCAGTCTTACCCAATTCATTACCGCCCTGTTCCCGGCTCTCCGTCGTCGCGCCTAGCATCTGCCGGCCTGCTATTGAGACATTGTGTGCTCGTGTTGTAGGTAAGCCCGTTACCGAGTGGCTGGTCGCTCAGGGGCCATCGGCTGCTTCCGAGTTGACCAAGACTTTTGTCCTTGATATCTCACTTGCGGAAACTCAGCAAGATGTCTGGCGCCCTTCCAGCCCATTAGGACCTCGCCATATCCTCTCGACGTCATGGCCGCTTACTCCCGTCTTGCCGCGTCGGTCCTTCCAAGTACTTCTCCATTGGGATTGTAGTCACAAATTTACTCAGTATTAGTTGATCAAGGATGAGACCAAGTCGCCACATCTTGGCCACTCACCGTGCGTCATTGTCGCGCCATGTCCGCCCTATGCTTTTCTGCTCGCACATCATGCTGAATGCCGCGACAAGTCCCATCAACTACTCATTGGTTAGTATTACCAGAGGGAATGCTGCTTGGCTGCTTCTAGCTGTCCTTGTAATATAATACTACCCACACTCTTCTTCGTGCGGGAGGGGCGAGGTGATGAGAGCACATGGCGGTCTGGGTGGCTTTTAATCCTCCCCACTGCTTACTTTTAGCTTGAAATTCTTTTGCAGTTTGGTAGCCTCGACCAAGACCTTATATGGAGCCTGGGAGCCTAAGTAGAGATATCATGTCCAGTCTGGCCGACATTGAGACGTCTTGGCGCCAAAGGCAGGCCAATATACTTGTGGCGAGTACTGGCTCCGAGTTACATCTAGAAGACGTCCTCTATCCGATGCACGCTGCGTGCTGCGTGCGTATCAGTGGTTATGTCTTTGCTGCTAGCCAAGCTGTTGGGCTCTTGATCCTTGGCGATTCGATTTCACGCAGCCTCCCTTGACCCATCTTCGGCACCCGAGGGAGTTGTTCTCCCTTTTTTGTCCACGTCAGCGGCCCTGGCGCGCATAACCTCACAATTGGCCATGCCCGGATATCGATATCCCACCATGACACGAGACGCCTTCCTGTTATCCCGCCAGCCCGTCTTTAGCTCATGCAGATAATTGATTATCAAGGCGCGCGCCTGGGGTGCAGATGCGTGCGTTGAACAGAATCCAGATGGTATTTTACATGCATTGCATGCGACATGTGCAATGCTTTGCATACGCCCAGTATCGATGCACGCCAGCGGCCTCTTCATCTGTCTACCGCCTTGAAGGCTGTGACTAGCTGTGACTGGCTGGTGCGCACGCCGGGGCTTGATCCGCTTATCTCCTCTTTTGCCATAACTAATCCGTACATGCAGCCGAGTGCTTGATGAAGTGAAGTTCCGTCATCGGGCTGCATCTTTCCTTTCCAATTTTTCGTATTGGTGCTCAAGGGCCTAGGCTTGCGCTGCGCTGCCTCCCATCACCCCCCGGATGCATGCATGACGTCCGCTTACGTTAGAAACATTCACTAGTAGATGCCTTAGTGAATCTGAAGCGAGCGCCTGTTGTGTGTGTATGTGCGTGTGTGTGTGCGGATGGTATTCCGGACAATATGCAAGACAGCGCCGAGTAGGCTGCGCTGCCCAATCGTGGCGGGCATTGGGTCGAAGGCGCTATTTTATGGCCCGTCATTGCCAAGGGGCATATATTCAGGTGTGGTGGAAAGAGATGATGTGTCCTTGTTTAACTCCCGAGTCGGGTCCCGGCAACCGGGTATAAGTAGAGAGCCTCACGAAAATAATCAAGAGTAATAATCAAAGTCCCGTGTTGGCCAGGAAGGGATCCCGCAGGCTGTGCTAGAGTAGCACCAAGGGTCCCTTTCCGCAGGGCCGCAGCGCAAATCATGGAACCGTAATCCGTAGTTGAATGAGACTCTGGGGTCCGTCATTGGCACCATCCACTTATTAACACTGGCAAGTATGGCCCCCAGGCGCCTATTCGGCCGTTGTCCGATCAAAGACAAAGTGATGGGCGCTCCCGTTCCCTTTGTTCCGCCACCAATAATATAAAATCGTATTTAGTTACCTGGGGAGGATGGAAGGAGAGGATGCGACGGGCACAGCGCATTGATCTTTTGACTCGTCCATGATTAGCTTGGCATTTAAAGTTTCCAACTTTCGTCTTGTCGTAGCATAGAGGCCACTTTTATTGAGCAATGGAACACTCTGTAGAAGCATTTTGGTGGGGGAAGGAGCGGAGGCCGACCGAAGTTTTGTGTCGGGAAGGCCCTTTTTCGGGGCCTCGTTTCTTTTACTCGGATGGTTGAGAGTCATCGGAGACGACCGAGAACATCTCGTAACACAGAACCGCTCTCGTGCATAAGTTTGTGTGGCCTTTGATTTTCGATTTTTTTCGATTGTCCATGTTTGCTTTGTGCGCTGTTTGCCCCCCTCCCTTGCCTCTCGTCTCACACCGCGTCATCGGCTTCCGTGACAAGGAAAAAAGAGCTGATTAATCAACTAACCCACCGAGTAAGCAATGCCCAAGGCGCCGCGTGTCAGAATCCACTACCGAGAGATCTCGACACTGTTCTATTTAGGCTTATACGCCGATCCTCACCCCCCTGACAAATGTAGCCATGATTGCCATGTTCCTGGCCCTTTTTTGCTTTGTTGTCGTCGTATTCTGATAGTCTGACACCATAGATAGTGTCCCGGCAAAGACTCGGAACAGAGAGTTACATCGAGGCTTCAACCTACTTCCCTCCACCTTGGACGCTAGAAGACTTCAAGTAGAGGCTATTGTTCTGCGTCCCCCCTCGCTCGCCAACAATAGTTAAAGCCGAATGTCTGCACCTCTGTCTGGTAAGTAGTGTGGTGACATCGCGCTGCCCGCGTTGCATTCGGAATCCCTCCTGGAACGCACGACGGGACCTAGCTCGTTCTTTTGCCTGCCCCTGGCACTCTGCCTCCCGTTGTCATTCATGCAGCCACGCGCACAAGATGCAAATGCCAGGTCGTTGTTCTGGCCCGTCGGGTTGCGATGCCAGCTAATAAGCCTCGAGCCCGCCCATCCACCCATCCATCCATCTCCCACACAGGCTCATGTATCAAACTTGAGCGCATCCCCGGAGGCCATGCAACTCGGTTGTCGCGGCCTCGATCCCGCAGTACATGTATGCAGCTGGTCTCGTCCCCCCATCTCACATACACCCTGTGCCGCTCAAATGCATGAATCAACTCTCCTCATCATCGGTCCCCTGTATGCCCCAGCTTCGTAAAGCCTGCGAAACGGTGCCATGCTCTCAGCGCCAACCGCCACCACCACACTCCCACAGCTCATCATATTAGCCCGCTAGTTCTGGCGCTTACTCCATAGTTGAGTGGCTACCGAGCACCTCACGGTGAGCTTTCTTCCACTGTGCCATTCAGCCCCGAATCTGGCCACGGCGCACCTCCTCGGGGGGCTTGCCCCCGTCTTATTAGTGTCACTCTTGACTCCATACCGCCCGTCGGCCGCCCGCTCACCTCCGGTTTGCCTTTTGTCTCTGTCTTGCGCCAATGATGTGCCATATGCCCTGTTTGTTATCACCCAATGGGTCCGTGTAGTGTTTGTAGGGTTCGGTTTCAAAATTAGCCTGCAGCAGGACCCTGGGACGTCGACACACTTCTATAACAGTATATAGTCTATCCTTAGCCTCGACACTTTGACTCTTGCGCAACAAACGGTTTCCGACGCTCACCTCGACTTCGGACTGCACGGCCCTTTCCACTCCACTTTTGGCCTTTTCGACTCGGCTCAATCAGAAAGTGCTTCTCCAAGAATTCATTCTCAACCTGCACACTTTTACACCATGGCTGCCTCTCAGCGGTTCGAGGGCGAGCTTCCTGTGCCGCAAGACCTGAGCCACCATTTTTCTGAGATTACGAAAAGACGCACACCCAGCTCCATCAAGGAGTTTTATAGATTCTTTGCCATCCCAAATATTGGAAACCTTGGTGGAGGTATGATTCTCCTGCCCATTTTCACCAGTTCCAAGCATACGTCGCCAACGACCTGATGGCTGCTAATCGAGTGCTCTTTGCAGGTTTGCCCAACGACGAACTTTTCCCCTTTGACACCCTGGAAGCACAAACAGCGAACCCAGATCGCTACCAATGTACACCAAATTACCCCGTGTCAGCGCGACAAAGCAGCCGGCTTATCTCCGAGAAACAGGCGCCGGAGAGTGACATGAACGCAGCTTCAAGGCGCATCAAGGTGCCCAAGACGACGCCGCAGGCCGACCCTCTAAAACGTATCGACCTGTCCACTGCTCTTCAATACGGCACCGCTGGCGGTTATCCTCCGCTTCTCTCTCTTATCCGCCAATTCACGAGGGAGCTGCTGCACCCCACAGTCCCGTATCGAGGTGGTCCCGAAGTCATCATCACCTGCGGCTCTACCGATGGCTTCTCTAAGGCAGTCCAGCTCATCAGCAACTCCTGGAACCCCGACCGCGACCCCGTCTCTAGGCGCCCCGGCATGTTGTGCGAGCGATATGTCTACAACAATGCCATCGCTTGTGTCGAACCTCGAGGAGTTCAGATCGTGTCCGTTGACATAGACTCCGACGGCATGCTGGCCCAGGGGCCTGGAGGTCTGGAAGATGTTTTGGAAAACTGGGATCCCCAACAGGGAATACGCCCCCATTTTATATATACAGTGACGATGGGCCATAACCCAACCGGCACCGTCATCTCAGTGAAGCGACGGCGTGAGATCTACGCCATCTGCCAGCGTTTCGACGTAATTATTGTCGAAGATGATCCATACTGGTATCTGCAATTCGCGTCTGCCGCTGAGCGCGAGGCGGAGTCCAGAGGTCATGTAGTCAGGCCTGCCGCTCCTCATACACCCAAACAGCCGACTGGATATGACTTTCTCGATTCTTTGACTCCTTCGTATCTGAGCATGGATGTGGATGGGCGAGTCGTCAGACTCGATACGTTTTCCAAGACGATTGCGCCTGGCTGTCGACTAGGCTGGATCACGGCCCAGCCTGCTTTCATCGAGCGATTGGAAAGGTAAGCGCAGGCATCATACCAGTGACGGACGCCGAGACTAACGTTTGCCAAGAATCACCGAAACGACTACTCAGCAGCCTTCTGGTTTTGTGCAGGCAATGGTCGTCGAGATGTTGATGGGCCCGTCTCATAAAGACATGATCAAGTCATTTCGTCTGCTGAGCACCAAGAAAAAGGCCAAGTTTAGAGGCTGGGAACTAGACGGCTGGGTTCGATGGCTCGAGGGATTGCGTGGCGTCTATGAGCGTAGAATGCTGCGCATGTGCTCTCTGCTCGACGAGAGCCTGTTCCAACTCAAGCAATCCACGCCGATCAACGACCTTGACTCAGACTGGGGCGTCATCACCAAGACACGCATCATGTCGTACGACTGGCCGCGCGGCGGCATGTTTGTCTGGGTGCGAATTCACCTGGAAAATCATCCGCTATGGCAAGCCGAGGGCACTTCTGTCCCAGTCCTCGACGGTCCGGCCCTGGCGCAGGCGCTCATGATTTTCTTGACGCATAAACCGCAGCTGGTCATTGCTGCGCCTGGAACCATGTTTGCTGCCACGCCTCATGTTGCAGAAGAGGCGGCGTGGGCGTATCTGCGCTTGTGCTTTGGCACAGAGACGGAGGAGAATATTGAACCCTGCTCGCGCCGATTTGCGGCCGGTCTGCAGAGGTTCTGGCGCATCAAGAGTGTAGAGGAGATGGAGCGTTTAATCGCGGAGCTGAAATCATCCAGCGAGCCGGATTTCGAAGATTTGGCCAACCTGGGCTTTGAGGCAGATGAGTAATGAAGATTCAGGCTATGTGCGGTGGGCGTGAGTACGTCCGAGATGGCCGCGTTGGGGGCCATGATTTTTGATACCACCCAACGTCACGTATATATATAGATATAATTGCAGCGGCTACGCATGATATATGATGGACGATTGTGTCAAGGCTTTCTTCAATTACACAAGACGAAGTCGAAGCACTACAGGCACAGCGCAAGCAATGCAGTATTTGATTAAAGCCGTAATTTTACTTCCTGTATTTAGCAAGACGTCAAGTTGAGCTGCATCAAAACGAGTATGGTAATGCCACATGTAACAAAGAGCTTAAATTTTCCATTTCCATTTTCATGCCTGCACTAAGACTAGAAAGAAATCATCATCCCATGTCCACACTGCACACCCAGTATGACAAACTTAGTTCTGCTTCTGCTGGGACTCCTTGGCGAAGACCTTGGCGTAGGGGTTAAGGCGGAGCATAACCTGCTTGTTGCGGAGAGGGTTCTTCTTCTGGACGCCGATGCGCTTGGTGGTGGCGTCGCCCTTGGGGGCGTTGATGGAGCTCTGAATTTCGGACGAGTTGATGAGGCGGGACAGGTCGGCCTGGGAGACGACGTTGGAGGGCAGGAGGAAGTCGCGCTTGTGGGCCGAGGCCTCGGTGGTGGATCCGTAGATGTCGTCGAGGGCCTGGAAGGCGGACGAGGTCCAGACGACGAAGCGGCCGAGGTGACCGCCGGGGGCGAGCTGGAGGAGGTTGAGGGCGTTGACGGGGCAGGTCTCGACGCCGGGGATGTTGCGGAAGCCCTTGACGAGGTCCTTGCCGTCGGTCTCGGGGTTGTAGACGACGAGCGGGCCGCGACGCTGGCGGTGGCGGCGCCCGCGGAGCTTGCCCTTGCCGGCGCGCAGCTTCTTGGAGCCCTTGACCTTGTCGAGGTCGGGGCCCGCGCCGACGGCGCGGAGGAGAGCGGTGGCCGCGGCCGTCTTGACGGCGCCGTCGGCACCAATCACCTCGGAGTCGACGACGAGGGGCACCTCGGCGACCGTCATGATCTGGTGGCCGCGGGCCATGAGGAGAGGAGCCACGGCCGAGGCGGCGAGGGCGGAGCAGGTCGCGTAGCGCTTCTGGCCCTGGTTGATCTTGACGTGCCACTTGCGCCAGATCTTGGTGGGAGCAAACATGCGGCCGGAGCGGCACATGTTACCAAAGGCGGCCTGACCGGCACGGTGAGTACCAGAGCCAGAGACACGGGGGATACGGGCAACAGCACGGCCTGTGATGGATTGGTTAGTTTGATTTTCTCCGTCTCGATCGTGGTCGTTTGGCAGCAGTCCCGACGCTGGTTCGATCCCGCCACAAGTTTCGGTTCATAGGCTTGTCCGTCTGTAAATCCTTTTCCTCTTCTCTCACCCTCTCGAACTTTTTTCTACTCGTGGCGGTTCCTCGTTGCAGCAGCATCTCAACCTTCATCCAGAAACCGGGGACTTCTACTAACCAGTTCCCCAAGACTCAGCAGAGGTCTGGTGGCCGGCCTTCTCGCTCACGGAGTAGGGCTGGCGCTTGTTCTTGGCCATGCCGGTGTGCACCTTCTGGACGATATCGGGACGGATAGGGCTCGAGAAGACGGCGGGAATGGCGTGGGTAGCTCCGGTGGGAGCACCATCTTTGCCAATGATGGAGACGGTAGGTCGCGAAGCCATTGCGAATGATTTGAGGACTAGAGAGGGAGTGGATTGTTAGTATCGAAAGGCGGCCGTGATGTTGGATATCCGGGCGTTTGGGGGCACGCGTGTCGTTGGGTAGGCGTACCTCGATCGTCGGACGGCTCGAAATTTGGTGATGCAGAGTTCTGGGCTCGGGAAAACGGCTCTGGCGGCACAAAGAATTTCACACACGGAATTTTTTTTGCCCTGCGCAGCTAAATTTTGAGTGATTTGGTGGGCCATGACCCTAATGGTGGGGTATAGTGGCAAATGTCACGTGCGTCGACTCGCTTGGCTGGATTGTCCCAAAATGGAAATGATGAAGCTAGACCCACATTTTGCTATTTACCGGTGATGACGAAGGCGTGTAAGTGGTGTGGACGAGTCACCAATATCCCCAAATTTACCTTGCGCTTATAGAGGATTACTTCTTAAGCATGGAGTATCCGATCGGTTTTTTTCTTCCTAGAAAGCTAGTTTTCAGATGGTTTGCCCAGCATGCTGATGCCCACTTCAAGTACTTTTCTCGTTAAAGAGCTGCGAACAGTTTGACAGACCGAATGCTTGGTATCAAAATTGTTGAATTCAAACACTTTTGTTATATCCCCGATCAGCCCCATCACTATCCCTCACTTTTTGTTATCTCCGGACATTCACTTGATCAGCTTGGCAGCTTGGGTGGCAATTTCGGCCGCGCACTCTCGACTTGTCCCCGCAACGTATCGGCCGTCAACCATTATGCCCAACTCTACAGGCTGATCAACAACCTTTCACTAAAATCAGCGCAACATCTTTGCAGAGCCCTATTACATCGAGGGCTATCTTGTCATCGGTTTCTTTCACCAGAGAACGGGTAATATCACGATCGTTCAGTGCCAACGTCCCCACCGCTGTGCGCGAGCCGGACATTCAGCATTTCGTATCCGAAAGAACCCAAGAGGCCCTGGAGCTTTCCTACTTACCTTGCAATTTTCTAGTTGCAGCTTTTACATCTTTTCTCAAGTCCAATTATTACTTGTCAGCATTGTTCTCAGAATATGAGCCTCCTCCTTTTACGTGCTAGCCACATTATTTGACACTGATCTATATGTAGTCAAAGGCTTAACCAGAATGCGTGGATTGATGACAGCTGTGTTTTCATCAAGGTCCACAGCAAGAATACATACAGCGACACTGCGCTCCAAAAGAGGAAGCAACTGACAAGAAAGATGCAGCCACACGATGCAGATGTGCACAGGCCCCCACACCGGTGCCTTGTTATGCTGTGTGCATGTATCACAGAGATGGCCTAGCTCAAGTGCGATAGGCTGTGACAGAGGGGACTAAGATATGAGAGATTCGAACAGAAATCGTCGGGTCAGTGTCTGTGATGTCAACGAGAGAAGAATATAAGTTGTCCTGTATCTCCAATTAGGTGAGCGCACATTCGGCATCGTCTCGTCAAAGCTAGTAGTCGAGCATCCAGAACTATGGCGAGCAACTGCAACCTCGCCAAGTACGGAACCCTCAGCGAAGTGACCCTGCGCTGCCTCGCCCGGTCCAAATATCACTTCTTCAGCGACAAGACTCAGCCGACGCCCCTCGACATCGCCGTCTGGAACGGCCACGTCGACGTCGTGCGGCTCCTCCTCGACTACAAGACCGAGCCCAACGGCAACCGCCAGGGCCGGCCGCCTATAGGCCGCTGGCGCAGGGCACGTTTCGCCGGCCGGTACTCGTGTCCATTATCACGGATGGGTGCATGAAAGACGACCACGGGTAGAAAGACGAGTCCAACTCGCAAGGCAACTCCAAGCCGCTAGTAAAGGAGTACAGTCTCAAAGAGGTGATCAAGGACTGCGGCGACAAGCTGAATCAGCGGTTCGTTTCCGGATTAGCCAGATTGGAGCAGATGAAGAGGCCAAGGCTTTCCCTAAAGGGTGTGAAAGATGCAGGTTTATGAAAGGTACTCCATGTGGCGAGTGGTAAGGTGACCTGATAACTACTAGCCTGAGGACGGTTGAAATGTTCAAGTACTGCCAACACGGGGGCCAAGACCAACTGGGCAACGAAATCAAAAAGTATCGCCGAAATGAGGAGGGGTTGGAGAAGAGGGTATGTTTCGCTGCTCATGTTCTATATACATTTATCGCCGGGGGTCTTTTTTCCCACTAATTTTTAAGACAGCTTCTGCAACTCTTGATGGAGCCGATTCTCCATGAACCATTAAAATAAAGCGTCAAAGCGCATGATCAACACGCGAGTGTTTGCGAGTGGCTGTAAGTTGGCGTTCCTTCCGTGGCGTTTGGCTCCCTTTCCATCTTGAGATTGGCCTTTGCCACTATTCTGTCTACAGGTGGGCTTTGGCTAGCTCGGCGCTGCTTGTTCAAGCACGGGTTCGGTAGAGGCTCAGACAATTCTTTACGAAAACACTTTGTAGTAATCTGGACTCCTTTTGCGAGAGAGGGAAGGAGAGCAACTGCCCTCTTTAATTGTATTGTCTAGTTATTTGCCAAGTCCCGTACTCACCACGCGCCAAGTCCCGTAATGGCAAACCGCCAAGGCGAGAACAGCCCGCGAGCACTCGTAGACAAGAACCATTGCCACCTCTCTGATTTTTTCTGTTTTTTGTAATTTGTCATCCGCTGACTCCTCGTTTCTTTCGCTTGGGTATATCGCCTTCATATTCCCTCCTGTGCAGCCAGCAACAGGCTACCGCTTTCTTAGCCTGTTGTCCTTCGTGTGTTGAATGCCTTTTGTAAACCTCTTCACGCCTTGTTCAACAGTTCTTCCCCTTTTGCCAACTCCTTCATTGCCCGTCCGTGAAACATGAGTGATATCATAAAAAAAGGTACCATGCCCACAACACCCCATCCAATCCAGCTCAACATCACCAGAAGCCTGCCCCAATATCAAGTCGAAAAAGCGCAAAGAATGCCCATAGAGTCGGTTGAAAGAAACCACCAATATCAAAGAGTCTCTCCGACTTTTTATCCCGGCATAGCCATAGGCAAGAGCTAGTCAAATGTAAGCCTCTGGCAATAGGCAATTCTGCTTGCTGCCCTCCAAATTCGTGGTTTTTCGCTCGTCGTGTAGCAGCCCAAGGTGCTACCGAAAATCGCCCGTCCATGCAGGCTCGTCCGTGCCATCTATGCAAGAGCGCCGAAATTAGAAAGCGCAGTCTTTGTGCATTCCCTCGCGCCCAGGGAAATTGCCCCGATTGGGCTGTAATCAGTCGTAGGTTCGTAAGCAATGCAGCCCGATTCGCCATTCCGTCCGTTCGCCAAAAGAAATCGTGCCAATATTGTACAATCCAACATGGCTGTATAACTTCCTGCCCCATTCCAGGAAAAAATTGTCAAAAAGAAAGAGCAAAATCCGCAAACAAAAGCTTGCTGCTCATGCTCCAAAAAGCAAATTCCGAAAACTAACTCCTGCTCCGCATCCATCACCATCACATTAATGTGATTAGAGATTAGTCTTGGAGCTGGGCAGGGCCGCGACCACGGCCACCGCCTCCACTGCCACCGCCACGACCACGATAACCTCCCCGACTACGACCGCGTCCACGGTTATAGTTTCCATTATGCTGGCCCTGGGTCTGCCAGTTACCCTGCTGCGACTGAGGCTGCTGGGGAAGAAGAGCTTGACCCTGCTGCTGAGAAGCAGCCTTGGGAAGGTTGGAGACGGGTCGAGGAATGCTCTCGGGGTTCTCGTACACGTATAGGCTCTTGTCAATGCTTGCAGGAATAGCCTGAATTTCAGTGCCTAGATCACGCTCAATGTTGTAGAGGTTGAAGCGATCCTCCCAGTTGATGAGATTAATGGCAAGACCAAGATGGCCGTATCGACCGGAACGACCAATTCTGTGCAGGTACGTCTCGGCATTCTTGGGGAAGTCAAAATTGATGACGACGTTGACAGCTTGGATATCGATGCCACGAGTCAAGAGATCAGAGCAAACGAGATTACGGCAAACACCATTGCGGAAGTCGTGGAAGACGCGGTTACGAGCCTGCTGCTGCATGCGCGCGTGGCTGTAGAAGCACGAGTAGCCAAGTTCGGTGATTTTCTTGGCAAGGAGTTCGACGCGGTTGGTGGAATTGCAGAAGATGATGGACTGGTTGATCTGCAGCTTCGAGAAGAGAGTGTTTAGGCAATGCACCTTTTGCTTCTCCTCAACAAATGCGTAGTATTGTGTGATACCACGCAGGGTCAGCTCGTCCATTAGGTTAATTTCGTAGGGGCTGGACATGTTGCGGTCGGAAAAGTCTTTGACGGACAAAGGGAAGGTAGCCGAGAAGAGCATGACCTGGCGATCCTTGGGGTGAAACCGAAGAAGCTGCTCAATCGTGGGGGTGAACTCGGCAGACAGAAGCTTGTCAGCCTCATCCATGATAAACATGGGGCACTCGCTCAGATCAGCAACGTTCTTTCCTGCTAGGTCGAGAATGCGACCCGGGGTTCCAACCACAACATGGACAGGCTCCGCAAGCCGGAGGATATCGTCGCGAAGGCCCGTGCCACCAGTGGTGACCATGACATTGACACCGAGATGCTTGCCGAGCGTCTTGCAAACCTGCGAGGTCTGCATGGCCAGCTCTCTGGTGGGGACGAGGATGAGACATTGAATTTTGTTGACTTTGGGATTGATGCGCTCGAGGGCGGGGATGACAAAGGCAGCCGTCTTGCCGGTACCGTTCTTTGCTCGGGCGAGGATATCGCGCCCAGTCAGGGCGACAGGGATAGCTTCTTCTTGAATCGGAGACGGCTTCTCGAAGCCAGCTTCAAAGATGCCCATGAGAAGGTCTCTCTTGAGCGCGAAGTTTTCGAATTCGAGTCCCTTTGTTTTCGTCACATCCTAGAATCGATGTTTTAGTTGATGGCTCTTGATGGTGACGGCTATTACAGCTCAGGATAGGTCCCCAGGTCGCATGTGTTGGGTCGGTGGAGAGTAGTACAAACCTCTGTTTGTTGTCTGTTATCCTTGGCGGGAATCTTCAAGCTCTTCTTCCAATCATCGCCGGGAGCAGGCGAGGAGCTATCACTGCTACAATCCGGGCGGGCAATGTTAGCAGAAGCCCCAGAACGATCGGGTGGCATAGCCAAGGGAAAATCAGACCTAATCTGAGTGCTTCTCAGCCTATCCACTAGTTGATCTGTCATAATGCCGTGAGCTGCCGGCGGGCAGTATATGATATATCAATGGTTATGAGAGACGATTCGTAGAAATATAACGACAAGCCAATGCAAAATTGGCCCTCGTTGCGCGGATGCACTTTGTTGGTAGTGCGTGTGTGCTTGAAGGGAGGTTCGCTGTTGGGAATTTTTTTCCACTTCGGATGTTTGGGCGGAAAAGGGCAAGGGTAGGAGTTCGAAGGAGATCTGCAAGAAGTACGAAAGAAGACGCGGATAGCGGTTCTTCTGGCTAGTTCGGAGATGCGGGTGCTGCTGAAGCCCTGAGTTCGTGCGGAGCTGTAGAGGTTGGAGGGGAGGTTCTGGTGAGATGTTGATTGAGAGGAATGTTCCAGGCGTGCGCTTGTAGCTGGAAACGGTTGGCAAGTCTGGGTCGACCTGACACTTGGGCCAGTGGGTCACGTGAACGCGGGGTTGCCGTACACCGGAGCTGGAGCTTCGGGTGGCTGAGTATACGGGTAGCTGTGTAGATGTGAGGCGAGATGAGTCAATTACAGATATGTGCACTGTGGTTTCGACAAATAGATTGCTGATCGAGTCTTACAAGTCGACGATTTCATGGCCAATCTCATAGTGAGGATGGCGGACTGGTGCTGCATCGAGAATCACAGTGTAGCGCCCTGTGCGACTTCCGGCCATCTTATACGACATGCAGCAAACAAGGAAAACCCAATATTGATGTTTGCATCTGGTGGGTAAACCCTACCCATGTTCCATCGATATAATCAGAGTCGGTGAAACAACGGGGAGGATTGAAGCCCGCTTAGCCCATCAGCCGCCTTGCACAACAATGCAACAAACTGTAAGTAAAAAAAATCGTTTCAACAAGGTTATTTGGATATATATTCTTCATGTCAAGTCTATCGATGCAATGTGATGCGAATTGCGACAAAGGAGAAGATGAGAGCTGGGTGTGTAACTCCCAACCCGAGTGAATACATCGTACTCATACAATCTTACTAGCAAGCCCTTTATCATACTGCGCCGCGCCCTGGTACGCCCCTGTCATTTTAAAAACTGAAAAAAAGAATCTCCGTTTTCCCCATCTTTACAGCTTCATGCCCATGGCCTTGGCCACGCGCATGCTCTGTCTCATGCTGAGATCCAGCATAATCTCCTCGCTACCACCGGGGATGGCGTAGGCGCGGACGTCACGGTACAGGCGCTCGACCTTGGCGCCCTGGCCGCCACGGGAGTACGCCAGGCCGCCAAAAATCTGGCTGGCCTCGCGGGCGCAAAACTCAAAGGTCAGGGTGGACTGGGCCTTGAGGCCGGCAATGGGCCCGCCGAGGCGCAGCATGGCCTCGGTGGCGGGCATCTTCTCGCACTGATATACGACGTTTTCGAGCCAGTTGTACGAGGCCTCGGTCTGGCGGGCCATGTGCGCAAGCTTCATGCGAATGACGGGGTGGTCGATGAGCTTCTTGCCAAAGGTGCGGCGCTTGTTGGCGTACTTGACCGACTCCTCAAAGAGCACGCGCGAGAAGCGCAGCGACTGGATGATGATGCCGATGCGCTCGTGGTTGAAGTTGGACATGATGACGCGGAAGCCTTGGTTTTGCTTGCCGAGCAGGTTCTCGACAGGCACCTTGACGTCCTCAAAGGTGACGTAGGTCGTGCCCGACGACCACACGCCCTGGCAGTCCATGCGGCGCGTGCTGACGCCCTCGGTGCGCTCAATCAGCAGCAGCGAGACGCCGTTCATGCCGGGCCCGCCCGTGCGAACAGCTGTTGTAAAGTAGTCGGCCCAGATGCCGTTGGTGATCCACTTCTTCTCGCCGTTGACGATGAAGTGCTTGCCGTCCTCGCTGAGCTTGGCCTCGCACGTCAGGTTGGCGACATCGGAGCCGGCGTCGGGCTCCGTAATCGCAAGGCAGATGCGCTTGTCGCCGCTGAGCAGCCCGGGCAGCACACGGTCCTTGAGCGCCTGCTGGCCGAACTTGATGACAGGCGGCGCGCCGATGCCGTAGCCGCCGATGAGGTTCCAGATGAAGCCGCCGGAGCCGGTGCGGCACAGCTCGTCAGTCAGCAGCATCTCATGGAAGAGATCCCACTTCTCGGGCGCAACCGACTTGACGCCGCTCGCGTACTCTGTCGGGTACTTGACGCCGAGCAGACCGGCGAGGTAGCCGCGGCGGCCCATCTCCTTGTACACCTCCTCGGGCACGCGTTTTGCCTCGTCCCATTCGGTAACGTTGGGCTCGAGCTCGTTGTCGACCCACGCGCGCACCTCGGCGCGCAGCGCGGCATGCGTCTCGTTAAAGTACGGCGAGTGCTGGCCCTGGTACCAGGCGGGGTCGCTAAACGGGATCTGTGCGCCAAAGGGCTCGAGTGCATCGGTGTTTTCTTCCTCGGAGCTCGCGCGTGACGCCTCCTTTTGTGCGGCCGCGACCGTCTTGGGCGACGGCTCCGGCACGGGCTCGGGCGCCGGCGCCGGCTTAGGCTTGGTGTCGAGGGAGCCGACGTGCAAACGGCCGTGCCACTTCTTCAGAATGCCCTCGTTGTGGTACTTCCAAAACTGCTTCGAGGCGTCCTTGCCGCCGACGCGCTGCAGAATTTTTTTGCCGCCGGGGTGGTCGTCCTGGAACTTTGTGACATCATAGACGTCGCCGTCGACAATGATGTAGAGGTTGTCAGCCTTGTTGTGCGAAGCGACATCGCTGACGGTGAATGTCTTGGACATGGTGTCTGTGTGGTGTGTTGTAAACAGACTGTGTTCCGAGAAGGAAGGGTATAAAAAAGAAAGGTGATGGAGAGAAAAAAGGGAGGAAGATGGAGGAAGATGGGGGGGGCGGGAAGGTTTTGTAGAATGGGGTGACTTGTGAAGGAGCCACGCGGAGGATAGAAAACCTGGGGTATGGGAACTCTGAGCACGGTTCAGCTTGCACTGCGGGATAGTCAGAACTCGGCTTGCAGAGGATTGCTGCTCATGTCAGTCACATGCGACTAGAGCGGAACCAGCGGGCGGCGTCTACCTTGGTGTGCCAGCAAGCTTCTCCGGCATGCCTATATTTGTTGCCGATACCATGGACTCGCGCCGGGGAGCGCCGAACTGTCTATGATGCCTTTGCGGTCAGAGGACAGCAACGGCCTCTGGTAGTCATCCATTCGCCATTGACCCAAAAACGTCAACAGCTAGGCGGCCTCGAGCGAGGCCTCATGACGGACGGACACCTGTGCATACTCGTGGCCGTGCATCCATTCCGGGCTGTGGTACAGTAACCCGACCGCTGTGAGTGGTCCAGCGCCTGACCTGTCACGGCTGGGGCTGGGTCCTCCGGAAGCAGCAGCCCCGGGGCTCTCTGCTGACATGTGAAGAAAGATGTGGCCAAGCCACCCTTGTATTTCTTATTATTTAGCGTCCTGCCAGTCGCATTTAGTGTCGCGTCATGCTGTCTGCAGTGGAGTGGGTTTCCTGCCGCACACTTGGCAAGATGCCGAGGCTGCGGAACAGCAACGGGCAGCGCACATGGTACTGGACGGTTGGTCAAGATGCAATATGCACGACGCTTTACTGGCTGGATCAGAGGTGCGAGGTGCGCCCAAGCGCGACGACTGACCTGTCCCCTTTGGGTAACCATGTCCGGTGACCCGCCGAGAGCTCCGGGGAGCCGCACTACTAACCGCCGGCACCGGCCGCTCACGGTCGCGGCGATTATGCCCGGGCCGAACAAGGCCATGATTGACCACATGGGTTTCATGGCCCGGTGGTTTTCTCATTGCCGCTGATCGTGGGAATTTTATTTTCACTGGTGTGAGCCATAATAGTTATGGGTCGCGCTGGCACGTTTCACAGCTCACAGTACCCAGATGCTCGCTTCGGCTGACGAAAATTTGCAAGATACTCTTCGCATTCGGAATTCCAAACTCATGCACGATAGCATTGCATGTCAAGTCAGGCTATACTTTCGCGCTGTCAACGTCGCTTTTGGGCAAAGCATGCAGTTTCACACCAACTACGAAGTAGATTAGAGCCGAAATGGTGATGCATGAGAGCAACTACAAATTCACCAAATAATCATCAATACAATTGTACACGCAGATTATACCCTCGGCTGTCCCTCTTGATCCGTTACCTTTTACGCCTTGTGTTGCAAACAGAAAACCCCCAAACAAAAAGCCCATAAAAGCAACATATTGGCTACATAAACATTTTTTGCATCCTCCAGCCATTCCCTGCACTCACGCTCCCCGCGGCTTGCCCTTGGTCGCCGCCTTTTCCTTCTTCTCCTGCTTCTGCTTCTTCTTCTTTTGCTCATTCTTCTCGTCCAGCTTGCGCTTGTGCGCCGCCTTCTCCGCCTCCGTCTTGGGCATCACCTTGAAGAAGCCCTCGAGGCGCGCCTGCTGCGAGCTCTTGAGGTTCTTCTCCAGACGCGCGCCGCCGCTGCGCACGCGATCCTCGGAGAAGCCCTTCTCCGCCACCAGGAACTGCACCAGCCCATCCATGTCGGGCTTGTCCCACTTGACGTCGCATAGCGGGTCGTCGGCGGGCCGTACGTCGGGCTCGAAGAAGAGGTCGCGCGCGTCCTTGTACGGCCAGTCCTCGGGGATGGTGTACTTTTTCTTGGAGTCGCTCTCCATGGCCTCGACCACCTTTTCAAGGCTGCCGTATTCGCGTATGAGCTTGAGGGCCGTCGTGGGGCCGACTTTCGGGATGGGGTCGAGGTAATCGCAGCCGAGCAGGATGCAGAGATCGACGAACTGGGTGCAGCACGTTAATAATGGTACATTATCAGAAAAGCAGCCATATTTGGGTGAGCTTACCTGTTTTCTCTGCATGTTGAGCCCCTGGAGCACCTTGTCAAGGTGAATCTCCTGGATCGGCTCCTTGCGCTGCTCGCTAAACGTCAAGTGCCGCAGCAGGATCGGCGAGTCAAAGCACAGCGTGTCCATGTCCTCGCTCGCCGCCGCATACACCTTGCCCGCCTTGGCCAACACCGCGCACTGCGCCTCGGCCTCGGTTGGCGCGATGATGTAGGGGATGCCCATGAGCTTCAGCAGACGCTGGCACTCGGCATTGTGCTCACGCGTGACGCGGACGGTCCGGCGCGAAAACTTCTCTACGTCCTCGGCCGTGCCCGTCTCCTTGGCCTCCTCCAGGCCCTCCTGCGCCGTCTGCTTGCGCTGGAAGCGCTTGGCCAGTTCCCCCGACTTGAGCTTGGGCGGCGCCCCATCAAAGACGTACAGAGGCTTGATGCCATTGTCCACCATGCGCAGCGTGCGGTAAAACATGCCCATGAGGTGCGACGTTGTCTCGCCTGTGTCGTTCATGAGCTGCTGGCCGTCGGAGCGCACGGCGATGAGGAAGCTGTAGATGCTCATCGATGCATCCTGTTTTTGTTGAAAAATTCCCCAATTAGCTTTTACTCGGCATATTGACGTTGTAGAGGCCTGTAAAACCCACAATGGCAACTTTGCGACCAAAATGATTCTTGATTTCGCCTTCCTTGATAGCATCGGGAGCTTCCTCCTTGATGATTTGAAAAAGCTGCTTGATACCCATGATGGCGACGAGTGTCTGAAAAATCCTCCGCTGCCCTATGCCTGCGTTGCTTTTGCTGCTTGATACTGAGGTGTCTAGTGTTCAAAAATGATCACAGAAAAAGTTGAAGCTGACCCTGTAAACGAAAGGTGGCAACGCGTGCGGCGCGTGTCGCGGGGACCATCTTTAAGTGGTTCCACTTTTCTCGCGACGCTCATACTGCAGTGGTCACTTTGTGAGCAACTCACCAACTGCACCGAGGGTGTATTAGGGTGTACAAAGCTTTGATTTTATTTTCATATTCCACTACATATACAATAAATGTTTCAAAAGAGCGTTGCCAAAGCCGACATTGATAGAGAGGCCCTGCTGCGCCGAAGCTCCGCCAGGAGACAGCTTCATAGCTTGGACCGCAAGTTGTGCTGCCAGGTCAGGCTGGTGGCGTATAAATCGGGCTTCTACTTTTCCACTACCTCGTCCCGCCGCGTAGAAAGCCCGTGCTCCAGTGACGATTTTTAATATACCGCTCGGAATACAGAGTCGTCAAGGATTGATCTCGCCTTGCGCTCCACCTTGCCGTGCGGAACAGAGAAACAATACACGCCGTATGGAACCATTCACGCATACGTCAACTCCGCCGTGTCTCGTTTGTGCTCTTTGTGCTGGTCTCGAGAAAAGGGTATCGTACAATTATCCTTTGACTGAACCACCTATAAACATTCGTAAACAGAATCTTCACTGCATACCCGACGTGTCTGGTTTCTCGAGATTCTTTAGCTTGACCCATCCTGTTGCTCGTCAGCCATGCATCCCTGTCCTGCCCTGGACCGGCATCCCTTCAAAACCTCGGCTGTCTCAATCACTCGTCAAAGAACACCCTCTTTCGGCTCCTCGTGGGCGTTCCTTCCAAAGCGTCCAAAGCTTGATCAATCTCCATAATTCCAAGCATCTCAGCCTCAACATCGCGTGAAATGTCCGACGTCATGTCCGCCGCAGCGCTGAGCGTGTTGGCAAATTCAAAGCCAACACTTGGCCGCGACGACGCAGCCAAGGGTCCCTCGCCCATCTCCTGATCTTCGTTGACGGGGGCCGCCGCCTTGAGCCGCAGCGATCCGGCCTTGGCTGTGCTGAGATTAAACGACAGCTTCGGCGGGGCCTTGTCCTTCCCGCCATGCACGATAATGGCATTCGGGTGCTCCTTGGAGAAGAGACGTCTGGATCGGTGCAACACCAGCTTCTTGCTGCCACTGTCATCGCTGTCCTGAGCAATGACAAGTCGTGACTCACCGCGGATGACCACCTCGACGTTCATGCCGCCATCAGCCGCACAACTAGAGCTGTGTGCAGGGATCAGATCGATGCCACAGCAAGGCTCACCTAATAGGCCAGTAGCTAAATCAGCGAGCTTCGTCATTCTTGTAGGCGCACTGCCACTAAAAATGTTCACACCGCCAGCAGATTCCTTGTTCAGTTGCGATTCCCAGAACCGAAGGATGGCAGGCACCACACAGACATGCTCCAGGCTACCGACCCAAAGGACCAAGGCTTCATCGTATGAGGACTTTTGAAACGATGAAATCGCTACCGTTCGTACACTGCCGTGCACGCTGGCAAGTCTGTCTAGCGTGTTTGTAGATGTCAGCGAAGCAGTTGCTTGTTTGCGAGTATGCGGTGTCATGGGCGCAAACTCGCCCTGCTGTGACTCCTTCTGTTGGGAAGCTATGCTCCGCAGAGAGCCTGTGCCTTCGACGTAGCCCGAAATGCTAAATGTCGTCAGAGCCGCACCGCGAACACCCGACTTGAGCTTTGTCGACATGTTCGCGTTAGCAGACCGCGGACTCACACCATCAATATCCCAGACCCCCCACATGCCATCAGCAAGCAGTACAAAGATTGCTTGGCCTCTTGCTATCCAGGTGGCATCGAGAATCGGTTTCCTCGACACCGACGGTTTTGCAAATGGCTGATAAAGGGAGAGGAGCCACGAGCCCTGGCTGGGAAATGGGCCAGTAGCTTCGGGGTCATTGGGTATAGAAGAAGTAGCGTAGTCGTAGATCCGCGCAGCGTCGGTAGCAGATACAGTCAGGAGCTGTGTGCTGTGTGTAGGGTTGAAGGATATTTTCTTCAACGGGCTGGGCAGGTACTCTGTTTGAAACGGCTCGAGCGGCCGCTCTGCTTTTGCATCCAGCGCAACGTCCCAGAGCTGCAAAACACCAGAAGCCTGCTTGGAGTGTGCAGCGACGATCAGGCGGGTCGCACTCGGCGGCTGTGTCGAAGATGGCTTCGCTAGCGCAATGGCAAGACCATTGCTCGGTCTCGTCTGGCCGCCCAGCGCGATGAGGGACTCTCCCCATGCGCCGGAGCCAGCCTGTCCGGCCAACAGGTCGACGCGCAGCTCTGGACGCGCCTTGCTGTCCGGCGATGGCGGCGTGCTTGGTAGCACTACCACATATGCATCGTTGTTTGCGCACGACACCGCAAAGACGATCTTGTCGTTGTGCAGCGCGGTGCCGGTAGCCACGCCGCTGGCCGGGTTGGGGCTGTCAGGCAAAACGGCAACATGCAGGATTGATGTGCCGAATGTGAGGTCGAGAGTCTGGATGATTTCGGGATATGGCCCTTGCTCGGTCGAGGCTTCAAACTCAGGCTTGTCCACAAACGCACCGGCGCGCGGGGTCGTCTTGGTTGGTTCCTCGTCGTCAGAGTCAATCACCATGACGCTAGCATCAGCAGAGCCTCCGTTCTGGTGCTGCTTTGCAGGCTCCGGCTTCTTGGAGGGCTTGAATCGACGGCCGCCGCGCCATACAACGGTCGCGCCGGTTTCGTGTCCGTAGATCAGGATGGCTGCACCTTGAGGAGACTGAGTCGGGTAGGTTTGCACATCGTGTATGCGTCGGGAGAGATTGTATCTGTTGTTGGCCACGCGTGAGCAATTGCAGTAGACTTGGGTCTCAAATGACCAGATTCTTACGTGAAAATTGTATGTTGTGTGGTCCGTCGTATACGTGGAGCTTTTGCAGAGGTCATTGTGAAGTCAACCTGCTTGGGCGCAGACCCAGCTCAGATCGTCGTAATTTGGTTTGCTCAGTGGGAAGTTTTGACCAGAACAGTACCGCGTAAATTGAGGGTATGGATTATGGGTAATGGCTCAGGAATTTATATGTCGATGTGTTTGTTTATGCAGCTCGGGTGTTGATTAAGTATTCCTCGCCGGCGTAGCACAGCTTTTTGCACGACGCGTTACTGAGAAGAGCTTCCCGCCGAGAGCATCACGTGATAGTTGAACGGCCTTACCCTGAATCTCTTTATACCGGCGAATTAGCTGCTTCCTTTGGGTCTGTGTCTTCCTTCCTGCAGAATCGTCGCATTTGTGACGTTTTTTTTGGTGCATTGACGAACTTCTGTGGCTTCATAGCATCATCAGCCGTCGTTGAGATGTAATTCAGCCACTACTAGCTCCGACATAATGTTTTCGGTCTGGGGCACACGAACACGACAGCGCTGTGTGCTTCTAGATAGCCGTATCTAGAGTTCTCGTCCCGAACTTGAAGAAAAAACACAAGAAAATAAATGTTCGTATAGTTTTCTACCGCCAATATCAGTAGGACAATGGTGCAATTGCCCTAGGTCAATCACACGAGAGCGCCCGTGGATGGATCGATGTTGGCCATTGTGGCACGGTAGCTGAGCACGATCAATGATGCGACGATACAAAAAGCAGTCTCAAAATTATCTCGTAATTTCATAATCTCTTCTCGATAAAGTTCATTCGCAGGCAAGCGCATATCTAGCATGCCAGGGAACAGGCTCGTGCTGACGCTGATCTGGTATCGTCGAAGGAGGTCCTACTGATGGTAGTAGGGTGAGTGGCGCTGGTGCGAGGGACTTTAAGAAGGAGGGCATCGAGGGCAAAGTGCCATGGCTGACTTCTGGAAGTGCCATTACGATATTCTAACCCATCACTGTGTTGAAACGAGAAGCTTTTTATTTGAATCATCAGAATAATACTTTCTTGGCTAATACAACCTCCTCAACACATGACCCTTGCAACAAATTGTTTCCATGGCGCGCTCTCCGCATAGCGTGTAAGTGAGGACAAGACGCCAGATGACCCATCAAACCGAATCCTGATTCATGGCTCCGCATCGTTTCCCTCATTGATGTCCTTTGGCTGAAGCTCCTTCTTCATCTGCCTTCTCCTGTTCAAAGCCCGCCACTCCTCGTAGAGCCTGCCGTCCACTAGCACCTCAGTCTGTTCGATGCGATAGTCGTGCAGCGGCGAGTAGCTAATCCCCTGGCAGAACGTCACGTTCCACGACGGCCTTTCCCGTCCGATGCGCAGCTTACGAACGTGTACGTATCCGGTGCCGCTAGGCCCGCACTCGCGGTCGAGGTGCGCGCTCGCGGCCTGGTACAGTACGAGGCTGCAGTTGCGGAGGCCGCCAAACGGGCACATGAAGAGCGTCGTCTTGCCCGACGTGCTCGCGTAGAGGCGCTGCCAGGGCATCTGCCAGCGGTTGCAAAAGTGGTCGAGGTGGCGCGACGCGCGGCGCTCCTCGTACCGGTCGATCAGGTCGCCCGTGCATACTGTGTCCCGGAACTCATCGGGCGAATGCGTGATGGGGCGGCTGCTGCCGGGCGTGTCGAGGCGCGGCCACAGCCACGGCGCGTATGGCTGATCGTCGAGGAACTTCTGCAGTGCCTCGAGCCCGAAGCGCTGCGGGAGCGGATTGCCCTCTTTGTCTTTGGCGGGCTCGCCGAGGGCCTCCTCCTCGATTTGGTCGATAAACTCGTTGGACAAGATGGAAGAGGGCCGCTGGCTGCCCTCTCGTGGGATGAGTATGGCCGCAGTCTTGTTGGTGGTGCAGTTGGTCTGCGGGTAGTAGGACGTCGCGTGTGGGTCGTTGCTAGCAGAAGCAGAGCTGGCAGAGCCGACGGGAGCATATCCGCTGGTGCTGCTGTGACGGGGCGTCGATTCGGAAGAGTGACTGCCTGGTACCGTGTCGAGTGGTGAGGTCGTGGTGGTGGTGGTCAGCGGCACATATGCTGCATACTCGATACTTGTGAAGGTAGATGTGGTACGAGACGTCGAATGCACAGAAGTGGTATAATTTATCGTAGTAGACTCGCCATAGCCGTCACACTTGCCGAGGACTGCTATGCCGAGCACGAGAGCAGTCGAAGGAGGCTTCATAATGGAGAGTTGGTCGCGGTGATGCGCACGTGGGAAGAGTATAAGTCAACGCAAGGGAACGGCGATGAATTTCGAAACAAAGAAAAAAAAAATGCAAATACGCAATACATCGCAGTGAAATGATCAGGCGAAGAATTTGATATCTGTGGCTTTGAAATTTGTGGCTTTGAATTGAGTTTGAAAGGCTTGACAAATTTGGATGCGGCGCCACCATGAGAGCTGTTGGCTAGCAGTGGTCGTAGCCACTTTATGTGAGTGTTCATACCGCTGTAGCCGGGATGCAAAGTCACGATGGAGTAACTATGCTGCGTTGTATTCGTCTTCTATTTCCGCCGCGAAACTGCTAGATACATCCCATAGGCTCCCATGCCCCATGCCAAGAGACAAAACAAAAGAGCAAACTAAAATCGAACCAGGGTGAGAAGTAAAGAGATGGTTGGTGTACGAGTGTACCAAATTGCACGTGACGAAAAGCTTCTGGCTTTCTATATCCCAACCTGTCAACCTCGTTGGCACTATGCCAGTCGCTTTCACAACGGTACAAGCGCACCTCCACGTCGTCGTTGTGAAGAGGCAAAAAAAGTTAAAAAGATAGGCAAAATTGTAGAGAGTGACGAAACGCCGCCTGATCATCGACCATTGGATCCACCAATGGACATAAGCAGCAAAACCTTTAAACGCCGTGAATGCCAGTGACAAGATAAAAAAACAAAAGAGGTCGAGGTATTATTCGGAGGCATCTGCTCGTGGTGACGTTACAAGGATGAGCTTATGCGTTGGTGACCTATTGGATCAAAAAGCGGTTAGCTAGGTAGCGTGTTTGCTAGTCAGTAACTTCATCAACATACCCTGAGGATCTTGCGAGAGTAATCCTGGTTGTCGGCTATGCTGCCGTCGCTGAGACGACGGTGAGCCATGACTGGGTCCAGGCGCGAGTCGGTAATGGAGATACCACCAGAAGTGCTGGGAGGCTTAGAGCCACTGATAAAGGCATTGACGGCGGCGTTGCGACGGTGCTCCTCTTCGATTTCGGCGTTGCGCTTTCGGCGAATGAAGAAGATAACAGCACCGATGATGGCGGCAATAACCACGACACCAACCACGACACCGGCGGCAATGGCAGCAACATTGGGACCACCGCCAGACTTGTCCGGGCTTCCAGTCTCGGTGCTCGGTGGTTGTGTTATGCCAGCAGTCGATGTCGATGCTGCCGAGGAGCTGCCCTGAGTAGCTGTCGAAGAGGCCGAAGATGAGGAAGAAGAAGCACTGTACGAGCCGGGAGTCAGGTTGATGCCCATGTTGTAGATTGAAAAGGCGTCTTTGAGACCACCGCAGTTCTCCTTGCCGAAACCGTTGCAAGGGTAATCGCACTTTGTCGAATCGATTTTATCGTCATCGGGTGGGTATACATAGCCGCAGTAGCAAGCCTGAGGCGCGAGGGCGGCAACTGGCAGGTTTTTGCCCTTGCAAGCCGTGCTGCAACTACCACTTGAGAGATATTTGGTGTCGAGATTTTCGTCGGTCATGTTGCCCACGCTCGAGAAGCAGCCCTGAAGCGTTTCAACGCCAGCTCTCGGCATACCGCTTTCAGCGGGCACAGGGACGCGAGCATGGTGCAAGTTGGAGTGGGCGTTGGCGAAGGCGCTGGCGGCAGCCATGATGGGCAGGGCAACAGTGAATGAAGACTTCATCTTGGCGGAATGTGAATGAGCAAGGCGAGCCACTCAAAGGACGAGGGCGGAGAAGGGCCAATGTGTCGCGTCGGTTTTGGCTGACTCCGGGTTCGCGATTGGGCAGGGCGTCAAGCGATTCGATTCAAGCACTGTCGGGGAGCGGGCGGTAGATGCAGCGAGCAAAGATCCACGGCAGCCAAGTTCAACTAAAAAGGGCGACTATCTGTTTGTCGATACGTTTGTGAGCTTGGTACTTGTTGAGATGTGCCCGTTGCTTTCACAGCGACTCTCGAGAACTATGGCCGATGTTGGTCGTCGAGGAGTGGAATAGGGGACGACAGCTAGAGGCGGACGTCGAGAGGGATGAGATGTCGAAACAAGGGAGAAGAGATGAACAGACGTGACGAGGAAAATAGAGGAATGACCCAACTGAACAAATGATGGATCAAAGGGAAGAAGTGAGCGACGATGACTACCTACGGGGAAGACGAGCGCTAGAACGCAGAACAAAAGAGTGACCTGAGGGCGTTTGCTTGTTTTGTTGAAAGGGGAGGAGGCGGCGAGCGAGCACTGGGCAGCGGATTGAAGACGGGGGGGGAGAAGGGGAGTGGGCAAAGGTGGGAGAGGCAGGGCATTTTTTCGAAGGGGGTGGATACTGGCGAGGCACTAGAGCAGGTACAAGCAAGGGCCAGGGGGATTGAGGTGCAGCACGCCAAACCCTCGGTGAGAGGTCACAGTGCTGAGTGCACTGTGCCGAGACGTAGGTACCTTTCATTTCCAATTTATCAGGGTTTTTCAATGATTGCGGACGCTCAATTTGCAGGCGAGCCACCATCATCAGCAACACTAGATATTTACTTGCTTACCAGTAATACATAAATGGACAGGTCCAGAACAAAACAAGGGCTCCAGCAGGCTCCAGCAAGCTCCAGTAGGCTTCCAGCTGTATTTTTCGTGGAAGTAGGTAATCTGTATCCGTACCTGACGGCGACATGCGCTACGGCTCGCGGTGGCTCCTTTGGCCGCAATGCTTCGCACCCATTGGCCACGTTAGCAAAGTCTCGGCCACGTCTTCGTACGAGACCCGGATAACCAGGGTTTAGCGTGCGGTGACAAAATCAAACGTACCTCCCGACGTTCTGCTACCAGTAACGACTTCAAGCACCACACTTTCAAGGACTATCTACAGCGCGCTACTGGTTTGGCGGGTGCAGGAACCATCGCAAACTGATTCTTTCTTTCTTTTCAGTCCTTTTTTTCCCCGTCCCTCGCTGTTCTTATTTCAAAATAGGTTTTCTGGCGGACGGTAAAAGGTGGGGAAGGGCCACGTACTCTAGTTAAACATTCAACGCGCATGGGGTTTGCACAGTGCGCCTCCTGACCATCACAGGTTGTGTGTACCTAGTATCTACGTCAAGTTACAAGTACCAGTGCACAGTTGTACCAGTAATAAACAGGTAAATAGGTACATACAAACCACTCTAACAGCAAGTGCACTGTTGAGTAGCACATCGCGCGAATGCCAACCTCTCAAAGTGCTTTCGTAGGTAGATTGGTAGGTTAGCCTCGTGACGGCGCGAAAGAGACTCACAGACCCGTCTGCTCTCAGTAACTAATCCGATCGACAAGAATACATACTGGTAAGTAGTCATGAGCAGCCTGGCACGTCCCAAGATAACTGGCTACTACCTACCATGTCTTTCGGCTGCCTGCTTGCCTGCCAACCTGCCTGCTTATCTCAAATCACCTGCCGCACATTGAGGCACTGGCCATTTCCACCGACTCCACCGCAATTAAATGCAGCAACGCTTCGGCCTCGTTTGCTAATAATACCCTCTCTCTCTCTCGTATCATTCGCGAGAATCAAAATCCGATCATCTACTCCGTACTGAAAATATCTTGGCCATCCGTGTCGAAGAAAGAAAAGAGACCAAATATCCCGCACAGCCACTCCGAAACATCATACGGTGGCGCCTAGGTTTCTGGCTGGCATTCTGGCAAGGCCCTGGCAGGGCACATACTGATATGTTTGCATGGCGGGGATCGACAGAACGGCACCGTGTTACAGTGTTACACGGTGACACCCAGCGCGTAGCAACACCGCCGTTATTCGTCTCGCTCCTCACCCGGAAGCACCACCCTCTGCGAACAGACACCTACCTATCCGTACTTATGCAATAACTAATTTACTCTGCACAATTTATTCATTTATCAATGATGTAGATATGCGCAGGGAAATGAGTTGACGTGTCTTGCCGCACAATGCCTCGGCCCTCCATCGCTCACAATTCTAAGCCTTCAATCTCAGCCTTTAACCTGACAGTACTGGGTATGCATTGAAGTTGGTCCGAAATACACCTTGAAAATCCTTTTCAGTAGAACAATCGACGCCTCTCCGGACGCACGCAAGCACGCTTCCTGTCATCAAATTCCTGCGCTTTCTGAAACGCACTAGTATTGTTATGGCACGCCCGCCAGCCCGCTCATCATTCAGGTACAGAAGCTTGTTCGCCCGCTACCTAGGATCGGATTGGTCCCAATGTTGTGCATGACACCACTCGAAATGTGCACGGGGTTTATGAAGCGCTCCGCGCTATCCAGCTTTGGGGTTTGCCTGTGGCCGGCAATGTGCAGATCGTCATCTTTTATGCAACCCCATGATACGACAGTTGTTTAAAACCTGCTCCTACGGTCATTGCTTAATTGCCTACGTATTTACAGAGTGGTCGCGCACAGTGCATTTTTCGCTGCCACTGTGCTGTTCCCACGACTTGTTGCCCGCCCGTCTTGCGCGACGCCATCCCTTGACACGAAACTGCCATCTCAATCAATGTCGCAGAATTAAGACATCCTTTTTCGTTTCTGGCTCGCTTTCCGCACCCTAATAAGGCTTCTCTTGCGTTCACGCCATTGTCAGCATCATCGACTCGCCGCGCGGGCATGCAGTCGATGACGAATACTTGCTAAGTAGTCAAGCATAATGGCTATTTTACAAAGACCCTGTCGACCTGTATGCTTACCATTTTTGTAGTTATTATTAGCCCTGCAAGGGCGACCCCTGTGCTGTCTCTGATTATCACATCTACCGACAAGAAAAAGTAGAATCTTCCTCGGTGCACCTTCTGTTCAAGCGGTGGATCACGGCACAAGTGAATACGAGCACGGCACTGCCTCACAATATTCGGGAGTAGCATTACAAACGTATCAATAGTCAGGACTGCGGCCTAGGAAGTATTTAATACCTGCCTACCTGCCCACCTGCCCTGCGTTGCTGAGCCTCCAGCCCCGACGCCGAGTCAATTTCTTTAGGAAAGAAGAAAGCAAGCATCAGGGCGAACGGAGGAGGCTCAAGGCTATTTGCAAATCAACGCGAATTGCTTCGATTCCTATTGATTCTCGAAACAACCTAAGCCTTTTTGTCGATCTCGTTGTACTTTTTATATAAAATAGCATAACCCTTAACCCCTTAGCCCTTACCCCCAACCCTCAACCCTGACACCTATTTTCTCACCACCAGCCTTTAATCACCAATCCTGATCGCTGACCAACGCTGCATTTGCTTTTACTTTATAACATCTATATTATGAATAGGTTATCATCATCGTCTTGTGAAAGGCTGTCATCGCTGTGTTGATGGTGATGTCTTTAGCCGCAGTGGTCAAAAGGTTGACAAATGCTTAGGCTAGTTCGACAATTAACTCATCCTCCATGAGAGCCATTCCGGTCATTGGCTGCGTTGTCAGCATGCATACAATTCCAGAACGCTGCGGCAAAGATGATTTTCTACCTACCAGACTCTCTCCTTCTCTCTTTGCTTGTCCAGAGGTTCGCTTCCTCTTGTTACTAGCGATGCGATTGATGCCCATGATTGATTCAAAACAAGCGCTTAATCCTATTGGACATCACATATGATGCCTTGCTGCCGCACTTGCTTACTCGCGCAAATGTTTCGTCTGTGTCCGTGAAAGCGGCGCAACTTGTTGCTTATAGGCCGACGTCAACAACCAATGACCACCTTGGATCAGTGAGCAGCGCCGCGAAAACTACGTGTACAGCAGAGTGCTGCTGCTAAAATGCAGGCTCTCCCATGGCAATCGCTCCTGAACGGCTCGTTGCTAAATAGAGAAGACGGAGTGAAAGTGTATGTTTCAATGGGGGTTGGCTGAACGCCTAGGTCTTGAGCCCTCAACGGCGCTTGGAACAGTCTGTCTGGAAACTACCTTGCTAATAAGGATACAGAGACTGCATCAAACAATGCGTAACTATTGAACAGCTCGACGGGCCCGCTGCGATGGCCTGAACGTATAGTGGCAATAACAGCTGACTACCAGTAGCTTAGACCTGCCTGTTGTCCCGTAAAGTCATGTCTAGCTGCCAAGAGCACATCTGACCCAAGTCTCCCAGGCCGTTGAGTGTTGCATTTCGCCATTGCAACCCGGTGAAAGCTGTGACAGGAAACCGTCGTCTGTTTGCCTCGCTGGAACGCTCCCGCTACAGCCCCAGTTTCAGCACCAATTATCGTTAGAGACCGCTTTGGAGTATGGACTTGGCCATCGTCGAGCGCCGCAGCTTTTGGAGCCTGCGTTAGCTTGTTCTCCCGCCTAGAACGAAATAACTATTTAGTTAGCTACGTATCACGCGCGCCTCCGTAGAGGCCATTGTGAGGCAGAAGAGCGATCTGGCGGCCTCAGGTTGGGGCGGTGACGAGTACACCACCTTTGTGGCCGCGGTGCCTGGGCGTGGTACCCGGATATGCAGGTCGTTGCGGAAATGTGAGGGGAAGGCGGCATCAGCGAGCAGGAGCCTGCCTGGAGGCTGAAGAGCGAACTTACTCAATAACGTCGGTGTACCTCTCCAGTCACACAGATTGGGTGGCTGCAAAGGTATCTCGGACACCACGGTCGGCTGAGCAAAATGCGGAGTTTGGTCTCGGATGCCGCTCTGTGCCTGGGTTCAATGTTTTCTGCACGTCGCTGTTTGGCAGACCGCTGAAGCGGCCCGTCGTAGACTCCTTTCAAGCTGTCTATCACTTTGTTACTCTCAGGGAAGAGGGTTCCGCGGCAAAAAGCAACCAAAAACACCAGAAACAAGCACCACCAACCTTGGCCTCTCACTGCAGGCACCTGTTGTGGCGCACGCAAGCTCCAGCCAGCCCTCTCAGCACGAGACGCCAGCCTACCTACCATCGATAACGACACCGGCCCACCCCATCCCCCCAGCTGCGTCATGCTCCATCCATCCTACAACACTCAATCAACAAGACAGCTTGGAACGCTCCTCTAAATCAACTCATTTTCATCGTCAATCTCGGTCTCTGCATCGAGGTCTGCTCACCCATATTTGAATAAACTATCGAATCGTCCATTTTCGTCCCCCGACGAGCCGCTCGCACATCATGAAGAGCGCCTTGATCGCCGCGGCCGCCCTCGCCGGCTCCGCACAGGCCGGAATTCACAAGATGAAGCTCCAAAAGATTCCTCTTGCTGAGCAGCTGGTGAGTTGGCTTCCTATTTATCGTTTCCATCGATAACTTGATGCCTTTGGGATGAAATACTGACGTCCTCTCGCAGGTCGGTGCTTCTTTCGAGGCCCAGGCTCACCAGCTTGGTCAAAAGTACCTCGGCGCCCGCCCTGCCAGCCGCGCCGACATCATGTTCAACAACCAGGTTGCCGAGTCCAAGGACGGCCACCCCGTCCCCGTCACCAACTTTGCCAACGCTCAGTGTTAGTGGCGACAAATTTCACGTAGAGCATGACGGTACTGACAAATCGACAGACTTCTCCGAGATCACCATCGGTACACCTCCCCAGACCTTCAAGGTTGTCCTTGATACTGGCTCCTCCAACCTCTGGGTTCCATCTCAGTCGTGCAGCAGCATTGCCTGCTTTCTCCACTCCACATACGACTCGTCGTCCTCTTCCACATACAAGAAGAACGGCTCCGACTTTGAGATCCACTACGGTTCTGGCAGCCTGACTGGCTTTGTCTCCAACGACGTAGTGTCGATTGGTGATCTCTCTATTAAGAACACCGACTTTGCCGAGGCCACCAGCGAACCTGGCCTGGCCTTTGCCTTCGGCCGCTTCGACGGTATCCTGGGCCTTGGCTATGATACCATCTCCGTCAACAAGATGGTCCCTCCCTTTTACCAGATGGTCAATCAAAAGCTCATTGATGAGCCCGTCTTTGCTTTCTACCTAGGTTCAGAGGATTCAGGCAGCGAAGCCATCTTTGGCGGCGTTGACAAGGATCACTACGAGGGCAAGATTGAGTATATTCCCCTCCGCCGCAAGGCTTACTGGGAGGTTGACTTTGACGCCATTGCCTTTGGCGACGAGGTTGCTGAGCTCGAAAACACCGGCGTCGTCCTGGACACGGGCACGTCCCTCAACACTCTTCCCACCGACCTTGCTGAGCTTCTCAACAAGGAGATTGGTGCCAAGAAGGGCTTCGGTGGCCAGTACACCATTGACTGCAAAGCCCGCGACTCTCTTCCTGATATCACCTTTACCCTTGCCGGCTCCAACTACACTCTGCCCGCCAGCGACTACATTCTGGAGCTCGGTGGCAGTTGTGTTTCTACCTTTACTCCTCTAGACATGCCGGAGCCCGTCGGACCTCTTGCTATTCTTGGCGATGCCTTTCTTCGCCGCTACTACAGCGTCTACGACCTCGGTAAGGGCGCCGTTGGTCTCGCCAAGGCCAAATAAATGTCTCGATTTGCCAAGCATGACGAGTATTGGTGGAAGTATAGACCTTTCGGTCCGTTAATACAACGCTTAGAAGGAGGAAACCGTAGCGTCTGACTGCTCAGTTTGTTCACAGTCTTTCATGTACACTATACGAGGTACCTTCAATACAGTCTGATCATTTGTATGACGCATAAATGTGAAGGGATACAATGCCAGCGCATTATAAGTAACATGAAGAGCAAGGTAGGAGTGGAGCTGGATCTGTAACACTAAATAAATAGCAGGGCAGTTCGTCCCGGAGCTAGGTAGGTGCCTGGCGGCGTTGTGCTTCCATTTGTTAGGCTCAGAAAGTGCCAACGACTACAAGCTGGCTTGATGTTACGACAGCCACGACCTAGCGCAGCAGCAACCATACAATGGCGTTCGCAACAAAAAAAACAGAAAGATGGTAAGGGACTAAGCTGCGTATAGCGTATATCGAGGGAGCCTACCAAGTAGGTGGTGCAACGATCGCGGGCGCAAGGGAAAAGCAGCAAGTCACGTGGAGAAATTTTAGCCTTGAGGCAGCGTTTGCAGCAGACGGGCCTGGTTGGCTGGCTGGCTGGCCTTTCTACGTTAGCAGCAAAGCAGCCTCTGGCCCATCAAGACACACAGTCTTTCCCCCATCGAGAGACGCTGCTCCTGGCAACCTGCATTTTTACCATTGCCCGTCCCAATCTCTTTGAGGAAATTGCCTCGTTTTTCGATCCCATCGAGTGCAATAGCCATTATATACTTTTTCTGGCTGCTTTGCGAATTGTATCTCGCCCGCCAACGCGCGCGCCTTTGATGAAAAAGGTTTGGCGTCGCACCCCAATCCACTTCTTCTCTACTCTCCAAAATCCACGAAACCGCGTATCGCGACCGACGCCTGCCTTTGAGAGCAGCCCCGCGGCCGCATTGCCCATCGCCAGACGTGACGGATAAAAAAATATGGCGCAGCCATCGCCCCTGCAGCCGTCTGCCAACGGCGTGTCGTCGACTTCGCCCGACCCCCCAAGCGACAACTCCCACCTATCTATCCCCAGCAAGCGGAAGCGCGACGACGACGGCGACGAGGCGTCCGCCCAACAGCCCGAGACGACGGCTGCATTCGACGACTGGGCGGGCAAAAACTCGGAAGAGCTGCTAAAGTATTACCACCAGGTTCTGATTAGGTACGTTGCATCTTTTCTTAACGTGAGGCTTTGCCTGGCACCCTCCCCGACAGCCTCATCTCCATGTACTGTCCGTTGCATCGCTGCTAATCGCTTTGCATTACAGCCTCGACACCGACAAGGCCATCCTCACGCGTGTACTGCCTGAATCCAGAATAGATCAAGAACCTCAAATCAAGCGCCAAAAATCCGCTGAATTGTCGACGCGCTCCACCATCAGCGACAAGTTTGTGGCGAAGTCCTACAAAACCATCGACGACGTCGCCGCCGATGTCGCCCTGGCTGTCGATGAGGCCCTGAAAGATGTCGACGCACAGGAGAAACCAAAGGAAGCCGTGCGTATGAGGGAATTCAAGCGCAAGGCCCTCAAGTTTGCCGCGCAGGAGAAGGCATACCCCCAGATCAAGGCAGAATCTCAGCCGGAATCGGAAAAGGCGTTTCAAGAAGGCTCATCGGTTCTGTCCATCGTTGGCTTCGCGCCGCAAGAACGAAGGCTATTCTCCAGTTTGCCCACTTCCGAGGATGTAGACCTTTCCGACGTGGCTCTGCCAGCCGGCGTATCCATCGCCACCGTCACCAGATCAAACCAGCAGGTGCCCACGCGGACGCTTGGGGAGCTGTTTGGATCGCACCGCGCCTTGCCGCCCTTGAACCCTCCCAAGCAGCCAAAAACACAAGCAAAGGGAACCACGATAGACTTTTACCACCCAGAGCCGACAAACGCGCGTACCAACTGCTACTTCAACACGAAGCTGTCCTCTGGATACTACCTCGACTACAGCAACGCCATCCCTTCGTCCCAAACGGTGCCGAAGCAGCGCGAACGCGCCGAAAGTTTGGCCGGGAAGAAGCCGTCGATGAGCGAACTAGAAATATCCGAGGTCGAATCGCTGTTTCGTGGCGCCTTTTCTTCATTCGCGCCTTGCAAGGATGACTCGGCTGCTATCGTGCCTTCTAGCGTCGCGGGGCGCATCTGGTGGCAGCGCTCGGGTCAACAGCTTTTTGAGCGTATGCTGGATGCTGAGTTCTACGGAGACAAGCAAAGCAAGGAGTCAGACACCAAGTCTACAACCGATGAGATTGATGAGGCTGCCATCCAGGATGCCATCGATCACTGGGATGAGACAGCCATTGATCCCTCGTTAGACGACGTCCTGGGCACCCGAAGCAAGGCGGATAAGGACACGGATGATATCCTCACTGAAGTGTCAGACTTGATCGAGACACTGTCGTCTTACCAGCGCATTCGTAATCTTACGTTGCCCAACTCGCAAAACAGACAGTCTAGCGACCCCGTCACGGGTGACATGCTCGCCACCGCCGCCCCAGAGCCATCCGAGGAAGAGGTGGCCACATATGAAATGCTCAAATCTCAGCTGACCCTCATTATCAAGACGCTGCCTCCTTTTGCTGTTGCCAAACTGAACGGTGATCAATTGGATGATCTTCTCATCAGCACCAAAATACAAGTTCGCACAGACGACTACCAAGGTACCATGGAAGAGGACGAAGCTGGTGTACAAGCACGTTTGCGGGCTCAACAGCAACACCAGCACCAGCACCAGCAACAACAAGCTGCTCAGAGTGCACGCCAGCCACCGCAGCCGCAACGTACTTCTAGCGCTGGAGGCCAGTTTCCTAACCAGTACCCGGCCGCTGCTCAATATGGCACGCCCGGCCGCACACCACAGCCGCAGCAATATTATCGCCCAGGCTCTCAGCCTGGCTTCCAACCCCAGCGCAATGCTACACCGCAGCAGCCTCGTCCGCCGCAACCTAACCAGTACACGCGACCAAATGGATATGCTGGCAACCAGTACGCCACGCAGCTGGCTAAAGCCCAAACACCATACGGACACCAGAACATGCCCCAATACGCAAACCAGCAACGGCAACAGTTTGCTCAGGCGCCGCAGCCGCAACCCGGCACCCCTAATGCGACGGCCTATCACCAGTACCAACCGCCGCCGCAACAGGGAGTCGCACCAACTGCTAATTACCCCGGGTTTACTAACGGTGCCCCCCAACAACACCCACAGGTGCAGCTGCAGAGACACATGTCGCCCCCCGATCAGCAGCAACGACAGATGTACAGCCAGTCTCCTAATATGCAGACTCAGCAGCGATATGCGACCCCGACGCCTCAGCCCAGCACGCCTGCCCAAGGAGCGCGGTATGCGGCTGGCGCGAACCAGTCTGGATACAATCAGTCGCCCGGCCTCACGGGATACCACACGGTGATTTCGGAGGCGCAGCAGCAGCGTATCCTGGAGCAAGCCAAGGCGCGCGTCGCTGCCGGCGGCCAGCCCGGAGGTTACTCGAATGTCGCTCTGGCTGCTGCTCGCGCGTCCATTGCCAACCAGCAGAAGCCGCAGACGCCGACGGGGCAGAGATCCAGCACCCCAGTGTTGCCACCGCACAGGGTGACGCCTGTGCCTGTGCCTCCCATCCCCGGCACCACGTCTCAGCCGCCGCCACAGTAGTGCGTCCATGCTGAAAGTTGTTAGGCCGCTCCAGAGTGGGCTTTTTGTAACAAAAAGAATGGATAGTCTTGTTTTCTTTCTTCAAGGACAAGGTCGACGAGGTGATGTCGTTTGTATGAATTTCTTTTTTTTTTGCATTTCAAAGATGATGACGTCTGCTTTTTGTTTCGCGACACCATGGTATAATGGATAGTCTACACGAAAAAGAAAGATGGCTCCAGCAAGGATGGCGATTGGTGAAGAAGGGATTGAAAATTCAGGCGTATTGACAACTTTTGGCGGAGGGCAAAAAAACAGATTTTTTCTATCTTGTTGTTTTATTCGAGGTTGATTGGAATCGGCGTCTTCATTCATCTTGTTCTCTTTTCATTTATTTATTTGTGAGGAGCTGGGGGTGTCAAGGGACAGAGAGACTGAGAGATTTCGTTAATGGAAATGGGCTTTTTTTACCAATTCTTGTTGTTCTCTTATTGTGTGTACTCAGTATTAGATGGGTGATGGAGGAGTGAAGCTGCCTAATTTAGCTCTTCTTGCCGACAGCTTTGAATCAGGGTGACATGATGTTTATCGGAAGGGACGTTTTCTGTGTCAGGTTGTCACATGAACGGGGTATCTATATGCTTGTGTATATATTCTCGATTTATAGTGAATGACCTGCAATGTGAATTGAGTGGGGTATCATGAATCCAAAGCCTATCAAACGCCAAATAATATGCAACCTCCTCACGACACCGTCCCTTGCGATTGATGCGCCTCATTTTCTTGCCACTCGAGGACGATGCGCCGCACCTCGAAAATCACTTCGACCGCAATCAGCGCGATGATGATCCACTCCAGCCTGGTGCCGTGCTGCTCGCTCGAAATTTCCCTCAGCACCGTCGCAATTTCCTGCGCATAGTCCATCTTCTGATTCAGCGCGCGAATGCGGACGTTGACGTCGAGGGCGCGGCCGACCTGCTCGTAGTACCCCTCGAGGCCGAGCTCGGAGCGACTGTCCCAGAAGATGTCTGGAAGCGCGTCGGTGAGCTCCGAGTAGTGGTTGAGGCGCGCGCGGAGGCTGAGGAGCTCGCCCGTCTTTTGCAGGATGAAGCGGCGGCCGAGGGGCACGCCGGCGCCGCGGGAGAGCAGCGCGGGGATGGCGCGCGTGCTCTCAAAGTACGACGTCAGCGCCGTCTCGAGCACGGCGAGCTTGGTGCTGCGGGCCAGGCCGGACGAGAAGGCAATCTGAGCGAGCGTGGTGTCGAGGCGGTCGCCGTGGCGCGACGGCGTGCCGAGGACAATGAGGTCGCCGCGCAGCGCGCTCGTCTCGCGTGTGGTGTCGCAGGCGAAGTCGAGGTCCTCGGCCTCGCGCAACGACGGCGGGTGCAGGTCCTCGGCGGCGCGGAGCAGCTGGCGCGTGACGACGGAGGGCGGGATGGCCCACGTCACGAGCGTGCCCGAGGGGAAGACGAAGATGTCGCCGCCGTTGACGCCCCGCGCGTGCACAACCTCGCTGGGGTCGAAGCCGGTGCCGTCGGGGTCGGTCGAGAAGCCGTGCGCGGAGAGGATGTCGACGACGGTGGGCATGTGGAAGCCCTCGGCGAGGCAGACGGCGCTGACGACGGCGGAGGGATTGGGCGAGTCGGTGGCGGATGCGGAAGAGGGAGCAGCGGGGGGCTGGCTAGGAGAGCTGCCGGGGCTGCGCTTGGGTTGCTGGGCGATGATGGCGACGCGGCGGAGGGAGTTTTTGGTGGTTGCGGTGCGGGCAGGCTTGCGCTTGCTCGGGGAGGAGGTGTCGGCGGATGTAGACGAGGACGGAGGAACACACGACGATGATGAGGGTCTGTGCTCTTGGCCGTCTTGGGAGAGGTAGGGGTTCGAGGTGAAGAAGCTGCGCTTGCGAGGCATGCATACGGGCGTCGTGTGGTGGTAGCTCCTGGACGGCCGACGGGGCAGCGCTACGATGCTATACATGTGGCGTGCGGCATGATGGAGAGAGATGCGCTGGGAAGAGGGTCGCATGGTGGCAGAGAATGGATGCCATGCGGCGAGGGGCAATTGAGATCAATTGGTACCCAAGAGAAGCCCAATCCGTTTTGACGGTTGAAGGGTCGAAGTCGAGCCCCACCGCGGACTTGTACCTGAAGATGGCATTCCCCAAAACTTGCTGGTGGATTTCCAAGCATAATTCGGTACTAGCGTGAAGCATCTTGACCTTGTTATTAGCATATTATTTGGAGTACAATCCTGTAAGTGACTTTACACTTGAACCTCCACTGGTAAAGGGATAGGGCGAGAATAATTAAAGTCCGAAAACCTTCGTATTGGGAAGCGTAGCCAGGTATGCATGAGACTTGGAATGGACTGTCCTTGGAGCTCGCTCGTGGCATGAAAGATGACTCACCACTGTCACAAAGAACAAAGCAGATGGCCCCCAACGAAAGGCATTTCTTTGGTTTTCACTGTTGAATCTAGAGCGCGATCGGGTTTTAGGTGACGGACTCAGATTGCGGTCATATGCTCGTTCTTCTAATGCTAATGGAGCTGTCCCGGGCATTCCGAGTTACGAATGTCTTTCTCAGTTCATTACGAGACGGAGCGCCTTTCGAGGCTAGCTTTAATTGCGCTGCTACAAGTTTCATTTTGTTAGACAGTGTACGAATACTTTGAGATGTTCGAGAAATTCTCGCTTAAAATATCCGTACATCGCTACTGATTGAGTTTGAATCGTCACACCCTTCTGCGACCGATTGTTTTAGTTTTCTAAACCGTCTAGGAGTTATCGCGCGGCAATGCCTCTGAATCTTGATTCCGTATATAGAAAAGAAACAAGATTGAAAAACGACCCAGCGTGATGAAAACCGACAACTCAGGTAAGCAAGTAGTTTTTACAACCAGATAAAGTTACCTGGTTGGCGGCGCCCCCCACGTGACGGCGACGACGAATGAGAAATCGATTAGGTAGCTGCACCGCAAGGCGCATATTGCACTAAACGCTAGGCTGTCGACTCGCTCCGCCTCGTCTCCCAATCTCCTTTTTTGAATCCTCAATATTTCTTGACCTCGTTCCCAACTTTTGCCTTTTGGAACTCCTCCTGTCTCTTTTCTCAAGCCTTCAATCATCCTCCCGGCTCTCCTCCCTTTTACTATCCATTCTCCTCGTTCCTTCGCATCAATACCCTCGATTCCTTCACCTCCATCTTCTTCATCCCCCACCATGGATATCGATCCCAAGTACGACAACTATGACTTCCCCTACGAGGCCAAGGAGGCCCAGAATGGCCACGCCGGCCATCTCAACGAGGCCCAGATTGCTCAGGTCCACCAGCTGCGCATGATGCTCGAGGCCGAGGGCTTTACGGAACGTCTCGACACGCTGACTCTGGTGTGTATACATGTTCATGACGTATTGGCCACGTCTATTCGAAACCAGGGTCTAACAGTTTTTTCCAGCTGCGCTTCCTCCGCGCTCGCAAGTTTGACGTCGCCTTGGCGAAGCAGATGTGAGCCACCCTCCCCCCTGTTGCGCTTTTTCTTGCACCCCCGACACTTGTTATCTGCCGTGACTCTGACTGACACCCCAATCTTAGGTTCGTCGAGACAGAAAAGTGGCGAAAAGAGACGGACCTCGACAACACCATCGCTACCTGGGACTACCCCGAGAAGACTGAGATTCAAAAATACTACAGGCAGTTCTACCACAAGACCGACAAGGTATGTCTTTTGCTTGCCGCCAGCTGTCGTTGAAACAGCTGAGTGACGAATGAAAATTAATCATTTCCCAGGATGGCCGCCCCATCTACATTGAAACGCTTGGCGGCATCGACCTGACCGCCATGTACAAGATCACCTCCGGCGAGCGCATGCTGCACAATCTGGCTGTCGAATACGAGCGCCTCGCCGACCCACGTCTGCCCGCCTGCTCTCGCAAAGTCAACAACCTCACCGAGACCTGCTGCACTATCATGGACCTCAAGGGCGTTACCCTGACCAAGGTACCCTCGGTCTACTCTTACGTCAAACAGGCCTCGGTCATTTCGCAAAACTACTACCCGGAGCGCCTGGGCAAGCTATTCCTCATTAACGCGCCCTGGGGCTTCTCGACCGTCTGGAGCGTCGTTAAGGGCTGGCTGGACCCCGTCACCGTCAAGAAGATCCATATTCTCGGCGGCGGCTACAAGAGCGAGCTGCTCAAGCACGTCCCTGCCGAGTCCCTACCCAAGGAGTTCGGTGGCGTCTGCGAGTGCCCTGGTGGCTGCGAGAACAGCGACGCCGGCCCCTGGAAGGACCCCGAGTGGGCTCGCCCCGCCAAGTGGGAAAAGGCCGCCGTCACCAACGAGCCCTCGTCAATCACCAAGCCCGCCGAGAACGAAAAGAATGCTGCTGCTGCGCCCACCGAGGAAGAGAACCTTGCTCCCGCCACTGCCACTGCTTAAACGGGCAGGGATGGTGCGCAGCATCTTGACCTGACATGGATCAACTGGCATTAAGACGGAGTTGTGTTGTATGTTTGTGGGCTTAGCGAGCAGTGGTAATAAAGTTGACTATCGTGGACGAGGTGTATTTGTGTGTACAGACATTTTGAGGTTGATAGACTGAGCGATCCCGGTACACCAAAAGAAGAAGAAAAAAATAAGCAGAGGTTCTTTGTTTTTTGCGGAGCAGTTTCCAGACTCTTTTTTTCATATAAACAAGGATGCGTTAGATGGAGCCCTGGGAGGGAAAGAAAGTAAATTATCTCGACAATCGGCCTGAGAGCATGATGAAATGGGGTACGGTTCTACCGTTTTGGTATCTAGGAGCTTGTATTTTGCCGAACACAAAACCGTTGGGCGTCAAGTTGATGTTCATGTGCAAAAAGTGACGAAATCTATAATACACGGATACACGACGCAGGAATATCACCAGAAAAGTCCAACGCCAGACGTGGCTGTTTCTCCAAGCCCGTCGTCCTAACCGATGCGCCATAGTTTAAAAGAACAAAGTAGGAGAGAGTCGTCATGATGTCGTGAACGCGCGGGCGCGGAGCGAAATCACCGCTCGTGGCGCACATACTCACCCGCCACGCGCGCGCGCTGCATCTTGGCCACCACGCTCGGCATGTCCCTCTTGAGCCTGCCCAGCGCGCCGACGGCGCCGCGGAACCGCTCCTCGACGCCCTCTTGCCTCTCCAGCGGCGGCAGCAGCAGCAGCGGCAGCGCATCACCGTCCACGCCGCACCCCGTCGCGGCGGCGTCCAGCGCGCCCTGCAGCTGCGCGTCGTTGCGCGCGGCCGCTTCGTCGAGCTGCGCGGCGACCTTGGCGGCCACGCCGGCCGGCACCGCGCGCTTCATGGCGGCGACTTGTTCGAGCAGCGCCTCCTCCTGCGAAACGAGCGCGGCGACGCGCGCGCGCTTCTCCGCGTCGAACGGCTCGTACGAGATGCTGGCCTCTTCCGAGGGCATGGGCGGGATGGAAGACTTGCGGCTGCCGGAGCGGGAGGGCTTGAAGAAATGGGCCGGGTCGGCGGGGAGGCCGTTGATGGAGAGGTTGGGCACGGCGAGGGTAAATGTGCGGTCTATGTACTGGGCCAAGTCTGTTAGTAAAGGAAGAGGCGGGCGGAGGGGAGGAAGAAGATAAAAGAAGGGGAAATGTACAGAATCGACAATGGCTTCAATCTCGTTGCGCAGTTCGTCCTCGCCGCCGTTGCTCTGCGGAGGAAACGCGGCGTGCAGGTGCTCGGCGGCCGCGGCGCGCACGTTGGCGATGAGAAAGGCAAAGTCTTTGGGCGAGGCGAGCTCGATGCGGCGTGGGCCGCCGTCCTCGCTGTCGTCCATGGGCGGAGGAGATGAGAGACTATGGGAGAGTGTGAGGATTCATGTAGTCATGTCGCACATTGAGAGCTGGTTTCGTAGAGGAAAAAAGGGTTGGGGGATTCAGGGTGGAGAGCAACTTTGTTTACTTGCGAGCTGGGTGAGACGCGATGGCGGGGCAGCCGTCATGGTGGCGGCGCCGATCGCGAGAACGGGGAGGAGAGATGGGATGAAGACATGCAGCGAAACAAAAATGAGTCGTCAAGTCGCGTTGCAAAACATATAACCACACATATTAGAAGCAAAACACCGAGTTCACCTGCATAATTAACTATAATAGGTACATGTCTGTCATGGCCTTGACCAGATCCGGGACCATCACGACCAGCTGGCCAGCCTGCTTCTCCAAGCCATAATGAGTAACTAGACGGCGCAATAGGGTGGTGGCTTTCGATTCTAACCGTGAAATATCACTTCTGCGCATTCACGCGCATGAGCTCATGTAGCATGCTACCCTCTTCGCTGATGAGCTTCCTCGGAGAGCCGTGCTCTACCAGCCGTGCGCCTTGGATAATAATGTCCTGGTCAAACCTTTCAACGCCAGCAAGCGTGTGCAGTGGTAACGACCGTCTCCCCTGCCGTTATGCTCAAAACAGCTTCCGTGACTGCCGTGTGGCTCTCCTGCCTCAACCTGGCCACGACCATCAACGACCTCCCAACGAGATCCAGAGGAGACAACACTACCCGCTTGTAGGCTCGTCGAGTACATATGAAGGATCCAGTGGAGTAGCAAGAGAACACCGAGCGAGATGATGGCGTACGAAGAGCCAATGATAAAGTGAACCTAAACTGGATCTCATGGCCAAGGCGTGCCACACAATCACTATTCTGGAAGTCTACTGGCTATCCAAATTCTTAGTGGCATCACGGATACCCATTCGGCAAGGAAAGCTCCTCGCTAAGAGAGAAATGTAGGCAGTTGAGGAGGGTTGGCTTCGTCTACAAGAAAAGCTGCCTGACGATGAGACTTTTCGTCTCTCCGCGATCCATACGGGCTTCGCCATAGAAACACGACTCGGCCGTTGACAGACGCAAGATCTTGGCTCCTTTCACATGCAGAATCCAGCTGTTCATCCCAAACTTGAGCAGGTCAAGAAACATCAGAGGCATAACCGTCGCCGGTATTGCGTCTTTTTATTCGCGACAGGCTGCACGAGACAGGGACTGCGAAAGGGCTCTGATGGCTTGCTCTTTTGAGGCAGAGAGCAATCAGCTGCGCCTCTACAAACCGACGAGCCTGATTGGCATCGGCCGTGTGTGTGCTTGATGAGAACAATCAGAATGGGTGAGCTCATGCTTCGAGGTCGGATCGGAGTGACGTCGCTGCCATGACTCAATCAGCAAACCGTTGGACTAACTTTCTGACAGGACGAGAGTTATGCTGGCTGGTCTACCTTGATTCTGCTTTCTTGTGTTGAAGACGACTTGCATGTGCCACGCCTCCACGCCTTGTACGATGGTGGCAAAGTCAAAGGTTTCTCATAATATCCTGCGATAAACAGCAGCTGTCTCTCGTAAAAGAAGGAATGTGAATTCGTACAGTGCTCAGCAAGGCCATGGAATCAATATCAGTCTATATGCTCGAGTATTCAGACGGAACTACACCAACACAGGAGATTGTCTGAGACTACCGCATCCTGCGTCACGGACGGTCATTGCATTGCAGATGTCGGCCACCATGAAGATGGCAACGAGAACAATCGGATTTTTAACAACTTTGTTGAATGGAAGCAGAAACGAGCTCTTCGTTTCCACCATAGACGGTCAATCCGTGTGGAACCACGGATGGTCCAGCAGCTCAGCGGCTGTATGACTTGAAGACCAAGTGAAAGAAGAGGATGATGTATTAAGCGTAGAGATCCCTTCTACCACTGGGAATAAGACCTCCTCTATATAGAGGTCTGAAACCCAGATACTGATACAAAGAATGAAGTCTGTGATTTAGTCACTGACACAGAGGAATGAATCACTCCCGAGACCTCAAAGGTAGGCCTGGGTCAATCAACAGTAGGTCGCTTCTCTAGCTCGTACACAATATATCTGCGATAATAGATCAAATAGCCAGTCTGCCTCCTGCTCCGATATCTTGAGCAGCGTGTCCAAGTACCCCATCCCGCTCGTCGTTGTAGCCCATCGAATGCACCGGCGCGGCGCGGATGAAACGGCGCTTCTTGTCCTCATGATATCTACTGGCTTTTCTCACGAGACGTTCCAGTACTTGTAAAACGCCCCGCGGGCTCATGCCACGTCTCGTAGAGGAGGGTGCGTATATAGTGTCCGGGGTAATTGCACAGCTCATGCCGCTTGCTGCCATTCTTGATTGGCATGTGTGAACCCGGCTCTCACAATGATGGGACAGTTCAGATCGCGACGGCCCTAGGAAGCGCAGAACAAGCGCCAAATGCTGACCGTTTTGTCCCTTGCAAGGTGAGATTATGGAGAGGCAGGGGCTGCTCTTGCTGCTGTTTCGCTGCCCTGCATGTAAATGCGATTCAAACTTGTGCCGATAGTATGGAGCAAGGCCTCCAGAATCTGAGTCACCGTGGTGCAGCTCTACGAGTAAGCATCAACGTACGTAGGTGCACGTTTTTCATTTGCTTATAATAAAGCGACACACACATGTTGCGCAATTCAGCATGGATGGGTCAATTATACGACTGCTTTTCGAACATGACGCATACTTTTGTCATGTTGTTCATCATGAAAGAGTGAAGCAAATCCAAGGGCCACTCTGGCCAAGACAGCTGCTAGGCGCGGCTTGTTTGCGGACGCGAAAAGAGGAAGCAGAGCCATTGTTGTATGGAGGCTGTCCTTTGCTGGGAGTCGTGTATTCAAGTTTGTTGCGAGGGGCGCAACGCTGGTGCACGATCATTGTGGTTTGGAGCGCGCCAAGCGGTGTGAGAGCTGCAAGCATCGCGTCGCCCGCCTCAAGGCACGTTCTTGCCGCATCATAATATGAAAGTCACATATTACAATGCCACGCTTTCTCGAAACGAAAACGCGCTTCCTACAGTGTCGTTACAAGCCGTGTCACCAACCTAGATGCTACATGCCGTGGCCTGTTGCGCGAGGTTTTTCATTTTCCTCTAAAAAGAAGAAAAAAAAGGGTTAATATGCTCCTGTTAATATCCCACACTCTTCAATCCTTCGAATGCCCTCATAAATTTGCTCCTCACTCTGGTACCAGCGCTAGGTGAAATGGGCTGCAGTTTACTCCATCGCGAACCTCTTTCTTTGTACATGTCTCAAAATCGCGATACTATCCAAGACATGCTCGTGCCACAAACAAAGACGAGGCGCACGATGCGGAGGATCTGCAATACGTGATTGACATGGAGATGCATGCAGCGCAGCTGACCCACATGTTGAGCACCGGTTGGTTTTGGATGACCGCGGCGCGCCAAGCATCAAATCAGCATCACGGGCGCGCGGGTACCAAGGCAATCACGCTTGTGGCCTGGAACAACAAAGTCCGATCAAGAAGTTTGAGAAAATGCATGCTCGCAGAGATGGCGCCGCAGCGGGCGCAGAGTACAAATCGGCGAGTCATCAGACCCATGCTCCGAGACAAACTAGCAAAAAAACCAGGGCGGCTAGTAGTTTTTGTCTGGACCAAGAGGCGCGACAAGACAACTCCAGTGTGGTATTATTGGTGGACGAAAATGTATTTCAACATTGTCACGTCTACCCGGCCGGGATTTTCTTCTTGAAACCTGCAAGAAGTCGAGGTGAGCAATGCCGTGCGGAATGCTGGTCGTGGCGTAGTGCCCCCGTCCAAAGTGCTCTCTCATGTGTCGATGTAGACGCTTGGTGCCACTTGTGGCATGGTGATTCTATTAATATCACACGGTTGTAGATTTGTCGCAGCCGAGGTAGCACACGACCGTGACAGCACCTTGCTGGTACTATGAACCTTTTTTTATATTGTCACTTGTTTTCGACTTGCCTCTATTACTTCCTCCCCCCTCCTCCTTCATCATTTTATTCGAATGAATAGAGTGGTTCATGCTCCGACGGCCTAATAAACTCTAATTATGCCAAGTGCCGCCAGCAGCCGGCTGTCGGAGAAGACCCCTCTGTCTGGTTTCCCCATGCGATTGATACGAGTCTTGAATCCCATTTCGGGTGATAATTGTGACTATTTCTATACCACCACCGTCTTCAGCCTGTTTTCGTTTCTGTCTGTTTTTTTCTTATTCGACCGAGGAAAAGACAAGTCGAAATTTCGCTGCAATTACACGTGGCCAGTCATGATAACCCACTGTGGAGAGCGCCGACAAGCGCCATCGGAAGCCGAGATTTGATGGGGACGATGGATACATACGCGGTACCGGACGACGGACGTAAATTGGCACGACTGGTCCGAGAGGGTACCAGCGACTTACGTTTCAAGCCTAACAAACAATGGTCAGGTTGAAACATGCGCTGGCTTCCTTCCTTGCCTGTTGCAAGAGGGTGTGCTGTGGGTTGTTCATGTGCCAGGTTGGCAGCATGCATCCGTGCCCAAACGTGCCGTGGGCCAGACGTCTCAGATTAACGCTGCCAGACTGGCATCAGCATCCCTAATCTGCACGTCACAGTTAAAAAGGTAGAGCACCGTGCGAATATCTACATCACATGATATGGACAATGAAATTATAAAACAACATGAGTAGCATTGGATATATTATAGTTGTTGCCCAACGGAAACACAACGCCGGACGCTCCCTCAACACGAGCGGTGATTATTCCAGGCCAGTAAGGCCAGTTCTGTAGTGTACGAAAGGGGAAGAAACAAAGGTAACAAGAAAATTCCATCAACTCCCAGGTAATAAGGTTTAGGATACTGCGAGGGCGCGCGACAAACAACAGCAGCCCTTGGAGCACCTTTCAAAGCAGCAGTGTATCATATCATCGAGGTCATGTCGTAAAGGCTCCCGTCCGACAGGTCACACAAGAAAAAAAATGCGAGCCTCCGTGACGCCAGTAATCAGGCCGAATAAAAAAACAGTTTCATGAGAACAGAACAGGACACGCGAGCTGCGACATGCGTAGACAATACCCGTCGGGCAACAAGGCCAGCAGCATGGCAGCATTCACAGTCGGGTATTTATTGGGGCAGCATATTACGCAGCTCTTCGTCGCTAAGGCGGATCTCGTGAACGGGCTCTCGTCGATTCTCGAGGGGAACGTAGTCGCAGTCGAGGTACGAGGGGAGAAAGATTTCTATACACGGTCATCTATTAGCGGTGTGCGGAAGAAGCCGGGAGGCCAGGCGAATCCTACCGGGGTTCCAGTCGAAGCCCTGACTAGAGGAGAGGTAGGTAATCTGAAAGTTGTCAGCAAGGAGGGGTTGAAGATGACAGTGGAAAGACGTACAAGACGGGGAGGACCATCAGGGTCACCGATGTTGATGACGGTCGTCTTCTCCATCGAGAGGGCGGAGCCTGCGGGTGTTAGCATACGACGTATTTGCGGGAGATGTTTTCGAGAAGAAAAAAAAAACAATGTAGATAACAGCTGAGAACAGGCCGGAAATGGTGAATAGATGAATATCAAAGACATACTCAGCAGGCTTGGTCGGCGGGCGTGAAGGGCCTTGGTAGCCGATGACGGAGTGGATGTAGCGGATGACGGGGAATCTGAGTAAGAGCTGTCTGAGGAGCTGGACAAGGCCTTGGGGTCGCAGAGGCCATCGTTGCTGCGGCGTGTAGGAATGGTGATGGAGGACGACATTGTGGGAAGTTTGACGAGGGAAATAAGTCAGGACAAGAAAAAAGTGTTTGCTCAAGAGTTGTTGAAGGTTGGGAGATGCTGGCACAAGGTGGTGTTGAGAGAGACAGGCAGAGAGACGAGGGCCCCGCAGTGACTGGTGTGACCAGGATCCCCAGTACAGTGGCCGTACGGCCCAAGACACGGACTGGGCCCAGGTGACGGCGGACGGGGATAAGGGTACAAGTCGGTGCACGGTGGACGTGGAGGATGGAGCCTCGAGGATTAACGAACGAGGGGAATAAGAAGACGCCAAAGAGGCAGCTTTTTTGCAGTTGGACAGCAGGCAGAATGGAAACGTTGGAGTTGGAGGAGCAAGAGGAAGAGGACAGGATTAATCGAGGTGGGAGGGGAATTGAAGCTGCAAGTACCTTGCTTGGCCCATTGTGGAAAAACTCTTGGCCGCTTTTTGGTGGGTTGTTAGTTGGAGTAAAAGCGGCGATGAGTTCTTTCTATGAAATAATAATTAATAATATTTTAGAACTACTCACCTCACAGAACAATAATACCGAGGGTGGCTTTCGGGTGACTTTGGTGGCTGTGGCTACAGGTCAAAATGCGTCTGTGGCTGGTTGGCTTCAGCCATGCATGCAGTCTGTGAGGGCCAAGGGCCTGTGACTGCCCGAGGATGCGACACCTGTAATCGAGTAGGGAGGTGCTCTCGAAGCGCTGAAATGCCTGCATGTATCCATCACGACCAGTCACTGGTTGTTTACCAGCCCCATCTGCAACAGAGTAGGTAGGTACCTCTTTGCCTCTGTGCTCCGTACTAAATTCCCAGCAAGTAAATACTGTTCAAAGCGTCACAAAGAGGAGCCGTTGAGGCCACTTCACTGCTCATCAAGCCTCCGCGATTAAAAACAAAGTACCGATGCTATGAATCCGCAGCAAAGGGTACCTGCTCACCTATGCAAAGACCAGCCAACCCACTTGTTAACTGCACGCACTGATCGGGTGGTCACCTGGATAGCGCTGCGCCTGCTGCCTGGTTGCATCCATTATGGAGGCTACCTACTGGTACACGTAGATAAGTAGCGACAGCATACATAGCACATCGCCAGCCAGCGTCCGGCAAACACGGGCATCAATGCATCGCTCAGCTCGTACATCGTCTTGGGCATCGAAGTTCCAGCGTCGAATTCCACTTCTTCTGCATATTCCCTCCTCTTTCTTGTGGATGCAGATACATTGATGCAGCCCCCCAACCCCGCTTTCATCTAATCTCCTTACTGCCCCACGTCTCACCAGCATTACTCAAAAGTCAAATCACGTCACACGTCACTCCGATTGCTCGACAAACGACCGCAACACCATGCGCTCCATACAACAACCGCAATATTCTATCCTAAACTCGTCGTCACCTCACTCCAACCCACAACGTACCGCTCCAGTGTGCGTGGTTTCAAGCCGCAATATTCTCCTCTTGCTTAACGGCCTCCAGCTCCCCCCGCCGCGCATCCAGCTGCTCGCATTCCCCGGCCCTCAGCTGCGCCGTCCTGTTGGCCATGCTCACGCCCAGCACCCCGACCACCTTCCTGGCCAGCTCCGTGTTGTCGCGATTGCCGCCAACCGGTACCTTTGCGCGGCCCAGCACCCTGTCGCCTTTTCCGCCGCCGCCACCGCCCGCCGCACCGTACAGGTCGACGTCGACGCTCTTGTGGCCCGTCGTCGACCAGTGGATGCCTGCCTTGGCCGCCAGCGCCTGACCCATGGCCACGACAAGTGCCGTACTGCCGCTCCGATTGCACGTGTCCAGCATGCCGTCCACGTCGTCGGTCGCGTTGGATAGCCCGTATTGGCGGAGCAGCTCCGTCGCGACATAGCTCTTGTGGCCATCGCCCTTGTACTGGCCCAGCAGGCTGACGAGGTGCTCACTCATGCAACTGGCGGCGGCGATGGGACGCGGATCGTACTTGCTGGGAAGCGTCAGGCCGCCACAATCGTGATTCACGGCCAAGAGCGGCTACGTGTCGGTACGGGTAGCGACATGGTCCTTGAGATGTGCTATGACTTGGTTATACATGAGGATATTGCCAACCGAGCCGCAGCGTCATCAGAGTGTCCGGTGTGGTTGATGCGGGACGCCTCAGTTACATGAATTAGCCCTGCTGCGAGCCTCCGGCCGCTGCCTCCAGCTAGGCCAGCGCCGCTTCGGTCATGTCCAGCGATGGCTCCTTGTTCTCGTCGCGGTCCAGCTCGTACGCCATGTAGCTGCTGCCACACAGATTCAGGAAGAGGCAGCGGAATACTGCCCTGCACAGCAGCTCCGTCCAAGACTGCGCCGCCGCATACGTACAGCCCTTGTCCTTTCCCCACGCCCCAAGTGTACGCCGTCGGTGGGCTTCCCGCCGTCCTTTTTTTGGGAGATATTGCCGCCGCCCGCCGCCGAGAATCGAACTCAGATACGCGCCAAACGGGTTCGTGTAAACTTGATTTACGAGTTGCAGTTCAGCAACTGCGCGCAGTACTACGCCGGCGTGGCGTGCGTGATGCGTGACGTCGCAATTAGGCCCGTCTCGAAGCCGCCGAGGTGGGCGGCTTCCAGCGCAGAAACAACAGGCTGATCAGCTTCATTGACGGCAATGATCACATGCTGTCAGCTTTGGCGCCCGGGCAGGCCTAGTATGCAGGGTGCATGCTTCCGTTGTAAGACTTAACACCGCAGGCCAAAGCCGTAGCGGATGCGTCAGAGTCAGTAAAGAGGTTGTCATTGGCCTGTGTGCGGACCATACCGATAACCAGTCTATTGTCAGTGTCGCATGATTTTCATGTATGCCCTCTTCAACGCACCATCTCGTCGACGCCAAACTGCGCCGAATTAGGCTTGCCCGCGTCTGCTTCGACATGATGCTCTCGAAATCGCGCGCCATGGTTTGCGACACCGGTTCGTAGCCGCCGGGCAAGACGTAGATAAAGCTCCGTGCCCGTGGCACGCACGTGGCGTCGCCAAAAGAGCCGAGTGTCATCAGCGCTTCCATGACGACGGCGGAAGAGAAACTGTACATCATGTTGGGCATAGAATTGTGAAAGCGTCATGTAATACTCTGTGCCCAATGAATTGTATACATCTAGCGGGGGCAAAGGGGGCAAGTAGACAACAGTTTTGTAGCCCTCTTGTCTCTCTCCTCAGTTTGACTTGAATGGTCTTCTCGCTTAAGCAAGCTCTGGCTAGCCAAGACGTTCTACACACCGCATGGAATCAAGCTGCTCCAGGTCTTGCACTGGAAACAAATGGCAATCCCACCTCGTTAGCTAAACAGGCACAATGCGGATACCACAGGATGATGAGTGAGCTTTTGTTGCCTCTTCCATGGGGGTTGACAACTTGACGCGATGACGAGGGAGGAGAGGGTTTTGAGCGGGCCAGAGTGAAGGTGAAACCCGCAAGGACGAGAGGCATGTGGGCGATGATATGAATGGGTAGACGGCTCGTGTTGAGGATATGGCTCGATTTCTTTGATATGTGTCGTCTTGGTGGTGGTAAGCTGGTTGTAGAGAAGGGATCGCCAGCCGTTGGTAGCTTTGCTCCTGAATTGATGGGACATGCCCACGCGTGGGCATGTTCTAGCTCTGCAATTGGCCGACATTGCGGCAAAAGAGGCTTTTTGAACGACTGTAATTCCTGGCTCACTCAACGAACCAAATTCCAGGCTGTTGGATTGCTGCTCTTCACCTCCTCTAATCCGTTTATACAAACCAACACCGGGTGGCAATATTTCATGGTGTTGAACTTGCATGACCGAAAAAAGGGAGATCATCATGTATAGGGAAAATCTTCGTTTCAACATGTAGGTACAAAAAACCACTATTTAGTCCTAGCAACAAAGCTAGGTCTCAAGGCTCTCTCCGTCCATGAAGCCGGATACTTACGTCTCGCCCACCGGTAGATACTGCGCATCGCCCCGCACATTAGCAGACTTTATAGACTTTACACTAATTGGCCCTTCTCACTTTCCTTGCCACAAACGACGTGTAGAGCCGCGGCATCAAGACGATATCATCACCGTCTTCCGGACGGACCCTCAGGCACCATCGCCAGATGCCCGAGCCTTGTCACGGCTGCTCGTCGCGTGAACTCACAGATATGGATGCTCTTCGCATCTGCGAGCCATGGTAGGGCGTGATTTTCTATGCACGCCTTACGAGTCGGCGACGGTGTCATTGCTCTGATCTCGTCGCAAATGGCACAAATGCACAGAGGTTTTGTCTGAATAACAAGGGGCAAGTTTTCTCGAGGAGCCTGGCATCTGGTGTGTTTGTCGAGAGCGTGGTTCGAATTGAACCCCCGTCAACAATCGGCGGCCGCCTTGCTGAGTTCCAGTCTCAACAATTAGACCGTCTCTAAACTCGAGGAAATGGTCGGCACGCCGCGATTTTAGCTACTTTTGGTGGCTTAGTCTGGCACCCAAGACAGATTTTCTTCCGAAATGTCCTTTTGGCCGATGCCATCGTATGCGGATTCATACGGCGGATTATCTGGGACTTGCATGAGGGCCGTGAGCCTTCTTGATACACCTCAGCCAGAGGTTTTTTGTTGCCAACCCGAACCCGACCCTCGCACACTCAAGGGGTGAATTCGCAATACCCAAAAGATTGTACATTCTGACTGTAGTCTATGTCGCTCAAAATCGTAGAGTGGTGTGAAGAAACCGTCCCAGAACAAACCGCGAGGTGTCTGCGCTGATGAGTTGCTCCGTCTGCCACCTGAGCAGCCGTCCAGCCCCTTGGTGGCCTCGCGCAACATGTCTTTTGCTCGTCCCGAGCCCCGAAAGAAATAATTACGCTTGGCGTCTAAATGGCCAATGAATCACTAAGCGTTGCCAAAAGTGATGATCTCTCATGGGTAAAGTGCCCAGCTATAGAAAGTGACTAAGCACGGCTTCTTCGAAAAATCAGGCCCGTGGAAGATACAGCTTACGTAAAGATGGCTCTTAAATACGTTCAAACTTGGGACTAAAATATGTTTGCAAATAATTCTGCGATTGATGCGAAGCCGCGCAACGAATTGAGGTCGGACAGCTCAAGGATACGTTGCAGCGACAGCTTCGAATGCTCGCGTCGCTTTGTTAATATGAAAACCGTAGCGATTACTGGCCTTTCGTCTTGAGATAATCAGCTTGCTTCAACTTCAACCGATAATCCCATTTCCGGATCCACGACTTGCCGGCCTCGGATGACCTAGCTGCGGGTTCATCGAGGTTAAAGCTATAAAAGACAAAATGCAAAAAGAAGCCGCCCCAGAGTGTCGCTCAATAATTAAGCATATTAAAAAGAAGAAGGGGTTAGTGCAATACGAAATTGCGAGAACAGAAGGATGCGACACCGCCCTCAGGATGCTGAAGAGGAAAAGTATCAGGTCGGAATTGCGTGAGGAACTTGTAGATATAGCAGAGGATGGATAAAGGGAAAAGGAAATGGATCAGGGGTGAAAGCAGCTGCATTTGCCAAATTTTGGACAAGACGGTGAGAAACCATCCTGCAGTTTCTCGCTGGCGAGGAACATGTGATAATTCGGGGCGGTTCTTTTCCAGTTCAAAGATTACTCTTTCTCGTTGCGAACAGGCCCGAGAAGCCAATGAAGGCAGGAGCCAATCTTGATGCGACTGCCGTAGACCTAGCGGCGGTAGTACAGAGTATGAGTGTGTGGTGGGAGCCGGCATGAGGTTGAGAATGCGTCAGGGCGGATGCCTGAACGTCCAGCGTGCCCTTACAGTGGTTGATTGGCCTGATGCTGCTTTTCAGCTGCCTCCTCATCAGCAGAAACAAGACGCAGTCGTTAATAAGGCAGAGCACTTACTTGGTGGTAGCTGAGGCGGCTGCAACCGAGGTTTGGTACTTGGAGACCGTATTTGTATCTCGCTCCAGTCCCCTCCGCCACACTTTTGAAACTAGCAAAGAAGCAAAAGGAGTTCCTATTGTTCAATCCATAACTGAATACCTCAGACTTCCCAAAGTATTCTCATCTCCTGATTGCCACTCACTTGTTGCATGTTGTCTCATGTTGACAAGTAAACGTGTTTTCCAATTAGGTCCGACTATCAATTTCATTTTCCAATCTAGAATGCGTACTTTGACGTGCTATGCTACCCGCACGCGCTGCTGGAGAATAGTCCATGCCATATCATTGCCGACTTTGATAAGGGCTCACTGCTGCATTACATTCGACATCACTTCATGAACCTAGACGCCGTCTTCACGCGTCTTGATCCTGTGCCTGCCACCACCAACTTGCAAAAGAATGGTGGGGATGACGCTTACGCCCATGAGCAGGGCAACGGCCACGCCTGCGCTTCTTCCGCCCAGCGCCGTGAACATTTGCGGGAACCTATACTTCAACATAAATACGCGAGGATGAGATGAGACGAACATAGAAAGGGACTTACCAGAACGGCCCGATGAAGCCCCATATCTGCCGCATGAACGTGATGAAGACACCCACGCTTGCCGCATCTTCGGGGTAACAGTCGACGGCGTAATTCACCAGCACCGTCGTCACGACCTGGTTGCCCGCAGCAGCGATGCCTGCGCCGATGACGGGGCTCACATTGTACACGCGCAGTTGCGCGCTCATGACGAGAAACACGACGATGCCGCAGATGGACCACATGTACCCGACGTGACTCAGCCACAGCCGGCGCTCCGGTGGCGGTAGCCCGGCGGCAGACCCTCGCGCCATCCACCACGGCGATACAACGGAGGCGAGACCTTCGCCGACGAGGCTGCCGGCAATGAGCGCAAGGAACTGAAGCCCGAGCGTCTGTGCACCAAAGGAAAACTTTTCGGCAAAGAGCTGCGGGATTTCGACCGTCGTGACGACATTGCAGAAGAGAAAGGTCATGGCGTATGAAGCGGCGGGGACGGCGACACGCCAGCGCACGGCGTAGACGAACGGATGAACAATCTCGAGTGCAGAGAACGGCGTCGGGTCGATGCGGCGAATAGTCAGGCGATTCGGGACAGGCGTAAATTCGTCACCGTGGCCGCGAATATATCTGGTTTCGGACCCGAAAGCCAGGTACAACACGAATTGGACGATATTGGTCTGTACGAATTAGCACGCCTCCCACTTAACCCTCTTGACGACAGACTGACAATGGCAAGCGTCCAGAATATCCACTCGTAAGCTACCCTCTCGACCGCGAAACCAAAGAGAAATGGCGCGAGCGGCACGCCGACGGTGAACGTGAGTGTCCAGACGCCCATGTAGCGCGCGCGCTCCCTGGCAAAGAACATTTCCTGGACTGTGCCGCTGCCGAGCGCCGCGGCGGGTGAGATGAAGAAGGCGCCGAGGGCGCGGCACGCGGCCAGCTGGCCGTAGGTGGCGCTGCGGGCACTGCCGACATTGCTGGCGACGCTGCCGAGCAGGCAGAGGATAAAGATGGGTAGGCGGCCGTAGCGTCGAGCGAGCGGATTCCAGACGAACGGCGCAACGCCGAGGACGGCAATCTGCAGCGACGTCATGTACGAGGCGGCCTGGATGGTCACGCCCAGGCGGTCGGCAATGTCCTTGAAGGCGGGTATGACAGAGGACGCGGTGAAGGAACAGATGCCCGAGTTCAGGGCCACAAGGGCGAGATTGATGATTTTCTGGGCGGCTGTGTGTCAGCTTTTGAACATGGTTCAGGAAGTGAGGTAGGGAGCTTCATTCATACCTTTCTCTGAGGCCAGTTGAGAGGATCTGCTGGCGTGGGATCGGGCAACGGCTCAAGATTGACGGTGCCATATCGATCGAGGAGAAGCTTGGCGTGTGCGGCGGAAAGAATCCCGTTGTCGCCCCCAAACTCCCTTATCTGCGTCTCTGTGTGCTGAGTTTCTTCCGTTTTAGTGACATCCTGCAACGCATGGTCCGCCATTCTTATAAAGGTGAATATATCAAGATGGTCGAGCAGGGTTGAGGACAAACTCTTGTAAAAGAAAAGGGCACCACGAAAGATACCGCGCCTCAATGCGATGCAATGCGGTCTGAAGGCTTATTTATGATATCGCTTGCCCCCTCCCCCGGCAGACCCCAGGTTTCCCCCACGGAACGATTGTGTGGCAATATCGGGGGCGGGTCAATTCAACGCGTTACCAGCCCATGAGTAAGATGGCATCTGCAATTGGCTTCCCGCAGCCGGGCATCCCACGGCTTCACACACGGGCGCTGGACGACTTAACTGTCTACGGCGTAGCCCCCGCCAAGGGGCTTAGCGTCATTGTCCGGCATCTAAAACGGTACTTGTCGAGTGTCATGAATTTGTCTTGTGGCTGGCAAATAAAGACAAATCGCAAACGGCAGTGCGCGTTAATACTACGCTGGACACGGAGCTCTGTAACCTGTGGAAGGGTTCCAGTTTGATAACCGTTTCAGAGTCCCGTCACAGTTGCGAGGTCTGAGTGGATCGGCGTGCAGGCAAGAACTAAGCTTGTGCAGCGACCGCCAATCAAATAAGCGAAAACTGTGGCAAAAGAAGGCCTACTTTTCCTTTTATTACAAAACCAGCAATATAAGATGTCAAAGAGAGGTCTCTACTATGTTAAATGGGTGGTGCCGCGAAAAGACGTTGCCTCTACCTACAATGCCAGCTACCGCTATCAGCGCCTCTGCACGTGACCTGCTTAGTCAGCCCAGGTTGCCGCGACGCTGCGTAGCTCATGGATGGCCTAGCCAGAGAGCTGGCTCTTGAAGAAGCAACCGCCCGTCTCGCCATCACCAATCATTCACAAACGGCCAAGTGTTGCACCAGCGCCGTGCTGCAAGCTGAACGAGACTTTCAAGCAATCATCCTCAACGAGAAAATCTTGCCGAAAACTCTGCAAGCCGCCGCGAGCCACCTGTCACGATGGGCGACGTCGCAGTCGAGAGCCCTGCCACCCACGCGCCAGCTCACAAAAAGGCAGCGCCGTCGATAATCCCGACCATAGACCACTTTGAGGGTCTGTCGGCAGAGGGAGGGGACGATTACGCCACATTGAAGAAGCTTCAGCGACAATTAGAGTACGTCACCTGTTTGTCACTGGTCGGGGCGGTTCAAGGTGGCAATATGCTGACATGGCGCAGATACATTCAACTACAGGAAGAATACATCAAGGATGAGCAAAGGTTTGTTCCGCTGCGCCATCGAGCGAGATAAAGTTCTGATTATCGTGCAGGAGCCTGAAGCGCGAGCTTGTCCGCGCCCAGGAGGAGATTAAAAGGATCCAGAGCGTGCCGCTGGTTATCGGCCAGTTCATGGAGGCCATCGACCAAAAGTAAGCCTGCGGCTTCAGTATTCCCGGGAAGAATCTGCTAACAAATCAGTACCGGCATCGTGCAGTCTAGCACCGGCAACAACTATGTCGTCCGCATCCTCTCAACCCTCGACCGCGAACAGCTTAAGCCCTCGTCGTCGGTCGCTCTCCACAGACACTCAAACGCGCTCGTCGACATTCTCCCGCCCGAGGCCGATTCGTCGATTGCCATGCTGGGCGCCGACGAGAAGCCCGATGTGACGTATGCTGACGTGGGCGGTCTCGACATGCAGAAGCAGGAGATTCGCGAGGCTGTCGAGCTGCCCCTTACGCACTTTGATCTGTACAAACAAATCGGCATCGACCCACCGCGCGGCGTGCTGCTATACGGCCCGCCCGGCACCGGCAAGACCATGCTGGTCAAGGCCGTTGCCAACTCGACGACGGCGAGCTTCATCCGCGTTGTCGGTTCCGAGTTTGTGCAGAAATACCTCGGCGAGGGCCCGCGCATGGTCCGCGACGTGTTTCGCATGGCCCGTGAGAACTCGCCCTCCATCATCTTCATTGACGAAATTGACGCCATCGCCACCAAGCGCTTCGACGCCCAGACGGGCGCTGACCGCGAGGTGCAGCGCATTCTGCTCGAGCTGCTCAACCAGATGGACGGCTTCGACCAGACGTCCAACGTCAAGGTCATCATGGCCACAAACCGCGCCGACACGCTCGACCCGGCCTTGCTGCGCCCCGGCCGTCTCGACCGCAAGATTGAGTTTCCTTCGCTGCGCGACCGTCGCGAGCGCCGCCTCATCTTCTCCACGATTGCCGGCAAGATGAGCCTCGCGCCCGAGGTCGACCTCGACAGCCTCATTGTCCGCAACGACCCGCTGTCGGGCGCCATCATCGCAGCTATCATGCAGGAGGCGGGGCTGCGCGCCGTCCGCAAAAACCGCTACAACATTATCCAGAGCGATCTTGAGGACGCGTACTCGAGCCAGGTCAAGGGCACGAGCGAGGACAACAAGTTTGACTTTTACAAATAAGCGTGTACGATGGGGGGTTTGGAGGTTGATGGTCACAGGGTTTGTATTCATATGGGGCTAGTATGAAATCACAATATAAAAGATTTCATGGCAGACGTCATCTCGTGAATGGTATCCTAGTGTCCACGTGCATGTCCAATCGAAAATATGTGGCCGGGTGCGCAGAGACAGCCGCAGCCATGATGCCTCGGATTACCCTCGTCGACGGCAACCTCGTGCCGAGCGATGAAGAAAGCCTGGAAAATCATATAGGCCCGAAAAAATGAAGAGCTGCCAGACAAGATGGCAAACGAATGTTGCTTGCCCATCACAACGCGCACCTCGCGGTCGGCGCGCGTCTGTGCGTCGAAACGCGCCCCCCCTCCCTTCTCTGTGCCGGCTTACCACTCGGGAGAGATGCATGGGGGCATCGAAACATTCTACTTGTGTACTTTGTTTTGATCTGCTATCGCCCCTTGCTTTACGTGTTCGAGGAGGAGCAGAAGAATAAGAAGAAGAAGAAACTTCATGTACTGAAGAGAGGACGAGCGCGTGTCAGAGAAAAGCTTGGAATCTAATTAGGGGACCATGATTTCCCTTGTTCTCTCGGGATGAGCCCACGGCTGGAACTTGCCTCCCCGAGATTGAGTAAAGACGGACAGAGAGAGAGAGAGAGAGAGAGAGAGAGAGAGAGAGAGAGAGAGAGAGAGAGAGAAAGAGAGAGAGAGAGAAAGAGAGAGAGTGTATACAAAGTTGTTGAAAACAAGTTAACAAAAGTATACAAGTACTCGTTCCGTCAAGAAAAACATTTGCACGTCTTTGTACTTGCCCTCTCGGGTAAGTCGAGGCGACCAAAACGCCGACGGCCCCCATGCGGGGACTTTCCCAAACAGGCAATTTCTAAATACGGAAGCTTTTCCATGTCAGCCGCCTCTCGCTACTCGAAAATACCGCCCCCCCTTCCTCCTGGTTGTGCTTGCGATATCGAGAGTGAGGTGGATAGAAGCACATGAATACTCTCATCTTGTCCAGAGTTGGGAACATGACTAGTCTATTACTTGTTTGACCGCTCGAAAGGCTTGCGGGGCGTCACTTTCCAGAATATTCGGCAATCGTCTATAAAGATGTTTGACCGGTACTTACTCATTTTACCAAGGACCAATCACTAAATAGCAGCAGAGTACAGGAAGCCCTCCACAGTACATAAACTACATCAATGAACCTTAGTATCGAGAATATACGAATCCTGTACGCGTACTTTTGTTGTATTGCTGAAATGTGGTGCTGAGACTTGAAATAAGCCACCAAGCGATCAGAGAGTTTTAAAGGCCTACGGAAAAGGAGTTTAGTGCATTATATCCTTAGCGTGTGCTATCCCTTCTATCATCATGTAAAAAGACGACCCTCCGCATCATGACAATATCCCAGACCCAAGTCAATCCAACATGGTCGTCATGACAAAGAGGTCATAACGTATAAAACAAAACCTGGCATTCAAGCAAAATGCAAGGGCAACACATGCTCTCCGTGATTGTACTGTCGTAATTAGGTAATTGCAGTTCCATACTGCCAGGCAAGAGAATGGCAAAAAGCGCCTTTGCCATGCCGAGAAAAACAAAAGGCTAGACCAAGGTGGGAATCAAGAGTTGAGCGCCACGCCGATTTCAAACAAGAGCTGGACAAAACGCTTGTGCAGCTCAATAAAAATGTCGGGCTGGCCCGCCAGCTCAGCCAGGCCACGCGCCTTGAGCGACGAGGCGCTACCACTGGCCCCCATTCGCCGGGTGAGGCCGCTGCCGCCACTGAGAAAACTACTCGCACTGCGGTCGACGGTCACAGGAGAGCCAAAGGCAGACTGGCTAGGCGGTGCCGGAGACCCATCTGCCGAGCCCTGGTTGCCGTGGGCGCCGCCAGTGGTCAAGGGGTCGGCGACACGCTCGGCTTCGGCCTCGACCAGCTGCTGAACCCACCCAGCCAGATCGCGAAAAGCGTTGGATATGACTGTGTACGTCTTCATGGCTAGTCGCTCCTTGTGTGTGCTGAGAGCCAAGAATGCGTAGACACGCTTGTGCCCGCGAGCATGCAGGTCCGGAATGCGAAAAATGTAGGCAGTAGTATAGCCAGCGACAGCGTCCCCAAAGAAGATGGGCCCGCCAGTGGCAGCAGAGCCCGCACTTTGGGTTGTGACAAAGGCCGGGGCGCTGTTGGGTTGTGGTAAGGAAATAGGCGAGGTGGCGGGCGGGCGAGGAAGGGTCTCAAAAGAGAGCGCCCTCAGGCAGGATGCGCGTATCAGTGAGAATGAGTGGCCGAGGACGGGTTCATGGGTTGATGTGTAGTCAATGTAGTGTACATGAGACGAGGCTCGGTCCGAAGTTGTCGAGGTGCTCGAGCACGAGGTGGTGCGGGAGCTGCCGGGCTGCGCAGAGGTACGGGCACGAGGGCGTCGCGGCAGATCCCGATCCCCATCAGTATCGCTAGAGCACTGGGAACGGGGAGATGCATCGCGAGCCGGCGAACCGTAGACTCGCTCGGCAGGTGCTCGCGTTCGCAGCGTTGGTGTGTTATCGCTAGGGGCTTTTGGAGAGTTTTGGCGGCGAGGTAGTGTCATGGCGCAGTTGTCGCAGGGACCTTGCTTCTTAGTCACGGTCTCGTCGTAAGTGCGTCTAAAGTTGGATTCGCGGCCCGGATTGTGATATACTGAGCGGGGGCTCTCCGGGGGTGTTTCCAGAACCGGGCTGGAAGCTGGCGAGCTGGCGGGAGGCGAGCGCATGGCGGAGCGACGAGACTTTCCCTCGTGTTCAGAGGCGACTAGCGAACCGCTGCGAGGGCCTTTTGCATCCTGAAAGTTGCCTGCGGGGGTAGAGCGCGGGGGACCGTTGCTCTTTACAGGTTCTTCAAAGCAGGTGCTGCATGCTGTTTGGAGCCCTTCCGTGACCATGAGCGGAGTCGGCCCATGGTGGTCACAGTAGTGAGCGAGGCAAAGCTGAATATTGGACATTAGCCGTCAGAGCAAAAGTGCTGGCAATAGAGAGAAGTGAATGTGAATAAGTTGGTGGATGATGTGCGTCTGAACATGGTAGCCATGAGTAACAAAGAGTAAGAGACATGGGACAAGTAGTGATGAACGGAGCAGCCAGGCCAGGTGATATATGAAGCCCCGGATTACACGGAGGCGGGATAGGCAGACGCGATGAGCGCTGGCCACTGCGCTGACGAATGGGGCTCCAACCTGGGACAAAGGGGTGTGTGGCAGACGGCCCGAGTCAGGCAGGCGAGATGGAATGAAAAAGGAATGTGTGTTGGGCGCCAGGATCAGAGGGAGGCCGGATCAACCAAGACGTTGACGAGGAAGCGGTGTATGGTGTAAGACGGGCCAGCAAAGAAAGCAATACCAGTATGTATCGAGTATCGGTAGTGGAAGTGGGCACAGGAACTAGAAGAGGGTGTGAAGGGTGTCTAAGCAGTGACGGAAATGCAAACAAGATGATTTGAAGCCAACGGAAGACCTGGTGCGAAACAGGGGATGTGGGCACACAAAAGGCGGCCGAACCGGGTTTTGATGCAAGGCGGCCCGCACCAAGGGCATACTTGGTAACAAGAAGGCAATCAGCCAGAGCCGGCTCCGAGACCAGCTAGCAGAGAGGTGCGTGAGGTTGTGGCTGAGTGCGCTACATGGTACAAGAGGTGGTCATGGTGTCCTGATGGTGAGTAACTCGTGCCCATTGGCGCATCGGGCATTGTGCAGCTGGGGCACGGCGTCTTCTTTTGTGCGGAAAGGTGCAGCAATGATGACGAGGGCGCTGGTGGGTGGGTTTGGTTGGGTGTGGGCGCAGAGACAGAAAGAAATCATCGTGGCAAAGCCAACTTACAATATTAATATACGTCATGTCTGAATGTGGGCGCGTGAATGCGGCCGACAAGCGCCTCCAAAACGTGAGTGATTTGGGGCAGAACAAGGCTGCGCTGGCGAGTTGCACGGCAGCGCAGATGATGACGTTGGTAAGCAGTACGCAGAGTGCCCGAATGGACAGGCGTGGGCGCAACAAGAACCAGAGTCTAGGCGTAGAGCGAACTGGCTGGCCGAAGCGTGCACGCGACAACCAAGAAGGAATAGAAATGTCGACGGTAACTGGTCATGTATAGCAGTGGCGATTATTATTAGCAGTGGCGACGTGGGAGTCGTGTCGTAACTTGAAAAGACTCGTGCGAGGCAGGCGGCGCAAGTTGAGGCAAAGGGGCACGAGGGTTGAAGAATATTGTCCCAAGGACAAGAAATGTCCGAGTCGGATGAGTACTGATAAAAAGTATAAGAAAAGAAGGACTGCAAGGGTAGGACCAGAGAGGAAGGAATAGCCTCGTCCGTGGTCTCCGCTGCTTGACAATTATTAGCAATGTCCTGTTCCTCCGTTGGCGTCGCAGCTGAGCTCTGTCATGCAGACAGACCGGGGGGATGCGAAACAGGACAGGGTCAGCTTGTTGGAGCTAATAATACCACTACCAGTATGAAGTAGTTATGTACGGATGGTTATGGGCAGCGGCACCCAAACCATGCCGACAAGCAACAAATTGACAGGGCAGGGCAGGTCGGAGACAGGCCGCGCCCGAGAAACGATTGGTTGATTGGCGGGCAAGGGTTGGAAGCCGGTTCCGAGCCAACAAGGATAACGAGAAGAGGCAAAAAAAAAAAAAACCAAAGAAAAAAGGAAACAATTCGAGACAAGAAATGTAATGAGATGTCGGATGATGACACGGACCACGACAAGTGGCAGGTGGTTGAAATGTGATATCGTCTGACGCGATTGAAGCTTGGACAGCGGCTTGTGATGATCCAGGGTCGTCGTTGTTTGTGAGACAGGGATGCAGCATAGGCTGCACCGGTACGGAGTAATGATGGTTCGAAAGGACAAAAGAAGATTAGACGGATGCGGGTAAGATGGAGTGATGTCGCGAAATGAAAGGAGAAGAAGAGAAGGAGAAGAAGAAGAAGACAAAGGAGAAAGAGTAAAAGGTCTCGATAATATTAGAAGCTCAATGAAAAATATGTCAACGCAAACAAATGAACAAGACGACGTGACACGCCGAAAGCCGATGCAGTCTGCTGCAACTCAGTGGGCCCGAGGCAATTTTCCAGGGAAAAAAAAGAGTTTCCTTTTCCCTCTTTTATCGCACCACCTCTGCGGCAAACTAGGGATAACTACAAAGTCAGTCTCCTTACAACAAACACCACACTGGTTGACTGGCAAACACAACAGAAGAGTTGATTAATACCGCAATAAAGGGGGGCCCGGTTTTCACCCATCAAATAGAATCTAATCTATTACCAAACATTCTTTAACTCTGTACCTCGAAGTCGCCTATTAGTTATACCCACCCACCCTCATCCATTATGCTTGTAATCCGTACATTTTCCCCAATTTCAGGTATAAAAAGGTAACAACCGCAGCCGACAATTATGCTTGGCCTAGCCCACGCCAGCTCAAAAAAACGAAAGAAAGAAAAAAAAAAAGAACCGCCTTGCAAACCGTTAGACGCCAAGCAGACGCCTCTTCATGTCAGCTCGTCTTTCCTCCATCTCTCTCACATGTTCAGTTACCTCGATGCCTCATTCTTCCAGGTCCTGCTGCTTCAGGCTAGCCCTCTTTGCCCCCTTATCCCTGTTTGCTTCTGGAACGCTTGATCCTGGTCCTTCGAAATCCCACCACGCGCTGCCTGTCATTCCGCGCCCTCCCCAATTCCCGCTCGCCCGCCCGCGGCTTGCCTCGTGGGCTTTTTTGTTTCCCATGACCATGCAATGCCCATGTGCCAACAACCGGGCAAGCAACCCACCACACGGCACACCGGTCCTACTGAGTAGTACCATCTGCCATCCTACCCCGACAGCAACCCTTGCAATGGGTTAAACTCCTGCAGATATTACACCCTGGCAACGGGGTTGTTTCACACGCCGGTCGCTGCCCAAAGCCACCCAATAAACCAACCAACCCACCAACCCCATGTATTACCCATCCTCACAAGTATTCAACTTCAACCTCTGGCAAATCGCTCGACATAAAAGAGCCGTTTTTTCTTTTTTTTTTTGGACTGCAATTTAGTGCACGCGTTGCCTTGCCACTGCCCACAACAACCTGCCCAGTTTCGCCTTCAATTTTCTTATCCCACCCGTCGTCGCTTATTCCTGCCATTTTCTTCTCGTTGGTGCCTCGTCGCTCCCGGCGTCGTCGGCACGCTCGTCTCTCCCGGCGTCGTCGGCACGCCCATCTCTCCCGGCGTCGTCGGCACGCCCATCTCTCCCGGCGTCGTCGGCACGCTCGTCTCTGTCTTCATCGTGGCCTCGTCCTCGCTGTCCAGGGCGAGGTCCTCGACACTCTGGCCGTAGCTGCGCGTCACCGCTTCTGCGAAAACAACGCCCAAAGCCAGCGATACTTCTCTCGCCACGCTGTTGCCGATGATCCTGTACTGCACGTCGGCGGACCCCAATAGTAGTTCTTCGTCTGGGAAGCCTTGCCCGCGCTTCGCTTCCATGACGCTCAGGCACCGGTCCTCGCTCCAGTGGATCGTCCGGCCCTGCTTGGCGTCTCTGGGGCTGGCTCTTGTCACGATCGTGGCCATTGGCTGGTTCGGCGGCTGTCTTCCATAGGCCTTGGACTGGATCGAGGTCGACATCGTTGCCTCACCTCGGAGCGGAAACATGTTGCGCTCCGACCTGGTCAAAACGCCCCGTCCAGCGACGCGAGGTCTAGTACCTATACGCCCATACCATGCTTGTGAAAAATTCATACCATAGGGAGCCTTTGGAATCAGCCGAATCCTATTGCTCATGGTGTTTGTATTTGTATGCGAAACAACGCGGTGATCCGGGAATGCGATGCAGATGTCAGGCTTGGCATCGTATAAGGTCGGCAGCCCGGCAGCCGCCTGCGACGCGCTCTTGTATGGAAATGGCGTACAGCTCGCCACCTCTCTCCTCGCCATGGGCTCACCGGTCGGCAGCCGGCCAAGCTTATAATTCTTAACATTGGGTTGATGTGAGTGCGTCTGAAGCGGCGACTCGGGCAGAGTCCATCCAGGCGCGGCAAAGATGATAAAGACGCGGGTGCGGACCTGAGCAGAGCCGCAAGAAAGGGCATCCAACACGACAAGCCGAGCCTGGTAACCCATGCCTACCAATGCACACACGAGCTGGCTGCAAACGTCATGGCCTCTATTTTGGTTCTTCTGGATGATGCCGGCGACATTCTCCAGTATCCCGTACTTGGGCCTGTACAAATCAACGCAGGATGCAAACGCTGCTACTAAAGACTGATTCTTTCTCTGTGCGTCCGTCTCCTTGTCGTTGGTCAACTGCGAGAATCCAGGGCAAGGGCTGCCGCCTGAGATGAAGTCAACCTCCCCGACTTGCGGGATGTTATCTGCAAATCTTCCTTGAAACGCAAGCCGCTGGAAGTCGTCAATAGAACCTAGGAATGGACATATCTGCCCTGGTTCTGTATTGGCCATGTATGTATGTAACGCTTTCGAGTTTACATCGTTTGCCCACTTCATCGTCACTGAGCCGCCTTCTTCGAGACCCCGGCCAAAGTTGCCTCCTCCGCAGAATAGGTCAAGTCCGCGAAGCTTTGGTCTTGAGTCCTGCTGAGGATCGTGACCCTGCTTCAAGGATGGCGGGCCTTCTTCTAAAGGAGATGTGACGTAGCCATCGCCGGTCCACTTCTTCTGATGAGTCAAGAAGAAGAATGCCCCGACGCCGTTACGGTCATACGGGGTCGGTACTGGCTCATTCGGGGGAAACCAGCGAACATGACATCGGCCAACGATGCTTGATGGTCCAGATTCGACAATTTCGTCCGTGTACACGACCTCATTCGGCGGTGCGTTGCTTGCGGTCGAATTAACTGCGTGACGTCTAGGTAGTTTCCGAAAGACGAAGCGTAGTCTTCCATTTTCCTGCTTACTCTCCATGATCTCGCAGGGCTGACAAATATCGGAATTTCCACCCAATTTTACAAGCGCCGTGTCTCCAAGACAGTATTCTGCACCGTCAGGTACAGGTTGATTATTGTTGTGACGACACGTTAAATGCGATTGCGTGAGCGTGACCCAGATCTTATTGCCCGACAAGTACGACTGTCGGCAGAAGAATTCTTTCGTGGTTTCTGGCGTACCGCCAAAATCGACCTCATGAATGCTGCGAACTTCATCTTCTCGGACCTTGATGCCTTCTTCACACGAACAGTGGTCGGACAGGAATAGCTCATTCGACCAAGGGTACTGCATGAGGCCGCATAGCGTATCGACGGGTCGATAGTACCAAATAACCTCGAACACTCGAATACCATCGCTGTCAACGGACACGTTTTGAACGAGGGCGAACCATAGATCGCCGTACTCATCGCCCCTAGCCTCTTCCTTTTCCCAGACAGTGCCAGAATCGACAGTGTCGCGTGCAGTAGATATGGTGTCACCAGGGCCGATCTTGCCGAGGCCAGCCGGCGAAACTTGAGCGCCATGTATAGGTAGCATCGGTCGTTGCGCGATTACCTCTAATCGGAGTCGTTTTGTGCGAGCACTGAGATCAATAGCTTTGAGTATTTTACCGAATGGTAAGTGGTAAAAGCAGTCGTAAATGTATTTGGTAACAATGGTGGAGTCGTCATCGTTACGTGCATCGTAGGGAGTGTACGTTTGGAAGAAAAATACCTCGTTCCATAAAGGGTGAAAGTAGGCTCTTCGATCACCTAGTACCCCAACAGATTCTTTATGTAGGAAATCAATATTTGCATTGACAGCAGATCGATAATCTTGACGAGGGTGTTTAGACATCCACGTTTTGATTGCCTCAATTTTGTCAGATTTTGCATAAAGGGCGAGAAGCCAGGCCGCAAAGTCTCGTCGGAAGTGATGAATTGCCACGGGCCGCTCGATGGCACGCATGACAGTCAGAAAATCGACGAAATACTTTGCTAGATCAGCAACCCACACAAAGAGCTCAAAAAATCTCTTGTATTCTGGTGCTGGTGATCCCAGCTTATAGTATACCTCGCTCGTGACGTTTTCGTCGGACTGGATCCATATGTTGTCTCTCGTCTGAAATCGTGACTCTTGACCATAGTTTCCAATAGGTAGTGCGTGTATTCGAACTCGACGCACGTAGAGGCTCTGCGTGCCATGCGAGAGCATCCCGTTGAAGAACAAGGGTGTGGAGTGAGGCTCGACGCCAAGCTGACTGAGTGAGCGCATTTCCTCGGGTCTGAACTTGGTGTCGCAGTAGACAGCAAAGTCGTCAAGCTGTAGCTCGAGAAAATTATCCTTGGCCCCTCGTTCTGGAAGTAGGATTCTCAGAGCGTCACGCTCCGACGCGACCGGACACGGCGGGTTGAATGGCGTATAGCAGGATCGCGGGCTGATGAGCATACATTCAGGAATGTGTACCGAGATTGGATATGAACTTGTAGGGCCGTCTTCTTCGAGATAGCCATCTTTCGACCCATGAGAGCTATATACTTCATCGTAATCCATGCTAGAGAGTACTGGAAGACATGAGGTGGCGAGAATTCGTGGCTCGTGCTGTTCGGAACTGATAGCGTCGAGATCCACGTCAAGATCCACATCGAGGTTCATGGCTTCTTTAAGCAGTAAAATTATCAGCAATGAGAGCAGAAGCCAATGTTGGTGTTTATGGAAGCAGCGTAGTTCGGGGTGTTTAGGAAGAGATGCTCTGTGTGTGGCAAGGTGAAGGTCAAACGCGGGCCAGGCGTCGCGTTTGCCCGCTTGCCAGCGATACCATGCCGCTTTCATATGAAATGAAATGAAAAGATCCCTATTCAAACGAGTAAGAACTTCTAGAAAATCGGATTGCGTATTTAATTTGATGCAGTTTACCATGTTCTGTGAAATGCGTGTCAGAACCATCCCCCCGCTGCCTCTTCTTCTAGCCAACCTCAACAACCACAAGCCACTGCGTAGGAAACTCGCTGTGACATGTATAGGTAGAGAACTCCATTATGTTTCACGTCATCTAGGGCTATAGGCCACTCTCTCATGGTGGCCCGGCACATGTGACACTCGCTGCGGTCTACATCTAACTGGCACGCCTCAGCTACGCGAGCCCACTCGACTTACACCAAGCAAGCCAGTGAATTCTCGCCACCCCTGGATGAACACTCATCTTATATGTTCTACCACACGGACCATGATTCGTTGTTAAGCCCTGCAGAGTCGGGAGAAAATATTGTATTAGCCTTAGCCAATGTTGATAGCGAAGTTGCCTCTCGAACAGCTGCGATGTCAGGCCATAGAGATCGACTATAGCACCCGGCGGTCGCCATTTGAGGTATTCACAGGCGTAAGATAAACAAGCAAACAAACGCAATTACATGAAAATGAGCTAGTTTCCTATCATGGAAAGGACCATGCGTCGCATGTTATATAACTCAAAAGGGAGGTTCCTCTGAATGCATTGCAAATATCACTTATGCTTTCGGTTCTTGTAGACGATCCAGCCTGACAAGGGCTGAAATGTCTTCCTGAGCCGGACACGACCTGTTCGTGAACACCCGCCAGGCCCGCCACCAAGCTGCACTCGACCCACTCACCCTCCTGAACCATCACCGCGGGCGGGTACGGCCACCGTTCCAAAGGGAATGCACAAGGTCGGTATTTTTAGGTAGGTCTGGCCCCAGAGACCGTAGGTTTTGTTTTCCGCAAAGTGCTGTACATTGTCGTCGGCCCTTATGCAGAGAAACGCCATAATCCATCTCGAGATGTACGGCCGGGCCGTGCCCTCGCCCTCCCCTTGCACGATCCGGCCCCAAAACGAGCCAATGTCAAACGCCACACCGTGCTCAGAGTTCCACGCCATGTAGTCCAGCACTGGGTCTAGGAGCCGCGCCATGTTTTCGAGCTCCGCCTCTGCCAGCCGGACTCGGTAAGGCGTCCCGGCATAAGCCGGTAGTCGACCGCGTCGCCCACCAGCGTCACCGACCCCAGGCCGCCCTTGAAGTCGTCCGAGGGCCTGGGTTCATGAGCGTCTGCTTGACTGACGTGATCCGCCTGATCGCCGGTGATTGCCGCTCATCCTCGGACAGCGGCTGCATCAACCGCGCCGCGTTGCCGTCAAAGTAGTCGCCGACCACGTCGTTCAGCTGCTGCGCTGATACTGTGGCGCCGAGGAGCAGTACCGCGGCGACGCCACGATCCTCGGCCATCGTCTTGGAGAACGCGGGTGTCGCCCAGCGCGCCAGCCACGAGTCCCGCACACTGTCGCGGAGTTCTTCAGACATCTGCTGCGCAAATCTGGCCCGTTGAGTCCCGCGCGCAAAGTGACGGCGAGCTGCTCTGCGCCCGCGTGGCAGATATAGAGGCGCGCGCGCTTTCGGTGTGCATGATCAGGTAAGTGCCGAGCTGCACGAGGATGCTGAGCCACACATCGTCAGGGCGGATGGTGAGGTTGTGGCTTCCGTTGTGGGCGCCAAAAGCATCGTGCACGAAGCCGCGGGAGGAAAACTCCGCAGTGGCCGGGTCGAACGACGTATGGATGGCCTCGCTGTAGTGTTGCTTAGAGCACCTTGCGCAGAGAGCCTCAAACAGCTCTCCGCTAATGAGAGATCCGGGCTTGTTCCATGCACTGTTGAGCTTTTCGCTGATTGTCAGCGTGAGAGACATGTCTCCAAGATTTATCTGGTGAGCTGGATCGAACTTCGGCTACTTAAGATATGCGATAGAAAGGGTCTATTTATGCTCGTCAGAGCTCGACGAGTTGCGTCATTATGACTGACGAAATGTTGCCGCTTGCGGGCGTGATTGAGTAGCCACCAGCCGGCAAGTGCGATGCTGAAGGAATGCGCGCGATGAAGGACTAAGACCGACTTTAGGTATATGTGTGAAGGGATGGAAGTATCCCTAAGTTGATCTTGACGTACCTTTGTGGCCACAGAAGAAAGCTGGGTAATAAAAAGAATCGAGTATCGATTAAGTATCTATGTTGATGGAGCTTAATGTGTTAAGAATCCAGTGTCTGTTGGTCGGCGTGCATCATCGGCTCGCGGGCCACGTTGGTGTTTCCGGTGTCGGTTCGGAGTGATATATGTATCAGCGCTTGGAGAAGACTGTTCGAGGTAACAGGCATAGCAACAAGTCGAAGCTCGCACACCCCGCCGCGTGCTGCACCGATCGCTGCCAGCAATTTGTCTGGGGAGCCTTCTCTAGGCTTCGTGTAACGCTTTGCTCCGGTTTCTTCAGTAATCATACCTTTTCGAGCCAACGGCCCAGGATGCATGCGGCTGCTGCTTGTCCACGAATCACATTCAATTCGCGGCCAGGCCCCTGCCAATAGGTATTGAGCTCTACCAGGCTTCTTCCCGAAGTCACCTAGAATTTTTCGTCGAGAATGCGCAGAGTCGTCATTGGTCTTGAGCATGCATACTTGTGAATTACTGCTGGATAGTAGCACAAGTGAAAGCTGCATCATCAGCTATTTCTATACCACTTGCCTCCCGTAAAATACAAACTCACCACGGTATGCCGAACATGAATGATTTCGATTGTAGATGCTGATGCTTGGGTCCAACATGATATTTGTCGCTCCGCTTACATCAACCTCTCATCACCGGCGGCCAAATCTTCGACTAAAGCCCCCCGGTCTCCCGTTCATGTTCTTGCTCCTCAGCTTCAGGCGCCTAAAGTTGGTGTGCGCAGGCTCATTCACCTTGCACACCGGATTTTTGACTACGCCTTCCTTGACGGGTTGCTTCTTGCCCTCCATATTAACCGCGTTTTCGTACTCGCTATCCATGTTCTCCAGCCCGTCGAGCTGCGTTTCAGCAACTATATCATGCGAGTCGTCGAGCGGCACCGTCGGCCGCTTCGTAATGGCGGGACGCATGTTTGAGAGTCGCGTCGTGCGCTTCTGGCCCTTTTTCTTGTACACAATCTGCGGCTGGCCGTGTAGGCCCGAGTGGTCTGCAACCTCGGGGCTGTCGTTCATGCCCTCGTCGTTTGAGCCGCCAAGGGGGATGCGTTGGGCCTCGCGCTCTCTCGCCAGTATGTCGCTCTCCTTGGGAGTAGCGGCAGCTGCGGGCTCCGCTCTTGGTGCGGTAACGGACCGTGCAGAAACCCTCTCAGCTGCCTCAGCCTCACGCAGAGCAGCCATGTCATCGTCGTCATCCAGTTTATCGTCTTCCACTTTCCGCAGGCTCGCAACAATCCCACTCAGGCCGCGGCCGAGTAGCTTCATGGGCAGCCTGAGCGGCGCGGGCGCACCAAATGCAGCCGCTTTGTCCGGCGCCGGTAGCGTAGGTCTCCTCAAAAAAGCCGGCGTGTCAACCTGCAGCTCGGACACAGATCTCATCGTGGCCGTCCTGACTCTGGCGCCAGCGCCTGCGTCCCGTACTTTTAGAGGCGTCATAAAGGTGTTAAGCTCGTGACGCTTGCCGCTCGACATGGGTGTACGGCTCAGCTTGGACGCCTCGTCCTCGGACCTTCGGCGCCGGCTGGGCGTTGCATCATCTGCGTGTCGACGGCGTTCTTGGGTTGTTGTGGGCGATGGGTCATTCGTGCAGCTCTTGCTCGGCGTGCCCAGCTCCCTGCCCATCAAGACGTCAAACAGCCCCAGCACATGGCCATGCCGATGCGGCGTGGGCCCGATGGACGTGACGTGCGCCGGGCTGAAGAGCCTTCTCGAGATGGCGGGCGTGCTCATGTATTGATCCGCGTCAAGCGTGCGATTCTTCATTGGTGTTTCGACATGTTTATTCTTCCTCAGCGGCGTCTCGGTAGGCGGTCGGCCGAGGCGCCGTTTCTTGGGGTTTGGCGCGTGTTTCTTGGCCGGCGGCGCGGAGATTTTGCCCGCGAGAATGTCTCGAGTCCTGTTGTATTCTGTGTATTTGGCAGCTATAAATCTGGTCAGAGCAAAGTCAGAGGGGGAAGTCGGCCAGCAACTGCAAGTACCTATAGTAGGATTGTCTTTTATATCCTGTCGACTGGGCTTGGAGCCGCCGTGGCTGGCTGCCCAGTCGCTCTCCCACTTCTTCAGGATGGCGCGAATCTGTTTTGATTTTTGCTCATGCGAGACCTTTGTTTTGCCGTCCATAGCTCAATGGTGGCGAGAATGCAGAATTTACGCTATTATGACTGAAGGCGATTGTTGCTGTGGAGGTTGATCTATGACAAATCGCATTGGTGCACCTGGAGGCGCGGCACGTGAGCGAGTATAATGCCACTTCAGAGAAACCGCTTACACGCGTCACGTACCCACCTTTAGGTGCTGGATACAGTTGCGGGAACCATACACCCGCGGCCATGATACGACTACTCCTAAGACATTTCTATTAAATTAAAAACAAACTATAAAAGCTAAATTTATATATTAAACATTTTAAAAAAAATATAATAATTATAAAGGTATATCTAAATAGCATTAAAATATTCTATAACGGTTTTTTTTTTAGTTATATTCTAAAAGTAATACTTAAATAATGAATACTAATACTTTTAAAAGATAATATAATATTTAAAGAGAACTATAAAAAGCCTATAAAATTATAAGCTATATATAAGGTTATTAGGTTAGTTATAATATATATTAAGATATTATTCTTCTAAAGATATATATATATATATTTAAAATTATTATAATTTATATAAAGTAACTAGAATTATACTATAATATTAAAAAGCTATTATAGTTATAATATTATTAGTATGATATTCGGGGAGAACTACAAAAAGCACATAGTATAAGATACCATATATAAGGTCGTTAGGTCGTTTATAACACTTTAATAATATCTTCTCTCTAAGGGTTAGTATATATATTTAATAGGATTATTATTTCCTAATTAGGACTATTATATACATAGAATTATAACTTATTAAAAGGGGGTAATTAAAGTATTATAGTAGAATTTAAAGAGTTAATATAGAAGAAGATATTATTAGAAATTAAGAGTAGCCGCTTAAGGGCTCCTAATTATAAGGTAAATAATAGAAATTTAAGATAAAAAAGGCGAAAAAGTTATTTTTTTTAAAGCTAAGGAGGGGGACTATCCTTTTATCTACCTTACTAATCCTTAGCATCTAGTAAAGGTTAAAGTAACTAATATAATCCTCCCTATATAGTAATAAAAAGAAAAATTCTATAGAATAAATAATAGGTAAATAAGTAAAGCTACTAATTATTACTTAAGTTATTCTTAAGACTATTAAACTCCTATATCTTATTATAATAAATAGACCTAAAGAAAAAGAAATATAAACCTAATACTAAAATATAAAAGATATAGTAAAGAAAGCTAAGTTAAGTAAAGAAAGTATTCTAAACTCTAGATTATCTTATTCTCTATATCTAACTAGAAGTATATATTTTACTTTATATAGTAGAGTCCTTACTAGGCATACTCTTATCCTTTTACTTAGTAGCCTTTTTTATATTCTTAGCTCTCTTTATAGCCTACTCTCTTATAATCTCCTATATATACCTTTTATTATTAGGTTTAGCCTTAGCTTAGTACTCTAGGTAAGATATATATAAACCTATAGGTATAGTAGGTAAATAGTAATATAGACTAATAGCTTTCTAGATATTAGACTATATACTAGTAGTAGTTAATCTATTTAGGATAAAAGGGATTAGGGTCTATAAGTAAGTAATATAATATAACTCCCTAGGGGAAACTTTAGGTACTAGTCCTATCTTTAGAGGCTATAAGACTCTAATAGCTCTAATTTTCAACTTCTTAAATATTACTAAGGCCTTTTATAGCCCTACTTTAAGTATAGCCCTTAGGACTATACCTATATTAGTATCTTTAATAATATATATATATTACTTATAAGGAAGAAGGCTTTATATAGTCTATACTTTAATACTTACTATAGCTATACTATTAGATAGGTTATTATTAGCATTTTTCCTAAGCTAATCCTAGATATTCTCCTACTAGGTAGCTAGATCTATCTCCTAATTAGGACTATTAGGATCTAACTAAGTTAAAGCTTTTACCTTAGCTACTTACTAGGTAAGTATAGCTAGTATCTTAACTTTCTAGCTTTTAAGGTACTTCTATAATATAGCTATTACTATATCCTTCTAATTATAGATCTACTAAGAATATATAGAGATTTAAGAGGTCCTAGTTACTATAGATCTTATATAGAAAGAAAAGACTCTTTAAGATAAAGGTTATTCTTAAGCTAATAACTTATTACTTAGTACTCTTTTAGCCTTCTAATCTAGAGGTCCTATTATCTTATATTAGCTAAAAATAGGTAAGGGTAAAGATATAGTTAGTTAGTTAATTAGCTAGAAACCTAATATAGTTTAGGTGACTTTTAGAGATACTTTTATTAAGCTTAGAGAGGTAATATCCTCTCTTACTAATCGCCTAGATCCTAGTATACCTATTAAGCTTTTATAAGTTTATTATTAAGATTCCTCTAGTATTATCTCTAGACTTTTTCTATTACCTATACTTAAGAGGTTATTAAGTAGTATAGCCTCTATAAGAGGAGGGTAGGTAAGTATAAAGTCTTAAAGGTTTATAGACGTAATTAGAGTTATAAGTATCTTATACTACTTACTTATATTAGTATTAGGGAAGATATTAATCTAGTCCTTAGGGAGCTTAGCTCTTAATTTAAAAGGGGTAAGACTACTAAGTACTAAATAGCTAGGTATCTTTATATTTTAAATATCTACTAGGGTATAGCTAAGAAACCTAAGGTTAGTTATATCTAGGATAGTAGTCTTAATCCCTAGTTTATTAGTAAGTAGGTAGTTTAGGATATCTTTAAAAAGGTTCTTATTTATATTATAACTCTAGTATAGCCTATTCTAATTAGTCTAGTATAGGTTATATAAGTTATTCTTAAACTTCTCTTTAAAGATTAGGTCTAGATTAGTTATTATTATTTATATTATATCTACTAGCTTCTTCTTACCTCTCTATCCTTAGAGTACTTTACTTAAGGTATTACTAGAGTATCCTCTTAGTAGTAGTAGGACGTTAAAGATAGCTAAGTAGCTATAGGACTATTTATCCCCCTAATTAGTAATAAGAGGGCTAATTATAAAGAATAAGTAAGGAAAATAGATATAGCTAAGCTATTATCTAAATATTAGAGTAGCTACTTTTATCTTAGTATCTTAACCTAACTTAATAAAGTCTAAGAACTAGAGAATTCTAGATCTTCTATTAAATACTATAGAGGCCTAGTAATATCCTTTATAGATATTAGCTTAGTCTATAAAATTAACTAGGTAAACCTAAAAGTAATACCCTAGTAGTCTAGACTATTTTAATCTTTAGTTATAAATAATATAATTAAATATTACTATTCCTTCTATAAACTCCTAATTAGTATTAAGGCTACTATAAGGCTCTATTACCTTTATTATCTTAGGATATAGGTATCCTTTAATTAAGAATTTAGTATTAATTATATATATAGTATTACTAAGACCTTAGGTTACGACTCGTAGCGCGCTGATCAGGGTATGCCCTTTAGCCTATTCGCTATTTGTAAGTGTCTTGTAGAGTCTGTAGCACCCTGTAAGGTGCTATGGCAGTGTTACGAACGCAGCTGCATAGATGCGGGGCTGAGGCCGGACCGACGGGGAAGGCACACCCGCAGCCTAGTTAGGATATAAGGTCACGTAATAGCTCATTAGATTATTAAGATGATCTAGCTATACGAGATTATTAGGATAGTTAGATAAGCCTTATAAGCTAAGTCTATAGTAGAGAGATAGATAAGTACTTAAGGAGGAGGTATTCTTATAGCTAGGTAGTCTAGATCTCTACTAATTAATCTAAGTAATAGTTTCACTATTAAGAGTTCTACTCTTAACGAGACCTTATGAAGATACTGCTTACTACTACCTTGTAGCATTCCAACTTAACTCACTACCTAAGAAACAGACAACTGTGGATTAGGATTAAGCCATCGTTATAGGCAGCTTGTCGTTGGGAATGTTGAAAAAGTTTAGGACGTCTTTAAATGATTATATGATCTTATAGTGAAGAGGTTCTTCTCGATCTATAGGCAGCTTCAGGTCTTCGCTTAGCTATTCTCCTTATAGGTAGAATACTAGCGGGAGTCGTATATAGAGCTCTAGGATTATATACTTAATACTTCCTATAGGAAGTAATACTTTTAATCACCTCCTCTACCCTTTACTATAATAATATAAAGCTTTATAGATATTATAGAAGAAAGAATAGCGTAGTAACATTTAGTAAATAAAAATAGAAAATATAAAGAAAAATATAAAGAAAAACCTCTATAGAGAATAAATTAGGACCTTAAAAAATAATAAAGAGAAAAGAAAATATATAGGAAAAAATAGTAGGAGAATCTATAAAGGTATATAAAGTAAAGGAGAATAAAGTAGCTTTTATAGAATTAATTAGTATAATAGTTAATAGAATAAAGGAAAAGGGAGTATAAGTAGTAGTTTAGAGGGTTAGGATTAGGAGACTTAGCTTATAAATTTAGGTACTAGATAATTTAGAAGAAATATAAGAGGGAAAAAAGGGATTAAAGGCTTAGGGGGGTAGGAAATATAGGCTTTATATAGGCGCTATAATTAGTAAATTTATAGTAATTTACCTTATATAGAGTTACTAGTCCGTGCTAGCTAGTAGCTTATTATAGTAAATATATATATAATTAGTAATATACTTATATTTCTTTACTTAGCTAGTAATTTCCCTCCCTTTATAACCTCCTCTTTACTACCTCCTTTACTACCTCTTCTTCTTTCTTCTTATATCCTCCTAATCCTCTATAGCTTTATCCTACTTTTCTCTTTTAATGTACCTAGACGGCGGCTCCCTAATATTCTTAAGCTCTTTACTAAGGAGCTAGACGCTTTATCTTTTATAAGATATCGTCCCTTATTCTAGACTTATAGTAGTACGTTTACTATTAGTACTACCTAGATTAATTATATAAGTACTCCTCTCCCTTATTTTTCTCCTTTCTAGACTAATAATCTTTAGGTAATAAGTAACCTTATTCTTTTTATTCTTAGTAGTAGAGGTCTTAATGTTTTTAGACATCTACTCTACTTTAAACTTACTTTTAGTCTAGTTATCCTTAATAATTAAGAATATATAATAAACTTCTAGCTTAACTTTAACTCTACTAATTAGGTTTTTAATACTATAATTAATAAGTATACTCTTATTAGTAAGGCGTAAAGTATCTATATTCCTATAGAGGCTAGTATTCTTATAGGGCCTATCCTTAGGATAATAGGTAATTAGATTAATAAATAAAAAGCACTACTAATCTAGATATATGGCTATTAAAATCCTTAATTCTATTCTTATTACTTATCTAGCTTTATATTAAATACCTCTTTATCTTTCTTATATATTATATATCTATTTTAGGACTACGTCTCTATCCCTAGTACTCTTAATAGGGCTTATAGTAACTATATCTAGTAGGTTATTAGATCTAGCTATAAATAGTAATAGTTTCCTAAATACTAGGCTCTCCTATTAAGTATACCTAATAGAGAGTATTCCCTCTATAGCGTTAATAGTAGTAAGTCTCTAATCCTTCCTCTTTAACTAGCCTAACTTACTTAATAATCTATACCTTATCTTTATTATTAGCTTTTCCTAGAGGATTTTACCTCCTCTTCTTCTATACTTATAGCTTATTAGAAAGCTCTTCCTCTTAATAGTCTAAGTATAACTAAGTAGAAATATTAAATAATAATCCTCCTCTTACTTCTAAACTAGGGTTTCTTACTATATATTTCCTTTTAGATAGTAATTTAGATACTTTAGTTTATCTCTACTTATTCTATTATTATCCTCCTTATAAGTTTCTTTATAATAGCTAGAAACTTATAGATTAGACTATAGTTTTATAGTAATTTATATTATCCTTTCCTATTATTAGGGTATCTATAACTAATCTTCTTTACTTAAAACTTAGTCCCTAGGGCCCTCTCCTTAGTCTCTAATATTATAATTTATTATAGTTATTAATATTATTATTATTATTAGGGTTATAGACGCTTCCTTCTTTATTACTACTAGAATTATATTCTAGGGCGTCTATTACCTTATCCTCCTTATAAAACCACTATCTATTATTATCTTTTTAGAAGACTTTTAGCTAATTAGTAGTATACGTCCTAGGTAGGTTAATTTTATCTAGGGTAATAAGGCTATAGGCTTTTATCTTACTATCTCGCCTTACTACCCTATAGGGACCTTACTAACGTAATTTAACCTTTATATCCCTAGATAGATTATTATTCCTTATATAATTATATACTAGGACGAGTATATTAGGTAGTATTAGATTCCTTTATAGTTAGAACCTATTTTATTAGTCTATTTATTCTACTAACCTTTTTTAAAACTTTAAAATACTAAGTTATATAGACTTAATATCGTCCTTATACTTTAAAAGAACCTAAACTCTTACCTTAAGTAATAAAGTTTTATTATAGATGTTATTCTAGTTTACTAGCCTCTAAGTTAAGATAGTAGATTCTATTAGTAATATTAGGTAGTAACTAAAAAGTAGCTAGTATAGTAATCTCCTATAAGAAGCCCTTAGGGATATCTAATCTATAAGTAGAATAGTATTAAGTAAGTACTACTAGGCTATTATTCTAGGCCTAATTATCTTTACTATAATAGAGATAATACTATAATAGCCTACCTCTATAACCTTATTTACTCTTAGATTATATTTCGAAATTACTATATACTTATAGCCTCTATTACTTAAAATAGTTAGTAATTCTCCTTTAAATTTAGATCTACTATTAATAACTACTTTTATAAAGACTCTATACCTACCTAGTAATTTTCTAATAAACTTAGATATAGTAGCTAAATTATAGTTTCTAATAGGCATCGTCTTAACCTAGCTAGTAAGATTATACCTAGCCTCTATAAGGAACTTATACCCCTAATTATTAGGCATATATTATAAATTAAAGTATATCTTTTCTATTAGTTATATAGGTTCTATAAACTATATACTCTCCTTCTTATAGGTAGTAGCCTATTTCTAGTATAGCTTATAAGAGTAGACTACTTTCCACACGTCCTTATCTATACCTAGCTAGAAATAGCGAGCTTTTAGCTATTTACTAGAGATCTTAAATCTATAATATCTAAATAAACTATAGGCTTCCCTAATAAGTATCTTTTTAGTATTAATATTATTAACTAGTAGGACTAGTTCTAGTTACTTATTAATTATTTAATATAGACACTTATTATAGAGGATATATTAATTTATATTATTTCTAAACTAGTACCTCTAATTAGTAGTTAGCCCTTCTAGATACTAAGCTTTTATTAGGAACCTTACTATTATATAGCTCTTATTATTATATCCTTTCTTAAGAAGCAGAATATTATATTATACTAGGTTTAGTACTAGGTTAATAAACTCTTCTAGATCTCCTTTATACTTAGCTTCTAAGGCATCTAAAGGACTAGATAGTTTTTATAATAATATATCTATAACTAAATTCTTATTACCTAGTATATATAATATAGTAAAGTTAAATAACCTAATATAACTTAGCCACCTTATAATTAGTATTCTAGTAATATTATTTACTTTACTATTAATCTATTATTTTAAGACTAAGGTATTAGTTTCTAGGAGGAAATAAGTACTATAAATATGCCTATATAACTATTATATTATATATAATAGTCTATAACATTCTTACTTTATCTAATTATATCTTACTTCCGCTATAGTCTAGATACTACTCTTAAACTACGCTAGTAATCTCCTCCCCTCTATTAGCTATATTAAGATAGCCCCCTATCTAGTTAGTAAAGAATCTACCTAGAGGATAATTAGTCCTACTCCCTCTTTATAGCTTAAGGTAATTAGGATTAGGGCTATCATGAGTTACTTCTTTAGTACCTCTATTACCTCTTCCTATTCTCCTCCCTACTTAAAAACCACGTCTTTCCTTAAGAGCCTTATTAAAGGTTCTATAATATCTAAATAGCCCCTAATTATAGGTTTATAACTAGCTATTATACCTAAAAAGCTATATACGTCCTTAAGATTATAATACTTCTTCTACTTAAGGATCTTTAACACCTTATATTTAGTAGGGCTATAGCTAAAGGTACTATAAAGGAACCTTATAATTACTATTCTCTTCTAATACTAATAGCTTTTCTTTCTTAAAATTATATAATTAGCTAATTTAATATTAATAAGTACTCTATTAAGGTTATAGATATATTTAGCTATATAGCGCCTAATCCCTAGTAGGACCTCTTTATTATTATATATACTATTAGACCCTTATATAATAATATTATCTAGGTAAGGATAATAAATTTCTAATATAAGCTCTATTAGTATTCTTATTATAATATATATAAACTATATAACTAAATTTATAGTACCCTATAGGAGTATATATCCTTAGTAGGCTAATTAGGCTAGGAAAGGTTATTAAATCCTAACTTCTAAGTACTAAGGGTACCTAATTATAACTAGAAAAGAAGTCTAGTAATAATAAGATCTTATATACTATAAAGTCTTTAGCGATTTCCTTATAGATAGGGGGAATATTAGCGTCCTAAACTAATACTATATTAATACGCGTTATAGAATTAATTAGTCTTAGCCCTCTATCTAGCTTAACGACTAAGAATATTAGATTTCTATAGGGACTATAGCTTTCTTCTAGGACTCCTACTTTAAGCCTCGTCTTTAGTAGCTAGACAAACTTTAGTAGGATTCCCTTTAGAATTAAGATTAATTTAGTATACTAAGGCTTATAATTAATAACCTTTAATTCCTAGGGTAGTATAACGCTTAGGTTAAGTTAGCTACTCTCTCTAAAAGTCTAGGCTAATATAGTTTTTTAATTATATAGTATTATAAGGAATATTTCTCTTTTTTACTTAGTTAAATTACTAATCTATTCTTTAATACTATATAGCCTTTTACTATAAATATAGGTACCCTTCTTAATCTTTAAGAATTTTCCTATTAAGAAGTTAATATAATTATAAACCTACTTAATGTCTTTTTCTACTTCTTTTTACTTCTTCTCTTACTAACGTAGATTACCTTTAGGTATAGAACTATTAGATAAGTCTAAAGGTTCTACCTTTACCCCTTTCTTCTTATAGAGAGTAAAGACTTTTATCTCTTCCTCTAGTTACTCTTAAAGATTACTAGCTAATCTATCTTTAGTTATTATAACTTCCTCCTTTACTATAATTTAATAAAGGGTCTTCTTAACCTCTACCCTATTATCTTCTCCTAACTTAAAAATCATATCTCCTTCCTTAAACTCTCCCTTTAATATATCTTCCCTTCCTATAAGCTCTTAATTAATAGCTAGAGTCTACGTTTATAGAAGCTTTTCTCCTTACTTAAGTAATTTGCCTATAGCTTCTTAAGTGATAGGTCCTACTACTAGTGTTATTACCCTAGTATTACTAAACTACACCTATAGCTCTATATCTTCCTAATCTATAGGATACTTAAATATAACTTAAGCTAACCTAATAAAAGGTATTTCTAGGATAAAGTCTATAGAAACTAGTCTATCTATAATATAGATCCTCTACTAAATAAAGGTATTTCCTAAGTAGACTTATAAAAGAGTAGATCTAACTATAATAACCCTCTTATTTAAGTAAGATATTAAAATAACTTAATAGGGTTCTACTATAATATTATACTAGTTAGCTAATTCCTAGCTTATAATATTACCTTTAGTTCTAGAATCTATAAGGGCTTCTATTAATAACTAGTTAAGAGTATTTACTTTAATATAGATAAAGGGTAAGGACTATCTAGCTACTATAATACGCCCTATATTAAAGATATAGTTTATATATAAATAGTTAGCTCTAGGCTCTTAATCCCTAACTCCTTTATCTTCTACTCTAGTAATTAATAGTATTAGCTATATAGAAATTATTTCTATTATTATAGGCCTATCCTCTCTATTAGTAATTACTAAATATTCTCCCTTTTATACTAATATAGGGGTTTCTTCTATCTTTATATAAGCATTACTCCTTCTAATCTAGACTACGCTAATATTTATTATCACTAAAACGTTCTTAAAGGCTTATTCTATAGCTTCTTATTCTTTAATAAAGTAAGTAGTAGCCGTTAGTGCCTAGGCGTTTTTTATACTAGCTAGTATAGTAGGGACTACTTCTATCTTTTAGATCCTTTCTATTATATTAAGGACTCTTTATATAAGTAGGTAGCTAATTAAAGGATTATACTATATAACTTCTATAGCTATTATACTTATCTTCTTTACTAGAATCTCTTTAACTAGTTAGTACTTTAGATCTCTAGTAGCTAACTTATATATCTCTACTAGAGTTTCCTCTTTTTATAGGCCTTTAGTAGATGCTTTTTAAGGCTTATTAAGGAGATCCTTAATTTCTAATAGGTTATTAGAAGTATAAGACCTCTTTCTTAAGTATATTCCTATATTAACTATATTAGTAATTAGGGGATTCTTATTATAATTAAGGAGAATTATATTTATATTAGGTCTACTTTTATTATCTTCTATAGGCGGTATCCTCTAGCTTAGTAATAGTTAACTCTATATATAATCTACCTCCTCCTACTCTTCCTTACTAGGGATTAGTTCTTATTTTAATATACCCTATAAAGTTAAGACTTATTTTATAAACTTTAATATTAGGACTTTTAAGGCCTAGAGAACTATAAGCTTCCTAATAGCCTACCTTCCTTAAAAGTAAACTAATATATAAGGTAGAACTAGATATTTATCTAGCCCTCTAAGCAAAAGTATATAAGTATTTAAATTATAGGTATAGAAGTATACTATAATATCTATATTTACTAATTTATAGTTACTAGGATAGTAATTTAGCCTAAAGTAGTACTAGTAATATCTCTCCTTATTAGGTCTTATAGCGTTAATATAGAAGTCCTAATTAGCTTTACTCTAGTCTAACTCTAACTTAAGGCTATTAATCTTAATAGGCGGCTTATCTATTCCTTAGAGGATTATATTATTTTATCATCTAAGTCCTTTAAACCCCTCCTTTAAGATATTTAAGTTATAAATACTTATCCTTTTAACCTTCTTTATTATATTTATAAGGTTAGCTATAGTATTAGAAGCTTAAATATCCTACCTAGATACTAGTCTTATATCTTCTACCTTTTCTATTATTTCTCCCTTTATTACTACCTAAACCTTCTAATTAGTAGCCCTTTTATATCTTTTATCTTACTAGAATTAGATATAGTCCCTAATAAACTAAAAAATCCTCTAATATATATCCTTATATAGTATATTATTAAATTAGGTTACTCTAATATTATACCTTTTACTTATTCCTAGATAAATCCTTAATAGTATTACTAACTATAAGTATCTAGACTATTTAATTAATAAGAAGAGGCCCTTATTAATTACTCTATAAAGATACTTATACTTAATAAGCTATTTACTAATTATATAGTAGTTATCTATTAGAGGGGTTCTATTATACCTTACTAACTAGATCTAAGGACTATATCTTTCCTCTATATTATACTTAAAGTAGTACTTAACTAATTACTTCTTTACTTCCTTCTACTTATAGCTATATATAAGGCACCTAACCTCCTCTATTATATAAGGTATAGTTACTTTTAGTAGCTCCTTAATTCTATAGGCGCTTAAGATGCCTCTAATATCTAGCTATCTATTAAGCTTCCTTAAGAAATCTATAGAGTTATTCCTATTAAATTTATCTTTAAAAGCTATTTTTAGCTAAAGATTAGTATAGATTAGGGTTATAAGAAGATCCTTACTATTAGTTAAATTAAGGAAATTAGAATTAAGGCTAGTAAAGTCCTTATTAGCGCTCTTACCCTACTAGCCTCCTTTAACTCTAAGTCCTCCTTTCTTTCCTTTTATTAGAAGTCTCCTCTTTCTACCTTTATCTAGACTATCACTTAGCCTATCCTTTAAACTATAGTCTTTAGTTCCATTAGTTAATTTATTAATAGGGGCGGCTAAGTCCCTTATTATAGTAAAAGATTCTCCTTTATAAGGCTTTAGTACTCCTATACTACTAGATAGTATAAAAGATACTTTAATTAATAATTAAAAACTTTAGAAAAGTTATAATAAGATAGAATAAGGGTAGTATCTCTTTAAAAGTTTAAGTTACTTTAGTAGTTTACTCTTAGCTTATAGTAAGTAGGTAGGTTATTTATTATAATAAAGTCCCCTATTCCCCTTTACCTAGCTACTAAGCTTATAATCCTTAGTACCTAGATATAATCTTATTAATTACTACCTTAATCCTTATCTAATCCTTCTTTATATAATTTCCTTTCTTAATTAGGTATATCCTTATAGGCTATCTACCTAGTATCCTAATACTATAGAATAATATAGACTTTACTAAGATTATAGGTATATAAATATTCTAGAAGAGGTTTTTAGAAGATTAGAGTAAGGGTAGTTCTATATTAAACTATATAGTAGTTCTAGTTTATTTTATATTCCGCTATAAGAACTAGGCTCTTTATAGCTTACTAGTCTTATAATTACTAGTCTCTTAATACTTATTTAGCTAGAAGGCCTTAATCCTTATTCTAATCCCTTACTTCTTAACCCACATCTTATTCCCTAGATTAGGACGTATCTATAGGTTATTAACCTAGTACTCCTATACTATAGGATAATTTAGATATACGCTACGTTATAGTACTTAATATAGTAGAGTTTATCTAGATTAGAGTAAGAATAGCGTCTTTCTAGGTAGTATAGTATTTTCCTAATTACTTTATATTCTACTATAAAGAGTAAGACTCTTTATAGTTACTAGTCTTATAATTAGAAGATTCCTACTACTTTCCCTATAAGCTATTACTTTAATCCTTATCTATCTTTATATTCTTAGGCTATATTCTTTTCCCTTAACTAGGGTACCTTTATAGGTTATTAGCTTACTATTTCTTTATCTATATCCTAGTTTAGTAGTAAAACTTTCCTAAGATTATTAGACTAGATAGTCTATTTATCTTAGGTTAAACTATCTTATAAACTCTCTTTTCTTATTAAGCTTTTTAGCTTCCCTAATAATTTTCTAGGTTCTTATTATAGTAGCTTACTAGTACTCTTAATTAATAATTAGGAGTCTCCTAACTTTTAATTAAGGTATCTCCCTACTATAACCTCTATTATAATATTTAGGAAGAACTATAAAAAGCATATAATATAAGATACTATATATAAGGTTATTAGGTTATTTATAATACTTTAATAATATCTTCCTTCTAAGGGTTAATATATATATTTAATAGGATTATCGTTTCTTAATTAGGACTATTATATACGTGGAATTATAACTTATCGAAAGGGGGTAATTAAAGTATTATAGTAGAATTTAAAGAGTTAATATAGAAGAAGACATTATTAGAAATTAAGAGCGGCCGCTTAAGGGCTCCTAATTATAAGGCAAATAATAGAAATTTAAGATAAAAAAGGCGAAAAAGTTGTTTTTTTTAAAGCTAAGGAGGGGGACTGTCCTTTTATCTGCCTTACTAATCCTCGGCATCTAGCAAGGGTCAAAGCGACCGACACATTAGTAATTACGAAAAACTACTAAAGAGCTTCTAATGATAAGATAAATAATAAAAAATTTAATATAAAAAAAGTAAGAAAATATTTTAGTAAATCTTAGGGGAGATTAACTATTTTATTTAGGTTTATAATCTCTTATATACTATAAAAGTTAAATCTAATGTGATGTTCGGGGAGAACTGTAAAAAGCACATAGCATAAGATACCACACATAAGGTCGTCAGGTCGTTTATAACACTTTAATGATATCGTCCCTTTGAGGGTTAGTGTGTGTATTTGATAAGATTGTCGTTTCCTGATTATAACTATCGTGTACGTGGAATAGTAACTTATCGAAAAAGGGGTATTTGAAGTGTCGTAATAGAATTTAAAGAGTTAATGTAGCTAAAGACATTATTAGAAATTAAGAGTGGCCGCTTAGGGGCTCCTAATTATAAGGTAAATAATAGAAATTGAAATAAAAAAGGCGAAAAAAATTATTTTTATAAAAGCTATAGAGGGGAATTGTCCTTTTATCTGTCTTGCTAATCCTCGGCATCCAGCAAGGGTCAAAGCGACCGACACAATATTAAGACTTTTAGTTAGAGAGCTATTTAAATAATTAGTAATTTACTTCTTTAGAATTAAGGACTATAAAACTACTTTAGTTATAGTACTTAGTATCTAAGAGACCTAAGAACTAGCTAAACCTAGATATAAGTTTAGAGGACTTAGTATTATAAACTTAAGTTCTAAGGTAAAAATAACCTTTTTAAGATTAAAAGGGGCAATTTTAGTACTTTAAAAACCACCCTAGATATTTTCTTCTATAATAAACTTATTAAAAGTATTAAAAAATATAGGAAAGAAGTCTTCCTTAGTAATATATATAATATTAGCTTTTATAAGATCTTTAATTTATTACCTATAAGCCTTTTTAAGTAGACTAAAATAGCTAATATCTAAAGGCTAGAGTCTATAGGAAGAATAAGTAAGTATATAGAGGGTAATAATCTTATTCTCTTAGTAGAAAAGCTTAAATATAGTTAAGTAGTAACTTTTATAGCTATTTAGGATAAGGAGGTAATAAGTACCCTTATTTTAATCTTTTATATATTAATAAAAATACTTTATCTAATTTATACTAGTTTTATTTATTATTTAACTATTTAAGCTTATATTAATATACTAATCTAGGGGTAGGCGCTTATCTTTATACTAAGGTATAAGATGATTTTAGCCCTTTACTATAATATATAGTAGTACTATTAAGCCCTAGGAATTTACTACCTAAATTATAGTAGCCTATTCCCTATTACTAGGCTATACTACTTTTACTTTTCTAACCTAATTAGAGCTTATAATAACTATTCTTATTATAATAAAGCCTATTAAAAACCTAGTCTTATTAAAGTTATAGATATTAGATTCTATAATATTATACTTTATAATTATATTCTCTAGGAGTATAAACTAGCTATAAATTATAATTAAATCTTTATATTTAGCTTTTTAATAGTTATATCTTTATTAAAAATATATAATAAGCTCTAGTTATTATTATATAAAGTTTTTTACCTAATATATACTAATATATTATATATTATATTTAGAGAGTAGTTAGTTTATTATATCTTCTATATTAGTATACTAAGGGGGAAGTCCTTATAAGTCTAGCTAGAAAATATATTTAACTATAGCTTCCTCTTCTAAATTAGTAAGTTTCTTTAAATTAATAGTATAATTATATTATAAGCTTCGGCTATTGCGTTAACGTCGGATTATTATCGTGGGGACGTTATAGATCTTCGCTACTTTATGAATACTTAGCTTTGTCGATTTTTTAATAGTAGATAAGGCAAGAATCACGTTGCCTTTACTAGAAGTATTTTCTATTTGAGGTTGTTAAGTAATTATAGTGTAGGGATAAAAGACAGTATTTTCTAGTAGAAGTGCGCCACTCGCTTGTCTGCGCCGCTCGCTTATTAACTACGTTGTTTATTTTAAGTATAGATATCTAATCTAGACTATTATATAGTTAGGATTTATTAATTTAAATATAAGGTAGTTAGAGCCTATGTAGAGAGTTAAATAGTTATTATAGGTAGTAATATTACTAGGATTTAAGAATAACTAGAAAGGGGCTTATAATCATAAGCTAAATAATAGAAAGTAAAATATGAAAAGATAAAAAAGCTATATTATTGATTTTAGGAGAGATAAATCCTTTTATCTAAGTTTATAATCTTATATATATTATAAAAGTTAAATCTAACTAATATACTAAGAACCTAAGATATCTTAGCGGACTTAAGTAGCTAAGGTATTATATACCTACGCGCGTAAGGGGTGTTTTTAACATAGTAATAAAACGCTATTATATAGAAAATGTCTTTTAACTATCTAGTAAGACTGTTAGAGTATCTAGCACATGTAGGAGTCAATATTAATTTATTCTAATAGATCTAAGCGAGTTAATAGTATTACTAGACAGCAAGGAGACATTATAAACGGGAGACACTATAGGGGCCATATCAGAAAACACTCCCCTCCTACGTAGGTAGTTATAATTCCTTCGCCTCGATTTCCCCAGTAATGGCTTTGTTTCGACAAGCTCTGGTTGGGGAATGTGCTGGATCAACGCTGACGATGCGGAAAAAGACGAGGAACTACAAAGGAAACTGACTGACAGCGGGTTTCTGGGACGCCAGGTGCAGGGTAACCTGGTTAACTTGGTTGTTTTCTTGTTGACTTGGTCGTTTCGAGCCGCCAGGTGCAGGGTAACCTGGCTGACTTGGTCGTTTCGAGCCGTCAGGTGTAGGGTAAGTGCTTACCCTATACCTATTGACTTCATCGTAGCCAAAAAAAAAATATACAGGCGGATGCACGCCGAATTATCGAGTGCAATGCACTTAACTAATCGATTCCTTGAGCTCGTATGCCGTTGTTGTTGTGAAAACCAGTGTCGTGAGCACATTTTTAGCGAAACGCATACAAATAAATTTTGCGGAAAATAAAAGTTGGCCCACGAACGCCGTTTGGCAGAGGCTCCCCACCAAGATGCTCGCAGAACTCTGCAAGTAGGTATAGGGTAGGTAAAAAGTGAAAAGTTGTTAAGAGGCGCGGTAAAGCTTATCTACTATGTAGGAGAAGAGTTTTGATGTTGTTTACAAAGTGCCAGCAGGTAGATTATACTTTTTTTAGCCTATGTATAAGTCTTCTTAGCCAGAAAGCAAGAATCGCGGGCGTGGCAGCGGTTTTTGTCCGCCAGCTCCAGGGTAACTCACGATAACTTCACACAACTTGACAACAGCAGGACTTCTGGAAGCTGTTTTTGAAACTACCAGTAGGTAGAAAATGTTTTGTCTGGCCTGTGTGCAAGTTTTCACAACCGGAAAGCAAGAACTGCGTGCGTAGTGGCGGTTTTCGTCCGTCTGGTACCGGGTAACCAACAGCAACTTCACACAACATGATGACAACAGGACTTCTGGACGCTGTTTTTGAAACTGGCAGCAGGTAAGGCATGATCTGTTTGGCTCATATGCAAGTTTTCACAACCAGAAAGCAAGAGATGCGTACGTGGTGGTGGTTTTTGTCCATCTGGTGCAGGGTAACTCACGACAACTTCACACAACTTGACGACAACAACAGTCTTTCAGATTGTTTTTGAAGACGTCAGCAGGTAAGGCATAGTCTGTTTGGTCCTTCTGCAAGTTTTCTCAACTAGAAAGTAAGGACTGCGGGCGTGGTGGCGGTTTTTGTCCGTCTGGTACCGGGTAACCCACAGCAACTTCACACAACATGACGATAACAACAGTTTGACACGTCGTTTTTGAAGTGACCAGCAGGTAGAAGGTGCTTTGTCTGGCCCTTTCACAAGTTTTCTTAACTGGAAAGCAAGGAATGCGTGCGTGGTGGCGGTTTTTGTTCGCCAGGTCCAGGGTAACCCACAGCAAACTCACACAACATGACGATAACAACAGTTTGACACGTCGTTTCTGAAGTAACCAGCACGTAGAGGGTGCTTTGTTTGGCCTGTGTGCAAGTTTTCTTAACTGGAAAGCAAGGACTGCGGGCGTGGTGGCGGTTTTTGTCCATCTGGTACAGGGTAACTCACGACAACTTCACACAACATGACGACAACAACAGTTTGACAGATCGTTTTTGAAGTATCCAGCAGGTAGAGCATAGTCTGTTTGGCCCTTCTGCAAGTTTTCACAACCAGACACCAAGAACCGCGTGCGTGGTGGCGGTTTTTGTCTGTCTGGTGCAGGGTAACTCACGACAACTTCACACAACATGACGACAACAACAGTTTGACAGATCGTTTTTGAAGTATCCAGCAGGTAGAGCATAGTCTGTTTGGCCCTTCTGCAAGTTTTCACAACCAGACACCAAGAACCGCGTGCGTGGTGGCGGTTTTTGTCTGTCTGGTGCAGGGTAACTCACGACAACTTCACACAACATGACGACAACAACAGTTTGACACGTCGTTTTCGAAGTGACCAGCAGGTAGGGCGTGCTTTGTTTGGCCCTTCTGCAAGTTCTCACAACCAGAAAGCAAGAATTGCGTGTGTGGTGACGGTTTTTGCTCGCCAGCTCCAGGGTAACCCACGACAACTTCACACAACATGACGACAACAACAGTTTGACACGTCGTTTTCGAAGTGACCGGCAGGTAGGGCGTGCTTTGTTTAGCCCTTCTGCAAGTTCTCACAACCAGACACCAAGAATTGCGTGTGTGGTGACGGTTTTTGTCTGTCTGGTGCAGGGTAACCCACGACAACTTCACACAACATGACGGCAAGAACAGTTTGACAGATCGTTTTTGAAACTGCCAGTAGGTAGAAAGTGCTTTGTCTGGCCCTTCTGCAAGTTTTGACAACTGGAAAGCAAGAGATGCGGGCGTGGTAGCCGTTTTTGTCCGTCTGGTACAGGGTAACTCACGACAACTCGACACAACTTGACGACAACAACAGTTTGACAGGTTGTTTTTGAACAGACCAGCAGGTAGACGACGTCCTGTTTGGCCCTTCCACAAGTTTTCTCAACTGGAAAGCAAGAATTGCGTGTGTGGTGGCGGTTTTTGTTCGCCAGGTCCAGGGTAACCCACCGCAACTTGACACAACATGACGACAACAGGACTTCTGGAAGCTGTTTCTGAAACTGCCGGCAGGTAAAGCACGTCTTGTTTGGCCCTTCTGCAAGTTCTCTTAGCTGGAAAAGTAGAATTGCGGGCGTGGTGGCTGTTTTTGTCCGTCACGTACAGGGTAGCACCTACCCTATACCTCACACCTTTTCGCCAATATCTCACGCTATAGTACGTTTTAGATAGATTCCTTTTGGTGAAAGCCTCTGTATATGTGTATGCCTTATCCAGTCATCTCAAATCCGGGTGTGTTCGATATTTTGTCCTGTTTGTGTGGAGTGATTTTCCCAACTCTGGCTGACAAGCTCGACTTCAATCGTTGATGAGTGCCATTTTTGAAAAATCGAATTTGGCGAGCCAACTCTCCACCACGCAGAGAAGCACACTCGAAACTATAATTAACAGATAGAGCGAGGCTTCTGGATACTCGTAGTATCTTTTTTATCCTGATGCACGTACTGAGCGTCGAGAAAATCACGTTCAAATGTCAAGGTCTAGGGTAGCTACCCTGTACCTCGCGGACAGAAATCGCTGCCACACACGCAACTTTGTGTTTCCGGCCGAGAAAACTTGTAGACGGGCCAAACAAAGCATGCTCTATCTGCTGACGTCTTCAAAAACAATCTGAAAGAGTGTTGTTGCTGTCATGTTGTGTCAAGTTGTCGTGAGTTACCCTGCACTTTGCGGACAAAAACCGCCACCACGCACGCAACCTTGCGTTTCCGGCCAGGAAAATTTGTGGACAGGCCAAACAAAGCATGCTCTATCTACTAGTAATTTAGTAATAATTTATAATACGAACGTGGCTGATAAGCGTGTTGCCTAGACAAGTGAGTCGCCTACTTTACCTAGTTTTTAGTACCTTTCACCTTAGCACTTCTATTACTTAATAACTATTTATAGAAATCCCTTTAAAAGAGGCAGGCATCATCCTTGCTCTTTAAGCTCTTAAAAAAAATATAAAACTAAGCTATAGAAAAGCCGCGTTAATCTATAACGTACTGTCACGGACTGGCCCTAGGCTTCTGCGAATAGGCGTTACAATTGTTAATAATTCTCTTAGGGAGAAGAAAGGGGGAAGGTAAGGGCTAGCTATGAGAATGCTAATATTACAGCGTGGTCCTTGTGGGTCCGCTCCGGTTCCTTGGGGGCCTCAGGCCGAATATGGAAAAGGTGGGCTATGGAGCCCAAGTTCTTGACACGTACCTCGAATGACTATACGCGACCGACGCGACGGCTAAGTCACGCGACGCGATTCTATGCCTAATTTAAAGAAACTTGTTGATTTATAAGAGAAGGCTATAGTAAAATATATTCTCTAGCTAGACTTATAAGGACTCCCCCCTTAGTATACTAACATAGAAGATATAACGAACTAATTACTTACTAAACGCAGTAGTAGATATATTAGAGTACGCTAGGCGAAAAACCTTATATAGTAATAACTAGAGCTTACTATACGTTTTTAATAGAGATATAACTACTAAAGAGCTAAATATAAAGATTTAACTATTATTTATAGCTAGTTTATACTCTTAAAGAATATAATTATAAAATATAGTATTATAGAGTCTAATATTTATAACTTTAATAAGACTAGGTTTTTAATAGGCTTTATTATAATAAGAATAGTTATTATAAGCTCTAATTAGGTTAGAAAAGTAAAAATAGTATAGCCTAGTAATAGGGAATAGGTTACTATAATCTAAGTAATAAATTCCTTAGGCTTAATAGTATTACTTTATATTATAGTTAAGGGCTAAAATTACCTTATACCTTAGTATAAAGATAAATACCTACTATTAGATTAATATATTAATATAAGCTTAAATAGCTAAATAATAGATAAAATTAGTATAAATTAAATAAGGCATTTTTATAAATATATAAAAGATTAAAATAAGGGTACCTATTACCTCTTTATCCTAGATAGCTATAAAAGTTATTACTTAACTATATTTAAGCTTTTCTACTAAGAGAATAAGATTATTACTCTCTATATACCTACTTATTCTTCCTATATACTCTAGCCTTTAGATATTAGTTATTTTAGTCTACTTAAAAAGACTTATAGGTAATAGATTAAGGATCTTATAAAGGCTAATATTATATATATTATTAAAGAAGATTTCTTCTTTCTATTTTTTAATACTTTTAATAAGTCTATTATAAAAGAAAATATCTAGGGTAATTTTTAAGGTACTAGAATTACCCCTTTTAATTCTAAAAAGGTTATTTCTACCTTAGAACTTAAGTTTATAATACTAAGGCCTCTAAACTTATATCTAGGTTTAGTTAGTTTTTAGGTCTTTTATATACTAAGTATTATAACTAAAGTAGTTTTATAATCCTTAATTCTAAGAAGTAGATTACTAATTACCTAGATAGCTCTTTAACTAAAAGTCTTAATATACTTAATAGTTTTAAGAAGGGTATAATAGTTATTATATATAAAGTTATATTCTTATATACTTAGGTATATAGGCTTAAGGCTATAAATAAAATTATTAGTAAGTACTAGTAGGCTAAAAAACTAGACTATAAACTAAAGGATCTCTTTCTATATAAGATATAAGAGATTTAAAGGAGTAGATAGACGTAGATAGTTAAGTAAAGAATAAAATATAGGCTTATAGTAGTTAAAAGGCGAGGGTTAAAACGTATAGTTTATAATATAGTATATATAGCTAGACTAGATATAATATATATACTTATATTATAGATATAGAAACTAGTAAAGAAGAGGATTCTAATTAGTTTTAGATCTTCTTTATATTATAATTAAATCATTAGTAGTTAAATATTATAGGGTAGGTAGGCAACTCGCTTATCTAGGCGACTTACTTATCAACTATGTTATTATAATATACTATTATCAAGATAACTTAGACCTTAAGTAGGTTCTAGATTAAATTACTAGTATACTTATTAAGTAGGTAGTATATTAAGACTAATATAGAAGTATATAATTCTAATTCGTTATAATTTAGACTAGTAAGTTATTGTAAGAGTGGAAAGAATACTATATTTTAGATATAGTATTTTAGGAATAACCTTATAAGAGTAAACTAAGTAAAACTATTAAAAGTAGGTCCCTTAAAAAGCAGGCCTTTTATAGTGTAATATTCAAGGAGAACCGTGAAAAGCCAATAGTATTATAAGCTATATATAAGGTCGTTAGGTCGGTCGCAACATGTGAAGTTATCGTTCCTCTATATTAGACCTTTTAGTTATCTAGCTTAGACACTCTAATTATTAGAAGTAGCTAGTAGCTTATTAATTATAATTAGTCCTCTATTTAAGACTATATTAATAGTTAATAGGATTACTTAGCTATAGGCACTATTACTAGTATATATATAGATAGAGGTATTATTATATCGGTCGGATCTAACCTTTATTGTTAGACCTTAGGTAGTTAATTCTAACTAAGCAGGTATATATGCTATACGTGGCCTATACACAGCTATAAGTAGCTAGAATCAGGCCAGTACTAGCTAGCAAGAATCAAGCTTTATCATAAACAATACTACTACCTATATCTACAGAAATAGTACCTTTATAGGTATAACATTTATAGTACGCAGGATAATATAAACTTAGATAAAAGGGCTCTCCTCCCCTAAAAATTAATAAAATATCTTTTTCGCCTTTTTTATATTTAATTTCTATTATTTACCTTATAATTAGAAGCCCTTAATTAGCTTTTCTTAGTTACTAATAATATTATAACCTATAATAACCCTTTTATACTATAATATAATTCTAGTTACCTTATATAATATATAATAATTCTAAATATAATATAGTCTTAATTAGTGTGATGTTCGGGGAGAACTGCAAAAAGCCCACAGTGTCGCAAGCCACACACAAGGTCGTCAGGTTCGGTCGCAATATAATTTGAAGATATCGTCCCTCTAAGGGTGTGTGTGTGCATTCAATTTAATTATCGTCTCCTGATCTAGACCGTGATGTGTTTAGAATTGTTATATGTCGTATAGGGTGACCGGAATTATTTCGTGGTGTCAAAGAGTCGTCGTAGGTTATAACAGTGTCGGCAATCAAGAAAAGCCTCTTACAGGCTCCTGATCACAAGGCAAATAACAGAAATTAAATATGAAAAAGGCGAAAAGGATGTTTTATTAATTTTCAGGGGAGGCAAGCCCTTTTATCTAAGTTTGTGATGTCATGTGCACCACAAAGGTCGGATCCGACCGACACATTAGGAGATAATAATTAATTTAAATATATATATATACCCTCAGAGGGATAATATCTTTAAAATGTGTTACGACTGAATCTAACGACCTTATGTGTGGCTTACGACACTTGTGGGCTTTTTGCAGTTCTCCCCAAACATCACAGTATATAGATTATTAATTTCTCTTACTAGCTAGAACTATAGGCTACTTATATAGAAGTATATTAGGTATATGTATATTACTAGAAGTAATAATAGTTATACTAGAATAGACGTAATACTTCAAGGGTATATAGATATATATTTATATTAATCATCTTAATTAGGACTAACTATAATATATTTAAAACTATTATATATTATATAAGGTAAGTAAAATTCTATTATAGTATTAAAGAGTTATTATAGGTTATAATAGTATTAGTAACTAAGAAAGGCCTCTTATAGGCTCTTAATTATAAGGTAAATAATAGAAACTAAATATAAAAAAGGTAAAAAAGATATTATATTAATTCTTAGGGGAGGTAAGCCCTTTTATCTAATTTTATAATTCTATACGCACTATAAAGGCTAGATTAGACTAATATAATAGTATTATAGAAGAAATTTAATACTTAAAAATAACTATTATATAAGGAATTATAATTCTAGTAATAAAGGTTTAAAATTAAGAGAGTAGTAGTTACTGTGAAGGATTCGGGCTAAAAGCCCGTATCCGCCGTTGTATAGCCGGAGGCTTGTGGGGGCTAGGCCGCTACGCGGCCAAACATTATTCCTATACTATAGTTATAGTAGGGGAGAAAGCTCTCCCCCTTTCCTTCTTACCTCTCCCTAAGAGATTTAATAACTATTATGACGCTTATCCGCAGATACCCTGAGGCTAGTCCGTAATAATTAAATCTCTTTATAAAAAGGAAAAAGAGTCTCCCTAAGATAGACCTTCCTAGAGTAGGCGACCTATAGGAGGATATTAAGGAGACTTATAAGCGACTATAGAAGTAATATATGATACTAGTAGAGTAAAATACTAGATAAGTAGAGGAGATGTGGCTCCTTACCGAGTAGTTTATACTCCTATAGGCGATATAGGTCCCTCTTTCTAATAAATCCCCTCTAACTACTCCCCCTATTCTGGCTTCCCTAATAGTTATTATAAAGAGGAAACTACTTCCCTAGGGTAAGAAGTTTAATAGTAACTAGAAAGCCTTTATAAGATAGAAATAGGTAATTATATATAAGCTTAAAATTAATATAGAGTTTATTAGCCCCCCTAAGATATAATTTATATATATCTAGGTAAACCTTAGCTCTTTAGCCTAGTTAAAGGTTATAGTATACTTTAAAGCTAGGGGGTAAGGTGGTGAGTTAGACCTAATCGCTTTTCTTATATACCTAGAAATAGTATTTAGAGACCCCTACTATCGCGAAATCGCGATAACGTGACTAAACTACCTTAAGTAAGGAAAGAAGGAACCCTTCTCCTATTTCTTCGTCTAATTTAAATAAGAACTAGCCCTAGCTAGTAGACTCCTCTAGAACGACGAAGTTAAGCTAACGAAACTATAACTAGTACTCTTAGATATAATAAGAGGACTTATAGTTAGCCGGCGAATCTCTAGAATAAGCTACGACGACGTAATCTAGGAACTATAGGAGCTATTAGTAGACCTAGAATTATACTAGATAGAAGAATAACACCGCCCCTAACTATAAAGAAATAGTTATTAGATAAGGGCGGACCCGGACGGGGATACTACGATAACGGGCATTAATAGCCTAAAGTGTTATAGACTGGCCTTAGGGTATCTGCGAATGAGCGTTATAATAGTTATTAAATCTCTTAGGGAGAGGTAAGAAGGAAAGGGGAAGAGGTTTCTCCCCCCCCGTAACTAAAGTATAGGAATAATATTTGGCCGCGTAGCGGCCTAGCCCCCACAAGCCTCCGGCTATATAATGGCGGATACGGGCTTTTAGCCCAGATCCTTCACATAAAGTTTCTAATACCATCGAACTCCTACCCCTCCTTAGGAGCTAAGACTAGGAAACGAGCTACCTAGGTCTTATCAGAAGCTTTCTAGAATCGAAGGGAGAATAGCTTATACCTACGCTATGGTTAAGATAGACATAACGTATAACTAACGGTATCGCCTACTCCCCGTAAAACCACTAGCTACGGGAGTATACTAGGTAGGAACTAAGACGGACCTAGACGAGGGAATAAGCGACTTAGGAAAAGACAAGGCCTAGGGAAAAGACCCCCCCTAGGTAAGCGATTAGCGGCCACACCCTGATAGAAAAGGCGAAGTCCCTCCTTCGTTACCCTAGAATAATAGGAGGAAATAGCTAGTAGAATAAATATAAAGCCATTTCTTATACTAGCTATCTTAGAAACCTATACCCCTATAGACGTCCTAGTAAATATAGGATATAAATACTATAGAGTAGTTAGTAAAGATATAGTGGACTTATTACGCCTATAGTAAATACTACTTCCCTTAAAACGCACTATAAAAGTAGCTATAGGAGATTTACCTAAGTTCTAGGTTATTTAAATAGTAAAGGTATAGGTTAATATAAATAGATAGGTATTCCCTATCCTCTTCTATATAGTCCTAGCTCTCTTATAATAGATAATACTTAGGCTACTATAGCTAGCTTACTATAGCCTACTTCTAGATACTAAAAGGTATTATATTTACCTAAGGTTAAAACTAAGAGAGATAATCTATATAATAGATTAACACTAGAAGTTACTAAGCTTAGTTCTTCTAGGAGGAGAGTAATTCTATAGGCTACTTAAATAGGATTTTATAGCTACCTAGGAGGAGATAAACGTCCTTATAATAAGTATTAACGAGATTAATATAATTATTAAATACTCCCTTATAGCTAGGAAGGAACTCCTAAGATACTACTAAGCTTATAAGTGTTTATTTTTAGAGGAGGACGCTATAGTATTATTACCCTATTATAATAGTTTTAACTATAAAATTAAGATTAAGATAGCGGTAGACGGCTCCCCTAGATAACTCCTATATAGTTAACTATACTATATGCCCTATAACTAGCTCCTAGAACTATAGCAATAGCTTACTATACTACTAGATAAGGGATAGATTTAAGCTAGCTTATTATTAGCTATAGCGCTAGTCCTATTAGTCTATAAGGTAAATAGTAGTTAGTATTTCTATATAGACTACTAGGGACTTAATATAATATTAGAAGATAACTAGTATCTATTACTACTAATAAAGGAGATATTATATTCCTTATTAACTATAAAATAGTTTATAAAGCTTAATATATAATCTACCTTCTATAAGCTATAGATAAAGCCTAGCTCTAAGAAGTATATAGCCTTCTATACTTACTTTAGACTATTTAAATAGCTTATATATCCCTTTAGGCTATTAAGCGTACTAGCTATATTCTAATATTATATTAATTATACCCTAGGAGATATACTTAATAATTATATTACTACCTATCTAGATAATATCCTTATTTATAGCTCTAGTAATAGGGAGGACTATAAATAAAAGGTTATAATAGTACTTAAGAAGCTAGAGAAAGCTAGCCTCTACCTTAACCTAAATAAATATAAGTTCTTAGTAAAAATAGTAAAGTACCTAGGGTTTATAGTTATAGCTAGAGTTTCCCTTATACCTAACCTAGAGAAGATATAAGTAATTTATAACTAGGAATCCCTAAAGAGTATAAAAGGTATATAGAGTTTCCTTAGATTTATAAACTTCTACTAGGAATTCCTCCTAGACTTTACCTCTACGTTAGAGCTACTAACCTAGCTTATATAAAAGTATATATAGTTTACCTAGGGAGAACTAGAAGAGCTAGTATTTAAATAACTAAAAACGCTATTCCTCTTAGAACCCTACCTAGCGCTCTAAGACCTAGCGAAGGATATTATTATAGAAATAGATTACTTAGGTATTAGTCTAGGTAGGTGCCTCTTATAGATAGATAATAATAGTATATTATAGCTAGTAGCCTACTATTCCTAGAAACTAATAGTAGTAGAATATAACTATATTATATATAATAAGGAATTACTAGCTATAGTTAATTCCCTTTATATATAGGAAGTAGAGCTTAGGGGATAGGAACTCCTATTTATTATACTAACGGACTATAAGAACCTTAAATACTTTACTAAACCTTAGGTTATTTTAGAATAGTAGGCTTATTAGGCGGAATTCCTATCTATATTTTACTATTAACTCTACTACCGTCCTAGTCCTCTTATATAATAGCTAGACGCCTTAAGTTAGTAGGAGGTCTATAAGGATAGGTTAGATAAGCCACCGACGGAGATCCTACGACTAATTAACGTCGCTATAGTAGAGGTCTAGACGGGATATATAGACCCTCTACCGCTATTTATAGATAAGAACTTAAACGCCCTCTAGGAGACTACTATAAAGGTAGATATAAGCTACTATGTAAAGATCACTACGGTTTAGGATAGCGCCTATACCTTCCTACTAGAAGTAAATATAAAGAGCTAGGTAGCTAACTATATAATCTCGGCTTACTATTACCTTTAGTATTATAGCCGACTTTAGGTACTAGAGTAAGAACCTCTAACCACGGCACTTATTAAATATATCTATATAGACGCTATATTAGCGCACCTAGGGAAAAATATAACCTTCCTAATACTAATAAGGTCCTACTACTAGACTAGTATATTAAAGGATATTATATATTATATCTATAATTACCTATATTATAAAGCCTATAAGTTATAATAACTATAGTAGGGCCTACTCTACCTAATTCTAGTAGTAGACTAGTATTAGTAATAGATCTTAGTAGATTTTATAACTAAGTTACCTACTTATAGAGGTAATAAGCCCTAATTCCTTATAGTAATAACTAACTAGCTCTTAAAGTTTATCTAACTAGAAGCTATAACTATAATAGTGGTAGAAGACTATACGGCATAGTTCTTATCCTATTAGTAGCACTTCTATAGGTTCCCTACGTAAATAATTAGCGACTATAGCTTAGACTAGGTCGGCGAGTTCTAGCGCATACTATACCTCCTAGTAGGCATAGAGTAACTCCTCTCCACCGCGTACTACCCCTAGATAGACGGCGGAATAGAGAGGGTAAACTAGGAGGTATAAGTAGTACTATAAGTAATAATATTATACTTATAGTATAACTAGGTATAATAATTACTAATAGCTTAATAGGCGCTAAATAATAGGGATTCTTCTATTACTAGATTTAGCCTAAACTTCCTCCTCTATAGCTATAATAAGGAGCTTATCTAAATACTCTATGGCCTTAATACTCCTCTAAAGTCACTAGTAGGCTATATATAGGCTTTCCTTATTTAAATCCGATAGGGGGTAGAGCTAGCTTAGGCCGTAATTATATATATATAATAATAGTAAAAGAAATCCGCTAATAAGTCACGTAGGCTAGTAGAAGTATTTTAAGTTAGGGACTATATTTAGCTATTACTTAGGAATATTACTATATTATAGCTAAGTAAGAAGCTTAACTAGGTTTAAGCTAAATATACTATTATAAATATACTAATATTACTTACTATTACTCTTAATATACTAGGAAACCTATATAAGACCTTCTATATAGACTTAGTAGAGAGGGCTACTAATAATCCGCTACCGTCATAAGCACATAATAACTAGGCCCCGGAACCGATTTTAGTAGACGACGGCACTAGGTCGGGCCTAGTACCAGAGTACAGCGTCAAGAAGATACTACGCGCAAGGAACCATCGCGGACGAGGAAAGGCGAGAGAACTCCTCGTTAAGTAGTCCGGCTACCCGACGCCCACGTGGGAGCCACTAATAGCACTAGCAGATTATAAGGTCCTTAGAGACTTTAAGTTAGAATAGGGTGATGCCTGGAGTAACGACGGTCCGCGCGTAGCACGCTACCGCACGTTGACGTAACGGCGGTAGTGCGAAATCTCGTAGGGAAAAGTATAGCGTTATTAGAATAACCTGATATTTATTACATTTTATCTATAGGGGCGACACCCTAGACTTACGGCTTCTTTAGTTCCACGCCTAGCCCCTCTGTACGTATAGCCTATGCCCGTATAGTCAAGAATAAAAACAAATAAAAAACGGTACCTCCTGGTATACTGGGCGCGCGCTGGCGCTATGACGAAAATAAAATGAAAGAGTAGCACCCGATTAGCGACGCGGGCTAGGTTCCCGACTTGAGTAGCGCAGGGGCGACTTGGACTCACTATCACCCCCCGAGGAGACCGACACGAGCGAAGGGGAACGCTGACGACGCCCCCCACGGCGACCGCGCGTAGGAGAGCGGGGAGAGCGCGAACGACGCGAGGAATCACGACGGCGACGGGTCCGACGCTCTCCACGACGGGACGAACCAGGCGCATGAGAGGAACGGCGGGAATCCTACTCCTGAGAGTCGGCGGCGGCTGGAGCGCAGCAATAACGGACTGCTGGAATGCCCGATTGTCTGCCTACGCGGTGTTAGTACGTTGCACAATCCGACAACGAAGGAAACGTATAGCCATGGCTTAGAAGCTGGTCGTAATAGCGCTAATGACGCCAGTTATGTCAGGAAGGGAGTTGCGGCCCTGAGTTGCTAGAGTAGTAACCACCACTTAAGATGATAGCGGCGCATTTAAATCGGCGGTAGACGCCGCATTGTTTGCGTAGGCATCTAAGGCGGGCTTAGGATTCGCCCGCGTAGAATCTAAAGCATAGTTAAAGCGGCACACCGCCTTCGCGAATACGGGACTCGTAATAGGGTACTTATAACCCTTTTCGCGCTTCTTACCTACCGCAACGGTGCTAATAGCTTTACCTCGGTCAATAAGGTCCTATATTCTACTAATAGCGTTATATAGCCACAGGTTATTAGTAAATAAAGTAGTATTATACTAATATAGCTTCTTCTTCTTATAGTAGGTAGTATAAGCCTCTTATATAGTTAGTATATAGTCTAGCTTAATATTTTTAATTAAGTTCTAGATATAAGTAAGGTAAGGGTAATTAACCTTATTTTCTAAATTATACTTATTATTATCTAAGTCTCTAATAATAAGAATACCACTAGTGTTACATTAGGGTCAACGATATCCCTTAGGACTAGTACTACTACTATTATTAGGTAGAGGAGGGGGGGGAGGAGTAGTTATAGTAGATATAATATAGTGTAGTTATTATTTTAAGTTTTAGGATAATATTTTTTATTATATAGTTTATAGGCGTTTATAGGGAGGATTTATATTATTATAATATTAGAGAGATAAAGGATTTAAGCTAGGGAAGGAGGCGATTTAAACTTTCTAATAGACTATAATAGGGGGGCTAGATTAATAATATCTTATTAGTATGTAGTTACTTTACTTTAATAGTAATACTACTATAGTAATACTAGTCCTCTAGACTATATAGGAAGTAAAGTATATTATAAATATAAGGGGACCTAATTAGCTATAGTAGGCGAAGGTACTAGGCCTATAGTACCTAGAAGTAGTAGAGACGTAGCTAGCGTTATACTAATAAACTAGACCTACTTTATAATTTTTCCTCGTTAGTCTAATACTATAATCCTAAACGCCTACTAATAGATGGCGAATTATTATATTAGGCTACTATACACACTTATAAATAGAAATACTATATAACTATATATGTTATATTAGATAGGGGGGAGCCTAGGGAGGGGGGGTATATAAAGGATTTAGGCTAAAAGCCTATATCCGCTATTATATAGCTAGAGGCTTATAGGGGCTAGGCCGCTACGCGGCTAAATATTATTCCTATACTATAGTTATAGTAGGGGAGAAAGCTCTCCCCCTTTCCTTCTTACCTCTCCCTAAGAGATTTAATAACTATTATGACGCTCATCCGTAGATGCCCTGAGGCTAGTCCGTAATAGTTACTAGCTAAATGAAGAGGTAGCTAAAAAGTAGGTGCCCGACGTTATGATATTTAATACTTAAAAGAATGATAAATCTAAACTATTATGTCTAGTAGGAAAAGGGTACTTATTATATTCCCAATTTACGCTATACCAAAGTAATAAACGCTCTTATTCCCTTCTCTTCCCCTCTACCACCGCTACTACTACGCCCACCCCTCTCTTTATCATCGTAGCTCGGAAACACCTCAACTTTCTCCTCCACCGGTCTTCTCTCCGCATACTCCCCTCTATCTTCCTCAACCAATTCACCGTCCACGTCCTGACCGACATGCTCTCGCGCCATGACCTTCAGCTTCGCCTGCACCGTCGGATCCTGCTCAAGCTCCTGCCACAGCTCCACGTCCCACTCCTCTACGTTCTCGCTCAGACTAGGCTTCTTCCACGGCGGCCACTTCCACACACCACAGAGGATGAGGTGTCGTTTGATCACCTTCATCGTCAGCTCTAAAAGCAATAACGCGCCGAGGACGGCAAACAGCGTCGCCCACCAGACGGCGTCTGGGCCCCATTTGTAGCGGAAGCTGTGCTTGACGTCGTACGGCCCGGAAGCGGTGGCGGCAAATATGCCGTCGAGGAACGAGATCCACGCGAACCAGCCAATCGTAGTGACAAAGAAAGAACCCATAACAAGCGAAGCCTTGTAGTGCGTCTCAAAGATAAACAGCTTCCAATTGATCCACATAATACCTGTGGTAAATGTGAGCGTACCAAGCGCATATACACCTTCATCCCTGGCGCGCGGGTGTATCCAGCCGTAGCCAGCCCAAACGCCGTACCAAGCCATGACACCTTCGATGGCCGCGAGGAGCATCCAGCGGGCATAATTCCACAGATTCAAACCCATGTCGCGCTGACCGTACACATACAGCTCCGGGATCGCCAGCAGCGTTTCCGCGCGCAAATCCTGCTCCCAAATACCCATGCAAATCGTACAAAGGCTAGTAAACAGCGTGTTAAAGACTGTGAGGCTAGTAGCTTCGTACAGTGAGGTACCCGTGTATCCGTTGTAACGCTGGTAGATCGCCTGCGGGAGGTAAAAGAACATTTCCTTCCAAAATGTGCAGAGGATAAACTTGGTGGTGCGGACATAGTTCCAGCGTCCGTGGACGAGGAGCAGACGCTGCAGAAACCGAAACTGGGCGATGGAGTAGTCGGCGACACGGGCAGCCTGCAGGCCTTCGCGACCCGAGATGCCAATGCCAACATGGCTGGCTTGGATCATGGCAAGATCGTTGGCGCCATCACCGATGGCCAGAGTCAAGCCGTGGCGGCGGGTCAGGCTGAACTTGCTGATACGGTCCCGAACTGTGCGCACGAGCAGGGATTTTTGCGCGGGCGACGCGCGACAGCAGATGACAGTGTCTACTTTGAGCGTAATGTCATAGAACTGCTGGGATAGCTTTGAGGAATTCTCAATAACGCTTAGTGTATGTCCATCGATGACGACGATGCTGTCAAAAAGCCCTGTCTGAAGATCTTCGACGAGAGCAATGAGCTGGAATTCAAGGGCGCCCTTTGCAATATCTAAAATATAGATGTCCGAACCGGGGCGGACAAGGCGTGCCGAGTGGGCAATGTTGATGGCAGTCTCTCGCCTATCGCCAGTAAGCATCCAGATTCTGATGTTGGCTCGTCGCAGCTTCTCAATAGTCTCGGGAACACCCTTTTGCAGCTTGTCTTCGATGGCACTGGCTCCAATCAGGGAGAATGCCTGCTCAAGCATGTCGCCAGCGGATTCTAACATTTCTCGTCGATTCACAAGGCTCGTGGTCGCGTCGTCGTATGTTCTTTTCCATGCGCGGTAGTCTTGCTCGGAAATATCTTTTTGCGCAAATAGTAGAGTTCGAAGCCCTTCAGTAGCAAAGTCTTCGACATGTTTAAAGCACTTGGAAAACGCTTCAGATTCGTCGTAGATGCTTAGGTCGTCGATGAATTGCAAATTATCTGGAAGCTGGATGTGGTGTGTGTTGACGCTCGTACGGACGTGTGCGCGGTTGATGTCCATCGACATACCTCGCGTGCAGGCGCCCGCTCGCACACCGTCTTCAGAACTTCTGACAAGTTTCCTAAGCTCAAAAGACTTGCTGCGATGGATCACTGAGCATCGCATACTCGGTTCCGGTCTGTGAATGTTGGAATTATATCGGACAGTTAAACTGGGCCGGCCTCCAAAACTGTTTCTCGGCTGGTGCTGCTCACTACGGCGCTGCATTTCATGCTCGATATCAGCGCTGGCGCGGGCTTCAGTAGCTTTTTGCATGGCGAGAGACAACTGCTTCAGACGTGGGATGATGACGGAATCTGCTCCCTTGCAAATGACGGTGATGCGGCCGTCGGGGCGGCGAAGGATAATGGACATTCGTTTTCGATTGCTGCTGAACTCGACAGTGTCGAGAATATCATATGTCTGTCTCTCGAGCTGACCGTTGGCCTGGGTCATTTCCACAGTGACCTGTTTCGCCGTACGCTGAGCGACCAGGTAGCCCATTTCCTGGGCTGCGCGGACGAGCGCCAATTCGTCAGGAGACGATGCCTGAAACTCAATATTGCCGTTGGTGTATTCAGGGAGACAAGTATGGCAAAGCGCCATGGCGAGTATGTATCCCTTGGCTTTCCTGGCAAAAGCAGAATGGGGTCGAAGCTGAATGTAGTGCAGCAAGTCGGCCGTGTTGACTTCTGGCTGGATATGATCTGGTCGTCCAGTAGAGCGCCAGTGAGAGGACGAGCGCCGGCGACTTACGGAGGGGCGGGCTCCCATGGACATGCGTGGGTACAGAGGGCAGCTCATATGACTCAAAGGCGAGGTAGGAACCGGGTCGGGCTTGTACAGCGAAGGCTCTCTACTTGAATAGCCGAGGCTGGTTGCTGTGTTTTCGTCATCGTCAACAAGGTCCATTTCGTGTAGCCAGACGGTTCCCGCGACACTAATTTTGCGAAATTTCATGATGTTGTCCGTGAGAGTTCCAGTCTTGTCGGAGAATATGTAGCCGACTTGGCCGAGGTTTTCCAGAATCGTGTTGGTGTTGCATCTGGCGGGCGTGTCGGTCTCCTCATCATACATGCCGACATCGGAATTGAGCAGCCACAGCTGTCCAATTTTGACAATTTCTAGTGAGATATACAAGGCAAGGGGGACAACATTATTGAACATGATTATGAATGCGATTATGATCTGGTAGAAGGGAACAGTGGCGTTGTTGAGATACTGAGCCTTCTTTTCGTAGCTGCGCTGCCAGTGGACGTAGCCCATAGAGACACCGACAGATAGAACAACGACGTACGTGGCGAGAGTCACGACGACGCAGTTGACTATTTTTTCGAGCGCGGGCTTCTTTGCCGACGGGTGCTGGCTTGAATTCATGCGAATCTTGCATTCTTCTCCGGTGTTGATGACAATGCCAACGATGGCAGCCGTGTTCCGCACGACGCTGCCTCGGTAGATTACCTCATTCAAGGAAAGGGGCACAGACTTTCCGTCGGCGGAAACCGAGCCATCAAAGTTGAAGAGTTGCGGGTTCGGGTCCTCGACAAAAAAGTTGGCCTTGCAATTAGCAATGCCCTCAATGGTGCCGCAACCGCCAAGCGCAGAGGACAGCTGCTTGCTCTTGAGGTTGGTTTCACCGTCGAGAGCCATGGTGTCAATGTAGGCCAAGTCGTTCTCGTCGCTAGTCCAGAGGAGCACGATGTCGGCAGGTACAGCCTCGTCGCGATTCAGCCTTACGACGTCTCCAACTTTGATATTGCTCCAACGGATGGGGACCCATCGAACACCGTCGTACTCGTCTTCTGGCAATGCAGGTGGCTGCGCATCGGTTGTGACGTGAAATGGGTTCCATTTTTGAACCCTCGTCGGGGGCTTGACTTTGCCGGTATAGTGATCTTCGCGCCCGAGGGTCGTGGTGAAGCTGGCGTTTTCAACCCGATCGAGGCGGCTTCTCCTATAGTCGTCGTAGCCCTCCTTGACGATGGTGAGCAGTACAAAGAAGAGCAACGGCAGGATGGTAGTGAATGTTCCGGTGGTGGACAGGTTCGGAATCTGACTGATGTTTAGTGCCATTCAACGGCCGTTTAGCCGAGCATGGCCGGAGCATAGCTCTGGAAGGACTTACCATTTGAGGAATGCCGACGCAGAGAAAGTAAAAGTTTCCAACGCGGGAGAATTGGAAGAACAGCTGCTTGGGGATGAAGTCAAGGACGGTGTATCGCGAGGTGCGAATGTCGTTGGAAATGTACGAGAAGCCACGGCGGGTGTCGACAAGCGGCTCAGCGTGCTTGATGCTCAACGGGACATGTCGACCACCGTCCGAAGGTGCGAGGCTCTGACGCCGCAGCACCGGCTCGACGACTGCCTTTCTATAGGCAGACTTGACGAGATGTTGGACTTTGGACAAAAAGTACAAGACGGGCGCTCTGGTATGCGGTGCACCGGCGTTGTCTGGCAGGGAGACTTTTTCTACAGTCGAGTTTCCAGCGGCCATTGCGACGGGGACGTTGCGCCGCCTGCTTGAAGCCCGTTAACAATGCGCGAATATCATGCCAATGGTGTGTAGGGCGGTTCTTTTCGCCGTAGTCGAGGTTGTGTGAATTGGCAGTTGGGTAAGTGGTCCGCAGCTTGCGCTGCGGTTGTTGATTGATGGCAAGCAGCCGCGTCAGTCAGCGAGCGCGCAAACCCACGTGAAGTCACGGGCGAAATAGACTTATGAAAGGGGAGGAAAGAATTAAAAAAAAACGCGGAGCTTTTAGGAACAAGAAAGAAGAATGTACATTTTTCAAGAAAGTAAGTGCTGAGAAAGTGCAGTAAGGAAACGTTGGAGTCGTGTGTATTAAGTAGAGGGGCAGATACGTGGCGTGGCAGTACCTAAGGTAGCTTGAACTTGGTTGAGTACGCTGGGGCACTTTGGGCTAGTTATTATGAAAGTGGGAGTGGGTGTGTGGCACGTGTAAATAGTAGTCTGACCCCATTTGTTCCAAGGATCTTGGTGATCGGTGGCTGAGCACAACGACGGGTCCACGAGTCAAAAGGGTACGAAAAAAAAGTGCAGATAGATGCACGATGCCAGCCTACCTTGCAGTGACTGTTGGCAAAAGGCTGAATCACATGGTTGCAGTCTGCAGAGTCGTAATGGACGCCACGCTGTATTACAGGGGCCGGGGGTAGAGGCGTCTTCTCGCCCGTCGAGGAAGATTGTTTTGTGTTCTTACGGATGACTGCATTCCATCAAATTTTTCGGGCCTGCCAGCCAGCAATGCGCACAGTTGCCGAGCCAGTCATCTCCGACAATAATCAGTCTTGACGCCACTCGTCCCAACTGCAAATGATCAAAATTTTATGCCGCAAAAGTTCTCTAGAATGACAAGAGAAGGGAGCACTTTGGCACTTTCATCAAGTTATTTTGTTCCCACGCCCCTGCGCAAGGCTCGCCGCACACGTGGGGCAGCTGCAAGCCTCCTGCGGCGCTACTTATTTTTACAGCCTCCACGAGTCCGCGTTACGGGTTTTAACAGGGGCCAGCTCGGGTGGGGGGTTCAAAACTACAGTGGGGAGACAAAAGTTCCGTACGTTTTCCCAACGCGCCCCGTACCTCTCCACACCACAATATCAACACTGTATTTGGCAACCGCGATAATTCCACCAAAAATGCCTTAATTAGTGGGAAAAAAACATTATACGGCGCATAAACGAACGAGGGTTATAACCATGTACGAATTGGGTACTAAGCTAAAGGATATCGCGGCGCGCGAGGGGGTTATTATTAATAGTATACGCGGCGTGGTGGCGCGTTACTAAACCTAAGATAAAGCTAAGAGTTTACTACGCTCTAGCCGCCTAAAAATAATATCTAATCGTGATTAGAGAGTTATTATATAAATTATTAATAATAACCCCTTTATTAAAAATACTAAATTAATTAGGGAGGTAGGATTAACCTACTCTATACGCACACTTATATACTATCTTAAAGAATAAGGTATCCTCTATAGAACTATACTTTAATGACTAAAATTAAGTAAGGAAATTATAAGAAAAAGACTATAATTTACGTAGACCTATATTACCTAAGATCTAGCTACTTAGGAGTATTAGATTTTTATAGACGAGATAATAATTACATATAGTTAAGGAAAGCGCGCTAAGTAGGTATTCTACTAAAAGGTCTATTACTTTAATACGTAATAACTCTACTATCTAATATTATATAGGAAAACTAAGGTAATAAAAAGAATATTTAGCTATAGATAAAGCTAACTTATTATTCTTAAATATTTTAGGCTAGGTTTATAGGTAGAAAAAGGATAAGTTTAGTACCCTTTTCTAGTAACCCTAACTTAGCTAGAGGCGGCGTTACTAGCTACTAAATACTTAACTATCTATAGGAAAATTTACCTATAATTATAGAACCTAGTTATTTTTTTATTTAAGATAATATACTAACTTATATAGCCTAAATTATTAAGAGGTAGCTTTAGGAATTTACTAGAGAGAATAGTATAACGCTAGTAGATTAGCTACTATACTTGCCTAATCTTAACCCTATTAAAAATATATAGAAATTATTAAAAGAAAAAATTTATAAAAAATACCTAGAGCTATTAGATATACTAAAAATAGATTATACCCTCTAAAGGCTTATTTTTATAGTAGTTAAAATATAGGAGGACTTTAAAGATAAACTATTAGAGTAGCTATTAACTTTAATATTATACCGCCTCGCCACGTATATTACTATATAGGGTTAGTATATAAAGTATTAATTTTATAGGTACTAAATTTATGTAGGTTAGAATATACTCCTAATTTTATTTATAAAAATATATTAATTTATATATATTATAGGTATTTGAACTTTTGTGTAAAAAATGAGTATATAGGCTCTATGGTGGAGCGTACGGAACTTTTGGCAACCCACTGTACGATGACGCTTCCTAGACGCTGTTTCTTCCTATGTATTACGCCTAAGAAGGTGACGAATCTGTTGGTATAGGTAGTGGTGTTGTGTATGTAGAGGCTTGATTCTTACTAGCTAACGTCGGGCACCCACTTGTGGGCCACACCCCCTTGTGGGCTACCTCTTCCCACCAAAAAACGTAAAAACACACCTTTTTTAACTAGACTTTCTAGCCCCACTACAGTTCTAATAATTATATAGAGTTTATAATAAAATAATATAGAGCTTATTTTATAGTCTTTAACTTCTTTTTAAAAATAAATAAATTCCTATAGAATAGTAATAATTAGTTAAAGTTAAAGAAAACCTCTCCCTAGTAAATTATATAGTAATTTTAACTTTTTCTTTTTCTTATATAAGTATTTTTAGTAAATATTAATAACTATATAATAAATATAATAAAGTACTATAGAACTATAAAATTTTATCTTATAAGTTTTAGCTTAAAATAAAAATCTTAATAATATTTTATAAATTAAAGTATATTTCTTCTTTTTTCTCCTCTTATTTTAAACTTAGTTTTAATAACTAAAGGACTATTTATTAAAAAGACTAGATTTTTAAATATAAGATTCTAATCTTTATAAATAGCTTATACTAAAAATCTTAGAGTTTAAAAAAATCCTCTTAATTTTTTAAAATTAGTATTAAATTATTAAGGATTACCAGTACTTTCTTAGTAAAGCTTAACATTTTTTTTAAAAAAGTTTAACTAATTATACTAATTTATTAAGGTTTATCTATAATATAAAAATTTTATATATAAAAGTTACTTATCTAAGCTATTTTATATATATTTTTAAATAATTATTATACTTTTCTCTATTTTATTATATAAGATTCTATTTTGGTGTAGCTACACCAAAAATGGTGGCCCAAATGTGGGTGTAGCCCGCAAGTAGGTGGTCGACGTTAATACTGGCTTAATTCTGGCTACTTATAGCCGTGTACGGGCCACGTACATACGTACCACATACGGCACATACACCTGCTTAGTCAGAACCAGCCACTTATAGGTCTAACATACGGAGTAGTTCATCTATCTATAATAGATATACTACGCTGTTACGAACGCAGCTGCATGGATGCGGGGCTGAGGCCGGACCGCCGGGGAAGGCACGCCCATAGCCTAGTTAGGACATAAGGTCACGTAATAGCTTATTAGATTATTAAGATAATCTAGCTATATAAGATTATTAGGATAATTAGATAAGCCTTATAAGCTAGGCCTATAGTAGAGAGATAGATAGATACTTAAGGAGAAGGTATTCTTATAGCTAGGTAGTCTAGATCTCTATTAATTAATCTAAGTAATAGTTTTACTATTAAGAGTTTTACTCTTAATAAGACCTTATAAAGATACTACTTATTACTACTTTATAGTATTTAACCTAACTTACTACCTAAGAAATAGACTAACTATAGATTAGGATTAAGCTATTATTATATTTTAATTAGTCCTATTTAGTAAGTTATTATTAAAACCTTAAGTAGTTAACCTTTTATAATATCTACTATTAGAGAAATTACTACTAACCCTATAGTTATAATTATAGACCTTAATACTAAACTTAAGTATCTTTATATTTAGATAGAGGAAATAAAACTTAAAAATATAATACTTAAGAAAGAAAAGAAAGCTATAATACCTAAGTTTCCTAAACCTAATATATTTAATAGAATAAAGGGAGATATCTATACCTTTCTTACCTAAGCTAAAGCTTACTTAAAGGTTAATAACTCTATTAATAGGGAATCTACTAAGATTTTCTATATTAGAAACCTTCTTATAGGTAAGGTAATAAAATAGTAAGAGCTAACTCTTAGGGATTACCTTAATAATAAGGAACCTAAAGATAAGACTACTTAAATCTTTAAGAAGTATAAAAACTTTAAGGAAGTTCTATAGACTATATTTAGTAACCTAGATAAAGTCTAAACTACTATATATAAACTTAAATCCTTAAAGTAGACTAAATCTACTTAGTATTATATATATAAGCTTAGATATATTACTACTTATATTAATTAAGATAATAAAAGCTAAATAGAACTCTTTTATAATAGATTTAAAGAAGATATAAAAGATAAAATTACTAAAGAAGATTAACCTAATAACTTTAATAAGTTTATTAAGAAAATTATTAAAGTTAATAATTATCTCTATACTAGATAAATTAAGTATAGTAGAAGGAATATAGGTAACTATAGTAATCCTCTTTAATACTACTAGGCGAATATAAGAAAGCATTAAAATAGATCTACGGCCTATAGAACCTATCTAGGCCTAATAGAACTTAATACTATTAGAAAAGAAAAAGGAAAGAAATACTATAACTATAGGAAGACTAGATACTTTATAAATAAGTATAAGGTACCTAAGAAATAGTAGAAGCTAGTTACTAAAGGATAAGGCCTAAACGCGGTTTATTATAAGGACCTACCTATTTAGAATATTAGTATAACTAATAGTAAAAAATACTTCTTAGATACTAATTACTTTATAAACTATAATAAACCTATATCTAATAAAGACTAGGATTTTAGAATATAGCCTATCCTAGATAAGGAAGAAGACCTTAAGATAATAAAGCTAGAGGTAAAAGAAGCCTTTATTATAGTTCCTAAAACCCTACTAGAGGAGAACTATATAAATTATAACCTAAGACTAGTAAGCGCCTTATCTATAGGACTAGGTAATCTAGAACTAGTAGGGGTATAAATTTATAGAAGAGATATCTCCTATCTAGATGTCCTTAAATAGAAAATTAGAAAAGTAATAATAAGAGTAAGCCTTAAGGTATATACCTAAGTAGCTAAATATCTAGTATTTATAATAGGATACCTAGATTATAAGAAGATTTTATAGGTATCCTATTTATTTAATAACTATAAGATATACCTCTAGAAGAAACTAGAATACTAATTCTTTCTTAGATTTAACCCTAATATAGGATATAGTCTATTTCTAGAAATAGACTTATAAGACTAGAAAATCTAGAGAAGATTCTTAACCTACTTAGACTTAAGAAGAAATAATAAAATATCTTATATTAAAGAAAATATAGATATAATCTAAGCTACCTAGATAGAGGAGGATAGAAATAGTATATTTATAAGTAGTTTACTTAGTCTAAACTTAATTAATATAGCTAGTAGATTAAATAATTACTAGGAAAGCTCTAATATAGTTATATAAAACTAATAATAATAAAGAAAAGAAAAAGAAAAAGAAAGGAAAGAATAAGAGTTAATTCTCTTTAGGACATTTATGTGAAGGATTTAGGCTAAAAGCCCGTATCCGCCGTTATATAGCCGGAGGCTTGTAGGGGCTAGGCTACTACGCGGCTAAATATTATTCTTATACTATAGTTATAGTAGGGGAGGAAGCTCTCCCCCTTTCCTTCTTACCTCTCCCTAAGAGATTTAATAACTATTATAATACTTACCTATAGATACCCTAAGACTAGTCTATAATAATTAAATCTCTTTATAAAAAAAAAAAAGAGTCTCCCTAAGATAGACCTTCCTAGAGTAGGCGACCTATAGGAGGACATTAAGGAGACTTATAAGCGACTATAGAAGTAATATATAATACTAGTAGAGTAAAATATTAGATAAGTAGAGGAGATATAGCTCCTTACTAAGTAGTTTATACTCCTATAGGCGACGTAGGTCCCTCTTTCTAATAAATCCCCTCTAACTACTCCCCTTATTCTAGCTTCCCTAATAGTTATTATAAAGAGGAAACTACTTCCCTAAGGTAAGAAGTTTAATAATAACTAGAAAGCCTTTATAAGATAAAAATAGGTAATTATATATAAGCTTAAAATTAATATAAAGTTTATTAACCCCCCTAAGGTATAATTTATATATATTTAGGTAAACCTTAGCTCTTTAGCCTAATTAAAGGTTATAATATACTTTAAAGCTAGGGGGTAAGGTAATAAGTTAGACCTAATCGCCTTCTTTATATACCTAGAAATAGTATTTAGAGACCCCTACTATTATAAGATTATAATAATATAACTAAACTACCTTAAGTAAGGAGAAAAAGAACCCTTCTCCTATTTCTTTATCTAATTTAAATAAGAACTAGCCTTAGCTAGTAAACTCCTTTAGAATAATAAGGTTAAGTTAATAAAGCTATAACTAGTACTCTTAGATATAATAAGAGGACTTATAGTTAGTTAGTAAGTCTTAAGGATAAGCTATAATAATATAATCTAAGAATTATAAAAGCTATTAGTAGATCTAGAATTATACTAGATAGAAAAAAATATTACCCCTAACTATAAAAGAATAGCTAGTAGATAAGGGTAGACCTAGATAAGGATATTATAATAATAGATATTAATAGCCTAAGGTTCCTTATACTATTAAACTCCTACCCCTCTATAAGAGCTAAGATAAGGAAATAAGCTACCTAGGTCTTATTAGAAGTTTTCTAGAACTAAAGGGAGAATAGCTTATACCTATACTATAATTAGGATAGATATAATATATAATATTATTACCTACTCCCTATAAAACTACTAGCTATAGGAGTATATTAGGTAAGAACTAAGATAGACCTAGATAAGAGAATAAGTAACTTAGGAAAAGATAAGGCCTAGGGAAAAGACTCCCCCTAAGTAAGTAATTAGTAGCTATACCCTAATAAGAAAGGTAAAGTCCCTCCTTTATTACCTTAGAATAATAAGAAGAAATAGCTAGTAGAATAAATATAAAGCTATTTCTTATACTAGCTATCCTAGAAACCTATACCCTTATAGACGTCCTAGTAGATATAAGATATAAATATTATAGAGTAGTTAGTAAAGATATAGTAGACTTATTATATCTATAGTAAATACTACTTCCTTTAAAATGTACTATAAAAGTAGCTATAGGAGATTTACCTAAGCTCTAGGTTATTTAAATAGTAAAGGCATAGGTTAATATAGATAGATAGGTATTCCCTATCCTCTTCTATATAGTCCTAGCCCTCTTATAATAGATAATACTTAGGCTATTATAGCTAGCTTATTATAGCCTACTTCTAGATACTAAAAGGCATTATATTTACCTAAGGTTAAAACTAAGAGAGATAATCTATATAATAGATTAATATTAGAAGTTACTAAGCTTAGTTCTTCTAGGAGGAGAGTAATTCTATAGGTTATTTAAATAAGATTTTATAGCTACCTAAGAGAAGATAAGTATCCTTATAATAAATATTAATAAGATTAATATAATTATTAAATACTCCCTTATAGCTAAGAAGGAACTCCTAAGATATTACTAAGCTTATAAGTATTTATTTTTAGAAGAGGATATTATAGTATTACTACCTTATTATAATAGTTTTAACTATAAAATTAAGATTAAGATAATAGTAGATAGTTCCCCTAGATAACTCCTATATAGTTAACTATACTATATACCTTATAACTAGCTCCTAGAACTATAGTAATAGCTTACTATACTATTAGATAAGAGATAGATTTAAGCTAGCTTATTATTAGCTATAATACTAGTCCTATTAGTCTATAAGGTAAATAGTAATTAGTATTTCTATATAGACTACTAGGGACTTAATATAATATTAAAAGATAACTAATATCTATTACTACTAATAAAGGAGATACTATATTCCTTATTAACTATAAAATAGTTTATAAAGCTTAATATATAATCTATCTTCTATAAGCTATAGATAAAGCCTAGCTCTAAGAAGTATATAACCTTCTATACTTACTTTAGACTATTTAAATAGCTTATATACCCCTTTAGGCTATTAGGTATACTAGCTATATTCTAATATTATATTAATTATACCCTAGGGGATATATTTAATAATTATATTACTATCTATCTAGATAATATCTTTATTTATAGCTCTAGTAATAGGGAGGACTATAAATAAAAGGTTATAATAGTACTTAAAAAGCTAGAGAAAGCTAGCCTCTACCTTAACCTAAATAAATATAAGTTCTTAATAAAAATAATAAAATACCTAAGGTTTATAGTTATAGCTAGAGTTTCTCTTATACCTAACCTAAAGAAGATATAAGTAATTTATGACTAGGAATCCCTAAAGAATATAAAAGGTATATAGAGTTTCTTTAGATTTATAAACTTTTACTAGGAATTCTTCCTAGACTTTACCTCTATATTAAAGCTACTAACCTAGCTTATATAAAAGTATATATAGTTTACCTAAGGAGAACTAGAAGAGCTAGTATTTAAATAACTAAAAACGCTATTCCTCTTAGAACCCTACCTAGTACTCTAGGACCTAGTAAAGGATATTATTATAGAAATAGATTACCTAGGTATTAGTCTAGGTAGGTACCTCTTATAAATAGATAATAATAATATATTATAACTAGTAGCCTACTATTCTTAGAAACTAATAGTAGTAGAATATAACTATATTATATATAATAAAGAATTACTAGCTATAGTTAATTCCCTTTATATATAAGAAGTAGAGCTTAAGGGATAAGAACTCCTATTTACTATACTAATAGACTATAAGAACCTTAAATACTTTATTAAACCTTAGGTTATTTTAGAATAGTAGGCTTATTAGGCGGAATTTCTATCTATATTTTACTATTAACTTTACTACTATCCTAGTCCTCTTATATAATAGCTAGACGCCTTAAGTTAGTAGGAGGTCTATAAGGATAGGTTAGATAAGCTATTAATAGAGATCTTATAACTAATTAATATTACTATAGTAGAGGTCTAGATAGAATATATAGACCTTCTACTACTATTTATAGATAAGAATATAAATACCCTCTAGGAGACTACTATAGAGGTAGATATAAGTTACTATATAAAGATTACTATAGTTTAGGATAGTACCTATACCTTCCTACTAGAAGTAAATATAAAGAGCTAGGTAACTAACTATATAATCTTAGTATACTATTACCTTTAGTATTATAGCTAACTTTAGGTACTAGATTAAGAACCTCTAACTATAGTACTTATTAAATATATTTATATAGATACTATATTAGTATACCTAGGGAAGAATATAACCTTCCTAATACTAATAAGATCCTACTATTAGACTAGTATATTAAAAGACATTATATACTATATCTATAATTACCTATATTATAGAGCCTATAAGTTATAATAACTATAGTAGGGCCTACTCTACTTAATTCTAGTAGTAGACTAGTATTAGTAATAGATCTTAGTAGATTTTATAACTAAGTTACCTACTTATAGAGGTAATAAACCTTAATTCCTTATAATAATAACTAACTAACTCTTAAAGTTTATCTAACTAAAAGCTATAACTATAATAATAGTAAAGGACTATATTATATAGTTCTTATCTTATTAGTAGTACTTTTATAGGTTCTTTATATAAATAATTAGTAACTATAGCTTAGACTAGGTTAGTAAGTTCTAGTATATACTATACCTTCTAATAGGTATAGAGTAACTCCTCTCTACTATATATTACCCTTAGATAGATAGTAGAATAGAGAAGGTAAACTAGGAGATATAAGTAATACTATAAGTAATAATATCTTACTTATAGTATAACTAAGTATAATAACTTCTAATAGCTTAATAGGTATTAAATAATAGGGATTCTTTAGTTACTAGATTTAGCCTAAACTTCCTCTTCTATAGCTATAATAAGGAGCTTATCTAAATACTTTATAGCCTTAATACCCCCCTAAAGTTACTAGTAGACTATATATAGGCTTTCCTTACTTAAATCTAATAAGGGGTAGAGCTAGCCTAGGCTATAATTATATATATATAGTAATAGTAAAAGGAATCTACTAATAAGTTATATAGGCTAGTAAAAGTATTTTAAGTTAAGGACTATATTTAGCTATTACTTAAGAATATTACTATATTATAGTTAAGTAAGAAGCTTAACTAGGTTTAAACTAAATATATAGTTATAGATATTCTAATACTACTTACTATTACTCTTAATATACTAGGGGACTTATATAAGACCTTCTATATAGATTTAGTAGAGAGGGCTACTAATAATCTACTACTATTATAAGTATATAATAACTAGGCCCTAGAACTAATTCTAGTAGATAATAGTACTAGGTTAGGCCTAGTACTAGAGTATAGTATTAAGAAGATATTATATATAAAGAACTATTATAAATAAGGAAAGGTAAGAGAACTCCTAGTTAAATAGTCTAGCTACCTAATACCTATATAGGAGCTACTAATAGTACTAGTAGACTATAAAGCCCTTAGAGAATTTAAGTTAAAATAAGGTAATACCTAGAGTAATAACGGTTTAATATAATATACTACTATATATTAATATAATAATAATAGTCTATAATCTTATAAGGAAGAGTATAGTATTATTTAGGAATAATATAATATTTATTATATTTTATTTATAAAGATAATACCTTAGACTTATAGCTTCTTTAGTTTTACGCCTAGCCCCTTTATATATATAGCTTATACCTATATAGTTAAGAATAAAATAAATAAAAAATAGTACCTCCTAGTATACTAGATATATACTAGTACTATAATAAGAATAAAAGGAAAGAGTAGTACCTAATTAATAATATAAGCTATAATTATAACTTAGGTATTATAGGGGTAACTTAGACCCCTAGCGACCTTCTAAGGAGACTAATACGACTAAAGGGGAACGCTTATAACGCTCTCTATAATAACTACGCGTAGGAGAGTAAGGGGAGCGTAAATAATATAAAGAATTACGATAGTAATAGGTTTAACGCTCTCTACGATAAGACGAACTAGGCGCGTAGGAGGAATAGTAGGAGTCTCACCCCTAAGAGTTAGTAGGACGGTACTTAATAGTAGTATAATAAGGCGTCTAAGGCGGCTAAAGCGTAGTAATAATAGACTACTAGAATACCTAATTATCTACCTATATAGTATTAATATATTATATAATCTAATAATAAAGGAAATATATAGCTATAGCTTAGAAGCTAGTTATAATAATACTAATAATACTACTTATATTAGGAAGGGAGTTATAGCCTTAGGATATTAAAGGAGTAACTACTACCTAAGAGGGTAGTAGTATAGTTAAATTAGTAGTAAGCGCTATATTATTTATATAGGCATCTAAGGCAGGCTTAGGATTCGCCTATATAGAATCTAGAGCGTAGTTAAAGTAATATACTACCTTTATAAAGGTAGGACTTATAATAAGGTATTTATAATCTTTTTAATAGTTTATTCTAACTATAGTAGTACTAATAGCTTTTCCTTAGTTAATAAGGTCCTATATTCTACTAATAGTATTATATAGCTATAGGTTATTAGTAAATAAAATAATATTATACTAATATAGCTTCTTCTTCTTATAGTAGGAGGTATAAGCCCCTTATATAGTTAGTATATAGTTTAGCTTAATATTTTTAATTAAGCTCTAAATATAGGTAAGGTAAGGATAATTAACCTTATTTTCTAAATTATACTTATTATTACCTAAATCCCTAATAATAAGAATACTACTAATATTATATTAGGGCTAATAATATCCCTTAGGACTAGTACTACTACTATTATTAGGTAGAGGAGGGGGGGGAGGAGTAACTATAGTAGATATAATATAATATAGTTATTATTTTAAGTTTTAAGATAATATTTTTTATTATAGGGTTTATAAGTATTTATAAGGAGGATTTATATTATTATAATATTAAAAAGATAAAGGATTTAAGCTAAGGAAGGAGGTAATTTAAACTTTCTAATAGACTATAATAAGGAGGCTAGATTAATAATATCTTACTAGTATATAGTTACTTTACTTTAATAATAATATTACTATAGTAATACTAATCCTCTAGACTATATAAGAAGTAAAGTATATTATAAATATAAAAGAACCTAATTAGCTATAGTAGGTAAAGATACTAGGCCTATAATACCTAGAAGGGGTAAAGATATAGCTAGTATTATACTAATAAACTAAACCTACTTTATAATTTTTCCTTATTAGTCTAATATTATAATCCTAAATACCTACTAATAGATAGTAAATTATTATACTAGGCTACTATATATACTTATAAATAGAAATACTATATAACTATATATATTATATTAGATAGGGGGGAGCCTAGAGAGGGGGGGGATATAAAGGATTTAGGCTAAAAGCCTATATTTACTATTATATAGCTAGAGGCTTATAGGGGCTAGGCTACTATGTGGCTAAATATTATTCCTATACTATAGTTATAGTAGGGAAGGAAGCTCTCCCCCTTTCCTTCTTACCTCTCCCTAAGAGATTTAATAACTATTATAACGCTCACCTATAGATGCCCTAAGGCTAGTCTATAATAATTTAAAGGAATAGACTAAGAAAAGAGAATAGGAAATAATAGCCGTTATTACTAGTAAGACTAACTCTTCGACGGAGATCTAATAGGTCTTTATATACTATAAACATTAATAGTAATAAATACCTTACCTTTAATATCTTTATTAAAGAAATAAAGATTAGGGTAATACTTAATAGTAGAGTATTAAGAAATTTTATCTTACTAAATCTTATTAATAGATTATAATTACCCTAGAGAAAGAAAGATAAGCCCTACTAACTTATAAATATAGAAGGAAATAATATTTAGTATAACTAAGGTATAATAGACTAGGAAACTATATAACTTCCTATCTTTATTTTTAGTATAAACTATATATTATCTTTAGATATTATAGTAATCTTAAAATATAATATTATATTAGGGTTACCTTAGTTATAAGTAAGTAATCTTAGAGTTAACTAGAGAATAGGCTAACTTTAGTAGGATATACTAAGTTATAATTATAATAGTAGGAGTAGCTAAAAACGAAAAAGGGCACCCTAATTAAATTAAGACTAATCTTAAGGAATATATTTAATTACCTAAGAATTAAAAGCTAGTATATTAGAGATTTCTAAGAAATACTTAAAGTATAATAAGCTATTTAGTAAAGAGCTAGAGATAGGACTACTAGAATATTTATACTAGGACTATAAGATTAAACTCTAGCCTAATAAGGAACCTAGGTTTTAAAAGATCTATCCCTAAAACCCTAAGTAAGACTAAGTACTTAAGGAGTATTTAGAGGAAATACTATAAAAAGGTTAAATATAACCTTCTAAATTACTAGTAGGATATCTAATCTTATAGGTATAAAAGTAAAATAGAAAGTTATAACTATATATTAACTATAGATAGCTAAATAATATTATAATTAAGAACTAATATCTATTACTACTTATATTAAAAATATAAGATAAAGTTAGATAAGCTAGATAGTTTATTACCCTTAACCTTAAAAGGGCTTATAACCTTATCTATATAAAGGATAGTTATAAGTAGAAAACTACCTTTTAAACCTTAAAAGGATACTTTAAGTATCTAGTAATATCCTTTAGTCTTATAAATATACTAGCTACTTTTTAGATAATAATTAATAATATCCTATAAAAATAACTTAATAACTTTATTATTATTTATCTTAATAATATCCTTATCTATTTTAATATACTTAAAGAGTATAAAAAATATATATATAAAGTACTTTAAGTACTTTAGGATAATAACTTACTAGTTAAACTAATAAAAAGTAAGTTTTACTAGTAGAAAGTTAAATTCTTAGGATATAAAATTACCCTAGGATATATTAGGATAAGTCTATTAAAAATTAAAGATATATAGAATTAGCTAGTACTAACTAATATTAGAGAAGTTAGGGGATTTCTTAGATTTATAAACTTCTATTAATACTTTATATATAAATTTAGAGAAATTATAATTCCTTTAACTAACCTTATAAAGAAGGATTATACCTTTTAGTAGACTAATAAAGAAGCTAAAGCCTTCTAAATATTAAAAGATAAAATACTAGATAAACTAGTTCTAATTATAGCTAACCTAAGTAAACTATTTAAAGTTAAGACTAATATTTTAAACTTTATAGTAGGAGGATAGCTTAAATAAAGAGATAAAGAAAGATAACTTTACCTAGTCGCCTTCTTTTCTAAGAAACTCTATAGACCTAAGTTAAATTATAATATATATAATAAAGAACTTATAGCTATTATTTAAATATTTAAAAAATAATAATATTACTTAGTAGGTATAAATTATAAAGTTATAATCTATTTAGACTATAAGAACCTAATATTATTTACTATTATAAAGGAACTAAATAAATAGTAAATATAATAATATAAGACCCTTATAGACTATAACTTTAAGATTTTATATTAAAAGGGAATACTTAATAGTAGAGTAGATACTCTTAGCTAATAAGAAGATTTAAAATTAAAAAGAATACTAATTAAATATCTAATATTTAAATATAATAAGAATAAAAACCTTATACTAGGTACTTAGGAACTTAGTATAACTTAGAAAGTAGAACTAGATAATACTTAGATATAGTAAATTAAATTATATATTAAAAAAGATAACTACCTAAATAGTAAGGATATAAAACTATATATAATAAGAAAGGGTAAAAGCTACTTATATAATAAATAATAATATATTCCTTATATACTTTAAGAATAGCTTATTAAAGAAATATATAAATACCTATTATATAGATATTAGGGTATAGAGAAAATAATTAATAGATTAAGAAGATTATATAATTTCCTAGAAAGTAGAAAAAGAGTATAAGAAGTTATTAGTAAATATAATATCTATTAGAAAGTAAAAGTAATATAATATATATTATATAGTAAACTATAACTAATACTATTACTTAAAAGAGTATAATAGATAATTATAATAGACTTTATTATTAAGCTACTAAAGTCTAAGGAACCTATAATAAGAGTAGTTTATAATAATATCTTAGTTATTATAGATAAACTTATAAAATATACCTACTATATTCCTTATATAGAATTAAGTAATATTATAAATCTAATATATATATTTTTTAAGACTATTATTATATAATATAGATTACTAATAAAGCTTATATTAGATTATAATAAATTATTTATATCTAACTTCTAGAAATACCTTATAGAGACTATATAAATTAAGTAAAGCTTATTTATAATATTCTACCTATAATTAAATAGTTAGATAAAGATTCTAAACTAAATACTTAAATAATATCTATAAAGCTTTATTAACTATTAATAAGACGACTAGTTAAGATAGTTATTACTTATATAGTAGGCTTATAATAGCTTTAAGATTAATAGTATAAAGATATTACTAATAAAGGTAAACTATAGGTTTAACCTTATAATTAATATATACCTAGTATATATTATAAATATACTAATAGTAACTATATATATAAATATTATTATAAGTATATAGAAATATCTATAGTAAAAATAGATATTTCTATAAAACTAAATAAAATATTATATAGATAAAAAGAGATTATTAGTACTAATCTTAAAGGAAAGATATAAAGTTTACCTTATCTATAAAAAATATTAAAATAAAGTAACCTAGTAATAAACTTAACTAGAAGAAAATTAGACTATTCTTTATTAAATAAAAAATATTAAATATTAACTATAAACTATTATTACTAGATAGAATAAAGATCTACCTAATATTTTATATATTACTACTTAAAAAGGTACTAGATAATTCTATACTTATTATAAGAATTATAGTTAATAATACTAATAAATATAAAGTTAAAAGGATATTTAAAGTATAAGGAAATATTAAAAATTACTATTATTCTATTAAATAAAAAGGATATCTAAACTCTAAGAATACCTAAGAACTAATTAAAAACCTTATAAATTATTTAACTCTACTTAAATAGTTCTATTCTTAAGGAATATATCTTAATTAATTATATAAGTACTATCTAATAACTTAATATTAAACTTAATATCTAAAGAATAAACTAGAGTAGGATCTAGATCCTTAGAAGGAGTAGGAAGGACCCTTATAGCCTTTTAGAGCTATTCTACTTCCTCCTATTCTATATACTCTAGTTCTTTAATATTATTAATACTATATATAATTATATATATTATTTTCTTAAACTATAATTTCTTTTATCTTTATAAGTAATATACTTTAGTACTTACTTTTTTAAGCTCTTCTTTAGTAGCCTCTAATTTAGATTTAGCCTTTTAATACTAGGTGCTAATATAATAGAGTTACTAAGGAGTAAGAGGATTTATATTATAGTAAGACTAGTTAAGATAAATATATTTAAAGTATTAAGAGGAATCTATATTAGATGCCTTATAGTTCTAAAGGCCTTATTCTTTATAGAATAAGTATATAGGTATATTAACTAGATTTCTAATTATTAACTTAAGGAGGGTATTTTATTTATCTATCTTATAAGAAGGTTTTTAGAATTATATAGGAGGTCTTAAGATATAATTAGATATAATAGTATATATTAATATAAGAAGGAAAAACTACCTACTACTTAACTAGCCTATTTAATAGCCTTAAAGATAAGACTAAAGGAAGAAGGGTATTATATTATAAATATAGCTATATAGATATAGGGCTAAGGCTAGACTACTAGGGAAGGTACGCCTATAGCCTAGTTAGGATATAAGGTTATATAATAGCTTATTAGATTATTAAGATAATCTAGCTATATAAGATTATTAGGATAGTTAGATAAGCCTTATAAGCTAGGCCTATAGTAGAGAGATAGATAGGTACTTAAGAAGAAGGTATTCTTATAGCTAGGTAGTCTAGATCTCTACTAATTAATCTAAGTAATAGTTTTACTATTAAGAGTTCTACTCTTAATAAGACCTTATAAAGATACTACTTATTACTACTCTATAGCATTTAACCTGACTTACTACCTAAGAAATAGACTAACTGTGGATTAGGATTAAGCTATCGTTATATACGCCTCCTTCCGCAGGCCTCGATTTAGTGTTTAATAAATAATTGTTACTATATTAAGGCCCTAGTAATAGTACTTTTCTTATTTCATTATTCTATTATTATTTCTAAAGAGAGGTACTTACTAGAGCTTTAACTAACAACTATATTCATTATATAAATATTAAAAGTATAAAATTCTTTATTTTAGAACTAAGGGAAATAATACTCCTTTACCTAATAAAATAAATAAAATTTACATTATTCTTAAAGTAAAAGATAAAGATATATCTTTTCTTATAAGAGGGCTTTATAGGAGCCTTATAGGAGGTAGATTAATAGCTTACTGAGGCTTATGGCTAGTAGGGTACCTTTATCTTCTTTTTATGTTTAGCCTAATCAAGTAGACTTTAGCTTAGAATAAAAAAATAAATAAAATAAGAAAGGTGCTATTACTAGGGCCCAAAGTTAGAGTAACCGTATATATGGTATTATTCGTTTGTATCGCATAAAACCCGACAACATGTAAAAGCAACTGGGCATCCTAGGAATACCCTGGCAATATCCAAGGTTCGCTTGTGATATCCTCGTACCACCATCTCCAGTTGAATGATGCGCTTGCATGTGGAAATCGCCATCATTTCTACACGCGCCACCTTATTTCATGTATTTCATTTCCCTTTCTGGCCGTGTCCTCTTTAACTTTTATTCGAGCTTTTCATCGTTTTGTTATTCCACATATTTTGGCAGGGTCAGCCACGTCTACTCAGCAGGAACTCTACTCAACTTCACTTCAAGGTCCCAACATAAATGTATAAGTGCCCAGTCAATTCAACTGATCAATCTAAAGCGAGGCCGCGCAGAATCGTACGAAAAGAAGGAAGCCAAAGAAGTACACGAAGATGATGATTATAGGAAGAATACTCTATGCCCATCGTTTTCGGGCAGTGGAAAAAAATGCCCCAGAAAATGTCATGCTAGAGCCAAAAAAAAAAAAAAAAAAGGGAAAAGAGAACAAAAATTCGAACCCACGCTTAAGAGAGCAACTGATTTTTTTTGTCTTTTGTCTGTGGCAAAGGAGAGGAAAACTGCCGGCCAGAAACATCACACCGAGCAGAGCCGGCCAGTTGTGGTGCACCCGCTTCCTATCCGAGTGAACACGGCCCGTCAACTCGTCAGTCAACTAGACCTGCACCTGCGGGATATTGTCCATGTTGCCGCCGTCATCAAGCCATTCCTTCTTGATCAGACGTTCGCGCGCCGCAAACAGGTGCTTGTACGCCGTCTTGACCGTGCCGTCGCTGACGCCCGCCTGCCTTGCAATGGGCAGCGACGCCCGCGGCTCCCCGACCAGGTGACACGCCATGTAGATGCACGCAGCCGCCACCGACAGCGGCGACCGGCCGGCCAGCGCCGAGATGTCATTGGCCTGCTCCGCAAGATCCCGCGAAATCTTGGAAATCTTCTGCTGGCTCTTGAAGCCAAGCTGCGAGACGTAGCGGCTGCAGAGGTCCTCTGCACCAACCGACGTGTTTTCGTAGTTGGTCACAGTGTTGAGACCAGTGGCACCCTCGCCCTCTGTGTCTTGAAGCTTTTGCAAAAAGTTTTGCAACTGCTTAAAGACCCTACCAACTTCCTTCTTGCTCACGCTCGTCAGGTTGAAGATTTCTCTAAAAGTGCGCGGCACATTGTTCTGACGACAGGCGATGAAGATACAGCCTGCAATCACAGCCTCCTGCGGCTTGCCCTTCATGAACTTGTACTTGTCCACCAGCTTAAATATGTGCTTGGCGGCATTGGATACATTCTGACCCATATTAATGGCCTCGCACAGCGACACAATCTCCTTGTATGCTTGCATTAGGCCCTTCTGCTGCTTGTCCTGATTGGTGTTGTTCTGCACACGCAAGAGATTCTTGTGCTGGCGAGACTCGGAAAAGGCAACCGACGTGGCGAGCTGCTGTCCCTCGACGAATTCGTCCTGAGGGCCACCGACACGGCTGGGATCATCGCCGTTCTGGTCATCGTTGGCAAAGGTACGCCATTCAGAACGCGTGTCGATGATGCGCGTGCCTACTACGACACCGCAGCTCTGACACACCATGTCTCCGCTCGAGAACTCCTCCACCAGGTTTGGGGGGATTTCCCGACAATCGGGACAGCAGAGAACATTGTTGAGGTCCTCTTGGAATCCGGCGCCTGAGCCGTCGCTGGCGGCAGGCGAAAGCATCTTGGGCTTGTACGAGTGAGGTGTATACAGATTCGTGGTCTTACTAAAGACTTTGTGCGATCGCTTCGTCTCCCTTCGGCGCAGTCGAAGCTGCTGTTGCTTTCGCTGAATCGCCTTTAAAAGCGTCGTCTGCTGCTTGCTAAACGATGTGCAAAGCTCGAGCCGATTGTGAAAGAGTGTGATGAGAAGCGGTGAATGCAGCTTGGCGGCTGAAGGTGTCGACGGCGAATGCCGATGAAGCGTCGAGGGCGTGGGAGTAGATCTCTCGACGGCGAAGAGGTTAGGAAGTGGTTTCTTCACGCTAAAGACAAAGTCGAGGCTTGCGCCGCGATTTGATCACGGCGGTCGAACAAGATTATTTCTTTTCTTGTTTCTCGTCGGAAACGGAAAGGACGCTACGTATGGACCAAGCTTTCGCTTTCGAATTGAATTAAGGCTGCGATGAGCGATGCTCTTTTTTTTCTAGCAAAAGTAGGGTGGTGCGAACCCCAAATGAAGCGAGTGTGTGGCGTCGCACTCTGCCAAACCGACAGTTCTGACCAGTGAAGGCGTCTGAGAGGCTCAGATCAACGAAGAGTCGGCTCGAAGTGGTCGTCGCGCGGGCGCTCGATGCAGAACGTAATCAGACCGCACGGAGATGGCTGTTGCGATGGTTGACCGGCTTCGTGGCGGCGAGAAGACTGTCTATGGGTGGTGGTTTGAGGGAGGAAAAATGCCTGAAAAGGCGGACGTGAGGGGGCAAAAATATGCGCAGCCTGTGTGACGGCCAGCGCTAGAAAGATCCATGGTGGATGAATAAGCAGCGCTGGAAGGCTACGAATACGATGTCGGCGGCCAAAATTTGACTTGGAATATTATGGCAGGTTTGCGTGCTAGCAGCTACCTCTAGCATCACACAAATTAATACACAAACCAATGTCGTTCTCTACTAGTTTAGACTCAGGCCCCCACAAATTGTGTCCCGCGAATGCACGATAGCCAATTGCGTGCACGAGTGGTGCTACCTGGAGGAGGCCTAACGAATACTACTTTTGCCTCGCAACCTCAGGGCTGAATCATGAGAGGTCTTATCGAAACGAGGTTCATATATCCACGGTTAGCAAAAGATTCGCCCATCGGGTTTCTTTTTTGAAAAGCCATCTTTCCAAGATCCGGGTCCTCATTTCAGACACAACCGAAATGCCCTTACAAACAGTTGCGGCCTCGGAGGACTTGCCTCCGGTCGACATCAAGCCGCTTCTGGCCAAGATGTGGCCCAACGATAATCTAGTGACGGCGGATGAGATTGCGGATGCCGTTTCGCACTTTTTCACAAACCAAGTCACCCCTGCGCAGACCGCCTCACTGCTCATGGCCCTGCACTTTACTCAGATGGACTTTCAGCCCGAGGTTCTAGCCAAGTGCGCCGCCGCCATGCTAAGAGCCGCGGCGCCTATTCCGGTAGACGAGCTCAACGCCGTCATTTCCAGGCGCGGGCACAAGGAGGGCAATTACGCAGGTGGACTTGTAAGTCAGGTGTAACTTCAGGTGTTGACAGTAGCCTGCTAACACGCTCACGTAGTGCGACATCGTCGGCACTGGAGGTGACTCTCACAACACATTCAACATTAGCACAACCGCATCTATAATAGGCTCGGCCTTGATCCTCGTCTCAAAACACGGCAACAAGGCCAGCACATCCAAATCTGGCAGCGCCGACTTGATTGCCAATATGCGGCCCCGCGCACCTGTTGTCGCGGCCGTTACGCCGGAGAATCTGGCCAAGGTCTACGCAAACACAAACTACAGCTTCCTCTTCGCGCCTCTATTCCACACCGGCATGCGATACGTCGCGCCTATTCGCAAACAACTTCCCTGGAGAACCATCTTCAACAACGTGGGCCCGCTCGCCAACCCCGTCGAAGACGTGCTCGAGTGCCGCGTCATTGGCGTCGGCCGCAAGGATCTGGGCCCTGCATTTGCCGAGGCGCTGCGCTCCGTCGGGTGTCGCAAGGCCATGATTGTTTGCGGCGACGAGGACCTCGATGAACTGAGCTGCGCCGGCAAGTCGCACTGCTGGATGCTCAAAGAGAAGACACCGGGCGGCGATGTCTACGTTGACTACTTTACCGTCAAGCCCAGCGACTTTGGCGTCTCGTCGCATGCCCTCACCGAAGTGTCCTCCGGGATGGAGCCAGAAGAAAACGCCATGATCCTGGAGCGTATCCTCCATGGGAAGATGCCTGACAATGACCCTCTCATCGAGTTTGTTCTCATCAATGCCGCAGCCTTGTTTGTGGTCTCGGGCATCTGCGAGGCTGATTTGAGCAGCATGGGCGTAGGTGATGATGGAAAGGTGATTTTGGAACGCGGCCCTGGAGGTCAGCGTTGGAAGGAAGGTGTGCGCCGCGCAAAGTGGGCGATTCATAGTGGCGAGGCCTGGAAGCAGTGGTCGGCGTTTGTCGATATTACGAATGAGCTGGGCGCATAGATGTGACGAAGCATGTTGCACAACTACTTGATCTATGGGAACTTATTGATTTGTGAATCTCGTGAAAACAGAACCAAGAAGCAAATTCGCTTTCAACACCTAATCATTTATCATTCGTCAAAAACTCTTCGCTGTTTCTGTAATTCGCACAGTGTCAAATTTCCTCTCGTTTAGATCATGTCTTTCGACAGCGATGACTCGAAGGCTCGATTTTCACGTACTTCCTCTGGGTGACGACAAACCCTGCGCAGTGGCGAGTGGCTGCGTTGTCGTCTGCAGTAGGATGCGGGTATTGGTGGCGTGCTCTGATTTCGAAGCTGTGTGTTTACGTCGCGCACGCGGATACTGTTGGGTGATTTTCCAGTCTCGTCTGTCATGAACAGAGTTTGCGAATCTTGTCGGTTGATTTTGCGTATCTGCTCGAGCCACGCCTGGTGGTGGACTTCGACGGGAACACTCTCGAGGACGGATTGCTGCTCGGCCTTTTTGAGTTGATAACGGCGTACAACGTAGACAATGCAGGCAATGAGGCATGAAATGAATATTGATAGAGGGATCACAAGAAAACAAATCTTCTTTTCGCCCTTGAGAAGCTGTTCATGCTCATGGGAAGTGGGGAGAGTCGAGACAGTAGGCGCCATGATTTCAGAATAACAGAGATGTAGAAGGAAATGGAACTGTAACGCGCAGAAATAGTGACAAAGGATACATGAGAGGCATTCTAGAACTTAGAGACGTAGAGTTGCTATTTAGAATGATTCAATATATACTTTTCTGTCAACCAACCAAGTCAGACTTGCAACTTACAATGCTGGTGACAGGACGAAGCCAAGTCCGTACGCCCCATGATCGATGACTGATATGCAAACAAGACCTTTCGAGTATTACCACGGCGTCTCGCGCATCTCGAAGCTTCTTTTGCTTCTACATTTTATTCTTTCCGTCGTCGATTGGACAGCCGGTGCCAGCCTTGTTTCGGCTGGCGTCAACCGAGCGGGTGTCCACCGGGCGCGGGCAGCAAACAAACCAGGATTAGCTGCGCCCTAGAAAGCCGGAATAGGTTTCTGGCGTCTCCGGTGCCTTATCGTGGGCAGGGCCGTGTGCAAAGATGGCTGTTTACACGAATCGCGCGACCAGTGAAAGGGCGCGTCTCAGTATTGGACTGCATGCAAGTAGGATCATGACCATACAGAGGCCATGACATCACATGGTTTCGTGTCGCGTAGCAGCCAAGGTCAGACGGCGATATTTTATCCGGACGACTACGGAGATGGTTTGCTAAATCGGATTGCAATGTAATGAATGAGGCTGAGCATACTGATATTCAGCGGGTTTGTTGAATGCCGTTACCCGCCTACCTACTGATACTATTCCGTACTCCGATACTCCGAGAGCGATGCGAGCGAATCCAGCTGTTGTGGTACCTGCCTAGGTAGTGGACGAATCCGTACAGGGCAGGCTACGGGCAAGGCAGCTCGGAGGGAACGCCGATAACCAGACAATCCGGAGCAGCCAGATCCGGGGATCCTTGTAGCGTGCTGTCTAGGTACTATTGGTAAGTTACTGCAAGTTACTGCAAGCCCGCTGTAAAAGCCCCAACCCGGCCATTTCTTAGCGGGCTCGGTCTCCCGATGGCTGGCACCGCTTTGCCCGCCGCAACGACCCGCTACTTGAAGCTGGCCGACGCCGCGGCTGGCCGCAGTAGTCTCTCCTCTACACAACCACTCCTTTTACCCGTCTCTTTGGTCACACACTTGTGGCAGTGAACCAAGCGTGCAGCCGCATTTGAGTTTTTTTCTTTTTTTCTTTACTTTGTTTGATATTTGATGAGCCGCCTGGGTAGAGAACAATTGGCAAGCATGGCCTGCACGCGAAGAATGGCGGTGGCCGCCTTTAACGGCTGCCGGCCGTCTACTTACCAGCCATTCGCACTGAGCACGCGACGCTGGAGCTCGGCGTCTGCCGTCAGCACGCCGCTGCCTCTGGAAGGATACCGCGTGCTAGACATGACGCGAGTTCTTGCCGGTGTGAGAAAAATATTTTTCTTAGCATGTTCGGTATTTGATAGAGACTGACAATTAGTAGCCTTATTGTACACAGATTCTAGGTGATCTTGGGTACGTCTCACATGCACAAGGCTGGGCTTCATCTGACTGATTCTTGATTCAGCGCTGAAATTATCAAGATTGAGCACCCTGTGCGCGGCGACGACACAAGAGCTTGGGGCCCTCCATATGCCAGATACACCGAAGAGTCTGGCAGACAGGGTCCTGGCGAGGCAGCTTACTTCCTCGGAGTATGTCACACCCGACTCTCAATTGACCAGCCATCACAACAACCCGCTTACACCCAGCAGGCGAATCGCAACAAAAAGTCCATCGGCATCTCTTTCCAACACAAGGGCGGCGTCGATATCCTGCACAAGCTCGTCGAAAAGTGCGATATCCTGGTAGAAAATTACCTGCCTGGCACACTCAAGAAGTATGGCATGGACTATGACACACTTCGTAAAATCAATCCTGGCCTCATTTATACCTCAATTACCGGCTATGGCCAAACCGGTCCCTACTCTAGCCGCGCTGGATACGACGTCATGGTTGAGGCTGAATTTGGTCTCATGCACATCACCGGCGCTCGCGACGGCCCTCCCGTCAAGGTTGGCGTCGCCGTTACTGACTTGACCACTGGCCTCTATGCCAGCAACAGCATCATGGCAGCTTTGTTGGGAAGAGGCAAGAGTGGTCGGGGCCAACACATTGATGTCGCTTTGAGCGACTGTCAGACGGCCACTCTCGCAAACATCGCCAGCAGCTGCCTCATCAGCGGCAAGAGAGATACTGGCCGATGGGGAACCGCACATCGTATGTCAACAGTAAACGCACCGAAAGCACCACCGACTAACATTACCAGCCTCCATCGTCCCCTACAAGTCATTCAAGACCAAAGACGGCGACATACTCTTCGGCGGCGGCAACGACCGCCTCTTCGGCATCCTCGCCGAGGGTCTCGGCAAGCCCCAGTGGAAGGACGATGCCAAGTACAAGACTAACGCCGATCGCGTCGCCAACCGGGTCGAGCTTGAGGACAAGATCGAGGCCCTCTCCCAGCAAAAGACGACCAAGGAGTGGCTCGCCGTCTTCAAGGGCAAGGGCATGCCCTACGCCGCCGTCAACGACGTCCAGGACACGCTAAATCTTGAGCACACAAGGGCCCGAAACATGGTTGTTGAGGTCGAGCACGGCGGCTGCGGCCCGATTAAGCTGGTCAATTCTCCCGTCAAGTTTTCCGAGACGCAGCCGGGTGTGCGCACGCCGCCGCCCATGCTGGGCCAGCACACCAACGAACTCTTGTCCGAGCACCTCGGCTTGAGCGAAGCCGACATTACTGCGCTAAAAGAGCAGGGTATTGTCGGTTAATCAAGACCCATTAGTATAGAATCTGCAATATGTATTATTTATTTTGAAGAACATCGGTGCAAGCCGTTTGAAAGGGTCACGTGATGCATTTGCCAGCTCTGATCTTTGTGGATGCAAGACCATCAAGTTCCCATTTCAGTTACAGACCGGTCGAACATTTGTCTTACTGCGGAATAACGTCCCTTGCCGGTTTTTCTTTTTTAAGAAATCTAAAGATTCGGTATCGGGCTTGCGATGCGCACTGTCACTTGACTCAGCGTATGCTTGGTGTCTGCGTATTTCAATCACGACGTGCGGCCCTGCTCCGATTCAACATTACACGACAGAGATCTCACTGCTGCGGCATAAAAGACGGGAAGCGCAAGCGAAAATACTAGCCGTCTTGTGTCTGCAGTGAATTACGCGATGGAAGCCGACACCGCGCACACGGCAACAGAGCGCAATTCGTTTCTGGTTCATCCCTTTACTACCGAGCCTGGTGCACAGAATCAGTGCACATTGCCGCCACACTATCGCCTACCTCAATTCAGTACCGCGTCGTCCCATATATTGAGCCGCATCAAGGGCAATGACGTCGCGCCGCAGCAAAGTGGCGTGGGTGGCCGGTCAGACACGAGCAAAATAGACGATGCCTCACACGATGAGTTCACGCTGCTGCTGCCGGAATCTTCGTACACCTCTTCAGCGCCACCAGTGGAGTACGTATATGCCGACGACGACAGCTTCGAGACGGCGGGTGTCGACTTTGCCCAGCAGTCTATACCATTTCGGCCACCCTATGAGCCCATTGATGAAGTTGACGCTGCCGCGGATGCTCCAGCAGCGCCCAATCGGGAAGAGACCATCGAGGCGCAAAGACAAGCATGGCTAGGTACGCTGCCCGGAGGCGTACGACCGGCTAAGCCGGAGTTGGTCGGATTCTCTGCCGGCCCCGAAGCGCTGGCATCAGCACTGACGAGCTATTTCTACGACAAACCCAAGACCGACCTCCTCAACATTCTTTCCTTCTGCGACCAGCTCGAACCCCAGCTACTTGTCGACCTATTAGTGTCTATTTCGAAGCGGCACCCAAAGCTCCCGCTCTTTGACGCCCCTGACTGGCAAGAAAAGGTCCTCGCGCAAGAGGCCGCCAGGGCGGCCGCGGCGCAGATGAGGGCTAGGGTGCACCAGCGGCCGCGACACGGGCACACGCTGCTGAACCCGCGGATGAGACAGAAGCGCAAGCGTGTGAGAAAGATGGTCGAACTTAGCGCCACTGCGACGGAGGCGGCGGGGGGGGAGACGGTGGTGTTGCAGGAGGTCGAGAGTGACGATGAGGAACTGCTGCCGTCGACATGGCCAAGGGCGGGAGAGGGCTTGTATGCTGCGCTGCCGCCAGAGGACCAGGACACACTGTATCTGGCCGACGAGGGTGACGATGAGGCGTTTAGTCATTTCATGGTAGATGGACTAGGCAACCTGACGGCACTTGCAGCCTGTGGATGATGCATCTGTACCTAGCATTGATTAATTAATACCCATTAGATTTTATCAGCCTGTTAATTCTCCCTTTTTCTTCGAGAACCAGCGTCCAACTTCATATAGGCCACAATTGCATATGCTGACACATGTAATAGACATACAAAGCTCAATCGCATTCCTCGCGAATATAATTAAATGAATCGAAACGAAACAAAGCGACGCTGTAGTTACAAGAGCAAAGTCCCTCCTCATTCGGAGAATGCAACACAAGTAATAATATGAATCCTCATCGCCGATGCATGTCAACTAAACATTTTTTATAAAACCCACTTCCCAAACTAGCAGCATCTATTTGCAGTGGCAGTCTAAGGTGGCCACGAGCGTCTTCATGACATTGCCGACGACGCACAGCAGGTGCTCTACGGCGACGGAAACGAGCACCTTGGCCTGGTTCACGACGAGGATGACTGAGGGCAGTATGCAGACGCCGTTGACCAGGCCCGTGATTTGGGCGCCGACCGGGGCGCCAATGTCAATGTGGTTGGCGCAGCCCTTTCCGCTAAACGAGACGCAGTCGCGCTGGCACGAGCCGAGGCCAAGCTTACACAGCACGAGCTGCGTCCTGGTGATGAAGCCAGCTTCAATTTTCGCGTCGAGCACCTGCAGCCCGTACGCCTTGCTGTTGAAAAGCGCGACGGCGTCCTCGACCTTTTCTAGGTACAGCCCGTGCAGGCCCGCCGACACGGCCTTGAGCTCGGCGGAGACGTTGCCGGCGACGTCAATGGCGGCGGAGGAGCCGAGCTTGTCCAGCTCGTTGCCAATCTTGGCCTCGGCGACAAAGGTGATTGTGTTGAGGCCGGCCTGGCAGAACTCGTGGGCGGCGTCATACCGGCATATCTTGACGGGGCTGGCGGCGCAAAAGGCGTCGAGCTTGACGTGCACGCTCGCAAACAGGTCGAGCGCCGGCGCGGGCCACGCGTGGAGGAGGCGCGCGCCGCCGGTGCAGGATCCGGTGGTGGCCGAGTAGAAGAGGCCCGGCGCGCAGCTGCAGGCCTTGGCCCAGGGGGAGTAGGTCATGGTGGCTGGGCAGGAGAATCCCTTAACGGCGGCGTCGATGGCGGCCTTGACGGCGGGGTCGACGCGCAGGCCGGCACCGGTGGTGACGTTGAGGTTGCCGCCGGCGGAGAGGTCGAGGCCGGCACCGGCGTGGATGCCGGCGTTGACGGCTGCACCGCCGCCGTATTTGGCGCTAATGGTGGCGACTTGGGCGTCGACGTCGGCGCTGATCTGGGCATCGATGGACTTGCCCACACCGAGCTTGGCGCCGACATCAACGCCGGCGTCAATCTTGGCATCGACGCTCTTACCGGCGCCGAGCTTGGCGTCGACACCAACACCAGCGCCAACCTTGACACCGGCAGGAGCGCCGGCATCGACCTTGGTATTTACATCAACACCAGCGGCAGCGCCGGCATCGACCTCGGCATTTGTATTAACACCGGCAGCAGCGCCTGCACCAGCCTTGGCGCCGACAGCAACATCAGCAGCAACCTGCGCGTCGACATTAACGCCGGCAGCAACATCGGCATTGACTTTGGCATTCACGTCGGCACCGACACCAGCCTTGGCACCAACCGCAACATCGGCATCGACCTTGGCATCAATACCGGCACCGGCACCGGCACCAACCTGAGTATTCACATCGGCGCCGACTTTAGCGCCGACCTTGGCGCCGGCCGCAGCAACTGCAGCGACATGGGCATCGACATCAGCCCCGACATGGGCATCGACGGCGGTGGCCGAGACCGCGGCCGCGAGGCCGAGCACAGCGAGAGATAAACGCATTGCGAATAGTTGCGTATGTGCGTGAAGGGGCGTATATCTGAAGTGAAAAAAAATGGAACTGGATTAAAAAGAGAGGACTGATCGACACAAAAAGATGTCTGACCTAGTTAAAAGATTGGCTGGTCAAAGGAAGAGCGGACTGATGGGGAAAAGTTGCTTCTCCTTCTGGTGTGAGAGCCGTCAGGGTTGACTTTATACATTCTCTCCGCGCATTGATGCCGCCAGCTTTGCCTGGCCCCTGGTCTGCAAGAGCCGGCCTCGTCTGTTGCCTGGTACCACTTCCACGTTGCCGAGATGTGCTAAAATTACGCTGCCCCGCGACCCCCGTGGTCCTATTGCCCTTGAAATGACTGGGAGCTGGGGACCAGATGCCGGATTCCGTGGACAGGTGCAGTCAGCCACGCGTGGCGCATCCAGGATGATGAGGAATTTGGGGGTCATCATACCAGGTCAAAGTTGAAGACAAATAAACCCTAGACCAACATAGCAAAGTTCAGGCAGTAGGCCTGGATGATGATGTTTTGTCTTACAGAGAGCTAGTGAGCGTTGCTCGAGCATGTAAGTCGATTCGTCGCATGCAAGGTCTTGTATGTTTTCGCAAGCTTGCGCTGCTGCCTCTTTTTCGAGTGCCCAGCGAACCGAAAAGCTGGCTCGACGATAGATCAGATTTCCAATGAGAACCTATCATCAGTAAATTGACGTTGGTGCCCAATAGCAGCATGTGGTCTCTATCAGCCTTGCATTCCTCACCGTTATTCTACGGTGACGCGCTATCACCGAGCGCTGTAATATTTCTTCTTTGATATTATGAGCAGGGTTCATCTTTAATATTGTTCTCGTCGTTGGTTTCCTCAAATCTTACCGGCATAAAGGGGGGATATGCAGTATCCCGGGCGTTGGCAAGGCCAGGGCCTGGTGATGGCCCCAACATGCGTCTGGGTCATTTCTTGCTCTGGGGTATCGGCTAGAGGCGCGCTATCGGTAAAGGGGTTTGGGGGGGCCAAATCGAGCGTCCGCCGTCGCAAGCTCTCATGCGTTTGCCTCGTTCATCTGGCTTGCCATGGTGGCGGTGGCTTGAAGCTCTTCTCTGGCGCGTCCCGAGCCGCTTGATCTTGCGTCCAAAGTTGCGGAAATTCGAAGAAGGGACTGGTAAAGGCGACGAACAGCTGACATGCCTTTCCGTTTCCCGTGGTGTTTTGCCTTTGCTGGAAAGAGTTTCTAGGGGTCGTTGTGGGAAAAGAATGTACAGCATGGGTGTATGTACGCTCGGTCCTTGAATTGAGACTTGTCAAATCAGTCAGGCACCGAACCCTCCATCACATCACGGTCATCCCCCTATTGTTGCCCCTCACGCCCCTCTATCGCTTGCTGCACTTGCTGTGCATCTCGACTCAGCTTCACCGTTGCGCCAGGGAGTTCACAAATAGCTAGGTATTAGAACTAATTCTGTCCGGTATCTTCCATCTCGGTTTTGTGGTATATTTTAGAGCAGCAGCCATCTACGCAGGCATTCCACCTGAATATCCTCACAAATTTGGCAAATCTCCGTCTTCAGTCAATGGAGAGTCGGGACGATTACTCTTTCAAACGAGTATTTCCCACCAGTTGACTGGCTACGAAAAAGTCATCACATACTAGCCATTACTAATTACAATCAACACAAATTGTCGCTAGCTCAGGAGTCGTTCGAACAGCCAGAACCACCTGGAGTGACCCGATGCCCATTTTCCGGTTTGCCTGAACAATACGAATAGCTCGAATGTCTGAAGCCATGTCGCATGTCTCATCACACAGACTGTGGCGGCGGGTCGCCCTAGGCACATGTCTGTCGGCTACTTCCGTGACTGGCGCAAGCCAAGAGAGAACACAAAGAACAAGGCAAGACACTTGAAGAAGTCGAGGAAATTGTTTGTCTTGTGCATGGCGACGCTCCGAGAGGGCATCTGCAGACCGCCGCAGTGGCAAGCCTGGTATAATTACGTTGGGCATTCCCATGTTTCAGTCTATTTTCAGCCTTGCTGGGTGAAATCATGGTCTGATTTCAAATGACTTGACCCTCATGGTTTTGGCTCAGACTTGCCTTTACGTCGTCATGACCATGTGCCATCGAATGCGACGAGCACGAGGCCAAAAGGGTTAGCCCAAGAGCAAACACACAATTGACCGTACTCTGATCTGCATCTGCATCAGGTTCGGAAGTATCTGTCTTCATCATCACCGCCAAGGGGTATCCGTCTCTGCTGTGCGGAGCACTTGCTCGCCAAGTCTTTCTGCCCGTATTCCCCCTCAAGCGCCGATGAGCGTTGTTCCCTTTGTTCTACCGCTCTCCATCTTGGCCGTCCTGGCACCAAATTGTATCTGGAAACCGCATATTAGCTTCAGACTCGGAGTTGGCAGCACTGCCAATGTTGCTCGACTTACTGCTCTCTTCTTCTCCAATGCCACAGCCTGTAGGCCGAGGTCTCTGGCGAGTAAACGCAAAATGCGCTTTGCTGCTTCGACGCCTTTCTCACCATCCGGGTCGTTTCCAAAATCACACTTTTGCCAAACTGGCAGCTCAATGGCCCATTTCACCAGACGTTCATCGAGAAACGGGAAGCGAACCTCCCGACCCCAGTGAGACATGGCTCTGTCATCGCGGCCCAGGTTTCTCTTTCCAAGGCGTCCGACGTCGAGTCTGAGCTCCTCAACCAATCCTTCGTAGCCCTTTCTTTCAAAGGCGATTCCATGTCGCGAGTAGCCACCAAACAATTCGTCAGCGCCAAGCCCTGAAAGGAGCACTCGGGCCTGTGTGTAATACGGTGCAGGCTCAGTATCAATGCTAGTCTGTGCTAGACCCTGGCCACGGGCCGCGAAGTACAGCGCAAAGGCAATCGAAAGATCCATTTCTGTATTGTGAGGGTAAATCAGGCTCACTACAGTATTTCGATGGAACGTGGTGTCGGAATAAGGTACATTCACCTGCAGGGTGTGCTCAGCATTGTAGTCAGTAGCGCGGTGCCTGCCGACACTGTCGTGCGTACTTACTGCTACGAATCGCCATGTTCTTTCGGGGCAAATTTTGCTTAGTTCAACGAACGATTGCCTGCCAGTCATGCGGTCTGGACACAGCTCGAACAGCTTTTCCGGGTCGAGGTCTTTGTGCTGCGCAGCTATCCGAGGGTTTTCAAAGGCCACATTCAAAAGGTCAATCTGTTGATCTTTTGGGAGCAAATTGTGTGTAAGGCGGGCCAATACAGTACAATCGAGTCCGCCCGAGAACAGAATTGCGACAGAAGTCTGCGGTTCATTTGCTCCTGGCGGCACTGGTATGCCTTGAACGCGGTATTGTAGCGATTGAAGCAGGTGACTCTTCAATGTACCGACAGCCTCAGCGTTTTCTGTCAACCTGTCCAGTCCCTTCGGCACAGTTGCATTGAATATGCTAAGTGCCGATATCTATGTCTTTAGCAACAGTTTCGCATTGAGGCATCGTCTCACTTACCAACTCTGCATTGCTATCCCAGTCGTGTCGCGAGGGCTCTACAGTGGACAGGAAGCTATTACTAGTCAGTGAGATACTGTAGCATCCATCAGCCTCCACCTCCAGCCAGCCTGTAGTCGAGGCGTCCGATATGCTGGATAACTGGAATGGGGACTCGAGCTTTACGAGAAGTGATCGTCGTCCCAGACGATCGCGACCGTAATACAAGCTTTTGTTTCGCTTGTCCACGAACACAAATGCAAATGGGCCCTCGATTGCGCGCAACGCATCGAGAATAGCCTCCTGGCTGTGACTACTTGCCGCAACAAGCTTGGACAAGACAAACTCGCCGTCATTGCCAGTGACCGGCTGGCCATTAAACCTCCAAGCCTCTCCATTCCAACAAAGTGCCGACCCCGAGTCCTGGTCCAACAGGGGCTGGGCTGTCGTATGATTACCGCGCAGCGCTAAGACGGTGGACGTCAGGGCGACGCACAGATGCGAATCATTTTCCGGGAGGCTGATGGTCAGGCTGCCAAAATGGTCTGGTCCTCGGCAGCGCAAGTTCGCCTCCAAGGTGACAGATATCGGACTTGAGACATTCTGGGAAATGGCAGCGTGTATGCCGCACATTATCCTGATCTTGGCCTGATGTTGATGTGCTGTCGACTGTTGTTGGTGCTGGTAAATTTCTAGCGCGCGCCAGTTGACAGATGTGGCGGTGGTGGTAATAAGCCTCACGTGGCGGTGCTCCAGGGCTGCATCAGCCTGAAACTGATGGACAAATAGAGGGTTACTTTGCTTCTGTAAGCTCTGATTCATATTGTCATGTCCTTAAAAAAAACGTTCAGTTTATACTCGTTTTCTTACCAGTCAGTGGTAATGTAGCCACGGGATATCGGATGAACTACGCGAAGTTGAATCATCCCAGCCCGCTTTATATGCTACTAGCTCAGAACTCACGATAAACATCCAAAAATGATGAGAACACTCGTTGCACATTACAACATGACTCCCTCGGTCTATCTTTGAACAAGCCACTGTCGCGCATTACGCGCCTGACCGTGTGCCTACCCTGCCTGGAAACTTGAAACTAAACTGAGCCTGCTGCTCAAGCTGTGAGTCCCTGCTCAAGAAGACTGTGTGATCTTCTTCACAGCTTCATCCACTCCACTGACCACCATGGTTGGATTGTTACCTGTTCCGTTGGCTAGTCCGTCAAGCCACCCTCCACCAGCGCGGTCGACCCACGCGCTCCTCAGACCAGCTGCGACCGCACCACACACATCAAAAGGATTCGAGGATACTAGCCATACATCACCAGGACTGTCCTTCTTACCGGCCAACCCAACCAGATAATCGTAGACACTTGGATGTGGCTTGAAGACGCGCAGCGGCTCGACGCTTATGACCTTGGCCGCTGGCAAGACGCTACTTGCGTTGGCCAGCGCTGGAGACGTAGACATGGAAGAAGCCAGCATGCCGGAGTCGCCGTTTGAGAAGACGTATGCGCTTACCGATTCTGCTTCTTTTTTGGCAAGAATCCCCAAACCGGCGTCTGCATCGGGGAATGTATCCAGGCCGTTGTACGCATTCATGACGCGCTCCTCCTCGGCCGAGCCAAGGTCAAGGCCCAGCTCCGCAGTAGCTTGTCGAAAAGACCATCGCGTCACATTGCTGAAGCTTTGGTATCTGTCTGGCAGAATCATAAGTTTCAATCTATATTTCCTATTGAGAAGCTCGGCAACTCACTCATGCTGTTGCTGCGCCATGTGTACTCCAACTGCAAAGTCCTGGCTCGCGCAGCTAAGGACTTGGCCGTTTCATTGCCATAAAGTTTTGCCAATTCTGTAGCTATCGACTCCGTTGAGAGTAGCGTACCATAGAGATCGAAAGCGATAATGGTTTCTGGCATTCTGATTATTGTAACACCGCTGTGCTGCGCTTTGAGTCAGTCGGGCGCAAGCGTCTGGAGGGCGGTCAGCCATACGGGCATGACAGAAAGCCGTCAGGCAAATGCATTCGCACCTACCGCACCTTGCAAATACGATTTTTATTTCGAGTCTGACGGGAGTTTGAAAATCTGGACAAAGATGTATCAACAGATCAATGACGGCCGTTGGCGGGGTCACTTGTTCTTATGTGCTCGGGTAATTGTTAAGCTGGACAGCCAATGACGGCTAGATCGCAGTTGCTAGTTAGCAGGTTGACATCCGCTAATCCGACTGTATCATCACCTCACATACGCGCCGCACCACTTCGAAGAATCTTGCCTTCACCATGGAAGAATCCGAAAACGACAACTTTGCCATATTCAGAGACTGCCTTTCGGCAACTCTTCTGGAGGGGAGACATGCCAAGTCCGAGCCAAAGCGACGACGGAGGTCCAAAGCAACCACAGCGGAGGCAACCTCACAAACGAGCTTGCATCAAGAGACGGAGGAGCTAGCTGATTTTATTGACTATCTAGCCCATGAGATATTTGAGAACCTGCCAGAAGAGCTCCGAGAGATAAATTACCGCTCATGGAGAGACTCACAGAGCCTTCAAGACCAATTCTCCCAGCCGCTGACAGTGGGCAGTCTGGACATGCTGAATTTGCCACTGTCGATATCGGAGACACTTAAAACATATAGACTAATTTCTCCTGACCCGGCGGAATCATCACCACTGCCACCGACTGCTGAAGCCTTTAGTTTGCCAGCACTTTCTGCCTACCTTTCTACCTTGACCGCTGCTCCCCCCGCGACGAGAGAAACAAGGGCAGAGGCATGCGAAATCTGCCAACGCTCGTGGATCCCACTTTCTTATCATCACCTCATCCCACGCTTTGTTCACGACAAAGTGGTCAAGCGGGGATGGCACAGAAAGGAGGACCTGCAGAATGTGGCATGGCTGTGCGGTGCATGCCACCGCTTTGTACATCACTTCAAAAACCACGAGGAGCTGGCGAGAGACTATTACACGGTCGAGCTACTGCTGGCCGAGGACGAAGTGCAGCAGTGGGCAAATTGGGTCGCCAAGCTGCGGTGGAAGGGAGGGGGTGTTCGTCGCAGGTGATGCTGGACTCTGCGGCGCTTTTGCTGGAACATTTGTACTAGAAGCGCATGTTCCTGGCTTCTAACACAGCGAAGCTAAACATTCATTATATATTAACCTTTGGTATAGTTAACTCGACGGGTTGACTACAAGATTGTTTCCTCATCACTTGGCTTGGCGGCGGGAAAACTCTTGTCAGTAAAGTGTCAAGCAATGTTCCTAGCTGTGACGTCTTCTCCTGCGGCGGAGGTGACGACGACGTAGCAGGTCCTCTGTATCCATTGGAATATACGCTTGAACGCACTGCATGGGCTCCGTATCAGGGAGCTGCAGCTTTTCGGGCACCACAAAGGTTTCTGACGCGGCAGCCTGCAGAGCCTCGTCACTGACTTTCCCACCGACTTTCTCAATTGCATGCCTTGGCTGAAATCGCACGGCACCGACATAGTACTCGATGATTCCGTCGCTGATCTCATCTCTGATCCATCTCTTGTTGTGCCATGAGGAGGAGCCTCGCCAGCGACTCACTTCGTGGCCATTCAGCGTTGAGTCGGCGAACAAGGGCTTCCCGTCCCTGGTTCGAAAGTGCCATTTCTGCGACATTTGCTTCGCTATTTCGTCTAGCTGCGCGGCTTTGCGGCTGACCGTTTCCATCTCAACAACGACCTCACGCACCGCAGAGGGCAATGCGGCGCAAAGACGCGGTATCCATTGCGATTCAAACCGGAGGGGTGCATCGTTCTCCCAGAACCAAAAGTCTGCGTGTCTGATGGTAATACATAGACGCTGGAACGAAAGATAGGGCACGGAACTCAGGAATTCCGCGACGTCATGTGCCTCAATCTTGTACATTTGCGTGAAGACCCGGAAGACTTGATCTCCACAAGTGGCCGCTTGTGTTGCGCCTTGATCTCCGCGACAGCCAGACGCAGTTTATCGAGCGAGTCGTCGACGCTGTACTCGGGTGGCGCACGATCCCTAGCTGTGATCCAGTGCGTCTGCTCCTTCAGGAGGAACGGCAGGAACCAAGTCTCTCGGTTAATAGATTTACAGGTTCGCAGAAGTGCTGTATCAGTTCTTCGTGGGGACGAGTACGACGGTCGAGCCCAGCACGTGTTTCTTGCGTATTGGTGAGCTGCTGCCGGCTCTTCGTAGTCGACCAGAGCCAAGGCGAAGATGTGGCTGCGTATTTCAGCAGGAAGAGACTGAAGCAGTAGGCACTTGGCCTGATCCGGCTCAGAGGTGGAGGTAGGAGCTTCCATTATTTTGAATAGATGTGATTTCGCTTCTGTCAACTGTGCGAATATTGTCACGAACGCCGCTGCTCTTGTTAAGCTGGCGCGAAAGTATTGCGCTACTTGAAAAAAAGAGGCTCGGGGGAGTACTGAAAAGTAGTGATAGAAATACATGTTCAACGTTTAGGCTGTCACACTGCCAGCCTGATTGCTGACCCTCGTTGCCTTGCTTGGTTGCCCAAATATTTGCTTTGCATGACCGCCAAGTCATGCAGCAATATGATGCGCAAAGTCATCAATCAGCTAGGCTTTCGAGCCAAGTCCTGCAGATCCAAAAACGAAGGCAGGGGGAATTGTTCTTCGGATTTACCTCTAGCACAACAGCCACACTGACCCTATTCGGTGATGGTATAATCCACCACCGAAGGAATAGCTTCACGTTTTACACATGATTCACATTCTATCGTAGATTCTGCCAACAACAACAACAACAACAACAAAGAATGCCTCGAACAGTAAAAAAGTAAGTTGACTCCGGTACAGGGAATCGAACCCTGGGCTGCTCGGACCAATGATTTATTGAGAGCGAGCGATGTTAGCCACTACACCATACCGGATAACGAGTGAAGAACCTGAGCGGGTCTCGACTCGCTTGTCAGGTTGGCGACGTTATGTGGCTCAAGAAGCCTCTACCCGATGCACTGAGGAGGTAAAAAAATAAAAAATGAAAAGCCTTAACAAATGCGCAAGCGAAGAAGAATTGAGGCAGGCCAAAAAGAAATTTTCTCCGGTACAGGGAATCGAACCCTGGGCTGCTCGGTACCAACTTGAGAGCGAGCGATGTTAGCCACTACACCATACCGGATGTTTTTGGATGTTGGGCGTTTTCTTATTTGAAGATATGAAAGCTAGTCAGATCCAAACAGGGGTCTAAAGATAGACATGGTCATGAAGTCAAGCCTTGGCGCCAGTGTTCCACGAAACGTCAAGGGCTTGCTGTTTTGTCCGACCGATTCCGTGCGGGTACCCCATCTCATTCGTTGACAAATACTGATAGCACGCGCCGTGAAAGAGTTGCAGCATCGTTCTCAGCTTGCAGAGGTTGCGTTAAACGGCTATCGCCAGGCCCAACGACGTCGTTGCCCATTAGTAGAACATTTCAATAGTGCATCGATATAGAAAAAGTCATTTTGCCTGATAAATATGCGCTAGCTCGCTTGTTGCACTGCCAGCATACCGATCAACGATACGGATACCTCACCAACGTCTAGCTCGTAGCGGACCCTTTCCGCATTATTCATTCTCATGCCTTGAGCTAGACGTTCATCACGACTACTCAGCTAAATGACCTTGTTTTCAGTTCAATGAAGGGCACATGCGGAACCCAATCCTCATGTACGCCTGAGGCTCCACGGCTTGAACACTTTGGTGGACGTGCGGAACAACAGCGCTTCAAGTGAGCGCGGAAGTTCCCATGATCGCGGTGGCACTCCACTAGCTAATTTTTAGTCGTCCCTCTTTCTACACCTAGCAGCTGCACCATTTCCTTTTCCAATAAACAACAATCTGCCTAGCGACCGATAGCCGTGGGGAATTCCGCTACATGTGAAGCAGAACTTGGTTCGGAGCGCCGTACAAAGAGCCGAGGGGCAAGCCACAACTGCAACGCGAGCCATGGGGCGCGACGAAGACGGCCGCGGCGATAGCCGAAGGCGCCGCGATCATGACGACGACCGCAAAAAGCGCGATGAAAGAGAACACAGATCACGGCGGAGGTCACCGGGCTACGATGAAGACCGCGATAGACGTCGCCACAGGTCGTGGGAGCGACGCCGGTCGAGGACGCCAGAGTCCTCAGGCAGGCCTGGCCGCGACCACCACAGGAGCCGACATCGAGATGGGAGCCGCGACCGAGACAGGCGCGACCGACGCACAGACGACGATGGAAAACACTTGTCCCGTCGGCAACGTGATAGAGATGGCGACCATGACAGGCCCAAGGAGAAGAGCAGAGCCAGCCCTGTCCGGCGAAGCGGGCCTCTCCCGTCGCAGGAGGCGTCGTTTGCTGTGACTCGAGGGGAGGAGCCCGAAAAGCCCAAGGAAAAGGCAAACTTTGGCCACACGGGGCTCTTAGCTGCCGCCTCCAACTCGGTGACGCAGGCGGACGGCTCAACCGTGACACTCAAGTATCACGAGCCATCCGAGGCGCGTAAGCCTCCGCCGCGGGACCAGTGGAAGCTCTACGTGTTCAAGGGCCAAGACATTGTGGACACGGTCGACCTGAGCGCGCGGAGCTGCTGGCTGGTTGGCCGCGATATGGCCGTCATCGATCTGCCGGCCGAGCATCCCAGCATCAGCAAGCAGCACGCGGTCATCCAGTTTCGTTACACGGAGCGGCGCAACGAGTTTGGGGACAAGATTGGCAAGGTCAAGCCTTACTTGATTGATCTCGAGAGCGCCAACGGGACCATGCTCAACGGGGTCAGGATACAGGACAGCCGTTACCTCGAGCTTAGAGACAAGGACATGGTGCAATTTGGGCAGAGCACACGCGAATATGTCGTCATGTTGGCGCCGCGAGAGTAGCACGCTAATCGGCTTGGAAAGCATAATTTCAACGGGCAGATATGATGGAGTCACGCGATACAGGCAGAGCAGAGACGTCCTATCGGTCAGGGGTCTCGGAGCGACGGCCTCGGCGCTTGTGCCGTGCCTGGTTCGTGTCGGTCTGGGTCTCGGGGCGACGGACTCGGCGCTTGTGCCTGGTTTCAGTCCAACCTTCACGTCATTCAACGACATCTAATGCATTGCTTAAACTACCGAAAGATACCAGCACTTGAAGAGAAACGGGGAAAATAGTAAAGACATTTTGACGAAAGTACATTTGGTGGTCGCAGCACCATGTGTATGTCTACGGCGACCAACAACGACAGCTATAAGCCGGAAACGTAGGTAAGTGCTCGGCTGTCGTCGACAGCGGCGCCACCTTTCGAATGAACCTCCATCTTGTGTACCTGGTACACAAGGCCTCGAGGGCTTGCTCCGATGTCACCTTGAAGATTTTTTAAAGTTTAGCCTGCTACACATGTGGACGACCAATGACGCTATGCAAGACTCATTGCATCTTCTATTAAGGTACACTCAGCTTACTCCTAGTCACGAGTGATGTACTTTGTCTCTTTCAGAGTTTTGAGTACAGCCTTCACGGCTTACGCGCAACTGTGTTGGGTGATTAAACTGATGTGAACCGCAACGCACCAGGCCAGTGAATACGCACAAGACCATCATTGCTACGAACAGGTGCGGCACGACAGAGCGTGTTCAATCATAATGCTGTGCTGAAAGGAAGCTGTCGATAGAATATCATCACTTGTCAAATATTCTTACTTGTCGAGCTATCCGAGCTACGACGCAGCCAGGTGCTTCTGTTGCGCCCTGCCACTATGCAACTCGTGCCGTGACATGTTGTGTAGTCTCGCTTCGAAGCTTCTTTTCCGGTATTTCCTGCCTCATGGAAAGCTTTTCGAATGATCGGCGTGTTCTTCCCGTCCTCAGTAAGCCGTTACCTGCACTCGCCAGAGAACCCCGACAGCCGGCCTGTCGACCGGAGATGCAACTCAAAGAGATCAACATGCCAATCAGGATTGGCAGAACGGCAACGACCCGCTAGCCCACCGGTCTCCCATGCGGGTGACGGGGACGTGCAGAGGACAGCCCGGCTATCGTCGCGAGACGATGGAGACGATCAGCCCAATGACCTGTTGCCTCTCTTGGCGCGCCGCAGTATTCGCACACGTGCCACGAGAGTCATCAGCTCTAGCGTCTGGGTCTCGCATGGCAAACTGAAAACTGTATTCTCTCCCTCCTGCCTTGTAGTCTAGCATCTATTTGGCATAGGTTGACTACCTACCTATGCTAGTGCACGGCTGTCGTTAAGCCTCTAGCCCGTCCCCGTGATGGGCGGTTCGCCTTTCTCCTTGTCCACTTGGCGGGCGCGGTCCTGGCTCTCGCACGCACTAGAATCTTTTTTTAAAAACTTTCTGGCTTCGATCGTTCCGTGACGACCGGATCTCCTCACACCGTTGAGAATTGTCTGCGAAGGCAACGCATACCCACCGGACTCCGGCGCCGAAGCTGGCCGTAGACAGCGCCGTGAATAGACCGGAGCATGGGAGGCCGAGGACCGTGGCTTCAAAGTTATAAAGATGCAGTGAAGCCCCGATCTCTCCCTCGAATCTTGCTATCTCACAGCCATCCATCATCTACAATCATCTTGCATAAACCAAGGCTCATCGAGATAATAGAATCAACTGCCCACTCTTGCAAGTAATATCGGGCTTTTTGCTTTCGACGCCGTCAAAGATTGACTACATTGTTCTTTGATTACATATTCGTACAAACAACCACACATAATCATGTCGGTCACTTCCGACGTCCCTACCCTGAAAACTTCCGCCGTCAAAACACACACCATGGTAAGTTCCGTCTTGTGCTTCAAGCCGCCTGGCGACATCCGTCCGTCCCCAAACGCACAGCCACTTACATGCCTGCAACAGCCCATGGAGAACCGCAACATTGCCCGCTACGAGACGACCGCCGTGTACACGCACCCCGACGCCGAGGTGGACATTGTGCTGGTACACGGCCTCAATGGCCGCCCCGACCACACCTGGACCTCGCCCGACGGCACGTTCTGGCCTACGGACCTCCTGCCCGAGGCCCTCCGCGGCGCGCCCGCCAACATCCTCGTCTACGGCTACAACGCCGACGTCTACTCGCGACACAACAGCCGCAGCGCCAGCGACAACTTCATCCACCAGCACGCGCAGACGCTCGTGACCAGCCTGACGCTGTTCCGCCGCGGCGAGGGCCGCGCGCGCCGCCCGCTCGTCTGGGTCGCGCACAGCCTCGGCGGCATCCTCGTCAAGCGCGCGCTGCTCTACTCGGGCGATCTGCGCGCCGCGCACCACGACGACTACCGCTCCATCTTCGTCTCGACCTACGGCATCGTCTTCCTCGGCACGCCCCACGCCGGTGCCAGCGCCGCCGCCTGGGGGTGCGCCCTGCAGGCCATGTCCGACGCTGTGCTGCCGCGCAAGCTGTTTGAGTCCGAGTCGGTCCTGCTCAAGACGCTGAAAAAGGACAATGAGACGCTCGCCAACATCAACAACCACTTTCTCGACATTTACCAGCGCTTTCGCATCCACATGGCGCACGAGAACCACAAGACGGACGTCAAGGGCACAAAGTAAGTAGCCTTCAAACCTCCTCTACACTATATTACATGATGGCTAACGCATACTTCCCCTTCTAGGATGGTCATTGTCGACGCCAACTCGGCCAGCCCGCAGCTCCCCGGCGTCACCTACTACGGCGTCGAGGCCACGCACTCGCAAATGTGCAAGTTTGCCTCGGCCAGCGCCCCGGGCTTCCGCGCCCTCTCCACCGACGTCCGGCAGTGGGTGCTCGACGCGCCGGCCCTCATTGCGCGCCGCTGGGCCGCCGAGGACTACGAGCGCGCCGCGCGCGTGCACAGCGAAATCACCGAGCGCGTCGCCTCGCCCTTTGCAAGTTTGCCGCCGCACAAAAAGCACGACGGCGTGCCTTCTGCGCCTCCCAGCCCGGCGCCGCCGTATTCTGTCGCCGTGGCCGGACCGCCGCCGCCTGCCTACGAGCAAGTGCCGGCGTCGCAGCCACCGCCGCAGTATGCGCCGGCTCCGATGCCTGCTGCTGCTCCATCCGTCTGTCGCTGTTGTTGTCACGGGCTGTCGTCGTCGTCTGACCAGGGGTTTCCAGATGAGCGCGTCGCCGCCGTGGTCAAGGGCATCGCCGCCGCCGCCTCGCTTGGGTGCCTCGTTGCCGAGGCCGTCGTCGTCGGCGTCACTGATCTCGCTGCCGCCACCGTACGCGGATCCCCGTCCTTATCACGACGCTCCACCGCATCGTCGGGCGAGGAGCGACATGGGGATTCACTTCTCCCTCGATTTGCTTGAGAAGTCCTCCCAGGACGGCCTTCTGGTAATACATCACGACGGAGTGAGCACGCAGCCACGATAATTTATATGAGCGGCTCTTGCATCTCACCCCGACTTTGCCGCTTCAGCTGCCAAAGGGCTGACGGAGATGACATTTGTTCAAAAGCCTTCGTCACTGCTTGTTGCCCAGGTTACCAGGGTAGTGACAATTCGGACTCGGCTATCTACTGACTGTCGCAAGTGCCCGTGATGATCGTTTACACACCACAGCCCTCTCCGTGTGTTACTCACCAGCGAACTCTGGTCTATGCGAGGATCGCTGATTGGGGCTCGCAGTAGCTGGATCAGGCGGTACCAGGGTTTGCTCATATAGTAGCAAATAAAACGGCCGGGCCCCAAGGCCGCCCCCGTCGCCGCCGCGCGACCGACCTCCAGGTCCGTTGACGGCCGCTCTCAGCTTGCGACTGTCTCCGGGTGGGTGTGCTGCCCTTGGACGAGGAAGTCTGAGACTCTTTTTAAAGTATTTCATGGGTTCGCCCGCGCAGGTTTGAATCCTGCTACTATCAGAATCTTTTGTCAATCGTCACAACAAACTGATGGCGTGTCTTGATCGGTCAACTATGATTTTCTCTTCCTTTTGTCACCTCAATGCCGTTTGGATATAGACTTGGCGTCGTCATTTTGTAACTTTAGAATAGAATACACTGCTCATGTCCAAAAGTACGATTTCTCTCCAAATTTTCGATACCAATGTTCATGAGGATCAATTTGTGCGGGCCTCAAACCTGCGCAATGTCGTTGACGCAGAAAAAAATAAGAGACAAGAGAAAACCCCGAATCTGCTGTCTACCGGTACTTTTAAAGCTTCTAGCACATCAAAAGCTGTTAAAAACGATTGCCCTTGTATTGTCAGGCAGCCGCAAACGCAGCGCAAGTCCAACCAGACGCGGAACCAAAAACCGGCACCTGTGGTTGATAGCAGCCATAGGCTCACACTTAAAGCGTACGACTCGTGGCCGAGGCAGACAGCCCGAAAACCGCGCAAAAAGGGCCAATAAGAAGAATTCCAGTCGCTCTCTTTCGACCTTGTGGGTTTCGCGGTACTTTGTAATATGCATGCGCTCGAGCTCGGTCTCGATGGTTCGATGACTCGGACAACTCCAGTTTTCAACATTCGTTATTCATGTATACCAGACAATGGTACATGCTACCACCCAAGCAGATGATCGACCTTTTTTTTTTCCCGCTAAACAATACGCAGAGTACAGTTGCAAAAGAAACAGAAAAGGGTCAGGGGGACTGGAGTCGAGTGTCGATCATCGTGCTCGAGACGACTGGGCGAGCTGCCTGCATTCCGTATTAATGTTTAGCCAACCAACGAATTGTATATTCGCGCCCCGGCCCCTCCACCCGCTGGTCCATGTATGTATCAGGGTCTACGGATTGCAGTCTCTGCTGTCTGCGCAAGGGAGGGTCTTGCTGAGCAAATAGGTCGCTTGGCATTACACTTCAAACAGAAAAGAGGGGGATCACCACATAATCCCAGCCACTGAACCGCTTTGCAGACACCGCTTGTTGGTGCTTTGCGCGCGGTTTCATCCTAGCCCCCCTCCTTCTCTCCATGTTCTGCTGGGCCGATAACATGTGGAGTGATGCGATATTCAGCGTCAAGCAATACATGTAGATCCTATCTCTTTTAAACCAAACGGGAAAAAAACTTCCGGCATATAGATTACAAACACACTGAATACAAGACACGTGTCTGGGCGTTTCTACTTCTCGAGTATGGCTGGATGAGTTGTCCGGCGACAGCCGACAGCATGCACCCTTGTGCATGTGCAGCCACAATACTGATTTGCGACTGCTGCAGATGACGAAGATGCAAGAGACCTTTTCCGATGTGGGCCTCTGCGACGTCGTCCTTTCTGAAATGTTTGTGCATGTGTGCATTTCTTCACTCCCTCTCGATATTGCACCACATCCGAGCTGCTTTCCTGGGCTGCACCTCAGTGCAGGGATACAGCCTACAGGTGGTCCCTCGCTCCACTCACGGCCGTCGACACGCCGGCCGGTGTCAGGGCACTTGGCAGTCAACAGTGAGATTGGTAACGGGCTTGCGGGCGACTGGGGTTGTCGAGAGGCAGAGGGGCAAGAGAACAAAGGGCTCTCTGACTCTCTTGATGAGATTCCGTCATGGTGTGACGTCGCATCTGCCGGCATGAAAGGTGTGCCGCCTCGACGTGGAATGGATGGGCAGAGAGACGGCTTGATGGTTCTGGAGATGCAAGCCGAAGCCCAGAGAGGCACGGCTGCAGCAAGAACCTGGGCTCGGACTCATTTCGAGTTGTGCTGGGTTCTGTGAGGCTGAGAATCTTGCCTCGATGTCCAAAGATGGTTACATGGGTGTAGGCTGCTCCATTTCCAAAGATGATTACATGGGTATAGGCTGCTCGAATAGCTGGTGGCGTGAATTACTCGCCGTCTTCACTTGGCAACCGAGGCTGTGGCATTTGCACCAGTTTCGGCGAGCTCGTAAATATCCCATTTTCGGAGCAAGAAGTAAGCCGCGCAAGTGAAAGGAGACATGCGAGCGTGTTTCGTCTTATTGCCCAGCAAGGTGTCATTTCGACGAAAATAGAATCCCATCACAATACCGATATACTTACAGGGGACCCAGTTTCTGGGTACAAGGAACCACCGACGGTGGACGAACTGCCAGTGCCATGTGGCGTGGGAAGCTCGCTGGCTTGCTGGTCACGATGCTCTCATTTTATGTCACCGGCGACGAGCCGTTGACCTTGTCCGCTCGTAACTCAGGAGACGTGAGCCATCCAGCCGTCGTCGTGTTAATTTCTGGGTCAAGAACATGGGGTTTATGCCGATACCGTTGCAGCCATCTGTCTCCAGGATCGTGCAGGCCCATTTTAATCGTTCAAAGTCACGATAGTAGCTGGTCAGGTCAGACGACGACGTTGGACCTGTCACTGCTCGAGACGTCGCTGCCACAGCAAGTGGACGAGTCATCAAATCCCCGAGAGAGGAGCGTGTACAATCTCAACATCACCATGGCTCCTCTTCCATCTCTCTGATCTTTCTGAAGGCAATCGGGGTCTTTGTGGCTCTAGGCTATCCCGAGCAGTACCATGGAAAGAGCAAAGCGTGGATAGCCTACAGTACTTGGGACCTAGCAAGTGTTGCACAGCGCACATCCCCCATTCAGTTTACATACTCTTGAGGTCTTCCTTCAGCCGGCACCGTCGACACTTGAAAAGACACATGGCCCGATGTGAAGTACCCGGACTGGATAACACGAGGGAAAAAGGAAAGAGGCCGAGCTAGTTGCTGTAGCTCCACAAGATGTTACATTTGCAACGCACTAGAGTCTATAGATGTAGCTCAATAAATGCATCATCTACTGGCTCCATTCTGACGTAGCTGGTATCAGACGTGGCTCCGTTGGTGAGGCCATGTGGATGCCGTTGATAGCATCCTGGTCACACGTATTGATAAGAGCAAACAGATGGGAGATTAACAGAGCGACAGAGTCAGTGTTCTGAGTGATGGAGGGTTGAACGAGGAAAAGACGGAACCAGAAAATGGCGCCAGAATGGCGAAGGTCAGCGATCATTATCCAATGCGGATGAACGTGCACATCAGCGGGATGAGCATGGCATTTTGTGATGCACCCGTTGTCAGTTGCGCCAGGATGCTTTGAGAGGTACGACAGGGGCGTGATTGGCGGAGAGGTGTTTGAGGCTACTTGTGTGGCTCCTGGTACTCGATTCTATTGGCACAATGCATCAACAGCTTTTGCGAGGTGTGACGACCCTTTCTAGGTTTAAGTGAGGCGTCTGCGCTCTGGTGCTGTGGTAACAATTGGCAAGAGTCCGATTTGCCCGGGCGTAAGACGCATCAGGGGCGCATTATCGAATCGCGACGATCTTGCACGACCGTAGCCGATGGCCATAGTTTGACTTTGCATTCCGTCCGAGTTAACATCGGTGTGTTGTGCGGGATCCGCGTACACCGTGGCAGCGGCGGTTCGCGAAGAGAAACCGTGGCGGGGATAATCGGTATTGTGCGGCGGGTGTCGTGGGAGGTAGCGGAGAGGCTAGCGAGAATGCGACGCAATCTTTGCCCCGTATGGTCTTGAGATGCAGAGCGTTTTCGCCGTGCTGGGGAGGGATATTTTGGCTTTGTAGGTTAGAGGCGCATCTACAGTGCATGAGTCGACGTCACGGCATCCATAAGTAGATGGACGGTCTCCATCTGTCGTGTCGTGAGGCTCCAGTTTAGGCCCCATTCAGGTGTCATAGCGTGGGAACCAGAGGGCAGCGGCAGCCCTGCGGGAATGGATTTACCAGTACAAGAGCCAAAAAGCAAAAAGCTAATGGGACAGCAGTTGAGGCGGCAGCAGAGATGGTGGATCTTGGCGTCTTGGCGTTTTGACACCAACTTGTGGGAAGCGAGAGGCTGATGTGTTATTGCGCGAGGTTGCAGTGTGCTGGTGTCGCTGATGTACAGGAGAAGGCTGCGTGCTGCGCATGCCGTGGCAGATGGGCTCCGTCGAGGCAGACTTGCGTTGCGCGCCGTGATTTGCTTGGTCCGTGTCGGTACGGATACGCCCTAGTCAGCCACGGGCGGCGTCTTGATGGAACGGACGGGGTCCAAACAGATGGCGCACTGCCGTGTTGCGTGCGTGTCGAGCCTGCGAGGGAAATTGCCTACGTGGATACTAATGCGTCATGAGCGTGATTGCTGCAGCTGCGGAACGTAGAAGCCAACGTGGGAAGATGGCGGTACGAGATGGGTGCGGGTCGGGGTTAAAAATATTGTGTTGGATTAGGCGATCAAGGCATTGGTTGGTGATGGGAGGCGGGAATGGTGAGAAGAGAAGCAGAGTGTAAATAGGTGGTTCAGCGTTTGCAAGTTGTTGGCCGAGGCCAGCGTCTTTGACTGTGAACGGGCACGCAGGCTGTTGGGTTGGCGCAGGGGTTTAAAAGGTGGCTGAAAACGGTGGCCGAGAAAGATTCTAGCTTGCGCCAGATGGATTACAGGGGAACTTGCAGGTGGCTTGCAAGGTACGTGGCGCTGTACCTACCAGTATGGCCGTCGGTACAAAATGGTGGGGAGGCCGCCGAAATCAGAGTTACAGATAGGGTCGAGCAAACCGAGGTACCGTCTACAGCGACTCTGGCAAAGGTCCTTATTACAGTGACTGAGGACCCTGTTCGAGCTGCCAAAAAGAAAAATGATCGGCTCCCGTGCGAGAGGCGCTGCAACGGTGGCGACGTTATCAGAGTTACAGTCACAGCAAAAGAATATGCTGATCCAGCAGCAGCAGCAACGGAACACGGCACTCCTGAAACGAGCCGTCTGGTCCATGATTGGCGAGGTAGGGAGATGCTGCAAAAGTATCTTAGCGGGAAAGGGTGCATTGCGCGAATAACGACAGTAGCTGTGCGAATTTGCGATGTATCAAAAGTAATAGGATTCAGGCAAACAGACAATAATATCTTCCTAGGTAAACCGATAAGCAACCTATGCGTTATCAACTGTATCGTTCTACCTCCGTACGTACTCAGGAGTAGCCGAAAACCAAGTACCGATGTACCTTGCCTTAGGTCCACTCGGTTTAAAACTCTGAGCCGACCGTCTCCATCGGTCTCTGGCCACAGCTTCTTGCATGTGCCTGCCTGCTGCCTGCACCGCCGTCCATTATGGTGGCCCGACGCACTCGCGCGGCAGCCAAGGCCACAGTTAAAAATTCTGCCCTCGGCACCCATGCCCGTTCAGCGCCAACCCTCCTTTTCCCTCAATGTCCCCCCCTGACCCATACTGTGGACCAGATATGGATCTCGTTGGGATCGTGCCGGAACCCTCGCCGCCACTCACAACGCCGCGCCGCCACATGGTACTCCGTACCTGCTCGGCCGTTCCACCGCCGACGTCATGGGGGGGATTCGCTCACCACCCCCGTCACACTGCACATCCGTGTATCTTTTTCAGCCAATGTACCATCCCTGTACATGCTGCTTGAAAAACATCCCTAGAAGTGAAAAAAACACTGGAGCCTCGAGATCAAATGCCGCAGTTGCGTTATCGCCAAAAGGGCCTACTACACCAAAAAGTTCTGCCAGTCCCACATCTTGCTCCCTGCCCCGATTAAAAAATAAAAATAAAACGAAATTAAAACGAAAAATTCTGTACGCTATTCATGCTCGAGCTTGTCTGATTTCGACAGGCCAACCGTACTGCTGCTGCGGTATCAGGCTCCATAGTTGATGCTCCGTAATGACGCCCGTGTAAATGGCGGGACCGATAACATGTACTCGGTATCGATGCTGAGGCTGGCATCTGTGTACATTGTTGACAAAAGATAATTCTCTGCAACCCGCCTCTTTGGGATCCCTCCCTCTGTTCCCATCTATATAAGACGATTGCCCTCCTCTTCTACATCCGCCCTCTGCCGATTCATCATTCTTATCAACCACTGGCTGGCCTATCAACTTATATCTTCTTCTTCTCCATCCATCCTCTAAAGACTCAAAACTCTGAAGTCTTTTTCCATTTCTGCCCAAACCTCACTTCTACACATTCCAGATCCTTCACAATGGCTCCTGTCGCTATCACCCCCGAAGTCTCCCCTGAGCGCCCCATGATCGTCAAGAAGATCGAGGGCAGCCGCTCCCACTCTAGCTCCGTCTCCTCGGTCCACTCCATCCAGCTCAACGACGGCAACTCTATCCCTACCGTCGCCCTCGGCGTATACAAGGCCCCCAACGGCCAAGAAACTGAGGACGCCGTAACCGCCGCCCTCGACGCCGGCTACCGCCACATTGACTCGGCCGCTCGCTACGCCAACGAGGAAGCCTGCGGTCGTGCCATCCGCCGCTGGCTCGACAAGACCGGCACCCCTCGCGAGGATATCTTCATCTGCTCCAAGCTTTGGGACGCCGACCACGGCTACGAGGCCACCTTCAACGCCCTCTGCGCCTCGCTCGACAAGTTTGGTCTCGAGTACCTGGACCTGTACTTGATCCACTCCCCTGCTGACGACGAGGAGAAGCGCCTCGAGTCATGGCGTGCGCTCGAGACCGCCCAGCGTCTCGGCAAGGTCAAGTCGATTGGTGTTTCCAACTTTGGCGCTGCCCACATCCAGAACCTCATCGAGAATGCCACCGTCGTCCCGGCCGTCAACCAGGTCGAGGTTCACCCCTTCTGCCAGCGCCAGGCCCTGGTCGACCTGTGCGACAAGCACGGCATCAAGATTGAGGCCTACTCTCCCCTCGCCCGCGGCAACAAGCTCGAGGACCCTACTATCGGCAAGATCGCTGAGAAGTATGGCAAGACTCCTGCCCAGATCCTCCTCAACTGGAACGCTGCCCGCGGCAACGTTGTCCTGCCCAAGTCCCTGACTGCTCACCGCATCAAGAGCAACTTTGAGTCGTTTGACTTCAAGCTCGCCCCCGAGGACGTTGCCACCATTGACGCTCTCGAAGCCAACTACGTTACTGGCTCCATGCACAAGTCCGAGGACTAAATTCACAAGACTATTCCACATCTTTCTTTTGTCTTTTAGAGGATAATTCTTGGACGGGCTCCTCGGATATGATACCACCTCTTATTTCTACGACCATGAGGCTTGCCGCCTGTCTACTGTGAACTTCACATAGCCACGGGGGTAGTCTAGTGGATATTACGAGCATATTGTTCGGGCTCAATCAGATTAGATATTGCATAGATTGGGTAGCTGGCGTTTTCCTTTACCATACAGTTCGCAGTTCAGGACTTATCATGAGACATAAATTGAACCTTTTGAATCATCATAATACATCTCGTGGAACCTCGTTGCTCATACATATTGGGCAAGCCGAAGTTTCATAGTCGCGGCATTGATCAAAGTTTGTTTTGCGAATCAGCCAACAAGATCCACGTCAGGGCAACAACTATGTTATGATGTTACACACAAGAGACACTTGGGTCAGGCAAAAGAGCAGGAGCAGCGAGTACGCCTATAAGAGGTTATCGCAAGTCTTCCAACAAGTGTCGTCGAAACGATCAAGGAACCATTGCAACTCTGAGCGTCATACATGCGTAGCGGCTGTGGGGTGGTTTCGGGCGTTTAAAAATAACGATCGTGAGATCTGAACTTGGGCGGCTGCAGGTCCCACCGCACCTTAATCAGATGAAATAATTCTGGGGCTTTGGCCACGCAGCGACTCCGTTTAGAAGGGCCCAGACCTTTGATAGACCGCCGTGGTGTGAGGGGTCGATCGTTTTGCAGCTGCAAAGATGGAAAGGGGGGTCAGAAGATCGAATGCAGGGTACGGGAACATGGAAAAGAGATGAGCGGGAATTTTTATACGTGGCGCCGTATTATATCAGCTTATTATATTGTTCTGTTGTGTGTGCCTGACGCGCCCACCAACACCACCACAACATTATTTCCACCCACCCAACCCCAGATTATGTACTCGCACCTGTCCAAGTCTGCTCAAGCAACACCAGAATGTGGCGCGTGAGAAGCCGGCTCGTTGGTCAGATGCACTCGCTAGTTCCCAGCGCTGCACCCCAGGATCCCAGCTGACCAGACTTGCCAGACTTGCCAGACTCAGCCTTGCGCGCTGATCAGCCGCTGCTCATTCGCAGACGAGATCGACCGAGTAATACTGCTAATACCGACATCATTTACCCATTGATGGTTGCGCAACTGGTGACAGCGCAACACTTGGGTAGTGGTCGCTGACCACTATGGAGTGGCCGTGCGCTCCTTGGTTCGTCACGTTTTAGGTAGTCGAGGCTACGCTGCGGCCCGAAGCTTCCCTCATTGTCGCAAGCGTGATCGGGCGCGACGCCAAGGCACGGCTTGGAATCTGCCTTCCCCCCTCTCACCTCCGTCATTGTTGAGATGGCCCTTCTCCTTGCATCACCCCCTTTGCTGCTGTCGTGATTCTATATTGCGACCAATCGACACGACTGCACGCCATGAACGCCGCGACCGACTTTTACCGGTCGCAGGTCGGCGGTACGGGCGTAATCAACTATAGCTACACGGATTTTCCCTGGCGTCTGTTCCTCAAAGATGTTTACTACTTTTTTGTGTACTGCTGGGCGCTGCCGTGGGTGGTCCTGCCGCTCACGCCGGCCGACTCGGGGGAGCTGGATGAGCTCTACCCCAGCTGGGCGAATTTGCAGTGTCTCGCTGTTCACACGGTTCTTATTCTACTCCAGCTCTTCTTCTTCTTTGGCCTACTAGTCGCTGTGCTGTTTCCCGTGTGGCTCGGCGCCGTGTTTGTCGGCGGCTGTCTGTTCCTCAACTGGCTGCTTTGTCTTCTTCTCAACGGAAAAGGTATGACCTTTCACTCGGACAAAAAGTATGCCAAGGCGCTGCCACAGCATGAACATGAGCAGTGGATTTTCTTGAATGGTGTTGCTGCAGGGTGTGTATATGTTCGGCTGCCCAAACGTTGGCCGTTGCTGACAGGTCATGCCATCTAGGAAACATTGGATGAAGAACAACCTGAACCGACTTGCCATCACCTTTGGCCGACCGATCCTCGGCGTCCATAACCGCACGTCGGGAATCATCTTCGATGTTATAGAGTGCCTGGTCCAGCGCAATTTTTCCTACGCCACTAACGATGTTCGCGTGTGCTACAAAGTTCTACGGGATGTGCTCTATAACCCGTCGAAAACCAAGGTCATCTTTATCTTGCATTCTCAGGGTGGAATTGAGGGAGGATTAGTGCTAGACTGGCTTCTTCAAGAAATGCCTCAAAATCTCTTGTCCAAGTTGGAAGTTTACACCTTTGGCAACGCCGCGAACCACTTCAACAACCCCCATCGCCATGTCGAGTCTCAATCTCTGACGATTGAGAAGCCACGGGAGGCCCTCGCGACGTTGGTAACGGAAACGAGCTTCTCAAACATGCACGTCGATACCTTGATAGATACAGGCGACGGCAAGTCCCCGTCTCTGGTGACCCAGTCCTCGAGCATGTCAGCATCATCCCGGAGCTGGAACGCGGCGCAGGACCGTGCCATCGGATACATTGAGCATTTTGCGCACACGACAGACTTTGTTGCCATGTGGGGGGTTTTGCATTTCGCAACAAACAAAATGGGTTCGCTACAGCTGCCCAGATTCATGGGACGTCTTTTCAGCCGCTCCACTAGACGTGGTGGCCATCAATTTAACCAGCATTATCTCGATGGCATGTTTCCGCTGGAGAGGGACCCCCATACTGGAGAGCTTATTGGCGCGGCTGAAAAGAATGAATTCATGGAAGAGACGATTAAAATCGGCAAGGAAGGTGCCGGCATGGATAACACACGAGAGGCTTTTGACATTACATACATGGGCACAATGGGATTCGGAAGTGGCGATATTAGCACACCAGTGGAAGTTCATGGCGCTCTTAACAAGAAGAAGCTGTTGCAAGAGTACAAGGTCAAGGACGTTTGCCGACTTTGGAGCTACAGAAACGGGCGCTGTCCGCATGATACGACGTCTGTCATGGGAGCTGAAGCTATCATGGCGCGCACCGCCACCATTTAACGGGCGTGTTGCTCTGACAACATGCCAGGAGGGGTGATGATTGAGTGGTTCATTACAAGAATACAGAATCCTCGCACATACGTAGCATGGTATCATCGAGATTGCATATCACTAGAGACCAATAGATTAAACTTGAAAGATTCCACCTGCTCGCGACGAGCAATATCATGGGTTGAATGAGCCCCTCACTCGGATCTTGAGGGTTCCGGCCGGCATCATGGCCTGCCAGATTTGCATTAGACGGCCGACCAACAGACATTTGTTTCATTGGGTTGATCACCTTCAGGAGATATGTCAAGCATTCTAGGTACAAGGTCCCAAGAATCACCAAATGGGCTCTTAGATCTCCGAAACATGACGGCAGTCAATTTGTTACCCTGCAAGTTGTAACTAGCTCAGCAGTCTCGTGGACTTTGCGGGCTTGCGGGCGTCAAACAGACGTGGCACGGACGCTGAAATGAAGTGGACTCGAGGTCATGCGAGTCCTACTTGCAAATATCTTGAGATGAATGCCGTACGGGAAAAGGGAAAAGGTTGGCACTTGGCCAGGGTCCAGCCCGCCCGGTGCCTGTAGCCGCAACCGGAAACAACAGGCCTGATCCTTGATAGCAGGATCGAGCGGCACATGACATCAATGATAACATTTTTGGATTCATTACGCAAAAAAAAAGGGACGTGCTGGCCGAGGTGAGATTGGCGATGATCGGACTCGGGTATCAGATTGCGACCAGATTGGCAGTGGACGCTGCTGTGGTGGGATCGCCTACATTCAACGTGCATGATGGGCATGATGGCTAATAAATACCCTTTGCTGAGAGGCAACAAAAAAAAAAAGGCCCGAGGCTTTTGAGAGGATGAATGCGGAGACACTGTATTCATGTATGGACAATCAACATCAGACGGTGGCGTCGCCGATATAAACTCAAGGCGTGCGGCATGCAAGGGGCTCATTGTCTGCTCTAGCCTGCAGGAAGCTCCGTGCGCGGGGCGAAGTAATTTTAAAGGTTACTGTTGGTCCCGTCAGGGAACGTACGTACGTATCACGGGTCTGGTTGGTTGGTGTTGATTCTTGCTTGTTATTCCGTTGTTGTAGGCTCTCGCCTGCAGTGATTGATCTAGTTACAAAAGTGGGTACATGGTTGATTTAGGCTAATTAGAGGGCTGTATTCGTTAAGGCAGCTGGTAGCTATAACACTAGTAGTTTTTTTCTCTCTTTAAGGCCTAATATTATTAAAATTATTAAAATACTAAAGACATATTAAAAGACATATATTAATACGAATTCTAGCTCCCTAGGGCTTATAGTTTCTCTATAGCCGCCTAGTTAGTTGCCTAATTAATAGCATATTAGGTATTAACCTAATTATCTTAAAGATTTAGGGGTAATTAGTCGATCTAGGCTTCTACGAGGTTTGCCCCTTTTACGTAATAATAAACGATATCTTAGCTCGTTCTAAGTATTAAATAGCTAAATTAGCTTAATTCTTCTAAATTTATAATAAAATACTAAATCCCTTAAAGTATATATAATCAGTATAATCTTCTTCTATTTCTATATTATATTCTACCTATTTAGGGTAATAGATAAATATATATAAGAGGTATCCTGCCTTTAATAATAGAAGAAGGTCTAATGTATAAGATAAATTATTTTTCTAGATTATAGATAATATAGTGGTCTATCTTACTTATAGTCTACCTATCCCTATATTTAGATATTAATCTTATTATTATTAATAAGGTTCTTTAGGGCTATATTTAGTAATGCCTTTATTATAGCGTTAGCTAGATTATATATACTATTAATCTATTATATCTTATAGGCTTCCCTTTACTTATATAATTAATAGAGAGCTATAATATTAATTATTAGCCTCTTCTTTTTTATAGTTCCTAGCTTAACGAGGTATTTATATAGAGAGAAGGAGTTTATTATTAGGATTATTAGAATTTCTAGTAGGTTAAGCCTCTTAGTTATTATAGCTAAGGTTAAATTAAGGGTATATATAACGTCTATATCTTATATTATACTATATAGCTTACTTATAAGAGTACTTTAAGTTACTCTCTTTAACTTAGTTAAACTATATACTATAATATTACCTCTTATAGTGCTTTAGCTATCATTCTCTTACTTATTACCTAGAATAATAATATATCCTAGCTAGGAACTTAAATCTTTATTATTAGTAAAGGAGCTATTAATAAAGACAAAGAGCTTAGCTTTTTCTAGATTAAGAGGGATATATCTTAGCCCTTAATTTATATTATCTATCTACTATTATAGACGTTAGCAAAGGCGTTTAAAATTATCCTTATTTAGCTTCTTTTACTAGGCTACTATAGAGAGATTATATATAGCTTTAGGCTAGTAGATGCTTAATAAATACGCTTTATAAGCCCTCTACTCTATATATTCTTACTTTATTATTAGGAGACTAAGTCTATTAGCTTAACCCTTCTAGGTGACTATAATATATCTATTAAAGCCGAGGGAGATATAATAACTATTAAATAATAAGGGATTTACCTTATTAAGAAATTCCTTTAGCTTTATAGTAAATTTAGCATTATATAGCTTCTTATCCTTAAGCTTAGTAAAGTTCCCGTTTATAAGCCTAATAGTATTATTAGTCTATATTCTTACTATAGTAAAGTCCTTACTAGAGGATATTATAAGGTAGGGATTAAAGGTTAATATAACTATCTTAAGTTCTTTTTAATAATACTTTAAGTATATTACGTACTAGTAGGTTCTTACTTCTAGAATTCCGTATAGAGGTTTAATTACCCTTATAATTATGCCTTCTAGATATTTATTATAGAGCTATAGAGGAAGTTTAGCTAAGATAACTCTTTAAAGAGGGGTATTTAACTAGACATATACTTAGGTAATATCCCTTATCTATAGGGAGATTCTAGTTAAGGTAAGAGAGGGAGCTAATATAATAATTAGCCTTAAGCTATTTCTTTAGATTATTAGTAACTTTATTAATATAATAAATTTGCCTTAATTATTATAGCTATATATAATAAGATATGATTTCTTATATAGCTTATTAGTGCCCTTGCCTTTAACTTCTCATACTATATATGCTTTAAAGAGGCGATAAGGGCTATGCCTTTTCTTATTATATTGTTTAAATTAGAAGACGCCTTTATTACTTAACTATTTAACCTTATTATAGTTAGAGGCTTTAAATAGCTTACCTAGAGTAGTTATAATGCCTTTCTTTTAAAGCTCTATAGCGAGGTCTAAATTAAGCTACTCTTTTATAGCGATAAAAGCCTCTTTAAGAATAGCCTCTCTAATAAAGGCTTTATTTAGGAAGTCGTTATTAAAGATAGTACTATTAAATAAGGCTTTATTAAAGAATATCTTATTAAATAGTACTTTAGTAAGGAAGTATTTACTATTATTAGGGTTATTTATATTAGAGGTATTTATATTAGCTAGTACTATTATTAAGGCTTTACTTTACTTATAGTAGCTATGCCTACCTTAATTTAGTTAGGTTAAATGTTAGGGTTTTAGTTCTTCTTTAATTATTTTAATATTATCTTCTTTACTACTTCTTCTAGCTATATTCTCCTTAAGACTAGCTTCTTCTTTACTACTTCTTCTAGCTAAAGCCTCCTTATAACTAGCTTCTTCTTTACCGCTTCTTCTAGCTAAGGCCTCCTTATAACTAGCTTTTTCTTTACTACTTCTTCTAGGCTTACTAACCGCACTAGCTATAGTAGTTGCTAAGTCTAGGCTAGTGCCGCCGGTGGTGAGGATAGTCGGCCCCCCCCTTTCTTCTCTGCTGCTATCTCTAGCGGCATAGGTAGGACTCTCCTAGAGGTATAGCTTAATAACTATTACCTAAAAGTTAGTTAGACTATAAGGTATATCTATAGTATAGGTTTTACTATTAATAGTAAGAAGCCTATATAGGCCCTTCTAGCCCCTTTTCTCTTAAAATATACGTACTTCTAACTATAATAGAAGTTTATAGATATAAGAGGTAACTAGGCCGTTTCTTATCCTAAGAGTATTATAGATTTAGCGTTTTACTAGTATCTTCCTAACCTTAGTAGTTGCCTTTTAAATTGCTTTAGTATAATGTGCTACTAAGATATTTAGTAGGGAGTTATTAGTTAAATAAGGATATACTCTAAAGACTAGTAAGGTTAGTATAAGGCCGTTAGGCCTAGTAGTGTTATTAACGGCTTTAATAGTGGCCTATAGCTTTTACTTAGAGGTTATTTTAGTACCTACCTCCTTATTAAGGATTTTATATATATAGTAAAGAATATTATAATATCTCTTAGCTTTTCTAATTATATTATAAGCCTCTATAGGAGCTTTATATATATAGATATTAAGGGACTTAGTATATTCCTTAAATTCTACTAATATAAAATTTCTACTAGTATTATAGGTAATATAATTAGGTAGCCTAATATATATATTAATCTAGTATTCCTTAATAGTATTAAAGATATCCTAGGCTTTTTACCCTATAGCTATAAGAAATTAGGTAGCCTAGAAAGCTATTATAGAATTAACGATATAGAGAACTAGCTAACCTTAGATATAGAAGATATCTATAATAATCTTAAAGTTAAACTTAATATTATCCTTAAGGATAAATTTAAATTAGCTAGGTACTCTTATATTTATTTAGTAATAGTAATAGATTTTATTAATCTTCTTAATAATACTAAAGTTAAATTCCTTATTAGTACGTTTAAGGATTTAGTTAAGTCGCTTAATAGAAGGGTAGCTAAATCGTTAATAAAGCTAGCGAAGCTAGGTTTTAGAAAGTATAAAAGCTATACTTTCGGCGGCATTAATTCACTACTAGGGATAACCTTATTACCTTATAACCGGTATCTACGTATAGCCTTAGATTAATAGGTTTCTTAAGTTATTAAATATAACGCCTATTCTATCTATATTAGTTAGGGAAAATAGAAAGGGTATTAACGTAGATAAGACTCTAAAATTAATATTACTAAAGCTTATTAGTATATAAAGCTTACTATTTAATATTATAGAGCTAGTACTAAATTTAATAATTAATATTAGGGTATCTTTAATCTTAAGGCTTAGTATTACCTATAGTAGAGCTTTAACTTATGGCATTCTAGCTATTAAGTTACTAGAGGCACCTATATTAGGTATAATACCTTAGAATGCTTACTCGTAGTATCTTAAAGCTAATATATAGATATTATTATATTCTAGATAAGAACTAGTAGGTCTTAGGGTAGGGGTAGGGGCTATGAGGTTATTACCTATAAGATTTAGCTAGTTAGCTAATAGAGCGTAGCGTGTAGCTATATTAGCGAGGACGTTAGTAACCTCTCTTAGGGTAGGTGTGTTAGTTATAAGAAAATTATTAGTTATAGTTATTAATAAGGCGAAAAACTACTTAGCTAGTAACTCCTCTTCCTCTCTATAATTATTATTATTATTATTAAATATATTAGTAATATATATTTCTTAGAGTAGCTTATTAGCTTTATTAATACCTTCTTCTTCGCCTTTAAATTTAGCTAGAAACGCCTAGAATTTCTTATCTATTAGAGGGCTATAATAGATTTTCTTTTAGAACTAGGTATTATAAGAAGCCTTATGTTTAGTATTAGAATATTAATTTAACTAGTAGCTAGGTTTACTATATATATAATACTTCCTTAATTGAGTTATAAATTAGCTAGATTAGCCTCTTTAATACTATTAGCGCCTCTTACTACGGCTAAAGGTAAGACGGCAGTTATTATAATTCAGCTAGGTTTAATATTTATGGTTAGTAATAAAGGTAGCCTAGTGCTCTAATTCTTTATTCCTTATATATATATTAACCGCCTACTTAATCTTAGTAGTAAGGGTATTAAATGTTATTTTTAGGTCTATTAAAGTGGCTAAATAGGCTTTAATACTAAGAGTTATACTATATAGTATATCTCTTTTCTCTATATTACTATTACCTTTCTTATAGTTAAGGCCATAATATAGCTTTTAGATTTATTTAATAAGAATATTAATATATTTTATTAGAGATTTTCCTAGGTTATCTTTAATAGTTTTCTAGAGCTTTAAGGATTACTATTCCACATAGTATCCTTCTATTACTATTAGCGATTTAAAGTGTTATTTAAGCTTTAGGATAAGGCTATTATAATTAAGGTTTAAAGCTAATAGCTATACTATATAATACTCTACGGCGGCACTAGTAAGTATAACTAGTAATGCCTTTACTTATACTATATTAGGCACTTCTAGGCGGGAATATTTATTATAGAAAATGTTAAGTTTAATTTATAGGAATTTATCCCTTTTGCCTATATACCTCTTATAATTAGAATAGCTCTTTAAAAGTTATTTAAGCTTCTTAGGTATATTAATAGTTAGAGGTTATAGTAGTTATAGTATCTATACTATTAGTATAGTCTAATTTTTAATATTAGGCCTCTATTGCCTTATTACCTTACTTATAGATATACTACCTATAAGTCTAGCTTCTTCTTTACGCCTTCTAAGTTTAATTATAGGAGGATAGTTATCTCCCTATTTAGTAGGTTTATCTTACTAATAGAGTTCTTATAAGGCCCCTATAACTAAATACCTTAGCTATCTACGTATAAAGACTCTATAGTCGTAGATCTAATCCTAGAATCTTTAAAGAAGGATTAGGTCTATAGTTATAAAGTTTTCTTCTAACTAATATTTAAATTTATCTATAATATATATAAATAGGGCTTAGAATATTACGTTATAGTATAGATATATAAAATAGAAAATTGCGTTATTAGCTAATTATATTATTATTTCTATCTTAGAATACGGGATTTATCTTAGTCTATATTATTACTAGTTAGCTATAATATATCCCTTATATTTAATAATTTCTTCATATATTACTAAGAACTCTAATTAATTACTATCCTAGCTTAGAGGTTAACCTTAGTCTATAGCTTAATCTTAGTTTTCTACTATTATAAATATAGGGGATAGCAAATAGATTAGTGAGTGTAAACTTAGAGTTAATGAGATTAAATTTTAGGTTAATAAACCTAGGTTTTATTATAATAGAGTGAAATGATTAGGCCCTTTAGGAATTAGTAACTAAATACGTAGATCTTTTTTAGGATAAAGTCATATTTAAGAAAACTCTTTAGAATATAGTGTGTTTATATATAGATCTTTAAAGTTAACTTATTCTATAGTACGGGGAGTTTTATACTAAAGTAAAAGACTATCTCTTCTAATAGTCCCTAACTATCTATGGTTATTATAACTACTGATTAGTGTTGGTCCCGTTAGGGAACGTATGTACGTATTACGGGTCTAGTTAGTTGGTGTTAATTCTTGCTTGTTATTCCGTTGTTGTAGGCTCTCGCCTGTAGTGATTGATCTAGTTACAAAAGTGGGTACATGGTTGATTTGGGCCAATCAGAGGGCTGCATTCGTTGAGGTAGCTGGTGGCTGCAATAGTTACCGAATATCACAGAAGCGGCCGTCATTGGAAAAGCAGGACGCCAGTCCATTGCCCAAGAAGTCCATGATGGAGAATGGCTGTGCTTCTGTGCTACACGGTCCTCCGGGAGAATCGACATGGGGAGCGAGAATCGTGATTCGTGACGAGGTGAGCCACTGAGCCCGGACCCGGGTGATGGGAGCAAGGAACCCCCGGCTCGGACAAAAGTAGTCTTTAATTACGGCGATGGAGCGGCAAGGGATAATCCGATAATGCAACGATGATGCGAGGCGGGCAAATTTTTTTTTTTTTTTTGGAAAGCCGGGCATAATGTATGCCAGTATTGAGAGAGCACATGCTGAAGCGAAGCCGTGTCGCAGCCAAGCCAGAATGATTCAATGGTAATCATATGCTAAAATACAAAGGAGCCATCTGTGCGGCGGCACGGCAGTGCATCGCATAAACTCGCTAGCACATCACACACGGCACGACAGCGCAACATGCGTTTTAGCTGGAGTGCGCGGTTCGTAGGATGAAACCTGATCGCCACGCGTCCATCTCTCTTTCTCTCTCCTTTCGTGGTGCCCAACCAGCCCAAGTTGACTCGCCTCCATGTATTACCAGTAGTTGTCAGCTCGTACGCGGGTCCTTTGGCGCTTGACTAGCTCTACTCATCAATAATAGAATCAGCGTTCCCGTCAGCCCATGAGCCGGCATGTTACAGGTCTGAGGCACGTCTGCAGGTACCAGGAATGTGGTGGATTGTTCTTAGTTCAAGCCCCCCACAGAGGCCGTCTTGTTATTATTACGAGAAAAAAGGTAAAGGAGAATTAAAGTAACTTTAAAAGAAGACTACCGAGATGGAAGAGGTAGATTTGTGTTTCGCAATGTGGTGGGCTTGCCCTGCGCGCCTTGAGCTGTCCTGTGCGCCCCATTCCTCATACTCATTTGTTTTAGCTGCGAGGCGAAGAAGGGAGGCTCGGGAAAAAAAAGTACCATGATGATTATTTACTTTTTTCTTCCTTCCTCTTTCATCACACACACGCGCGCGAAAGACTTGCGACTCTTTTCTTTTCTTCCCGCCCATTTGTACTCTTCTGTCCCACACTCGAGCGACGTACAGGGACAGAACGACCGTTTTTTTTGCGCGGCAAGAGCGGACTTGGACGGAGCGAAAGGGCTCAGTTTTTTGTGCCATTAATTTTGTCTTTGCTTTTCTACCTAGGTAGCCGTCTTGTCTACAAGCGACGCCACTGGAACAGCGCACCGCGACTCTGAACGGAACCGCCGACAACTGAGAGCAACCGGACCAGACAAGAGAGACGATTGAAACCACGGAACTTTTTCAAACATACTTTCCATCTTCATCTTGTCCAAAGCGACAACTGGAGATTGTTGCAACTGCTTTAGGACTGGAGCCGCGCAATGGTTCCTCACTAGAGTCACCAGGGACTCGCACATGGTCTCTCCACCCTCCTCCACATTGTCCCCTTTGAGTCTTTGACCCCTACAGCAAGACCCCGGCCATCTGCAGCCAGCAAGGAGAAGGCAAAGAAAAAAAAAGAAACTAATATCGGTGGTACTGCAGCGACAGGCTAGCAGAGAGGGGGAAAAAAAAGGGAAAAAAGAAAAGGTGAGCCATGGCATCAGACCACCACCAGCAGCGTCACGGTGACAGCCGTGGTTCGTCGGCCAGGATGCCTCAGACGCCGCAACAGCGCGATTCTCACGACTTGTCTCTATCGCCGCGCGACGTTACCCGCGACTCTCTTGTCGCCAACATGCTAATGTCGCTGGACCAATTCTCCCTTGAACAGCAGACTCAGCACCAATTTAACCACCACAGCCAATGGGACCCCTCGTCCGGCAATCACAGCCCCGGACCCCAGCACCGCTACCACCAGTTTGATGGGGCGCCGCCCTGGCTGACCTCGACGGCACATACCAACGCCTCTGCTGCAGCAGCCTCCCGCGTCCACGAGAACAATTTTCACCGTTATCGCGACCACGCCCATTCGTACAGCTCCGACCTTGACACGGCCGACACCGTCTCCAAGCTGTCCAGCTCGCCCGGCTCGCGCGGATACAACACCAGCGCTGCTACTACTGCCGCAGCTGTCGCCGCCGCTACCAACGGCCGCACTCCCAACTCGGCTTCGTCCTCTCCATCCCAGCGTGAAGAGCTCGGCATCGACAACAAAAATATTCATGCTGCCCTCTCGACTACACCCGACCGTCAGCAACACGGCAAGCATCGCCCACCCACCACACCGCCCAGTCGTGGCGCCAGCCTAACCAACGCCGTCTGCCTCGACCGTCCATCGCGCGCCCAACGCCTCCCCAAGCATCAGCAGGACAGCTATCACCACTTCCTCACCCAGACAGCCTCATCTTCGGCTCTGACGTCGTCCCGTCGCGACTCAGATCGTCTCAGACGCAGCAAGAGCGTCGGCGGCTCCAGTACCCGCAAGCCTGCTGCCGGTGCAGCAACAGCAGCGGCAGCAGCTGGTGCCAGGACGACAACCTCTGGCTCTCCAGCCAAATTGTACCCGCCCATGCCCTCATCCTTAGCCATTGACTACGACCTCGACTATCTCAATCACGATTACGCCGCCGCGCCGACGCCCACCGTCCCGTCCGGCCCCCGTCGCATCCCTGCTGCTTCTCTTCGTGGCTCCGCCTCCGACCTCGCGCTGCCGCTGCGGTCGCCCGTCACGCCTACTGCCGCCATTGAGCGCAGGCGCAGCTCCTCTCGTTCTCTCTCCCTCAGGAGCGCTTCCGGCAAGAATAGGCACGCCATCAACCAGCAGCCACCACCCCCAATGCCTAGCGCCGGGGAATTTGAGTCGGCCCCCGCGCCCAGCGTCGGCTATCGTAAGGCAAAGGAAGACCAGCATCGGGCCAAGTCTTCGCATGCAGCATGCCCACACCACCAACACTCAGATCTGTCTCAGCAGCCACCAAGAGAGAAACCTGGCTTCTTTCGCCGGGTCTTTGGCGGTGGAGGCTCCAGAAATGCGTTGGCATCATCGACCGAGCCTCTTCAACAACCCAACTCGCCGCACCCTTCATCCTCACCCTCGCGAAACGAACGACCTCCGATCGGTAAACAGACGAAAGACCAATCGAAATGGGCCTCGACACCGCCGTCCCGAGATACTTCTTCATCACACTCGCACCAGCTCCCACCTGTACCGCCTGTACCGCCTCTGCAGAAAAAGACCTCGTCATTCTTCCGCCGACGTAAGAAGTCGGTCGTTGACGAGGCACCGCCTATGCCGTCCTACGTCCCGCCCGTGCCCAATGTGCCATTGGTAAGCTTGACCAACGAGACGAGCCTGGGAACCGACGACCCAAGCCCCGTCAGCAGCCTGCGCCAAGCATTGGACCCCTATCTTCGGAATAGCGCTGGATCAGGCAAGACTGCTGCTGCCTCCAAGGCGACTGCGCTGGCCGACATTACCAATATTGTCACGGACAGCGGCAACGATGATGAACCTAGACAAGAGTTTCAACGCGAGTTCTCGCCCGATTACGAGCCGAGCCCCAACGCCAAAATTCGCAGCGTAAGCAACGACGACGAAAATATCCGCGATTCTCCGTGCAGGAGTGCAGCCTCTTCAACAACCAAGAAATTAAAGACGACCGCAAGTCAGACATTTCTCGATTTAGATAATAACAGCGACGACGAACACACGGGTAAATACGGGGACGGACGTTCCAGGTCGGACCTCTCCGCCTCTGCCCACTCTGAATCAACGGACGTTTCGCAAAAGGACACGAGCAACGATGATACCATCCGGGCCAGTAAAATGGCGCCCCGCGTCATGGACCAGTCGAGCCCGGGTACCAGCCGCAGCCGATCAAACTTGAGAATTCCCAACGATGGCCACCGCTCTGCGAGCGCGGGCACGACGTCGACTGAAACCGATTATAAATCTGCCACCAGCGTAACACCGAGCGTGCGCGTGGAAGACCTAGACGAAAGTGACTCCTCCAAGGGAGCGAGCGCAATCAAAGCCATGCAAAGCAAGGCCTTTGACGAGCCGCTGTTCGTGGTGGGCGAGCCGACCGAGGACGACAAGCTCAAGGCCAAGAAGATTTACGATGGACTGGAGGTTTTCATCCCAAAGGATAAGGCGGCTGCATGGATGGGCGAGGAAGGTCCGGTACGAAAACGCACACTGCAAGCGTACATTGAGCTTTACAGCTTTACCGACCAAAGTATCCTGTCTGCCTTGCGTAGCGTTTGCGGTCGCCTGATTCTACGCGCCGAAACCCAACAAGTTGATCGAATCTTGGTTGCCTTTTCCAAGAGATGGTGCGATTGTAACTCGAACCACGGCTTCAAGGCCACCGATGTCGTTCACACCATCTGCTACTCAATCATGCTTCTCAACACAGATCTTCACGTGGCTGACATTGAGTCAAAGATGACCCGCAGCCAATTTGTCAAGAATACCCTTTCCACAATCCGACAAGCTCTTCATGAATCGAATCCCGACGCATTCCAACGTCCTAGCATTCTACCTGACAGAAGCCCTATGCTGACTGCCGAATCGCAAGCGATCGAGCAAGACCGTTCGACCTTTCGCCATTCATTCCGCCCTTGCCCGAGAACAGATACGCAGGGTGGCGACAGCGGCGAAGACAGCGGGCCTCTAGTTAGGACTGCATTCACCGGCTCGTTACGCGCTTGGGAAGAGCAAATCGAGCAAGTTCTGAAGAGTATTTACATCTCTATCCGTGATGACAGACTCCCTTTGTTTGGAGCCGAGGACCGCAGCCTTGGCCCGGCCCAGTCGCAAAGCAATCTTTCCGTCATGGGCATGCTCAAACGCACACCCAGTGTTCTAAGCAAGGCGCCTTCCGAAGGCCAAAAGTCGTCGCGTGGACGCATCACAGAAGGCAGCCGCACCAGCGCCTCCAGATGGGCTTCAAAGAGCCGTTCTCGCCCTGGATTGGGAAGAAACGGCATGGCATCCAGCAGGACCAGCTTCGACGACGATAATTCCTTGTGGAGCCCTGCCCTGTCATCAGCGACCTGGAGTCGCTACTCTCTTGGACGCACACAAGCATCCATGTCGCAGGATTCCTTTGCGTCGTCGATGCCTAGAGGCGGTTATCAGCAGTCGATTGGCTTTGCTAATGCTCTAAGCCAGTCTATTATCCGCGACGAGGATTTTAACGGCAGCGAAGCAACGCCGTCCATCATCAGTAGCGATTATAACTCTACGCAGCTGCTCGAAGACGAGTCGCTTGAACTGGCTGGCCCGCCGTGGATCAAGGAAGGCATGCTGGTGCACAAGCACCATCTCGACGGTGTAGGCAAGCGAGCCAAGGATCGCAACTGGTCTGAGGTGTTTGCTGTCGTACAGAAAGGACAGCTCAGCTTGTTCTCCTTTAATCTAAGCAAGTCTTCCAGACACAAGGCTCGTCCTCGCACAGCGACGGCACCAGTCGGCGGTGGAAATTGGCAGGACAATGCCGTTCATGTCGGCACGTTTAATCTTCGACTCACCCTGGCCTCGGCACTACCGTCTCCCGGATACTCGCGCACGCGCCCCTACGTCTGGGCCCTCAGCCTGCCTACCGGTGCTGTTCATCTATTTCAAGTCGGCACGCCTGAAATCATTCGCGAGTTTGTCAACACGGCCAACTACTGGAGCGCAAGACTTAGCACGCACCCACTGGTCGGTGGTATCAGCAACGTCGAGTACGGCTGGAGCGAGGCTATTGTGAACAATGCCCTGGTTGCTGCGATTAACGAAAAGAGCACTCCTCCCACGACACAGACCGCCGGTGGCGCCGTTCATGCGCGCAAAGGAAGCACGCAGAGTGCCAGCATAAAGTCGATGAGCTTTGAGCACGGCGGCGGCGGTAGCAGCTTCACGCACAACAGCGGCCGCGGCAAGCTCCCTGGCGACCGCGTCCACATTGCCCCGTGGGCGCCGCCGACGCAGAGCGTGCGGCCCAGCAACCTCTGCGAGAGCGAGCAGCGGGAGGCGCTGGCGGCGTACGTCAAGAGCATTGAGGGCGACCTGCAGGCGCACAACCAGCTCCGCAGTCCCATGCTGCTCGCCTTTACGCCGCGCGGCCAGAATGCGGCCAAGGCCATGACTAACTGGGAGCGCAAGAGCTCGTACCTGCTGCGCGAGATTGTCAAGTTTCGCACCTATGTCGACTGTATGAACCAGGCCGAGACGCGCAAGCGAGAGGTCTACAAGGAGCGTGACCTGGCGCGGCGCGCGGCCCGTGGGGGCCTCAGCGACCCTGAGGATGATGACGACACTGGCGCGAGCACTGTCGAAGACGACGAAGAGGCTAATGCAACTCTTCGACCAGAGTAGTGATGCTCGTTGCGCCATGTTCTATATGTCTGTCTCTTTCTTCTTCTTCTTCTTCTTCTTCTTCTTCTTCTATCTTGTTTAATTTTTCCACATTGTTTCGTGATACTTGGTCCCCCTCCTGTGATGGGGTCTGGCGGTGGTTTTTCTCGTTTGATCCGTTCTCGGTTCTAGACTTGAAAAAAGGTCTAGTGTATTCTACATTGCGCATTGAATGGCGAGGCATTTTCATTTTTTTCTTCTTCTTTGAGCGGTGGAATATAGGTAATTAGTAGGAGAAAAGGAATACTTATTTTGGGAAATTTTGAATTAAATTCGGAGGGAGTTTTTGTCTTGATCCTCGGAACAGCTTTTTTTGTTTCATTTTATATGAATGGCATTTTCAATGATGATGACTTTTTTGACCCTTTGCTTCTTTCTGAGTGGTGTTGATTTATGAGATTGTATTGTTCTATTGGATGAGTGCCAAGGGTACTGCTGCCTCGGCCATCAGCCTTTTGATGGCGCACATTATTACGTATTAAGCGCAGTCCCGTCGCCGACAGCAAAGGTGTGTCCGATTTCAATTATTAAAAGTTGAATATAAAACTCATCTATCATCACGTTCACTCCCCGAGTCACTCGTAGCAAACAGGCGGCGCACAGCCTTTTACCAAAAGCACAGCATGCAACCAATACCGGCCATTAATGCCAGGTAAGCAGATGGCGCCACCATTGCGCCCAACCCCTCATTATCGTCGGGATTGTCGCTGCCGTCGCCTTTGTCTGTGGGCTCAGCATTGCCCGTCATTGTCGCGGACGCACTGGAAGAGGCAGACGACGTACCTGACGGGGCAGACGGCGCCGTGACTCCCGGCTCGCGCCTCTTGCGGCACCCGGCGACGCGCACGTCGGCCCATCCCTTCTTCATCTCGCCGTCGTAGCTGTACTCGACGGGCAGCCCTTGCTCGAACCCGTCGCACCAGCCGGCGTAGTCGTCGACCTGGACCGAGTGGAAAAAAGCGGCGGCGGCGACGACAGAGGGCTGGGCTGACCAGGCGGGTACGCCGCCGGCCCAGGCAATCTCGCCGGGGTCGTCCGAGGGCGAGGTGGCCCAGAGGCCGAGCTGGACGCGCATCGGCGTCTGCGGCCACTTTTCGGCGGGAATCTCGCCGGGCTGCCAGGTGCGGCGCTCGGCGCCGTCAATGGAGAATTTGAGAAACGTGTCGGTCCACTCGACGGTGTAGGTGTGGAAGTCGTCGTACGAGGACGAGGAGACGGCGTAGGTGGTATTGTAGGTGTTGAAGAGCGCCTGGCCGTTGTAGTAGTAGTTGGACTGGGCCTGATTCTGGAACGCGCCGAGCATCTCCTGCTTTCCAAGTTAGCGAATGAGGAAAACGCAGCGACAACGGAGCCAAAAGAAAAAAAAAAGGGACAGTTTACCCAGTCAATCTCGTCGCCAGAATCAGACTTTAAAACGATTGTGGTGACGAGGCCAGCGCCCCTGGCAGCCTTGGCTTTGACAGTGACCTTTCCAAACAAGAGGTACTGGTGGCTGGTCAGAGTCGGTGCCTGGTTCGGCTCCGTCATGCGGACCTCCAAGCCGTTGCCGTCACCGGCAAACTTGAGGCGATGATGGCGGTCCTGCTTTGTCTGATCATCCACGATCCACAACTTTTCAAAGTCTTGGTTGTAGCTCGCGCCGTCAAAATTAAACGACGTCTTTCCCGCAAAAGCCGGATCGGGAGGGCAGTCTGCAAACAAGTTCCAACTCGTTAGCACCCGGGAAATGAAAGTAAAGATGGGTTGGGAATGATGAAGCGTACGTGAATCCTTAGCCAGCGGGTTACAATTGCCTGGGTCCCGGAGACCACCATACGACGGCCAAGCATGGCAGGCGGCGGCAAGACACAGCATGTAGGCCAACATGTTTGCGAGAAGTTAGTGTCAGATTTCAGGACAAAACAAGAGATTTCCGTAAAGACAGTGAAGCTTTGTCCGGTATGGATGCCGTAGTTTCATTTTTCCTCTGGGCCTGCTGAAAATATATGCAAAAAGGTAAATGTGACTGAGCAACGACAACAAGTAGCACAACTCCTTCTGAATCACTTTCAAACACAAAACGACGCACAACGTTTGCGGTGCCAAGGCTGGTATAGGCCTACGTGCGAAACCAGAAACATTTACGAGCTTGCACTTTGAAACTGGCTAAGGCCGGAGTCGCTTACATTTGCACAACTGTGTGTTTGAAGAAGCAACCGGGCGTGGCGCGATGTTCGGTTGTACAAATTCACAATTGTTTGATATGCCGTGCTAATTAACTCGTTGGCAACTGTTGAGAGACCCGTGCACAGAAGAAGCATGCTTTTGCTTCTTTTTTTTCCCCCTGTGTTCCCCCCATCCCACGTGGGAAAGCGTTAGCAAGTGCCGAGCATGTCGCTTAGAGCAGACTTTTCGTCCGTGGTGATTGTCAACTTGTAGTAGCTCTTGACGGCGACCCAGGACTTGGCGTATGTGCAGTAGAAGCTCGTGAGGGGCGGCTTCCATGCGTCGGGGCTGCGATCGCCCTTGGAGCGGTTGGCCTTTTCGCTGACGGCGTAGAGCTGAGGGCGGTTGATGTCGTTGGCAAAGTCTTGACGCTGCGCCTTTGTCCAGCTCGAGGCACCAGACTGGAGAGGGGGGAAAGGAGAGGAAAGAAAAAAGTTAGCCATGGGGGACGGGCGGGTGACTCGCACGGCAGGGAAGCTGTGTGTCGTTTTCGATGGGGCAGAAACAAGAAATCAAGTTTGCCGACTTACGATCCAAGCATTCTCGAGGGGCACAAGATGGTCAATGTCAACCAGGCTGCTGTTGGTCCAGGTAGTGTTGTCGTAGGGGCTGACCCAAGTACCGGAAGTGATTTTGCAGTACGAGTCGGTCTCGACGTCTTGGCCATCACGTTTCAGTACATATTCGCTGCACGACAAGAGGAAAGCAAAAAAAAAGGACCGTTAGCTTTGTTGTGACGAGAATGAGACATGGCACGTCATGTGGTTGCATTGTCATACCGAGCGGTGCAGCTGCCCTCGACCTTGATCCAGTGGGGAAACTCGGCGCGCGAGTAGTCGGCCCCGGAGCCGGGAACGGCAACCTGGAGGCTGTCGAGGTCACTCTCGGCGGCGCTAGTGCTAGGAATGCCGGGCTAGGTTGCAATTTCGGTGTCAGATGTTGGCTCAGGAGAGCGGGCAAAGCGTTGCGGATTGGTGAGAGGGGTCCGTCTTACAGGTTCGGGGACGGGAGCCGCGAGGGCAACGGTGGCGGCCGCGAAAAGGCTCGAGATGCGCATCGTGAAGAGGGAAACTGGCTGGCGACGAAAAGGACGAGGGCGGAAAGGAAAGCAAAATTCGGCCGACAGTCTCCAGATGACAATCTGGCAAGGGACGACGAGCCGGCAGAGGCGCTTTGCTGCTTATTATAGTCATGCCGGCATGCCGGAAGCGCTAACCTAACCCCGCGGGCACGAGCTGAATTGTCTTGGTGATAGCCAATTTCTCGACCTGCGCAGCGCCTCGCGGCCCTTTCCACCAGTCTTACTCTAAAGAAGAGGGGGGGGAGTTAGTCAGATTCGACATTTCCGCCGATGCTAGCTGCTTCCCTAGCACATAACACACTCGAAAAAAGGGCCGTTCCCGAAAGCTAGACCGACCGTCTCGACACGTTTTCGCATAATTGGACCTCACACGAGCGTTTGTGCCCCCCTCGCTTGCCCCAAACTCTGAAATCCAGCAGCTGTCCGTCAATCAGCAGGCAACATTTTTTCGGGTAGTGGTAGGAGGCAGACCTACCAATGAGTTTCGAGTTGATTGAATTGCATGCCTGCAGACGACAGCATTCCGGGGGGCTCCTCGCTCGGGTACAAAGTTTGAGAGGTATGGGCAAACAAGCCGACGATGAATTGCGGGTTACTCGGCGAAATTGATTGGCCAGTCGTCAATCGCCAGTCTTCTCTTTCCGCTGGCCTTCCTCAATGGGAATGTCAAATGTCCATCTGCTGCAGCTTTACTGCAACTCCACCCGTCAGAAGTCCCCCCCCCCCCGGAAAGCAAGAATTGGCGAGCCAGCTCGATAACGAGTGCATGTGCCATGGACTTGGGCCATGCTAACTAAATGTCGTCTCATGATAGTCAGCAAGTTAGCTAAGCCTGTGATTAAACCGCGCGCCGAGATTTTGTCACTCGCCCAACTTGTCACTAACTATTTTAACAGTTCACGTTAAGGGGCTGGAGCATCTCCGGTTCCGACGCCGCACCCTGGCGTAAGCACCAGCATGTCCTGCGCGTTTCAATTCAGCGAAACATTTTGGGCAAGTGCATGCACTGGCTCGTTACAACCATTCTTCCACAGAAGCTAGCCCTAGCCTTCTTACCCGTCGCCTGGTCTCTACCAACCACTATAGTTGTCAAGAAACTAAAACCAAACTCGGATGACGAGTTTACAAACGAGTTGCGCATGTATGAAAAGCTCAAATTGCTTCAAGGTAAACAAATACCAGTTTGCTATGGAGAGGCGTACTGTGATGGCATCCGCGCTCTCGTGCTCGAGAACGTTGGCGGCGTGTCACTCTATCACAGGTCGGCGCTGGTCGAGATGTCGGAGGAGCAAATAGCGCAGATGATTTTAGCATCGTATCGCCCGATGATCAGTCTGAACATTGCATACGATGACTGGAAACTAGACAACTTTCACCTTGTTGATGGTCGGGTTGTCTTTCTAGATTTGGAGTACGCCTATGAGCTGGACTATGACCCCGAGCACGCCATCCGGCTTGGTCGCGCTGCGATTCTGGAACGCTGGAACCAATTTCGAGAGCAGTACGAGGAGTATGGCGAGATTGAAATGTAAGGTATTCTTATGTACGCTGGATGGGAAGGGAATGATGTACTACTCGGATAACTTGACGGGAAAATGATGGAGCCGACTAGGTATTTTCTAGACAATGATCATATACTAAGGAATTTTTGACTTTATGCATTGCAAAATCATATTGAGCCAGCTCAAGATTTAGTCTGTAATTTATATCTAGGGATTACAAAGTCTCTGAGTGCATCAAGAGACGCACAAAATAGCTTGAGCTGCTGCGCGTTATGAATTGCACAACTGATATTTGGAGCAACTCGTCTCCAACGACAGCTGCACAGTCGACTCAATACTTGCCGAGCAACTCCCTTGACGGCAATAGCAGATACTCATATATAGAAACGAGATAATGTTGGTTTTTGGCATTATCAAGTCTTCTTCGGTCGCCCTCTGATTTTCTTGACGTCAATGTCCCTCCACAGCGCAGTAAGTCCGAGCGTTGCGACGAGGATTCCGATTGAAGTCAACAATATCGTGCGCTGGGTGTCTCCGTAAGCGTAAGCGATGGCCCTGAATGTCTCGCTATCTGCGGGGTATGAGCTCTGCACGCTGATGCTACCGTAAATGCGTTCCAGATTCGGCATTTCTGACAAGGGAAGATACCTGACAAGTCTGTTTTTGAACATTCCCGTCCAGATCGCCCCGGCCAACGCATAGCCAATACCCTTTCCGATTTGAGCGAATGTGCTCTCCACGGCGAGTAGCGCTGGGATGTGTTCATGATCCGACTCTACCATGAGGGTGATTTGCTCAATGGGGTGCAAGATGCCGCCGCCAAAAGCGTTGAGGAACTGGCTCAGGACGACAAGACCAATGTGAGTGTCGGCGGTCCGGAACTTGATCATGAGGCCGATTCCCAACATGGCAAGCGGCACGCCACCGCACAAAGCAAAGTATTTGATGCGGCCAAATCGACGAAGTACCAAACCAATGACCAAGTTTGCAATCGTGCTTCCGATATAGTAAATATTAGTGATGTAGGTTGCGTTTGTGATGGACTGTCGAAAGACAACAATGAGGAGGGAGTAAAAGTAGGCATTGGAAAGCTGCTCTGCAGTCTGCAGGGTGAGCACCATCAGGTTGGTGGCGACAACAGTCCTGTTTGTGAAAATGGACCACGGAATGAACATGGAAGGAGCCAAATACCGCTCATATAGACCGAATGCAGGCAGCAGTATAGCTCCAAAGACCAGGAAGCAGATGATCAAAGGAGATTTCCATTCGTTGGCTTGGTAGGAATAGATGGATACCGCGAGGAGAAGAAACGTCAGGCTCGTCGAAATTATGAGAATACCAAACAAGTCGAAAAGCTTGACATAGTACATGAGCAGTTGTAAGAAATTGCGTTGCTTTGGATTCTTGACGCCGGACTCTGTTGTCTTGGACCTTTTGGCCTTCTTTTGCGCGCTGTAGAAAACCGCGAGGACAGGCAGGGACACGGCCAGGTACACCGGGGCCCATAAACCAAAACCCCATCGGAAGCCAATCGTTCTCAGGACCCTGTCAGTCATAGGGCCATATGCCCATAGAGTGGCGAGGACAGGCGAGCCCGTAAAGCCGATGAAGAAGGCGCGGTTGTGAATGGCGGTGGTGTCAGTGATGAAGATGACAACGCAGAACCGAATTCCGTAAAAGGCCACAGTATAAAAGACTTGAGCGGCACAGTAGGCTTCGACGGTGCGGCATGACGCCAAGAGAACGATACCGAGGAGCATCGACGCCACCATGAGGGCCAGCACTTGCATTCGCCCCCATAGCTCAATGAGCTTAGCAACGGGAAGATTGATGACGGCGCTGACGATGCTCGATACTACAGACGTGGTAGCAGTCAGGGAGTGGCGAGCGAACTCGCTTGTGACATAGGGATTCAAAACCCTAAAGATGCCCGATGTGAGCTCTTGCACAAAGAGCAAGACGAAGATTCTGTTTTTGATAGCAAGGTACACATTAGTGATTGTGCCAATGGCTGCGAAAGTCAGCTGCTTGAGGCGAATTATATGTAGATAAACTTACGCAAGATATGCTACTATGAGCTGTTGCTTGGAAAGAGCGTATTCAATAGGATTTGGCTCATCTTGCTCCGGCTCGAGGTCAGCATCTGTGGCGGTGAGTTGCTTCTCCTTGCTGCTAGTTGAATCCGTCTCGACGTTGACTGGCTTTGGTGTCGCAGCTTCTGCTGGTGCGCGGGGTAAGACATCCATGATGAAAGACTTGCGGGAAGAAAACTGGCCATCAAATCTCAGCGTCCATCTCAACATATTTATAACACGGGACTAAAGTACATGTAAAAGTGTTCATCGTTGGATGGCTCACGGCCGCCAAGTCAAGTATAGACGGCCAATTGGTTCTGTCGTGTAAGCTATGCTTGGCAGCTGTGTTTTTGGAATTTGATGGATCAACGTATGATATTCGAGCCCAGCTTCCGAGTTGTGTGACGGGCTTCTTTTGCTTTGTTGACTTGATCTGATGTAAATTTTGATCTGAGAAAGCCAGGCTTGCAACCCGGACAGGAAAGTTTCCCGACATGGCTAATGAAACACTTTGCCAAGCGTGCATTCAGCCAATTTGGTGAATCAACGCCCGATATTTGAGCCAAGGCTTTCAATTTGTTTGACTGACTCCATTTGTCCTATTGACTTGATCTGATAAACAATTGATCTGATAATAAAGCCAGGCTTGTTAATGGACAGGGGAGTTTTCCGACAAGGCCAATGAAACAGCTTGCCAAGCGAAATTCACGTGCGGATCCCCACAAATCAGGCGCGACGCCCTGCAGCCACATTTCGCCCACGAATTACCAGAATTGGCATTTTTTCAGACTCAGTCTGCAGGTTTTCCAGTCTGCAAAAGAAAAATAAAGAAGAAAAAAAAAATTGAACGGCGGACTACTGATGCGCTTCCGAGGTACTTGCTGGTTGTTCACTGTCTTGTCCCTGACCAGTGACACTTCCAAGTCCGCAACTCGGAATTAGGGCCCCGCAAGTGGGCCATCTGCCGATGTCGCTCAAGGTATATGCCGTGGGTCCCCGCTCAGGTCTCGGCTCTCGAAACTTGATACGACGCAAGGAAGAAAAGCCATCATCCACAAACAGATTGAGGCTCTGCCGGTCATGAGACGCGCCCAACAGACAGACGACATTCGCATAGGCATGCCACGACAGACACGGGCGCGGGGAACAGTGCGCAGTAAGACTGGCTGCATCACTTGGTAGGCAGAACCACTGGCTGCAGCGGCATCAAGCGGATCCTTTTTCTCAGGGCTAACATCCGACAGCAAGTTTGTGCTTTCTCTTGACCGAGTACCAATGAAATGAGATACTGACCCGTGTCTTGACAGAATCCGCCATGTCAAGTGTGACGAGACAAAGCCAATCTGCCAACGCTGCAGCACCAAAGGCTACAGGTGCGATGGATATACGCAATTTATACAATTCACGTCGGACAATCTGGACAAGGACGCTCGGAAAAGGCACTTGACCCCACAGTGTTACCAGCACACAACCATGCGGCCAAGCGGGACACCACAAAGACGTCTGCTTCCTCGTGCCTGCATCCCGCCTGCCATAGGTTCATCTAACGGTGCCGAGAACGCCCTCTTGCACCATGTTCGGACATGTGTTGTTGAGGACATAGCCGCGTCCCGGCCATCAGACTTTTGGTACGGCTACGCATTCCCACTTTCACACTCCGCGGCGGCCATCAACCATGCTCTATGCGCGCTAGGCGCAGCACATCGATACTTTGTGAGCGATCCTGGCAATCCCGGTCATGCGCAGTCCAAGACTGTGTTTTGCACCGAGTCCATGCAGCGCTACAACGATGCCATCGCAGCCTTGAATCCGCTCCTGTCCTCTGAAAACACCGCGCATTTTGACGTTGTCCTCATCTGCTGCATCATATTTATAACTATTGAAAATTTGAATGGGCGCAGTGCCGAAGCCGCGCGTCACCTGCGCGCTGGCTGCAACATCGCCAAGCGCTTCCGCTCGAGTAAGACGAGCGCCACGGCGGCGCTCATTGGCCGCGACAGTATTGACAATCTTTTATTCACTCTGGAAGACATGTTTTATTGTTTCGGGCAGTACCTGGCCATTTACATTGGCGTTGACGCCTTTGCCGATCTCGACTTCAGCATACCAGTGATCAGCATGGGCGATCCCAACGTACCTTTTACGAGCCTCAAGGAGGCGGAGACGATGTTTCGAAATATCGACCAGGCTTTTAATACAAGGATGTGGCAAGCAAAAGCCTACTCGCCCCAACCCGTTAATCTAGAAGAAATCTTTGTCGACACAACGGGGAGCATTGAGAGCCGGGGACCTGCAATGAATCGCGATATGAGAACTGCGGCAAAGATTGCTGCGCGATCAGACCTTGCTGTCTGGCGTCAGCGATTCCAGCCACTTGCACGGCAAAAACAAAATGTCCGCCACATTGCAGCCCTGGAATTGGATTATGCAGTCTGGCATATCATAGCCAAAGCCTTCAATCACAGCGAAGAGTTTCCCAGTGCAGAATGCGAAAAGATTCTGAGGGTAGCCGAGGACATAATATCCATGGATGCAGCGAGAAGCCATCCGCGATTCACCTTTGACGGGAATATGATCTGGGCACTGTTTTACATTTGCTTTGGTACCAAAGATGCCGCCATACATGCGCAGTGCCTCAGGCTCTTGCGTTGCGCGAACCGAAGAGAGGGCGTCTGGGACAGCTGCGATGTTGCCGCCATTTGCGAGACTGCAATCACGGCGCTGAACAGCAACACGCTGGCTTGGAGTGATATACCCCATGGCATTCTGACATTGGCAGAGATGCTGCATGTTGACCTTCAGGGCTTTTCATTGCAAAGCGTGAGAGACATTGAAGCCGAGGCAGCCAAGAGGAAATGTTGAGTGGGCGTGTGCAATGTACCAATACGTGTTGTCTGTAGAATTGCATTAGCAGTGCTTATCGAACGGATTTCTGCTCTTGGCTAGCTTTTCTCTCGATTATTTCATTCGTCGTCAGACCCGTGTATTACTGCAAGGTCGTGCATTGAAATTCGCTGTAGACTTTTTTCTTTTCCTTGACAAAGGTAGATGTAAATAGTTTTTCTGTGTTTTTCGGGCGACTACCAGCTACTTGAACTTTCCGTACACGAGGCCTGCATTATCCTGTACCCTGATCTGATGCGGCTGAGCTGACTGGTCGCAAACCCTCGACTTGGCATCATCACGTCAGCGGGATTTCGGAAAAGAGCGGAATAGCACAACCTTGTAACAATGGACGAGAGGCCGCTGCAAAGATCAGTTCTGCGCTAAATATTAGATGGAATCCCGTGTCCTACAGGCCGATAGGTACAGTAGCCTCCCAAAAGGGCCGCGATGTAACTAGTTACCTGTCCAAGACGAATGCAAGGCTTTACCCATACCTGGCAAAGATTGTCTGCGCGGTGCCATTCATTGTCGAATTGCATGAATAACGAGCCAAATAAACTCGAGTCTTTGCGGGGGCACCACTTGGCGTGATGATGGCGCGGAGGAACTGTTTGAATCAATCTGATGACATGCGCCCTCGAAAATGAAAACCCTCAGACCAGCAAGTTTCGCGACAGGACCAATCAGACAGTCCGGCTTTCAATCGCGACTGCGAGACTGTGAGACTTGAAAATTAATTCAAGTATTTCCGGCTTTGCCAACTTTTATCCGAAAACTTCTTTTTTCTTCTTCTTTAATACTCGACTTGAAAGAATTTTTCACCCGATATTGCTGTTTTTTCTGGCTTTGCAATATATTTCGTCGCTTCTACTACAGTGCGCTTGTTGCCGCGCTGGCTCCATGACCGATTTGCAAAAACAATCTTTCCCCAGAATGCGAGAGCCAGAGTCTGCGAATAGGGGTCTTGAACATGAGCTCTCCTTTATAGACGCGGAGAAGCTCGGCAGACAGCGACCGGCCGTATTCACGACTTTTTGGCACGAGTTGGGCTTTGTCGTCTCGCTTCTTGGTTCCATGGCCATGTCTGTAAGTCATTGTCGTCGAGCTCCATGTAGCAAGTCGAGGGGCAATACCTCTAATCTCACTCCCCCCCCCCAAAAATAGGAATTCTTCATCTCAGGATTCCACATTGTCCTCCCTCTGCTCGCCGTCGAACTCGACATACCCCCCGCGTCTCAAACATGGCCGTCCAGCGTCTTCACTCTCGCCTCCGCAACATGCCTCTTACCGCTCGGCCGACTCAGCGACATGTACGGCGCCTTCATCATCTTCAACAGCGGTCTCGCCTGGGTCACCGTCTGGTGTCTAGCCGCGGGCTTTAGCCAAAACTTTGTCACGCTCGTCGTGTGTCGCGCCATGACGGGCATCGGGGCGGCCGCCTTTCTGCCGGCCGGCATCACGCTCATTGGCAAGACGTACCGGCCGGGGCCGCGCAAAAATTTCGTGTTTGCCATTTACGGCGCCTTTGCACCGCTTGGCTTCTTTCTTGGCATACTGATTGGAGGCGTCACTGGCCAAGTCTTGTCCTGGAGGTGGTACTTTTGGATTGGTGCAATCATGCTCAGTGTCATTTGCCTCGCCGCCGTCTTTTGTATTCCGCGGGACCTGCGTGCGCGGGCTCCTGATGGGCTCTCAATGGACTGGCTAGGGGTAGTTACCATTGTACCGGGTCTGATTCTACTCGTCTATTCCGTCACTGAGAGCTCAGAGGCGCCGAACGGCTGGGCGAGTCCACAAATCATTGCAACCATTGTCGCTGGAGTATGCTTCCTGGCAGTGTCCGTGTATGTCGAGGGCTGGGTCGCCAAGAGCCCATTGGTCCCGTCTGACCTCTTTTCGCCGCCGTGTATGAAACTGCTCGTCGTTGGTCTCTTCTTTGCATACGGGACATTTGGGATATTTCTCTTCTACAGCAGCTTCTACCTTGAGCTCGTTTTGGAAAAGAGCCCCCTGCAAACTGCAGTCTGGTACATCCCCATGATTATATCCGGCCTCGTTCTTGGAGCTGTCGGCGGGTTGACTCTCCACCTCCTCCCTGGTCGTATTCTGTTGATAATATCGGGCATTGGCTTCTTGATATGCTGCCTTCTTTTCGGTCTCATGCCAGAAGATCCAAACTACTGGGCTTGGGTCATGCCAGCGATGCTTGCGTCGTCGGTAGGCATTGATATCACATTCACCGTCAGCAACATCTTCATCACAACCAATCTACCAGCGCGGCGACAAGGGCTGGCAGGGGCGCTGATCAACAGCACCCTGTTCTTGGGCATCAGCGTATTCCTGGGCTTCGGCAATGTGGCTGTCGCGCACACCTCGCATCTGCCTTTGAAGGAGAATTACCAGGTCGCTTTTCTGCTTGCTGTGGGTTTGGCGGGAGTGGCGCTAGCAACTTTTGCGTTTGTTGATTTGGGGTCAGCCAAGAGTGAGTTGACGCTCGAAGAGCGAGAACAGATGGAAATAGAAACTCATCAGGGCCAGTGGGCTAGCCGTTAAGAGCGCAGAACCTGCCAAACTACGCACATTTCTTCTTCCCCAAAATCCAGTTTCCGTCTAACAGATATGCTGATTTTCGTTTCGGACTTCATGGGCTGTTGATAGCTCACGGACTAGTTATCGGCTTTGGACATGAGCTTGGTAGATGTCGCCGATGAGACTCTAGCGCCGACAATGGAGGCCTTTCCCTCTGGCTGCGACTTCCATAGTACTTTTGTCCTCTCATCTGGCAGTTGATTCTGTATCTTTAATTGCCGAGTCAGGGCTAGCACATCCTTTCATGATTCAGTGCTCAATCAACGGCAAGTCGCTTCAGATCGAGTTCACCCTTCCTCTGGGACCATTCTTTATTTTGCCGTCGTTATTTTCTCGCACCGCTCTTTGTGCTATCTTTCCTTTATTGCGTGACTAATACTCGCCCACCGCCTCTCGAGCAGAGAGGCGATTGCTCGGCCTGCTTGACCGCCAGCACGCTGCAAACACGGCCTTCAGGGGCTCATAGCAAACGCCAGGCGCAGCGCATACGATGGGAGTCTATGAATCTATTTCAATAAGGCCTCTTCTACTCTTATCAACTGCAACCTTCTCGACTTTGCATCTAAGAATCTTCGCCATGGCGCGCTGCACGATTTTGGATGTGCCACCCGAACTGCGTGTAATGATTTGCCGATACCTTGAGTTCAGAGATCTCTTCAATCTAGCCAGGTCACATCGAAACATTTACGAATTTGCAGTCGACGCCTTATTCCATCAAGACGCCTTGACGCGCAAGTCTTCCGCCATCTTGTGGGCGGCCAGCGCCAGCGGCGTCTCCGTCGAATATGCGAAAATGGCTATAGAGATCTTGGAGCGCAGTATCAAGAATGGGGGAGAGGTGGACGCTCGCCATTACAGAGAAAACGCGGTCTCGACTGCGCTTCATGTCGCGGTGGCACATGGCAATAAGAGCTTTGTCGAAGAATTGATCTACTACGGTGCGAGTATCAGAAGCTTTAGTCTTCGACTCTGGGAATTTTTGAGCGTCGGCAGATTCAACAAGAAATTGAACTCTGGTACAAGACTGAGAGACTTTGCCAAAAAGGCCAGAATACAAGACCAGTGCTGGTTCCCGTTGTTACCTGCCATGTTTCGACACGATTTTCAAGTCGCTGAGTTGGTGCTTGATTACCACAGAAGTTGCTACCTCGCCATCGAACCCAAGTATCTCTATGTGCCTCCATTACGCAAAATTCCAAAAGTCAGTGCTGCATACACGATCCATCATCTTCTGGTGGAGGAGAACGTATTTCCCGACCTTCATGAAACTCTCTTTCACCGTTTTCGCGCCCATGCAGTTTTCCCAGGACCGGTTTCGCGCATGTCTCCTCTGATGAAGGCAATCAAAAAGGGAAATATGACGGCGACCAGAATTCTCATCTCGCTCCCTCAAGACCTCAATGTTGTTTCGAAACTCGGGTGGCCCGCACTTTCCTACGCAGTCGAAGGGGCTGCGACGCAGTTCATGCCCAAAGCGAGAGACTGGAGCGCGTCAGTGGCCAGACTTCTCCTCGAAAAGGGTGTGAATGCAAACATGGGCACGCCATCTTCTCCTCTTCAATTGGCCGTCACGTCACTAGTGAAAGACAAGATTGAGGTCGACCCTGGACACCAAAAGCGGATGAGGCAGGTTATTGAAGCCCTGCTAGACTACGGCGCAGATGTGAATGTTACCACGGCAGCCGGGCGCAACCTCAGCCAGTACATGTTCCTCGAGATGGAAGGCGATAGCAAACGCCATTCGTTCCGCAAACTCTTTGCCCAGTTCCTGGGGTATGGAATGCGCGTCAATGACTTATTTCCAGACGGGACGTCCTTTCTCGGAAAGTCTCTCGCTTCCCAGGTTATAGGCGAGAAAATTACGGGCGGACTGCTGGATCATGATGCTCAGCCTACACCACAGGAATCCGATGACATTTTGCATGCTTGGCTGGTAAAAGACAAGAATCTGTCCAAGAAATTGGAGCGCCACCTACCTTTGCTCGCGCCCTTGTTCTCGCAGCCTGCAGTTGACCGGGCATTCCTCCAGGCTATCACAAGTCGGGATGCAAAAAGATTCGAGACATTGTTTAACTTGAGAAAGCCAAGCGACCCGAGTTTCCTGCTCGGTACAGCTCTTGGAAACCGCTTTGCGCGTCGCGAGGATCTTTATGTGCTCCGCTTTGGCCTAAACTGGACAAACAGCAATGGCCAAGGGTACTCACACATTGTGATTGAGGGGCTAGGAGATGGAACATACAATGAACGCGAGGCAATTGCAGAAATGTGTCGTCTTATTGCCAAGAGAGTGAATCTTGGTCAGCGAGATCATGAGGGGATGACGGTTTTGCAACGACTGAGACAAGTGCAGAGGTTGTCGAAAGACGAAGACCCCTTTGGGAAACTGGAGAGACTGCTGACTCGTTCTCGACTAGAAGAACTAGGCAACGAGTTCTAGTTGAGAGATTTGCGGGATGAGGAATCCTGACTATACTTCGTTTTCGTTATGCCAAGGAAATGTTGAGTTCAAAGATGACGCTACATGTTGTTCCAAGAAATCTAGCTTTGCTTCAATAATTCATCACGGAGGAGAATAGTATATCTAGTTACGAAGTGTTAGTTGAATATATTTATACTTTGGAATTCACCTTGTATAGCTTGCTTGGGAGGCGTCATGCCATCTGCCCCCCCAGCTGATGACTTTACGTGTTGAACTCGTCAATGACACTTTTTGGCTCTGTAAAAGTCCCCAGCGGCTGATACTTTAGATGATGAAATCCGAATCCAGGCGGTCCGCCAAGCTCAATTCCTCGCTCATTCTTGGTCCACTTGTCGTTTGCTGCGAGCCCCAAGACAATCACCAGCAGGCCGTACCTGTATTCTGGCGTGCCAACCGCCTCGCCGTTTTGCGCGTCAATGACGGTGATGAGATCTGGCACAATGCCAAGCACGTCTTGCTGCCGCTCGTCCGCTACGCCCTCGTGCAGCTTCAAAACGGCAATATTCTCATTCTTAAAGGGGATCTTGATGCGTCCGCGAAAGGCACCACCACCGCCGCCTGCGCCTGGCTGTCCGGAGGACGCGTCGTCCGCCCTGACGTCGGCACCTTCAATAATGCACTCGCCGTAGGCATAGCCGCCGCGCAGCATCCGCTCGACGCCGACAATCTTGCCCTTGAAGAGGACGCGTCCGGCGCTCGGGCCGCCGCACTCGTCAATGATGGCCTCGGCGACACTGTCGACGCGGTTCTGCTGTCGCGCCCGCACGACGCTGCGTCCGATCCGCCAGGCTTGCGAGATTGTATTCTCGACGATCCAGCGCTTCGTCTCTGCGCCGGTTACAGGCGCGTCCGCGGTGGCTGTGTGCGAGCCCATCTGGCTGAGCGCTGCGCGCATGACCTTTTCCACCATGTAATCAGACGTGGTCCTCGTCATGACCACCACGTTGCCGTTGCCGTCGGCCATGGCTGTCGGGGACCAAATCGGAGACCGTTCGTTAAAGACGACGGGGGTTGTCTGCCACTGCGTGGGATATGCGCGTCCCATCCAGTCGCCGTCGACGGCAGGGAGGTTCATGTTGGTCGTGGAACCTAGAACCATGCTCTGCAGGCCGTTGTTGCCTCCGATTTCGACCGAGACTACATGTGTGATGCTCTTACTACAGACTTTGGCAAGCTCTTGCTGGGCTTCCAGCAATTCGTTGCCCGCTAGCTTCTCAATACCGACCGTGGGACTTCCCACGCCGCCCCCGCCCCCGACGCTGTCGTCGTCTTTCAAATCTTTGGGGCTTATCACTTTAATGATGGCCCCTCGTCGGAGGTCTTCACGCAGCCGTATCATGCTAGAGTAGGGAGAGCCACCGCCGCCCGTGCCCAGAATGTAGCAGCCAATGGAGATCCAATCAACGTCCGTTTCGGAAATGTACCAAACACGGTCTCGCACATTGGGCTTATAAGTTGCGATGTTGACTTCTGCAACTGGCGCAGGCTTCTTCTCGGCATTTCTGCTGCGTTCTCTGTCCGAGAACGCTCCGCTGTCAGAGTCATTGTCAAGTTCTTCTTCAAGGCTGGAGGTGACCTCTTTGGAAAAGTCAAAGTCGCCCGCGGCCCTAACGATGAATCGTGTCTTCTGATTGATATACTGCGGTATTATCAGCATATCGGCATTTATGCGCGGCACGAGGTAAACCCACCTGCAACGGCAATGACTCCATTTCAACAACTTCGGTGGACTCGGGGGACGCACCCGCGGCGACTGTTTTTCTGATGGCGTCCTGGCCGATTTCCTCTAGCCACGCCGTTGACGATTTCGATTCCGTTGACTTTACTACGTCTATGACGGCGCTCACACGGGCCATTGCTGCGCCAATGGCGTTGGCTACTTGTGCCCATCGCGGCTTGGTGACTTTGCTGGCGCCATTCAGGGAGTCGGGCGCGATGATGGAGCCTCCACCGACTAAGAAGACCGGAATATCTTCTGGAGAGGTTTTCACTTTGTCAATGACACGCTCCAACTTATCTTTGATTATGCTTTGGATTGTCTCCAGCTCAGGCGATGAGACGAGGTTTGCAACCAGTTTGCGATTTCCGAGTTGTAGCTCTTGATCCGACAGTACGGTGTAATCGGTCGCGGTCAGAGTGTTGCCACCGAATACGACCGAATCTCTTGTCAAATTATATCCGACGCTGTCCGGTCCGACGGTAAATGTGCCCTCTCGCCGCACGATTGATCCTCCTCCCAAGCCGATGCTCTTGACATGTGGGCAAGGAAAGTTCATTCGTATTCCAGAAAACTCACTGTAAGCCGCTTGTTGTCTGGGAAATCCATTTGCCTGCAGAATTCCGACATCCGTGGTAGTGCCGCCAATGTCGACGATGATGGCGGCCTCTTCCAGTTGGCCCTGGGCCAGAAATGCGGCTCCTCGCATACTGTTTGTTGGGCCGCTAGAGAATGTACGGATAGGAAAGCGTGCGGCCTCCTGTCCTGACAGTACCGTTCCATCGTTTTGGGTAACGAAGACTGGGCATGTCATTCCAAATTCCTTGACCGGCTTCTGAAAGGCTCTGATGGTGTGCCTGGCGAATCTCAGAATGGAGGCATTGAGTATAGCAGCATTTTCGCGCTCGAGGAAGCCTAGGTTTGCAATCTCCTTGGAACAGACAACATCGCATCCAGGCACCACTCGGCGGATGATCTCGGCAGCTCGCTCTTCTTGCTTCTCGACCGTGTCGATGGGGCTGAAAACGCCATTGATCACGACGGCTTTCAGGCCTTTTTCTTGGATGATACGGCCTTGGTCCTCAATCTCGGCCTCGGAAATGTCGGAGATTAAGCTACCGTCAATTTCAAGGCCACCTTTGACGAGTGCGTAGTGACCGAGAACGAGTTCTCGCATATCAGCAGGCCAGTCTACACAGGGTGGTGCAAACTGGGAAAATGGGCCGCAAAGGCGGAGTACAGCTACTTTGCAGAGGCGAGAAGCATCGCGCTCGACGACTGCATTGACAAAATGAGTTGTTCCCATCGTCACGCTGGCTACTGACGAAGGTTGGATATTTGCGGTCTTGATCATGGCCTGGATGGCCTTGCTGATGCCATGACTAGGCTCTGGAGTAGTCGGGGCTTTGTGCCAAGCAATGATTCCGCGATTATCAGACTGTAGCTGTGATGGGTCGATGATGACGCCGTCTGTATTTGTGCCTCCCACGTCGACACCAATACGCAGACTGGCTGTGAGATGAACATTTTGTACCATTTTCTGCTGCTGAATAAGTGCGGCTGTTTGAAAGAAAGCGAAAGTGCGTTTGATAGCCGAAGATGCATCATCGAAGTTTCGCTGTTCATTGTGGATGACAAACAGACGCCACTATAGAAATACAGGGTACAGTTAACGGCAAGACTTATTAGCTACAACTATATGAAAGCATCAAAGGGTCGATTTATCTTGAATTTGTTTCGTTGATTTCATGATTTCTGTCTGTAGTTTTCTTGTTCTTCTTGTTTACTTTCTATTATTGCCCGCAGCCAGCGGCCTTCTTATTGGCATTTCACAATGGCCTGATGTGAAGGCGACAGTCGCTGAAAATGCGGGGTTGCGAAGAGAGCCTGGGGGATTTTCTACGCATGAAGAGGGATGACCAGGACTTGACATTTGTTTGCGACCGAATGAGCTCAGTTCTATGAAATTATGAGACATGGTGATTCGATACTCCTGCAAGATGTGAGGCTGGCCACGGACTTTGTTCATCCTGGCCGCGTTAGCTAGAAGGCCTGCTAACGCATCATTGTTCAGCCAGGGAACATGTATATCTCTCTTGTTACATGATGATCATCGATAGCAATCATAGAAGCAATGATGTGTGCCCGTAATTGGGCGCGCACGTAGATGTCGCCATAGGCGTGCTTCCAGCCCTTCCATTCTAGCGGTTCTATGCTTGGTAATATCGGACGTCGTGTTGCATGTATTCTGCCGCTCCAGTGGAATCTCGAACACGTGCAGGATGGCATCCTGCTCGCCATCCTGCGGTATATACGTTGAGTGGCAGTGGGCGGCTGATCCTGTGGCGCCGTCTACTGACGATGGTGTGCAAGAGGACGACGTTCAGCTAAAGATATGTGAATCAGAGAGGGAAAAGGTCCAATAGAGAGCACTTCTCTCTTATATGCATGCTGGAAAAACTCAAATGTATAATAAGAAATCATTGTTGCACTTCCACTCAAGCCTGGCAGTACATCGAGTGGGGTCGGGCCACCCAAAGCGTAGAATTATTTCGAGGCCACTTTTATGATATTGAAGAGGGTTGGGGCGAGTAGAAGTACTCTGGAATGAGTGTCCAGTAAGCTTTCAGCACAGTGGTAACACAACAGCTGGTAACACAACAGCTGGTAACACAACAGTTGGTAACAAGAGAGATCAGGTAGTGACTAAGATCCTGCAGCAACGTCATAGATGTCAAAGCCAGACGAACCAGTCCCCATTGGACCCCCCATCAATATTGGACACTCAGACAGAGATATAACGCGCCAATTTCTACTATCATTGCTTTAATAGTGCGGTGGGCAGGGCTGCCGTACAAGCCATCAACGCACTGCCTATGCCAAGTGAGTCAGCACTGTGCAATCGTGCATTTGTGGCTAAATGTGTGTCAGGGTAGGTTAACGTGGCTAGAAAATCGATAGAGTAGGAGTGAGAAGCAGGCAAAAGTGACCAAAATTGCCATCCTTCAATAATCAAAGAAAATGACCGGAGGGGGCCTGGGCGCCCAGCGATAGCTCCGTGTCAACGATTACAGCTGCGCACCTGTATGGGCTTGCAGGGTCGACCTTTCTTCTTGATTGGGCCAGGTAAGTTCATCGACTCGTATGTAAAGTCATGCCAAGATTTTGATCATGTCATGCTATAACTTACTGGCATCAGGGTTTAGGTTGTGGCTTAGCTGAAGACAGACGTTGCGCTCTTTCGGGCGAATCGGGCAGCTTCCGCGCCACGGCCAAGAGCAAACATGGTACCCCACAAAGTTCGTCGGATGCTCGGTAGTCCTTACTTAATGTGGATTATAGCATCGGCCAGCGTGGATAGTAAATAGGCCGCAGGGTCCATGCCATCGGAGTGTCGCGGACGGGAAGGGCTGAGTACATAGTTCTGCCGCATGGGCAACTGTCTTTGTGACAGATCTAGGCACTCATACTCTTGAACTAATCTGTTGTTTCTTATCTCCAAGTGTATGGAGCCACTCGCTAAATGTTGAAAGGCTTTGAGGCTTCGCAATGCATCTGGTCCTAGTCAGACAATCTGGCGAGCTTGCCCAGATGCTAAGGATTCAAGCTACCCAGTGCCGCGGTAGAGGTGCCCCGAACCCGCCCTGTGAATTTGGGCTGGATGAAGCTGATTATCCTGTATGTATGTGTATTGAGAAGCAGGGCATTTGAGTCGCACCAAAGTGGTACGAACGCGATGCAATGCGGAACCAGGCCCAGATGCAGCTCAGCAGTAGCATTGCCTGAGACGGACCGTGACTCTTCCGACCTGCCTCTGATGTATGAATTGGGCAATAGGAACTTTTGTTTCTACATTGACAAAGATGCACATCGGTATAACTAATTTCTCCGTTGGTATTCCTATGGCTGAGTAGCCGGCCGGCGAAACGAGCGCCTGCAATGCATATTATTGAGATTCTTCACTCTCAATTGGGATGCCCAGACTTCTTTACGCGAAATCCTCCCTTAAATTACAACAAACATGCAGCCTATCTACGCGCAACTCGCATTGAAACTTTTGCCGACCTCAGCTGAACTTCCACGCCGATATTGCCTCACTCTTGGCAGTCCCTCTTGTCTCTGTCGCAAAGCAATTTCTGCACACCCATCGAGCCGACCTTTGCTTTCTTTGAAGTTTGGTGTGTGACATGTACCCAATTGTAGACTATGATACATTATCAGGCTGCGGAACGTTGGGTGCCCAAGGAGAGGCACGAAGCATAAATACTGCCCGTCATCGCTACCTAGTCCCTTTTAATTAAACATAAACAACCGTCCTCAGTTTAAATAGACTCCGAATTACCCCAAAGAATCTTTCATATAATATTCAGTATGAAATTCCTCGCGTTCCTCCCACTTCTTCTCACCCTTGGCGTGGCTGAAGACGTCGCTGACGTCGCCGCCGTGGGCGATGTTACCATCTACGACGCCAAAGACTTTCGCGGGCAGAATCGCGCAATTCCTGTCAATGGTATCTGCGTCGACCTGTCTCCTCCATTGTATGTACCACTAGGTGCGGCCGGCCGCCCACCAAGCTAATGAAGTGCAGCTCAACCGCAGGCCGGGGCATTAGGTCCATCAGGTTCGACGCAGCTCAAGGCGAAAATTGCGAAGTGTACCGGTATGACATATCATGAATCCTTCAACATGCCCCAGTATGGCTAATGACCAAGCAGCACCTACAAATGCCGGGGTGACTATGCAGAGGTGGTCTTCGAGAGTCGCGCGAGCACGTACATCCAGGCCTACTCCATCCGATGCTCCAAGAACTGAAGCAGTGAGCAAGGTAAAATCAGGCTTTACTCGATGGGGTTTGTGTATTCTCCAGGGGGAGTCTTGAGACATAGATTTCCAGAGAAGCACGGTAAAAGTCACAGCCTCCTCTACTTGCCTGGTTAGAGAAGCCTCGGTGCAGGTTTTTGGCCCAATCCGGGTTTTTCCTACACTATTATGTAAATGCAGAGGCTTGAATACAGATGAATACTAGTTTAAGCTTTGAGCTTCATGGGAAGGGCTTGTATAGCCGTATTCCCAGGAAGAGATGTATGTTCCTGTGAATGAAAGCCGCTTGTAAGTGTAGATGGCTTGCTTAGCTCTGGGCGCTCATGAGGGACGACATTCAACGCACGTTAAACTTACTAGTTGCAAGGATTCTGCAGAATCAGCCGCCATTACAATACATTCGCTGTTTAGAGCTTAAGTACTAGTTAGCCATTGCCACTGATGAGCGACTGTGAAACCTCGCGGCTGTGTTGGGCCAAAAGAGGGTGCTGCAGTACCGCTCCACGCAGCGCAAGAAAAGAAGAGAAGTGAATCACAGTATTCCTAGAGCTGACTTAGGTCACACTAGCCTTTTTTTCTTTAAATTGAAAGATTTTCGTTTCTTCATTTGACGGCAGTCACGTCTTGCCCTACAAGGCCAGCGGCAAGCGGGAGCAGCGCCACACGCCACGCACGCCACGCAACCAAAACGGCCCCCCAAGCCGTTTCGGCGCTTCGCTCAACCAAAGGCTTACGCCTCGCATCTCGCACATTCTATCCAGAGTGTCGGCAGTGCTACGTCAGCTCAACTGCACATTCGGCTCTGTATCCAGTGGCGTACGAAAGCTGCCTCATTGTTGCCAACAAATGCCGCGCCTCCGTCCCTCGCACGTTTCCTTCGGTCGCACTCGGCCACGCAGCTAGCAGCCAAGCTACAAAACCACGGCTTCCCAGTTGCGCTTTTCCTCGCTCCTTCACAACCTTTCGGCTGAAGCATTTGGCTTGCTCGATATCATACTTACGACATAGACTGTAGTGTGGCCGGCTCACACTCGCAAGCTTCATAATAATCGATACCTTACCAAAGCTGGACCACAACGCAGCAACCTACGACCGAGAGCCTCCTCGGTACCCTTCGCACATTGCTGCGGCCGCATCATAGCCCAGGCGCAACCATGGCTCATTTCGATTTAGCAGAAGATGGAGGTGCAGGCAATTACTACGCGGCGCTGCCAGGTACCTCTGGCGCCAGCTTTGTCCAACACAACACGCTGCCCATCAAGGCCAAATTCTTTGCTTCTAGGAAAGAGGTTGCAGGTATGTCTGCGCGCTCGCAATCTAGCCAGTATCTGACTGTTTCAGGATGTCACCCCAGTCGCTGGATATACGAACTCATCCATAACCGCTTCACCGTCTGCGACCTCTTCGACCGAGCCCGAGCCCAAGGCGCCGAATTCGATAGCCCATACGCGTGGGATCACCCCCATAAGCTCGTCATCAACGGCAAGCAAAGCTACTCGACCGGCTCAGCACATGTTCTTTCTTCAATATGTCTAGACTGCCACTTCCACTTCGTCTTCAAGATGGCCTGGGACGAGGATCACAATCCATCGCTTTGCCACCACTCGCAGACAGCTTGGCCGCTCCCAGATAACATGTTTCCATGGCATCATCTTGCATGGGCGGGCTCTGCATCGCCAGGAAACATTGCCAGCGACCACTGTCGTTACAACCCCATCCTGGCTAGAGAAAACTTCATCTGCAGCGCTGCGCCCTGCACCTTCCAAATGACGTTGGAGATTAGTGAGCCCCGGATGCACAGCCGGTGGGTGACGCTGCTTCTCGACCATGAAGCAATTCGAAAGCAGCTTGATGCTGCTAAAGAGCAGGATCCAGCCAGATACGAGGGAGCCACCGATGAATGGGCCTATCAGGCGCCACTCAATCTCAATACATATCTGAAAAATCAGCTGGAATCAACTGCCGAAACTGTCCGAAGTATATCAAAGCGTAACAAGCGCTTCTCTGTTCTCTTTGGGCCACGATGCTTTTCCATCTTTAGAGAGCTAGAGTTTGAGGAAAAGATAGAAGACAGCTCCGGCATCGACGAAGGATCTTTTACGCCACGACCTGCCGCTCCCCCAGGAGGCCCTTCAGGTACCACCGAGATGAACACTTATCGAGCCTATCTTGAAGATGTCCGGGCAGAGGTCCAGTGCCTAATACACAAGGCGGGACAAGCCGTCGAAAAGCCGACATTTTGTACTCCAATGCTGCATGGCGTCCTTCAATGTGCCGAGGTCAAGGATGTCGAATCCAACGCATTGGTAGGCACGGACAGATACAGACTTCTAGGTGTATTGCCTACGCAAGGCAGAGAAATCGTTGTCAATGCGTACAAGCGACAATGGGACCTTTTGCCTTCGTCTCGGAAAGAGCTCATTGATGCTCTCCTGAATGTTGCCAATGACGCCCAAGACGATCTTCTTATTGAGTACGCTGTGACGCAATCGTCCGTTTACGAGAGTCAGCCACGCCAGCAAGCCGTCACCGATGATGTTGGGACTGTTTCGCAGTCGATGGCATATTTTGGCCTTACCCCGCCAAACAACTACCCCGCTGAAGCTATCATTCGGGCGTTTCGAAAGAAATTGGCCGATGACCCTGCCGAAGCCGGTACAACCAGGGCCCTGCTCATGATGATTGCCTCAGAGTCTCAAGATGATCATTATCAGGCAGATCTGCTCATGGAAGCCGATCAAAAGATGTCTCTTGAGACTGCCAAGTACGTCATCGGCCTAAATGACACATCAAATATCATCTCCGACGCTGGTCCCGCCACTCGCGGCAAGCTTCAACAATGCAAAAAAGCAGACGAGAAGAAGCTCTATTTGGACGCCCTTGACTCAATTGCTGAACATACCGGGTCACTGTCTCTGAAGCAGGCAGCCCTGGAACTGCTCCATGACAGTAATACAGGTACTGCAGTGGGCAGTGCGGACTCTAGTGCTCCTGTTGACTTGTCGCTGCCTGTTGGTCTTGACAATATTGGAAACACATGCTACCTCAACAGTTTGCTGCAATATCTTTTTACAGTAAAGCCTGTACGAGACGTTGTTTTCAACTATGACGACATCAAACTCGGGCTGTCCGAAGACGCCATTGAAAATCGCCGCATCGGCGGGAACAAGATGCAAATGGACAGAGGGGAAGCTATCGTCGCAGATGCTTGTAAGTACACATGCAGTTCGATCTTGGCAAGTTCTAACAAAACATAGTCGCTCAGGAACTTGCTGCTCTCTTTGAAACTTTACAAAGGTCGGAAATGGCGGCAACCAGGCCATCTCAGCGCCTAGCTAACGCAGTTTTGTTATCGACACATACATTGCTGAATAGTGAGAAGTCGAATGATCGACAAAGTAGTCCCCTCCCCCCACCACTCCCGTCGAGACCCCCTCCAGAGCCCGTTGCTTTATCCGGAGAAGGCTCAAGTGACGTCGACATGCTGAACTTCGATAATCAAGCTACGGCGCCGCTGGATACAGCTAGTCTATCCAGTACCAAGACACTAGTTGAGCACGAAGAAGCAAGCTGTGGTCCTTTAGACGGGAGTGTCGAAGAGACTTCCGGACCGAACAATCACATAATACCACCCGCAACGGATACGAGCAGCGGGGAGGATGCAGTCATGATGGATGGCGCTACGCTACCCACGAAACCAAGCGAAATCACGCAAGTCCAGAAGCCAACGTCTGCACTCGATAGAATCACCACTGATGTCGAGATGGTTGATCAAGACGCTTCTGAGACCATTGATCACAAGGTACTCAGCGCACTTGAACGCCAGAAGCGATCTTCAGGCACAGATCAACAGGACGTTGAGGAGGTGATGGGCAGTATCATCAATCGCTTGCAAGCTGCTATTCGGCCCAGCTCCGTCGACGATAAAACTGGCATCCAGCTTGAAAGATTGATGGAGACTTTTTTCGTCACGACAGTCAATTATACCAAAAAGTTTCACGAGACAAAGTATCAGCACGAGGTCAGCTTTGATAGGTCTATCACAGCTTTTCCAGCCGAGAATGGGCCATGTACGCTGTACGACGCACTCGGCAAGAACTTTGACCAGCAGATTTTGGAAGAAAGCAAATTGTCTCGATACACCACCATCAGAACGTTACCGCCCATTCTGCACGTGCTGATTCAGCGCACACAGTCGAACGGTAGCAAAAATGGCAACCCTGTCATCATTCCCGAGACTCTGTGGCTGGACCGATTCATGGATACCGATCATGATTCGCCAGCTTTCCAGCGACGTGTGCAGGACTGGATCATGGCAAAGCGTGTTGCTGATATCAGGGCAGACCAGGCGAAGCTGGAAGCTAACCCCTCATACTTGAGAGCGCTTGAGCATTACACAGCGGCCGAGCCTGTGGCTCTCGGCCAGCCTGAAAATGAAGACGATGCCCTGACAGAGGTGGAAACCTTTGATTTTGATGGCCCTGTAGAACATGACTTTTTGCTCATTTCTCCTTCCAAGTCCGCCCATGAGCAGGTGGAGGCTCCCTTCCCAAAGGTCACGGGTGTGTACGAAACTTACCGCCAGGTTACGCAGATGATGGAAGATGAGCTGGCTCGCTGTGAAAGTACGATCGCAGCACACCATGAGGAAATGAGAGAGATTCCGTACCGCCTCCACGCTGTCATCTGTCACCGTGGTCAGCTCATGTCTGGCCACTATTGGGTATGGATTCGCGACTTTGAGGATGATGTGTGGCGATGGTACAACGACGCCGATGTGAAGGAGAATAAGAAGACTGAGGAGGTGCTTCATACCCTTAGCACCAGCGGCGAGCCCTACTATTTGTGCTATGTACGTGACGCGGACAAGGACAAGTACGTCAACGTTCCGAAGCGCGAGCAGCCCCCTCAGCCGGAGCCGGAGCCTGAGCCCGTGCCAGAGCTTGTGCCAGAGCTTTCGCCGGAGTGTGTGCCCGAGGCAGAGGCGACATCGGCGGGGAGTATCACGCCGGCTGCGGAGGAGCCCGCGGAGCCTGTCGCGGCCCAGACCGAAAAGCTTGTGGACGATACCGTCCCTAAGGAGGCAGCACCGACACCCGAGCCTGCGCATTAGAACCGAATTTTTTTTTCTTTCCTTTGCATCACTTTTTCCCCTTTGCATCGCGTTTTTTTTTTCCTTTGCATTTGATTCAGTCGGCATCAAACTTTCCTACGAGAAGTAGCTGGGAGCTTGACAAGGGCTTAGGACACGACTTTTTTGTACAATAGATGGGTGCCATGATTCATGCTTTGAGCGGCATTACTTGAACTACTTGCAGTTCTTACGCATCCAGTTTTTGATGGCGAAACACGGCATTTGTTACATGCGTCTTTCTTTGTTTTGTAGCCTTTTTAAAATTACACGTTCGTTTTCTCCCTATTTACCGTCCCTTGAAGACAGGCTTGCGCTTCTCCTGGAAAGCCTTGAGGGCCTCGTTACGGTCCTCGGTAGCCACGACACGTTCGTACATTTCATTCTCCTTATCGGGGCGCGCCCAGGCCACAGCCTGCAGGGCAGCGCGGATGGCGATGGGTCCGCCCTCACAGATCTCCTGAGCGAGGCGAACGGCCTCGCTGAGGGCGCTCTTGCGGGCGGCAGGCAAGATGTCAGCACCATTGCGCTCGTCCTCGGGAACGACTTCTACGAGACGGTCGGCGATACCGAGAAAGTAGGCCTCGGGGGCGGCGATGCGGCGGCCGGTTAGGATGAGGTCACGGGCGCGGCTGAGGCCGACGAGGCCCGTCAGGCGGTGGGTGCCGCCAGCGCCGGGGATGATGCCGAGGCGCGTCTCGGGCAGGCCAACGGTGGCGTTGGAGGAGAGGACGCGAAAGTGCGTCGACAGGGCGAGCTCGAGGCCGCCGCCGAGGGCGATGGAGGAGATGGCGGAGATTGTGGGGATGGGGAGATCGGCAAGGGAGGTGAACGTGGCGCGGAGGTTGGTGAGAAACTCGTTGGTTCTGTAGACGACAGGAATTAGCCTTGATGCATGATCCGAGATGTAGAGAAAGTCATTGGGAGCGGTGGGGCTTGGGGCGGAATGCATTATTACTCTTCCTGGCTGAAGCCGCGCCGCTCCTTGAGGTCAGCGCCGGCGCAAAAGCACGAGTCGACGGCGCTGGCAATAACGAGCGCGCGGGTCGGACCGCCTTGAGCTTTGGCCGCGGCGGATAGTTCTTCGCCACCGGGGCCGTACTGCGCGTGGATGGCATCGACTTCGGCGCGCAGGGCGGCGAGGAGGCCCTTGGAGATGGCGTTGCGGGCGGAGGCGCGGTTTAGCTCGAGGACGCGGATGTGACCGGTGGCGCCGGCGGAGAGGTTGGCGACGCGGATGAGGGGTTCTGTCTGGGCCGAGTAGAGGCGCAGCGAGGCGTGGCGGCTGGCGCCGGCGCCGGCGGAGGGACGGACGAGTAGGTAGGTGGTGGCCGTGGAGGTGACGGCGCGGGGGAGTCGAGGGGTCATCTTTGTGGGGGGGGAGAGGTGCGGCCTGGGAATTGGTCAGAAGGCGGACAAGAATACAAGAGAGTCTGATAGTGGCGTACCCTTGGTGTGTATAATTGAGATGGGCGAGGGAAGAAGAGAATTGGTATGTGCGTGTGATGAAGAATGGGAGCTGTTGTGAGAAGAGCTAGCTTCGGCCGGAATGACGTCTGGGGTCGGCTTACGTCGGGCCAATTGCGGTGGTGGTAAGTGATGGTTTGGCGGAGGAGCGTTGAGCCGAGTTGTGCGTGTAGTCAAGATCTCGAGGTTTATAAAAAATTCTGCATCTATCAGATCAAATGGTTGCCTTTTCCCTAATGATACTCTCTGATTTAATTTTGTCGCTGTCAAGATGTAATTCCATTGAGGCCGTGTCCGTCATCTACAACAATGGAGTCGAAATGAGAAAAGATGTACTCCATAGCAATTTAGTCACGAGAACGTTCTTGCCGAATAATCGAATCCAAGAGTATCGCAGTCTTTAAAATTAAAATGAGAAAGGGAGTAATTCTGACCCTCCGTTTGCTCACATCACGACGTTACACTGCCAGCTGGCACCCCACTGCCAGCAGCTGGCACCAAGCTGCATACACATGCCGGCGTTTGCCCAAGATTTAAATAACCGGGGCCCGGCCCGGCTGCGCCTCGTCAAAGCTTGTTTGCAAATGCACCAGACACGACTTACACACTTGAATGTCGCGATACCCTCAACATCGTCCACTATACGTCTTCATTCCCATCGCTAAAATAGTGCAGTGGCTAGACATTGCACACGACTCTTGACAGCAGCGCTCGAACCAAGATTCACGACAATGCCAGCCACCTGTGATGATGCCAAGCTCCGCCGAGCGCTCGAGCTAACGGACCGCCTGGGGCGGCTCCGCAACAGCACATTCATCAATGGATGATCCCCCATCACGCTATCCAGCCTCACGTCTTTAGCACGCTGAGCGGGTGCAGAAAATTCCATCATACATCTCACCGCGTCCAGAGCTACGCTAGTGACAGAAACGCTGGCTGGCAGGCTTCATCTCGGTGGTGTCTTTGCGAATATCAGACTTGATCGCTTTTTCAACGTGGCTGGTCTTGGAAATGCAGCACGTGTGGTCAACTCGACGGTTTCGGACTGGCAACCAAGTGCGGCAGCGGCAGCGGTATCATCTCTAAAGCCGGACCTCTCTATCCGGGTCAATCCCCGGACAACAAAGCACCATGACGACGACCTTTGCGCCGTCCTTTTCGCGCATCACCACGGCCGTATCCTCCTCCTCTGTCGTCTCGCCCACCCCGTCGCCGCTCACCATTCTTGTCCGCCCGGGCTTTGACGGGACGTCCGACTTTTTCCCCTTTCACGACCTCGCCAAGGTCGGCGGCTACACCAAGGACGACTTGACCTTTCGCGACCTCATCCAGGACGGCATCGACGGCGGGCCGCAGGTCGACCTCTACCTCTCGGGATGCCGCATCGGCCGCGGCCGCGGCGCCCCGCTCGACTGTCCGACGGCGTGCAACGACACGGCGCTCTACTTTGGCTCGTTTGAGACGTTTTACAACTGCGCGGCCCTTGCATCCATTGCCTACTGGACACGCGAGGTTGGTACCTACTACGTTGACGCCGAGGCCGAGCGCAACGCCAGCGCGCTCATGGGCAACGGCTCCCTGGCCTCGTTCCAGGGCCGGCCGGTGGTGGAATCCTTTGCCGCGTGTGCCGTCGAGTCGTGCGTCGAGGATCAGCTCTCCGAGCCGTGCGACGCTTCCATCACGTCCTTGTCGCGAAACTCGTCCACAGACGACATCTTTGCGGCCATGGACATCTTTTGCCCCGAGCTGCGCGCTGAAATCAATCCCGACATCTTTGGTCCTGGTGTAAGTCCACACTCACACGTTTCATATCACGCGCCACGCATTCTCACACAACAGCCTAGGTCCTTATATCATACGTCTTACAAGTCGTCTTTGCCGGCTCCCTCTACATCTTTCTCCGAATCTTCACCTTTTGGGTCAGCTACTCCCAGAAGCCCGCCAAACGGCCGGCCTCGGAGCGCATCGTCCGGCGACTCACGCGTATCGAGTCGATGCTGTGGAAGGACTCGTCGGCGCTGTCCCGGACCAGCATCGCCATCGCCACCACGCTCGTCGAGTTCCAAGAAGCCCAGTGCTGGTTCATCTTTGCCGTGCAAATCGCCTCGATCCTCGCCATTGTCGTCAACTCGCAAGAGGGCTCCTTTTGGGGCGAAATCGTCGTCAACGGCGCCGTCGCCTTTCACGTCTCCCAAAACGGCATCCTACCCATGTTCCTCGTCCAGGTCTGCCTCCACAACGAGGGCATCCGCAACTGGCACACCTTTCTCGGCTTCTGCACCGAGTACCTTCTCGCCGTCGTCGCCACCACCCAGAGCATCTCCTTTGCCGGTGCCCTCGACCTCTTCCGCGGCCAGCGCGCCGTCGCCGCCTGCGGCGGCAACCCCAGCCCCCGCACCTACTGCGCCTCGAGCGCCGGCGTCGACGGCCTCACCCTCACTTTTTTCCCGCACCCGCTCGTCTACAAGCTTGTCTTCCTCGTGCTCGACACCGTCGCCATTGTCGCTCTCGGTGTCGACCAGCTCGCGTGGACGCTGCGCACGCACCGCCGCACCCGTCACTGGGCCATTGGCGCCCACGGGCTCGGCCGCTGGCCCGACGGGCCGCTCAAGCGCCACTGGCTGCGCTGGTCCGCGTGGTTCTGGCACGGCCTCGAGTTTGCCTACCTCGTCATCAACGTCTTATATCTCATCTCCCTCAGCAAGGTCATTAGCGACGATAGCTTCCGCGCGAACCGCTGGTCCTATGGCCAAATCATTGCCATGACGGTCTGGGGCCCCGTCATTGTCAAGCTCTTTTCCCTGATTCTATGTAAGCCCGTCCATTCATTCTCCCAAGTGTCAAAAGATGCGCAGGAATTCTAGAAACTAATCCGACTCGTCCCAGCCGGCCCTCCCAAAAACGGCGAGGGCCTTAATTCCGGCCCGCCCCGGCTGCGCATCGACAATGTCCTCAACCATCGGCAAGACAACGCCGGCGACGACGTCATGAGTACATGCTCGTCGGCGAGATGGCAGCCTTCGCCGGCGACACCGCGTAAGCTCGCCGTGCCGCAGAGTCCAGCGACGGATGGCGGGCTGGCCGAGGAAGCCAATGTAGAGGCGCCGCGACCACGACCTGCAAAACTGACGATACGCCATGAATGAAATGTTGCCCAAGATTTAACGACATGTAGCATATATAGACACATTGGTATGTTACAATAGACGAAGAGCAAGTTATTGGTTAATACAAATCGTTTTCATGTCTCATTATCCTTTACAAATGTGTGTAAATGCAGCGCCACGTACAAACTCCATGTCAATAGAAGACCCGGGGGATCAAAATGTAACCGCCCAACGCCAAATCAAATCGTAAGATATCCGCCACGCCAAAAATACTCCTTTTCGAAGCTACAGCTTACTCCACCATCTCGCTCCCCGTCTTCCGCGCATAGCCCTCTGCAAAGCCGGCCGGCTCGCACGTCTTTTCCAGATCGATGCGGTTCTGCACAACGTACCGCCGAATGAGCTCTTTGTCGATGCGCACGCGCGGGACCGGCTTGCCGAGCTGCATTTGCGCAGGCGACGTCGGCGTCGCGTGCTTCTTGTCCGCGCCGTCCACCTCATCGGCGTCGCTCTCTGCGTCGTGCGTGTCTTGGCGCTTGACGGGTTTGCCAGGGCCGACGCCCGCATCTTCGAGGACGCCCATGTCGCGGAGGACGCCAAGGCAGTCTTCGGGCGTGATCCAGGTGGCGTCGCTGCAGTCGTTGACGTCAACCATGAGCTCCATGCCAGGTGGCGGGATCTGGGGCACGTCGAGGCTCAGCAGCCAGCGCGCAATCTCGCCGGACCAGAATCGCTTGTAGCCTTTTTTGCCGAGATCAGAAATGGGCTTCTCTGGTCCGCCGAGGATACCTTCTCGTCGCGAAATCTCGTACGAGACACCAATGAGAAGTGCCCCCAGGCCTTTTCGCTGCCATGGTGGAAACACCAAGATGCATGCCAGATTATTGTTGTCCCACGACATTTTTTCCTTGGAGAAGAAGCCCGCGACTTGTGGGACAGGGGCCTCGGGAGCTTCGTTGCCGACAGGAGGCTTGAAGGGTGGCGTGTACACTAACAAAAAGTAGTTAAAGCCTGTCACGTCAAAGAACACCGACTTATTGTCGAGGAAGAGCTTAGCAAAAAGTGACAGATTTTGACAAAACAACTGCAATAGTTAGCATCGTGTTGAAGCACGTATGGAAATGGGCGAGCACTCACTCTATCAACCTCTCCATCGACCTCCCAGATACTCCATTCGCCTTCATCCTGCACTATTTGTTCCGTGTAACGCATTCCGCCGTCACCCCGACGCTTCTTCGGACCGGGGCCTTTTCCGTCGTGCGCTACACGGATCTTGCGCCGACCTCGGGGGTGAACGTAGACCCGCTTGCCGGGAACACGGCCTTTGAGCCCGCAGGATCGTACATGACCCCACCAAGCCACGAGTTCTTTGGCGTACTTGAAGCAACTTGGACAAACGTACAGTCGCTCAAGCATCGGGGGATGCTCACGATCCTTTTTGCCGTGTGCCTTGCCAGCTTCGATGCCGTGGTCTTTGGTGCCATTTCTCGCATTGGCGGAGGTATCACCCAAGATCTCCTTCCCGTAGTAGCTTGGATACCATGTTTTGAAGCAGAGATTACCAAAAACTACCTTGTCAATGTTGCGATCGGAGCTCTGTGGTGGGTTGCCGGCGAGCGTCGGTGGCTTCGGAGGCAGCACAGGAGTGACGGTCGAAGGGTTCGAGGCCATTTCTATTCGAGGCGCCGTGGCAGGATAGCCGTGATGATTGGCAAATGATGATGTTGGCAATCTGCTCTGTTGATGCGGAAATGCAATGTGGTACGTAGTTTCCGGGGCGATGAAGCCCGTGGCACGAACATTCTCCTTTCCCGTGTCACCGCCCATCGCACGGGTGCTGTTGTTGGGAAGCGGTGACGACTCGCGCTGCGCTGATGCAGGCGCCGACGAGACGGGCGGCGGCCGCACCCGAGTGGCGCGCGGAGACCTGGGCCACACACCGCCAAGCTTGGGCGGCGAGGGTGCCTGGCCGGCAACAATGGGAAGGGGCACGGGTGTCGCGACAGGGGATGCGGTGGCGGCGGCAGCCGTCTTGGGCGGACTGGCAATCGGTATCGGCGGCGGGTAGATGGGCGTCTGGCGCGTGGCAGCACGCGTCACAGCTGGTGAGGGCACTCTGGGGTCGACTGTCGGTGGCTGCGTTGCCTGCGCTACTTCTCCTGGTCGTCTTCGCTTCGGAGGCATATTCTTACAGCCTCGCAGAAGAAGAGCGGCCGAGGGGGAGCGCAGGGGTGGGCTGTATCTTTTTTTTTCCCTTTCTGATTCGCCAGCCCACTGGGCAAATCAAGAGTTTGTTGATGACGGATGACCAAAACGGGTGGGCGGTGGAGGGCAGCCGACGGACGGGCGGGCGAACGTATCTTACGGTAATACGACGAGTAGGCGCTGTAGCTTGTTACTGGGATCAGGCAGACCCTACCTAGGTGTGGTGGAGATTGGCCGCCTCTGCAAAAACACCGCGTTGTTGGCAAGGCTCGAGTGTGCACAATGGAACAATTGCAAGTCAATACGTCGTTCCGTGACGACCTTCGAATGGAGGATTTGAGATGGATGCACATGGCGAAATGCGGCTTGAGGCCGCGTCGTCTTCTCACGGTTCCCTCATTACTATGGCGCGTCACGTGCTGGTGTTTGTCGTGGGATTGGGAAGCTGCGACTCCATCTCAATCCGATCGATTCACATGCTGTGTACGGATAGCGCATGGCAGCGATGCACAAATATCTAAATTGACAACTTGTATTCCTGCTGCTACCTCTCTTCCGCCCCAACTCTAGTCGTATCGTTCCAATATGTAGTACAAGTGCAAAGATATTCCGCGGCTCATCCGCTGCCTTCTATCTCCCCCACACTCATCACTGCATGTGCGGGAATCAAAGCGCATGTAGAAAAGTGCCCAGTTCAATTACCAACTCCAACCCAGACGGCTGTATTAAAACAAGCGATGAAATAAAGTCATCACTACATTCCGTCGAAATCGCCGCCTAGGTCGTCGTCATCCAAGTCACCCTCTTGTATCTCCTTGGCCATTTCGCGCTCCCGCTCCCGAGCTTCTTGCGCGTTCTTCAGCTCCAGACGGTGCTGGTTCATGGGAAATTGCATGGCCTAGAGTTTCGTTAGACATAACGAGCGATTTAAATGGCAACGTCATCTTACCTTGACACTTTCGTCGTGGAGGGCAAGGCATGCCCGAATACGGTCATGGAATGCCTCGCCAGGCTCTCTGGTAGCGTAGACGTCACCAACCTCCTTGCTCTTCATGAAACCGTGTTCGCGATCTAGAGTGGCCTCGATGACGCCGTCGCGGATGGCCTTGGCGACGATGTACTCTGCACTCTCTTCGCTCCCCAGGTGCAGACGAATGCAAATGTCACGAAGGGAGATGCGCGAGTAGGACAGCGACATCATGCGGATACCAGTCTTGATGACATTTTGTCTCAGGCGCAGAATGAGAGAATATGTTCCGTCGCGGCGAAAGGTGTCGGCATGATCGGCAATAGCGATCTCAAACTCCTCCAGGTTACCAACGCGGACGGCTTGAACCAAGAGGAAGTAGGGGTGCAAGGCATCCTCGAGGGCAGGTTGGCGGAAAGTGGCGCGGTCGGGAATGTCTCCCATGAGCAGCTCAACCACCATGAGCAGCTTGGTAGCGGTCTGGGAGAAGCCAACGGCACAGTTGCTGGATGGCGCCTTCCGTGTGGCAGCGGTGAGGTGCTCGTGGGCTTCGGTGTATCGCAGCTGGATGGCGCGAATGCGACCGAGGTAGTACAGAAATCGGGCGACCTGGTTGTTAACGGCATTTTCGGGAAACTGGGTGTGCGATACTAGCAGGTCGGCCTGGTTGATGTGAGAGGTTGATAGGTAGTTCCTCAGCAGCAGCACAATGACGGAGGCCTGCGTGTCAATGTCCTTGCGCAGAACAGCTGTGCGGAGGGCCGAGAGCAGTTTCGGGCGAATAGCGACGACGGGCGACTCTGGCGAGGGTGGCAGAGGGGCAATGTGTTCGCAGAAGATGGAGTAGTAAAAGTAGACCTTGGAGGAGAGCGAGTCTAGTGTGCGGCGATTGAGAGACTGCACACGCTCCACGAGCTCCTCGGAAAATGCAGCACCCTTCTGATACTGCTTGGTGTCAAAGAGGTAAACCTGGATGAGGATACCGAGGAAGATGTCAATTTCGGGAATGACATCCTTGGTCTCCTTCTTGACGCCATTTTTGGCGGGCTTGGAGTCGGAGTCAATGTCCATCTCACTGAGGGCCTTGAGAGGGATACCTTCGCGGCCAATGGCAACAAGGAGGGATTTAGCGACATTTCCAGCGGTGACGGTAGCGGGAAAGGTATCGACAATGGCCTGGGAAATGACGTCGGGATTCAAACGTTTTCGTAGCAGAGAGATGGATCGAAGAGCTCGGAGGGAGAACCTGGCATCGAAGAGGGCGACGGCGCGGTCTAGCAGAGCAAAATTGCTCTTGATGTCTGTTGTTGAGAGCAAGAGTCAGATTTACACGTGAACGACGACGCGCGAAGGATTGCGATGATGGGAAATAGCTTACCTGTGACAGTCTGCTCCGTGGGGTCAACCTGCTCAGCAACATCCTGATCGCCCATGGCGACGTCGCCATCGGCGTCGGCAGGGCGGGCAGCAGGACCCTTTTTGGCCTTGGATGGGGGCACAACAACAGTCATCTCTTCGTCGCCGTCCTTGGCACCCTTTTTGGCCTTGGACTTGCCGGCGTCCTTCATCTCGGTATCTTTGCGGGCGCCGTTTTGGGTGGGCTTGCCGTTGCGCTGAGGCGTCTTGCTAGGCATGGCGCTCGGAGGCTCGGATCAGTGAAAAGAGGGCGCAGAGTGCCTAATAGTGCGGAACGCGGCAAAGACGGACAGGATGGGCAGCGATTTTGGTGATGGAGGCAATGGCAACACAAAGCTCGTGATGCGAGCGAGGCGGGCGCGCTTACGAGGTTTAGGCTCGCAAGGTAGCGTCAGCGTGGTGGTCTGGGCAGCGGATGACCCTGTGGCGAAAAACGGGCGTACTGCTATGAACGGGCGCGAAGCAGTTAGATGTCAGGTGAGGCGCGGAAAAAGATCCAAGTGCGCAATTGGAGCCGCAGAGAGCGTAAGATGTGTAGCAGAGGCCGTGGTCGAGGGTTGGGATGATGGCACAGGAGACGATGGATGGCGGCGTTGTTGGTGAGCTAGGTAGAGAATGTTCGAGCTGGGTCACAAGAGAAGGGGAGCACGGGCCAACGGGATGAGTCGCGCAGGTACCTTGTGGGAGCGTTTAGGCGACAGAGGCACGCGTGGCAGCGACTGCAGGTACTTAGGTACTTGAGTAACAGCTTGGGTGCTGAGCTAAGCAGATCTAGCCAACGGCAATTTGGCAGATTGTAATTGTTATAATTTATCAATTTACCAGGGCTGTCATACGACATGGCTTTTCTGGAAAACGAATCTTTACCATACTTGAACGCGGCGTTTTGTACATTGTCTTGTCTGTTTGCCGGTAGGCCGTTTCATTGCCTTAATCCATGACGCTGCAAGCCGGCCGGTACATTGGACTGTCCGCACTTGCCGCATTCTGCAGTACCTGTGGTAGGTATACAGTACAATACAGTGCGTGTCCGTGTAAGTCTACAGCCTATTACAGTGCGTCACCGGAACATGATCACAGTGCTGATAGCGCCATGGCCCGCTAAAGAAAAGCCATCTTGTCCCTGAAACTCGCCATCATGATAAGGATACACCTCGATACATCAGCCAACTCTGCATAGCCTCTGCAATTGCATTTCAAGATCAATATCGAGAGATTAAGCACTTGACAGCTCATCAGACCAACAAAAATCCTGCCAATGATTGACAACCGCCTCTCGACATTCTACGGATAGACATTTAACATTTCAGACATTCAAGCCAACTGCCGGTTCTGCTTCCGCCAATGAGACTCGCTGCCGTCCACCCATTCGGGAAATGCTATGATTCAGCCACGCAAATGGCACTGATAGCTCTAATCCCACACTTCTATCTTGGGTCCGAAAATAAGATTTACAGAAGTAAAGGTCAGCAAGCAATTCCATCCTCTCCGATACGCCCAGGCCTAGCAAACAAGTAAAACCTTGACAAGACCCTCCGCCAGATGCCATGCCCCCCAGCAAACTCGCCGCTTCGTGTATCCCCCTTTTGACCAGGTCATTTTGATTCGTTGCATCCATCATCAACTAGGGTATCGGAGCTCAGCATCGTCTAGTTAGCATCAAACGGCAAACTAGGCGTGGCTTGCCCCCACAGTCCTTCCCGCCATGATGCCATACCAGCCAATCTTGTGGACAGTGTTTGCTCTAACGGGACTCTCGGACGTCGTAGCCATGCCAATTTTCTACATCAGCTATATCCTCACCACTGTAATCACCCCTCCTACTTCTTCTTCTTTTTAAAGCTCTTCCAATGGCCCTCTAGTCGTAATTGCCACCGAATACTGGCATTCCCCACGATACTGTCACAGTCCTACACCACCCGTTTGACCGTCGGAAGCCATGTCTCTCCACATCGCCAGCCTGACCTCGGCAGCCTCATCGCTCCCCTCCGCCGTCACCTGCCAGACCCTGATCCTCGTCTTTCTCTTCATCACCACCACCCTCTACACAATCCGGCAATGGCTTCTTCCCCAGCCGCTTCCCGGCATCCCCTACAACGCCGAGGCCGCGCGCTCCATCCTCGGCGACGTCATGGCCATCCAGCGCGAATCCCCAGAAAACATTAGCGAATGGGTTGTGCGCCAGAGCGACCGCCACCGGAGCCCAGTCTACCAGGTCTTTCTCGTGCCCTTTGCGCGGCCCTTTGTTGTCATCTCCGACTTCCGCGAGGCCCAGGACATCCTCGTCCGGCGCGGCCACGAGTTTGACCGTTCCGACCTCGCCATCGCCCTGCTGCGCGGCGAGATGCCCAATTTCCACGCCTGCCTCAAGACGGGTCCCGTCTGGGCTGCGCACCGCCGCCTGCTTCAAGACGTCATGTCACCGGCCTTTCTCCACGGCGTCGCCGCCCCCAACATGTACGCCGGCGCCTGCCGCCTGCTGGAGCTATGGCGCATCAAGCGCCGCATCGCCGGCACAGGACGGCCCTTTGCCGCGAACCATGACTTGAGTTACGCCACCCTCGACGCCATCTACGATTTCGGCTATGGCGACGGCACCGAGGACCGCGCGCTGGCGGAGCAGCTCAAGCTATACCGGAGCCTCGACGAGGAAGCGTGCGACGACTTGCGCAACGCCACGGCCCCGGGAGAGCCCGTCGACTTTCCCCACGCGCCGCTCACCCCGGCCATGGACGCCCTATTGCGCACCACGGAGAATATTCCAACCGTCGCTGCCACGGGCTTTCCCGACATTGCCTGGCGCGTATTGTCGTGGTTCCCGCGCGTGCGCCGGCTGCGCGCGGTCAAGGACCAGTTCATCAAAAGGCAGGTCGACAAGGTTGTCCGGCAGTTCGACGATGACGCCGGTCTGCTAGACGTCGGCTACTCCAAGCTCAAGTGCGCACTGGACCTCATTCTTCATCGCGAGCGAGCGCTGGCCCAAAAGCAAAACCGCGCGCCCGACTATTGGTCCGACGGTATCAAGGATGAGGTGAATTCCCCGTCATGTCACATATCATGCGGCAGTTCCTGCTAACACGGTCAATAGATGTTTGGCTTCGTCACTGGCGGCCACGAGACCACCTCCAACGTCCTCGCGTGGGGCGTCAAGTTCATGGCCGACCACCCGGAGCACCAGGCCGCTCTCCGGAGGCACCTTCGAGCCGCGCACCCCGCCGCCGTCGCCGAGGACCGGTTCCCCACGCACGACGAAATCACCAACCACGACGTGCCGTTCCTCCTCGCTTTCATCGAAGAGATGTTGCGCCTGGCCCATGCCACGGCCATGACGGACCGACAGGCCACTGCCGACACCGTGGTCCTCGGGCACGCCATTCCGCGCGGCACCACCATCGTGGTTGTCAATAAGGGTCCCGGGTACACGTCGCCGAACCTGCCCATTGCCGAGTCGCTGCGCAGCAGCACCTCGCAAAAGGCGCTGGTCGAGCATGCGGACGCGGGCTACTACCGCATACGCGACGAAGACGGCATGAACGTTTTTGACCCCCGACGGTGGCTCGTCCAGCACCCCGTGACGGGGGCGGACGAATTTGACCCCGTGGCGTACCCGACCATTCCGTTTGGCCTTGGCCAGAGGGGCTGCTTTGGCCGTCGCATGGTATACGTGCAGTTTAAGCAGCTGCTCACGCTGCTAGTGTGGCAGTTTGAGCTGCTGCCATGCCCCGTGGCGTTGTCGGGGTACGACGCGGTGCAGGTACTAACCAATAAGCCCCGACAGTGCTACGTCGCGCTCAAGGAGCTGTAAAATGAGTCTCTTACAAGGAATGGATATATAAGGACGAGTCTGTCCACATTTTGGGATTGTATTGCTGGCTCTAGATACGGGCAGGGCGAAAAGCCTCGTGCCCTTGGTCAAAGAGACCACGGCGTCAATTAATGACTTTCCTACCCTCTTGTGTTGACGATCATGTTTAAACCTTAGCCCTACGGACCGCGACCCTGAAGCAACGCCTTGATGCCACCTTCTCTGCGTCGCCTATCGGTCAGAGGCCAGGGGCGCTCATTTCAACACGCTGAACACTGAGCGCCTGCCACCCTGCAGCAGAGTCTCGAGTGCTAGACCAATCATATGGCTTCCATCGTGCATCTCAACACAGCCACCTTCCCCGCGTTCATCAGGCAAGACGTGTATGCCCACGATTGTTGCCCGAAGCGACTCGCAGCTGTACAGCGCACCTACCTACCACGATGGATGGGCTGAGTGTTGCTGCGAGCGTTATTGCCGTTGTTGATGTGTCAGTGAAGGTCATTACTCTATGTTCGCAGTATTCCAAAGCAGTCGCAAATGCCTCTGCCGACATAGCCCGCCTTGAAACGTTGGTAAAAGGCCTGAAGACGACGCTGGACCACGCCGAAGCTCTCGTCAAAGCACCACAAGGCGCATCGCTGTCTACGTCGCAGAATTTACAAGAGCAGCTCGTGGCATGTCATTCTACGCTTCAGAAGCTGTACCGCAAGCTCGATGTGGGCGTCGCTCGTCAGACCAAGCACCGGGTTTGGACCCGAGCCCTCAGGTGGCCATTTAGCCATGATGAAATAGAGGCTATGATGTCTACCCTTGAGCGCTATCATCGCAGGATCATGGATGGGCTACTGATAGATCAAACGTAAGTATCATTTTCTAATGCACGCCTGGCAACAACGGCTCACGCACCATAGCACTTTACTTCTTCACATAAAAAATGGTGTCGACGGCGTCTCTGCAGCGGGCGAAGCTGTGTCTATAGCCCGGCAGCCTCATTTTCTTGTACCTTTCCCTCGTGATCCAGATTTCGTTCAACGACCCGCCATTCAGACACAGATTCACGAGCAACTCACAGGCAAGGCGAGCCGACAAGCACTGTTTGGCATGGGAGGGTTTGGGTAGGACGCTCTTCCGGCTGCTACCATTTCGAGGCTAACAGCAAGAAGGAAATCCCAAATTGCCATTGAAGTTGCGTACGATGTCCACGACTCCAGTCCCGAAAGGAGTGTCTTCTGGATTCACGGGGCCTCACGGGCGACACTCGAACAATCCTATCGATCTCTTGCCGACAATCTCGCCCTTCCTCGTCGGCACGATCCAAAAACCAATGTTCTAGCGCTTGTCTGTGACTGGCTACAGAGAGATGATGTAGCCCCGTGGCTCCTTATTCTCGACAATGCCGACGACTTCGACATGTTTTTCAGTCAAACAGAAGAGTTTCCGATAGCATCATACCTTCCGAAGAGGAACAATGGACGAGTACTAATCACGTCGCGAAATCTTGATGTCGCCGAGAGGCTTACAGGCGGTCATAAAGCCATCATATCAATCCCAGCGATGGAGAGTGATGAGGCACTACTGCTTTTGCAGGAGAAGCTCACTTCTAGCTACGACACAGCCACAGCCATTGATCTGATTCGATGCTTGGATTATATCCCGCTTGCTGTTAATCAGGCCGCTGCATACATTAATCGCCGTCGTATTTCTATCCATGAATATATAGGGCGTTTCAAAGAGAGCGACAAGAAGAGAATAGGCCTATTGAAACATGATGCTGGAGATATACGACGACATGAAAGCGTGTCAAACTCTGTTGCAATCACATGGCAGGTGACTTTTAACCAGATTCGTCAAGAGAGCCCTGATGCAGCAAATTTGCTATCGCTCTTGAGTTGCTTTCAGCCGCAGAACATTCCACATTATATGTTATCCCGGTATACAGAGTGTAAGCAGAGAACAGAAGATGACGAAAGCGACGAAAGCGACGAAAGCGACGATGAGACACTGGAGAAAGACTTGGATATTCTGTTCGCATACTCGCTCGTCAGGGCGCCTGCAGAACCAGATATATACGAGATGCATTCCTTGGTCCAGATCTGTACGCGGGCTTGGCTCTCTGGACTGGGCCACGTCGCACGTTGGGAGACGTTGTTTTTGCAGTTAGCATTGGAACATTTTCCGAACGGGCTCTTCGAAACTTGGCGTCAATGTCAATTATTACTACCACACGTCGAGAGATTACTGGAGAAGCCGCCGGCCGATAAAGCCCGATGTCTTGATTGGGCCTTGTTGCTAACGAATGTTCGGCGGTATATGACTGAGAAAGGTGACTATAATACAGCCATGGATGTTTTTCGGAAATCAGCAGAGAATCTAGAAGAGTTACTAGGGCTTGATCATCCTGTCACGCTGACCAGCCTGGGCAACCTGGCGTTGACATATCGGGGCCAGGGCCGATTAGAGGATGCGGAGAGGCTTGAGGTGCAGGTGATGGAGACTTCTAAGACGAAGCTAGGCGCGGACCATCTCTACACGATGATAAGCATGAGTAACTTGGCGGAAACATATTGGGGCCAGGGCCGATTAGAGGAGGCGGAGAGGCTTGAGGTGCAGGTGCTAGAAACTCGCAAGACGAAGCTTGGAGCGGACCATCCCGACACACTATCTAGCATGATTAACTTAGCGGAAACATATCGGAGCCAGGGCCGATTAGAGGAGGCGGAGAGGCTTGAGGTGCAGGTGCTGGAAAATCGCAAGACGAAGCTTGGAGCGGACCATCCCGACACACTGTCTAGCATGCATAATTTGGCTCTTACTCTTAAGAGTCTTGGTCGACTTCACGAAGCCCTTGAACTAATGCATAGCTGCGTGTGTCTTCGCCAGCGTATTCTTGGTCCATCACACCCGGACACTGAGCATTCCAGGACAGAAATGGCGTGGTGGCAGCAAGATAGCACCTAATACAAAGCTATAGACGGCAGCATATGTGCTATTCTCACTAAAGCAATGCTCACCGGTTTTGGGGGTGATTAATTTGGTGTCTGGCTGCGGCCACTTTGTGTCGTTCACTTTGACATTGTTACATGTATTTAAAAACTGCTTCATTTGACACAAAAACGGTAAAGCTGGGGGGCACTGCCTGGCCACACCATAGCACATTGGCGTCATTTTGAACAAGTTCAGCAACTATCAAATCACTGACCAGTATCTACTTGTACGCATATCATCAATGTCGCCGAGATTGATTGACCTTTGTTACGCGGGTGGCGCGCTTACCATGCTGTCAAGAAAACAAGCCTCACAGTTGCTTCAGCCCTACAACTCTCGCACTGCGCAACTCCGCTTGAATCTAGACTTTGACTTTCTTTTTTTGTTGACGGGAAGCATTTTAATGATTAGTCCCCACTGAAAAGGCATCGATTTGGAGGCAGCATTGTACGCCACGTGCGCTAAAAATCGGCAGCCCGCCCCGAGAAGCATAGATCTTGACATTGTAAAGTTGTCCAGGGACCAATACCCGTGATCAACACAAAGGTTATCCGAGTCGGACTGCTGAGGTCTTGCTAGAAATATGCATTTGCGGCTTGAATTGTGTAACAGTGGTGTTGAATAGAGTTTGTACGAGTGCTCTGCCAGCCAGCGCCATTGAAGTTACCAACCAACATTGTCAAGCCATGTCCAGCCATCAAACTTTGAATTCCGCATATATACCTCTTCGCTGTCTGCTCTCCATCCGTCTTCTTCTTCACTCCTACAACACTTCTTTCGCTTTAAGATCATTTTTCACTACTAAACATTCACACTTACAAAGGTTTCTTAGCTTTGTAACGACTCTTTGCCTCGGCAACGTTCTTCACCTCTACAACTCTTCGCCTCTTCAACAGCTCTTCGCCTCTACAACCACTTGTCACCTCTACAACGACTCTTCACCATCCTCTTTCATCCATTCTCTATTCCCACGGCTTCATTCACCTCAAGTCATGGCTGACGAGGAGAACAACACCAACCCGTGCGGTGTCCAGGCCGCCCCCCCACCCCCCACCCACAGCCCCGACTCTGAGGACCGCTGCGTCATCTGCCTCGAAGACCTCAGCGACCCCTGTGAGCTCGTCCCCTGCGGCCACTACAACTTTGACGTCGGCTGCATCGGCGCGTGGCTTGCCGTGAAACGTCGCTGCCCGCTGTGCAAGGCCTTTGCCGATCAGATCATCCGCGGCCCGCACGGCCTCCCCGGACGTCCCGTCATCGAGCTTCGCAACGACACCGAGATCCTCGCCGCGAGCCTCTGGCCACGCTCATCAGCGTCCTCCTCATCGCGTCGTCCCCGGTACACACACGCCGATTTTGCCGCCGCCGGTGCCGCATACGCCCGTTCCGTGAACCCCGCGCGCGTGCCCACCACCACACCCACCGCACCCGTCGACGACCTTGAGCATCGTCGCGACGTCTACGCGCGGGGCCTCTACTCGCTGCACGTCGGCTCCAACCCCATCTCCCACTACCGCGAGATCACGCCCTCGCTCTTCCGCCGCGACCCGCAGCTGCAGATGCGCGCCCGCGCCTTTCTCCGACGCGAGCTGCGCGTCTTTGACTTTGTGCCGACCGCGCGCACCGCCTTCCTCGTCGAGTACGTCGTGGCCATGCTCAAGATCAGGGACGCCTTTGGCGGCTCGCTTCAGGCCCTCTTGGCGGGGGACCTGGGCAGCAGCGCGGCGCGCTTGCTGCTGCACGAGCTGAGGGCGTGGCTGAGGAGCCCGTACCCGAGCCTGCGGGATTGGGATCAAGCGGTGCGGTATCCGCGCCTTGATGCATGGGTGGCAAGAGTGGAGAGGCTGAACCGGCTCCGGGAACGAGAGGTGCTGGAGCTCCGGCAGCGGCAGCGGGAGCGGCAGGGGGGCGAATACAAGTTTGGCATTTGGCTGCCGGATGGTGACGATACGCCGCGCTCCATCACATATGAGGACTCCTCAGTAAGTATACTTTACGCCCATGTCGGCGCGTACTATACGCATACATCTCAACCCTACAGGCAACAACAGTAGGGCAGCGGAAGGTATCGTGATGAGTGGACATGGGGCGTTTGGATCAAAGAAGCCTACGGCTTTCTGTCATTGATTTCTTGCTTTTTTTTTACAGTCTGGGGAGGATTTGACGATGGTTGGTGGACTGGGTATGCGCATTTACGCGCGAGAACTTGTTATGCTTAACTTTGAACACTGTCATTTGGGACAGGTAAAGATGATACCCGGAGTTTGGCGCTTTTGGAAAAAACTCAGTTAGGGGATTCTCTATAGTCTAGAATGATCGCTTCTTAACTGAATAAAACAATCATAAAACATCATACACTCATTATACATCAAGTGCTACATATTCTTCAACCCACCCAGATCCTTTTCCATGTTTCTCAACCTTGCCTGCAGCATCCTCTTCTTCGTCTCCATCTCCCTCGCCTCTTCCTCCTCCCTCTTTAAATCCTCCTCCGTCCACACATCCCCCTCCTCCCCTTCCTCGTCCTCCTCGTCCTCCGCCATCCAGTCCCGACTCTGACTCGCCAACTCGGCCCCCTGCTCCGCCACCTTGCTCTCATAATACTCCACCGTTTCCCTCCCATTTCTATACTTTGCCCTCAGCGACGCGATGCGCTCCCGCGCGCCCGGCAGCTCGTACACGCCGCACAGCGTCTCCGCGCCCCGTAGCAGCACCTCCACATCCACAACCGCATCCCCTCGACGGTCCTCCCGCAGCCGCTCGTGCATCGCGCCGCCCAGCACCGCCGCCACGGCCGTGTGTTTCCGCGGCTGAGCCGCGCCGCGTGTGGACGAGCCAGCGCCGCCGCCGGTGGTTACGTCGCCAGTGGCTGTCACATTGAAGACGGTCTGGCGGCGCTTAGCCGCGGGTTTCGCGTCGTCAGAGGCAGGGATGGGGGCGGCGCGTTTGGTATGGGCGGGAGGAGGGGGTGGCGGGGGAACGGAGAATAGGGCGCGCTCGTGGGGTTCGGTGTCGCGAATCAGAGAGGTTATGTCGGGGGCGGAGAGGAGCGCGTTGGTAAAGATTTTGGGAGGCGGGAAGCTGAGCATGGTGAGTTGATGATTTCTGTGTTTTTTTTTCGTAAGCGTCTTCTTACGGAAGAGAGTCGATTCCCTGACAGGAGTAGCTGATTTGCTCCAGATGCGGACTCAGGCGTGACATTGTGTCTGTTTGTCGCGACGCGACTCTGGGCGTGTCTTGTCGAAGAGCAGGATCAACAAGTGTTTGGGGATGAGAAAGTACTCTGCGTTGCGTGGTATTGTCTTCCGAAGCTTGAATGATTTTGCTTCCTTCGCAAAGATCTCAAAAAAAGAAATGGCGGTTGGGAATTGGACAAGAGACGTCGTTGAAAACGGAAGCTTGGCGGTGGTGGGTACGGCAGCGGAGAGCAAAACACGGCGTCGCTATCGCACGACCACCCCGCGTCCCCCACTGCGGCCGGCGGGCACATATTCAGGAATAATATTGACATACTCGAAAGTAACATAGAATATACCATGACGCTCTCTACAATTAACTTTATCTTGTTTTATTTTTCTTCTTCTTCTTCTTCTTCTTCCTCTTCGGCCTTTTACCACCCTTGAAGTAGCCTCCAATCCATCTTTTCCATCATTACACGCATCTCGCCTTCCCTTTATGTATACCTGATCACTGGCCAACATGGTCATGCAACGCTTGCCCATTCTATGTCTATACCTATCTAATTGCGAAAACAAGCATCCCAAAAATAACAATAAACATGCTCATGGCAGGCATTTCCTCATTTTCTGCCTCAATCCCTCGCATCTGCCAACGTGGCCATGAACAACCCCATCGGAAGCGTTCGTTCCCAGTAGAACTCGAAACTAAATGCAGCCCATGTCTATCCATGTACCTTCTTCCCAAAACAACAAAGATCCCCTCCCAAATTACATTGCAAAGATCATGCCATGAACCAAAACCCATTCCAACAAGTCATTTCGAATGCCGCCAATTCCCGAGTCCATCAAAACCATCTCTTCATATCCATCGACCACACTGTATCATTCATTGCGAGTCTTCCATTTCGTTAATCTCAATCGTCCAGTAGGGCAGCTGCATGCCGAGGTGCTGAGTCGGGAGGTACTCGTCCTCGCTCGAGTTGGGCTCTTCAAGCTCATCAATGCGCGGCTCGGGCGGGTCCTGGAAGAGCAAACTCCCGCGATGCAAGCGCTTGCGCATGCGGCGTGCGCTGGAGCCAACCTCGTTAACGTCGAGACCGCCGTCGTCCGAGTCGTCCGAGGCGCTGCGCTCACTGAAGGTGCGTTTACCGGTGATGCTGCTCGAGACGCTGAGCCGGCGTCGGCGCATGTACTGCTGCCATTTGTAAAAGGTGGCTTCTTCCGTGTCCTGCTCCACTTCCTCGTCCGAGGCTTCGTTGCTGCAGTGAAGGTTACGCATGTCTTGCATCATCCTGATGGGCAGCTCTCGGTGCTCAAAGGGGGTTTCGTGGTCGTCTCTGTGCTTGGAGCTTGATCGGCTGCGGTTGGATTCGATTTCATATGGGTCCAAGATGGATAGGCCATTGTCGCTATCCATGGGATCTATCTCCTCGAGGACAAAGTCGCAGACGGTGGTTGTTGCGGTAGTGAAGGTGGTATAAACTGGCGATTCCATCATTGGTCGTGACATGCCGTCATCATCGTTGTCGCTGTCGTCTTCCTCCTCCTCTTCCTTCTCATTGTCACCATCTTCCTCTTCCTCCTCCTCCTCCTCTTCGTCGTCGTCGTCTTCTTCCTCTTCATCATCTTCTTCGTCATCATCCTCGTTAACCTCCTCCATGTGTACTACTTTTCCGACGGGAGGAACTGGATGTTCTCCAGCAAAATTGTCCAGTTCAGAGTCTTCCTCCTCCTCATCGTCTTCTTCATTGTCTTCCTCCGAGTCAGGATCCTCTTCGGATGATGATTGGGCATCAGATGCAGCTAGGGGTGACGGGGCCTTGATGGGTCCACGTAAATAGTCTAGCCTGTCTTCTTCGTCGTCTTCTTCTTCTTCTTCGTTCTCGTCATCTGACGAGTACTCGTCATCATCAAAATCATCTGGAACTTCAGACGAGGAAGAGCGAGGGCTGAGCTGCTCTGGCCTGACATTCGGCCGGTAGCTAAACTGGTGGTCGTGACCGACGGGTCGAATGTGAGGGTCCATTGGAGCGCTGCAAGAAGATTGGTCAAAGACGGGCTGGCTTTTGCGAGTTTTCTGGGGTGATGCCGTCGGTGTGTGTGGAGGAGAGGTCGGGTCAGCTTGGGACTTGGTCTGCTGAAGTTGCTGGCGACTCAAGTTGAGGTTAGGCATCGCAGGCTGCCGTCTACCACCTTTGGGAGCAGGCATGGCGAGGGTGCTGAGCGGTAGGGGTTATGCCGGCAGCAGAGATTGTATAAAAATTATCAAATTTGTTTCAAAGGGGTAATGGATGTTGGAGTGTCAAACAAAACGTGGAGGAGATGTGGAAACGTGTGATGATGTGCTGTAATGTCGTCAATTGAACCTGTGTGTAGTCGCTCTCGACCGGTGTAGGCGGTGCCAAGTAGGAAGAGTCACAGTTGCGGCAAGCAGACGCAACAGGGCCGCAGCAGCTATTCTATGGGACGAAAAGCGGCCGCTGCAGGCAGGGAACGGGTAGTTGTATGCCGGCGACTGCAGGACAGGCCGGGTTAAAAAGAAACGTATTGTCTTGCAGGTCGCAGTACCTGGTTCAAGGTAATTGGTGATTGGCCTTTGGTGTTCTATGGTCCAATGCATGGGCATGCGCCAGAGAGGGGCAGCGGGAGAGCGCTATTCAGATAGCGGTGCGGGAGCGCAGGCAGGGCAGGGCAAGTTGCGGTCGAGTCAGGGAGTCCAGGTCCAGAGTATGAACCGCCAGAGCGGAGAAGAAGGCAGAGTGCGGTTTGCGATGGTGGTCATGATAATGGGGTGAGACGGAGGGGGTAGTTTGGAGAGAGCAGCGAGGACGAGAGCTGCTTTCTTTTCGAGGGCTGCGTTGCGTCTGATTGTCTGTATGTGCGTGCGTGCCTGTGTGCAAGAGTGCGTTTGCTGGGCACGAGAGATGTCTGATGCCACTGGGGTAATCGGCTCCCTCTTGGAATTTAATCAGCCTGCTGCTGAGCCTTGACTGGAAAGAGGGAAAGGCGGTACCCGATTGAGTACTGACGTGACGGTCTAGTGCCGTCTTGGAATGGCGATGGTGTTGAATGTGGCGGGCGAGACGGCCTCGAACGGCGAGCTGTGCGCCTTGGGGAGGGCTGAGCGATGAGCAGCAGGGCACGCGGATTGATGAGCCGCTAGAGCCGAAAGGGGATATAATTGGTGAGAGGCCGTGGTCGAAAAGCAAACGTTGCCTGGGTCGCCCATAGATAGGTAGGTTTTGATGAGGGAAAGAGGGCGAGGATGAGGTGGATGAGGGTTGATGAGGAGGCAAAGAGGGTAAGCCGGCGAGTACGGAACTACCCAAAGTAATAACCCGGCAAGAAAAAAAGAAGAAGCGAGAGGCCAGGGCAGGGAGAAGAGCTGAGAGAGGGAGAGAGAAAAAAAAAGGACCAGGGCGGTTGATGAGGCAGACTGGCAAGCAGTCAGCAAGCAGGAAGCAGCACAAGCAAGCAGGCAAGCGGATTGACAGAACACCAGAAATTCAGAAAATTACCTAAAAAACCAATTCAGCTCAGCTCAGCTCAGCTCATCGAAGCGTTCATATGTAGGTCGTTATAGGGCCTTGTAGGAAAGCTAGCGGCTGCTAGCGGAGCGCTCCCAGGGGTCATATAGGGAATGTGCCGCTATAACACGACCAATTTCCGCTGTAGAATAGGCCTCAATCTGCTGTACCTCACCAGTCTTGGTATTCCTACTTCGGTAGAAGCCGAGGACAAAGGGCGTGGCTCAGTGTTATAATCCAATGTCGAGATGAATTATTCAGCCGCCAATACGCATACAATCCACGCAGCTCATTTCTTGTCCTCTTTTTATTTCTTTCGCCGCCGTTTCAGACTCTCTCGTGGTGCTGGATCTGGCGGTCTGGATCTCGATGGATGTTACTTCGTATGGCCTTGCCAAATACTGTTAAGACAGGTAGCTGCTGTAATGGCACCCCTAGTAAAATAAAGAGAGAGGAAACAAACGTCAAGTACGGAAATAAGAAAGGAGAAATAATGTCGCCGTCTTTCGAGAACGAAGTTTGTGCAACAATGAAACAGCCCGCTCCGTGTCGCGCCGGCAGCTCCACGGCATCTTATACAAAAGCTTCCGCCTCCTTCTCCCGCCCATGGGTCGGTCTACGGTGCACTCAACCTACCTACCTGGCTAGCCCTCAAATCAACAAGTAAAAACACCCTCGTCTCTCTCACTGACTGGCTGCTTTCTACCATGAAGCGTACTGGCACAAACTGCTTGCTCGTACCTGCGCCCGCCGGGGCCCCCATGCGGCGTCTATGCTGTGCATCATCTGCTCTCCCGTTGGGCATCAATGCTTCCCACACATGTCCCCTTTTTTCTTGACAACCGGCGCCCAAAAGACTCATTCTTCAGACCAGGCCCCTCCAGCTGCGCACTCCAATCCACACTTGCGTAACTTCTAGAACAGCCGGGAAATTTTTCTGACTGCCCATCCAAGCATAATACCAGTAAAAGCCTCTCGAGCGGCGAGCCATCCATCTGCTGAACGGCCATGACAGGGATCTACCATGAGCCTAATGCACCTCGACAAGAGGGGTCGACATGGCCGTGTATGGATTCTTCGTGGCTGCCGGCTCTGGACGAGTCCGATTTTCTGGCTTCATGCTATTGCTCCAAAAAGCTGATTACACACGGGTTGCGGAACAATGAAAATGGCCCTTGTTCGAAATTGGTAATATGCCATATGCTCCGTGTAAATGCTCTTGGCTGATATCGCGTGCCAACGCGGAGCAAGCCCGCAGCAACTATATGGAAACTCTAATGACGCTAGTGTATAATTGTACAGTCGGAGCTTTCCTTTTCGTCTCTTTACTTGGGCTCGTGTTTCATGTTTGAAGCAGCTGAAGATGAATATTACGAATTTTCAAAAATGACAATGACGCAAGGTTCTACACGCCCATAGACTGCAGACTCCTGCAATACACAAACAATCTTCATCAGCCCCCAATTCTGTGTGAAACCTCAATTTATGCAACTTTCAATGTTCCATGTGCACATAGTGCCAACAACCCCAGTAGCCTCAGCCCTCAACGCCATGCCCATGCACAGTTCACATGCAGATACAGCCCTCTGACGTCGCATTGGCCGCGAGCCTTGATAGCACCTCGGAACAGCTCTCCATCCATTTAATCCCAGCAGCCCAATCACAACCTTGACGTGTTTTTCGAAGCCCATGTCGAGCAGATTTACACTCTGCTGCAGAAGCACCGCGCACAATCCCAGCATTCTTCCAATTGCCGCGACATCCAGACAAGAACATACGATACTCCACAGACTAGTAGTGACGGCAACTCTTGCCTAATAATCGTATACAGTCCGACTCCGTTGCAGGGCCTCTTCACTGCCCGACACCCTGGCGCCATGTAATATGCAAGTGCTCGTTGCAGTGCTTTCGCCAGCGGGGTCTTCCGGATGCCACCCCATGAGCGAGCCGCGGACGAATCACTGGCCGCGGGTTTCTGGTGGTCTCGAGAAGCATCGACCCTGTACGTCAACTCTATGCTTGGCTTCTGTCTAGTTGCTCAATATCGCAGTGATGGTACAAGTGCATGATCCGCTGGACGCTATCAAGCCCCTCGTTCCATGACAGCCTGCCACCATGCAGTGTCCCCGCAGCAGTCGGCAGAGGTACAATGCCTACAGAAAACGAAACAAGATGATGCGGCATTGCACAAGCTTTTTTATTATAAGATCTGTATGCTATAGTGCGTAGGCTCCTCTTTTTCGCAATGATGCTAAATTTCGAAATCATGAATTCCTTCTGCATCTACAAGGTCTGATTACCGCTTCTGGAGAAGCCGGGGTAGCTCGCAACTCGGTGGGATTAGTGGAGTTGCAGCTATAAATACGGGTGCCAGACAGCATTCGAGTAGCGTTGTTAGGGCTCTGCCAAGTGGTTGCGCTAACTGCTAACAAGTCGGCTACACCGCTGGCTGTCATGCTGCGATTGTACCCGCCTCTCCCGCTGATTCAGCAGCCAAAACGGCCGCAAGAAATATTCGTCACCTCGGTTGAGTGGGCCGTCTTTAATCGCCCTCGACCCTCAGAACTACGTGTGCGACTCTACGTCTTCCCATCGCGACATCATCGACGCCATCCTATCTACACACCAGATATCCTGTACCATCATTTGTTAAAACTGTTTTATTGGGAAACCTGTTGTAATCTACCTTGAATCTACGCGACCTATCCTTACTCCCCGATCGAACACGTTCGCCGACGATATGAATACCGCTGGGGGGCAGCCGCAACAGGGCCAGGCTGGCCAGGCCGGCCAGTCTCAGTCGCGCCCTCCGCCCATGTACCAGCCGGCGCAAATTAGAAGTCTGCCCTTTCTCAGTGAAGAGGAAAAGGTCAAATACGAGCATGGCGTTACGGGCCTCTGGACCCGCATGAACAGCTCCCCGCCCAACAGCCAGGATCACCTCGCGGCGCGTAATAAGATTATCGAGTTTTCGCGCATGCTCATCAACAAGATCCAGAGTCGCCGAGCGCAGGCGCAGCAGCAGCAAGGCCAACAGCAAGGCCAGCAGCAAGGCCAGCAGCAAGGCCAGCAGCAAGGCCAACAGGCTGGGGCCCAGCGCCCCCAAGGACAGACGACCCAGCCGCAGCCAGCCGCGGCGCAACAAAAGTCGGCCCAACAGCCGGCTGCTGCCGCCTCCAAGCCCGCTGGCAATGCTAACGGAGGAGCTGTCGCACCAGTCCAGAGTTCGGCGGCCGAGAAACCCTCAGTCACGGCGGCCATTACGCAACCCAAGGTCCCAGAGCGCCTGATGAATCTTGTCAACAAGATGACGTTCAAAGCGCCCCATCATCTCTCTGAAAAGTCTGCCGCCGACGCCGCAAAATGGGTGGAAGATCTAAAAGTGCGTTATGGACGGGCTCTCATGACCATGGAATCTGCCAAGAACAAGGTCGCCAGCATGGACAAGGTCTATCAAGAGCGCACCCAAGCCGGCAACCCTTTGAAAGACGAAGAGCTCCGCCAGTACCGCGAGCATCGAGAGAAGCAACTCGAACTGCACAGCAACGGGCAAAAGTGGATCGAGACGGTGAGGAAGCAGCAGGAAACCGTCCAAGGCCTCAGCCAAGGTGCAAGTGCAGGCGCTACGCAGAATAAGGCAAACGGCGCAGCAACACCAGCAGAGCAACAGAATCAAAACGTCACGGCATCAGTCAATGCCGCCGTCGAAGCCGCCAAAAATCAACAGCAAAATGCCGGCCAGCAGCAGACACCGGCGACAAATACCCCGACGCCGCAGCAGCAGCAGCAGGCGCGCATGGCCCAGAATGCGGCGGCGCGGGGTGGTGCAGCGGTTAAACAAGAGCCACCGGCCCCCGTCAACACAGCCCTCGCCAACGCGCAGGCACAAACTCCAGCTCAGGGTGCCGCACGGGTAGCCACACCGCAGAGCGCCAACACGCAGGCAGTACCTGGAGGGCAAACCAGAGCTCTAAGTCACTCTGCCGCCATGTCACTCGCAAACCAACGCGCAGCCGCTCAGCCGGCAAACGCCACCCTCGCAAACCAGCAGCAGCAACAGCAGCAGCAGCAGCAACACATGGCTCAGCAGCAACAACCGCAACAGCAGCAGCAGGTCGCCCAGCAACACCAACACCAACAAGCAGCGGGTACACCCACGAGCGGCACACCCGGCGCCGCAAACAACACGGCCATTCAGCAGCAGCAACAACAGCAGCAACAGGGTCATCCGCACGCACACCCGCCGCAGCAGCAAGCGCCCGCTGCTCAACAAGTCAAGATGCCCATCCAGAAGCAGCTGCCCGAGCGCGCCACGGCGATCCCCCAGGGGGTGACGCTGGGCGGCGGCGTCGCCGCGGGTAGGCCCACGCTTTCACAGGGTGGCGGCACGCTCGGCGGCGTTATGAACCAGCCAGCCGTCGCCAAGGTCCCTGCATATAGCCACGACGCCGAGGGCGACCATGTTCTCAGCAAGAAGAAGCTCGACGAGCTAGTGCGCCAGGTCTGCGGCGCGCCGTCCGAGGGCGTTCCGGACGGCAATCTCCTGACGCCCGAGGTGGAAGAGGTACGACCCCAAGCTATTTAATATGGAACATGTACACTAATAAAGAACAAACAGAGCGTATTGAACATGGCGGATAGCTTCGTCGATAACGTCCTACACGCCGCGTGCCGCAACTCCAAGGAGCGCGGCTCCAAAGTCCTCGAGATTCGCGACATTCAGCTCGTCCTTGAGCGCACCTACAACATTCGCGTTCCCGGCTACTCATCAGACGAGCTCCGTACCGTCCGCAAGGTGCAGCCCGCGGCAGGCTGGATCGCCAAGATGAGCGCCGTCCAGGCGGCCAAGGTGATGCCCGGCAAGGGAGAGTAAACGGGAAAAAAGGAGGAGAATAAAGTGGCGGAAACTATGTATGACTCGGATGATAGAGATATCCCAGAGGAGCGGCTTTTGCTTCCCTACTCTGTTGCTTTTCGGGAGGCGTTTGGGGCTTTGTTTGCTATTCCGTGGCTGGCATGATTCTAATAGTAGTTATCGTTTACTCTTTGCAGCAAATGAATCGGCACCAAGCTGAAGAAAAGGAGAGGACTTTCAGATGCAGTGATTGTCGACTGTCAAGTGTTTGCTTTAATTCACAATATACTCTACCAATATTTTTTTTTCTTCCTTCTTTTTCGTTCGCTAATTAGACCATAGTCGTTTGCCTTTCTGCATATACTAGATGGTCCCTTGTTGTTACACATAAGGTCGGCATCTTTCTTCTCGACACAGAGTGGGTATCGACGACTTGAATTTCAGCCCTCAATCACGATCCCTTTCTTACGGCGAGGGCACCATCGTCTTCAAGATGCACACTGCGAGCGAGAACACCTACAACGTCAATCACACACAGTCCTGCGTGCTCCCGTCCATTCCCGCAAGAAACAATTCCAGCGCAAATGAGTCGGGATATCCCTCCACCATCAACTCGTCCACGTGCAACTCCCCATCATGCTGCTGCTGCTGCTGGGTAGCCTCCCCCGCCAATCTACTCGCCGGATAGTCGTCCTCGAGCCGCTGCGGCGCCGCATGCCCGCCACCACCCGTCGCGTCCTCCCAGGACACCTGTGCCAGCGGCGCCGGCCGCAGCGAGAAGCGCTCGGCCGCGCTTAGTCGCGGTTCCCCCACCGCCGCCGTCGTCGCCGCCACGCCATCTTTTAACAGCGACGCCTCTTTTTGCCGAAACAGCCGCTGCAAGCTTTCGGCAAACTGCCAGTACCGCGCGAGGCGTCTTAGCGCGTCCATAAGGGTATCAAAGAGGCCGCGCGCCCTCGCGGCGACCATGGGGCTCGGTGCGGCCAGCTCGTTGGAGACGTAGATGAGCGCGGTAAAGGCGGCGTGGACGCCGTACAGCCAGAGCGCGTCGTCGCCGCCGCCGCCGCCGCCGTCGCCGCCATCGCAGCACAGCGCTTCGAGGATCGCGGCCATGGAAGCCGTGGCGCCGGCGCACAGGGCCGGGTCCGCGCAGGCAGCCGACACGGCGTCGGTGCCGGCCACGGGAGGCGGCCGGTGCAGCAGCAGCACAAAGTTGTTGTACGTCAGGTGCAGCGTCGCGGTCCACGACGGCGCGGCGAGGCCCCGCGCCGCGGCGGACGGCTTGAGCGCGGGGGGCAGCTGCACGAGAAAGGCGGCGAGGGCGTCGTCGGCGCGGCGCGAGGCGGCGACGCGGTCGTGCGTGGAGGAACGCAGCGCCCAGCGGGATCGCATGGCCGAGGCGAAGATGGCGCAAAGCTTGGCGTGCTGCATGGCAAAGTCGACCTGGGCGTTGGGGACGCCTTGAAAGTGCGCGGGCTCGAGCTCGGGAACGTCGGACTCATCGAGGTTGCTTTGCATATTGATGCTCAGTCAGACAGACAGTTACCGCTGCAGATTGGAAGGGGGGGCCAAGACCAAGTCCGAGGCGTACATACAGTATTTGCGGTCGGCCGTACGCAGCAGACACGGCCGTGTCAAACTGGAAAAGAATCCACCAGAGCCTCGTCCACAGCCGCCGGTGAACAGGCAGCATCTTGGAGTGCGTCGCGTCGCGATGCATGCCGTGGCCGATCGCGATGCGTATCGCAAAACCAATCCAGTGCCACGCATTCGCCACAATCTCCTCGTGCCCGTCCGAGTACCACGTCATCAGCAGCGCGACCTGCACATACATGGTGCGATCCTGCTCAAACCTACAATCAATCAACGTCTTTGCGCGTCGAAAAAGCGTCCTCTGCAGCTGCGCCAGCTCTACTCCTCCTCCTCCACCTTGTCCCTCTTCCCCCCGCGCGCGGAGCACATGCACGCCCACCAGCAGCATCGCATTCAGCAGCGGCAGCATGAGCGGGTTCCTCGCGTCGCCGCCGCGGTACTGCGCCATAAAGTGCTCCTCGTCCACAATCGGCCAGCCCGGGTTCACGCGGTCAAAGTAGGCGCGCAGCAGGCGGCGCTCGAGCGGCGCGGCGCACCGCGCCAGGGCCTCGGGCGGCACGCGCTGCAGCTCGTGCGCCGTGTGGCGCCGCGCAAATTGGCGGCTGCCAAAGTGAAAGGCGTCGCGCCGCTGCGGCTGCGCGACCTGCCGCACCAGGTAGCCAAAGTTGGACACGTCGCTGCCGATGAAGCACATGCGGCCGAGCTGCCCGAGCTCGGCGTCGCGCAGGTCCTGCCGGTAGACGAGGTCGGCCAGGTTGCCGGGCTCATGTTCCTCGTCTTGTGCTGATGTACCTGCTGCTGCTGCTGCTGCTTCTGCTGCTGCTTCCGGGTCTTTTGGCGCTATGGCGACGACGTGAGCACCGCGAGCACGCGCCGATCTCGTCTTGGACTTTTGGTAGACCTGGCAGTTGGACTGCCCGTGGACACGGCAGTTACTGCAGGGGGAGCCCTTGTCGACGACATCGCAGCGGACCTTGCGGTAGTGGCAGTGGACGCAGGCTCGACCGTCTGTAGCGGAAAAAAAAAAGTCAGATGGGTGTGTGCTGCAACGGAGCAAGGGTGAGGTGGGTGAGGAAGCGGTCGGGGGGAGTCTCATACTCGTGGTTCTTCTCTGCGCCACATTTTTCCTCCGGTTCATCTCCGAGCGCCTTTCCGATGACATGGGCCGAGACGGTGAAGAATTTATAATGTGAAGAAATAGTTGTAGTGTGAGAAGACGAGGGTAACCGGATCTCGGCGAGTGATCTCGGTAATTGCGGGTCCGTTCCGGTACCGGCTGCTCGGCGATTCTAGCCAATCACGGCGATGCACGAACTGTGTATTGGAAGCAGGCACTCTTACGGTGTGATAATGTTCAATATTTGTGACTGCTGATAAATGACCAAGTTGCGGATCTATAAGAAGTGGTTTGCTTTGGCTATCTGGTAGCAATGAATCTACAACAACCTCCAACATGATTGCCATGGCCGACGTGGAAAGCATGCCGATTGAAGGCAGAAATGCATCCGCCACTGAGACCAGCGCGATCAAGATGAAGAATCCGACCGAGCTATCAGCGGTAAGATGTCTCAAGTACCTGATAAACAGACCGCCATCCTAACATCAGTCTCCAGCTCAGAAAATTCCACATCATCATCGCCGGCTTCGCATGCACCTTTAACTGCAACCTAGGCTCGTCCATTCCCTCTGGCGCGCTCGACGCCATCGCCGCCCGCTTCTCCGTCACGAGCCGCGTGCAGCTCACACTTCTCAACTCGCTCTACATGTGCGGCTACGTCGTCGGCCCGCTGCTGTTTGGCCCGCTGAGCGAGTACATTGGCCGGCGGCCCGTCCTCGCCGGCACTTTTCTCGGCTATCTCGTCTTCATGCTGCTGTGCTCCGCGGCGTCGACGTACCCGGCGCTGCTCGTCTTCCGGCTGCTCGGGGGCATCAATGCCGCTGCGCCGACGGCCGTCATCAGCGGCCTGTACTCGGACATTTTGGACGATCCGTCGCAGCGCGGCACGGCGCTGGCCGTGTACATGTCCATTACGAGCGTCGGGCCCTGCGTGGCGCCCATCATCTCGGGCTTTTCTTCGCAAGTCTCGTGGAGGTGGCCGTTTTGGGCGGCGGCGTTGATTGCCGCTCCGGGACTGCCGCTGGTGTTGACGATTCCGGAGACTTTTGCGCCGGTGCTGAACCGCGAGGCCATCAGGGCAAAGCTGAATGCTGAGGCAAAGCAAGGCGCGACTGTGACTGAGATTGACCTTTTTAGCGCTCGACGGATCTTTTTGCGGCCAATGACGTTGATGATTACAGAGCCTATATTGCTATTTACGTCGCTGTATCTGGCGTTGATCTACGCCATTGCCTACTTGATGTATCAAGCATACCCGATTGTATTTCAAGGTGAGTCGGTCCACCGGACGGTTCTTGCTGCATTGGTAACATAAATAGGCCATTACGGGCTTTCCCCCGGATATGCCTCGCTCGCATACGTCCCAAGTAAGTTGATCTTGATCTCTTTTACAGCTCTTTGACATTTCTATTACACGATGCTGACAAACCAGTGATTGTCGGCATCTTGATATCACTACCCGTATTCTACATTTTCAATCGCTGGTATGACTCCTCCGCCAGAAAGGGTAAGACTTGGGCGCAACGCGAAATCTACCGTCGCCTCCCTCTTGCATGTGTTGCGTCTCCATGGTAAGCCTGCTCCAACTACAGTATTTTTTTTTTTTCATTTTCTCTTAACAGTTTTAGCATGGTCCTTGCATTATTCTGGCTAGGGTGGACCGTCTCTGACAGCTTGCCGCCCATCATCCCCTCGCTGAGTGGCCTGTTCTTCTATCTTGGTTATCAGCTGGTGTTTATGGGCATGGGAAACTACTTGACCGACGTCTTTCGCCAAAACTCGGCCTCTGCGCAGGCAGCCGCGGGAATGACACGATCGGTTGGGGCGATTCTGTTGCCCTTGGCGGCGGGTCCCATGTATAGTCGTCTGGGAATTCACTGGGCACCTTCACTTTTGGGATTTGTTGCATTGCTAATGGGTGTGATCCCATTTGTTTTTATCAAGTATGGCACGGCGCTCCAGCGTAAGAGTAAAGCTGCCAACGCTGTATTCATGTCGGGATTCACACAATGAATGTCGCTAGCATTTCTAGACTATCATCACTAGGCTTACACAGCTACTCTCATATATCTTAGTAGCAACGTTTTCTTGGTCAACGAACCATGTCAGCTTAAGTTATTAATGCCCAAGTACTAAATGGCCAGAACAAGGAAGACGAGTCGCAATAGCCCAGTGGCAGACACGGTAACAAAAGAGCCAACACTGCTCAAGGTGGGGGTTCCTGTCGTACCGGTCGCCGTTCCAGACGGAGCAGAGTCCGTTCCAGACGGGCCAGTGTTGGTTCCAGAGGGAGAAGTGGTGCCGCTACCGCCGGGTCTTGTACCATTGCCGCCCATACCGCCAGGAGGGCCACCACCAGAGCCGGGAGGACCGCCGCCTCCAGGACCGCCGCCCATGCCACCGTTGCTGTTCTCAACACCACCCGACTCATACATGAACGACGCCGGCGTCACTTCGCTCGAATACGTCGTGTTGATGCCAAACGCCAGCCAGGCAAACAAGCCCTCGCTCAGGTCATCACCAAGGTAGACGTAGTTCATAAACGGATCGACGCCGTCGGTGCCCGCTTCCTCGGACAAGATGCTGTCCGACGAGTTCTCCGTCAGCTCCTGCTCGTTTTCGCTGTACGGGGAGACCTTGTCGGCAGCGGCGATGAGGTCCTGGTCGAAAAAGGTCTGGCCGACGTGGCTCGCGTAGACCTGGTTGCCGAGCGTCTGGTTCGCGTACAGCGTGGCGTTGGTGTGCACCATGACGTGGATGTGGGTGGCGCGGCCGGTGTAGTGGCCGGGGAAGATGGACTGGAACTGGGCGACGCCGTCCGAGTCGGTGGCTTGGATGCCGCGCAGGGCCGTGTTGTCAATGTTGGACTCGTCAGAAGAGTCGCCGTTGCCGTTGGCGACGACACCAGAGTAGACGCCGGTGGAGTTGCAGTGCCAGATCTCAACGTAGACATCCGGCACGGGCTCGCAGGTATCGACGTCGATGACCTGGTAGTCGAGTGTAATTTCAATGCCGGGTTCCGAGTCTGTGACATCCTTTCGGAGAGACTCGCCGCCAACATCTGCAGCAGGTTAGACTGAAGCCCAAAGAGGTGCATCAAGGTGGAGAGGACGTACAGTAGGGGCCCTGAGTCACTTCGGGGGTCAAGAGACAAGAGCCGTTGCTGGAGAAGAGCTCCGACGCGGACGTGTTTTCCGTGTAGCCAGTGTCGGTACTGTTGTGGGAGGTGGACAGGTCACTGTCAGCATCTCTGCGCTTGATGCCTCGGGCAGTGCGCTTCTTCTCGACAGCAGCCGAGCGGCGAGCAATGTTGGTAGCCTCTACACCCCGAGCCTTGAGCTTATCGGCGCAGTGAGCAATGGTGGCCCTTCGAACGGATCGGAGGAACATCTGGCGCTCGGCAATTTCTTCACTCAGGTCATGGCCAGGGTGTGCATTCGCGATGCCGGAGGCGGCGGCCAAGAGTGCTAGGATCTGAGTGGAACGCATTGTGTCGATAGTGGTGTGATGGATTCCTAGATGCCGAGAAGTGTAGAGCCCAGAGGAGGGTTCTCTCCCGGCCACTTATATACTACTTCAAAGTTCAGCACTGGGTTGATGGCGTCGTCAGCTCCTGGTCCCGGCATGAATTGAAGCTAATACACGTCACCGACGTATGATGCAAAGCAGCTGCGTTATGCAAGCCAGAGCGCCATTCCTCCAGAGACACGGCCTATACCATCCACACCAGCCGCGTACTGCTTTGAGGGTATCGGCCAAGCCGACCAATCAAGAGAAAAAGCTTCGTAATTTACAGCAGCCATTTGGGTGACGCGCCATGCCCCACGAGCGGGGATCTAACAGTAGCTGTGATCCATCTCGCCCCCATGGCAAGCCCGAGCGGGGAGATTTCTTCTTCGCTTGTATGGTCTTTATCTTGCTGCGGAATCCAAGATTGGAAACATCTCCAGCGGATGCATTTAGAGTTGGCCACGGCACGCTTGCGAGTCATGCGCAGTTGGCAGTAGGTTGGTGACGACGACTTTGGCAGTGGCTTGGGATGAAGCAACGTTCATCAGGTCCCTGATGATGACTGGTGAATATTTTTTTCTTTGGGCTTGGTTCTCGGCTGTTCAATAGCCTCATTTACTACACAGCAATGGCGGTACAGGTCAATTGCAACAGATAGTGCCGGCGGCCATTGATTTGCACTGGCTTCCGGCAATTAACTATGGTTAAACTTAAAATGCATGTTTTATTTGGAGACGCTTGGGGGTCTAGATTCGGAATGTGGGAGGCGATGTGGGATCGGCCCGGCGCTGCGTGGCGGGTTGCGGAAGGTGGCGAGCTGACGCGGCAAGTGGCTAGACCTTCACAGAGCGGCTAAAAGTCTTGGGGGATGCTCGGACCCTTTGGGCTTTCATGTCTGTCACACGAGGTCAATTCTGTAAGTAAATAGAGAATTGGTCGAAATGGTTGATTGGTTGGTTGGTTGGCCGGCTAGTGTGGCTAGTAACACATGCGCAAGGTAGACTCCGGTGATAATCCGGAAATGAAGTTCAGATTTGTGCCGAAACTGAGAGCTGACTGATCAGTGAGTCAAAGAGGTCATGCCAATCAATATCAGGACTAGTCGGTATTGACATTTTGTGTGACTGGCTAGCACAGAGTCGAGGATGGTCAGGCGGCAAAGGCTTGGCCAGCTTGGAGCTGCAGAGTGCAACTGTTGAATAATTGTCTCGGCGCAAAAGGCCGACCAAGTCATCACTGTTCAAGGTGTGCAAGTTGTACTGAGAGGGACTGTGTCACATTGGCGTGAGTGTGCGGTGGTACAGAGGGGTAAGAGAAGGCTTTAACGCGGGCAGAGCAAGTCGATGTGAGACAGCATGATGCGCCTCGAGAGAATCAGGAATCCGACCCCTCCATCGCGAGGACCCCTCCATGGTCGAATGAAACCAAAGCATTCTCCCGTGGCGATCGCTGTGTGGTGGAGATGAGGCCAAGTCGGGACGGCTGAGCCGGGATGCTAGCGGGAGCTAAAGCCGAGACATGCCAACGGCCAACTAAAAGCCGGATAAAGACGGTTTGCTCTTGAATCTCAACTTGTTCTTAAACAAGTAGTTTCGAGTGTGCCATGCCAGTAGGTGCCCTGTCAGTACCTATCAAGCTTGTTAGCCGGTGCTCACGTCTAGACGCCGCCCCTCTCGTCGTGCCCCTCCTCCTCACCCGTCACATCACCCTCACATCGAAGCCAACCAGCCGGCATCTAATTCATCAGATGAAACGCGCTCGTTCAGCCGTTGCGGAGTAACTACCTTGTGAGTTAATCTCTCGCCCTATTTTTTAGTTTGCCGACAGCGTATCATCCCGCTGCGGAGACGGGAATAGACTGGGCGCCAAGAAGACTGTGGCAGTGCCCGCGGTAACGTGCATATTATTGCGGCACTCGAGACCTTTTGGCATCCAATTGTACATGACCACGTCATGTCATACAGCAAATACTTGCATTTATGCTACGCAGCAAACGGCATATGCCCCTCATTGCGGCTTTCGGCAAGTCGTGTAGGTGATGTAACGGGAAAGTGAGGAAGGCGTGGTTGCTGCATGAGCTATATAAGCACGAGCAACTCCCCGCACAAAACGTGCCTCTGTTATTCAGCCATCTACACTCTGCAATCTTCTCGCTCTGACCAGACTCTTTCGACTTGTCCAAAACAAACAACAAATCACCAAACCCCCCCATCCAACTACACAAAATGACTTTCCCCGACGGCGAATTTATCCTCCGCAACCGCGCCAGCGGCCGCGTGATGGACGCCGCCTACATGTCCACCGATCCCGGCAGTGCCGTCATTGTCTACGACTACAAGGGCGATGATGACAACTCCAACCAGCTCTGGCGCTTCGAGAATGGCCAGCTCATCAACAAGTGCTCGGGCTACGCCCTCACCTTCAACGACCTCACCCCCGAGTCCACCCCCACGCAGGAGGATGCCAACGGCAGCGAGGGCCAGCGATTTGAGTACAATGACGGCGTCATTAGCCTTGCCGACAATAGCGACTTGGTCGTTGGTGCGTGGGATTCAGATGTCAAGATTGTCTACCGCGATGACAGCGATGATGCCCGCCGCTGGGACTTTTAGGCGCGCTCGGTTGGGGGCTGGGGCAAGGACTCCATGCAAGACATAATTTGCCAACAACGCTTGCTTTATTTTGAGACGATTGCACAATTGCTTTCTGTTGGAACTAGATAGTGACCGTCAGAGGGTATTAAATCCACGGTCATACTCAAGTCACAGTCATCTAGCTATATCACAAGTTTTCTACGCATGCTCTAGTACTTGATCTAAATTGGTGAAGGCTGCCCCATCTCAATGATCCGTTCACGCGTCTACCCTATGATCAGGGCTGCTCGGGCTGTACTGGCTCCATCGGGCTGTACTGGCTCCATCGGGCTGCAGTTGTGCCCGAGTGTTGATGATTTGGTCATGTATCGTGTAGATGATAGAAGAAAGGAGAGTTTGTGAGTAGAAGGTTCGTGGCAAAGCTCATCGAAAGAAGATAAGAGCTAAACAACCCGGCAGCTGCAGCTCGCTCGCACTCCGCAAACGGAGTACTTCCTACAAACGGAGTTGGCTTGCCGAGCCGTAGATACGATCCTCTGCTGCAACCTGGCAGTTGCAGCAAACGCCGCATATATTAACGCCATGGGAATCAGCATCACCTTCCCGGCTGATTTAAACCAAACAATTTTCTTCCCTCTTGAAAATTTGACCACCGCGCCGACGCAAAGCCAACATGTGGGGATCAATAGACGAGCCGCAGTAAGTCGGCTCTCTTCTTTTCTGCCTTTCGAACTCTTGGAACCACTAGCTGATATCTTATCTCCAGTAGGCCGGATTGGCTCTGCTCAAAAGAGTTCAAATTTCTTGTCGGCCCCGAAGAAAAAGAATTCATGGTGCATTCCGCACTCGTCGCAGAGCAATCAAAACCTCTTCACGCTTTGGTCACAAATGGCATGAAAGAGTCGCTGGAAGGAATCGTCAAATGGCCGCAAGTTGACGTTGCAACTTTCAAGAAGTTCTCCTAGTATCTCTACACTGGGGATTTTAGCTCTCCATGTTTCGATGCATACCCTAATACCCCGGCTCACAGAACCTTTACTGCACACAACTTGGGAGAACTTGACGATGACCCTATTACCGAAAAGGCTTGGGTGAGATTTCGAAATCGAAAGAGATATGTCTTCCACGAACTGCCAACAAACTATGAAGTATGTTTGGCCTCTGTTGAAGTGACTAAATCTATGTCTAAAGCTTTCTTAAGTGTCGCAAGTGTATACATCTTTGCCCACTACTACCACATTGAGAAGCTCATGATATTTTGCCGGGCGAAAATTCACATTCTCATGACTCTAGCTCCAGGCAGAGAAGAAGTGTGCGATTTGTTGCATTTTTGCAAGGACGAACCAGCTGCTGCAGGCTTGAAAGAGCTGGTTTTTGAGTATTGCGCCCTCAATCTTCGCCGGCTCTTGGCTGGCAAAAGGTTCCATACCACTATTGAAAAATATCCCGAGGCGTCCCTTGGGATCATCAAGAAGATGAAGAGTTTCAAGACTTTCTACTTCAAAGAAATCAGCAGATTTGAGCTCGAATCCCCATACTCGGATTCGTCAGACTCAGAGGCAGATTGGTATTGCGAAGGAGCAGAAAACTGACGTCCTCAGTCCGCTCAGAGGAGCTCGATCAAATTGCTTATTTCAGACGTCTTTGCTACATCCGAGAGATTACAGGCTTTTTGTTTTCTTCTGAAATTTGCTTCTAAGAAGAAGTCGTTGCTCCATCGATTCACAGTGTCATTCAGCAGGGGCGATGAGGGCCACAATCTACGAGCACATCTTACCGAGGCATCAAAATGACTAACATCTACGACAAATCTGTTGCAATTTTTCTAGTGGCTATAGTGGCTTAATTTCAAATATCGAGTTATTGGCAACATGTGCTGAAAATTATCGTGGCTTGTGATGTTTCTTGTAAATCTGACACCGCCCAAGGGCCTTTGCAGCCTGCATCTTGTGTTGCAAAAGTTGCAATTACGATACTATGTAACACCCAATTTTTTCCTTATAATCTTTTCGAGAGATGTAGCAGGGTGTCGGATTCAAGGCCGAAATGGAGAGTGAAGATGCCGACGATCTTCAAAGTGCCAGAGGTTCTTCCAGTAAGTAGATGACAAACTGGAGTAACTTGTGGCAGCGAGCGGCAATGAGAAGATGCGTATCAGAAATTCAGTCTAACCACTTGGAATCATCAAAAATATATCGCTAGCGGTGCATAGCGTCAAAAGCTTCACTGGTGGTATCTACAGAGTGGTCTGATCCCGGCGCAATTCATCTTCATCTCATTAACAACGTAAGTTTACCAACTTTTCCCTCCCAACACCCTTCCTACACCTTATAACCTAAACAAGTTATTATCGAACAAAAGATTAAGCGACAAGTCCTCCCCCAATCACGCTCTACTCCGCAATTCATGCTCTTCCTTGACGCCCTCAGCATCAGGCTCCGGCGCAATCCTGCCAATGACTTCCATCTTGCGAAACGCAATGCAAACAATAACCATTGCCGTAACTCCTATGGCAAAGTTAAACCAGCTCGCAACCCTAATGCTCAGCAGCGACGAATAGTCCAGCTCCTGGACCGCGCCGACATTTTCCACCGACACGCCGCGCTCGTGCGCCAACACGGCCGTCTGGATAGCCGTGGCGATTGCTAGGCCAATAGCACGACCCATCTGGCCAACAGCGTTGATGAGGGCGCCGCCGATTGCTTGATCTTCAGCCGGCAGGGCCTGCGACGTGAAAAAGGTGAGGCAGGGCCACGTAATGTCCGCTCCGACCACAGACAGCAGCATCGCCCACATGCCCCATGCAAAGTACGAGGTGGTGATGGGAATGGGGACCGCAAAGAGCAGGCTAGCAATGGACACGGACAGAGTCCCGCAGATGAGCATAAAGGCAGTAGGTACGCGGCTGAGCAAAAAGGCAACGGCAAAGGAAACAAAGATGCCGCCAACACCAGTCGGCAGAAACCGCAGCATGGTCTGGATGGGGTTGTATCCGAGATAGTCCTGATAGTAGTAAGTGGCAAAGACTAGGAAATTGTTAAACGAGGCGAAGAAAAGGCCCATAATGACCATGACCGCCGTGAATTGTCGATTCTTGAACACGGAGACCTTGATCAGCGGTGGGCGCCCCTCGGGTTTCTTCTCGAGGCGGCGCTGCCAAAAGAAGAATGCGACAATCAGCAACAGCGAGACAATGATGAGGTTTGAGATCCACGCCGTCTGCCAGCCGACGACGTTGCCCTCGGTCAGCGCAAAGAGCAGTGCAATGAGCGCGACAGTGATGAGGGCGCCGCCGGTCCAGTCGACGAGCTTGAGACGAGCCCCGACACTGCCGCCTTTGAGCGCAGCAGCGAGCTTTGGCGACTCTTCCGAATTTGGAATGAGCGCGAAGCCAGCGAGGGAGATGGCGGCCGCCATGATGGCCATGAAGCCAAACACCCATTTCCAGCTGGTGTACTGTGCAATGATGCCGGATATGATGCTGCCAAAGATGCTTCCCAGTGGCGCGCCGGCTCCTAAAGGGACATGTGAGTTTACCATGTCGACGGGGTACAATAGCAAAGAGTAATGACGTACCATATGCTGCAAAGGCATAGTTCTTTGCCTTGCCGGGTGGAAAGGTGACACCGAGGATACCAATGGCAGTAGGCACATTGGCCGCAGCGCCCTACAAGAGTTCAGTCAGTCAGTCACAATGGTCAGCATCAGTCGCCTTTGATGAGTCCCTCACCAGTCCATGCAGCCCGCGGAAAAGGTCAAAGGCAATCTCGTTGGGCATGAGCGGGTTCAGGGCCGTCGCGAGGGTGACCCAGATGGACCCGGCGATGAAGATGAAGCGCTTGCCGAAAATGTCGGCGATGCGGCCCCAGAGCAGGAGGAAGCAGCCAAATGTCAGCGAATAAGCAGATACGATCCACTGCAGTCGGCTGTCGGGGATGTTGAGCGTCTTGCCCATGGCCGGCAGGATAATGACGACGGCCTGGGCCGAGAGGGTCTATACATGATGCATCACGTCAGACAAGTTCTTTCCAAGGTAGGCAGAGCGATACGTGATCAAGCAAAAAAAAAAGAAGCGAGCCTTGTTTCGCATTTTTGATCAGGTGGTTTTCGAGACGAGGAGCAATCATGGAAGCCCTTCTTACATTTATAAAGGCCGCTCCCGTCAGGGTAATGACGAGCGCAATGGCTCTACCACGCGACAAGGGCATCTTTTCGATTTTGTCGTGGCTACCATCGCTTCCCGAGGATACGCATGTGTGCGAGACGGTCTCTGTCTCTTCATGATCGTACCAAGCGTTTGAGTGCTTGTCCGTGTCCGTATCGCTCGCCGCGATGGGCGTGGGCGCGTCGATCGACCGCGGCATGATCGTCTTGGTGTCTGTTCACCCGTATATCTGAGTCAAGGAAAGAAGAAGAAGAAGAAGAAGAAGAAGAAGAAGAAAAAGTAATATCAGATATATCAGATATATCTGATAATATGGTGTCGCCCTACGGTCGAGCGTCTCAAAATATGTCTCTGCTTTCAATGGAAGCCCATTGGTCTCGATATAAGGCGCGCTGCAGGAGAGATGGTGCGTGTGTGTTCTGTCAAAAGCTTGGACCCCAGGTTTGGGGATACACGGGAAGCAAATTAAATTGAACCTCAATATCTCGACCTCTTTGTTCTTGTTTTTTATCCTCTTTCACAGCTTGGTGGGAGGGTTGTTTGTCGCCGCAGTAAAGTACAATTCGCCATCCCCCCTCGCCTCTTCCTCCGTGTGATGCTACGCGACGGCCGCCAAAAAGGTCTCACTTTCTGTTTGCTAGTTATTCACCCCCTCCCTCCCGAGAGCGTGGCTTCGCTACTTTTTACCCTTGAACTTGAACCGATATTGCAGTCGGGTCTCTGTTTTTGGCCGCTTTGATGGCCGCGGGCGGGGGAGGCAAATTGTTTGCTGTCGGTGCGAAAGGCGGTTAATAAAGAAGAGGGACGGACCGAAGCTCCGCCAAGACAGTATTGAACGGCAGCGAGACGGTTTTATAAAGAAAAAACAAAATGAGTAAATACTCTTCTCCCCAGCTAGTTCTCGGCGCTCCGACCATGATGCCGGGGCTGCGGGGCAGTTGCGCTATTGCCATTGCGCTATTACTGGGATATTCGTATGTATGCCGGCTTTGGTCATCGGCAAGTCTCAGTAGCCGGCCGGATCTGGGCCATGTCTGGGGCAATCAATGATGAGAACTGGCTGCAACAGCTCTCGCCAACACTGCGTCTGCGTCTGCGTCGGACAGCCGAGGCCGACAACCTGTCTCACTGCTACACTTGCACAGGTACAAGACTCGTCCATCCCGCACTACACGAAATAATCAATAAATGCTAAAGCTACTTAGTTAGTCAAGAGCATCACCATGCCAGCTACATTTGTGGCGCTCCATTCGCCCTCGTAACGGGCGTTATCTCACCAACCTAGTTTTCATCCGCCTATTTGTTACTTGGAAGACGTGCAGAACACTTCTCGTCTGAGTGTTGCTTCTTCTCTTCTCTTTTGAATGCCTGATGATGTCGTCTCTTTCAAAAAAGCTTGCAGAATATCCGCTCCCCCCCAAAGGCAAGCTGGCTGGTGGTCTCCATCGCCGTCCGTCTATTGACGCCGCAAAGCGATTGATTGAATGAAAGGAAACAAGACGGCACAGCTTTGCGGGTAAGTGTTACCTTCAGTGAACACGAGCGCTAAGAGGGGTCCAATAGTCGTGATAGCTCACTAAAACGTTGACACGTGAGGAGGCTGTTCTTCAACAAAAGCGTTTCCAATACACGCATAAGAAAACTAAGAAAACCCCCAAAAGCAAAAATAAAAATTGCAGTACATGATTGACTATGACTCATATTGAACCACAGAAATGTAATTCAATCACTGAGAGGTTTGGCCTGTAGGTCTGCCCTTGTTTCACGACTTGCTTCTACAGATCAGCGCTATTCTCTAGTCATGATACTGCCTCTAAATCGGGCCCGGTTTCAGAACACTCTGCAGAGCGTCATCATCTCTACTCCTATCTTCTTAGATTTACTTTATACAAGTTTAAATGCCCAGGTGAAAAAGTGGTCCTGATAGTGCACCGTATACCCTCCCTCAGCTCGACTAGAGGTGCATCCACGGAGCAAAGCCGCAGCGCTTAGTTATCAACTCATCAATGCCTTTGTCTTTTTGGTGGCCCATTATCAGATGCAAGGCCGATGTACGGCTGGTTGCGCAAGTCAGCCACCGCATAACGTAGTTGCACATTTTTTCCCAATTTCGCGTAGTGTCGTTGATCTGCTCCCCCATGTGCACAATTCGCTTAAAGTGACTCCTTTGCTCCTAGTCTTTTAAATTTTTCCTTACTTTTTCCTGTTCTTGCTGCTCATGTTGTTGTATTGTCCCCAAGTATCGTTACAACACACCTTTTACAATGACAGTCAAAAAGACCAAAGCCCGTCCCCAAGCGGTCGCAACCCCTCTAGAACCAGACGAGAACCAGCCACTGCTGCTTGATAACGGCAGTATTCAAGACCATGTTGAAGATTTGGAGGCTCTGCATCAAACGTCGAGTCGAGCAAATCAACCCATTCTAGAGGCGCCTGACGAAGCGACATGGACACCGCCCGCCGGCTTCATGTGGATGGAAATCGCCATCATGACCAATGTATTCCTGTACGGCTTCGACGGTACAATCACAGCGTCCACATACGCCGTCATCAGCTCCGAATTCGGTGCCGCCAACAAGGCGTCGTGGCTTACCACGTCCTACCTTATCACGTCGGCTGCCTTTCAGCCACTGTACGGTCGTGTCTCGGACATTTTTGGTCGTCGCATGTGCTTCTTCATCTCCTCTGTCGCCTTTGCGATTGGATGCCTCGGCTGCGGTCTCGCCCCAACCATCTTGACTCTAATCTGCATGCGCGCACTTGCTGGCGTCGGCGGTGCAGGCCTCATGACCATGGGTAAGCTATTCTTCTCTGTGCCCAATTCTCTTTTTGCTAACCATCCCTGCTTCGTTCAGCGACAATCATCAACTCGGACCTCATTCCCTTTCGGAAGCGCGGCATGTATCAGGCGATGCAAAACGGCATCGTGGGCTTTGGTGCGATTTGCGGTGCTGCGTTTGGTGGCAGCATTGCCGACACCATCGGCTGGCGATGGTGCTTCATCGCGCAGGTGCCTTGTGCCATGGTTGCCCTTGTATTTGGCGCAAAAGTGCTCACCAATCCGCCAGGCATCGCCTCCTCTGTGAATAGCGGACTCGATCTGGTCTGGAAGCGCGTAGACTTTCGCGGCGCAGTCTTGCTTGTCTCGGCCATCTCTCTGCAATTGCTCGGATTGAGTCTTGGCGGCAACGAGCTACCGTGGAGCAGCCCTTGGGTCATTGGGCTCGTCGTTACGAGCTTTGTGATGCTTGGCCTGTTCCTACACGTAGAGGCAACGACAAGCGCTATGCCTATCGTCCCGTTGCGTCTCTTTAAAGGAACACTACCGGTCCTCGTCCAGACAGCCAATTTGTTAGCTGGTGCAGCTGCCTATGCTGTAAGTCATGTTGCCTGTGTAAGGAGACACACAGTAGCTAACGGATCTGTAGTACCTGTTCATGTTACCTCTCTTCTTCCAGGCTGTTCTACTAGAGCCCGCTGCAAAGGCCGGCGCACGTCTTGCCATTCCGTCGCTTGCTGGTCCTTTGGGCGGTCTCGTAGCTGGCCTTGTCATGTCGCGCTGGGGAAAGCTTGTGCCCCTCGTGCGCGTCGGTGCTTTCTTCATGCTGCTCGGTAATACCCTAACCGCCACTCTTGCCTTTTCCGACTCGTCTTGGAAGTACTTTGCCTACATCTTTCCCGCCAACTTTGGCCAAGGCATCATCTATCCATCGATTCTATTCACCTCGCTGGCTTCCTTCGAGCATGCCGGTAAGCTCCATTGCTCCCTCCAAAGCTTGCTCTTGCACAATTCTCTAACATGCGCTCATAGATCACGCCGTTTCCGCTTCGACCGTCTATCTAGTCCGATCTCTTGGTACAATGTGGGGGGTTTCGATAACATCAGCCATCCTGCAGACGACACTCAGCATTCGCCTGCCGGAGGCTTTGGGTGATGTTCCAAACAAATGGAAAGTGAGACCCTATCGATACCCACATATGGGCAGAAAGAAACTATGTGCTTTTATTCATTTCACAGTTCGCTAACGTCTGATATTCTTTGCTTCGCTGCATTGTTTAGATTATCAAGGACATCCGGCACTCTGTAGATGCGCTCCACAACCTGCCGCCCGAAGTTCGACTCAAGGTACAGCATGTTTACTACGATGGTATCCGGTATTCTTTTACGGCTTCTGCGTCGGCCACTGCTTTAGTTCTTATTGCGGCACTGCTGGCCAGCTCTACTGCTCTGCGCAAGACTCACTAACCGCCTACATATTCGACTCAACTCGTGGCACTATAGCTACGCCTCTGGACGTGACACTAGTAATAGATTACAAACTATAGTTCAAGAATGGAAATCAAAAGTTCTTTCTTTCGCGATGACCTACAATTATTTCTGTTCCGTTTCGTACAAGCCATCCAACTGCTTCAGGTCGAGCCACGCGGGTCCACACATGAATGAGCGATTTTGAGGTTCGACTATGCGACTATCATCATCCAACATCAACACGTCGTCATATTCAGATCGAGGCACTCATACATGTACACAAAAATGGCCTCGGATTCGATACATGATCATCTACAAGCCATACTCGGCCCCATTGCCTACGCACAACGCAGCGCCCTCTGCACATCCGTCCTCCCCACCCTCATCTCAACCCTCGCCGACATCAGCAAGGCCCTCCGCGCCGCGCACTCCGTCGTCGCCGTTGGCAGCACCAACACCTTTGGCGACGAGCAGCTCAACGTCGACGTCGCCGCAGAGTCGCTCGTCCGCGCCGCCCTCGCCCGCTGCCCCTGCGTCGTTGCCGCCAGCAGCGAAGAGGACCCCGTCGAGCGTCCCGTTTCCCACACCGTCCCTGTCCCCGTCCCCGCGCCCACACAGCAGCACCGCGAGGTCTACTCCGCCGCGTTTGACCCGCTCGACGGCAGCTCCATCATCGGGCCCGGCTGGGCCGTCGGCACCATTATCGGCATCTGGGACGGGCCGTCGGCGCTGCGCCAGACGCCCCGCGCGGGGCAGATCGCGGCCGTGCTCGCCAGCTACGGCTCGCGCAACACGGCGCTCGTAGCGCTGCGCGTGCCCGGCGCGGCGTCGCCGGCCGTATGCTTCGAGGTTGGTTTGGGCGACGACGGCGGCGCGCCCGCGGCCGTAACGCGCGCCGCGGTGCGCTACCGCGAGAGCACCACGGCCGCAGCCGGGGCCCCGCGGTACTTTGCGCCGGCGAACCTGCGCGCGGCGTCCGAGGCGCCGGCGTACATGGCGCTCGTACAGCACTACATTACGGAAAGGTACACGCTGCGGTACAGCGGCGGCCTGGTCCCGGACGTGGCGCATGGGCTGGCCAAGGGCCACGGGGTGTACGTCTCGCCGGTGACGGAGGGTAGCAGGGCCAAGCTGCGCAGGCTCTTTGAGCTGTGCCCTGTGGCGATGGTGGTGGAGTGCGCGGGCGGCAAGGCGGTCGACGCGGTGAATGGGTCGGACGTCTTGGGCAGAGCGGTCGAGGATATCAACGAGACGGGCGGGTTGGTCTGTGGAAACGCGGACGAGGTTGACTTTGCTGTGCAAAAGCTGTTGGCTTGATCACGGTCAAGTAGCAGCGGTATATTGAGGATGAAATGTTTCGGAAGATAATGAACAGTTGAAGAAGAGCGGAAGAGCGAAGAGGAGAACCCCGTCTTCGATTTGGGAGGAGAATTACTGGCATTGCTAATACTGGCTGACGAGTCTACCCTTTGACAGCTCAAGCGTGTAGTCAACATTGACAGCTTAGTTCTTATGAGCAATCACCTGCACTTTGCAGTCTCTGAATGGCTCTTCCATGACTCTTCTAACAATCTCGTCCCCTAGAAATACCAATCTTGCTCGCCTCGTTTACCAACACGACCTTGCTTCCCAGCTGCACCTCTCCCAGTGAGTATTCCACGTCAGTCAGGCATGCGTACAGCCTTTCTTTCTTCTCGAGGTGCTTCTAGAATTTGGGGCTTCTTGCAGCTCAACCATTTTCGTGGTAATATCGGCATTCTACTCTCCATCGGCTTCTTTCACCTTGTCGTGATTGAAAATTCAAACTGGCTTTCTGCTTACGTTTAATGAGTCCCAAGCTAGTTTTTGTAGCTCTTCGTATTTCTGGATTGATAGATTGAGCAAATTTGACTGACCGACTTCCAGTTGTATACGTCAATAGTCCAATTAGGCAGTTCCGCGCTGCCTGCATATGCACCAGCCTTGAGTGTCGTTTCGCTTGATTCAATCATGATAGTCGGCAATAGAGTTGGTTGTAATTCATGTTGTTCATTTCCTAATTTCATATATCTCATTGATTTCTGCCTTTGAAATTTGTGTCACTTGTACTTCTTGGTCGTATTCTTATTCGGCATTCAACTGGTTAACGACGGGCTTATCATTTAATTAAACATTTCGTGAACATATCCTGCCACTTTTCATTCCATCATATGGAACCGTTTTCTTGGTATATTATGTCCGCACAGCAGCCTCAATATGACCTGTTCACTACATCACTGCTTGTGGGATTTAGACTACTCTTTGCGGGGAGCTGTGGCCAGAGGTTGTCTCTCTACTTCTTCAGGTGAAAGGTGGGCGCCTGCAGCTCTAAGAAGCTGCGCGCACTCATCCTTACCGGAGAGCGTGGCGAGGAACAGCGGCGAGTTGGCGGCGCGATTGCGCTCGTGAACACTGGCGCCCTGCTGAAGCAGCTCGAGCATGATAACAGCGTCGCCAGAGACGGCAGCAAGATGGACAGCTGTGTTGCCAGCATAATCGGCCGTCTTGAGAAGCTGACTTCCTTCGCCCTTGAGAAGATCTTTGACGACGGCAATCTGGCCGTTTTGTATGGCGTACCCCAGAACAGTAAAGGCAGACTCGACATCTGTGAGGCGGGAGGCCGGGTTCTGAAGCGGCGCAGTAGGGTGGCTGAAAGTAGGGTGAGCAATCTCAGTGACTTCTCCGCGAAGAGACTGGGGAAAGAGCTCGGTGATTGCTTGGTTTGTGACTCCCAGAGACAAGAGGTAGGACAGTTTGGTAAGGGCAGCTTCGGCAGTCAAATCCAGACCGAAAATGACACCAGCCCGACCAAGCTGGGTACCAGGGGCGTACACCGGAGATACAAAGCCATTTACGCACTGGCTGACGTTGACGACAATGACACCGCGTTGGACAGCAGCTTTGATGACTTGAGTCAGGCGACCGTCAGCACCACCGGGCACGTTGCCCATACCGAAAGTCTCGAGAATGAGACCACGGATGTCGGGCAGGTGCAGAACAGCGTCGACCATTTCGGCCTTGATGCCGGGAAAGACGCGCAAACAAGCAACGTGGGTGGTATCAAGTCGCTTGGAAATGCAAAATGGAGCAATCGATTTGGCTCGTTCCGCAAGGTTCCAGTTGACGCTTACTCCAAGACCGTTGACCTGGGCAAGCGGTTCAAAGTTGGGGCTGTCAAAGGCCTGAAAAGATGCAGCCGAGACTTTTGTTGTGCGGTTGCCGCGGTAGAGGCGGTTGTGAAAGAACAGGCAGACTTCAGGAATCACAAAGGTACCGGCGATGATGAGGGAGCCAAGAAGATTGCCAACAGCGTCGGACTGGAGAGCAAAGATGGGCGCCTGAGAACCAGTAAGAATTACGGGCTTGCCCAGGTTGGACATCATGAAAGAAAGAGCAGAAGCTGTGTAAGACAGAGAGTCGGTGCCATGGAGAATAACGAAGCCATCAAAGAGATTGTAGTTTTCAGAAACGCACTCAGCCATAGCATCCCAATCATTGGCAGAAATGGAGCTCGAGTCCAGTAGAGGGTCAAACTCGACAATTCCATACCGAATGTGTCGTCCGTAGGCAGTTGGCGGCGTGCGCAGACTGTCGATGGACATGAGCTTGCCCTTGAGGCTAGCTTGTATGGTAACTACACGGGTTGTTAGCGGGCCCAGTGATTCGGAAAGCCAAGAAGTCGTGCGACGCCACAGGAAAACTGACCAGGGGGTCCGGATTGGTCGTTGAAAGTAGGACGAGGCGCCATGGCACTCTCGAGAAAGTTGCCACTGGGCTGCAGGCCGTCGGGGCCCTCCTGCATGCAGATGGTGCCTCCGGTGCCGATGATGAGGACGCGAGACTCGGGCAGGCCGGCGGCGACGGGGCCGGGCTGCTGGTCAGCGGGCGGGAGAACGGTGGCCGGAGACATTGTGAATGCCGGCCGTCTTGGAAAGCTATGTACGGGCACGACTAGTTGCGACAGAATAGCGTGAGTAGGACGAAAGTGTTGCGAAGAGGTATAGAGCAAGGGTTACGCTCGGCAGCAGCGTCAATTTTGGGCCGTGAGAGATTCCGTGCAACTTGTGGAGGATGTTGTGGATGTGCCGCCGATTAATAAACCCAACAAAATAAATTTTTGGGCGTCAAGCGATGTCGGACTATGAAGATGTGCATGTAGTGTTTCAACTCTTTTGAGAGTTTAGGGGTGTTGCGTTTGGCTACGATCGTACATGGCGAAAAGCCGTCAGTACCCATAAAGTGGCTCAGTTGTGACGAGAAAATCCCGTCAAGACGTATTTTTTAGTCATGGTTTTAATTTTCCGCCGTAGGAGGCGTCGCACGGCAGCCTAGTAAAATAGTGACGGCTTTGGTCGGGGCGGCGAGGCGCGAATCCGGGGCGATTGTGGGGGCCGCGGGGTGTATACGTAGACATGTTGAAGGACAAGTTGAAGGTCGGGATGGATGGAGGCGGGCGGGGGAGGCCGTCGATGATGAAGAATGGTTGGTGGATGGCAAAAAATGGTGTGTGGAAAAGAGGCAAACCGAGATACTGGCCTTGGTGTTTTGGTGGTGTAGTTTGGTTTGCAGTTGGCTGCTGCCAGCTGGCAGACTGCAGCTTGGCAGCTGGCGCCTGTTGTTGGTAACTACCTAGTTGGCGTGAGCTATATGATGATGGCAAGGCAATAATAGCCCGTCATCTGCTCGGTTTCGCAGACTAGATGGTGACCGCAGTCAAATGTGCATGGCATAAATTGATTAATTGGTTATTTCCCATGTTGCACAAATACAACCGCTCATGTTGAACAAAAATGATTGGCCCTGCCTAGTCACGAACCGCGACCTGCCATTGCTACTATCTTGGTTATTTAATAACTCAGTAGAAAACTAAGATCAGGGCATAATTTGGGTACACAATCCATCACAGTGTCACGACTTACAGGCCAATTCGCCGATATGATGGAAAATCTGCCAAGACTCTTTATCTACACTACAGAGATTCCACATCTTTCCAACTTCCGCGAAAATCCGAGACTACCTCAAAAATACGTCACTATCGTCCAGTCGTAAAAATGGCAGTCGATCAAGTTTCAAAGCCTGCTCTTGTTCATCATGCCAAACACGCCGTTGACCACCCATTTGCCCCTGTCGCGCGTCGGACACCACCTGCCAGGTGGGTACCTATCAGGAACTTTCCATCTCACCTTGTTTCACGGGTGCATTCAGGTAGTTTTCTAGTACCTATCTAGCCTGGACCGTCCAGACTCTTGGACCCTACCTACGGTGCTACGTAACCCGCTGCCGCTGCTTTTGCTCGCCCAACTTCATCCATCTACAGTTCTACACTCACACCATCTCATCACAACGCGGCCCGCTTCCCATCTTTCTCTTGCGCCCATCAAGGCGCAATCTGCCCAATCTTCGAGACGCCCTCTTGGCGTCACACGACCTGCGCCAACTTTGACACGAACCCTTGCCGCCGAATTTGCACAATTCCTCAACGCCGGCAGCACACACGCTCCGTCCCAAGTTTCCTTAGCGCCACAGTCCGACAATCCTCGTCGCGAACCGATGCCTCGACCTTTGCTCGTCGCCACGTTATAACCACCTTTTTCTCGACTTGTCGCCTTTCATCACGTCCAGTTTCGCTGCGTCACCTCCAGGCGGCCGTGCGAGACCATGGATTTTGCTCCAACCTCGGCCCCGGACGGCGGATCGCCGCGCTCCTTTGCCATCGCCCATCAGCGATCCAAAACGAGCTTTCGCGGCTGCTCCCGCATCGGAGACTACGAACTACAAGGGAAACTCGGTGAAGGAACTTTTGGGTAAGCGTTCGCGGTGCGATGCGCAGCAGTGGACGCGCTCAGCTGACCATGGCTTGCAGTGAGGTTCACCGAGCTCGGTCAAAGAAGACGGGTGCAATCGTCGCCTTGAAAAAAATCATCATGCACAATGAAAAGGATGGGGTAAAGCTACAATCATTATCTCGGTATTCAATTCTTGTTTCTGACATGACTATAGTTCCCCATTACTGCTCTACGAGAAATCAAACTCCTCAAAATTCTCAACCACGTCAACGTTCTCCGTCTAGAAGACATGGCTGTAGAGCACCCTTCACGATCCTGTACGCTCTGCACCTGTTGGACTCCCGCTTCTCGACACAAGTCAGCTAACAAGTCTTTTAGCCGAAAAACGAAAAAAGTACATCATGTACACCGTCACACCGTACATGGACCACGATCTCTCCGGGTTACTCGACAATCCCGCTGTACATTTTAAAGAAGGACAGATCAAGTGCTATTTGATTCAGCTTCTACAAGGCCTACGTTACCTCCACGATCAGCATATTTTGCATCGAGACATGAAGGCGGCCAACCTGCTCATCAGCAACACGGGCAACCTTCAAATTGCCGATTTTGGACTTGCGCGGCATTACAGCGGGCCGACGCCGCAGCCTGGCCGGCCCATGGGGGACGGTCGTCGAGACTACACTGGTCTCGTCGTGACGAGGTGGTACCGCCCTCCGGAGCTGCTATTGCAGTTGCGCCAGTACACGACAGCTATTGACGTCTGGGGTGTTGGGTAAGCAGGAAGCCAGACATGCTTTTCGCGACAAGTGCTGACATGATCAGGTGCGTGTTTGGAGAGATGCTTATCGGTAAGCCTATACTCTCAGGAGAAAGCGACAGCCATCAGCTCGATATCATTTGGGACCTGCTTGGCACCCCCACGGAAGAGAATATGCCTGGCTGGAAGAGCCTCCCTGGCGCCGAGCACATGTCGCCGCGCACACGTCCGGGCAATCTTCAAAATCGTTTCAGAGAGTAAGCCGATCCATGTTAGTGCGCATTCGAGGTGTGTGCTGATCATTTGCTATCAGGTTCGGAAGTGGCGCGATATCACTTCTCAAAGAGCTGATGAAGCTGGACTGGAGAACACGCATCAATGCCGTCGACGCGCTGGAACACGCCTACTTCAAAATGGAGCCACTGCCAATGGAGCCGCATGAAATCCCAACGTACGAGGAAAGCCATGAGCTGGACCGTAGAAAGTTTCAAGACCGCAAGGCAGCCCTGCCACCCGCTCCCAAAGGTGGCACCGTTGGCATTGGGCCGGACGCGAATGGAGCAACGGCGGGCTTCAACAGCGGCGATGGCTACGGGCGAAATGGCGCCGCTAATGGCAGATTCCGCGGCGCAGACGATCACAGAAGACCGGCCTGGCAGCGCGAGCGCGGAGCACAACCCCCCAGCCGTGGCCCCCCGCCGGACAGAGGGGGCCGAGAGGACGACTATCGCGACCGTGATCGGGGAGCGCCTCGAAGTCGTCCTGGCGGTGGCCTAGGAGGACAGAGGGGCGCCCCCGACACGGACACGTATATTCCCAGCTACGGGCGCGACGATGGAGCGCGACGTCGAGACGACCGGCTGCCGCGCGACGAGCGACGCCCGCCAAGAGATGACCGTCGGCCAGACCGCGAGAGAGACCACCGCACTAGCAGGAGCCGGTCTCCAGGGATGGAGCGGCGCGATCATCGCGAGCGGGAGCGCGAAATGTACCGGCGATAGACCGGGTTTCGTGATGCCGATATGCAGCGACGATGAAATTGGGTCGGCGATGCACTGCAGACAAAGGGCATGTAATATTCCAGATCACTTGGTGTTTTGCAGGGCGTTGGCTGTCATTCGTGGCTTGGGTAGAGTGAGAAAACATGGGAGACATGCACATCCTAGCACAAGGGCGGAAGTCATTTGTTCAAATTCATTATATTAGAAAAGGCCGGGTTGGAAAGCCCTTTTGTAACTATAAGGCGGAAGCGATGGACCTCTTTCAAATATAACGAGGTGGTAGTTGGGTATCATTGAGCGAAAAAGGGTATATTGAAGATAAGCGTGGCAAAAATCAATCAAAGCGAGAAATGTATCGAACGCCGACACATCGCGAACATTGGGATACGCATGCACGCGGACAGCTCACGCGTCAGACGAGTCGTCTTCTTCGTGAATGGTTTGCGACTGCAATCCGCGGGCGACACACCGCTTGAGCGTAGCGTCGGGGTCGCTGCCGCGGCGCAAATGTGTTTGGTAGGCTGGTGCTGCGTGGAGCTGGTAGGTGTCGAGGTCGTACTGGTAGTCGGTTCCCTCGTCGTCGGATTCATAGTAGTCGATGTAGTCGCGGTTGCGCTGGTAGCGGTCCTCGTCGGTGTCTTGCATACCGAGGTAGGAAGTGACGACGGATGATGTGGCGCCAAGGACGACGCCAGCAACAATGCCGATGCCAGCGGCGGCCGAGAGCTATCCCGTGTTAGTCCCTTGTACCTTGCCTCATCTTCTCGTTCTCCGTTGAGTCGGTCGAAGCCATGCGGGTCGAGTGTCAGACTCACAAAGCTATATAGAGGCTGCGCAGAGGTCCAGTTAGCTACCAGCAGTTGAATTCGGGCGGGGGAGGGAAGGGCGGCAACCAACGCACCTTGAGGCTGACCAGCAGCGAGAGGACTCCCTGCGCAGAGGCAACTGCAAAGGCGAGCAGGTATAGCAAGGGGGCGCAAAGGACGCGCAGCACCTCGGCGACATAGGACAGCGGCACCGTGACGAGCGTCAGCGGCAGGGCGAGGAGGCGCGCGAGACGCGCGAGGTGTCTGCTCCATCGGACGGACCAGAGAGAGCGGGCGACATAGATAACGGTGTCAATGGCAACGGAGGGGGTGTCGCTGGCCTCGGCCATGGTTCGAGAGAGATGGGCTGGGTGTGGGTGATGTTGGGGGAGGAGAGTAGTGGTATGATGACGACGAGGTCGTGGGTGTTGAAGAGCTGGGTGTTGTGGGAGCAGGGGCGCTGCAAGGTACTGCCGAGCTACGTGAGCATGTGGTCTGATAGGTACCAATATCTTTATATGCGTTTTGGAATATGTCAAAGAGTGACCAGCAGACTTCATTGAAATACCCCAGAGAAACATATATCAATGAAATAGCTTGCATAGGTATTCATCCAGAGGTTCCGTTCTTGAAGCTAGGCGATTTTAGTGGGCGAGTCCACCAAGAGCTCTCCACCAGCGGCCATCACCATCATTCTAGCTGGAGCAGCTTACTAAATTATTAGATATCCAGCTGTTCAAGCAAACCGTCTTTATATTTACATATCATCTACTCCGTCTCCCTTTTCTAGCCCTAGGATAAGAACGGTATTTAATTACGACACGGCGTTTGTTTGACGACATACCAGCATTGCTCCTGGAGAACCGCGCGTCTGACGTCAATTGGAGCGACAGCTCGCGGGACAGCAAGACAGCTTATCCTGAAATCAAACTCGTCAAAAATTCGATTAAAAATCCAATCAAAGAATCGAGATTCAATTGCTATTTGACTCGGCAACTTCATCACAATCGAACAATCACCGCTACAAAATTTCCACCAGCATCACGCTCGCGGCAGACGCAAAAACCCCCACTGAGCTTGGCACCAAAAATCTAAATACACTTCCACCCGTTTTCAGGTCCGCCGCCTTGTAGCAACGCAACATCTCACGCGGTCCCTCCGTCTCCGCCATCGCTCCGCCATCGCAGATCGTCGTTTCTCTCATCGCACGCCAATCCATTGCCTCTCGACCCGACCCGGGGCCATCTTACTGGCCATCTGCGATTCGCACATCATCCAATCACCGGAAACCCCGTCTTCCCCGCCTTGCTGCGTTCGCAAGAGAGACGCCCCGCCCCCTCCATCGACGAAGCCGGCAGCTGCTTTTTTTTTATCCCTTGTCAGGTCACGTCTCTCTTCCGTTAGGCATGGGCAACAACCAGTCATCGGGTTCCAAGTCGGCCACGCCGCCGTCGTCGCACCCACCGTCGGGCTCGACCTCGACGCCGGCCCCCTCCTCGCACGACGCCGCACGACACCACACCACCACCGCCACCGGCGCCGTCCTTCCCCCCTTGTCGTCTTCCCGCACCAGCAAGGACTCGTCCTCAGCCTCATCGTCGTCGCGTAACATACTCCCCGCCCACGCCACTCACCGCTCTGCTGCCGCCCCTCCCGAGCCCTCGCTCGCCCAGGCCCAGGGCTCAACCTCCATCGCCTCGCGGCCCAAGAGCATCTCGGCCGCCAGCTCGACCCTGCCGCCTACCGCCGTCTCCTCCCTCAGCGCCTCCCCGCGCAACAACAGCAGCAACACGTCCTCTACCGTCCCGCTCATCCACCACCACCAGCCGTCCGGAGCTGAGTCCGCCGCCGCGCCCATACCCATCGCCGAGCCCTCCAAACCGCTCGACGTTCCTGGCGGCGGCACCCCGGCCGTCTCTCGCACCCCCGGCCTCAACCGCACCGACTCCGAGATGGCAGAAGCCCACCTCATCGCCAGCGGCAGCATCACTGATATGTACAATGCTCGGCCACCCCGCCTGCCCCTGCCCATCGAGGAAGAGGTACATACGCCTGGTTCACCTATTCTGGGTGCTGATGAGTCGGACCCAGGAGGTGACATTCCCGAAATCGAGCAAGAATCTTTGGAAGCTTTGACGAGAAAGAGCTCTGCCGTTAGCCAGGCCACTTTTGATGATGAGGACTCGCATGAGCTGCGAGTCGACAGATCCCGCCCCGTCGTGCCCACACGAATCGAATGGAATGGCGGCGGTGAAAAGGTCTACGTGACGGGTACCATTTTCCAATGGAGCAGAAAGCAGCGTCTACAACCAGTGTAAGTGTACAGCACAATTGTGGCAGCAGACCATATTCTCAGGACTAACCCAACTGACTCCTTTGGCCGAACAGCGAAGGAAAACTGGGATGCTTTGCTGGCATCATCTATGTGCTCCCCGGTACCCACCACGTCCGCTTCGTTGTGGACACCATCATGAAGACGTCGCCCGACCTGCCGACCACTGTCGATTTCGGTAACAACTTGGTCAACTACATTGAAGTCAGCGCCGAGATGGCCCTCCAGCAGCAGCTCGAGGTGGCCCAGCCCGGACGCGATGGCCAGGTCCGGGTCGTGGCCACTGGCGCCGGCGCCGGCACCGGCAACGGCGGCGCGGCCTCGTCGGTGGAGGAGCCACCCAAGCCCGCCAAGTACAAGGCCATCCCGCCGCGCGACAGTTACCGCCGCCAGATCCCCCAGTACCTCGTCGACTTTGACCAGGCCGAGGAGTCGCCCGCCTACCAGAGCGCCGTCGGCGCCATCGAGAAGCTTCCCACGCCTCCCAGCCTGCCGGGCTTCCTCAGCAAGCCCATCCTCAACGCGGCGACGCTGATGAAGGACGACAACAGTGTGCTCAACATGCCCAATCACACGGTGCTGAACCATCTCGCCACGAGCAGCATCAAGCACAACGTGCTCGCAGTGTGCGCGACGACGAGATATCGCGGCAAGGTTGGTCTTTTCTGAGTCTTGATTTTCCAAATCGTGACAGTCGCTAACGTGGTGTAGTATGTGACGACGATAGTATACAAGCCCACCTCTGCGGATGAGGGTTGAGTGCCGCATTACAGTCAATCGCATCCTTTATTGTTTTAGCATTGTACTTATGGCGCAGATATTGGGCTTTTGAGATGGATTTGTTGGTTCTACTTTTTGACATGGTGTCGTCAAATCTTACAATTCAAGTCGTAGGGTATGTTGAAATTTTACCATAAAAATCGTATAAATGTATTTGAATCAGTCGCTATTTATGTGTCCGTCCCTTTGCCTCGTATCATGCATCTTTTTAATCATGCCATCCTCGCTTTTCATATTTCTCCTAGTCTCTCCACTTGACAAAGACCTCGTCCGTTCTGAACCGTTGCGTGCACTGGCTCTCCTCAAGCGGCGTCTCAAAGCCCGTCCTGTGCGCCAGCAGCCCCGCATGCGCAATCATGATGCCGTTGTCGATGCAGAAGCGCTCATCCGTCGCAAAAACGCTCCCGCCGCGCTCAGCCGCCATTTGGCCCATCATCTCCTGCAAGCGCTCGTTGCAGCCGACGCCGCCGACGACCAGGACCTGCCGCGAGCCGACGTGCGCCATGGCGCGCTCCGTAATCTCGACCAGCATGGCGTACACCGTCTCCTGCAGCGAGAAGCAGAGGTCCTCGGCGGAAAAGTCTGCGGTGCCCGCTCGGACCTGCGCGGCGAGCGCGTCAACGCTCGCGAGGATGCCGGAGAAGGAACAGTCCATGCCCTTGACGGTGTAGGGCAGGTCGAGGAGCCTGGTGCCGCGCTTGGCCATTTGCTCAATGTTGTAGCCGGGCGCGGGGTCGTTGCTGATGCGGAGCGTGCGCGCGAAGCGGTCGAGGCAGTTGCCGACGGCAATGTCGAGCGTCTCGCCAAAGATGCGGTAGCGCTGCTCGGCGTACGCAATGACCTGGGAGTTGCCGCCCGAGACGTACAGCACGACGGGGTTGTCGGCGCCGGTGATGGCGCGGCCCATTTCAATGTGCCCGACGCAGTGGTTGACGCCGACGAGCGGTACGCGCCAGAGCAGGGCGAGGGCGCGAGCGCCCACGGCGACCGAGGTGAGCGGGGCGCCCATGCCCGGCCCTTGCGTGAAGCACACGCACGAGAGCTGCGCGCCGGGATCGGTGATGCCGGCGGCGAGGAGGGCCCGCCGCGCGAGGGACACGAAGACGCGGCGGTGGTGCGCGGCCGTGTCCTTGGGGAGGAAGCCCGCGCCGGGCGGCGCGTTGAAGGTGTCGCGCAGGTTGGACAGAATGGTGGTCGACGTGGGCGTGTGCTGGATGACGCCGATGCCGAGCTTGTTGGCCGAGCCCTCGCAGCCGAGGGCGATCCAGGAGGGCTTGGACATGTCCATGGTGAGGGGCTGTGGTGGATGTGTATGAGGTGGAAGGAGTCAGGAAGAAGACCTATGGAGGGGTCATGTAGTCATCGGATGAAGCGATTTGTACAAGTTTTTACCTTTTCGAGTGATCAAAGACTGTGTATTTCCAGCTTGTATACAAGATGTACTTTGCAAATTGGTCCTTCAAGTGCCGTAGAGATATTATATAAAGTTGGTCATCATGAATAAAAGGTGGAAGGAATTTACTTTGACGACATGTCGTCTGTATATCCCATGGCGGGGCACCAGCGAGGGCCGACCAAAGGAAAATGTTCACCACCAAGAAAAACCCCGGAGCTTATCTAATCGCAAACAGTGACTCGCCAAAAAAAATTCCAAAATCACAAAGACGCTGGCTGGCTGGGCTTGATCCCACCGGCCCACTAACAGATTTCCTGCGAGAATCGTACGCTCGCTTGCTAACGCACCACGGAGCCCCACACTTGGCCGTCTCGTCCATTCCCTCACACCACCACTCTGTGCGATTGTTACCTCCAGGCAGCTCGCCTCTCTACACAGACCACACTCGAGCAAATTCTCTTCCTATGACTGCCCTTTATCGCTCCTACTCCTTTATTCATCAAGACTCTGTCAGCATGTCAGGTGCAAATTTCCTACAACGCTAGGCTTCGTTCTTGCAAGCAGCTCGGGCGCTTACTACAACGCATCGCTACCGTCCTCGGTCACCTGAGCCTCGTTTGTAAGGGCCACACTCCCCGCCACAGGGTTTTCTCCTCGGCTTGCCTCTTGCAAGACTCTTCTCGTCATGCTCTTACAGACTTCATTCCTCTGCCGGCCCGACCAACATCATACAGAGCAACCATCATGCATGCATACACGCCACGTGCGACCACCCGGCCGCCCTCATCACTCACCGCGGTTGCTCGCCGTGCCGACGAACCTATTCGACACGACGCCTGACTTCATGAGGGAGATGGTCACTATTCGAGAGAAGACGGTCATTTCTGGTTCCACCAGTCTTTCTATTCTTTTATGAATTTTATGCCGGGGCGGCATCTTCGTCTAAAAACCCCAAAACATGAGGCCAACTCCCAACTCCGCGCAAACAAAGGAGCCAATTCCAGGCTTTATATACTGATACATCGAACAATCAGTCGGCTCGGTGATCCTCCGGAATATCGAAGAAGAGACACGCTATATACAAACCATCCTATCCTACAAGTGCGCTGCCTGCCTCTAGGAGGCAGCCTGCGCTTGTTGTTGCGCCGGTGGCGGCGCCGGCAGCGTTCTGTTGGCCGCATTGGGCAAGGTTTCTGGTGGCATTCCTGGTCTACCTCGGAAGAGGTATGAACTAAGCGGTATTGTGGCGCGAAACTTCAACGCCCTCGTGTCGAATGGGTCCAGATCATATACCGGCGGCTCAACGTCTTCTTCATCGTCAGAGTCGTACTTCCAACGGTCAGAGTATCCCTGCGAATCGATTCTCGGCGGCGTAGCCATGCCTCGTCGGTCTATCCACAGGCGGCTAAGACGACCAATTCTGCGACGGAATGCAGGCTGATTGGTCTGCAACGGCTCAGTCGCAACACCGCCCGCTTTGAACTGAAAGGCGGGGCCAGCATGCGGCTTATCCAGCTGCATTGGCGCAGGACCCTCTTCGTCCACTTCCATCGAGTCCGATGATACAGAGGCGGGCGGCGTCATTAGGTATTGCGTCTTTGCTGGGCGGAACTTGAGCTCCAGCCCCTGTTCGTGTACCGGCGACAACGGGTCTACAGTAAGATCAATGTGGTTGTTGTTCCACCTGCGATGGTTCTGAACCTTGGTCTCGATCTCGTTACGAAGCTCCTTCTCCTTCTCAGCGAGCTGGTCAGCAAGCTGGACAAGATCGGCTTCCATTTGGCGACCATCAGGTCGGACTGGGGTGCGGACATGTGTGCCAGCAGCCCGTGCAGCAGCCGCCGTATCGACAGGCTTTCGTTTCTGTGGCTGTTTGAAGATTAGTCGCAGGCTATCGGTTGGGGGAAACAAATGCACATACCTTTTGGTTGACGAGGTCCTCGTCTTCGCCTTTGATTCCGAGCCTGAGCTTAATGTGTTTGAGCCTCGCACGCTCCTCAAAGACTGCACGTTCCATGTGCAAAAGTTCACGTTTCATCATTTCGCGCTCATACGAGATGAGTACCAGCTGGCGGCCATCTTCCAACTCGCGACGCAGGCGCTTGAGGGTCTCAACAATCTTATTGTCGCGACCTCGCGTCTTCCTGGTCTGTCGGGCTTCACGGCGTCGGAAGCAGACATATGGATCGGTGTCATCTGTCTCTTGGTGCGTCTCGAACTTGAGCATGGGATGCAGTGGCTTATTACCAGCCTCTTGGCGCCTCGCCTTCCAGTACTCATAAATAGCTTTGGCATGTTGCAGCAGGTGCTGCGATCCAATGTGGTTGAGTCCGGGCACCATCATGTCGTAGGCCACGACGGTGTTATCAACGGAAGCAAAGGGAGTTTGCTCGGCAGCCGTGTCCTCGAAGACCTCCATGATGAGCTCAAAGTCATCCTCGGACAGGGCACCGGCCGGCCCAGACTTGGTGTTGTAGGTCTTGAGGAACTCATTATCTTCTGTGCTCATGTCATATTGGCAGTTGATGCATTCTTCGACAGTCTGAGAGAAGCGAATATATGTGGATGGCCTGTGAAAAGGGACTGGGTAAAGCTGCTCATAGTTTACCTCGCTCTCCTGGGGAGGCGGGACAGGAATTTCCTGGTCATTACTTGTGCCGGCATCTTTGAGGATGGATTGCAAATGATATTCCTAAACAGATCAGGCCGTGTTAGCGCCGGTTTGGGGCATGGTAGATGCGCGGAGGCGTAAAGGTGGCAGGGGTTGTTGGTTTGACAGCCGGTCACGTGGCAAACCTCGTGATATCAGGTATCAGATAGGGGGCGTTGTACCAACCTTCTCCTCGGCGTGCTCGACACCGGTTGCGATTTGAGATTCTGTGGTGATAGTCTCATACTCTGTAGCATCGATCTGATCCTCCCTGAGCACAGGGAGGGCAGTCTTGACGCTGAGCTTCTTGACGCGAACCTTGCGTGAGGACATGATGCAGGGGTGGTGAGAGACGGCAGTTTGCCCGCGGAAAATCCGCCAAAAAAATCACTCAAGTCATAAATCAGAGTCTGAAAAGGGGGCTTTTGATATTTGACAGATGAAAAAGGTGCTGTGGTGGCACCCTTTTGATGCGCAAAGTCTCGCAGCGGATGAGGTGACGTTAGGATTGTTTTGCCGCGCGAAGAATTTTCACTGGGTGCACGAGGGTGATGTTGTTGACTTGCTCTGGTATGCAATGTCACTCTTCTGCCATTTTGGCGGGAAGAGGTACAAGCCGCGTGCATGTGCCATCCACTTTCCCCCTCTTTCGACGCCCCTGAGAGCGCTGGAGGCTACGCCAAAAGCAGCTACGGCAGCCACTGCAACCACTGTACGTGAGCAAAGTACCTAGAGCGCCTTCATCAGCTGGCTCAGGTACTTCTGCGCGTTACAATGAGCCTGCACACGTAAAACTGCATTGGGCTTCTGCTTAGTAACCGTCTCAGAGCAACGACAAACAGATCTCGTAGTAGCATAAGATTGGCCATGTGAACAACACCTAAGTTTAAGAAAGTTCTAGACGTTTGAACTTTGTCGTTACACTGGTTTTCTACTTCTCCGCCATACTCTTCATGCTGCCGTGTGACTGTAAGGGTGATTGCAAAGAGCACAATTGACATGCTGTGTACGTCACGCAGCATTGACTTACACCTGACTCAGAATACGAGCTTCAGCAGGAACGACCAGCGTACAAACATTGTCCACTAAAATTAAACTCCCTATAATACTAGCTCTACGAAAACCACATACGTTGGCAACTTGAAAGCATCAAAACCGCCAAGTGCTCACCACAGAACTTGACGCAAAATTAAGAAGCAGGTATAGGGTAGCCGAATTTCGTCATGATCTTTTGCCCGTGATCCACACCCAAGCCCCTCCATAGTCAGGCACACCACCATACACACGACATCTGCATCTCCACGACTGCGACGACGAGTGAACCAGACATCCATCCACCTGCCCTCGGGATAGCCTAGACGAAGAACGCCTACAATTGGATCTTGGACCATCGAATTGCCAAGCCACTGCGACTCGCCCGCCACCCCTCACACACCGCCCCGCGCAAGCCCTGTCGCTCGCTCTCCGCTATGGGTAACACCACCAGCGCCGTCCTGGACAACATCGTCCAAGGGTCCAACTGTTTGTACCCCCGCAACTGGTAAACAGGCTCGAAACATGGCGGAACTAACGGCGCTACAGTCGACAGAGAGGAAGTCGATCGCCTACGGAAGCGCTTCATGAAGCTGGACAAGGTACCTTGTTTCCCACGCACGTCGTCGGCGCGCCGTACTGACACTGTTCAAACAGGACAACTCGGGCACAATCGAACGCGATGAATTCCTCAGCCTGCCGCAAATCTCATCAAACCCTCTCGCGACACGGTGAGCACCCTCCCTGCAGGCACCACCGCCTTGACTCTCCACACTCCAGATCTGCGATGCTGACGCGCGCATGTCCCTAGCATGATTGCCATTTTCGACGAAGACGGCGGCGGCGACGTCGATTTTCAAGAATTTGTGTCCGGCCTGAGCGCGTTCAGCAGCAAGGGCAACAAGGAGCAAAAGCTGCGCTTCGCCTTCAAGGTCTACGACATTGACCGCGACGGTTACATCAGCAACGGCGAGCTCTTCATCGTGCTCAAGATGATGGTCGGCAACAACCTCAAGGACCAGCAGCTGCAGCAGATTGTCGACAAAACCATCATGGAGGCCGACCTGGACGGCGACGGCAAGATAAGCTTTGAGGAGTTCACCAAGATGGTAGAAAATACCGACGTGAGCATGAGCATGACTTTAGGTGAGTTTGCTTTGCTTTTCTGTTGTCGTTGAACCTTTTCTTGGTTCATGGCCGTGACGCAATACCACAATATACTGTTGTGCGGCAGCCGACGGATAATTGTGCAAATTCGATGCGTTGATAAGCGGCTCGGCTACATTACGACAGTTTGGCCATGTGATTGGCAAATTAAAGGATCAAGCTAACAGGACCGGGGGTAGATCAATTTTGAGGGACTGGGTGCAACATCCAAAACGCAACATTACACGCTAAACTGCAGTCGCTGGGAGACTGCCAGACGAACTCTAAAAATACGACATGGCATCATGATATAATGATTATCGAACAATATCTATACATTTCTTGACTCAAAACCGTCAAATGCCGTCGCAGATTGTCATTGCACATGTCAGCAATAAAGTAATCGACACCGTCGCGAGGACATTCCGAACATAACAACTATCCGGCCAGAGTTTGGTCGTGCATTGTAAAGCGAACCAAGGGAAATCAGCCGACTATATTGTCAGCCTTGTTCCACCACATCAGCGATGACCGCATCGCATAAACCAGGCTTACTGGTATACGTAGCATGTTCCCGCTGCGCCCAAGCACGGCCTTTTTTTCCATGTTCCCTGCCCTCGTGTGAATGAACCCCTGTTATTTCCGAGGTTCAAATAGAAGCCGGCGCCTAGGTGCCGGTACACATGTCTTGCTCGTTTCGGCAAGCTACCGGGCCACACGCGAGGCGTTTTCCGCGTCTTGGCTACGCAAGCGTGCAACATTTGAACCAACCACTCCATCTAATGCTAATGAAACGAAACAATGTCAAAGGAAACATGAACCTAAATAGAGCTGCCAATTTTATTGGCGGGGACCGGCGACTGCGGCGCGCGCGGCGCACAGATTCCCTGACCAGCAACCTCATCAAACAAATCCATCAGAGGCGAACGTGATCCGGGGATCCCTTTTCATTTCGCGCCGTTTTGAAACATTTGCTGACATTAATTCAATATCATCACTTGCCAAATCGCATCTAAAGCCTCGGCTGGTTTTGAACCTCAATATTGGTCCATTTTAGAGTTTGGCGTTGCAGAGCTAAAACGACGTTATTTCAGCTTGTCCAGGTTTTGAGATCTATCCTGCCAGCCGGTTTTCCTCGTCACTCCTTTCTTATACACACGCCCTCAACGGGGTTTTTTTTTTAAATTTGCATCTTTCGGCGCGGCCGGGTAAGGCGATGTATCGAGATTGAAAAAAAAAACTTTCGTCATGAGGATTTGTTTTTGTTGGGGGAAGAAACTGGTAGGCAGGCTGTTGCTCGCATTACTCTCGGGCCTACAGAGACGGCCGGAGGCCGACTTGATGACGTTACCGATAGCATGGATACTTGTACGTTGAACGTTTAAAGGCAACTTCTTACAAGGCTGAGTGATGTGCCTGGTGCTGCTGTCGAGTCCGGTCATGGAGGACGGTTGGTCTTGAAAGATGTTGGCTTTGTAAAATCTAAAAATGCGCGCCACATACAAGTCTAATGCTCATTAGAGTGCTTAAAACATGAATACTTTTTACTGCTTCTCCCCTCGTCTTCTTCCTTCATCATGTACACGTTATCCTTTATTCTTGGCCTCGTTTCGGCGGCGAGCTTCCTCTTCCCTCTCCTCGAAAAGCGTTAGGCAGTCCTCGAGCACTAACAACATTAAGCCTGTCAGTAAAGTAGCCTAGGACAATGACACAATGCTTTTCTGTCTGCCAAGTCGCCGCGGATTGTACTTACACGTCTCGATCTCATCCTCCCAGACACCAAATTGGTAGTCTACTAAGCCATGCCGCTCGATGCCGTCGCAGAGGCGGACCAACTCGTCACCCATCCTCTTGACTGTCCGTATGGATAGAGGCTGTAGCACTATCATGCTGGGATCAGCCCGCGTCATGTACTGTTTTTGCTTGAAAACGAGCGCGAGCCACGCGTGGTTGAAATCTTGCCATAGCTTTAGGCGGTCCTTGTGAAGGTCTTCGTCGTCTTCGGTGAGGCCTGCAAGATGTCGGGTGTTAGTTGCTTGGTCCAAGTCAACAGGTCGATGCGAGAGAGGGCCGAAGAGAACGATAGCGACTCTAGGCAAAATAGAAAAACAACATCAAATGAAAACATCCAGAAGAAAATACTGACCTAGTTCTTCCACTCTTGACAAGAGCCAAAAAGACACGCTCAATAGCCCCTCAGCCGCCCTTTCCAAATTCCCATTCTTAATATCCTGAAAGAGGCTAGCCAGTCGCCGCTGGTATTCTTGCCACTTTTCCACAAACTCGGCAGTCCTATCCGGACCGGAAGTCTCGGCCATTGCGGCTGAGCTGCTGGCACCTAGATCGGCGAGGTGATGGAAGCTTTCCACCCCCGTGAGGGCGCTGGTACCGCTGACGCTGCCGCCGCTGCTTTCTGCTCCTGCTCCTCCGGCGTAGTGAAATGAAGCGGGAATATCCTGGTAATATGCTGTTGTCGATGCGCTGTTGGCAGTATGCTCTAGCGACGTCGTTCCGGGAGAAACCCCTGCCTCTCCAAAATATGACGGATTTACGTCTGACTGGTCGGGTAGCAGTGGCGTGGATGACATGGGGTTATTTCTAGACGATAGTGAGGGGGTATATTGCGGTGTAGTGTAAATCGAAGTTTGCGCGTTCGTTTGCGGTACACTGTACATCATCATGCTTGCGTTGTAGCTGCCAAACCCGGCTGTTTGCTGTTGCTGTCGCGCGGCTGCGTCAGTACCGCCGGGAGTATAGCCAGGCCCGTAAGGCATCTGTGTTGCCGTTAAATTTGTAGAACCAGAAAATGTCGACATTGGATCCGAGTAATATTCGCTGTCAGCGCCGGCACTACTTCCTAGTGCGCGCGCCGAGGAAGATAGCCCGAGTTGTTGTTGTTGGCCATGGCGGTATCGTTCTGCCGAGGCGTCGGAGAGCAACTCATGCTGCGAGGCAGAAGATCCAAGTGACGCATATCTCGTCCCCTGCGAATCGCTCAGTGTGTTTTGACTAAACCGTCGACCCTGACTGTGCTCGTCCATATCCCCGGCAAATTCTCCGCACAAAGCCTCGAGAGGTTGGGCTTCGCGATTAGCCGGGGACAAGGAAGCAGGCGAAGGATAAAAGTGTGCCAATATGACGGTGGCGTACGACCTAGAGGAATGCTCTGCAAAGACCCCTCGGACTTGGCACTGTCAAAGAGCTCTTCGAGGACACTGTCTGACCAGAGTTTTCCAAGTAACGGTGGACGCACAATCATACGCAAACCGGAAATTCGGAAATCAGTAACCGAGAGTTGCTGAGGAAGGCCGGAGCTTGACTTGGAAGAGAACGGCAACGTAAGCGCGTAAGAGTTGATGCCATCCAAGGTAGTGAGGTGTGTTCCAGTACCCGATTATGCCCAAGTCACAATGCGAACCGTTGACTAGCAGCTTCTGGCAATGTTGGTCTTGGATAGCTAGGGGACCTCTTGTATGTGATGAACGCGATTGGCAGAGAATGAAGCCACAGATCGAGTAGTTCATGATTGGTAGGACCACACAACCGACAGGCAAAGACGGAACGCTCCACTTGGGCCTGCTCCGACGAGTGTCGAGCTAGCCGTCTATCAGCGATGCTGAGACAGAAATAAGATTTAAAAACGGACAGCCGTTGTCGGTCTGCGCTTGGCAGAATGAGACGCCACGAACAGAGCCCTTTGCAAAGCGCCACTGGGTCGATAGTTGCCCACCTTTTCGGTCCCGAAGAGCCCAGGGGGGCGGACGGGATGCAGAGAGGAACCTAGCCCGACGGAGCAACTAAATTGTCGACGAGCCAAAGGCCTGGAGACCCGCCAATGTCGATGAGCTGAGGCTAACAAGTGGATTTGCCAGGAAGAGGGGTTATACAAAGAAGGGCCAGGGAAAATGAAGAAGGAGGGGAGATGGAGAGGAGGGGAGCAGAATATATGTGGCAGGGGCTAGATCTCGTGCTGAGAGCAAGTGGAAGGTGAGCTGTCCACGACCCAATGAGTGCTTGTATAAGACCCCTCTGTGGAGGAGACGGGAGAGGCCGTCTTATATCATGAATTGCAGAGAGTCCTTGTCTCCCGATGGAACGACAGCAGAGGCAGACCTGGGGTATTTCGATAAACCGTTCGACTGGGGAATGTTGCGCAAGCTACACACGAACATATACATGCTAAACCAGACGAGCGTACAACGAAGTGGACACGCAAGAGGGCTACCCGCTGCGTCACGTTTCTGAAGGGGAAAATTTTGGGCGTCAATCATGAGCAAGGCGACAAGTGAGCCACACCATCTAGGATGAGCCTGGTACGTCGCCGGGGGAGGGGTGTGTCCGTAGCAGGGCCGGTAACAGCGGGAGAGAGCTGGCATGAGCGAGCCATTGTCGGGTCTAAGTCTCGGCTGAGCATGGCTGACTTGATTTGCATGACCAAAAAACCCTGCATTGCGAACCCGCTATGCGCATCGCGATGATGGCTCGGGCTGCAAGTAGAGCCGGCTTCGACTGCAGCCAGGTCTGGAAGAGACTGTCTCCAAGAAAGACAGGGGGCTTGAAAGCCCTGACTTTTAGACACTTGACAGGACCGAAGAAGAGACTGTTACTGCTAACATGGGTAAGGGTTTTGGGAAAGGCTTTGTGGAGGTTGGCGGAACCTAGAGCGTTTATGCGCGACTTGTCAACGACGGCGGCCGTGGCTGACACCCACTCGAGTCAGTGAAGATGAATTGAGTCGGTGCCGGAGATGTCGACTTTGAGTGGCTAGATAAAAGCAAAAAAAAAGAGAGAGAAAAAATGACTGAATCAGAATCAGGGCAGCAAAGACAAGCCACTATAGAGTGGGTTCATCCCAACAATGGCGAGCAGGCTGCCGATGATAGCGAATCGCTTGTTCACCCATGGACAAATGTGTAAGTGCAGCTGAAGACCGTTGACGGTTTTCCTGTTTTGACAAAGAGACTTGCAGCTAGTGGCTGAGACTTGCATTGAGCTAGACCGATGTAGGTGAGCATGAGCTTGCCTGGGACGTTGGGCGTGCTTGACTCAGGGTAGTTTTCATCTGGACCAAGTAGCAATGCACAGGATGCAAGGTGAATTGTGACGGGAAAAGGGCAGGAACGAGGCTTGTTTCATAAAAATGGCCGAGCAGCGCAGTGTTTTGGCACAAGAGGCGAGCATGACGAGGTACAAGATCCGGCCGAGAGTTGCGTCTTGACCGGGCCGTGAGCTGCATGCACGGGCGATCCGGCGCCCCTCCAAGTACCCCTAAAGTTGACAAATTCGAGGCACTGAGTGCAACGAAAGCCGAGCGGCCGGCAGCGGACGAGCAAAAAGATCACGCGTCCGTGGCTTGGCCTGCTGCAAGAGGTGATGATTGACAGGGTAGTGCCAGGGCAAAGGTGAGCATGGCTGGTGTAGCTGAGCGGGATACTACCTGCGAAGCAGCAACAAAGCACACAGCACCCACAGGATGGACGCGAGGATAAACCTTGTCTTGAATTATTACAGGTGCTGCACACAGGACGGAGTTTAGTCGGCTGGGCCTGGGAGCGAAGACCGCGCAAATGACGCCTCCCAAGAAGGGGATAAACTTTGTTGAACCGGGTGTACGCCTCCCCCCGCTCGTTGAAAGCCGAAGACTGGGCGCCACCGAGCTACCTAATGGACAGGCCTGCTCATTTCCTGAAGATATCGGCGTGGAACAAGAGCGCAGCGGATCCATCCCCAGGTGTCCCGTCCGTTGATTGGGACATGATTGCTGTTGGCTTGCGACGATGCTGTCGGTCGCCAAAGAGGCCGCGAGAGCTCGACACATAAAGGCCTAGGCCGGGAAAGGCGAGTCGCATAACTAGCTAACACACGACGTTGCGGCAGCTAGGATACCATCTGGCGACTCCATGACATGACAAAACTTGTAATGGTAATGCTTGTCTTGGCATCAGAAGTCTAAAAAGGCCAGACGTGAATGCTTTCGTGGTAGCGAGGGCTGTAGAATGAGCCGGGCCATGCGCGTGTTTGACCGACGGACGAAGCGAGCAGAGAATTGGAATAGAAAAGACGAAAGCCATGGTGCAAAAGATGGACGCCGCAGCTAGTTAGTATGTGGAGGCGGTTTTGTTGTAGTCGTTGACAAGACACACAAAAGGACAAGAGGAAGCCCGGAGAAGGGCCCCGGGCGGGCCAAGCCAAGGAGCCCCTCATCATCCTCGAAGAAGGAGCCCCGCTGCCTGACAATGGCGGGACCCATGAATTGCCTAATCAGGCAAGGCCCCGTCAGTGCTAGTGCCCAGGTACATGCAACCATGGTCAGGTTACGTGTAGCCACGAGGTACATGGTTTGGATACTGGTGAAATATTCATCTAGCGTACAAGTAAAACAGCGTAAAACAGGTTACTTTTAGCAGCTTTTTTTCCTTCCAGTGGAGCGGGCTAGTTGGGTGGATCATTCGCCTGTCAACTCAAACTGTCCTCACAGCTTGTTTGGAATTTGGTCAATCAGGACAACTTGACAGTTAACAGTCAACTGCGCCTTTATACAGTGGAGATCAATCAATTTCAAGCAAATACCTAACAACTGGCCACTCATTTTTATGCATGATATTCTTAATGCCTGGAAATACTTGCAGGCACACTCAAGCACTGTAACTCAGCCCGAACGCCTGCCAGCTGCTAAGTAGTTATTGCCAACCACAACACGCCAATGCCTGTCACTTCGCCTGCTGCCCAATCAATGCTGGGTTCCCCACCAGACCCCGTGGCCCCGTGCGTCTGCTTCATCAGTCTCGCCCATTTTTCCACCAGGCCACCACCATGCTTCATTCTCTCAGCCTATTACAAGGCACCACTCTCAAAGCGTGCCGCATCACATTCTTTACAATGCTCAGACCGAGAATAGCTTTTTTGTCATCTACCCTGCCCTTTTCTTGAAACAGTTCTTTGCGGCTTCAGTCAGCCTCGAGTCAACTGTAGCCCGAAATACAGCCCGGCCAAGTCCGTTTGTCTACACCACTACACCATGGGCGTGGCATGCAACACTCTCTCCGCCTAGCTCATGGTGGTTTATGCGCTCAAAAGCATATTCTACGGAACGCACTAGAACATTCGCATTGACACCGCTGAAAATCAATGCCGGTCCCTGACATGACAGACTGCTGGAGCACTACACCGCGTGCAAATGCTGATGTTGATCTTGACGCTACCAACCACTTACCACGGACCTCTCCGGGCTCTTCTATAGGCTATTCCAATGACCCGGGAAACAAGAGCAGACCGGCCCTGACAAGATCCGAAGAGTGCCAACTAGTGTGCACAAGGCTGCCTCATCCTACCCTTTACGGAGGACGGAAGCTCTGCCTCTAGTCGAATCGGCATGACGTACCACGCTTTCAACACAGGGCAGATCCCATGGCGGTGGCACCAGCAGCCCATGCCCGCCGGCAAGATTCCTCAAGCAACGGTGTCGTTCGCATTTGGGCTCTAGATGGAAACACAAACACGTTTACAAGCGAGCCCATCGAACGACCATTAAATGTCCGGCCGCCTGCATGACGAAAACAAGACGGCAGCTTCGCATAAAATTATGCCTCATCCTGCTGAAGAGTCGTTTAAGCACAAACTCGCATATCCATGCGCTGCAACGCAAAACTAGTGCATGGGGCAATCGACCGGACACCCACCTCCCGAATCACATCATAGAAGCATAAAGGCCTCCCCGCGACATTCGTCTCAATTTAAGCCTCAACTGCTAGTAGAGGCCGCGGCAAGGCCGAGGGCCAAAGCCATCAGAAGCGGAAAGGCGAAAGCGCTTTCCGCCGACACGAAACATCGCAATAAAGGCAAACATTGGCCCTCCACCTCTTACGCCGCTCCTCAAGGCCCGAAACTGCGACCGCTCTGGTAATCCGTTGAGCCTGCAACGTTGCCAGACTGCCCCTCGTATGCCCTGCCTCGTGATGCTGACGATTTTCTTTATTGGCCTCTTTACGAAACTGGGAAAAGGTGAGAGAATCTAGGATGTGCGTCGATCTCATATACTGCTTCGAAGTTGCCAAGTTATGTCCACGGCCTGCCTGCACTTGGCGTTGGAAGAATGCGCTGTAGGATGGCCAACGAATTTTGTTTTGAACGAATTTCGATGAGTTCCCCATGCTGGTCCGCTAGTAAACTAACTAGTCACCTCGTCAACAATCAAGAGCGGTACCCTGGTGGCGCTTGCAAATTAGTTGCCTGCCACCCCTGCAACTTACCAACTGCCGCGTTTTGTCGAAATTCGAGAGTCCAATTGCTGCGGGAGAATTGGAAAGTTGTTCTTATCAGCATCAGCCTCTTTGCTTTGCCCACCAGGTGCTGCAAGGCTTGGTCGACGAATACCTGTCTATCCCATCCCACCATCCACACAACACATCTTTGAGATGTGCTTGTCCAACTCTTCTCGCAATCCTCACACCGCAAGTCCTTGGACGCCATGTTAATAGTCCATGCAATACCTCCCATCGCAGAGACGAGGCATAGCCTGGCACCGTTTCCATCAATTGGAGCCCACGGCTCAGACTGCCAAGGAAACTGTTCAAGGACGACACACGCTGTGCAGTGATACTGAAAAAGCTGGCCCAGAGACTTTCAGGCTGTGTTACCTGAGAGCCTCGCGGCCGAGAGCCTGCTCGGCTGCAAATCTCACTTGCAATTTGTTTGATAATTTCAAGTAGTCCGGCTTGCGACGGAGCGTGATATCAAGCGCCATGTTGATACCTAGTGTCATATTGCTTATACCTGTCCTGTCAGGCTGTCTTGCCGTTTTTCCGCGATGCTAATCAGAGCACTGGAGTTATAAATCAGCTCGCTGATTTCAGGGCTGTGGACATGCAGACGCTTTCCCCGTTGGCGAGCTAGTTGCCGGCTCGAGAGCGAGCAGCATCGCCATGATCAGTAGTTCTGCCCTTGCGACAGCCCGTGTAAGTGAATTGGGTGCTTTGAAGATCTGGGATGATACATGGGCTCAGCGTCATAGACATGGTTCAGGTTGAGTAGATCCGTGCATAACGGTCTAGTCATGTTATCATTGTTATGTCGCCCGTTATGGTGATGCCTAGGGAGGACGGTAATGGATTGGACGAAGCAGTCAAGATCAACTTCAAGCTACGATATCGACCAAGTCTATCTCCGCACCATTTCTCGATCGGTCAGCACCCATGAATAGGATTATGAGTGATCAGTGCTTCGGCTCTCGAATCATTGCGACGCTCGTAGTCCAGAGACAAAATAAGCACCGATGCCTCATGCGTTTACACCAAACCGTTTTCCAATTAGATGCGCCGATCTGCGCCAGGGGTGGTGTGCACTCCTAGGACCCGTGCTCGCCGCCACTAACAGGGTTCAGCCACGAGGAAGACAGGCCTCAGAGCGAGCTGAGATGCTGGTCTAAGCACTGAATGCGCAGGAAAGAATGGTTTGGATTGCGCAGATTGTCGGGAGTTGACGACATGTGTCGGGATCTAACGACACGTGTCGGGAGTTGACGACATGTGTCGGGCACACATGATTGCTGCCTCTTCGTACGCCGTTCAAGACAGAGGTTTCTCGCTGTGCCACATTTATGTGAACCCTCCCCTGCAAGTACATCGCGAGAGCCTTTTTCGTCTTTAGTCGGCGTCCAGGTGGATAGACGGACGAGACGTTTCCCTTTGGGGGGGTTAGCCCCAGCCACTGAATAGTTGCAGCGTGTTGGCAAGCAATATTACGCTTGTCGGCGAGCGTGTTTTCAGCTTTCTCCATTTCCATACGAGCACACTTGCACGATACTCCATCAACAGGACAGGGACCTTCCTTTTGTCGCTTGGCACGCATGCGGGCAAACGGGTTTGGAAGCAGGCTAGCAGCGCGATGGTGAGAAACAAGGAAGTTTTTGGGATGAGAGAACAACACCTAGCCTCTCTTATCGCGACAGGCTCCCGACCGTCGTCAGCTAAACGTGAGCTGCATCGGTCGCGACCCAGATTCCTTGCACCGTATTCCCAGGAGGCTTAGGAAGCTCTGAATGTTACCTTTTAGACCGGCATCATCTACTGGAGTAAATGGGAAGAATGGGGAGGGAACGTCTCAAGACTATCGAGGGAAAAAGAAAAAAAGGTCGCTTTCTCTGTTTATGACTACACATGATGAAATGCATGCAGCAGGATGATAATGTACATTGGTGCTCGAGGTGGCCAGAACAGGGATCCCCGGAAGCATCGTAGTGTCCGGACACCCGCTCGATGCAGCAAATAATGGTACCGTCTCTCTTTCTGGGAGCCGGACGCACTGTCGGGGCTTTGCCGCCTGATTCTGTTTTTGCTTCTTCTATCGCTTGACCCAGGCAGGGCTCTTGCGAGCCTTGACGTGGCCGTGCAGCTTTCTCTCCACCTTTCTGGGATCCCGCGTGATGCAGCCGGCTGCAGCCGAAGGCGAAAAAATGACAGGTTAGCAATTGATGCATCTCTTGCGTACGTGGCAGATATCCAGAAGTGCATAGCTTACCTTTACGCAGAGCAGGCTTCAGAGCCGGTTCGTGGACCAAGAGCCCCTTTGCGATGGCCATAGTCATGGCCTCGGCCTGGCCTGTGGTGCCGCCTCCTTCCACCAGGGCCCAGATGTTGTACTTGTCGAGGCGGCCGGTGGCCAGGAGGGCCCAGAGAGCGCTCTCGCGGTCGTGCACGCGGCCAAACGCATCATTGATCGTCTTGCCGTTGACAAGAATCTCGCCGGTGCCCTCGACGACAAAGGCGCGGGCCGTCGACGTCTTTCTGCGGCCGACGCCGATGGCGCGGCCGAAGCGGTCGAGCTTCAGCGGGCGGGCGACGTTGAGCAGCGCGTTGATGGGCTTGGCGAAGCGCGCAACGGCCGCCGCCACCTCACTCGGTGCCAGCGACGGCTCGATGCTGTGCAGCCGCCGCACCACGCGCAGCACCTGCGAAAAGTGCGACGCCTTGATCGGCTCCCCGAGCTCGCGCCGCACCGCCTCCAGCTTCAGCCACGGCATCGGCGCCGCCTCGGACGGCGCCACCGTCGGCAGGTGGTTGTGACGGGCGAGTAGCCGCGACAGCTGAATGTGCAGGTCGTTGAAGCGAGGCGTCCGCGAAAAGTACGAGGGCGTCGAGGGTATCGCGCGGGCGTGCACCACACCCACGTGCGGGATACGGATCGCCTCGAGCTGCTCTTTGAGGGCGTTGCTGCTGCTGTCACCGCCGCTAAAGCTCGAGGACGGGTCGTTGCTGCCCTGTGGCGTCGTCGTCGTCGTCGAGGTGGTCGTCGCGAGGGTTCGGATGGCTAGGGGTGTCGAGGGGACAGCTCGCTTCGCGGCCATGGGCAGCCATTGCGAGCCGAGAGCGGGCCTATTGCACCGCAATTGGCGCAGGCTCGCATTGAGACTGGCCATTGTCGCAGTCGGTACTTGCGTCTTGTCGATCCGAATCGCCGGTGCGCTCTCTTTCGATGGACCTTTGTTCACTTGAGGCTCGGAGTCGGACGTTGCTTCAAAAACCCTGTGTCGCTGGCCCAGCTTAGACGCCACATCACGTGAAGATTAGATACCGTTACAGCGCCCACAAGCCACTCATTAGCCACCGTTGCTGTGGGAGCCACTAGACGCGGGGCTTGAATTATCCCACCATAAAAAATTTCCTCGACCTCTGCGGCTTCTTGCACAGCTCTCTCTCCTGTCTATACCACCCGACATCTCAATCTCATCATCAGTCATTGATACACTGTCAAAATGGCTTTCGGAACTCTCTTTGCCAGCGAGGTAAGACTACCTCCTGGATTGCAGTCTTTTTTTGCTTGCTTGCACCAAAGATGAGTCGCTGACAGCTCTCTTCCCTCCAGGGCAACCCCCGCTCCATTGCCATCAAGGCTGTCGCCAAGGCCAACGGCCTCGACGTCAAGATCGTCACCGTCGACCTGAGCGCTCCTCGCACTCCCGAGCACCTGGCTGGTAGCCCTATTGGCCGCGTTCCCGCTTTCGTCGGCGAGGACGGCTTCACTCTCCACGAGGCTGTCGCCATTGCCATCTACTGTACGTGACTCACATTTCGCTTTTGCAAGCTCTGCCTCCTCATCCCGCGGCCCAATCTGGGTCGCCGCATTGCGTGATGACTTAGCCTTTTATTACAGTTATCCCTGTCTGAGAATTCTTTCTGTGTGGATATTGCCTAAATTCTGATTTCTTCTGCTTTTCAACTCCTCTGTTTGCTCATTCTCACTCGCCGGTGGCACGAATGCTAACATGAAACAGTCACCTCCCAGAACGAGAAGACCACCCTCCTCGGCAAGACCAAGCAGGAGTAAGCACATGATTGCACAATTGATGGTTGAAACATACATGCTGACAGACTATAGCTATGCTTCTATCCTCAAGTGGATGTCCTACTTCACCAACGATGTTCTCAACCCCCTTGCCGGCCACTTCCTCCCCCTGCTCGGCCGCAAGCCCTACAACAAGCAGGCTGTTGATGACTTCGCCAAGGAGGAAGAGAGAGCCGTTGCTGTCGTCGAGAAGTACCTCAGCGAGCACACCTACCTCGTTGGTGAGCGTCTGAGCCTTGCGGATCTCTACTCCGCTGGCATCATCAGCCGCGGCTTCGACTACTTCTACGACGCCAAGTGGCGCCAGGCCCACCCTGCCACCACTCGTTGGTACGAGACCATTGTCAACCAGCCCATCTACTCCGACATTGTCGGCAAGGTGCAGTTCATTGACAAGGCTCTCCCCAACGTTGCCCCCAAGAAGGCCGAGGCTCCCAAGGCTGCCCCTGCCAAGGCTGCCCCTGCTGCTGCTGCTCCCGCTGCCGCTGAGGACGCCCCTGCTCCCAAGCCCAAGCACCCTTGCGAGGCCCTCGGCAAGTCCAGCTTCGCCCTGGATGACCTCAAGCGTTACTACTCCAACCACGAGACCCCTGAAGCCATGAAGTACTTCTGGGAGAACGTCCCCTTCGATGAGTACTCCATCTGGAAGGTCGACTACAAGTACAACGATGAGCTCACCCTCACCTTCATGTCCAACAACCTGATTGGTGGCTTCAACACCCGCCTTGAGGGCTCCCGCAAGTACGTCTTCGGCACCGCCTCCGTCTATGGCCAGAACAACGACTCCGTCATCCAGGGCGCTTTCGTCATCCGTGGCCAGGACTACGTGCCTGTCTTTGACGTCGCTCCCGACTACGAGAGCTACAACTTCACCAAGCTTGACCCCAAGAAGCCCGAGGATCGCGCATTTGTCGAGGACAACTGGGGCTGGGAGAAGCCTGCCGTTGTCAACGGCAAGGAGTACAAGCATGCCGACGGCAAGGTCTTCAAATAAACGATATTACGAAATGGTAGGGTAATGAGGCATGCTGGTCATGGGTTGATGATTGGGAAAATGAGTTATGAGCTGCAGATGTGCTATTCATGATTGAGGCGGCTGCAATGTAATGACCATGGGAATGGATGATGGTACAAAATTTAAATGATCCGAAACCTAGGGTACATGACAATACTACAAAAGCAACATGCTTTCGTGTCAACTATTTGATCTCTGCAGTGACGGTTGCACCTGTCTCGATCACGGCATAGACTTGAACTGTGGTGACTTTTGAGAAGTAAATGCCTAGGCGCGCTTTAAACAACAGCCTAGTTCAACAGGCGAAGGATGTTATGCTGGACTCAAGAGTTCTCGTGTAGCAGCACCAAGTCTTCAAGATGAAGCATTGACTCTGAACGTTGTCACTCAAATCGCGACGACTTGTCGGGCCTTTCGGTGGATCAGTTTCGACTCGTAGCCAACGCAGCTGCAATCGCATGTTCAATGTCCAAGACCAATCAGGGACTGACTCTGTAAGCCGAGTCCCTTAAGTATCAATACACTATCCATACATGTATTCATGTATTGCTCCGCTTTCCAGTCGATCAATGTTGTGTTGCACTTGCTCAGGCGACACAGCCCCTCTATCCACTAACAACACATGCTCTGCGCATATTTACAGCGTGTAGCTCGCATCGAGCTTGAAGGGGTTCTCTCGTATATACTGGCTGACGTCGGCTTGCCACGCCAGCTCGTTGATGTAGTCGTGCACCTGCGGCAGCACGTGCGGGCACTCCGCCGCCGGCCCCAGGTACTCTGGGATGCGCAGCAAGTTGTGCGGCTCGCTGCGCGCCTTTTCCGCCGAGTCGTCGACGAGCACCGTGTTGCTCTGATCCCAGCGGCCGCCGCCGCCCAGCGCGTCCGGGTGCGCGGCCATGACGCCTCGGTCGCCCCAGACGCGCGCGAGCCGCTTGTAGCACTGCACGCGGGCGTCGTAGTCGGCGGACGACAGGCCCATGCGCTCGCGGCCCCAGACTACCAGGCATCGCTGCCGCTGCGCGGGCGTCAGAAGGCTGGCGACCATGGCCTGGACGTTGTGCGGCCGCGCCGACGACCACACGGCGACAGAAAAGGTTGAGAGCAGGTAGTCCATGAAGATGCGGGCGTGGGGGCGCGCGATGAAGTGCGAGGGCTGGCGCTTGCTGGGGCGGTGGAGGAGCGTGCCGTTGAGGTCCATGACGATGAGGATGCGGCGTGGGGAGGAGAGGCGTGAGGGGGCCAGGTGCGCGCGGCGGAGGTAGGAGGCCGTAGGCTCGGGGACGCCTCCGGAGGCGGCGCTGGGGGCGGAGGTTTCGTCACGAACGAGGAAACTCGTTTCTGTGGTAGATCTGGTAGGACACTTAGATTGAGATTGGTGTGGTTGGAGAGGGATTGGCTTACTCAGTGATCTCTGTGGCCGCTGTAGCCGCTGTGATCTCTGTGATTTCTGCGGTCTCTTCGGTCTTTGTGGCCTGGATAGCTGGTTGCGCACTGGACACCTCTGCAGCCTCTTTCTCCGCCTTTTTTTGCTTTTTGGTCTTTTTCTTCATTGTTTTCACAGCGATTTGAGATTGACGGCCATTCTCTGTACCCGTCGATGCGACCGTCCTGTTGCGATTCATCTTCCGTTTGATCCCTTTGCCAGCGTTTGCCTTGACCATTGCCTTTTGGGTGATGACAACCTGCATTGGCTGGCTCACGGGCGTAATGTATCCTTGAGACGCCATGTTGTACTCGAACAGACTAGATGGCTGGACCTTGAAGCCAATGTCATGCTTGTGGCACGCCTCGGTGCTGTAACGGATGCGGGGAGCCCGAAGCGCCCTGGTTGAGACGACTGTGGCGGAGTTAGGCCGGGGCAGACGAAGAGAGAAGAGGAAAAGCCTGTGCAGAGACGGCATGCAAGATGAGCGTGTCTATGCAGACTCGGTAAAAAGGCGAGCGTTTGTGGCTTGGCTCAAGAGTTGGGCAAAGTGAATGGTGTTGTTTGATACAGAGTAATACTGGTGCACCAGTTAAATTTGACCGAACAAACGCGATAGGCTCACTTTTAGCGCTCCCAATCCTGGATTAGCACCGCTCTCAGGCACACCAAAAGCCCGAACGTTACAGTGGGATTCTGCCCCTCCACAGCTCGTTATCGATAACAAAGATGGCTGCATAGCGGCCTGCATCCAAAAAAAAATAATTCGACATCTCACTAAATACTCTGACATACATAACATATAACTACCATAATGCCACCAAAAAGAAAGGCCCAGTCTCTGGGACTGGATAGAAGAGTACGCGCTCGGCGCGACGAAAATTGGCAGCTCGAGCCAGAGTCCGACAGCCAACAATCGGACAACGACGTCTCAGAGGAAGATGTTCGCGAGCAGGAAAGCGAAGACGAGAAGACGTCAGACGCCGAAGGCGATGGGGAATCCGAGGTGAGAGCCACTGTCGTCCCGTATCCTCAGAAGCATGCGGCTCACAATATTTCCAGTCTGAATCAGATGACGAGGCACCTCCCAAGGTCGACTTCTCGTCCGTATCCTTTGGCGCCTTAGCCCGCGCGCAAGCATCCATGCCCGCCACCGGTCGACGAGCCAAGAAGAACCGCAAAGACGCCGACTCGGACCCCGCCGAATCTACCCAGCCCGCCAAGCCGACCTCGCTCCGCGAACAGGCCGAAGCCCGCCACAGCGCGCACAAGGACAAGCGCCCGAGCCGCACGTCCAAGCACGCGCCGCAGGAGCAGACCTCCAAGAAGCCCGTCTCGCGGCGCCGCGAGATCCTCGCCGACCCGCGACGGAGGGCGCGCGACCCGCGCTTCGACCCGGCTGTGGGCAGCGTCGACGAGGACAAGACGCGGCGCGCGTACGCCTTTCTCGACGAGTACCGCGAGCAGGAGATGGGGGACCTGCGGGCGGCCATTAAAAAGTGCAAGAATCCGGCGGACAAGGAGGCGATGAAGCGCCAGCTGCTGTCGATGGAGTCCAAAAAGAAGGCGCAGCGGAAGAAGGACGAGGCCGAGGGCCTGCTCAAGGAGCACAGGGAAAAGGAAAAGACGCTGGTGGCGCAGGGCAAGCAGCCGTTTTATTTAAAGAAGAGCGAGCAGAAGAAGCAGCTCCTGACGAACCGCTTCGCGGACATGAGCAAGGGACAGGTGGACCGCGCGATTGAGCGCAAGCGGAAAAAGGTGGCGGGCAAGGAGAGGAAGGAGTTGGATAGCCTGGTGCGCGTGAGAGATGGCCGCTAAAGCCAGACAGGATAAAGGTGGGTGGGAGACTGTCGATTGAATATATCAAATCGTGATGAGAGAGATACCTAATGCTCCATGATTACCGCACTCTATCAAATATATATATATACATACATGGCATGATGATGCCTTTTATTCATCCCGTCTTTTCTATTACAAAGTGATTGTTGTACAATATGCCCTTCCTTTCATCGTTCTTCTGCCCCCGCGAGTCTAGACATAGCCCGACTTTGCCACAGCCTTTTCAAACATTTCCCGGCAGCGGACCTTGCTGCCGAGCTTGGCGCAGAGCAGGAATGCGCCGCTCAGCTTGCGGTGCAGGCTGTACGTCTCCTCGGGCGGCGGCGCCAGCCTCTCCTGCAGCATGACGGGGATCAGGGCCTTGACACGTTCGGTAATAGTCTGGTCGTGAAAATCGTACACGGCGGGCGCGGACGCGAGGAACGGCTCCGCGAGCGTCAGCACCGACTGGGTGTGCGCCTCGACCATGGCCCTGCTCTCGTGGCCCGTCAGGTAGCCCAAGCTCTCTGACAGCTGCTTGACGGCGTCGCGGTCGGACCGCGACGCCGCCGCCAGCAGCTGCACGTACTGCCGGACAAATGCCTCGGGGTACTCCCGCGAGGCGCCAAAGTCGAGCAGCTCGAGCTTGTCGGTGGCCGCGTTGTAGAGAAAGTTGGTCCAGTTGGGGTCCGTCTGCATGAAGCGGAACTCGGTGATTTCGCGCAGGCACAGTCGCAGAATCTGCGTGCCAATCCAGTCGCGCTGCGCCTGCGTAAAGGATTGCACGCGCGTGACGCCCACGCCGTCGAGAAAGTCCATGGTCAGCACCTGCTTGCCCGACGCCTCGCGGTAGACGGTCGGCGCCTCAAACACATCCTGCTCGCCGGCGAGGAGTGCCTTGTAGCGCACGGCGCACTCTGCCTCGCGCTCGTAGTCGCACTCCCAGCCGAGCTCTAGCCTCGCATTGTCAATCGTCTTGTTGAGGTACAGGCCCCGCGGGAGGAGCTTGGTCGCGGTGAGAAGGATGCCGAGGTTGTCGAGGTCCGAGTTGATGGAGTCGGCGACGCCCGGGAACTGGATCTTGACGGCGACGCGGCGGTCATTGGCCTTCAGCCGCGCCTTGTGCACCTGGCCAATAGACGCCGCCGCAATCGGCGTCTCCTCAAACTCGGAAAAGAGGTCGCGCCACGCCGGGCCGAGGTTGGCAGCGAGGACGCGGTCGCGCTGCCACGCCGGCATGTAGTCGGCGCGGTCCTGCACGCGCTGCAGCACCTCCTGGATCGGCGCCGGCAGCATCTTGGAGTCCTGGAAGCTCATCATCTGCCCGAGCTTAAGCGCCGCGCCGCGCATCCGCGACAGCTTGGCCACGAGCCGCTCCATGTTGCCGCCGCTGAGCAGCACGCTACCCTGGCCGCCGCCACCAAACGCCCTGCTGACGCTCTCCGAGATGGCGCCGCCAAACATGCCGGCGGCGAGACCGCCGTAATTCCACAGGCGGCTGACGCGTGAGGAGGGGACGCTGGATTCTCGGAGCTGGTAGGCAGGCCTAGAGTCGCCGCCCGTTACCGCCTCTGCAATGGCTTCGACGGTGGGCTGCTTCGAGGCTGGTGCTGCTGCCGCCTCTGGCTCAACTGACGGTGGCTCCGACACTGGCATCGACGCTGAATCATTTGGCTTAATCGACCCTGTATGCGACGACTGTTGCGTTTTGACGACGACGGGCTCCGAAGCTGGCTCCTTCGGCCCGATTTTCCCCGTGATTGGCGAAGATCTGGTCTTGACGACAATGGGCTCCTGATTAATAGGAGGAGCGTTCCCCCAGTGCCGTAACGGGTGTTCCTTTGCAGGCCCGCCAGCCGAAGCCGCCGCCTGCTTGATCCGCTGCTTGCGTACCGAGTCCAGAATCTGCGACCCTCGCGCCGTGTGAAATATATTGACGTCGACGCCGCCAGGTATATCTGAGCTCTCCTCTGCATTGCCCTTTGCTGCGACGTTGAACTCGCGCGACGCCTGCGCATATCTACTCTCCGTTGCTGGCTCCGGTCGTGGCGGCGCCGCCGGCGGGGGCTCTGTTCTCGGCGCGTCGGCCTCGGCACCGGTGGTGTCGGTCTTGATCGAGTGCAATTGGGTGTTGATCTGCTCGGACACGTCGGCGGCCGCGGCCTGCGCCTTGTTTTCGAGGTCGACGACGCCGCGGTAGCGCTGCAGCTGCCGCCCGCGGAGGGCGATGTGCTTGGCGGCGACGGACCGCGAGACGCTCAGCACCGCGGCCAGGTCAATGGCCAGATCCGCGAACCTCATGTCGGGTGTGTCGCGGTGGCGGGAGAAATGGCCTTCATGAAGAAGATGGTGACGTCGAAAGTTTTCGGGGGAGCTTTTATTAGCAGCTGATAGCTCGCGTCCAGTGGACCCCGGAAACCAGGGTTGGCGTCTATGCAGTTAAGCGTTACTCAACAGATAGACAAGAACTTGTTTATTTCGTTAAGCATAGATTTGTTCATTTGTTCATTATTTCTATTTAGTACTGGTATCTTTATTTACAGGCCGTTGCGCTATTCGAGCTTAGTGTCGGACTTGATGTCGGGCTTGCAGGTGTTCCTTAATGAGGAGCCTCGTCGTAATGGTGTTTCCTGCCACGACTGTCCAAAAGAGCTGCTTGGAGTATTGCCTTTTGGTGTACCCATTTTACTCCAGAGACGCTGAGCCGCCGGTGTCAATCCTGCCGATACTCGAGGGCTGCTTGGAAACTTGGGCACATCCAAGGGCTCGGAGCGGCCGGTGAAGCCATTGCGAGTAGACTCTCGTTTTGACTTGGCGATCCGATCCACCATCTTTTCGTGCAAAACATCCTTTTTCCCTCGTTGCTGTATTTTGAACGGGTTGTTGGAGTCGCCGGGTCCAAGATCAATGATAGGTTCCCCCTTTGTCGGAGTGTCGTCGTCGTCTTGGTCGTCCACAAATGCGAAGCCATTGACCCGCGGTGTTTCGCCGCCTCCGACCACGCTAGAGAATGCGTCTTTTGCGCGAGGTCTTCCTGCAATAGCATCTTTTATCGAAGACATTGTAGGTGATGGCGGACGCTGTGGAACATGAGGCTGTGGAACTCTGGTATTGGCGTAGACGACTGTTTTTGGGCCTGATCTCGAGGCATCGTCTGCAGCTTGCGCCACAGTCTTCACGCTCTCGTCGAGATCTTTTGGCCCAAACATCAGGCCGTTCTGAGGTTCCGACTTCCAGCTATCCGGACGTGCAGGCCGATCATCGCTATCCTTGATTGCCAGCCTGTCACGCTTCATGAAGCCGTCGTCGAAGAGTTTTCCATCTTGCGCTAGGCGATCTGTCACTGCCTTTTGTGCTATCATTTGCTTTGACGCCACCTTGTTGCCGCGCCATAACCAGGCGTATTTGTCGGCCTTTTTCTGATTTTGTTTGTCCACCAGCTTGTAAAAGCTTTCGTTGTCCTCGCTGGTGTAGGTTTCTTGGAATTTGGTAAGGCTCATGTTGGCTCCCAAAGCTGGGCGTTGCGTCACGGCGGGCGTCGCGACCGACATTGGCGTGTCGCCCGCATATGTCATTGGTGTTTCCCCAGCGCTCACAAGTGGTTGTGAGCCAACAGGTCCGCCTTCTTTCCTGAGTGTGTTAACATGGCGCAGCCGTTGGCCTGCGCTGAATATCCATGCAGAGTCCTTTGAGTCTAGGGCGTCCAAGTACTCTTGCTGTATTTCCGTCTCTAGTAAGCCGGGAAAGAAATCTCTGGCTATGATTTGTGAGAGAGCCTCAGTGTAGCTGTCCTCATCAAGCACCTTTTTCGGCCTCTTGATTTTTTTGACGGGCGGTGGTATAGCCATCAGCTCTGTATCTTGCCGCTTCCGAATGAGAGCGTTGGGCGCGCTGGACTCGGCCATGGTGCTGACGGCGGACGATGAGGACGTCAACAAAACAGGCGCATGTTTGTGTCGGTAGAAGAGTATTAAAAAAGCAGCCACATCATATGGATGAGCTGCGGCGTTGGTGAGGCGGACGAGTTTTGAGTGTAGATGGTGATGCGATGGCTAATCAGTGATAACAGGCAACAAGCAGAGATATGCATTTATCCGATCCAGCTTGCATAAAGGTTGTCTATAGTGGGCTACAGGCCAACAGCCGCCAACCTACAGTGGCCCATGCGGATTTACAGTGGCTGCATGGGTCAGGTTAGTGGAAAACAGCGCCCCAGCCAATTCGCTAAAGAGCCCTGTGGCAGCTTTCAGGTGGAACCTTCCAGGGCCCGCGGCTCGCCCCGCAGACCGCACCAGCAAGGGCTCGTTCTTGGTCGGCGTCGGCAAACAATTGGACTCGCGCATCGTTATTCAATCTCAACTGGCGCATCTGCCGCGACATCTATCCTCTGCTCCGGTCGCCGCCAGCATCCGACCCCTCTCTCCCAATCTCCTCCCCCAAGATCCTATCACCGAGCGCGCCGACCACACATCTCCGAACCCAGCAGCCTATCCCGGCCGCAGTACCACCATGTCGCAAGCTGTCGACCTCAAGAACCAAGGCAACAAGGCCTTTGCTGCTGGTGACTTTCCGGCCGCAATCAAGTTTTACTCACAGGCCATCGAGCTCAATGACAAGGAACCTACTTTCTTCACCAACCGTGCTCAGGTAAGCCTACCGACCCCCATCTCGCGCAACTCCATCGCGGCCTGATCGTGTGACTGACTTGGGCGCCTTCGCCACAGGCATACATCAAAACAGAGGCCTTCGGATATGCCATTATAGATGCCGGCAAGGCCATTGAGCTCAACCCAACGCTCGTCAAGGTATGTGCGGCAACTCGGCGCGTGCTACGCGCCTCTGTGCTGACCGCGCCACCCTCAGGCCTACTACCGCCGAGGTCTTGCCCGAACCGCCATACTGCGTCCCAAGGAAGCTGTGAATGATTTCAAAGAATGTGTCCGCCTCGACCCGGCCAACAAGGATGCGCGATTGAAGTTGGAAGAGTGCAAAAAGATCGTTCGGCAACTTGCTTTCTATGCCGCCATCGAAGTGGGCGACGAGCCCTCTGCCGCCGAGGGTTTAGATTTGGCTTCCATGATTCTCGAGGACGGCTATGATGGTGTCAAGCTCGGAGATGAAATGACGCAAGAATTCATCGACGACATGATTGAGAGGTTCAAGAATGGCAAGAAGATTGCCAAAAAATACGTCTATCAGATCCTCATCGCTGTCAAGAAAATCATCTACGACGAGGCTACCATGGTTGAGATGACGATTCCTGACAATGTCCAGCTGACTGTTTGTGGCGACACACATGGTATAATCAGCAACCCTTTTGATACTGTCCATGTGCTAACATTCTTAGGTCAATACTTTGATCTCTTGGAGCTGTTTCGCAAAAACGGCACGCCTACTGACAAGCACTGGTATCTGTTCAACGGCGACTTTGTCGATCGTGGATCGTGGTCTTGCGAGATTGCCCTACTCCTTTACGCTTACAAGTGGCTGCGGCCCAATGGCTTCTTCCTGAATCGTGGCAACCACGAGACGGATGACATGAACAAGGTCTACGGCTTTGAGGGAGAATGCAAGGCCAAGTACAACGAGAGGTATGTTTTTGTCAACAGATGGCTAAAATCAGTCTGCTAATATTATGTTAGAATTTTCAAGCTCTTCTCCGAAAGCTTCTCTGCTCTGCCTTTGGCTACCCTGGTCGGCAGTAAATATCTGGTTCTCCACGGTGGCCTGTTCTCCGACGACAAGGTTACTCTCGATGATATTCGCAAGCTCAACAGACACAATCAGAAGCAGCCCGGCCAGTCTGGTCTGATGATGGAGATGCTGTGGACGGATCCTCAGGAAGAGCAGGGTCGTGGACCTAGCAAGCGCGGTGTCGGCATGCAGTTTGGCCCGGACATTACCAAGCGCTTCTGCGAGCACAACGGCCTCGAGGCCATTATTCGAAGCCACGAAGTCCGCATGGATGGTTATGAAGTCCAACATGACGGCCGATGCATTACTGGTACGTTGAACCCGTATACATAGCTAACAGCGCGACTAACTGCTCCCAGTCTTTTCCGCCCCCAGATACTGCGATTCGACCGAGAATCGCGGCGCATACATCAACATTGGCTCGAATTACAAGCTGCAATATGAACAGTTTGACGCTGTTCCTCACCCAGATATTCGACCGATGGTGAGTTCCTTCCAAAGCACCTGTCTGATCCCGCAACTAACCCTTTTTTCAGGCTTATGCCCAGAGTTCGCTCATGTCTTCGCTAGCGTAAGCGCAAAGATGCATGGTAGAACAGAAAAAGGACAAAATCTTCGGTAGTAAAGAGCTCTAGAATGTGGAATATGGCTGTGAATGATACCGGTATGCAAAAAAAGGTTGGACAATGGTGGACCGAGTTTTTCGTTTGGGTTGACGTGACAGGCGCGCACAGGGAAGGATGTACATAGAATACCTGGCGCGGATGAGACGTATATATACGATCGAAACATGTCTCTGATATTTATCCTCGATGCTCAAGAATGAACCTCAAGTGATGACGACGGAGACTGTCTTTTGCCCACAGAGTGGCAGTCTTTGCAACGGCGCACGACGAGGATGAAGCCCTCTCTCTGTGCGTGTCACTCTCTCTCAGTCCTGCCACAGCTTCTCCAGCGCCTCGCTGCCCACCATGGTGCCCAGCCAGTCGGAGCACTGCTTGATGCGCAGCAGGCACGGCATCTCGCCGTCGTCGCCCGCGACTACGGTCCCGCGAAACGCCGTTAGTGCCGCCGCGAAGCGCGCCAGGTCCTCGCGCGGCACCCGCAGCCAGCACTGCCGCCCCTCGACCTTGAGGATATCGAGCGGGATGCCGGCGCCCGTGAGGCCCAGGTACTGCCGCAGCGCGGCGTCGCAGTACGACCGCACGAGGAGCTCGTCGAGCGCTGGTGGCGACGTGCTGCTGGTGCTGTCGGTGTGTAGTTCTAGGTGAGCGTAGGCGAACTGGGGCGCCTTGATGGTGAATTCGCAGTGTATTGTTTGGGATGGCATGGCGCTTGTTTGCTTTTTCTAGTTCAAATAATTTTCTGATATCATGAGATTTATGAGAAAATTATAGCAAGAGTAAGGAGAAGGAGGAAAGAAGAAGCAGGGCTGCACAGAGTGGTCTGATGCTGTTTGTTGTCCTCATGAAAAACAAGACCCAGCTGATAAAAATGAAGCTTGCTGAACGATATGCATTTATCGGGTCCGCCTTGCCGCATGTCGGTGGCGCGCCTAGACATGGACTCGTTCGCAACCTTTAGCTTCGCAAAACCGCAACACGGTAACTGGCATTCGCGACATCTGGCCACTACGACTGGCCATTGGAATTGGCGGAAACAAAGAAAGCGACAGCCGTCACCGAATTGTCGAAGAGAAAAATGTCCGCGTCGGCCAACTTTGTCGCGCCCGGCCAGCAGCGCTACCTGCGCGCGTGCATGGTCTGCTCCGTCGTCATGACCTACAGCGTGAGCTGCCCCCCCCCCCCTTCTCCCGTCGTCCTCCCTCTCAGAACCGTTCCGCGCCGAGAAGAATATAAACGAAAAATAGAGAGAAAAACAGAATTAAAAAGGGCGCGGGCGAATAGGCAAACACTTCCAAGCTCTTCATACTAATACTGAAAATCGGACCCAGCGCTTCCGCGACGAAGGATGCCCCAACTGCGACGAGTTCCTTCACCTCGCCGGCTCGCAGGACCAGATTGAAAGCTGCACCTCGCAAGTTTTTGAAGGGCTCATTACGCTCGCGGACCCGACCAAGTCGTGGGTCGCCAAGTGGCAGCGCCTCGACGGCTACGTGCCGGGCGTGTACGCGATCAAGGTCTCAGGACAACTGCCCGACGAGATTCGAGCGGCGCTCGAGGATGAGTATAGGATACAGTATATTCCGTGAGTTTCTTTTTCTCCTTTTTTGATCTACTTCTCTCTTTGCGAAAATGCCCTAGTCTATAATCATGCAGCGTCGGGAAAGAAGCTGACAATGTTTAGTCGAGACGGTACCGAGGCCGAGGCGGAATAATGCAGACCCATTGCGAGAAATAATGCCATGTGGCGGATGGGAGGGTATTAAAGGACAGCAGTGGGAACTGGGTCTTGGGCGCTCGGGGCGTTTTGATTTTGAGGAAACTACAATGCATTCACATTAGAAAGGGGAGACTCATTGAGGAGAAGAATACAATATGCTGCCATTCATGGTATCTAAAAAGCCCTGTACGCCGTGTCCATGTGTAAATGTTGATACGCCGCCCTGCTGCACCAACGCCGTAGATTCAATTCATCCTAGCCCAAGTGCCTTACTCAACCGCTTCTTTGCTTCTTCTGCGGGTTGCCTCCCGCGCCCATCCCATCGCGCCCGCGCTTGCGGTCCAATTCCAAGCGCATGATGCGCTCCGCTTCGCTCATCTTCTTGGGCTGCTCAAATGCAGACGACTTCTTGCCTCCGCTGCCGCCGCTCAGCGCATTCTTCTTGGCCTGTGCAAAGACGTTCTTGACGGGCGCCTTGCCGACAGCCTTGAAGGAGAAGCCGCCGCCGGAGGGTTTCTTTGCGTCCGTCGCAACAGCAGCGTCTGCTTTATTCTCGTCCTTGTCTGCCTCGACCTTCCCAGCAGCCTCGTCCGCGGTCGTAGTCGTCGTCGTCGTCGTCGTCGTCGTCGTCGTCTTGGCCTTGTTGGCGCCGCCAAACGACAGCGTAATCTTTTCGCCCTCTTGTCGCTTTAGCTCGCGCTCCTCTGTGTCTTTATCCATGTCCGCCTCGTCGCCGCGCGCGCCCGCTTTTGCCTGCGCGCGCCTAATCTGCTCGCGAATCATGCGCTGCTCAATCTCCTCGTCGCCCTGGTTCTGCGCCTCTTTGCGCCGCAGCGCCTCCTGCCTTCGCAGCGCATCCGGCGAGTTGTCGATCCACGCAATGTGTATGCCCTTGTCATCCTCCTCGACGCGGCAGAGGCCCTCGCGGCCGAGGTGCTTGGCAAACTCGGTCAGCGACGGCCACTTTGTGGCGTTCATGTGAGTATGCTCCTTGTTGGCAATATATTGCTGGTAAAAGTGGTTGATTTGCACCTGCTTCTCGCCGTGGCTCGTCTTGAGGAGGCTGATGAAGTCGGAGAGGAACTGGTGGCTAAAGTCGTTGATGAACTTTTTGGGGTCCTCGCCGACGACGAGCATTTGCCGCACGTGGCTCTCGGACTGAGTGTGCATTTTGAAGCCATTTTGGTCCCTGCACTGCTTTTCGCAGACCTGGCAGTACCATCGCAGCCGTTGCAGGCCCTTGGACTTGAGCTTGTTGTTAAGGTGCTTGACCGAGCCGACCTCTGCCTTGGGCATGGTGGGCGACGGAACGGGGAGATTGGATTCGTGTGTCTGTGTGTTGAATCGGTGTCGCGACAGGTGGAGGAATCGAATTGTCGGTTGTTAGAGGGGCAATTCGGCAAGGTAAAGGCGTGACAAGACGTTGCAAAAAGGTAAGTTGACGATGCTTTCAAGAGCAAGCGGCGTAGCACCGCCAAAGTATAACTGGAGGCAGCAGCGCCGCCCCAAAAAAATTCGCCGCATAAATAGGTAGTTAGGTAAGACTGCCCCACGCCCACCCATGGCAAGCGACTTCATCTCTCTTCATCACCTTTACAACCGGCCACGGCTACCGGACAATCTCTCTACGAACGCACTGAGCTCGTCTTCATCTCATTCAGTTCTGCATTTTTTGCGCTCTAGCCCAACATGTCTGAGCGAAAAGTCCTTCAGGTATGTGGCAACAAGCACACTCCCATCATGGAGCCGTCAACATGAATACTAATACTTGCCCGCATAGAAATACTACCCTCCGGACTTTGATCCCCGGGCCATCACGCGGCGCGGCGGCTCCAAGAAGACCGGCCCGCGCATCCAGGTTGTCCGGCTCATGGCGCCCTTTTCCATGAAGTGCCTGACATGCGGCGAGTTCATCTACCGGGGTCGCAAGTTCAACGCGCGCAAGGTGACGGACCAGGCACAGCGCTACCTCAACATACAAATTTACCAGTTTCACATCAAATGCACGCGCTGCAGCGCCGAGATTACGTTCCGCACGGATCCCAAGAATAACGACTACGCCATGGTGAGCGGCGCCATGCGCAACATGGAGCCCTGGCGCGACCGCGGCGCGGCCGACGAGTCGCTCGAGGACCGGCTCGACCGGCTGGAGCGCGAGGAGGCCGAGGCGGCGGGCGAGGAGGCCGAGGGCCGGAGCGCGATGGAGGAGCTCGAGGCTAAGAATGCGGACGCGCGGCGAGAAATGGCGGCGGCGGACGCGCTCGACGAGATTCGGCAGCGCAACGCGCGCATTCACCGCTCGGAAAAGCAGGGCGTCGACTTTGCGGATGCGGTGGTGAGGGGCGAGGACGAGGAGCGCAGGCGGCAGGACGCCGAGGATGCCGAGGCGGCGAGGAGAGCGTTTGCGCATGTCGCCATCAAGGCGGAGGTGGAGGATGAGGTCAAGCAGGAACGGCCGGCGGTGCTGGATGTCGTGGTGGAGGAGGAGGAGGAGCATGCGCCACCGGTGGTCAAGACGGAGGCGACTGCAACGGTGGTGATGCCGCCGCCAGAGGCGCCGGTGCCGTCCTTCAAAAGGACGGTCAAGAAGAAAAAGGACCACTCGGCGCTACTGGGAATCAAAAAGAAGCCTACGCTGGTGTAATGGTCACTGGTGTGATGGTTTCTGATGCTGCTTGTTTTTTCAGTTCATGGCCACAGCTTATGGAGGTACATGGACAAGGATTAGTTTTGAGATGGGAACTTGGGCTGTTTGGTGTTTGGGGCCTTTGAATTACGTTGAATGGCAATAGCCAATTCATTCTTTAACTATCATCAATAATGGAAGATTTTAGGTGTCCCATATATCGCCTCATGGCAACTCTTGCCACCTCCCAATTGAAGGTGTCTTGATGAGTAGACCAAGCGATCATCACAATCGTGGCAATGCCCACACATTCGAATAAAAATCCCAATTTACAGTCGTACCATTTTACATTAAATCACGGAGCCTTGCAGAATTTTATCACCAGGTGAGCAAGCTGGGCTGAAGGTAAAATAATGTGTTTCCCATGTTACCAGGTAGCCAACTATTTCCTTTTGTTACACCAACAAAAATCGCAACCGCTGTGAAGAGGCCTGGGAAAAAAAAGGGCAAGTTTTGAAAATTTTCGAAGCAGGGAAAAAGAGACCCCCGTGATTGATCCCCAACGCCGTGGCATGTTTGTATGCATCGTTCATTTCGTGAGTAAAGAGATGAGAAGTAGCAGGAGACAATGGAGCCGTGCTGTCGAACCCGGTGTCTCCTGCTGTTTGTTGAAAAAAGAAAAAGAAAAAGACACACCCCTGAGAGGACGTGTCAAAGAGTAGAAGCTTGTTTTTAAGTGCCGTGGATGGAAAGAGAGTGGTGCTCATCCAACGCATAGCTGTTTGTGTATGTAGTCCAAAGTGGCCGTCGTTCGAAAGCGCTATTGGGAAGAAGCGTCATGCCTGATTTTCAATAACGCCCCCTGATCGAAAAAATATGGATTGGTGTACGTGAACATGATGGCTCCGATTGTGTTGCTTTTGTTTTGTCTCCAAAGAAAGAGGCCAAGAGTGCCGTGTGACCCGTGAAGCCAGAAGCAAAAAGCGATTCGAACTGCCAACAGCAATTAGGTACTACTGACACCGTTGCTCATGGAGCTGGACGTTGAAATTTGGCTGCTGCCCGAGCTCTGGGGAGCTGACGACTGCGAGGCCTCCATCTGGCGCTTGGTGTGCTCGTGCATGAAGCGGGCGTAGCTGCTGATGCTGACGGGGGGAGAAGAGGAGGGTATGGCAATGGGGCTGACGTCTTGAATAGCGGGCATGATGGCTGATTTGAGTGGTGGTATTGTCGTGGGAGAGACGAGGAAAAAAAAGAAAAGAAAGGTCTCGGTTCGGCTGCGTATATAGGTGTAGAATGTGGCGGGCGACGGCGGAGAGGGTGCACGTTGCGAAATAGTGCAGAAGCAAGGAAGCTGAAATCGTAGTTGGCGAGGCTGAAAAGGTAGTAGGAGCTCGTGAAATGTTGCGCTGAGATTGTTGTAGAATGAAGAGAAAGCGGGAGGGAAAGGGAATTGTGTAGATGGGGCGGGGCTGCAGGGTCTTTATAAATCGAGATGAGGAGGATGGACTAGATGGGGGGTGTGAGCGGATACAGGAGTGCAGGCGACACGGAAGAGGTGAATAAAAGAGAAGAGGCTAAGGGAAGAGGCAGAAAGAGGCAAATTGGGGGTGGGCAAAGAGGCTGAGAGCGAAAAGGAGGGAGAGAAGGAAAGAGAGAGGGAAAGAGGGCCAATGGCGACGAGGCGGACTGGAGAATCGAAAGATTGGGAATGGCGCCTGCAAAGTCAACAGTCTAGGCCCCGCTCCCCAGCGTGACGAGATGTGAGCCTATTAAGCCATGGCTAGCGGGGGGTGCAAAAAGGGTGGGCACACTGACGCAGGTGTCTGCAACCACTGTCCTGGAAGAATGCTACGGATGCGTATCAGCTACTTGTGCTGCAATAAGCTTGGCAATAAGGACGCCATAAAGCTTGTGTTGCTGTGTTTTTATTTTTGGTAATTTTTGTTTATTAATGGGCGAGTCTGGTAAAGCCGCGAATGGCTCACAACCAGCTGTCTCTACAATTACCAAAATGATCATGCAGCAGATGCTGCGCGAATTAATGCCATGTTTCGTACGCCCAAACTTGGTTCGGCTATCTTCAGGGCTTCTTTCATCGACAACCAACGACGACCACTCGCTTCCGAGCACCCTCCCAGCAGCTGCACATGCAGTGCGACGCAAACCGGGCCAACTTTTTTGTCGCAACGAGAATCATCATGCACGTAATAACTTGGTGACCTCAGCTTTCCATTAATTACCGTGAACGGCTGGACCCTTGACACCAAATCCAGTCTGGACCCTGCCATGATCCATGTCCCCCCAGCCTGGTTGATGGCGCAACGCGTGGGGCGTCAATAAAAGTCATGATGCAGGAAAGACCAGCAATGTTCCTGTAATGTTTTGAGGGGCCAGTCTGTTGCTCTGTCAACTCGACAAAGCCTTGGATCTGTTGCTGCATAAAAAGAAAAACGTCAGTGATCCCCCACGATGAAAGGAATAGGCGGCCCCCACTTGCGTGAGCCCAGTGAAAGTCAGGGTCCAGCGTCACCAGACACACAAGCCGGATTCGGGCGGATTTGGGTTCAAAGCAAGAAACAGTCATTTCTATTGCGACGCAATGATGATGGCAACTAACTACTCTGAACAATCTCACCCCCTATTTTAACGTGGCGAGTCGTGGGGGGTGTCGAGAGCGCACACTTGGAGCTACCTTTCAAGGGGCTGAAAGTAGAAAAAGACCCCTAAAAAGGGTTTGTGCGACAAGAGGCGCTTATTCTTGCCAAGGTTTCACGAGCTTATGCAACATGACCAATTCATATTTCGTCAGATGCCAGCCGCAAAAGAGCCAAAAAGTGTCACAAAAGTGTCAGTTAAGCAGGAGCTCGCAACAAGCTGGCTGCTGGCTGCTGAGTAAACTGGTATTTAGGAGCGCGACCGTGTTGGGAAACTTGGGACAACCGGCGAACGATTGCGGCGACGTCAGGCAAGACGCCGCAAAAGTCGATGAGGGTTCCAGAACGCAAAGTCCGATGACAGAAGTTGACTAAGTAGAAAAAACCTGGACAGCGACGTAAAATGATCGGCAGCGTCGAGGAGACGAGTTCGAGGTTGAGTGTGCAAGTCAGGTCAGGTCCACCTACATGATGTCACTGGCTGTGCCGTTGAAGTGGGTTGATGGGGAGTTTTAGTGGATGCAGCTGGTTTAGCGGACTGGGGCGGCGACAAGTTGCAAGGTTGCTTGCCCGCTTACAGGAAAGTTTTTTATAAAAAATGAAAAAACAATCTAAATCTGTCTGTGTGAAAACGCGATAGATGGATTCTGCAAGAACCGTAATAGATTGATTCTCATTGTCGTTGCAGAACCAACACGTCCTGTTTCAAACACGTCACCTGCCAGCCTCCTTGCTCCTCGTTCTTTCCTTCTGCCCCCTCCTGCCTCAAGTTAGCGTCTTGGCCTGCGTCGGCGGCGTTCATCAGAAAAACCCTCAGTGCCCACCAACAGCACCAGAGTTGCCAACCTAAAATCCAACAAGCCATCATGGCCATTTCGGAGCTACCTCGTGGCACTCACAAAATCGTACGATCCAGCGGGGGCTGCCGTACAGTAGGTCCATTCCCCCCTTCTTGCGGGCGCTTCGACCCATGCGACACCAACGTTTTTTTGGCGTGAGCTGCATGATGGCGCACCAGAATCCTCGATGCTCTTTGTTGCATGCGAAATTGTCGGCTTTACCATGCTGGCACTGCCGATTGCCATCCTTATTACCGCCCCTTTGATTGGGACAGCATGCAATGTAATACATTGCTGAGATGGGAGAGATTCTTTCTCTCCGGATAACATTATCGTGAGTGATGTCTGGGTGTTTTGGTTGACAGCCGTGACAGCGATTTTCTGAACCAATCCCTGCAGCAACGATCTTGAAGATAAACACACCGGAGAAAAACCTGTGAAATGAACCACAATTTTTCATCATGTGTACAACACTGGAGTAGAACCACTGAATGCAAGTGTAAAATACCCGACTGGATTGATTTTGCCCAGGCAAAAGACGGTTCACAGAGAAAACCGACGTTGCCGCCAACGGAATGCATGATCAATTACCTATCTCTGTTCGCAGCTGTCAGGCTCGTCACGCACCGGGCCAATGAGGCCACCATGCTGCCGAAGCCCACCCCACCATTTTAAACGGAAGTCCGTTTTTCCTACTTCTCTGTGCGTTCTGCCTGCCGTCGACATCATACGTGGAGACATATCATGCCCTCTGCATTCTATCGCCACTTGCATCACAGCCAACACCCTGCTCGATCCTCCTTCTCAGCTAACTAGCTTCAACAACTCTTGAAACAACAAGACGCCAACACTGGTGGATGAATCATCCTTCTGGACCCTGGTGTGTGTCTCTGCCGAACTCCACTAAAGTTGGACCAAAACTTGAAAGCTGCAATCGGCTTGTCGCCACCCCTGACCAATGACGGCATCGCGCAACCTGCAAACATGTTTTCGATGCGCTTGCGCTTGCGCCGGGCCTTGATTAGTTCCACTGCCATACTTTCACACTCTTCGAGGGGGTCCAACCATATCAATTGCACTGCAGATAGCCGAACCTTCTTTAAATCCTGGTTTTGGGGGCTGGCTTTGGACCCCCTCGATCTCGGGACTACTGCCTCGGCCGGGACATCGTGCGCTTGTCATTTGCTCGGGACGTTCGTTGAATAATCGGTGGCCCCTGTCCCATCTGGCCCATCTTGCTTGCTACACGCCGTGACTCTCTACCGGTAACATGAGGCACTTGCGTCAAGTTGAACAAAAGTACAGAATACAATGGTGGCAAACCAGCAGGTAATTTGGTAACTTCTCTGCACGCCTGCCGCCACCGTAAAAGCAATACCACCACACACCACCGACATGATTTCGGCTCAACTGCTTTCTGCTCTTCGGTATGATGTCAATGGCTTCACGGCACGACTCGCCTCCGCACTCCCACCCACCACCACGCCTGGGGGGCCTGGCCAGCTTGCGCAAGGTCAATCAGCAAAAAAGTGTTGATCAACATGTTGCATCATGTCGCAGCGGCCCGTGATAGTCGCCGGGGGCAATGTATCATGGTTTCTGTGGCTTGGCAGCACAATGACGCCAGACGACTCAGACCAAACCCTTGACGTGCATGGCCAAGTCTTTGCGAGAGGATGCCACCGATGCTGCAGTGGCAGATGTTCTAGCTGCGCATGTGACTCGACGACCCCTGCAATGCTCTTGTGAAAAAGTACCTCGCAGCGTCGTCTTGTCGTGTTTGCGGCGGCGGATATTACGCTGTGCAATGACGCGCACAGCTCGTCATCTTGGTACAGAACTTACCAACTCGACAGCCAGTGCCCATGTGATTGATTTATTTCAAGACACATCTTACTAGTCTAACACGAATGCATAACTCATGACTGATAGAAGTCTCTCGCTGCAAGATTCTCGTTTGCTGGTGTTAACTCGCTCGATATACAACGTTGAAGAGCCACGAATCACGACTAAACAGCAAGAAGTTGAAAATTTTGTCTGTGACGGTACTTGTGTCGATTCAGTATCATTTTGACTTTTCTTCTTGTCCAAATTGTAGTCGACTGTATATTTAGCCAGTCAATCATTGTACCTTGTTAGACGTCGTTGACCGAATTAGATCCACTCCCAGTAGCTCTTCATCCGACGCGCTGTCATGTTCGTAGTCAATTTTGCGCAATACCAGAGTAACGAATTGAGAGTCATTCTCATCAGGCAAGCCGACAATCCGGCACTACTTACTCGCCCCTCCCTCTCCAAAATTACAACCAATATGGCGGGCATCTCATTCAACCAGAACCCCCTTCCCACGTCGCCAGACTGTATGAACGTGCCGCATCTGGCCATCTGCCCGCCCGCGCCTCTCCTCCGGCCTTCACCGCGCTCTCTCGCCACCGACGGCACCGTCACGCTCCGTCGCTGGCGCATCTCCGACGCCTCATCCCTCCTCCGCATCACCAGCGCCTCTCGCAGCCGCCTCGCCGCGTGGGTAGCCTGGGCGCGGCGCTCCCCGCCGTGCACACTTGACGAGGCAATGGCGTTTACCCAACTAATAGCACAGTGGTGGGATGAGGGACAGGGCTGGGAGTATGCCATTACGGTGCGAGGTGAGGAGGATGAGGAGGGGGAGGAAGTGATGGTTGGGTCGTGCGGGCTACGGCGCAGAGAGGACCATCCGGGCGTGGACGCGGGGTACTGGCTCGCAGAGGGCAGCACGGGAAAGGGGTACGCGACGAGGGTGGTAAAGTTGTTGGTGGAGGAGGCGTGGAGGATGGCGGCGGTGAATGTGAGGATTGTGCGTGATGGGGGAAGCGTGAAGCGTAGAGGCGTGCCAGAGAGGTTGGGGTTTGAGTGTCATGGTGAGGTGGATGTGGGGAGAAAGGAGGAAGGGAGGATGGATATTGTCTGGGTCAAGTATCCGGATACTTGATGGGGATGATGGGGATGGGATTTGGTGGTGGTATTCGACAAGGGTAGATGGAGAGGTAATCGAGTTGATATCATAGACTGGCGCCTGGTAACGGTATTAAAGGGTGCGACGATTTCCAACCAATGTATCATGACAACAAGACAAACCATTGTGTTATCCCTGACAGAATAATGTGGACACATGCCATTTTCAAATTTCTATGCAATTTCAATGGTTGACTTGTACCATGCAGACGGCAATTACTCCGTGGCAAGCAATGATGCTATCCCAGCCGGTATATCCAATCTTGCTAGAAACCGCAATATCCCCTCTTTCCCGACATTTCTAATCAATGATAGATTCAAGGTAGGCACATCTCAGCAACGCAAATGTCTGTTCCCGCCAATGTGTATGCAACTCGGCCTCTTGGTCGTCCTGCCGCCATCTCCGCGTGCCGCCGGGCGAGACCCGAAGTCGGCGCTACGGCCCGTGATTGGTCTACGCGACGCCAGGACGATGATGCCGCTGCGCGCGACAGTCGCAGCAGGGCAATTTCCAACCAAGCACTTTTTACAGAGTAGAAGAGGCCATAGAAGAAAAGAAAGGGCACGTCTGGTTGTAGAGGGTGAAATGGAACAGCAGTATTTGGAATTAATCCTCGCGCAAGTAATCATATGACTTGCACGTCACGCATGCAGTCGAAGTAGAGTATGTACACGCTTGATTTCAGTACCGATACTTGGCTGCATTGCTGCTGGTGTGGTACTTTAAGGCAAGGTTCTTTGGGACGGACTGTGCGAATCTGGTCGCGGCGGGCAAGAGGACGCATACAGCAGAGTTTGAGTAAATCTGATAGAGACATGGGTGGGCTATTTGCATGGAATTGTGTTTGAAGACATTAACCTTGAAGTTTTAGGAGTCTTGATGGCTCGCTGACTGACGTTTAAAGACTTGCATACAACCATGCTGCAGAAGCTGGTCCTTAAAACTACTGTCGCGTTACGGCATTGCGTTGTGGAAAGTTGTCCACACAACTGCAAGAGGACTTCGAAAAGAGAAAAGTTTTCATCATGATTAGTTTTATCGTCTTTAGATGTATTAATCGTGACCGAATGGCTTGATGCCAGGCTACTGCTAGCCCACAGCACACGGCACTGACCCACACTGTAGCAACCATCGCGACAACAATAGTTTGAACCGTGACCTTGCATCTCGCATCTGTCGTACACAGTTTGAACTCGCCCAATATCCGACAAGACTACTTGGCCTCCACCGATATCGATACATATCAATATACCCATCGCAGCTTACTGGGCACGAGCTGCCCAAGCAGCCATTGCGCCCATATGGCCAGCGCCATTCTCGTGCTCTACCCATAGCCCACAGCAAACGACGACCGACGACCGACACCTTTGGACTTTTTCGCAGCGCAACCATGGATAGTCAGCCGTCGGCCGCCCGCGGCGCGCTGCAGGAGGCGGTCAGGTACTGGTCCGCCTTTGTCGCGCGGTGCATCGCGCAGCGGCTGGACAGCAACCGCTTCCAGGACTTTGTGCAGCTCGTCCACGCGCGGCACCCGCTGCCGCCCGTGCTCGTCGCTGACCTCTTCCTCCGTCCGCAGCCCTCGAACCGCGTCAGCCTCGACCCGCGCATCCCGCCGTACGTGCGCATCCTCGCCCAGCTACGCTACGTCGACGCGCCGTCCATTCTGCGCGTGCTATACAAGTACTCGGCGCTGCACGCCCACGACAGGCCACCGCTGCCGCTGCCGTCGCTGCCCGAGAACGGGGGAGACGGCGAGACGCTGAAGAAGGAGGAGGAGGAGGAGGAGAAGGGTGCCGGCGGCGCCGGGGTGGTGAGGCGGGACAAGATGGTGCGCTGGCAGGAGTCGGCTTGGGCGGAAGAGGTCCTGTTTTACCACGTCATAAAGACTATGTTTGAGGGCACGGCGTTTACAGACGCCAAGACGGGTCTGGAGCTGGTGGACATTACTTGCAAGTGGATGGACCTGTTTGTGCATGCCAGCTCGGAACTGGCGGCGGATATGCTCGCCAACAAGCACGACAGACAGGCTCGCGACGAGATGGAGACGGTGCGTGCAGCACTTGTGCCTCTGCTTCTAAGACTGGTGGATAATCACGAGCTGCTACGCATCATTAGCAAGCCTTTTGCCAAAGGTGAAGAGAACTAGCAAGTCATGGTCGCATAGTAAGGCTAACCAGAGCGCAGGCATCCGGAAGCATTTATCAGAAAGCCTTGGCAACTTTATACAGACTGTCCAGCCTCCACCTCTTTACATTGAGAAACTGGAAATCTTCCGCACGCAGACGCTTGCACAGCTGGACCCTATCGATGAGAAGAAGAAAGCTGCCAACGCAGCCATGGAAGACTTGCTTGACTCGACCGTTGGCTCAGACAACTTTGTTATTCCCGATATTCTCATTTCCAATTCCAGAGCCGCGCTTTACGTGTACCTTAATGCGGCAGTAAGTTTCTTTTAAGCGTATTGAATAATCCGCCACTGACAATATGAAGCTCGTTGCACGACCTGTGCTGGATGATTCCATGCTCTATGCATTCTTAAACAACAAATACCAGGAAAACCAACAAGCGAGTGCGGTCGATCTAATCGTCGCCTCATTCGACGTGCTTGCCAACGCCGTCTTTCGAAACGAGGGCCCTAGAGACGCTCATCTGTTGCGATCCTTTGTGGTCAACAAGCTGCCGCTTTTGCTCTGCCAGCTATGCCATCCAGAGTTCTCGGCCGCGTCGGCAGAGTTCTGCATCACAGAGGCACTGAGCCGCGTCGACACCGGCATCTTCCCCACAGCCTCTCTCATGTTCGACGAGTCGCGGAACAACAATCCCTACATGGATAGCGTGCGAGAAGAGTTTTGTGCGGCGTGTGCGTTGCATGGACTAATAGAGAGAGACCACGTCGACCGCATCCTCGGAGAAACGTCCATGTCATATGACCCATCGCTGGAAAGGGCCAATAGAGACAGACTCGTCAGCGATTGCTTGTCTGACTCGGGCAGGATACAAAATATAATCTCACAACTAGATAGGGTGGACGGTAATGTTGGAGCTGTGGCTCATGCCATTGTCGAGGTAAGCAACCCAACTGAGGTGCAGCGTCAGATTTTAACGTCCTTAGTTGATTCGGCAACTGTGCAACAACAAGGACACAATGTCGCTGAAGCTTCTTTGCACGCAATTATCCCAAAAGCCTCAATCGTTAGACATCATTCTCCTTTTCGACAAAGTCACATCGGTGCTAGAGCCTGTGTGCACGCTTCTTGACAATTGGAACTATGAGGAAGACCAGGGCGAGTACCAGCCCGTATATGAAGAATACGGTGCGATTCTTCTTCTAGTATTCGCCTTTACCTATCGCTATAACCTTTCGCCCTTGGACATTGGCATTCAGTCCGTCGACTCGCATGTGGCCAAGATTATCGCCAAGTCGCACATTCTGCGGCCACTGGAGGACCTGAACGAGCAAGAGGCGGAACATGTGGCTGGTTGGATCACTGGCCTCTTTGATAACGAAACAGGTGGTCTGGGAGACGACCTCATGTCCTCGTGCCCGCCGCACGAGTTTTACCTGCTCGTGGCGCCCATTTTCCAGAGCATCATTACTGCTTACACGTATGGCTACATCAACGACGAGAGCCTCAAAGGCGGTGTTGAATGTAAGTTGGATGCCGGGGAAGGTTAACAACTGTACAAGACTAATGCCATGTAGATTTGGTCGACACATTTCTGTTGCCGTCGCTAGTGCCGGCCATCAGATTCTTGTCGGACTACATATGGATAGACGAAAAGGAGCAAAAGTCCATTGTCAAGGCTTTGCAGCTGCTACTCACCCCTAGCTCCATCTCGGGCGAAGCAAGCACAGTGCTGTCGGCGGTGAAGAACCTCATCGCACAGCCACTGGAGCACGCCCTACGAACCTACCAGCGTCAAGACCCCCGTAACCAGGACATTGAGCCGCTGCTGAGGTCGCTCAAGGAGAACCTGCCGCTCTCGCGACGGACCGGCGGTCCTGAGCACCACGAGATGGTGTCATGGGCCAACAACTCGAACAGCGGACTGTCTGGGGCCATTCGCCACACCATCCAAGGGCTCGTGCAGTGGAGTCTGCAGCCCGGCGTAAACGTGATGCCGACGTCGTACACGCATCGCCAGCTAATCACCGGGCTGCGTATTATCGGCCCGAGCCGGCTCCTGCGGCTCATATTGGAGGAGATCCGGCAGCAGAGCGAGCTGGGCAACGCGTCCGTCGTCTACGACGTGGCCGCGGCGCTCATCACGGCGACGGACCCGACCAACGAGGCGCCGCCGGGGCCGAACCTACTAGACACGGCGGGCACCATGCAGGCGGCGCCGCCGCCGCTGCGGCCGCAGGGCCTGCGAGAGGCGCTCAAGACGGCGGCGGAGGGCCGCAAGCGCCTGCAGAAGCACGACCAGTTCCTGGCGGAGGCGGCGGTGCGGCTGCACCGCCGCGTCGAGATGCTGCTGGTCGTGCCGCAGCCGCAGGCCATCCTGCAGACGACAGACATGCCGCTGGATCTGGGCGGCGATGCCATGGCGGCGGCCGCGGCGGCGGTGGGCGCGGACCCGATGAACGTGGACGGGCTGGACACGACGGGTCTGGACACGACAGGCCTGGATCTAGGCCTGGGGGCGGATATGGGCTTGTCGGGGGGTGCCGGCGATGGAGATCTGTTTGGCGGCCTGGACACGAGCCTAGACATGTTTGATGGGTGGGACAACATGGATATGGGAGTCAACTAGGACGTTGTTTCTATGCTTTGGTTTGTGTTGGTAACGCGACTAATTCTCTGTTTGGGTGTTGTGTTTTGAAGCGAGTCAATTTGGAAAGGGCTTCTCTGAAAAGGCGGATAATTAGAAACTAATCCAGCAGTCGAATATTGATAAACACAACTCTACAAGACGATTCGTATTATGCTGCAGATGAAGACCAGGTTAGCAGCTCTGGCAGTATATGCCCAGACGAGGCTGAGCTGTGGTCGACTCGGGTACATCCGCGCTCAAGTACCTGCTACTGAGAAGTGCTAGAGCGTTGTATGCCGGGAACAAGTAGGCTGTACTTGAGCCCCGGTTCGACGAGGCAACGCGACAAGAAGCCACCTTGCCACGAAACAACAGGTCGTCGTTAACTGGGCTTGCAGATTTGTACGAGTCTGAGCAGCCCTGTATACGTAGCGAGCTAATTGATAAGCCGTTAATAACTGTCCTAATTTATTTGTGCCTGTTGAGTCGCAGATACCACCAGCTTGCCCGCATAGCGGCCCCTGTAACGGCCCGCCCCAGGGTCTCTCCAATTGGGGACACGGGGAAGCTCAATTCCACCACATGCCTTTGCTCTTCCTCCTCCCACACTTTTACAACTGTTCCATCCCCTCCTTTCCTTTCCTTTTGCTAGGGTTGAAAACACTGCCAGCGCATCGTTCTTTTCCCTCTTCTTCTTTTTATTTTTTCTACCAATCGTCTTTTGCCTGCCCGTCATGCTCTTCAAATCGTCCCTCCTCGCCCTGCTGGCCGTCCAGGTCTTTGGCGCTCCCGCCCAGGTAAAGCTCCCTTTTTGTTGCCGCCGCCAAAGCTTCTTCCAATTCGCGGCGAAGAAAAAAACAACTCTGCTCCGTGAACGGCCGAGCCCATTGGCCACTTGCGCAACTTGCATTTTCGCTACTCTATCCCAAGGAATAATGTGCTGACCCCGCGCCGCCTTGTCTCTAGTCTGACGAAGCCGCCGCCCCCGCGGAGCTCAAGGCCACGATCACGGCCACGTTTCCCGATGCCGAGCTCATCGGGCTGCGCCTCGTCAACGGCAAGCCGACGCGCGCCGTCGTCGACGTGACCAACAACGAGGACGGGCCGATTCAGGTCGCCTTTGTCTCGGGCACGCTCTCCTCGGACGCGCCGCTGCTGCCCGCCGACGCGCCCCTCTACCGGCGCATCGTGCACAACCTGACGGCCACCGAGTACAACCTGCCCGTCGCCGCGGGCGCGTCCGCACAGCTGCCCTACGCCTTTGCGCTCGACCTGCAGCCCCAGGACGTCCGCGTCCAGCTTCTGGCCGTCGTCACCGACGCAAAGGGCGGCATCTTCCCCGTGACTGTGTACAACGGCACCGCGTCCATTGTCGAGGCCCCGACCAGCTTCCTCGACCCCCAGATGTGAGCCAGAGCCTTCTCCCTTCCTTTTCCCTGTTGCTGTCCGGGGGCTCCTGCGCGCGTATCCGTGTGCTGACATGTATGTGTGTGTGTGCTGTAGCATCTTCCTTTACCTCGTCCTCTCCGCCGCCTTTGCCGGCGCCCTCTACTTTGTCTACAAGACCTGGATCGAGGCCCTCTTCCCTCCCGCCAAAAAGGCGCCCCGCACGCCCAAAAGAGCCAGAAAGACCGACGCCGACGCCGCTCTCTCCGGCTCCGAGTCTGTGGCGACTGCGACTGGCAGCAAGACGTACGACGAGAGCTGGATCCCCGACCACCACATTGCCCGTCCTGCCGGCAAGCGCTCCAAGTCTGGCACGCCCAAGGCTAAATAAAAGGCCTCGCGCGGGCTTATTGGTGTGGAAATCACGCAAGAGATACAATTCAATTGCGCTCTCTATGAACATGGAGGCCGCGGATGGAAACGCATGGCTTGAGAAGGGCAAAAAGCAGGCAAATAATACGGGTTGGAACGGCAAAAGCAGTCTGGTGTACAATACGTCATCTCTGCTCGGGAATGATGATGACCAAGAGGGGCATGTAGAAATAACAAGAGCAAAAATTATCCAGCAGGCCATTAAGAGCACTCGAGTTTCATTGAGCTGATAAACTGTCAACCTGCGTTTGCACCTTGCCGTGCTTGATGCGACAAGTCTTTATTGGACTGGTCTTTGTTTAAGTACTAGCGACTCGTGACTTAAGTGGTTTTTTTCATAATTCTTTATAAATTTACATAACTTTAACTACCCTAGTTAACCCCCTAGTTAGCTATAATCTGCCGGTAGTTAACGAAGTACCTTTTTAAATAAGGGCCTCTTATATAGACGAAAAGAACTCTATTTTTACGTTTTTATATCTTTTTCTGAGTCTTAAGTCACCTTTTTAAAAGTGGTAACTTAGGGTGCTAGCGGCTGTGCTAGCAACTATACGGCTGCTGTACGGCTGCTGTACTGGCCGTACGGCTGCTGTACTGGCTGTACTGGCTGTACGGCTTCTGTACAGGGGATAGACGGTACTTTGTGCTGTGGCCCGCCGTGGCCCACCGTAGCCAGCCCTGTGGGTTCTTCTTCGATATATCCTAAGTCGCGAGTCGCCAGTACTCAGAAAACTCAAGATCACGACATTATTAACAGCTACTTCCAAGCCAATAGACTCATAAACTCGTGATATTTCGGCTGCTCAAGATACTCTTGCCCGCATCTTTACAGGGTACATGATTCTTACAGTAGTGATACATGGATTCACTCGATATTTCTCGAGCTTGCGGCTTCCGCAGCCAGGTACGACATGACAGCCCTATTCTTGAACCGCTCGTCGCCGTTCCTCTCGCCGGCGGCGGCCTCGGCAGCGTCCCCCTGGACATTGCCAAACAGGCACTCCCACAAATCGCCCTTGTCAATCATCTCGCCCGCGGTCCTGTCCTTGCTCATCAGCTTAGACAGCGCCGCGTGCTCCATCTCCAGCGTGTTGGCCTCTTCGATGCTCGCGTCGAGCGGTTCCGGTGTGGACTTGCTGCTGCCGCTGCTGCCACCCTTTTTGCTTCCCTTTTTTCTGCTACCGCTCGTAGCAGTCGTCGTACGACCCATGTGCTCCATGCGCCGCCGCACCGACAGGTTGTAGATGGATTCCTCGACGGTGCCCGAGACGAGGTACAGCCAGACGGTGGTCTCGTGCTGCTGGCCGATGCGGTCGACGCGCGCAATGGCCTGCAGCTCGAGCGCCGTGTGCAGCAGCGGCTCGCACAGGAAGACGTGGCTGGCGTTGACGAGGTTGAGGCCCGAGGCGTGGGCGCGCGCGTGCAGCAGGAAGCACTCGGCGGCCGGGTCGCTCTTGAAGCGCGCGATGCCGTCGCCCTCGTCAATGGAGGCGTACCCGATACGGAAACGGCGCAGCGCATTATGCAGCACCGTTAGAAAATCGCGGTACTGCGAAAAGATGATGGACTTGGCGCCCGGGTCCGCCTCGCGCAGCCACAGCAGGTGCCGCACGAGCGTGTCCACCTTTGTGGTAAACGAGGGTCCATCGAGGTCAATGTTCTTGATCTCGGCTAGCTTGTCCGCGTTGAACTCGCTGTAGATGACGCCGTTGCGCAGGCCGCCGCTGGTGTGCTGCCGTCGCGGCTGGCCGCCGCTGCTATCGCCTTCGCTCAAGATCTGCAGCTGCTGCGGCTTGATGGCAATGTCGTGCAGCTGCTCAACCTTGAGCTGCTTCTTGCACACGGGGCAGTTGCGATGCGACTTGTACCACATCATCATGCACTCCTTGCAAAATTGGTGGCCGCACACGGTCAGCACGCCCGTCACAAACGGCGCCTGGCAGATGATGCACATGCGCGGCTCGTTGGACCTGCCGCCGGGCCCGCCTTCACCGCTCTCCTTGAGATTCTTCAGGTATCGGTTCTTGGCCTCGCTCGAGAGGAACTTCTTGCGTGCGTCCTGTTCCAGCTTGTTCAGCCGCTGTTCGACCTGTGCCGTCTTGTCGCCTTCGTACGGGAGCACAGCGTCGGACACCACCTGCAGCTGGCGGTAGTACTCAAGACGAGCATTCATGGCATCCTTGAAACTCTCAATTTCGGATTCGAGCGCCGTCGCTGCCTTATTCTGCTGGCTCAGAAGCGCTTGCGTGCACTTCAAGTGTTCAGAGACAATCTGAAGCTCCATGGCTTCGCGGTTGCTGCTGGGTGCATCTCGATTGAGTCGAGTCTGTAGGCCTCGAAGCTCGCCGATTGCGCCACGCATCGATGTCTGCGAGCGATGCGGTTTCATCTGTTTCCTGACTTGGAGTAGCGCTAGCATCTTCTCCGGGGCGGGACCGCCGCCGTTTTCTGCTAGTTTGATACTCGTCTCAGTCTCGTGCTTGACCAACTCATTCGTCTGTCCAGATATGGCATCTTGGCGATCTGCAATAACGCTTCGTAGCGCCTGCACATAGACCATCAAATCGTCTTGAAACTTGGCAGAATCCACAAGCTCTTCACCGGTAAACTCGACATCATCCTCTTCATCCAGAAGTGGTTGTAGAAGTAGCTGTACCACCTGCTCCCGCCAGTCGTCCATGACATTGGCCTGCTCGTTGAGCTCTCCATAGAGCACTTCCAATCGATCAACGACTCTGCCACTTTCAATACCCTTTTCTGTTTTGACGACGAGTTCGGGGACTTCCGCAAATGTCTGGTTGTTGGCTTTTCTCCTAACCCTGACCATGTGACGGTTTGCTTTTCGATAGCTTTCTTGCAGAATTTCTCGTCGCAGGACCTTCGCATTCTCGTACCCTTCGTCCTCGAGCTTCTTGAGGCGATGATATTCTTCAGAGTCTGGCTCCGTCATTTCCGGGTTGTCGCGCATCTGAAAGTTGGCATTGGCGCAAAAGAATACTGCCTTGTGGTGTATCTCCAATGCAGAACGTAAGCGCCGTTGTAGCTCCGAGAGCTTTCCTCTCGAGTCGATTGCATCAATATCGCTCTCAGATTCAGAATCAGAGCCCTGTATCTTTGGGGCAACAGGCTCAGGTTGTGAGTCTTGGGATCGCTTCAGCTCTTGGATGCCGCTAGCGAGTTTCGCTCTTGCATCTTCAAGAAGCTTCGCTGTCTCCTCACGAACTTGTTCCCATATCGCGAGAGCCTCCTTGACCCGTGGGCTGTTCTCAAAAAGCTGACCGCGTGTCAGCTTGGCTGATAAATAAGCCCTCTCTTCATTGCGAATAGCCGCTTCGCTCTGCTCCAGCATGGCATTGAGTACTTCCTCAATGGTACGCATCGGCCGTTCTTTATTGTATCCAAGCAGACGTCGGCTATACACTCCTACTTCTGGATGCAGAGCTGTTTGGCGCAATCTGGTCAGCCATGTACGCATCTGCGTCTCGTGATCTTCAAATTCCCAGTCGTAAGTCGTCGGAGTCCCGGTCAATGTCAATTGACAGTCCTTTGCCATGTCCTTGAACAAGGTCTGATAATGTTGCTCCTCAACCGCACTAAAAGGCATGCTGATAACATATCGCTTTTGAGGCGGCAGAAGAATCTCGTCTCTCACCAGCGCCTTTGTATGGCGTAGCGCAAGCGACTGGAATAGTTTTTGGAATAGCGGCTTATGGAAGGTGATGAGCGCATTCCAAACTTGATTGGCATAGCAATATGGGTGATAGCGGAGAAATAACAGTAAGCCAAATAAATCTTTCACGTCGTCCTTGACTGGGGTTCCTGTGATACCCCATGCGTTGGTTCGCGGAATAAGGCGAGCAACTGAAGCAGCCTGGCTTACACCATTCTCAATCATCTGAGCTTCGTCAAGACATACTCTCCACCAGGAGATTTGTACGAGAGGCGACTTGGGGCGTTTGTAGGCTCGTTCGAAGCGACGTGAGCGTTCGGGCGGGTCAGTAGCGAAGTGCAGTTCTTGGGATAGAACAGAATATGTTGTAATGACGACATCATACGACGCGAGCTTGGCCACTGCTGTGCTTTCTTCCTCTTCCTCGAGCTTCTTGCAGCCTTGATAGTGAATGACCCGGAGAGACGGCGCATGGGTTGCAATCTCGGTCATCCACTGTTGTCGGAGTGATTCAGGCGTGACAATGAGAGTAGCTTTTGTGTGCAAAAGCCCATCGGAATCTTCCTGGGAGTCTGGAATCTCCTGGGGAACTTCTGGGCGCTGATTCAATAAAATCAGTCCAATAATCTCGAGAGTTTTGCCAAGGCCCATCTCTTCGGCCAGAATACCTCCTTTCATTGCTCTGTCAGCAAGGTGATAGGGAGCCTTGTTGCGCGTAACGACATGAAACACATCACTTAGATAAAAGACATTCCCTGCTGCATCCTTGACTTGGCGAAAAGTATCACAATCAGATCTTGGAACAGAGTCTGCAATGGGTTCCATGCCGGAAGCTGTACATTTGATGCCCTCGCGATGTAAAAGCCACTTCACAGTCCTTTTCTGATATGGAAAAAGGGTAGCATCTAATGATGGGATTTCAATAGATGCGGAGTCTGTGTCGTCTTTGGGGGGAACGTAGGCTGCTTCGTAAAAGTCCATCGGGGACCAGGCAGAGGAGTTGATCGCGGCATGGGGAAAATAGGTATCGATGACGTCCCGGCTTTCTTTCCGCTCGACATTGGTTCGCATCGTGTAGTATGGCGATGGGGTTTCGTTCCACATCATGGCAAACGTAAACGCACAAGTGAGCATGCCTTGTGCAATTTCGAGCCGGGCGTCAACCTTGGTCCATAGCACTCCGTGCGCGCTCCGTTGCACTGGCTGCGACATGACTTTGGCCATAGTGTCCATTCCAGGCTCTACATCATCACTTTGTATTGAGACGGAAAAGGCAGGAAGACCAACGGCCTTGTCACGGGCTCTGAGACCAAGCAAATTGCCGCCGTATAGAAAGGAGACGTGGGGTCCGACGTCGGGCTTAACGGAAAGCTGGTCGTTCGATTCGCGGCGCTCGATCGTGCGAGTAAAGGATATCGTACTCTGTTTCACACATATAGAACCATTTGGAGCAGCCTCTGTCGTCTTGCGACGTTTTGCAGAGTTTCCACGGCTTACACCACTGGAGATGATGTGGTGCTCAGAGCCAGACGGGAGCGCCAGGAGCGCATCGACGATGTCGGAGGATAGGGCATCTGCAGGGACACTTTGGCATCAATTTCGTGTCTTTTTGTTCGTGTATGTCTATTATGACAGCATACCGTTGAAATCGAATCGGCTGTATACCGTCCGTACGGGCATTCGTGAAGTGCGCTTCGATCGCGGCATAGTGGGGGTTTATGAGGGGGGTTTGTGCGAGCTTGAAGCTCGAAGTAGCATCACGCAGTCATGAATGAGGATTTCCGTCGCTGTGGACAAGTAACAGTCGGCAGGGACAAGTGATTAAGAAGTGCGACACGGATGGCGTGGAAAAGATGGTTGTAGTCAAGCATATTCACTTCTGCCTGGTGGATCCACAGCGCTTGCCTTGTCACGCAACAAGTGTCAAAGTTGCGAACCAGATCAAGGCAGCACAAATCAGGCATACAACAATTTTGGATTTCTTCGTTGTAGGGGTCCAATATGCATTTTTTCGAGATGATAGCTTTTCCGAAGTCAAAACTGCAGTCTACAGGGCCAATTGGTACGGTCGCAACGTTTGAAGTTTGTCACCTCACGATGAATGATTCGCAGCCTTGCGGCGGCCCACTTCAAACATGGCAGCCTCGCTTACATAACGCAGCCAATTGGCGACAAATTTCGAGCTTCATTTAAAGGCCAGGCACCCTTTTCCTCCGTCCAAGTGAACGGTGGACTGCGTCGCATTTTCCTGCTGGATTGGGCTCCAGAACTCTTCTTGTTTCTTTTTCCTTTATAGGTACGAAACTCTGGCCTTTTTTGCGCACAGGCTGCCTGCCAATTGTCTCTGCGACGTTTCAATCTCTGACCCCCCTACCTCGACAGACATCTCGACAATGAGAGTCCAGAACCTGTGGTCGTCGCTACGACCGCTCGTGTCAACGCCGACGACGAGCGCATTCAGCAGCCAAATACGATGTCTACACAGGACACGGCCTCGTCCCACGATTCCCGAGCCCCGGCCATTTGTCCCCGATGTCGAGACGTTTCTGAAGCTCATTGGCCGCGGCCTGAGCAGGCACGCGAGCAAGTTTCCCTCGTGGGAGGCGCTCTTCACCATGACCTCTGCGCAGCTCAAAGAGCTCGGCGTCGAGCCCCCGCGCACACGACGATACCTCCTGCAGTGGATGCAGCGCTATCGCAAGGGCGTTGTCGGCCCCGGCGGCGACTTCAAGTTTGTGCAGGACGGCGAGGCGCACCTCCGCGTCGCGACGCCGCCGGCGGGCGCCGCCACGGATGCGCGATGGGTTGTCAACGTGCCCCACGGTGAGGACATCGATCCGCAACCCACGGACGAGACGTATCCTCGGCCAAAGGGCTACTCGGTCCGCGGCCTGAAGACGATAGCCGGCAGCTACGCCACCGAGCTGCCGGACAAGGGCGGTGCCGTGGTCAAGGTTACAGAAGGCATGTGGGAGCAGAAGCAGGGAAGGAAGATTGACGGTGGTGAGCGCAGAAGGGCAGAGACGCGCTTCAAGAAGCGCTCCGCGGAGCGCCGTTCCGAGCGTGAGGCCGAACTGATGAAGCACCTGTAAATTATAACAAAAGGAGAGTATGGTCGGGGTCACCAGCATATAAACCCATACCTTGTACCAATTACATTGTCAAATTATACTTTGATTTCGTTCTTCTGAGCCGGTGATGCTTGTGCTTTGCTTATATTTCGACTTTGTGCTCGGGTAGGATGTGCATCACAGGCTTCTGTTGTTTGGCTCAGTGGACTTTTGTCAAGGACGAGCCGGAGGTGAGAGTTACTCAAGTGCTCCATCCGAGACCAGTACTCGGTCATGGCAACCGCGAATAATGTTCTCAGCCCCCACGGCCTGCACGGGCTTCAATACTCCATCTAAGATGCAATCACTCATTTTCTGCCGACATTACCGACTCTCTGATGAATGAGATATCTGGTGTTTATTGTTTTTTTTTTACTGCCCTGTTTCCTGCTGGTAAAAGGGACTTTCGACGTAACCGCAGCTATCCGAGCCTTTTCGTGACGCTGGTTGAGCGAGGTCATCTTAACAAAGCATCCTCTGGATCCCACAAGGCTGACCTTTCGATATAGAATGTACACAAATGGCTTTCAGTACAAGAATCTGGTTTTATTAGCTTCATTCGATCATGTCTTCGTTTCTAACCATTCAACAATGTAGATGTTAGCGTTGGCCATCGCCTGGCGGTCGGTTCGCAGCCTAACTAACGTAGTAACTGCCTACTCGTATTTGCAACAGAATAATATATAGCCTTATTTTTAATCCAGCGATGCTTGCAGAGTACTATTCACGGCTATTGCGAACGAATGACATGTGGTTTGATCAGCGCACAGCGGCTTGTACTCTCAGCCGAGGCGAGGCGCATCCCTTCTTCTACCCCGCCGCGACGCCCCCAGCCTCACATTGAAATGGTTTACCAGCTTTTTCAGCTCTGCCCACTTTCGATTCCAGCCGAGCACAGAAGCCTTTTCCGTCATTTCCTAACTTTGTTCGGCATGGGCCTCTTTTGCCCGAAGAAAAAAGGTATTCCCCTTGTTAGCTCTCCGATTACCTTGTCCATCCCCCGGCCCATTGTGCGATGCTGACGGCGTCAAGATGTAACAAGCCCTGGCGCCCTTGATTAGCGTCACCGCGCATCGCAAGGCCCGGTCGGCGTTTTCTTATCGTGCCCTTTTTCTCGTGAAAACGTACGTATACCAGTGCGCCCTCTCGGTCTCTTCCAATAGTCGATCGGCAGGACCAATGTGGGAAGCCTCATCGGTGATGTTAGCGGGCCCGGGCGTCACCAAAGCTTGCCGTTGTGGCTTCTCAGGAGTGCCCCAAGGGAGTTTCGGGGGCTTGCCTGGAAAATGGCGTCGAATGCCTGCTGTGCTTGAACTTGTTCATACAATCGTGAACCGGTCTTTCCCCCCGCCGCCACCACCGCCACCGCTTCTCGCATAGGTTATTGGCGCAAATCCGCCAATGTGATTTGCTTGGCACAATCTTTTATCTATATCGAGAGAATCGTCGAGGCAGTGGCTGTTTGTCCGCCCCCAATACGATACCCCCACGCAGTTTATGAAAGTCTCTTTACTTCAAGTCGAAAGCTCAAAGAATTGACTTGGTATCGTCTCCGGTCACTGCAAAGGCTATTCTCGCCTGGACGATTCAAAAGGGCCGCTGCTAAAAAGATGAGTCGAAAGTAATTTACAACATTACTTTGGCGGCAGACAGTTCAATATGCCTTGTGGGAATCCGGGATGATGCGGCGAGTTGGCCGCTGACTAGGTTTCGTGTTTCTTGACAAGGGTTGCGGAACAGGTTTACCCTGTGTCGCAATGGTCTGAAGTTTGGGCCCTTTTAAATTTCCGTTGTCCTATGCGCACCGTCGCAATTGTAACGGCGATCTGCGACATAGAGTTATGTGGGATTTTCTACGCCGCGGTTCGCCTATTTGCTAACAATGCCACTAAGGGATGACAGAACTTGAGTCGACGCAGATTGATTCGACAGCTCGCTACTGTCAAATCTGTAATTCTTCATTGTTCTGGTGGGATTATCCCGGGTATCTGTAATTCTTCATTCTTCTGGTGGGATTATCCCGGGTAATGACACGTTTGGAGCTGCTGCCCACACCTCGGTTGATGATTGTGTGCAATCTACACACATCTTTCCCGAAGCTGGTCATGCCAATTTTGCGAACCAGAGATGGCCGCTTCCATAACAGATGAGTTCATTGGCCATATCCCCCGAGTCTAGATTTGAGCCCCCGACTTTCACTCGAAATATTTCCCCCTTGGGCCTGGTTCAGCGATTGGGTTCTACTCTGACAACCAATGGTTTGTTGTGACGCCTCAGCTGAACAACTAGCTCCACCGCTTGGAGCCGCGGTTCTTTGCTCAAGTCTGGCGAATAACTGGTAATCGAAGGAGTAAAAGCACGCTCATATACTGAGTGGTGTTGTCCTTTATTGCGCTAATTGTGATTGGTGAATGTGCAGATTGCTCAGACTGCAATCGTGCATACAAAGTACAACCCGTCACTTCCTCCCCGTCTAGTTTGTAAACTTGTACCTCTTCGTGAGACTCACATGGAGGATTTCAATTGTTTTCCACTTCTCTCGAGAACGACTGTTATTGTGTGCTTTTTCTAGTCTCCCTCATTCATGTTGCCCGTCTCCCTCTCCCACGGGCCGAAACACGTGGGAAGCGGTGGCGTACTGTACGCTACTAGGGATATTTGTTCAGGGATCTGAAACGAAAGTCGACCATCAATTCTCACTACGATAACAATGCCCGCGCCACAAGTTCTGTTCGCCGACTCTTTCCATGCTCAAGAGGCGACTGGTGCGTTTATGGCGGGAAGATCTCAGGCCACGGGAACAGCGGCATTGATGGTATCTTGCATGACATGTGACTGTTTGAGGCATTAGATGGAAACCTAAGAATCTCATCATCATGAGTCTGGCATGCGTGATGTGGATAGCGGCGATTTGAGTGGGCGCTCATCGTGGAAGCTCTCCATTCGTGCTCGATTCGGAAAGTCATGTATCGAGGTTAATTTCGGACGGTTACATATGAGGCAGGCAAGGGCTGCTTTAAATTGTACGCCATCATTGCGTCTGGGTATCCAAGCGTGCAATGTCTGCCGACTGTCTTTATTGTATGTTCAGGCCCGACTAAAACAGTCATTTATAAGTTTGCCAGCATGGGCGCATGAGTACAACTTGGCTGCCGGCGGGCTCCATCAGGTTCAGCGTCTACAGAGCATTGAACATACGCTTTTGAGTGATTGAGCAAAGTCTAAGGTAGGTATTAAATGACCAGGCAGTCAATTTGGTCGAGACAAAGAAAAAAGCTGCACGCCCGGGTGCAAGCCCGCGGCAGGCAGCCAAGCTTCTAACCCGATCTGCTAGCGTTCTTTGACTGTTAGACTGAAAAGTTGGGACAGTGCTCTCGGGCGGCGGGCTTGCACTGTTTTATTTAGCACGGATCATGAAGGTTATGCCACCCGTCACCCCTTCGGCAAGCAATGATGGAGCTTTCAAAGCATGACCCCCCCACCAAAGGTAGCGCTAATGTTGGCGAGCTGAAAAGCTTAGATTCAAGGCTGCTTGCCATGTGGCCTTGACGCCATTTGAGGTTGGTCGCCCAATTCTGCGACACTTGCTGCAGGCTTGCATTCGGGCAAGTCGGGTACAGTAGGCACACGCCCGTACAGTGTAGGTCGCCTAGGTTCCGTAGCGAATAGACGTTTCAAGGAGATGACAACCGTTGAGCAGAATATGCTTGAGGATGTAAATACGTCTTATTATATCTCTCGCCAGCTTTTCCATTCTGGACATGGTCAAGGTTTTTTACTGTATTGACTTGCATCGGTCAAAGTGGACGGATGACCATGATGGCCCGCAGCAGGGGAATCTTTGTTGAGTCATCTGGGGGCTGAAAACCCAGGGCGTCATCGACGCTATATCGTAGCTAATGTGCGACCGTAGGCCTGCCTAGATACCGGACAAGGCGGCTACTCGCAGTTTCGTATTTCTCGCATTGCTAGGATGGCCTTGCAGTCATATGCCATGGCTGAAGAAGCCGCCACACAGCACGGTTTCGCGCAGATAATGCCCCATGCGGTTACAGTAGTTGGTTAGCACCTCGGACCGCTCGGTTGTCGCTGTCAAAGTGGTCTACCGTCTGGTCAATGCAAGCAAGCCCAGATGCGCCACGCAATCACATCACCGGCCGGTGCAGCTCGGAGCCTCACATTCCAGTGAACCAATCCGGATTACGACATATACCGGCAGAGGCTTATCAATGGCAGGTAGTCATCATATTGAACGCGCCTGCAACGTTTGGTGTGGTGGCTATTCTCACGGCTGCCAGTGTAAATGCCACTAACATGACCAAAGAGGGCATTTTGTCACAAGCAGAGCGCCATCTTCCATTGCTAGCACGAGAATGGAGAAAAAAGGTCATGGTACATCTCGGTATAAGACACACCCCCTCTTGAGAAAGAAAGCTATTCGCAACATGTGTTTCCACTTCAAGGCGCCCAGGGCACATGGGACTCGCGCATCGGGCCACGGCGACGGACCTCGTTACAACCCGCGGGGCAACAAAGCCCCAGGGCTTCCGAGTGCCGTCTTCATCGGTGGTAACCTGGTAAAGTATCAAACATCTCGCCAGTCCTTGGCCACACCCTCTCCAACACTCCCTTCAAGTACCGGCAGGTTGTGTCTATCGTACCACGTCTGCGTCCATCGTCATCCCAGATCAAGCCATCAGCAGCCTCGCGCCCTCGCTCGCATTAATCCCACGTCAAAGAAGCCACCCGAACAAGGTCTTGGATTCAATTCTACGAGACTATTTTTTTCGGCGCCACAAACTCGGTAGATGAGTCTCTTCCTGGATCTCTTCCCGATCATCTAGCGTCATATCAAAGAAGCAGTCTTGGCTCGCCGCGTCCCCATTTCGAGAGCCAAGTGCAAGACGAAAGAGAATACAAAGTTTCATGTCCATGGCGATATCAAGCCTCTGCTGTTTTCTAGCCCTCGCTACCCACTCTCTTGATAAATCTCATGGTTTTTCGAGACTGACACTCGAGGTTTCTGGTTCGCTATCAATGCTTCAGCTGCCTCAGTTCGCAACAGCATGCTGTCAGTCAACCAGTGCTCGCCCTCTTGGTGGATTCTCACAGGCTCAGCCTGCGCAATGCATCTCGGTGGTTGAATATCGGCCGTGCACTGTTATTGCCAAATGCGGCTTCCGAGGGCACTTCTTGTATACGAGGACGGATCGTCTATTAGTTATTGCCACAGCCCTCATTGCTACTGTACCTGGCATGCTTGGGATGGGGTGCAGCGCGGCTCTTCCTGAGTAGCACGCAGGCAAACCGGCAAGACAGCTAATAAATAACTTGTTACTGGCAGCTACCTATTTAGTTATTAGTTCTCCCACCAACTAACTAACGCCTCAGCCCCGTCCACTCTTTGCCCCATCTTCATTCACACCCCTCCGAACCCCCCAAACCCCTCCTTGCCCTCCCCAAACTGTCCTCCGAACACCCTGGCAGCCGCCTCATCTCTGCCAAGTTCTGATTGTTGCAGTGGTTGATGGCCCCAGCTGGACTTTCCCCTATCATGTCGGTGCCTGCCGCCAGCTCAGTCTCCAGCATGTCTACTGAGTATTGACTCTCTTCTGCCCTACCGGTCAAGATGCCCATAATCTGCCTAGCGCAGGCTCTGGGCCTGGCTTGCTGATCCCTTCATCCAGTACTGGGACGTCAACGAAGGGGTGTGGATAGAAGAAAGACGATGAACTCTTTGACACCCAGACGTGATTGTTTCCAGATGCTGCAAAGTTATTAGACAGCGGTAGTCGCTCTTATCCATGGCTTCCTAATTCTTTTCTTATACTTGCAACACACAACGCCACACTTGATCACTACTCGGCTCAATCTCTTATATTACCTTGATCTATTCGGTACGGTCCAAGCCTTACGCCAGACTACGATACCTCGATATGCACGCGCATGTATGACACACCACCTGAGCACAAAGTCTTGAGCTGCAACCACGATATACACGTCTTCTTGCGCACATCCTTCCTCTATTCCAAACAAGACATCCCCCATGCCCTCATACAGCTCCTGGGCTTCGTATCTCGTCTCCAAATCACATAGCAGCAAGGGGCCAACACATACTCTTGACGCATCATGTCGTCTCACATGTCGGGAGAGGGCTCATACAGCTACCAAATCTCACCTGTATCCCCAAAGAAAAAGGCCAAAACCAGCGTCAAAGATCCACACTGGGCCGATATTACCGATCCCGAGCAGCGTCGACGCATCCAAAATCGCATTGCGCAACGCAAATTCCGTAAGTTCTCGTACCTTTTTGAACCGAGCGACACTTGCCGGTGTGTGTCGCTGACTCTAGATCCTTGCTGTCCCCCCCGCCCCAGGAGAGAAGGCGAGAGAAAACAGAGAGATCAAAGAGCGCCACATGCGAAATCTAGAGCACGCCGGCAACAGCTATCGCATTCCCAGCGCGGCCGACATCACGGGCGACGGCGCCTTGTCCGGTCTGCCATGGGGCAGCGTCAACCTGGGCCACGTCGTGTCGCGAGGCCACGAGGCCGAGAGCAAGCGCAGCAGCAGCGGGCGCAATACCTACAACGGCGATGCCAGCAGCAACCAGTCCAGCAACAACAACAAGAACAACTACACCCTCGCATCGTATGGCCAGGTAGCGGCGCAGCCCATCAGTTACGGTGCCGCCGCCGGTGAGGGCCAAGTAATGGAGGATTCGCCATACTTTTACGGCATTGGCCCGCCTCTGATGCCGGCATTTTTCACGCAATGATGAAGTTATTGTAGGTTTTTCGTGCATGTGCACTGCAAAACGTCTGCGATTCGCTAACAAACGGCTGCAGTGAATATGGGACATGATGATCTTGGCGTTTAACGGTTACAAGAGGGCAAGAGCGGAAACTAGACAGCGACTAAAACAGCAGTGTGTGTATTTTTGTACGGTCGGCAGCCCTTGAGCGATGTATATTCTTCTTCTTCTTTGACTGCAGCAGAGTATTTGCATTTATTTCGGACCTCACTTTTTTCTACCTCTTCAATGTATACCTCTTCCGCAGTATAGATGTTTCTCTGGACAAGCTGCCATGGAGCACATGGATCATAATTCACGATGCGTTGTATCTTCTCTCCAGTGGCCGGCTTATCGTGCACATGTTGTGGCCCGACGATTGGTGGAAGCATTGCCACAGCCTTTCGTTCACCGCAGGCATCCCAATTCCTCCTCGTCGCGGTGCATCTTCAACCCGATGCACACGCTGCATACTCCAGCTCCTCAGCCCTGTACACGCGGCAGAGAAACCGCTCATGCACACTGTGGCGTCGTCATTTGAGTGCCACGTCCGAAGCGGCCGCAAGTCTTTGGGCCTGCCCTCATTCAGCGATGAATCACCCCGGCACAAGTTTTCGCATCTCTTCATCTTCATCAGAGGCCAAGTCACGGGCCCCATGCATCCCCCCTACAAGGATCTTCGGACCCCAACCGTCTAGTTATGAGGCTAGGGTTACCAGCAGGCTAAAACTAGGGCTGTCGTCGACATAACGTTGGTGGTCCCGGATCCCATGTTGCTCACACGCCCCCTTGCGCCCGAGGAAGCTGGAGAAGCTAATTCGAGACCTTTCAAATGCGCCATTGGCTGAAGCTCAACGAGATTTTAAAAAATGGCATGATGAATGACATGGGGTACGAGAGGCTGAAGATGCAGCCTCGGGGCTTGGCAAGTCTTCTGCCACGCGACCATGCAGAAATATCAACTACAGAAGCAGAAAAGAAGCCCTAATTCGCGACGTGGAGCATAAACAGCAGTCGCGAATTGAAATGCTTATTAAACAGTCTCATATCAATAGTCGGCCTCTTTTGATGAGTCGTGGCGGCCGTTGGATGGCTAAACCAGTCTACGCTCTCTTTCAAACCATGGTCTCTTTTTTGTTTCAACAGCTTTCACCACATGCGGCTGACATTGGTGTGACAAGATGCAAGACGGAGGAGAACTAGCCGACCGCTACTACAGGACGTGCACCATTCATCGGCAAAAGATGGTATGACTGCAGCAATCAAAGTCAGGGTCCACTCCAAGACCTTTTGCAATGCTTTCCCGTCATCCACCGTTTCCCGTCAAACAGCTCAACCGCAAGAACATGTGGGAGTTGCATCTTTTGCCAAGCCGCCGTGGCAGGTTGGTGGTCGCCGTGGGCGGTGTATGATACAGGCAGGCCCTGAGGCGTTGCGCCACCGGGCTCAATGTCTCTCTCCCCGGACAATTCGTTTCTTTGCGGGAAAGGCTTCAGGTGAAGAGGGCTGTTGCAGGTGAGTGACGTAAAAATAAGAAACGGCCAGTAAAGGTGTATGCTCGTCTAACGGCCAATGGTGGCAGCTCAAAGTCTCAGCCTCTGGCCGTCTAATCTACGATCTGTCCGCCATTTGCTTATGTGATTCGATGTCAATCTTTCCCTTGACCTTTTTGATCGGGTCATTGCAGGATATCCAGCCACCCCCTCCTTGTGATGCTTCATTTGCTTCGTAGTATTTCAGCTCGCACTGCTGGCTCAATTTAGTTGTGCAGCAGCCTCAACTAGCCTCGACACTAATAGACCACTCAACTTATACACACCCCTCCACTTTGATGCCAATGACCCTCCAGCAATCCTCATTTGAGCCATTCGGGCCAGAAAAGAAATCAAAGAATGTCAACCATCTCGCGAGAGTCGAGAATTACACGTCTCGAAAAAGAATACGGACCGCCAGGTACGCAAGAAAGATTTATATATCATACTTGGCAAGTATCACCCTTCAAAGCCATTCTCTACACTTTTTGGCACGACGAAAAAGACCATTTCATTCGACGCGGTTGGTTCCGAAAGGCTAACGCCGCCGTTGAGCCACTTTCGAATCATGGAATGGGCGAGAGCCAGCCGTGGACTTACATGATCGGCACCAAAAACGTGCATCGAGAGCCAAACAGCAATGACGGCTCGGGCCCTGAACTTTTCACATCATTGTTCCTTGGTTCTCAGATGGGGTTTTTTCGCCGAATTAAAGATGAATAAATTATTCAAATGCTCTTGGCATCGTTATTTTGCTGCTCGCGTGCCTCAAGGCCTCCGTCGACAGCTCCACCGCCTGGCAGAAACGCCCCGAAAGCTTGCCCCACACTTGCGTTTGTCGGGCAGTAAAAAACATCGGACCAGCTTAACTTGATGTCGCCCTGCTTGACGAGCGCCTTGATTGAACCATTTCATCACGCGCCGAGCCTTTCCCCTAGTATCTCATTTTGGAAGCGCAGCGCCTCATCGCACTCGGTAAAGGTGCTTCCTAGGCCACGCTGCATTCGCCCCAATTCAACCTCACGCTCGCGATACTCCGCTCTGAGGTTGCCTGTGTTGAGGATTAAAGGTACATTGACACGCATGCTCCCATGGTTGCACCCGACTGTGTGATTTCTTTTCTGACCATCACTTTTTTCCTCATTCGTAGAGTTGTCCGTGACGCATGAGCAGTTAGCTTGGTGCCTGGGCGCTAAGATCTTCATCAACGGGTTTCCGCAGTAGACTGAGGGCGCACAATCTCGGACGTCATGGCTGGTGCCAAGCTCAAGACGAGCAAGCCTAGAATGGCGAAGAAGGGTTCAAAAAAGGCCGAGGGCAAAATCAAGGCAGGCAAGAAGACGGCCGAGGGGGATACTGCCACGGTCGAGAAGAATAGAGCAAAGTTGCTGGCGCGCTCACAGGAGCTGGAGAAGGAGGCGCACAAGCTGCTCGCCGAAGCCAAAAAGGCGGCGGACAAGTATGCAGAGTTGACCAGGTCACTAAAGGTCGACGACGACGACGACGACGACGACGACGACGACGACGACGACGACGACGACACATCTTCAGAGGTATGTTTCGGTTCCAAGGTGATGTCTGCAATGGCAGCTGACACGCTGGCGACAGAGTGAATCGGACAAAGGGGTCCTCACACCATCTTCGGGGTCCACGAGCTCGTCTTCCGATTCCAGCTCAGAAGACGGCGCCACGGTTCCCCCACCCAAAGCCAAACCCGGCAAAAAGAGCAAAAAGGAAAAGGTCAAGCCCGAGCGCAAGCGAAAGCGCGAGGACTCGTCGTCGTCGTCATCGTCCGACGACGACGACGACGACGACGACACCAGCAGCAGCAGTAGCAGCAGCAGCAGCGACTCGGAGGACAGCGAAGCTGATGGAAAGGTCGCCAAGAAAAAGTCAAAGCAGGCCAAAAAGGAGAATAAGGTGAAGAAGGTGAAGAAGATCAAGGACAAGAAGGACAAGGACAAGAAGGACAAGGACAAGAAGGATAAGAAAAAGGCGAAAAAGGACAAACAAAAGAAAGCGGCCAAGGATTCGGACAGCGACAGTGACAGCGACGACGAGGATGAGGATGAAATGCCCGCCGCGGCAGCCGGCGGCAGCAAGCCCGAGAGCTGGCACGTCACGGATCTCGATGGCGGATCCGCCCGGCAGAGCAAGTTTCTGCGGCTTCTGGGCGGCAAGAAGCAAGGCGTGAGCCTGTCATCGGCCAGCGGCGGCAGCAGCAGCAGCAAGAGCACGTCCGAGTCGACGAGGGCCGAGGCCGAGATTCAGCGCCAGTTTGAGGAGGGCATGAAGATGAAGAATGACGGCGGAGGCCACCGTCGCGGTCTCGGTCTGAGCGGTTGAGTGCAAGGGCAGGGCCGGGATGTGTTGATGGAGAGGAGAGAAGAAAGAGTGGTTACATGTACACATATATCAGGGCGTGAAATTGACATGAAGCCCGTTTTTGTATATCTTGCGTTGGGATTTTTTTTGCAAACGCGAATAGCGACAAGGCCAACGCCACTATGCGACCATTTTGGCCAGATTGAGCATCGAGAAATTGAATTTGTTCAAATTGTATCGCTGCGGCTCTACAACGCCTAACATTTTATGTAATACACGTCTCCCAGTCCACGGTCCCTCTACCTGCGCGACCTTCTTCCAACCATTGCAAGCGTTCCTTCAAATGTTGCTGTTTGCCAGCTTGACAAGACAAGGTAGGCTAGCCCTGCTGCATCAAAACATCAACCCAATGTGGGCAATGACAGCCACAAAATATTGTGGGGTGTTTCGAGTCTCCTGGCACTGAAACACACAGCACAGAACTAACCGGTGTTCCTCCTCACGTGGAATGGCCCGTAGTTGCGTTTATCGTTGCCCAAACTTCCACATGGCTATATAGTGCGCGCGTCGTTTATTGACCCCACCAGCGGGCGATGACCTCGAAGATTAGGCCGCCAAAGACAACAAAGGCGAGAAGAACTAGTGACAAAGCAGTGTTAGCTTGTTGGATATGTAAAGAAGCTTTGTAGTCGTATAGGTCTGCGGAGGTGCACATCTCAGTCAGAAGCAGTCTGCTTCAGCCCCCATTTGCTTCTCAGTCTTGGGCAGTGTCGCCAGAATCTACCGCGCATCCCCTTCCAGTAGCATTTTCATGGTCACCAAAGACTCATAAACAGAATGCATGCAGAGTAGAGGACGCGCCAGTGATATCGGCGTAATCAATCGGCTCCCATCCCCTCTGACGGAGATGTGATGGCCATGACTAGCGGGTGGCGCTTGTCAAGAAGAGAGCAGGAGGCCGTCTTTGCCAGTTCTGAATAAACAAGAAAATACAGTCTTCTTCAATTGTAGGCACGAAACATCGGCAGATGGCGCGCAGGTCGACGGGGTTGTTGCGTTTACGTACCAATCCAAAATGGAGAGATGGAGGGCTTCTGGACGGCCTTTTCGCGCTTCTTGATTTGGTCGATAGACTTTCCCATGCGGGTCTCCTGGTCCTTGGCGAATTTGGCGTTGCGACGTCGCTGTTCGGGAGTTTGCGCCTGTTAAAAGGGGTGCCCTTGGTTAGCCCTCGAAGTCTATGGACAGGAGGCCATCATCTCCTTTGATGGGAATGCGGTGCATCAGGTTGCGCCTCAGCTGGTTGCGCAAAAGGCGAGCAGCCAAAAATGCCCGCTTTACATGACATACCATTTTGGATATATGTGTGATGCGACGACGGCCGGTTGACGGGAGGAGAGGTGTGGGTTGTTTGTCGCGGTTCAACGAGGAGGGACGTTTGGAATTTAAATGAATGGAGGAGCTCCCAGATATGCGGGTGGCGCGTGGCACTGAACAGGTATACGTTTGAAAGACTTGAAGGTGCTGGAGCCGGAACAGGTATTGAGGAAGGTTTTCGAATCTTCGATATGACTGTATCGCAATTGACACACGGAAGTGAGCAATGTGTTCAGATTTCTAGACAAAGGACAAGGTTTGGGTCTGAAGGGCCTTTGGACAAGTGTCGTCAATCCAGGGAGTCGGCCCATTACTCGCTCGGAAAGGGAAGGTGCGCCTGGACATCTGGCCCCTACCTAGCTGTACCCCACAGAGCGCCGCATAGTGGGAGGCGTGGCGGTGCGAGTCTTGGGGGCAGCGCCACATTTAACTTTCGCGCTGAGAATAGCCTCCTAATCGCGACTGTCTTTGCTCATCAAGCCTGCGAACGGTCAGGTATCCAGCACCGGGAAGATTTTTGAAGAATTCCGGGGCAATATTTGTCCGAATACACTCGGAGACCTCTAAACTTTCAACTCCCAACATGTTCTCAATACGTGCTGCGACGGCTGTTCGTCGCCTGCCTACCTTAGGTCGTCAACTGGTCCCTACAAGAACATATGCCACAGAACAGTCAGCCAACCCTACCGTAAGACCACCCCCTTCCACCACTTCGCTGCTTTCAGTTTTGATGCATGCCTGTCCACCGCAATCACTGCATCGCCTGGCGCTTCTGGACCCCGTTAATCACGTAGAGACTTTGTTGCGCCGAGGGCTCGGATGACACCTACTGACTGTTTAACCGCAGACAAGTTTCTACAAGACCTTTTCGCGACCCATAGCCAAGGTTATGATTCTGGCTGTCTTTACATATCAAGTCGCGTACTGGACCTGGTCAAAATTAGAAGCGGACGAGGCGTGTGATAAGATTGATGGTGAGTGATGGACTACCCTGCAATGGCCTCTAGCAATTAATGCACCGTCCTCGTCCTCGGGAGACCATGAGCTCATACTAAAATTCATTGTCTAGCCGAGATTGAGACGTTGGAGAAAAAGGTGAATGATTATAAGGAGTCCAAGGCTGTTGTCAAGGTGGAATCCGAGTAGGGTAGTGCACATGAAGACTGAAGACGAACAAAACGCATCGTGAGACTCGCGAGCAGTCTTACCAATATGTACCATATAATAGCATGTTATCAAGTCAATTGACATGACAAAGAAACTAGAACCATTCCACCTTATACGTGGTGCGTGTATTACAGTACTCTATCTTTGGTGTAGTATACCATACGTACCAAATGCCAAACTCCATCCGCAATGCAATGCAACAAATGCACCCGAAAATCATCAAGTCCGCAGAGAAGCCCAGCTTCCCTGTTTCTATCGTTAAATTTAGTATAGCAAGCCCACGCCAAGTAGCACCATGCCGCACAGAAACGCCGTGTTGTAGACCATACCCGCAGCGGCGCTCACCCGCGTGCGCGGCTCGCCCGGATAGTTGCACGTCACCTCCTTGTTCTCCGGGTCGCGTTTCCCGTAGCTCGAGTTGAACTCGCGAAATTTCCGCAGCGGGCACACAAACTTGAGCGCCGCCGGGCAGCTCTGCACCACATCGTAACAGAGGTCGTCGCAGGGCAAGAGCTCCCGGTAGGGGCCGGGCGCGATCTCGTCGTCGATGAACTTGTTGCGCGACGTGTTTGAGGCGGGCGTACTGTACTTGGCCAGGTCCTCCGCGGGGAGCTGAGTTCCGTTAGGGAACGGCTGGCCGGCGTTGCGCACAATCGAGTGCGGACTGTCGAGGGTGTAGTCCTCGCACCGGGGCATGACGACGGTGCAGAGCCATTTTTTGTACGTCCTCCTGCAGTCGTCGCAAGTTTTCAGGAGCGAGTACATCTTGGTCGAAGGTGCCTCACACTGCACTTGCATGAGTGCCTTTTCGAAATTTTCGTACATTTTCTTGGCATACTCGTCGTACTTTTGTCCAAGGCTGTCCTCGCCGGTGAACTTCTCGGTATTACCGGGAATGGCGTATTGAATGTCGTTACAAAACTGAAGATCTGTTACCATCTTGCAGCTCGTTCCTGTCGTTGCGTTAGCTGTGTATCGATGTCTACTAACGGAGTCTACGTACCTGAGACAGTGTTGAAGGTTGTGGAAGCAAAAACCGTCCCTCCTCCGCCGACAATCCCCTCTCCGTCGCGTTTTACTGCGTTCGCGTTTGGAACTTTGATAATGTAACCTCGATATTCTGTTGTATCGTTTAGACTGGTGACAAAGAATTGCTGTTTCGGAAAGCCACCAGGGCCCCGTGTCGTCATGGTCATGTGGACCAGCTGATTCAGGTTCCCTGTCCCGTTGGGTGTTGCATAGATCTGTGCGCTTGTTTGGAGACCACACTTGGAGTGTCTAACGCCATGAAGCCTGGGGTAGAGTTCATTATCAATAAAGAACTGGTATTGCATGCCTTCTTCCATAATTCGCTTCGTTTCATCGGCATCGGTTGTGAGATTCTTGCTGACCAGAAGGGCCGAGCTCGCATCGCTGTCGAGCCACAGCAATTGGCCGTCTTTATTCACATATCGGTGATAGTAATCTTGAGTAGAAGCTGCCAGCTCAAAGAAGTATACGCCTTCATAGCTCGACGAAACATTTGGGGCCTGGACCGTGATATACAGCTTGTCTGTGTAGTTCATGTTGAACATGACTGCGCCGCTGTCAAATGTTTTTCTCTGAATGTCGGCAGTGCTCTGCATAGACATGTCAGGACACCCCACCTGGCTCGAATTCGATATGAGCAATGTGAGCTGTGGCGGCTCAATATCCGCCTTGTCATCGCCCGGGACACGGTGCGGCTGCAAACATGTATTTGCCGACAGAAAAACAGTAGAATTCTGACTGTCATCGCGCACGAAGATGACAGCTTCAGAGCTAGAATTTATTGCTGCCTCGGCAGTATCGAAGTCGAGATCACGAGCGTTTGTTCTGCCGCCCTGGCTGCCGCCGGAGAGAGTCGCTTTTGAAAGCTGAAAACAAGCTGCTTCTCCTGGCCTGAGATTTGATTTGGCAGGGATGTTGTTGACGAGGGGTCCGATGACACTGGCCCTCTTCCCGAGATAGCTACTGTCGAATGGCGCAAAACTTGGCTCATACGTGTCGCCAAGGTCGAGATTGTGGCCATCGAGGGCGTTTGAGTCGGCATTTGCGGGTGAAACAGTCGCAAACGCAGCTGGTGAGAATGTGAGTGTATAAAGTATCGTACATAGCGTCGCGAGCAGCGAGGGTGCCGGCCGCGACTGCAGGAGCCCGAATGGCATGGTGACGGCCGCCGGCGGCTCGAAGGGAGGGTCAATGGACGATTGCGAGGCACGCTAGATGATCAACGGCGGGCGGAGAGTGATGCCCGATAAACCATCATGATTTTTGCTAGTTGCGACAAGTGCAGTTAGCGAAGCAGAGAGGATACGGTTGTAGGCAAGAATCTAGTCGTTTCACAATGTGGACGACGAGGGTGGACGGCGGCTCTGGAGTTAAAGCTACGTGGGTCCGCGACGCGCCGCCTCGTTATTGTAAAAGCCCCTGTAGCAAGCTGCGACGACCACCTACCTAAAGGAGGACGGGAATTCTTGAACAGACAAATGTGGTTCTTGATACGACTTATAAAGGACTTCGGTGTAGGCAGGTCATGGCCTCGAAAAAGCGCTGTGCAGACTTCTTGGTTTCGATACACTCGTTCCGCGATGCTCATTTGGAATCACCGCCAACCTCCACTTTGTCGCCTACTTAATAAGTAGGTCGGCGCTCGAGGAGCATGTCGTAAAATGTAAATCCAAGATTAGATCAGTCGCTCTTCCCTGATGGATTTTCTCATTCGGCATTATAATAAACCTCTTCATACCATCCAAGCACGGCTTCTGGTCGATGGATGACCCTGTGAGACCCCGCGAAACCCCTGACCTTTGCGTTGAGGTTCTTGCCGATAAAGATTTAATCGCAAGAATTGTCATGATGAAGTACGTATCAGCAGCTTGTCTTGTCACCGAGGTCTGACAAAGAGAGCTGTAGCTTGGGGCTGAGATTACAGCTAGCTGAATTGTGCATTTACCAACCTGCGAATTGGGGCGCAAACTCCAAACAACTAGATCATCTAACATGTTGCACACATCGACGGGTCCCATGGCTGTGATCAGTGCATGCAACAGGCGTTGCAGCTCTCACACGAGATGGGCACCTACATGACTCGGTAATGGGGCAAGGTGTAGAACCAGGCAAAAAATTGATATTTCGACATCTGGCATCAACTGCATTCGACAGGAAAGTACAAAATCATTTTACACATTTCCAATCATAATACTTTGTTCCATGCAGCCTTTCCACTTCTACTATCATCCATCATCTCTGCCAGGCATCCTGTAGGTAGTGTACGTTGAATGCGCTGGCCTGTGGTCATTAAATCTGCGTGCAGCTTGCGGTTGTGGCAGTGACAGTGGCCCAGGAGCTTAAAGAAGCGAATTGCATTTGCGACCATGCCTGCCGTTCTGGACTCCTCTAATCCGACTTGTTGACGGCGGCGTCAGCCTTGGAGCGGAGATTGGCGCTAGAAGAGCCATCCTTGAAGTATCGGCTGAGGGTAGGGGCAAGGAAAGAGCGGAAGATAATCTCGGCACCACTAGAGTCAAGATTAGCGATGGTCTATACTTGCGATTGGGACAACTCTGGCAACTTACCGGAACATGGGGAGAGACAGCCACAGGAGGAAGACAAACTTGAAGACAAAGTAGAAAGGGAACCAGTAAACAATGTTGAAAAAGCTCTCGACCACGCTGAAGAAAGCGAAAACAACCCAGTACTGCAACATGTTAGCGGAGAAGCTCTCGTGATACTTTGTCGCAAGTCTTCGAGGGCAGCAAAGAGAAACATACGGTCAGCCACTGCGTGTCATCATCCTTGCTGTCGGTGAAGAGAGCAGCGAGGGAGTAGTAACCGGGGATGACGAAGCCAGCAAAGTTGGTAAGGAGCTGGCCACCTAGGTTGAAGATGATAAGGAAGAAGTAGAGGGCGCCGACACCGATGACGGCATAAGCCTTAGGTACACCAGCCTGCCTCTCCAGGTTGTTGAGCGCGGGATACTTGGACAGCTGGAAATACGAATTAGACGGCCGCGCGGACGAATTGGAGAGATGGAGCGATGCAACTGACCTCCCTGTCGAGAGTGCCGAGGTAGTTTTGAGCCTTTTCCTGAGCGGAAGACATTTTGTGGCTGGCGGGGTGGCGGAAGGTAGCTTGCGCAAGAGCTTTGAAAGCTTCGGTCAGGGCTTTCTCGGAGCGTAACGAGATGCAATTGGCGTAGAGGGAAAGATGAGAGCAGGTTGATTGTGCGGGTTGATGCGACGATGTTGAAGCGAAGCAAAAGTGGTTTGTGGGAGCAAAAAACGTAGCGTAAGTGGCTTTGCTCGAGGATGGCGATGAGGAAAGCTAGTTAGGTACTGACGTGTGCTCAAGCAATCCGGGTTTTGAAACGGGGCCTTGCAGGAGTGCCCACGTCAGTGGTCTGATGGGCGTTGGGTAGCTAATCAAAAGAGTACTTAGATATCTGTGTTCGGAGAGTCAAGGGCCGAGTCAAAATTGGATACAGGTACAAGAGCTTTAACAGAGTGATTGGGCTTGTGATATTGTGGGTATGGCCGCGGCTGAGAAGTGAGCACAGGTGGCTCGCACGTCACACCCAAAAGGAGCTTTCTACTGTTTCTCATTGGCACGAGGGTCATTGGCAAGATGTTTACTGCGACTGGGCAAGAGAAGAGATGCAAGCGCAGAGAATGCAAAGGTAAAGACGCCGATAAATGCATGGTTGGGTGCCTAAGAGGGGCATAGAACAAACTTTGACATTTGGGTGCGATGCCGACGACTCGGTGCCAGGATGGTGTAACCTGACGGGAACGAGTACTACGAATAGTTACCAGCAAATATCTCAGTGACAGATATGAGAGCTAGCAGCAGGTCAGAATACCTCGACGAGTGTTGTTGACTCGGACCAGATGCGGGCTGGCCGTTAAGGTGGTAATGAACCATAACAAAACGGGCTGCAGTATTGGCACTGTACGACTTTGGATTATTAGGTGATGCTGCTCGCAATGCAGCAGGTGACACAGTGCTAAAGGATGGCAGCGGTTGCAAGCAAACACAGTGTGTCCCGACAGTGCAAGGGCATGGAATTCCACCAAATTAAATGGCAGGACAGGCCTGCTTACATGCTTACCTAACCCTGTCGAGCCGTATTGTTTTGTTTGGGGGCCTGTGTTGTGTCGCTTTTGGCTGGCTGCCCCACTTGCAGCAAGCCAGCCAGCCCCCAGCCAAATTCGGCCCCAGCCTGCTTGACTTGGTGCTGGACTCGCTGAAAGTCCCCACTCGCTGCTTCTGTGCTTTTTCTCCTCTCGTTGGCCTCGCAACAGAAAACAACCACAACAACACTTGCAAACGACGATATCTAAACCACCTCTCGCGCGCATAGACCGCCGCTCACCCCTGCAAAGAGACTCTTCAAGCGCCGCAGACGCTCCTCTGATTCTTTCTTCTTCTGTCTTTCTGCCGTCGCTGCTTCCCTCTCCTGCCGGGTCCCGTCGAAAAACAACAACCTCCCAATGTTTATTGTCCCACGCTAGCTTGCCTGTCTATATATCAACATAGCATATACAAAGCCCCGACATGGACCAAGGTACGTCTCGCACCTCGCTCCTATATTGCGACAGGCTCTTTTTCTGGTTCGTTGAGCCTTCTCTAATTTCCATCTCTTGTTCCAGACTCCGTCGCAGCGCGCGCTGCCAAAACTCGGAAGCGACCCCAATCCCAAGCTTCAACTGCCTCCATCCACAGCGCCACGACTCAACACAACATGGACGGCTCTGGATTTGCCGACAATTCTGGCATGTATGCCGGTCAATGGATGCACAATGAGCACCCCCATGCCAAGGACATGTCTGCTCCTCAAATGTCCCCCGAGGACATGATATTACAGGCTGCCACGCACATGCAGTCCGCCAGCCATGAGTTCGCCATGGACGGCTCCATGGCTGCACATATGCACCACATGGCCTACCAGCACCAGCATCCCCACGGAATGTCTCGACACCCTCTTCCTGCCGACCAGTTTGGCCCCAATGCCAGTTTTACCGAAGGCGACAGCCACATGCTCGATCGAGATGATGGTGACGATGGCGACTCCATGGCTCTTGCTGCTGGTGTGTCCAAGCCAGCCCGATCGAGTGCCAACAACGAGCTTGAGATGCGGCAGCTCTTCAGCGCCAATAGACACCGTGGGCTGCAGGATGTTGCCTCCGAGCTGCATGGCAATGAGCGCGGCCCAAACTCAGAAAGAACCCGCCAGGTTTTCGCCATGCTATGGTAAGAATGTGAAGGACGGTGTATTCATCCCCGGCATACCAACTAACCTGTCTCTTAGGATTAACTCAACCTGCACCAAAGGAAAGGGATCTGTTCCTCGCGGCCGGGTCTATGCAAATTATGCTTCGCGTTGCGCCACCGAGAGAATCACGGTTCTGAATCCCGCCAGCTTCGGGAAGCTTGTCCGCGTTCTATTTCCAGGGCTCAAGACTCGTCGTCTGGGAGTTCGTGGAGAGTCCAAGTACCACTATGTCAACTTCGCTCTTGCTGAGGACCAGATGGACCTGGTGGAAGCCCCCGAGCCACCTCGTGCCCTTTCTGAAGTCAAGAGCTTTCCGCAGAGCCAGAACTCGGCACCACAACCTTCCAACAGCTCGAAACGCGCGAATTCCTTCTCACACCCTATAGAGGACTCCCAAAACAGGCGGGTCATTACACAGGTTGCTGACCGGTCCCACAGCCTGTATAACCAACCAGACCTTGCCAGCATTGACAACATCCAGTCTACTTCCACCAAGACCCGCCTAGAACTCGAGTTCCCACCCATTGATCAAGATGACTTTGAACAGTCTGAGCCCCTTGGTCTTCCTACTATCGAGGCATTCCTTCCTCAGGGCACTGATCCTGACGCAGCCAAGTCTTTATCTGCTCTGTACAGATCTCACTGCACTTCTCTTGTTGAATGTATTCGATACTGCAGGGAAAAGACGTTCTTCCACCTCTATACATCCTTTCAAGGCACACTAACAATGCCTGTACAAAGACTGTTCAGCCATGAAGCGCTCGCTCCTTGGATCGAGGGTTGCGACTACGCTTTGTATCAGCGCATGATGCGTATCATCTCTGGCTTGACCCTGCAAGTTGTACCCAAGCCGGTTCTCGATACCCTGAGAAACATTTCGGAAAGAATTGTTCCACACATTCGCGAATCATTCCAAGGCCAACCGCAGCACGTCATTGCTGCCAAGGAGGCACCTGCTGCTCTTTTCGCTGGTCTGATTGACCGTGCTTTGCGAGTCAACTTGACGGCCCACGCTGCTGCCAATATGCTTTCCAACCCCGCCAACCGCGACCAGATGTACGTGGATTGGATCACTATGATCCGCGCTCGAAAAGTGGCTGAATGTGTACCCACCCGCGGTATGGACGATGTTGTCGACCTTTTGGTCAACGAAATGCGCGACCTCTTGGATCCTGTCAATGTCCCATGGGAAGTCGAAGTGCTTACTATCTACGGCGACGCAGCCAGCCGCAATCCTCGTCAAGCAAACGAGGGTGGAGCTGCTTCTACGGGCCAAAATGTCTTGGACAGATGGGTCAACTTCTTGCGATTACTGCCGTCGAGATTTGCCTACGCATCCCACGCCGATATTGTGTGGTGTGTAGAGCGTGTCGGCACTGCCGTGATGCGTGATTTGACACTATCACAGGGCAAGAGCTTTGGGTCATGGTGGGTGACGAAGACCTGGGTTGATGAAATGGTGTGTTTCATTGCTGAGCAGGGAGGCTTCATGAAGCAAAGGGCAACACCTAGCGTCAATGTTACCCCAAACGTTGAGGCAGCTGGCAAGGAGGCCAGCTGCCAGAAGTCTCGATACAGTAATGCTAGTGAGGAGCTGAACCTTTCGCAATCGCAGCCCGGCCGCGCGCCGTTTCCTCCACCTGCGAGCAACAACAACAGCAAGGCCAACAACGCTTCGTCTCAACCGCCAGCGGACAATGACGCTCACGATGACAGTGGCATTGGCATCCGAACACCAGAGGAGGACTTCCCTATGGATAAATACACATTTGCTGAATCTGAAGCACCGGCTGTACTGGCAGCTGGGGGGATTGCAGTCTGAGGGGGTATGTAACAAATATACGGTTGGCGCATGGTTTGGGCATCGGGGTCGGCGTTTATGGTTGGTTGACTGGGATGGTACAAATACCCCAACTATACACTTATAGGGAGGCAATTGAGAGATGACGGAACGAGGGCACGAAGCTACAGGACGAAGTCTATATGCGCAATCACTCTGACGCTTGACGACTCTTTTCGAATCAATTGTTGGCTATGATATCCGTGCAGCCTCGGGAGACTTGTGTATTATCGGCGACCTGGATATTTGTTTTTTTTTGGGAGGAGTCTCTGTGGTGGCTTATTTCTATCTTTGGATGTTTACGTCGAGGAATATTTTTTGTCTAATGATTGGAGGAGTGGAAAATGGTCTGCGGGCCAGATGTTGTTGAATGAATAACAAATCCATCCACTTTTGGATGCTATACTTTTGATTGTTTGACGAGGTTGGCCGGGTGTGCTCGGTGTGCATGGCCTTTTATAATGAAAAAGAATATGAGATATGATGTCAAAGAATAATGCATGCAGACTTGCTTTCGTGGATTGTTATTGTTTTTAATGCCTACATGCAGGACAACAAACCTGTCCAAGACATGGTGGTGATCGCTCCCCATCCTACTCGTAATGGATGTGTGAGGGAATGCCGTGGTGGAAACTACCAGCCGTCATCTCAGGCCACCAGCGGGCTGGACATGGAAAATAACAAGCGCCAGCTCGGGATATGTTCCTTGTCAAGCCGCGAGTGTGTGTTGGTATCACTTGAGATATCGGCAAGCAAGTTGCAGGGTATTCATTCTTCTATTCTTTTGTTCGGATAAGATGTGGACAATAACTACTGTGAGGCACAGGCGGCAGTGACCAGCGTGCAGGACCGCTTTGAGGGTGAAAAAGTCTGGCATTTACCAAGTGCAACTCCTGTAGCTAGCAAAACCCTGTCTATTGATAACCAAGACCAAAATCATTCTCATCGTCGTCCCTCGTCATGAGGCGCAGAAGCCGTCTTCCTTGCTCGCGGTCCTCGCCTTTGTAGATGCTCTTGCCAATGCCGCGGAGGAACCGGAGTCCGCCACCGTAATGATCTTTCAGCCACCTCTGCCTTCTACCAGAGAGAGTGTCCGGGGTTTCCTGCGTCACATCCAGTGTAGGGGATGCGAATCATAGCGCGCATCATATTCATCCACTTTTCGCGCTCCTCGGTTGACCATGTGGCATTGATCCAGTAGAAGACGCCCGGAACGAACGGTGAAGGGCCGACGAGGGGCCCAATGGGAGGATCGCTCAGCTGGAGCTCAAAGAAAGCGCCATGAGGAGCGAAAAAACCAACGGGGCTGCCATCGCTCAGTGTAATGGTGCCCCGAAATCCAGGACCCGCGCGTAGGGAAAATTCGTAGTGATGGATTGCTGGCGCGCCAATTATGTTGCACAGGGAGGAGGGGGCATGGAGAGCGTTCCGTAGCGTCAGGATGCTGTTACCGGAATGTCTATCATCGGGTTTCGTTTTGACGGGGATATTCACAGTGCCAATGCCGATGACAGCCAGAGAATTACCTTCGGGGCCGTCACTGACGGTAGATGAAATTGGCCTGTAGTCGACGCCAAACCAGTTACGGTCTTTTGCAATGCTAGCTTGGAGTTAGACAGTGTTTGGTGGGAGGGAGGTTCAGAAGCAAGCGATCCTTACTGAGTATTGGAACCATAGGCAAAAACCCAAGCCGGGCAGGGCAGAGTATCAGGGCCCTCGCTGTTTAGACTCATGGTGCTTAGAGATGCAGCAAAGACAGTAGTTGCTTCTTTTCGGAAAGGATGCGTCTGACAACTTCGAGAAAAGCCGATAACTGTTAAAAGAAGATGAGTCCTTGTAGAATTGAAGAGCAGAAGCTGAACACGCGAGCGTTGATTTAAAAAGAAGCCCGGATGGCGGTCGTTCTTTCCAACTCTGGCTACTGTTGTGCGGGATAGAACAATTGAGCTTCAAGCCTCAAGGTACACCTCACGCAGCCACGCCGTGGAAGCAAATGACCAAGTATTTGAAGAGCTCCGGTGAAGTTGGTGGCCATTGGAAAAAACTTGGACCCGGCCCGAGAATCGCAACTAGACGGCAATTCTCTCTACTTTAAGTGAAGCAAGTTGCCACCCGTAAGACTAATAGGCGACTACTTCAATGAGACCTCGAGCACTCACTCAAGGGTATTGTATTGTATTGTATTGTATTGTATCAATACAATACAATACAATACCCTACTTTCGGATGTAACATGAGTGCTCGAGGTCTCATTGAAGCAGTCGCCTATCAACAACGTGACTGTTTGTAAACTGACACTTTGTAATTAGCAGGCGTTGCCAGATGTGAAGTTCCGGTCTTTGAAACCAGGATCGCGGCAAGTAAGCGACAAATACAGCGTGTTCATTCAAACAAAGTTAAATACAATACATACATGTCCTGGATCCCGTGATAGAAGCATCTTGCCCTGTTCAAGTACCGACGTCGCCTTCGAATTTGCTACCACCTACCAGAGGTTTGAAACGCGACTGAGCTGCCAGTCCATCTGGCAGAGTATCTGTGCGAGCCTTCCTAGGCATTCAAGTCATCTTTCTCCATCATGGCGCGGACAATCCTGAGGCCTTCCTGCCGGTCTCCATCGTCGTGCATCATGAGCTCATGCATAAGGAGGAACTTGTACTCGTTGCCGTAGTGCGTCTTGAGCCACTTTCTTTCTTCCGCGGACGGGCGATCCAGGACTTGTCTTTTTTTGGGGAGTAGCCACTTGTCGCGCTCTGCGTCTGGCCAGTCGCCACGCAGCCAGTATTTACATCCGGGCTCGAACGGCGAAGGACCTACGCGCGGGCCGATGGGCGGACCGCTAAGCCTGAGTTGAGTAAATCTTTCATTCTTGAAGAAGCCAGCGGGGGTGCCGTCGGGAAGGTGGAATTCGTTGACTGGGAGGCATAGTGCGATAATCGAGTGATAGTCCTTATGGAATGGCAGGCCAATCATGTTGCATAATGAATCGGGAACGTGCAACACATTGCGCAGCGTGACGATGCCGTGCTCACGATTTCCGGGATCAGGCGAGATCTTGACGGGCAGTCGCACAGTGCCGATGCCTATGACTGACCCTTTCTCAGCTCCGAGCGGACAGGTGATAAAAGACGAAATGGGCCTGTAGTCGTCACCGAACCATGCCCTGTTCTTTGCGACACTGTAGACATTGATTAGACGGGTGTAAGGCCGGCAGAGATGTTGGCGCCATTGAGCGTCAGCACCATGCCACACACAGAGGGCACTCCTACTGGGTATTAGAATTGGTCAATACCCACGCCGGACACAAGAGGTCCTCTGGCTGCGTCCGCTTTCGCGCCAGGCTGTCACCTGGCGCTATCGGCGCGCTTCCGCTTGAAGCCACCCATTAAAACAGCTGGCCGAGTCGTATTTGATAACGAGTAATGCGCGCAATCTGGTAGGAGCGATGACAATGTCCAGAAGTAGATGCTTAAGATGTAGGTTGACTGGAAGAAAGGCTGCTGCGCTCGAGAACGGATATGCGGAGTCAAGCAACGGGGGTGAGTGTGGTGGCTCAGCTGTGGCTGTTCTAGAGCTTCTTAGCACTGTGCGGTCTGAAGAGATCAATGTCAGTGCCGACACGCTTGTGATATCAATTTCAAATTTATCTGCGTTTTTATCGCTTTGAAAAGACTCTGTCAAAAGAAATTTGCAAACAAAGAAACAAACCCATGCCCCTTCCCAAGCTGCTGCCGTTATCACCCCCCGTCGCCGTCGGGTGCCATCAGGATACCAGCGATCTTGTTGGCTTTGCGCCCGTCGCCAGCCCTGGCCCACCTGAGGCGCAGACTCACCATGAAGGAGAGGCCGTCGCCGTACCTCTCCCGGACCCAGACGAGCTCCTCCCTGCCAAAGCATCGCTCGGCCTCTGCCACGACCACGCTGGCGCTGCTGCTGGCGCTGCCACCGCCGCCGCCGTGCGGGGAGCCGCCGGCCATCCGCATCCGAATGACGCGCCGCGCCGCCTGAGCGTCCTCAGCGCTGCTGCCCTTAAGACCACATACCCGCAGGAAGAGAAATACGCTGCCGTGGTGCGTCCTCATCCACTCGCGCTCCTCTTCGGTAAAGGCCAAGGGGGGATTGGCGGCCGCAGCGGCACCGGTGACGGCGGTGGATTGAGCGGGCTTCTTGATCACTACCGCCGGCTTCGACTTGGCCACCACTGGCTTTGACTTGACCATTGCCGGCTTCGAATTGGCCAGTGTTCGCATCACCTGCTCGCGGGCGTCATCGTGCCAACATGCGCCAAAGCTGTACGATTCACCCTTGACAAAGGGCGAGGGACCAAGTCGAGGCCCGATGGGCGGCCCGCTGAGACGCACCTGCAGATGCCTGCCGAGCCTCGTGTTCGGCTGGTGCAGGTAAGCAACGGCGCCGCCGTTCGTATCCGATATTTCGCGGATGCCGCCTGGACCGCGCCGTACGGCGTAGTCGGCCAGGAGAGCTCTCCCACCGACGACGTTGCAGAGGCCGCTCGGCACGTGGAGGACGTTGCGCAGGCGCAGCACCCCGTGGGACTGCGCGCCGCGGGCGTCGGGGCGGCGCTTCACGGCCAGCTCGACGGTGCCGATGCCAATGACCTCGAGCTGCAGCGAGTCGCTCGAGCGACGTTGGAGACTCAGCGCGCTGCTGATGGTCTGGTAATCGTCGCCGAACCATGAGCGATCCTTGGCGCGGCTGGGAAAGTGCAGGTTAGCATGGCTGTCAAAGCGTGGTGAGGAGTGGAAGGGAGATGTGTTGAGGCAGTAGTAGGAGACAAGGTTCACGTACTGTGCGTTGGACTCAGGGGAGAAGACCCATGCAGGACAAGGAAGAGTGTTGATCATTTTGAAAATGAGAAGAAGAAAGTCTTGCAATGTTGTAAAAATGAAAGATTGAGAGGGCTTGTCTGAGGCCGGTGCTTTTCAAACTGTTAAAAGGTGGTTGTAAATGCCGAGGAAAGAAGAGCAGAACTGTGAAGACAGACTATCGACCATTTCAGTAGTGTGAGCTCGCCAGGTCTATCGGTATATGCACCGGCATCCGTTCGACAAAGCTGATAAACGAGACAAGTTTGTCTCCAGGCAGGCGTACAAGTCCAGCCTAGGGTGCCACGGCTCACACAGATGAGACTGTTGTGATACCAATAGGCAGCCTTTTTCTTTTCAGTGATGGCGTTTAGTCTCGCTGCAATTGCCAGAACCGGTTTTCTCATATTTGTATGGTGACACGACAGCAGGTTGTACCCCAGGCACGGGCACACAGCAGATAATATTGCGGTCAGCCGCCTCCTGTGATCGAGAAAAATGCTTCTTTCTCCTGCGAGTTTGCTTGAGTCGGTTTCACAAGATTTGAAGCCCCATCTCATCATCTATTGATTGACTTTTTTGTTTTCGTGGCGCCTTTGACAGAAGGGAGTTGGCTGGGCCGTCGTCATGCGACAACTGAGTACCGGCAACTCTATGACTCTTCTCATTCAAAGCTGAGAAGATACAGTGCGTCTGCTGGATTCTGAGTTTAGTCATGGGTCTTTTCTGGGATGCATCAGGCCCTGCATTAGACGAGCGGCTGGCGCGACAAGTTGCGTGACTGTCGCCCCTAAGCGCTGCCGCATGTCAAGGGAAGGCAGCCTCGAGTCGGGCATGACCTTGTCGCGTTCCTCGTCGCTCCAAAAGGCGCTGATCTTGCTCATGGCGCCGGTCTGAAAAGGAGACTGGCCCAGCTGAGGGCAGGAAAGAGAAGAGGATCCGACATGTTGTGAGCTGGATGCAAGTCGTTTACTTTAGCTGTTGCAACAGGATATAATAGTGGGTGAAGCCGCTAACAAGATGGCTAGCCGGAAGAGGAAGTTGAACAAATGGTCGGGAAATTCTCGGTGCGAGATCAGATGCTTGCAGTTGATTAGCAATAACTAGTTGGGCAATTGGTTAGCGTGCGATTGCGCCATTACGATTTGTACCCAAGATGAAAGACTTTGGAGCCAGCAGGTACAATGTGCAGCACAATTGGACGACGGACGAGGGAAGAGTCTTGAAGCCACTCTGGCCTGTGATTTCCGCGGGCCAGAGATTTAACATTTACTCTGTCTGAGTTTTGATGTGCAAATGCTTGACAATTGCCCTCCGTAGGCCACCGCTTGTGTCTCGGTCGGAATTAGCCGCATCCAACATCAACGAGTTATCGACCTCTCACGGTAGGGAAGAAAAAAAGTGTGTAAAAATAATTCATAGACCTATGGTTATGGGTTGGCAGAGACGAATAGATGCAGTCGACTCTACATGGTAGCACCGCCAAAGAGTCAAAGACCCCCGGCCCTCAACCTCCGGCTCCGGCGACCCGATATTTTTTTCACTCATATCTGGAGCCTGTGACTGTGAGTCGACGGCGCCATTGGCACCTTGACTTTTGAGAAACTCGACCCATTTCATCCCTGATACAAGCCAAACTCGCATACATTTTTCATTTCTCCATTACTGCATCTCGACTCTTTTGCTGTGTCGCCAATTACTCAACTCTTTTCTGCAAAGCTTTGCTCCGTCGTCACCAGTTTGGCGGGTCTTCAAGTACCACTGTGACTCGCTTAGCCAGGAAAAAAAAACCCAATCCAGCGACGAGCCGCAAGCCGCCTGCGGCAACGGAGACGCTTAAATCAACAGCCAGCCGACTCAAGGCAAGCGACAGCGGGCATACTACACGCTCTGCGCCCCCCGAGCTTCCCTCTTTTCATCATTGGCCCAGACTGCCGTCGTTTGCGGGCAAGGCACTGCGCGAGGGCACCAGAGCCAGACATAAGCCATGAGCGGCTACTCACACTCCAACTCGCCCGAGCTGGGCTGGGTTGTACAAAAATTCGGCGGAACAAGCGTTGGTAAATTTCCTGACAAGGTACGTCGGATCGGTGGGCACGCCGCGATGCAGTCATGCACATTTGGATGAGAGCGGCATGACCGGTGAGCATGAGACAACTTGAAGCTAACGCTCTTTGGACGCAAAGATTGCGAATGATATCGTCAAGTAAGCCTTTACCAACCTGCCGCATCAGCAGACATGTTGCTAACCCATCCATCATAGAACAAGTCTGTCGCGAAATCGAGTCGTGGTGGTATGTTCTGCGCGAAGCACGGGGAAAAAGGCCGAGGGCACCACCAGTCGGTGAGTTTAATCCGTCTCAACCCAGACGAAATTGCGCTATTCCCTTCTAACGCGCCATCAGCTTGATTGGCGTCTACGCCATGCTCAAGGCTGTCGGCGCCGCCGCAAACGCCGAGGAGGAGCAGCTTGCACATATTGACGAGGCCAAGAAGCTCATCAAGGACATTTGCAAAGATCACGTCGCCGCCGCCGAGGCATACGTCACCGAGCCCCTACTACGGCAGAAGCTCATTACCCGCATAGAGGCCGAGTGCCAGGAGCTCATCGAGTACATCATCGCCACCAAGAGATTCAACCTCGAGATCAATGCGCGCTCCAAGGACCGCGTCATTAGCTTTGGCGAGAAACTGGCCTGTCTATCCATGACGGCCGTGCTACGGAATAGTGTATGTTTACATTTGATGCAATCCATGACAGTGAGACACTGACACACAACGTTGCAGGGCGTCGATGCAGAATACGTAGATCTCGGTGACGTGCTGCACTGCGAGGCCGCGGACCCTCTCGACGCCAGCTTCTACAAGACGGCCGTCGAGGCCTTTCGCAAGAAACTCTGCGCCTGCGGAACCAAGATCCCCGTCGTCACCGGATTCTTCGGCAACGTGCCCGGCAGCCTCATCGACGGTGACATTGGCCGCGGCTACACGGACCTCTGCTCTGCGCTGTGCGCCGTCGGCCTCGGCGCCGAGGAGCTGCAGATCTGGAAGGAAGTCGACGGCATCTTCACCGCCGACCCGTCCAAGGTGCCGACGGCGCGCCTCCTCACCTCCATCACGCCGTCGGAAGCCGCCGAGCTGACCTTTTACGGCTCCGAGGTCATCCACCACCTCACCATGGACCAGGTCGTGCGCGCCACGCCCCCGATCCCGATCCGCATCAAAAACGTCAAGAACCCGCGCGGCACCGGCACCACCGTGATCCCGGACCCAATTCTATCGCCGTCGCACCAGCTGCACCGCTCGCGGTCGCTGGCCCACCTCGCCGACGGTCTGCACAAGCCGCCCAAGCGGCCGACGGCCGTCACCATCAAGGACGACATTAGCGTCATCAACGTGCACTCCAACAAGCGCTCCCTCTCGCACGGCTTCTTTGCCCGCGTCTTCTCCATCCTCGACAAGCACAGCATATCCGTCGACCTCATCTCCACCTCCGAGGTGCACGTCTCCCTGGCCATTCACTCGGCCAGCATCCGCATCGACGCCTTTTCCAGCGCCAAGAAGAGCCTCGAGGAGTGCGGCGACGTCAGCGTGCTCTCCGACATGGCCATTCTGAGCCTCGTCGGCGCCGACATGAAGAACATGGTCGGCGTCGCCGGCAAGATGTTTTCTACACTAGGCGAGCACAATGTCAACTTGGAGATGATATCTCAGGGTATGTCTTTTGACGGGAAACGCATGAGGTTCTGATACTAATATATAAACAGGTGCAAGTGAAATCAACATTTCATGCGTCATTGATGCTCGAGACGCCGATCGGGCCATGAATGTTTTGCATACACATCTTTTTACCTTTTTAGACTAGAAGCGTCTCTGACGAGACTACGGGGAGTAGACAGACGCGACTTGATTGCGTTTAAGGTTGGGTGGCATGGCTACTGTATGTTGATGCATTTTCGGTTAAATATACGGGCAACGGACATTGAATTAGCTATTTGCTTCCGTCTGATGCAGACTTGTGTGAGCTATGGGCGTCCATGATAGAGTACACCTTGTCTAGCATAACTCTTGAACAATTCGACGACTTGAAGATGGTTTGGGGGAAAAAGCGCTCTAACAAAAAAAGAAAAAGAAGAAAGGAAAGAAGAAGAAAATAAAAGTCAGCCAACTTTGAACCTTTCAATGAACAATCAATGTTGTAGAGTTGTGCTGCCGTCGTCCAATATCTACCTAGACCCTGGCCCCAGTCTTCAAGGATCCTTGTTATTAGCGCCTGTGACGCATGCAACGGGGGCTTCAGGGCGGCGCCCGCGCCTCCGCAGTTGGCCAGTTCCGCAAAACACGAGCTTATCAACATATCCCGGGCAGAATGATGATGGCAGATGCCCCCAACTGCTGCCTGGGAAGCCCATGATTACACGACTGCCGCAACACCCGCCAACCCCCGCGGCCACCGCCATTGATACCACCCCCGCGACAGAATGGCGGCCTACAATGCAAATGGCGGCTCGCGCAGTCGTAGCATCCTCAGCGCCTTGGCGGCCACGAACATGCTCGACACCCGGTCAAAGCTGCCCGCAGGTACGAATTCCATGGGGATGCTGAGGAAAGCCAGAGTGAATGTGCTAACGGCACGACCCTGTTGTAGAATTACTAGTGGCGGTGCTCGACTACCTACCCGTCGCCGACCAGATGCGAGTTGCTCGAACGTCCCGCCGCATGCAGGAGATGGTATACGAAGATCCCCGGTGGGTGTCTCGTTTGAAGAGCATGGGGTGCTGGGACGAGCGAGAAGCGAGACAACGGTTCGAGGAGGCGGTCCGTCGCCGTCGCGAGCAGGCTGCCGCGCAGGCCGCCGCGCAAAACGACGCCAACAAGCAAGCCACCACCACCCTGTTCGATGCCTCGACCGAAGAGCAGCGGCGAAAGCGAGCCGTGTCGGAGCTGCGCGACGGCTTCGAGACCATGACGGTCGGCGGGCCCGCCTCCAGCACCAGCCCAGAGGGGCAGGCCACCTACCTGGACGTGTTCAAAAACGCAAAGAGCATCCGGGGAGGGGCCAGGCAAGAGTACGGCAAGATTTACGGCGCGCTGGCGCCTTTTTACTTTGACATTGTCAAGGCCAAGACACACGCGGAGCCGATTGTGTTTAAAGCCTTCAGAGACCCTGAGACGCAGGCGCAAATGCTGGCGAACCTGCGCAAGTTTGCCATGAGCGACTGGTCGTCTGGGTGTATGGCGAGAGAAGCAAAGCTCAAATCCATGATGGGCATCTTTGAAAAGGCAGTCGTGCGTGAGTTTGAGCAAGGGTACGAGTTCTGGGACGTGGACGGCAGAATGCGCCGTTTTGGCCATGTGCTGCATGCCCTCAACGGAGCCAAGAGCGCCATTGACATTTTTATCCAAAAGCACCCCATCCTCAATGACAGGGACATGAATTTTAACCCCATAGAGTGCATCAATCGCGGACAAGGGGCCGATGACGTATCGCTTACGCCGTCGCAGCACTTTTTCGAAAGACTGCTTCTCAAAGTCAACGAGCAGGCCGGCGTGATTGAACGCATCTTTCCCGACGCCGAGCAAGTGTTTTGGGAGCTTGTGGACAAGATTCGCGAAGACATCATCGTGGAATACACGACACCACTGTTTGACGAAGCCCACGAACGGTCCCTGGCCATGTATCTCAAGGCGGTGGCGGGTGTGTTTGAGCAGACTATGCGCTTCTTCCGGTCACTGAAGCCGCCAGGCGCAACCGAGGAAAAAGTCGGCGAAATGGCCAAGGTCATGGTTCTGCGGGTATTCGAGCCGCATCTCGACTTGTATCTCCAAGAAGAGCTAGAGTACTTTACCAAGCAGGCGGAGCAGTCCGTCTCGCAGTGGGAAAAGAAGCTCTCGGAGCAGGACTCGTCGCTCGAGTCGTACTACATGTCCAACATTAACCGATCGGCGGAGAAGAAGGATTTCCTGAGCTCGTTTCGCAAAGTCGTCATGATGCCCGTCACGGCGCTCCCCGGCATGGGCTTCTCCTCGGGCAGCGCCTCGGCCACGCCCATGCCATCGCGGCCCGAGACGCCGAGCCTGGGCTGCAGCAGCCCGGCGCCCCCCGGCGGCGTCAAGGCGCAGGCGCCGACGGACGAGCTCGCGGCCAAGGCGGCCATCATGGCGTCCAAGCTGGAAGGCATCAAGTCGCTCTGCAGCATCGAGGTGGCGCTGAGCCTGGTGCAGGCGGCCAAGACGAGCCTCGGCCGCGCCTCGCTGCTGATTCCCCTCGGCGGACAGGTCGGCGGCGAGGCACGCGAGCAGTGCTCGACCATTTTCGTCGTGCTGCTGCGCATCCTCGGCCAGCGGCACGTCAAGCACGGCTTCGACCTTGCCGTCGGGCACCTCTCGCACTATAACCCTCGCGACGTGGGCCACAACAGCAGCGACAGCGGCGGCGGCGGCGAAAAGACAGCCGGCGGCGGCGTGGCTCCGCTGGTGACGTTTATCGAGCTCGTCAACGTGGGCGATTTGATTTCGCAAATGATTGACGTGTTTTACGAGCAGCAGCTGGCGACGCCACGCATCGCGGACCGCAACGACTTTCTGGACCCGGCCAACATGGCCAAGAAGAAGTTTGAGCAGATGCTGGACGAGTCGGTCGCGGCGGGGCTCAACAAGGGCATCGACGTGCTCATGGCCGAGGTTGAGCACCTGCAGGCGACGACGCAGCCGCCCACCGACTACAACCCGCTGCCGGTCGCGCCGACGGAAAAGACGGCGAGCGTGCTCGTCGGCGGCGGCGGCCTCGACATTGGCCCCACGGCCACGGCGACGCGCATCGTGGCGCTCGTGTCGGGCCACACGCGCATGCTCGCCGGCACGACCGACAAGTCGATGCTCGACGTCTTCAACGCCGAGGTCGGCCAGCGCCTCTTTGCCGCCATCTGCAAGCACCTCAAGCGGCAGCGCGTCAGCGTCGACGGCGCCGTCAAGCTCATTGCCGACATGAACTTGTACTCGGAGCACGTCCGCGCGCTGCGCATCCCGGACCTGCTGCCGTACTTTGGCGCCCTGCGCGAGCTCGGCCAGATTTACCTCATTGACGCGGCGCATGCCAAGGAAATGGCGGCGGTGATTGCGGATGGCGACCGCTTTGGTGGGGTTTTCCGCGCCGAGGAGGTGTATGAGTATGCGCAGCGCCGCGCCGACTGGTACCTTGTCAAGAAGAATGTCGAGAGGGCCATGTATGGTATGGAGTGCTGCGTCATGTAAAGCTCCCGCGGCGGGTGGGGGGGGGGCTGGGGGGCGTGGTGAGATGGGATGGCGCAGGGTAAACGAAGGGATGCGTTGGGTAATTAAAGGAGATGGGAGGGTCATCAAGCCGACAGCCGTTATATTCGCTACGTAGCCTTGATGGCCAGACATGAAGCGAGTGCATTTATTTACATGGATATGCAGCGTCTCAATTACATTCATCATGTAAAATTCCCCTATTGATTGCCATGACATGTGCCTGGATTTTGTCTTTTGGATCAACGCCAAATTTGTTCAAGTGTTTTGCTCTGACCAATACCCATTTTCATAGAGACAAAGTACATAACCAAAACGCCAAATGAAAGCTCAAAAGCTCAAATTTAATATTGCTTGTTTTGACCGAGATCCAGCTTCCACATTACTTAGTTTGACCAAAATCCAGCTTCCGCGCGACCTTGTTGCCCCGATCATCGTCAACCACGCCAGGCCGACGCTTCAGATCCGCACCGACCTGCTCCTCGCCGCCGCCCTTGCGCGGCAGATCCTGCGTGCGCGTGGGCTTGGGGTCCGCGTGCCACCAGGGGTGGCGGAGCATGTCGCGGGCGGTGATGCGCTTCTTGGGGTCGAGCAGGAGGGTCTTGATGAGGAGGTCGACGCCGTCGGCGCCGACGGTGCCGAAGCGGCCCATGTACCAGTCCTTGCCGTGGACGGGGAGCTGGGCAGGGACGGTATACTCGGGGAGCTTCGTGACGCCGGGCCAATTGTCGTCGGTCGGGGTGCCAATGGCCTCGCAGATGAGGCGGACCTGGTCGAGCTCGTTGGCGCCGGGCATGTAGGGGGCGCGCAAGACGAGCTCGGCAAAGACGGCGCCGACGGACCAGACGTCGACGGCGCCCGAGTAGTGCTTGGCGCCAAAGAGCAGCTCGGGCGGGCGGTACCAGCGCGTGATGACGTTGGACGTCATGTTTTGGTGCGGGTCGGCGAAGCCGCGTGCGAGGCCGAAATCGGCGAGCTTAATCTCGCCGTCGGCGGCGATGAGCAGATTGTTGGGCTTGATATCGCGATGCAGTACAAAGGACTCGTGGCAAAACCACACGGCGCGGGTCAGCATGCCCATCCAGGCCTTGATGTCGGCGGCGCCGTAGCGTACGTTGTCGGTGTCGCGGATCAGCATCTCCAGGTCGCCGAGGGGCAGGAACTCGAGCACGAGATTGAGATTTTGGTCCTTGGAGGAGAAGACGGAGAGGAGCGAGATGATGTTGGGGTGCGACAGCTCCTGCAGGTGTTTGAGTTCGCGCACGGCGTCAGGAGCCATGCCCTCGGTGTATTCTTTTTGTACTTTGATCTTTTTGATGGCGACTTGCTTCGCGGGGTTCGATTTTAGATGGCCGAGGAATACAATGGCGTATGTGCCTTCACCGAGCTTCTTTCCTGTTGAATAGTACCGTCAGTAACGCTCTGAAATCTTACAAGGTGGACACCTCGGTAGCATACCTTTGACGTATTTGCGCTTCTCTTCCTCATTCATTTGCTCGGCCACGTCCAGCGTGGGCGGGAGCTGGGGCGCAGACGTGGGCGTAGGTTTGGGCGTGCCATTGGACGACGAGTTTGTGCCAGACGCCAAATTCTTGAAGGGCGATCCTATAGCGCGTATCGATGTTCCCTCGTTCGACTGCGTCGTCGTCACGACGGGCGATAATGTCATTTTGACGACAGGCTAGGATGCGTGTGCGTTGTCGGGTGCACCCTGCCTGAAGCTGCGGATATTGAAGCAGTCAAATAAATTCCTCGATTCAGCAAGTCGAGGGAGCAACAATTGAGCTGAGCCTGTGTACGGTTGCGAGAGGCGGTCGACTCTTGTTTGTAATGTGAAATGGTTGATGTTTGTGGCAGGCTGCAGCTGCCATTGGCGCGGGTCGCCGCTACAAGTCTGCCCGCCATTATCTTATCAGTGGCACAACTTTACCATGCGACAGCAAGGTTTGGTCCCCATTTCGACGAGGCAAAATACATTGAAAAAAATCAAGATGGAGATTATAACAATGGTTCAATAATTCGGAAAATTACGCTCAGTAAAAGACATGTTGCGCACGACAGGGTCGCGATCACTTTGTCTCGTACCCGGGCCGCGGGCGCTTAGAACCAACCAGCTTCATCAAGTCAAAGCTGCCTTGCACCGAGAAGTAAAAAAAAGTCATGTCATGTCGCATCTCTGGTTCAACAAGAATAATACAGTCAAAACTCCGGTTCCTCATGGCAGCGGTGGTTTCTACCGTATCGCACCACTTCCACTCCATCTGCTTGCCACACCAGGCAAAGACATGCCTGGCGTCTGATTGGAAGCTCATTTTCGACTGGATGGAGGGGATTTAGACTCGCTGCTATCTATTGGGACGTTGTCGCGAGGTGCTATACAACGGTCAGGATTTAGCAACGCGAGCAACCAGGGGCCAAGGAAGAACCGAAAGACAGTGCTTACAGGCAATGGAGATGGCGTCAAGGCCAACGCCGGTGCTAATGGCCGCAATCAAGGTTGTGGAGAAGTACATAATTTTGGTTGTTTGTGTATGTATGTGTATATGCGTGTGTATATTGAGTAGTGTCCGTGTTGTGGATGTGTATCTTCAAGTGCAGGTGTATATGTGAGGTGAATAAGAAACCGAGTAGATCAAGTGAGAGCGGGAGTGGGCGTGGGAGTTGGCAGCTTCATATGTAATTTTAAAACACAGCCAAGCTGATCAGACTGCGACTAGAAATGCAAACAGGCAAGGCCAAGCGGCGTTCTGCACCGATTGGCATAGGCGAGGCGGGCATTACAACTGGTGGTGTGATGTTTGGTGGTGTGTTAGTCGCCTTGGAGAGGGGAACAAAGGTAACCGCATCGCGCTGCGAGTGGGGGCTGTCTTGATAGTTTGACATCAGAGACATCAGACTACTTACTATCAAGCTTGGCAGTAGTGCAGGGATAGATGCATGAAATCGCTGTTCATTCCATAGAAGGGAGAGGAAAAGACCCAAGAACCCCCTCGGGCGCCGCTTTTGGCGCCGCTTTTGGCGCCGCATTCTTGCTTTTCCCCACCTCGAAAGTGGTAGCTGGCCATTTGGCATTTGCCATTCTAGAGATCTTTTGGCAAACCGCTTCACTGTTGAACCCCTCACACATTATGCTGGTTAGTTTGTTGGCACATAATGGCTTGGAGAAGCCCACTACCCCGCCGCACCTCGGCGGTGATGCTGCTACCGCCGGCGCAGAAGCGACTGTTCAGAGAAGATGGGGGCTGATGGAAGCATCTCATGTGACACATATGGCCGTATTCAAACTCAAGCGAGCAATCAATAAAAATCACACATTCGACACTGTCTGATGGAGTGGTGTGCAGCTGGCTCGATCGCCGGGAGACCGCCTCAGACTTCAGGTGCGGAAAGGACCCCGGCCAAGCTCGGCTCTGCCAATGAGTGGCTCCTCAACCCGGTGGTGGATTGTAATATATGGACAAGGCGAGCAGCTACTAGTAGATCTGCAAAAGAATGTGTGATAAACGAGCATGGGTCATTGAGCACGGCGAGTAGCCCAGCCTCTAACGTAAGGCGCTCGTTGCTTGCTATTGTTAGTTGGGTGGCGTCACATTGAATAGCGCCTTCTTTGGCCAGCGGGCGCCAGCAGTTCATTCAACGCAAAAGTAAAGTTGAGTGAGTTTCTGACGTTTTCATCTTCCCTTCCCAACCACGGTACATTCTCTGGCACAGAGACATGCGAACTGACTTGACGCTTAGCAATTTAAAAGAGGAGAAAAGGCACGACACCGAGACTCAACGCACGCCACTTATGACGGGCTGATGCCGCCCTTCTTCAAGCCATCTTTCGTTTCGTGCAGAAGCACTGCTGCAATACATGACTAGCAGCTCTCAAAATGTAAACGTAGAAATGATACTCTTAAAATACTTGCTTGAATTGCCGGAAACTCGGCCATCTTTCGGAACTCGGAAGAAGCGGAGCAGAAGGCTGGTGCCCAACATCCCATCCCGGCCTTGCATGGGTCTCATGGGGTAGCAAGCAAGGTAGGCGTGTGTAGGCTTGAACCGCCAACCGCCTTGGCAAGAATCGTGGCAGGAAAAAGATAAACAACTGCACAATTATGTAGTTCTAGTGCAATGTTGGCCCGCGCTGCCGGCAAAGCCTGATTTCGTGTCTCTACAGGAAAACCTCTGAATCATGGACAGCTCTCCTGGACTAAACAGGCAGGTACATGCGGAGACGGGGGACTACTGCGCCTCATAGCGCCCAATAAAGCCAACGACCGAGTCAACGAGTCCATGCTGTAGAGGCTGCATCATGGTCTCTGCAGCTAGAGCGATGCTTTGCCGCTCAAGCCGCTCTACGCCGGCGGCAGTAGAGCTGACATGCACGTCTCAGCTTCGCTACTCTTCACCGCACCCGTCAATCCCTTCTTTCAATCAAGCTGATGCTTCATTGTTTGGAGACTCATTGATGCATCTGTCTGTGCCTTTATACTTCAATATGGTGCTCTTACAAGGCAAGCAAGGCAACATTCGTTCGTGCTTTGAACGGAAGGTATGGCCTTGGGCGAGACACGGTGCAATGTATGCATGTGGTCCCAGATGACACTCGACTTCCCTACTGCTGCTGGAAATCAGCCGTGGCAGACTCCTGCGTTTCGGAATGTAACGGCATCTAAGCCACTCATTGCACTCGCAGTCTGTTGACGTTGCGTCTAGAGAAAGGCCAAGGAAGACACTCGTCAATGTGATTCACGGTTCCGCTTGGAGGAAAGTCGAGGAGAGAGCCTAGACTGATAAACGGTCTAGAGAGAATCGTGTTCCCGGCCGTATGTACCATCCCACATTGTACGGCAAGTAAACTGTACTGCATCTCTCGTTGGCTCGACTCGGCGTGGCTTCGAGCTGTCAAACGATGCCTCGTACGGTGTATGTCGACGCAGATTGGACGGTATCGGGTCGGAGGGCTGATGGAGCAGCGGCAACCCGGTGAATCTTGGGTTTTTTTTGTTTCACAGATTACTGTGCCAGGTAACCATTAGTCGTCAACGTGGCCATGTCTGATCGAGTCGGTGGTACCTCATCTACGCACCTGCGACGCAAGCCTTTGCATTTTCGATCAGGTTCACACTCTCGACAGTGCACACACATGCCTTTCCCATACAGGTAGATTTTAATAGAAGTACTTTGAAGAATAATCACTCTTTGCTGAATTCCGAAAAAAGATGAATAAATCGACTGGATTTTTGTTGAACATTGTTAGCTCGAATCCTCGTACCAATGAAAAAGCGGCGGGCTCTGGTCCACTGTAGCTCCGATCCGGGATCCACAGCAATGGTACTAGCTAAAGCTGTCTTGGCTGTCAAGAACGTTGCCACGTTGTGTAGGTCTCAGACACAGACGCACCGACTTCTTACTTTGTTTCTTCTTCCAATAATAGTTGGAGGCATTCAGATCATGGCTTGGAAACCCACGCGGCATCAACGTATTCTGTGGCTGGTAGCTTCAGCCACATACGTGCCACGGCAGCGCCCCACCAACGCGTACGCGATCGGTAGTGGCTTGTCGTTGCTGGTTGCTGGGCTCAGCGGGCTGACGTCACGACTGATACATTTCCCGTGCACTGGCTTGACTGGCCGTACTCGATCCTTGCACAACATGCATGCTGAATCTGTGATCTGCAACCAAGCTATCAACGTCTAGTTCCCGTCATTTCCGCCGTCTTTTCAAGCTCTTTTTCTTCTTCTTTTCATTCTGTACAATAGCAGCTTGCCTTTGGGTGAGCCATTTCTCACCACAGACTCGACAGGTGCACTCTGCGCACCGTTGCCCACTTCCCATTGCATCTTCCGTAAACGTATTCATCTCAACCAACCACAATGGCCGTCAGGGGCTGGATTTCATTCTGGGTACGTGCTGCCATCCAGGAGCCAAGATGGGATGTCGGCAAGTGCTTTCCTCTCTAACCCTTCCCTACGTAGTGGCTGCCCATCATCTCGGCGCTCGTCTGGGTCGGCATGCTCCTTGGTATGCTCCTGCACTGGATCATCAACGACCACGCCAAGCCGTACCCTTATCAGGACCAGTCTATCCGCATCGTCTACATCTCCAACATTGGTGCCGCCACGCTGAAGCCACTCTTCATCGCTGGCTCCTGCGTCGTCTGCCTCTTTCTGGGACTGTCCATGCTGGCGTCGCGCTGGCTGCGTCACCGCGGACGCCTCGTGCCCAACGACTCGCGCGGCCAGAAGATTCTTGCCGTGCTGACGATCGGTTTTGCCATCATAGGCACGGCGGGGCTGATTCTTCTGTCCATCTTCGATACAAAGCACCACCAGAGGCTGCATTATAGCTTTTTGCTCATCTTTCTTTTGGGATACGTTTTCTCGGCTATTTGTACCTGCTGGGAATATCAGCGGCTGGGCATCAGTATGTTGTTTTCCTCCCTTTCTTTTTCATGTAGCTCATCAGTTGCTGCTTATTGGTGGAAGATGCTAACATGACGCCTCTCCTTTACAGAGCACAGAGAACATCGCAACCTTCGCATCTCGTTCTGGGTCAAGCTCATCATCATGCTACTCGAGTTGTGCCTCGCTATTGCTTTTGTCGCTACTAACTTTACTGAGCAAAACGACGTCGCCGCTGTGCTCGAATGGATCGTCGCTTTTTTCTTCACTTTCTTCATCTTATCCTTTTGGATCGACCTCTACCCTGCCTACGCGACTAAGCCGCACACGGCGCGCTTCGGGAAGCGCGGCCCCCGCGAGATGGAAGAGGCCAGTAGCGGAAACGACGGCGGTGCCATGCCGATGCCATATCGGCAGTATTACGGCAACGGCACCAATCCCAACGCTATGGGGGCAGACCATCACGGCAGCGGCACGATTCCCAACACCACGGGCGCGTTTTGAGAGTACATTTTCGCGGTTAATGGTTCCAATGGATAAAGTTATTTGGCCTGTACATAATGTAATAACGGCTGGCCGGTAGATAAAACGGGAACGGAAACACGATTAGAATGGGGGTTTTCTTTTGCTGGGTTCGGGCAAGAGGGTTTTGGAATAATGATCAAGAACAGTTTGAACATGATGATTGGGAAGTTGGTGTGTCAGGTTTCGGCAGGGTTATAAGAGTGGCGGATCAAAACAGTTTGTTGAATAGAATGACGGGGCGTTTTGTGTTTGGACAAGCAAACCGGGTTTGGAATAAGCATTGCGTGTTTGGGCAGGGTTGAATAACTGATGGAAACAGTGCATGGGATGAGATGATGGCGTTATAATGGAACTTTTCTACTGAAAAAGCAGTATAATGTGAACAAGTTGTAGCAAAGGAACCAAAAACTGTTCAAAGACACGAGTGTATACCCCAGCAGGTATGACAACAGCGACTCTTGATCTATCCAACAATTATACATTGTAGTGATATATTCGAGTAAATAAACAAAAATCGTATTAGACTTATCATATTCCAGAAGGGAAAAAAAGGACAAGAAGGAACAAGGAGAAAAGGGAAAAAAAAAGAAACTCGGGTTGTCACGCTTTCCCACCTCTTTTTAACAAGAACCAGAATACATATATAGCGTCCATCCAAAACAAATCCAGAACCAATACATGAATACAGGCAACAACACCAGCGGGGGGGCCCGACTTTTTACATTTCCTCCTTGAAGCGGGAATCGCGGGCTACGCTGCTGCTCCTCCTCCGAGGGTCCTCGAGGGGCTTGGGCAGTTCCAGGGTGCGGCTGCGCTCCTCGGCGTCTTCAAATGGTGTGGTGACGGGGCTCACGCCGCGCGAGTCGGCCGTTTCGGCAGTCGCGGCGGCCGTGGGCAGCGTGTCGGCGGCGACGACGGCGGCGGCGGCCGAGGCGGCCTTGTTGGCTTCTGGCTCCTTGATCTCAAGCGCGGGGAACTTGTGGATCTCCTCAACGTCCTTTACCGCAGGTGTCTCAACAATCGGCTCCGTCTTTTCAGTAGGATTCTCAGCAGACTTTAGCCTTTCCGCCGTCGTCTCCGTCGTTTTGTCGGCAGTCTCCTCGGGTTCGCTTCTGCCGGCCAATGCAACATCGCGGATGCTGGACGAGCGCCTCCCCAGGCTGGTGTTGCTGGCGTTGGAGGCCTTGGCCTTGTGCGAACCGCCAAAGAAGCTGCGGCGCTTCTCGCTGGGGTCCTTTTCGGCAGCCGTCTCATTCTTGCTCCGGGAGACGGAGAAGCGCTTCTTGATCCAGCTCTTGACGCCCGACTTGGACTTTTGCGACGAGGAAGAGCCCTCAGCCGACTTGCGGGGCACACTGTCGGTGCTTTCGACGGCATGGTTGGACGTGGCCCCAACGACACCTGGGTGCGCCTCGTGCTCGTCCTCGGTATCCAGGAGGTCATCGCTTTCGACGTCTTCGGCCGCGGCGGTAGAATGCGCGTCGTGAGATGGACGGGTATCAGGCGCAGTTTCGGCGTGCTCTCCAGTTGTGGGGACCGCAGCGCCACCAAGCTTCGATTTGCGCTTCTCTTCCTTTACACGTTGCTGTTCAGCCTTTTCCTCTGCCTTTCTGGCCTTTTCCTCATCCTTCTTCGCCTTTGCTTCTAGCTTCTCCTCCTCCTTTCTAGCCTTGGCCTCGTGCTTCTCCTCGGCACGTCTGGCCTTTTCCTCGGCCTTTTCTTGCTCTGTAATGCGTGTCAGCTACGTACGTGGCATGTAAAATTTGAGAGTGCTTACCCTTGGCCTTTCTAGCCTCTTCCTTCTCAGCGCGCTCCTCAGCCTTTATTCTCTCCTGCTCCTCGCGTCGGGCGTCCTCCTCTGCCTTTAATGTGGCCAGACGTTCACGTTCAGCCTCTGCCTTTTCGTTGATGTCATCCAGCACAGGCTGTAGTCTCTTGGCGGCAATGGCATTGACTTCTTCCTGAGTCATGAATTTGCCGCCACCAATATCAATCTTGCCGTGATTCTGGGTACGCGTGTCGGATCGAGATTGAGCAGCTTGCTGAGCCTTCATTTCCCAGCCAGTGAACATGGTTGAGTGGCGCTTGCCAGTCTCGTTGTAGACCTTTTCGTCCATACCTTGCAGACGAGCCTTGACGTTGCGCTGAGCAGCAGCGAGAAGCGCCTCGCGGTCCTTAGCCCGCTTCTCGGTATCGACCTGGGACAGTTTGGTAGAAAACATGGACATTTGCTGGCGAATGTTTTCGGAGCGAACCTTGTCGTCGGGTTCGGGGTCGCTGTTGGCGCGGCGGCGCAGCTTCTTGGACATGGAAAATTTGCGGCGGGGCGAAGAAGAGTTGCCGTAGTACTCTTGGGCTTCGCGGTTCTGCTGGTGCTCGTCGTGAAGCTTGGCGAGGCGCTCCTGGGCCTGTTTGTACGCGGCGTCCTGGAGATTGAGGTAGGTGCCGGCGAAGGGAGCGCTCTCCTGGTCCTTTTGGGCATCTTTGGTCTGGTCAAGCATCTTCTGCTGGTGCTGATACATCTTTCTGGCCATCTGGACAGCAGTGTTGTGGATTCGTTCCTCGTCAGTCTCGATCTTGACTGGCGGGTGCGAGGTAAACATGTTTCGGTTCATGTTGGTGATGGGGGAAGCACCGACTTCGCCGATGGTAGGCTTGTGCGTCATGAGAGAATTGCGATGGGCGAGAGCAGCACCGTTGAGAGCACTAGCTGCGGCGCTGGCCTCTAGAGTAGAATGATCCTTATGAGTGGAGGTGGGGCGTGCAGAGTCGAGCCTTGAAGAAGCCATGGCTCCTTTGGCAGCCGCCAGCGAGCGCTGCTCGATTGACTTGCCGGGCGTGGACTGGGCAGTAGGTTGGATAGTGGAGGCTCGGTTGGTGTGGAAAGCCTGGGTGGCGGCAGTGTCACCGCCGGTTAGGCTGGAAGTTGTGGCAGAAGCTGGGCGAGAAGCATGAAAAGCTTGAGTAGCTGCAGAATTGCCCCAATTGTCGTGAGGAGACTTGGTTGGAGTTGAAGGAGCTTGCTTGAGGGCGGCAGTGGCGGAGCCAACGGCTAGAAGAGCGGCCTTGCTAGCGCCGGTACTGCTGGAAGGCTCCCAGATGGGAGACGACTTGTAATCTTTTGCGAGAACAGCGGCGGCAGAGGCAGAGGGAGCCTTGTCTGGCCGCCAGGGCTCGGGAGACTTTTGGTTGGCCCATCCTAGGGTGGCTGCGGCGCTGGCTGCGGCAGCGTTCTCACTGAGACCGGCAGAGGGGAAGCTGGGGAGGTCTTTAGGGTCGGCATACTTGAGCCTGCCGGCGTTGGAGACTAGAGAGAGAAGTGAAGTGTAAGTAAGTCGAGGGAATGGTTGGACAAAGGTGCAAATGTAAGTGAGGGTATATGAGAATGGGCAAATTGCGGGGGTATAAAGAAGAGTTGGCGTAGGGGGATTGGTGGATTGATGGCGTGGCTGCTGCGATTGCGAGGAGTGGCGATGTCGTATCTTGTTACGAGATGTATAGATGTACATGGACGTACCTTGAGCCGGCTTGGGCATGGTTTGGAAGCGGAGCAAGATTGGTTACTCCAGAATAAGTCAACCGCAGGATGAATAGGATAGATGAGGATAGATGAGATAGCTATGTGATACGAATGGTCAAAATAATGGGATGTTGGGAATGATGAGGGAAGCAAATCGGAGCTGGCGGCACAAGCGGTACAAATATTGGAGATTTTTGACAGAAGCAGCAGCATCAAGACACTAACTAACGTTAGGTAGGTAGATAGGTAGCCAGGCCAGGCGAGGAGAAAAGAGTAAAAAGCTGGGCAAGCTTAATCTTTTGGGTGAAGCCGCCAGCAAGTCAGTTCGCCAGCGGTGCCAGCCAAGGCAAGCAAGCTTTCGCTTTTGCCGCCGCCAACAGTTGGCCAACTAACGTTTTGGGGGGCTCCGCAGCCCAGCAGAGCAGGCTTTCTGGCCCTGCCCATGCTGACGTCATGGAGGCTTGGAACAGCTTGACCGGATTTTGGCGCTTCGAAATGGCCAGCTGGTTGACCCGACAGTGGGCCGACGGACATGACGGCAGTCTGTGTGCCGACATTACTTTTTTATTCTTCTAAACCGGTACTGAAGATATTTAAGAAAGGAAAAAAAAAAAAAAGAGGGAAAAATCAAGAAGTTGGTTGCTCTTCAATTTGGAGTTGTGCTAGACATTTGAGCCGACAATCTCAGCTGACAACCTGAGCTGAATCAACCACCCATTCGGCTTCATCCGGCATCACCACCACCTATCTACCTAGGTAGGTAGGCATCCCTGCGTTCCAGTTATCCCCCATCCCCCTACCACATCCACCACAGCTCCCCGCCGCGCCAGCCCCCCAAGCCCCCCGTCAACTGATCCTCACCAACTCTGCAACCAAACTCACTGCCGTTCCCTCCAAAACTCTAAAATTCATATCCGTCTCTCGTCGAATGCTCAGCTTCAGCCGTTACTGACAGTCACCTGATAAATACTTTTCCCATCTCTTCCACCGGCCTCACCCCATCTTCTACTTACCTTGCTTAAAGTCTTGACTTCTGACCACCAAGGAATAATCTCCTTTCCTGGCACATGCCTTTGCACAATCAATGAACCCCAATCCGCTTCTGGTCTAGCTACTACTCTGATGACACGGCACGTCCCCTCTCAAAAATGATGGAAGCTCCGGGCTCATGACGTCGCTATGCCCACTGTCCATCTCGGCCACCCCCATGGTGCTTCCCGCCTTGGAACGACTCCAGAAAAGTTCCTCCACTGTATTTATTCCGTATGGATACAAGGTAATAAGGCTAAAACGCTTTGAGGCTGCAACCATGGCGATGGCTGTCGACTGTCGACTGTCGACGCTGCCTGTGACTGCCAAAACTGCTTACTGCTAAACCGATTTGGATCTGTAGCAAGCCCAGTTTCCCGGAGCCCCTCTCGACTCAATAACTCAATGATCATCTTTCCTACTATATCGCAGTGTCGGGGGGATTCGAACCCTGCAGCGATCGGCTCGGCTGCAGCCCCGATTTCAAAAGGCAGACACACCATGTGCTCGATAAGGCAGTTGGGCGGCCCTCACCCAAACCCTTTTGGCTACCGCATTTTCATCGACGATCTATTCTATATCAACACCATACATAAATGTAGTCAGAAATAACTTGCCACGATGTCTAAATTCGCAGCGTTGTTCTGGCTGTGCCGTCATCATCATCATCATACAGCGCCAGCCACAACGATGATGCTTACCAAGGTCGGACTGGTTCAATCACCCTCCTTCTCCACCAACTTGTACCTGTAGCTAGAGCCGCCGCCTCCCAACGCTTGCAACAACCTCATCGGCCTCATCTCGCGCGACTGCTTTTCAAAGCGACCTAGCACCCGGCAAGAGGACATGGCAAACGAAAAGGAGCATGTCCTCGAAAAGGTGCACAATTTTCGAGACGTTGGCAAAACCGTAAATTCATTTCTGGGCAAAAAGTTGTGCTTCTTCGTGGCCAAATCCAGCTTGTCTTTGGCTCCCATGTTATTGCTAACCCGATTGCGCCTCCCAGAGTCGTTCGAGAAGGGCTCGTGTATAGATCTGCCAGACCAGGTAAAAAAAACATGACACACACCTCTACTAGTAGCGTAGAAGCTGTCTGGAACATATCTTGGATATGTGCTGATACAACTGGTCGTCGCCCTCAGACAATGCTTCGCCCTCAGACATGGCCTACTTGGCCGACAACCTCGGCATCCGCACTGTCATAGACTTGCGCACAAAGTAGGCCATCCTGCACACCCAGATTACTTCTCTTCGCTCTCGATTGCTCCTGCAATGCTGATAAGAACCGGGTTGCGACGCGCAGCACCGAGCTGGCTCGCCAAGCAGCCAAGCGCATCGCGCATCGCATCGCAGACCCTTCCCTGCCAGAAACGGCTCACATCCCGGGCATCCAGTACCACGAGATCAAAGTGACGGGCCGCAGCTTTGAGCGCCACATTGCCAGCCTCCTCACCTGGTGGCAGACCTTGTATGTACAAACCTGGCCGATTTCCCATGCCGCCGAGTTGCACATTTGCCCGGTCGCGCTGACGAACGCGACGACAAAAAGGAAATTCCTCTTCCTCTACGCCTTCAAGTACCGCAACGAGGCCATTCGCGTCGTCGCCGAAAACGTCCTCGTGCCCCGCGGGCTGCTCGGCATCGGCCGCGACAAGCTCGACCACTCGGGCGCCGAGATTGCCGAGGCGCTGACGCTTTACACGAGCACGCAGACGACGCCCGTCCTCGTGCACTGCACGCAGGGCAAAGACCGCACGGGTATGCTCCAGAGAAAAAAAAACAGTGGTCCGGTCAAGTGAAGAGATGAATTGCTGACAAAATGTCATAGGTCTCATTTGCTGCCTCATCTTGATGATACTCGACGTTCCCATGGACGCCATCGAGTACGACTATCTCCTCACCGACAGTGGCCTCGCCCGCGAGCGCGAGCAGCTGATCAAGGAAGTCACGTCTGTTGGTTTGACAGAAGCCTGGGCGTACACGGACCGCGGCATGATGGCCGGCCTCAAGAAGCATCTCGACGATGAATACGGTGGTCTGGACGCGTACCTAGACTCAATCGGATTTCACCAGGCTCGTCGTGCTCTTGTTCGCGAGACTCTTCTTGTCTGATGGACCTTGCTGCAGCAGAAAAGCCTGTGTATATACGAGTTTAGGACCTTTCATCATGTTGCATCGCGTGCCAGGTTGATCGCTATCATGGTCAATGACGTATACTCTTGTGTCATTGTGTCGTGTCTTGTTATTCTTGATGTCTCCTTATAGCATGTCTATTGTTCATAATTTTGTATCCTTGTATCCTGTCTATCGTTTTGTAAATCGTCTTTGTATCATGTCATTGTTTTGTAAATCGTCCTTGAAGCCAGCATCTGTACATTTTCTTTTGTTCCGCGCGGTTGACCAGCAACCGACGATCGATGCCGAGGTGGTCGATGGAAAACTTGGGGGCATCAGCGACACCATCTGCCTCGGCCTTCTTACCCGACCAAATGTCGCCGAGCTCATCGCGGTCAAAAAAGTATACGCGCGTGCCGTCGCCACGAATGTAAAAATTCTCTTCCAGGTAGCGGCCCTTGCGGAAGCGCACCTGTGCCAGGTCGCCTCTTCCGTAGTCACGGAAGAGGACGGCGCCACCGGGCTTCAGCAGCCTGTGAACGTTGTGCACCGCGCGGGACCACTCCCTCGGCGACAGCGCCGAGAAGATGAAGATCAAAATGGCCACATCTACGGATCCCTCTTCGAGGTCGGGCGGCAGCTCTTGGCCTGCGACATCCCAGACATCGGCTTGGATTTGCTCTGAACTGTACTCTTCATGTTTGCGCATGACTTCTACGGCTGTCTTGGAGAAGTCACAAGCGTGAATCTTAAGTTGGGGGTTCTTGTTGTTGGCGAGGATAGGGAACGCCGTATTACCGGCGCCTGCGCCAATTTCCAGAATCACCTTGGCGCCGGCATCTTCTGACGTTACCGTCTCCAAGATGGGAAACTCCTGTTGGAGCCATTTTCGGTTCTTGAAAAAGTTGGCAGTGTTGTTCTTGTAGAAGAGATTCCACCACTTCTCGGGATTACCATTGAATCTGCCTGAACAATGTGTGTTAGCGTATGCTTCACAAATGTTGCTTTGTATTTAATGATGCGAGGGAGAGGGTGCTCAGATGGGAGCGAAAGACTATAATTAACCTGATTTCATCAGAATATTCAGATGAAGTGTTGCTTCGATATCATCACCGCAAGGGATAAGTGCAATAGGTGAAGAAAAAAGTGAGGCAACTTACTCTTGTCAAAGTCCGAGACAGGGGCCTGGCGCTGCTTCTCAAGCTGCTGCTCAGTATACTCCTTGTACGCATCGTCAGTCTCCACATGATCCCAGGCGTTGAACTCGTAAACGTTGTCTTCCTCTGTCAGATAGCGGCTGCCAAACTGAAACGGATCGCTTCGCTTCAAGTTGTTTGCCGGGTCATGCGACCTATGCGGAGCAACCTGAGAGCTGGCTGCATCCTCAGCAATCTTGAGCTTCTCCAGATCCACCACAGGCGCAGTCTCCACGGGAGCGTCACTTGAAGGGGTCGCTGCCATGCTGAACGTCACCCAAATGAAATAATCACGGGGTATGCGCGGATCTGCCCTTGGTCGGGCCTCTGAAGGCCTCTGTCCTGGCACAGAGGGACAATGGAAAGTTGGGATGTAAAAAATTTTTGGAACCCACGAAGAAAAAGTGGTTAAATGGGCTGGGGTCAGTCTGCTGACATAATGCAGGATGTAGTTTGGTGCAGTGGGCGGCGTAGCAACGGCCTCGACTTTGAGCAGAACTATTAGGTTTTTGGTGATTGATACTTTCTTGAGATATAATTAAAATGCAGGACTGCTTTTGAAGTGCGCATCAAATAATTGAATTCGATCCGTCAAGTATGTTAAATAAGTACCTCTGACTATAGCTCTTTGTGACTACGGCTGTGAAAGCTGAGCGGGCGTTTTCCCAGCATCGGGGCGGAAATTCGCCAGCTCCGCCTAACCAGTCCGGGTAAGTTGCGACAGCTGTCTGTCCCCAGCATCACAGCATCGAGTCGGCGCCGAATTACGGATACTGTCGATTTCTTAGGCGAACCAAACTATAACAGTCGCTGCGACACGAAATCTTGCTCGAAATGACGCCGTCCCTGCTCCGGCCGCAGGTCCACCTGTCTAATGCGGAGGCACTGAAGCTGGCGCAGCTGGCGCCCGAGGTGCTGAAGAGCAACCCAAAGGTGTTTTCCACGTCGCCGTTGGCCGCCATGTTCTCTGCATCGGAGACTGGTGACGTGTGGACCATTTACGAGAACCTTCTTCTGGCTTGCCTGCGAACCGGCGACGACAAGGCGGCCTCGGACTGCCTAGAGCGAATCGTCATTCGATTCGGACCCAAGGATGAGCGTGTTATGGCGCTGGAGGGCCTTACCAAAGAGGCCAAGGCTACGAATAATAATGACCTTGATAAGATATTGAAAGAATACGACGCTGTTCTGAAAGAGAATGATGCCAATGTTGTACGTTGAGACCACATGCCCTACTGCAGCAAACAAGGGACTAACAAACGCAATAGCCAATTGCCAAGCGCAAAGTCGCACTTCTTCGATCAATGGGCAAGATTCAGGAATCAATCGCCGCTTTAAATACCCTTCTCGAATTCAACACTACTGATAGCGAGGCTTGGGCTGAGCTGGCCGACATGTACCTGGAGGAGGGTTTATACGCCCAGGCCATCTATGCGTTGGAGGAAGTCTTGGTTCTTCAGCCAAATTCATGGAATGTAAGTCTTGAATCGAAAATGAAACACGATGACGACTAATGTGCTCCGGTAGACTCAAGCACGGCTCGGGGAAGTCTCTCTCATGGCGGCGTCAGCGTTGACGGAAGGATCCGGACAGCAATACGCCATCGAAGCATTAAAACGATTCTCTCGCAGTATTGAGCTTTGTGACGACTACTTGCGTGGATACTACGGCCTGAAGCTGGTATGTTTCGATTCGAACCCATTGTCGCTCGCGGCTTGAAAAATCTAACTGTGGGTTTAGTCATCTGACAAGCTGTTGGATGGTTTCAGCAAAGGAAAGAAGCAACAGGAAGATGGATTCCCTATGCCCGATACTAAGACTATACAGAAACTCAACCAACTGGCGACGGCAAAACTGGCAGAGATTGTGCGGCGGCACGGTGCCCAAGAAAAGCTGTGGCAAGGGTATGACGCGGCCGAGGTTGCTGCGGCGCGAGAGCTCCTTTCCAAGTCTTCAGCCCAAGTAGTCAGGTAGAGTCTGGACTGATATAAGGCTGCAGTTGAGTTGGTCGTTGGGAAGAATGGTAAATTGTACGCAATGTAATGGGGGCGGAATAATAGGCAGCGATTTTTGACCGTTTCAATACTCATGCCAATTGATATTGGGCTGCAAGCAAACGTCATGCCAAAGGGAATAAAAATCTCGCACTGTAGTCAGAAATCGCATGACTCATAAATGAGAAGAGCTGCACAAAGTAGTGATGCAATGATTTATCACGTTTGTGTGAGACAGTGGTAGGAAAGCAATAGTAATGGTGTCTTGTGTAGCGTTGGGCTTGTTGGGTTCCTCAGTGGAATACGCCGGAAAATCAGCGCCGGCTCGGTTTCACACGTAAATCGATCAGCCACGAAAACGGTTCCCGAATAGTGGTATGTTGAGTAACCGGTTTTTGACGCAATATCTTGGTGCCACGACGGGGTTACGATGACTGACAGACAGACCGGGTGACTGACAGCGACTGCTGCCAGATGCCCCACTTGTACGGTTAGGTGCCGAAGATGCGGACCATCGCCAAGTGGTGAGTATTGCTGGGCAGGTAAAAATCTCAAAAGGTATTGGGACTTTGCTTGCTGACTTGTCGAGCAAAATCAGCCTAGGTAAAAAGAACAAGGCCGAGAATTTCAAATGTCTACAATCCCCGCATGTGGACCAGTGCTTTGTCGCTGACAAGGAGCACTGCGGTGTGGACCGAAGGCTTCAGGCTTGGGTTGCTACCTGGTGTTGAGGCCCAACGAGGCGGCGCAACCAGCGATTCCGGCCCATGACCGGGATGAAATGTAAATTGGGGGCTGTGAAGCAGGAGAGGCTGGCGTAAATGCACTGGCAAAATTTTCTCTTGTGAGGTGAGTGCATGAGCGCAGTTTGCTGTCGAGTTGCTATTTCTAGAACAGTCCATGATTGTTGGGTGAGGTGACATGTGAGTGTTTAAATTGGCGTTGCGCCCCTCTGCGCGGATGCAGTACGTACTTTACAACTATTCATGGGAAAAAGAGAGAGACAGATACGACAAGATCATCGCCAGGCGACGGCTGCGTCTTCATCTTGGTGCAGTCTGTTGCCTAGCCGTCTACTGCTGCAGGCTTAGCCTCTTCGTTTCTCGCCAACTGCGGCACCGGGCTGCCTGTCTGGGTGTTGCGCAGCATTACGCCGCCGATTTGCCCAAACTATTTGACGCATCTCCGAGGTGAAAAAAAGAGGGCGCTCGTTATTACCTGCACTGCATCGCGACTTGCATGTCGATTGCGCAGTGGGAATCTATCGACGAGGTGCCGTTACTGGAGCAAAGATTGGGCCTCACCACAATTGCCAGCGCCATCGGCCTGTTATTGGGTACCATTGCCTGAGGCCATCTGGCAAGCCTTGACGCAAACCCCAGTTTGGGCTGCGCAGGTTTGGCAGGCTGGACAGATTTCGCAGGCCAAACCGCGCGTGTCCTGCAGCGATATATCGGATCAAAGTGCGACGGGTCTATTGATCCAGTGCCTGGACCAAACGGGAAACCCGCAAAAAAGGCTGCTCACTTGCTTGTTCTGCTTTGCTTTGCTTTGCTTTGCTTGGCTAGGCCAGGGCAACGTGTCTGGAGACTGACGGACTGACGGACGCTGTCTCAGGTCGACACAGGTTCTGGGCCGCGCAGTCGCCACTCTGCACGGGGTCGACGGGTCAATACGGCAAAGTGAACAAGTCTAGCCAGACATTTGATTCGCACAGCATTGACGAACTGGAACGAACTTTGTTGCAGTCTGTTGTGATTGGGTGCATTCTGATTTGGCTAGTTTATTAGCTGCGGCGCGTGTCAGGTACCGACCTCACCTCACATCTCACCTACTATTTTGAAGAATCATTTGAAAAACCACACACGCCTCTACTCTCAAAAAGGTACCCTGCATAGGTAGCGAGCGAACCCCTCCAAGCCATTTTATCCCATCTCGGCTCGGTTGCTTGGTTGGTTTTCGGGTACAAAATCATCCCGCTACCTAGGTAGGTAGGTACTCACCGCCTCTCTCCATCCTCTCCCGCAGCCACCAAACCACCACCGCCATCACCACCACCATCACCTACGCCATTCATCACTACACGCCCGCCACCATTGCATTCGCCGCCCTTTGGAAAGTCCAACCCGTTTTCATCACCGTGTGACGAGTGACAATCTGATCTCTCTGCGGTCTGCGCTACCTTGGTTTATACGCTTTGTTCCACTCGGCTAGCTTGCTGCGATTACCCGCCAGCTGTTCTGTTTCAAGCCTGCTGCTTATATTGCCCGCCTGGTTGTTTGTACTAAGAGTGTTGGCACCACGGCAACGACGAGGCACAGAAACGACAACGGGCACGTTGATTCGACATTTTACCACTCACCACTAGCCACCACTCACCACTCACCACTCACCACTCACCACTCACCAAACAGTGTCCACCATCCACTGTCCAGTGTCCACCACCCTTGATCAAATTAACACTACCATCACCACGTTGTCCTCGCACCAAAACACACGCGCACACAAGCAAATTCATGTTAGTACACACACCTCCCACCTCTGCCACCACCCTTGCCCCACGCCCACCTCAAGCATCCCAAGGCTCCAGGCTCCAAGCTACCTATTCTCTCCCTGCCTTCACCTCCCTCGCTGACCCGTCTTCCATCCTAGATTCCTAAAATTTGCTAGCACCAACCTAGTGTGCCCTGCTCCCTTTCTTCCCGTCGCTAGTCGCCCGGAGACCACCAACCTAGCCCCAGCTTGAGCTGTCTAGGTAGCCGCCCGCACCAAACCTCACCGTCTGTCACCACCTACCCCTCGCAATACGCCGCCTGACTGGCTGCCTTTTTGTCATTCACCCACCCTGTGCTACGCCGCGGCCTGCTTTTCCAGCCGCAGCACCATTTATAACCACAAATATCTTGCGCCGCCTTTCTGCAACGCGCTTTCTCTTCCCGTTGCAATCCCGTCTTCACATAATTGTGCCTCGCACCTATTGCACCGCGCCCTCAGGACCGCGGCCACCGTGCTCCAGCGTTGACACCCCCCACGCCCTCCAGGTTGTCCTTGTGACGCCCTTGCTTGCGAACCGACCCTCCAACAAGGATCGACGTCCGTAAAGGCCATACACACAAGACTTCTGCTATGCGGTGAGTATCACCAGCGCTGGCGCAATCCTCTTCGACAACCACTCTCACCTCGCACATTGCACCTTTCACCTCGTACCTGTCAACCCCCGCCCTCTCCATCATCAAATCCATCCCTTGTTGCTTCATCGGCGCGCTAATCCTCCCCAAAGAAGATCGACGTCTGTTGCCCATTATTCTTCGGGCGAGCCCTCACCACAGTTCACCCCTGCATACCCTGCATACGACGACGACTTTTCGCAAGACGGCCACGGCTACATCACCCACGGAGACGAAGAGAACTGGGGTGACGAAGACGATTACAGCGAGTCCGAACACTCAGTCTTTCACGCCGGTCTACCAGCCGCGCCACGCGCACACCCTTCCCGCCTCCCGCTGAGGCCCGCGCCTCTGCCTCACCAGCAACACTACCGCCCGGCACGCCGCGCGCCGGATCCAGCGCCCACCCTGGATCCTCAAGAGGAGTACGGGGCCTATGGCCACGGGACCTACCCCGGCGGCCAATATGGCCGCGGCGGTTACCCAAGATCAGCCTCTCAGCACCCTCAAGCATATGCTGCTTACTTCCCGCCAGGCCAGGTCGTAGGATACGCTGGTGGAAACCCCTTCAGCCCTGCTGGTAGCGGTTACTCCAGCCCGGCGACATACCCTCATGGCCAAGTTCCAGCAATGTACGGCAACGAAATGGCCCCGTATTACCACCAGGGCCATTACTACCCTCAACAACCGCCATTTCAGATGGCCCCTCATGCCATGCAGCTGGATGTTCCTCCCGCGCCCGCCGCACCTGCGGCTCCACCCGGACCGAGCCCTCGCGAGCAGGAGCTGGCAGATAGAATTGCGCAGTTCGAGAAGGAGAAGCAAAAGCAGGAGCTGGCTGAACGTGAAAAGGAGATGCAAGCCGAAGCTCACCGAAAAGCTGCCGAGGAGAGTCGAAAAATCATGGAACAGATGGAGCGTTTGAAGGAACAGAACCAGATTGAACTGCAGAGAGCCAAAGAGGAAGCTGCGCGAGCTACCAGGGATGGCATCGCTGCCGAGGCCGCCGCAGCCGCAGAACGTGCCAAGGTACAGGCAGAGGCTGTGAAGCAAGCCGAGGAACGTGTCAAGGTCATGTTCGAGCAACAAAGACGAGCTGAGGAGGCTAGGCAAAAGCAGGAGGCAGAAGACAAGGCCAGAATTGAGGAGGAACACAAGCGTCGTGTCGAAGCTGCATTGCGAGCCGATGCCGATGCCAAAGTAGCTGCCGCGAAAGCTGCCGCCGAAGAAGCCGCAAAGCTGAATGCAATCAGAGAAGAGGCCAAGCGCAAGGCTGATGCTGAGTTTGCAGCCAGGATTCAGGCGGAAAAGGACGCTGCCGCCAAGAGGGCTGAAGCAGAAGCACTGGCAAAGGCTGAAAAAGAAGCATTCAAAAAAAAGGTGGAAGCGGACACACAGGCGGCAATTGAAGCCAAGGCCAAGACTGACCGTGGCCCCTTTCTTCAATTCAAAGATGCATTGAATCGCAAGTACAGCTTCCCATATCGCCTATGCACAACATGGCCGGTAAGTCAGACAACTATTCCACACAGCACGACGCACATCTCGGCGAACACGCACAACCCAAAAAGAAAGAGGCTAATTGTTTCCTCTAGAATATGGAGGAGCTGATCAAACAAGCATTTGACAATGTCGAAGAACTGGAGTACCAAGTACACGAAGGGTGGTATGACTTGGTTGGTCCCAGTCAGGAAATTATCCTCCCGTCTGTCTGGGAAAAGGTCATTGAGCCAGAGTGGTCCATTACCATGTTCATGTGGCCCTTGGAACGCATTCAGAGGCATGCCCGCCTCCCACCGCAAATGGCGGCAGCCATGGCTAGAGGCCGTGGTATGGGTGGCCCCCCTATGCCCCCTATGCCGCCTGCTATGAGTGGGGGTCGCGGTGGCATGCCGCCGCCGCCAGAAGCATGGGCTCAGCCCAGGCCTCCGCCTATGCCCCAAGGTATTCATGTTGTGCGCGAGCCTAAGAAGGAGAAGAAGAAGAAGCAGGCACCTCCCGCGTTTGTTGGCTTTTTCGGTGGAAAGCCAATCAAGAAGAAGTAAGTCGACGCTCCTGAGATATCATTGTCTGCGAGACTAACGAGCCATGTCTTTCAGAAGCAAGAAATAATTAGCGATGATTTATTTACCCCGATGGCGCAGAGCCATGGCCCGTTGTGCTCATTCTGCAATCATTGGTTCGAGGCATACACAAATCACCTCATGCCTTAGCCGCTTCTGTTGATAAACACGCTCGCCACTTTTTCTCTTCTTTGACGACTTTTATGTGTTATGGGTTCCCACTGGTGTATGGAAAGGAAAGACAAGGGTCTGCTTGTGACTGATTATGACATTGATATTTGGCGACATACGGTACTGAGCTAGAAGGCGCAGAGGCGATCTCATGCTGTGCTCATTTGCGCAGCTTCCTGCCTGAGGTGTTTGCAATGCTTTTAAGGATTTGTTTGTCTTTTTTGGTCTGTTTTGGTTGAGCTAGAGACGGGCTGATGCTCCGCTGCCTGGATGATTTCAAGTTGACGCATCTTGGATAGTTTTGTATCTCTGTATGAATTTACGTTTGATGAATTGCATCATGTCTATACGCTTGCGCCCCTCATCAAAATTATATATACCCAAATGCATCTCCATGTTTATATGTGTATCCCGGTCTCGATGCCAAATATGGCTTTCATCCCTCACGCCCGATTGCGATGATTGAGTTGTTCCCTTGCCCGCTTTTCAAATGCTTCAATCATGAGAGCCGCGACCTTGTCCGAGACGGCAGCGCTGACGGCCGCGTACAGAGGGTTGGTGAACTGGTATTTGATGCTGAGATTCACTTCCGTAGACGGCGACGGCTGCACCGTGAGCGGCCGCAGCGACCAGCGCGTGACGAGGCTCTTGAAGACGGCCGATGCGTCCGGCTCTGAAGACGTTCCGGTCGGATCGCCGCTGACAGCCTCGACGGAGACTCCGGGCACGCAGCGCAGACGGCTCGTAAACTCCTCATTGAGCCCCCCCCAGCCGACGTGCAGGTCGGCCAGCGCCGGCCACGTGCGGCCGGCGTCGTCGGGTGCGGACCACTGCGTGACGCGGGACCGGGCGCAGTAGGGCACGAACTGCGCGTATGAGTCCACGTCGGCGACGAGCTCGTACAGCTGGTCCTGGCTATACGGCAGCGTTCTCGTAGCTGTGAGTGTCTGGCTGTTGCCGTTGGGCAGTGTAAAAAATGAACGGCTGCAGGCGGCTGCATAGCTGCGATTTGGTAGCGGCAGACGCCGCGCCGCTGTTCGAATCGACATGTCGGGGATGTTGAAGGTTTGCCAAGTGTGATAATCGAGTTTGTTCGAACTTCGGCGGTGTTCGTCTAGTGGAGAGAAGGATGCTGAAACTCGGCCAATTCCTCGAAAATCTCCTGCGAAAGGGCTCAAAGTGCGCTTTGTGCTCCCAATGCCCGATTGAAAAAATTGTAGCGCTACAGGCAGTGATGTCGTCAATTGTCTTGCAAGGACAGCAGCTATGGTGTGGCAAGCAAGTTAGTAGCTGTCGATCGGGCGAAATGTGCTTCCGTCATGCAGCCCACCAAAATCCGCACCCCACAAAGGTACTGGACTGACCGGTAAACCAGATCATTTAGCCTCATTGCAACCCACTCTCCCAATTTCGACTCTACCTATCTTTACCTCCTTGCCCTGTACGCCGACTTCAAAGCCTAAGCTGGGGCTCTGGCTAACCGATATATCCGCACGCGGCCCAGGACGCAGACGCAAAGGGAGCTGCGGGCGGCAACAGGATCACCGCACGATGAACCACACAAACGACCGCCGAACCAGCCAGACTACATTTTGACGAGCGAGTCCTCGTGCGCGCGTTTCCGTTTGCGAGGTGAACCCCGCGTGGGGCTAGACGGCTGACAAGATGTAAGGAGGAGCTCATTTGCGACCCCTGGGAGCTCTCGTGCTGGGACGCGGGGTACGGGACATGCGCTGATGCGGGTGATAAATACAGGTTCGAAAAGTCGCTATATGACCTGATTCAGGGTCTCCGAAACCACAAGGGCACAGAGAAGGAATATATTCAAAAGAGCTTGAAAGAATGTCGCGTAGAAGTGCGCAGCCAGGACATGGGTAAGGAGTCGCTCCGCGTGCCCGGATTCGTGGAGGGTTGTAGAGAAGAATAATGTACTGATGAGGAACCCGCAGATGTCAAGGCAACTGCCTTGTTGAAGCTAATATACCTGGAGATGGTCGGTCATGACATGTCATGGGCGTCTTTCCATGTCCTCGAGGTCATGTCCTCAGCCAAATACCCCCAAAAGCGTGTTGGGTATCTCGGAGCTGTCCAGAGCTTCCGCGCCGACACCGAAGTTCTCATGCTGGCGACCAACTTGTTGAAAAAGGTATGTCGATCCGAACTCATCTTCCACAAAGATGATCGCTAATGCGTTGCAAAAAAGGACTTGAGTGCTGCCGCACCGACGGTCATGTCCTTGCCGATTGCGACGCTTCCTCACGTTATCACACCCTCGCTCGCGCTTTCGACCCTTGCCGATTTGCTGCCTAGACTGAACCATAGTCATGCCAATATACGAAAGAAGACCCTCGTCACGCTTTATCGACTTGCCCTTGTATACCCCGAAGCGCTGAGGGCAGCGTGGCCAAAGATCAAAGAGCGACTTATGGATGCAGAGGAGGACCCCAGTGTCACGGCAGCGATTGTGAATGTTGTGTGTGAGCTTGGTTGGCGCCGGCCGCATGACTTTTTACCGCTGGCGCCGAGACTATTCGAGCTGCTGGTTGACGGAGGCAACAATTGGATGGCTATTAAACTGATCAAGCTGGTAAGCTATGCTTAAGACGAAACAAGATGGACATGCTGACTTTAGGCAGTTTGCGACCCTGACACCGCTCGAGTCTCGACTTGTCAAGAAGCTATTGCCGCCGCTGACGAATATTATACGAACGACTCCAGCCATGTCGCTATTATACGAATGTATCAATGGCATCATCCAAGGCGGCATTCTCGGGAGTGCCGATGATACCGACACCGAGGAAATCGCAACCCTTTGCGTGAATAAACTGCGAGGCATGATTATCATGAACGGGGATCCAAATTGTAAGCTATTGTGATATGCCACATAAGTTGCCACGCTCTGACCGCAAGACAGTGAAATACGTTGCCCTCTTGGCGTTCAACAAGATTGTCCTTACTCACCCTTACCTTGTGTCCCAGCAAGAAGACGTCATCCTCGAGTGCATTGACAGTCCAGATATCACGATCCGTATCCAGGCTCTCGACCTCGTCCAGGGCATGGTTACGAGCGACAACTTGGTTACTATTGTCAGTCGACTAATGAAACAGCTCAAGGCTGCCACATACGCGAAAGGAAAGCTTGACGCGGGTTTGGATTCGACAGATGCGTCAGGGGAATCTGATGAGGATTCGCAACAGGCTACTAGTGCGGCGTCCAATAAAACTGCCATGTCAATTCCCGACGATTACAGGATTGATGTTATCGGGCGAGTTCTGTTCATGTCCTCTAAAGACAATTACGCCAACATTACCGACTTTGATTGGTATATCGATGTTTTGACCCAACTTGTCCGCATGACACCGGCGTCAAGATCAGCTGATGACGATGCCGGGGCTGCTGCAAACAAGCGATCTGCTGCTAGCGTATCGGAGAAGATTGGTAACGAATTACGAAATGTTGCTGTCAAAGTCCGAGCTATGCGCCACTCTATCCTACGCGCTTCAGAGAGCATCCTGTCGCAGCTCCTGGTGGACACTCCAGCTGGACACTCCATCACATGTGAGGCGCTCAAGTCGGTCGCTTGGCTACTGGGCGAGTACTCCGATATGCTGTCTATGCCAGATGACACAATCAATGCACTGATACAACTCACGACACGGACCGCTAAGCCTGATGTTACAGCTGTTGTGATACATGCAATCGCCAAGGTCTTTGCGTCTCTGACGGGAAGCGAATCAGAGTTGTGGACTGCTGAAAGAAAGTCGAGGACGTCGTTGCTGTTGGCTCGCATACTACACTCCATGGAGCCACTCACATTGAATCCCAGCCTCGAGGTTCAGGAGCGTGCTGTCGAGTTCACGGAACTGCTGAAACTCACAGCTGAAGCGGCGTCCGGCCAGCCTGCGTCTACAGATAAAGAGCCACAAGACCCCCCTCTTCTACTGACACAAGCAATACCGTCGCTATTCAATGGTGGCGAGCTAAACTCTGTCGCGGCTGGTGCTCAATTAAATGTGCCGATCCCTGACGGACTTGATTTGGACGAGCCAATTCACTCGAATCTCAATCATCTCCTAGCCAGAGCCGACATTGTTACCCTCGATACGGACGACTCAGATGAGTTTGAGGTTTATTATCACCAAAAGCCAGCGCCCACGAGTGTTTCGTCCTCTGCTCCTGCCATTAGCCTCCTTGCCGAGCCGGAAGAGAATATCGGCACATCTTACCAACAGCCCTCTGAGGATAGCTACCTGGACGCCGACATTGTTGCCCGACGGAAAGCGGACAGGATAGAGAGAAACAAGGACGACCCCTTCTATATCGGCAGTGACAGGGTACCGCAAACCTCAAACTCAATTCACAACATTCTTCAAACTAGCAACGGACCGGATCTCGACATTGATGCGATTCCCGTCATGCAGCTCGACCTAGATAAGCTGAATACACCGGCGCCGACGACAAAGACACAGCGCTCGACAGCCAAGCCACGGCAGCGCGTCGTGATTGCCGCAGACGAGACCCTGCACGGCGGCGACGGCTCGCCCCGCAACTACGATTCGGAAAACAATTCAGACTCCGTAGCGGCCCGGGGTCGGGCCAGAAAGCTCAAGCAGCAGTCCCTCCTGCAGGTGGACTCGAGCACCATTGGCTCCTTTAGCCTCGAGGGCGAGCCCAAGGGCGGCTTCGACCACGAGCAGCAGCAGCGCGAGGAGGCTGAGATGCAGCAGGCGATGCGCGAGGTGGAGCGGCTGCGTCTGGAGATGCAGCGCGCCAATGAGCGCATCCAGGTCGCGCAGGGCGTCGACGCCGAGGGTGCCGTAATCAAAAAGAAAAAGAAGAAGAAGACGACAACTCCCAAGCTGGACGATGACGAGGCGCCCGGCGTGGAGACGGTGGTGAAGAAGAAGAAACAGGTCGCCAAGGTGACTCCCGAGGAGGCGCAGGACGCTGACGAGGTTGAGGTGGGTGTGATTGCGCCAAAGAAGGCAAAGAAGAAGAAGAAGAAGACGACGACACCTGCGGCCGCTGTGGAGGCGGAAACGGGCGATGCATAAATGGGCCTCACTCGGTCATGGACTCGGGGTTTTTTCTTTCGTTTCTGCTTGGTAGCATTTATAGAACGGGGGACATATATACAAAAAAAAATTGAGACCGTTTCGCACCTGCCACTCACACGATACAGAACCTAATGTTTACGCACCCGCATGTGTATATTACCACCATACTTCAAGGACCCTCTCGTTGATGGAAAAAAAACGTGAGTACTGAAAACGCAGAGATTCGCGGGATTAGATCCGGCAAAAAAAAATTATGTAGAGTGTAACCACGAAGAAAAGGAAAATGAGCATAGAATCAAGTCTAAACGACAAAAAAGTGTGATCCCGCCCGGGCTTGAACCGGGGACCTTCTCGGTGTTAACGAGATGCCATAACCAACTAGACCACGGGATCTGAAGCGATGCTGATGTAAGACGCTGCCCAAAATGAGAATAGGAAGTTTCGCCAATTCATGTCAGCGACAATCTTTGGGGCATGCGATCCTTTGGTGTAAATATTTTACATGCAGGTGAGTATTGTCGCAGTATGAAATAAAATGGTGTTGAAGGACCTGTCGCTATCCTAGAGTTATCCACTAGTGAATATAGTCATAGAGTGTTTTCCTTCCTCTGTGCTAAAGGCACTAAATCATATGAATAACTCTAGAAGCAATATCTATATACAGAAGAGATCTCCTCCTATGAGGAAGAGATCACTAGATAAGGAACAAGACATCTTCCTTCCATCACTTCAACTGATGCTGAGGTATCGTGCATGTATATATTGTGTCTTCTGTTTAGATATTAAGGAAAAAGAAAGCCAAAGAAAAAGAGATTTTCGTTTCTTTCGCTCCCATGTTAAAATCTTGCCAACGTAGCTTCGTCTCCTCGTTTTCCCCAATGATGATGATACAGCAATACAGAAATATGGGCTGGAAGCTGCTGCTTACATTCCCTCTTTCTTCCCTCGAAGCCATCGACGCAATCCAAGAGGGCAAGGATGAAGCAAGCAGGAAATCCAACGCATTTTACAATAATTCAACGAGAATAGTGACTTTAGTCATCCATGGGCTTATCCTCCAGCGTTACCCCACGAACACCATCCTCGACTGGAGGCGAGTTGGGCACGCGGCGGCCGCCGACAAACCTCGTCGGGGTGCCCTTAGTCAAGCTATCGGTGCGTTCGCGGTCAGCAGCCTCGTCCGCGATCCCGCCGTTGACGGGTTCAGGCGGCGTCGAGGTTCCCTCTGCGGGGACCTCCAGGCTGTTGCGGTTCACAGTGCCAGCGAGATGGCTGCCCAGGCTGCTTCTGTGTCTCTCGTTGTTCACGGTCGGGCTGGTCTGGATTGGGAACCGGGTCTCGGCTCCCCCGCTGCTACGATCCCGGCGGTGTCGCGTCCCGGGAGCAGGGCTGGTAGCGCGGCCGCGGGTTGCTGAGGCCTTCTCCAGCAGGGCTCTGTTTCGCTCCTCCATCAGGGCCTTGCGGTTGCTCTCGTTTGTACTGATAGCGCGAGGCCGGTTGCTTCCGACTGAGGAGGAATGATTTAGCGTCGACATGCGTTTCAGTTCGCTGAAGATGGCGTCCTTATGCGCAAACAGGTCACGAACCAGCCTAACGGCATGCTTCTCTTCCATGGAGAGCGATGTCTCGACGCGTGGGCGGAGGATGCAGCGCGACAAAGTAGTAGCAAGTGATGTGACATAAGCATCATCAGCAGAGGTCAGGTCAATTAGCCGGGTAAAGTGGTTCATGCAGGCGTCAAGAGTTGCAATGTTGGACAGTCTGAGTTGGGACAACGTTTGTTGCAAAACAGCGATGCGCGATGCGTCAGTGCTCTCAGCGGCGGGTGTCATGTAAATGGTGCGTACAATCTCGTAGACATGAGTAGATACAAGAGAGTCTAGAATGATTAGTCTGTATCCAGATTGGCCTGCAGGTTACGAGGAAAGGTACTTACCAGGAAGTTCGAGGAGGTAGAGCTTAAGCAGAGAGGCGACAGTGGGTATATCAAAGTCACTGAACACTTCCTGGGAGACTGTAGCATCATTGTTAATTTTGGCTCGGAGACGATGCGTCTGCGCCAAGGGAACATCAACGAGCCAAACGCCTCGTCTGGCCTCATCACCCTCAAGATCGGGATAGTGGTGGTCGAGGTAGGTCAAGATGGCAGTCACAATGACGGGGACGCGTTTCCTATCAGCACGTGCGCGGGCCTCGAGATCTACGCCAAATATCTGGTCATCAACCTTGTTGTAATAATTCTCATAAACAGCAACTCGAGGGGCGAAGCCACCAGTGCGATAGGTTTCCAAGAGGTATCGTAAGTCTCCCAAAGGCTGGACAGTCTCTTGGAACAACATCATCTTGTCGACTGTGGATTGCAGGCTAGGGATGACGTTGCTGATGGTGCCTGAGAAGTCGAGAATGACAGTCTTGATGGCTTTGAGGCGATCCAGCTCACACTGCTCGAGGAACTTGAGGTGAATGAAAATTGACTGTTCGAGATCGCATCTGAGCTGATCCAGCTTGTTGACGGCGGACTTGTATTTCTCATCGGTTTCTCTCGCTTCTCTCTGCAGTCGCTGGGCGGGGGTCTCGTTGGGGTGAGAATTGTTGAGAACGTTCCAATTTGCGAGGTATTCGGTGACAGTCCCGACGACGGGAGAGTCGCTCGACTCTGAAATGGGCATAGAAAATGTGCGGCCGAGTGTCTGTTTCTTCTCCGGGACGCCAGCTAAACGAAATGCCTTTGGGCGCCACTGGTAAAACATTCTGGAGCTATTGGCAAAAGTGCTGCCGACGTTTCCAATCAGACGAAGCAAGCCATTAGAAATGAGGTCTTGGCCAATGCGCTCGGCATAACTCATACTGCTCGTGGCCATGGTGCGTTGGAGATACTCGACAATATCAGAGCCAGCTGAAGTGTTGAGATAGGTGCCTAGAATGGGCACCTTGGTCTCTCCCATCTTGATATTCGAGAGCATGTTGGAGAGAATCGTTTTGAGCTGATCGGGTTGGTAGATCTCGTCGCCAATCTCAAAGACGTCGTCGTCATCACGACTCTCCTCTTCTTTGTGAGGCTGGACTTTGATTTCCGGGATCTGTGAAGGGTTTTTAGGGCTTGACTCGGGCTCCTGGAAAGCAAGTTTGTTCTCTTCCTCGAGATCTTCGACTAGGCGGCACTTGTTGAAATAGTTGGAGCGCAGTTTCTTAACAGTTTCGGCCTGACGGTCGTGGGCTTTCGTACGGGCTTGTAGATCGTCTTGCGAGTCCTGGATGCGAGCTTCGTGAGCCTCGCACCAACGAGCGAAGGGGTGAACAACGAGATCACGAATATTTTGGGCAATGCGCTGGTGGCTTTTGGCAGCCTCCTGCATTTCGGTTCGCATGCCGTCATATGCCTGACGAAGGTCGCAAATTAGTACGGGAAAAAGCCATGGGAGTTTTCATTTGCAATTAATCGAATGGCATACCTTGCGGACAGTAGCGCCATCATCTCGGGAGAAGCCACCGGAGACGCGGTCAGCGGCTGGGGCAATGTCTGCCAGGCGCTGGCCATAAACGTCTTCGGCTTCGGCTCGTAGTCGCGCAAGAGTCAAGATTTGTCGGTCTTCCATGACACCTTGCTGGAGCTTTCCAAACAAGACACCGAGCCCTGTGGGAATGATTAGCAGTGGTCCGGGTCAGGACGGATTGAGGCAGCATACCCCCAGCATAGTCGTTGGACCAGAAGGAGTCGGCGAACCCCGGCATCTTGAACGACTTGAGCAGAGAATCGCGGCCGAAGTGCAACAAGTGTAGGCAGTGAGCAGAAAGACGGTGCTATTTTGCGCAGAGCTAGCAGACAATGACGCGCGTGTCTTGGGTTGGTTGCCGAGCTGTCGAAGTGGAGGGGGGCGGCGCGACGGGAGGTTTGCAGTCGTAAAAGGAGTAGCGGCCGGCCACAGAGAGCAGTGGAGAGGGGAACCGAGTAAGGCGCGAGATTGTGAGAGACGTTGGGTCGTTGAGGATGACTGAAAGGCGTGGAAATTCAGTAGGTAGGGGAACACGGAAAGAAGTCCAGGTAGATGTGTGTATGACAGACAGATGGGGGAGCTCGGGAGAACGGTAAGCATGTCAAGCGCTGTGGCTGCTGGCGCGGTGAAGGGCCCTTGCTTTTTTCTTCCAAAGCAGGCCAATGGGTCTAGCCAACTTGGCGGCTCGTCTTGCCTGCCCGCAAAAGTTTATAATTAGTAAATAAATACTTATTCCACTTGGGGGCTTTTAGCTAGTTGGGTGGTTGGGTGCGTCGTTGCTTGTCTCGATGGGCTCCTTGGAGCCTCGTGGTTGCCTCCCAGGCACCCCCAAGGTTGCTAATAGTACCTACCTTAGTTATTGCCAGGCTAAATTATAGTTAGGTACGTATTTATTAGGGGCGCTAACCGCCTTGCAGATCCTCCATCAGCACAGGCAGCTGTTCGTATCCGTCCAAACTCAACCTATAGCAACCAAGGCTGTGTGGGTAGGCAAAAAGGGGCTCAAGCTGGATTCAATACCATGCCAGTGCATGCTTCCATGCGCTTGGAATTACAATCTCATTATCCGTAGTACTAACGATTATATGGCCACCACGACACGATGCGCAATGACCTTTGTCCCGGACGGCTGTCGGAAGCAGTGACGTGCTGTGGGGGCAGCTGTCACCAACACTGGCACCGGCCATGAGCATCCTGTTACAGTGCATGAGCAACGAGGTGCTTGCTTCCTTTTGCCATTTCCACCCAGCAACCTATATACTTTGGTCGGTCGCTGTTTCAACATCATCTCAAGGTACCCCTTTGCCCCTCTCCATTTACCCGCCGTGCCCGCGTACATCCACCACCCAGTACTCAGATTGCGGAGTAGACATCACACAATCACACAATCGCACAGCACCATTCGCCATACCACAATACCACAAATCACAATACAACAACTTTGTATACCCCAGACTGAGATCTGTCTCTTGCATCGGCTAATGATTGAAGCTGCCCCGACGTGATTCTACTCCGAGTGTCCGTTCACCACCCCTACTTGTTTGATCGCTGCCTCCACTGTCATACCATTTACCCCAAACATGCCGCCTCTGCCAATCAACGTCGGCGACAAGCTCGGCAACGATAAGCGCACTGTCCCTCGTAGGCCACACAAGACTTCGCTGATCAAGGCCCTGATCATATTTGCTACGACAGCGGTCATCATCGCCAAGGTTCTTGGAGGATGGACTCACCTCATTCGCAAGCCATGTGCAGGCAGTCATAGGGCTCACGATTGTACTGGGCTCAGCGCATTGGATGACAGGGCACGTTGTGTTCTGTCCGCAACACCACTGATAGGTAAATTTCCAGAGCTTTGTAACCAAGTACGCCAATCAGTAAATGCTTACCATTGTCTGTAGACGGACATGTCGATTTCCCAGTCCTGCTTCGTGGACGCTACGGCAATCGCATCGAGGATGCCGAGTTCAAGGAGGCTTTTGAGAATGGCACCCTGCTGGGCCATGTAGATTTACATCGTTTGCGACAAGGTGCCTCGGGCGGTGCATTTTGGAGCGTCTATGCGCCTTGCCCCGAACATGGTGATGACTTCTCCGACGGAAACTACGCCGCGAGTACGCAATGTGCCATTCTCCTCGCACTGTAAACTTCCTAGGCTAACCACAATACAGGTGTCCAGTATACACTCGATCAAATTGACGTCATCAACAGGCTGCTGAAGCTCTACCCCCACGATTTCTCCCAAGCGGTTGATAGCAAGACCGCATTGGCCGCCTTCAAGCAGGGCAAGCTCATCTCACCCCTCGGTGTCGAAGGCCTACATCAAATCGGAAACAAGGTGTCTAATTTGAGGCTCTTCCATAGCCTCGGCGCTCGCTATGCTACCCTCACCCACAACTGCCATAACAAGTTTGCTGATGCTGCGATCCTGGAAGGGCCTGCTAGAAAGGCGGAGCCAAAGTGGCATGGTCTCAGTCCCATTGGACGCAAGCTTGTTCATGAAATGAACAGAATCGGCATGATAGTCGACCTTGCTCATGTTAGGTAAGTTGTTGTCACCTTATCCCCGTCGCCGCATTGCACTCGGCTGACTACCCCAAGCGACGACACCATGCGCGATGTATTGGGCGGAAACGAGGCTTGGGAAGGGTCCAAAGCTCCCGTCATCCACTCACATAGCTCAGCGTACAGCATTTGCCCACACCCGCGAAACGTAAACGATGAGATCCTGCAACTCGTCAAGAAACACAACTCATTAGTCATGGTCAACATTGCGCCCGAGTTCATTTCCTGCATCGACAATGGCAATGAGAATGGCATTCCTGATCCGGTCCCGGAGGAGGCTACAGTACAGCAAGTAGCACGTCACATCCTGCATATCGGCACTCTCATTGGTTTTGAACATGTCGGCATCGGAACAGACTTTGACGGTATTGGGACGGTCCCAGAGGGTCTCGCTGATGTGAGCCAGTATCCCGACCTTGTTGCCGAGTTGCTCAAAAACGGCGTCAGCGATTCAGATGCCGCAAAAATCGTCGGCGGCAACCTCCTGCGCGTATGGGCTGGGGTCGACGCCGTCGCTACTAAGCTGCAAGCTGCTGGCGAACCAGCCCTGGAGGATGAGCTGTGACTTTACAAGAGCCATCAAACATATGCACCAAGATAGATGGAGATGAAGAATTTGTTTCTTCTATTTCAGCTCCCCGAGGTGGGCTGGTGTTGCATCGTGATGCATTATATGTATTTGTACACGGTCGTGGCCTCGGTACGGCCGGTCTCGAAATCAACGCCCTCAAATGCGCAGATCCATGGTTATAAAAGTACAGTAATCTAAAATACACCAGTATTGACTTCTTTTTTTGCGGTGTTGTGCCCAACATGTGCACTCTTCTCAGGCCTTTCGGTTGACGCGGTTGAGCTTGTTCGGCGTCGCATTCTGGTTTCTCGTTCGTTGACCTCGTGCCGGTAGGCCCATGGCGTGTCGACGGCCTCTGTACGCGCCCATATCCTTTAATCTCTTGATGTTTTCCTGCAGCGTTTTTCGCGCATCGCTCTCGATGGGCATCTGGCCCAGTTCGGCCGTCAGCGAGGTGACAGTTCTCGGGGCTAATGAGCCCATTGTTGCGAGTTTGTGTATCGAATATTTGGCCATGATGCGTTCCGACAGTAGAGGTCCGAGGCCGTAGAAGGACTCTAGTGCTTTCTGCGCGGTGAAGCAGTATAAGTCAGCCGTCGCGTTTCGCTTTCCTCACGGAGATATTTCAGAAGCCGCGTACCTTGACCAATCTGGTCTCTGCAAAGTTGACGCCCAGAACAAACACCTATGGGAGCAGTAAGTATGACTGTGTGTAATGCTAGAATTGAAAACATATGCATACCATGGTGGCTGTAATGCAATGCCTACAGGGTCAAGTGATATTTCTCCCGTCGCAAAGTCGCTGGCCTGGTGATTCCGATCCAGGCTTCGAGTCGGGTAAACTGTGGGCAGAAAAGTCTCGATGGCTTACTTAGCAGCGTTTGGACAAGGAGCTGGTGGGCCTGAAACAAGTGATGGAACAAGTCCCCTGTGCTGTGGCGGGGGAAACTCTGACATTCTTAGCGGCTTACTTAGTGCGGATCGCGGAATCTCGTACAGGTGTCCTCCCTCCAATTTGCCATTCTGTTCTTGTTTACCTTTCTTTTCTTTTCTTTCTTCATAATACATTGTTGTCGAAAAGGCCATCCAAAATGTTCAACCTCCGTCGCTTCATGGCTTCGGCCATGCTGCTCCTCGCCGTTGGCCTGGTCCTCTTCTCCCAGACCGCCGCTGCCGCCAAGGGCCCCAAGATCACCCACAAGGTCTACTTTGACATTCAGCAAGGCGACGAGAATCTTGGTCGCGTCACGTTTGGCCTCTACGGCAAGACTGTCCCCGAGACCGCCGAGAACTTCCGTGCCCTCGCCACTGGCGAGAAGGGCTTTGGTTACGAGGGATCTACTTTCCACCGCGTCATCAAGGACTTTATGATCCAGGGCGGCGACTTCACCAAGGGCGACGGCACTGGTGGCAAGTCCAGTATGCAATTCTCGCCAGACCTTGGTCGACACGCGCGGATCAATTGGCTAACATGACATAGTCTACGGCAACAAGTTCAAGGACGAGAACTTCAAGCTCAAGCACACCAAGAAGGGTCTTCTTTCCATGGCCAACGCCGGACCCGACACCAACGGCTCCCAGTTCTTCATCACCACTGTCATCACCTCGTAAGTTGGCCCAGCTGCGCCCCCGAATTCAAGGTGCCGAATGCTAACAGAGTACGCGCGCTAGCTGGCTGGACGGACGCCACGTCGTCTTTGGCGAAGTCCTCGAGGGCTACGACATTGTTGACAAGATCCAGAACAGCAAGACAGCCCCCGGCGACAAGCCCGCGGAGACTATCAAGATTAGCAAGAGCGGCGAGCTGGAGGTCCCTGCCGAAGGTATTCACGTTGAGCTCTAGATGCCCGCACCGTTCTCGCCCTCTTCTTGTGTAGTTCCGCAAGCTGATTGATGCTTGTTTCGCAATCCAGAACAAACCGAACCCATCGCGACACCCCAGCTTGAAGGGCCGGTATTACATACCAACGGACGCTCTCCCTCGGCGATGATGTTGCTGGTCTTTGTCGGCGTGGCTTTGGGCGTCGTCTTGGTTCGCTGTGCATCGAAGAAGAAGGTCGTTGTGCACGAAAAATCACTTGTTTAAGATGCAGTCTAGAAATAAAAATAAGCTTCTTCACCTGATACTTGTTCCATTTCATAAATAGCGTAATTCGAATGCTCTTGGTGGGCACATGGTGTCGGCGCATTATTGTCACGTGGCGCTCCAGGCAAAAAACTAATGAGCCGCCAAAAAAAAAGTTGTAAGCTGGGTGTAAACGACATTGGCCCGCCAGTTCAGTCGTCTTCGAAACCCAGTCTGCTTAAAGAAGAAGAAAAAGTCTAATTGGGCCGTAATCATACCTTCTCACAATGAAGATTCTCAGTCTTAATTTTGTCAACTGCGCCGCCAAGGCCTGCAAGGCCACCTCGGAGTCTTTTCCGCTACATCCCAAGGACGCCGAACTTGTTCAGGATGAGATTGAGCTGAACCCGGCCATGCTCATCAATGTTCTCCCTAGACTGGACTGGGCGGCTCTGCGCACAACTTCATCAGAGGTATGAATACCTGAGCATTTCCAACATTTTCGATACTACGAAGAGCCGGGAATACTAAAATACTCCCCCATGGGCTAGCCGCTCAGAATATGTCTTCTTCGTTCCCCCCGCCCTCATCGTTCAACATCTCTTCTGCACTTTTTTTTTTTGGCTAACGTAAGAATCTTTTCACCTTTTCCCTTGATAGCTTGGATTCCCTCAACTTCCAGAACAAGCCCCTACAGCCGAGGAGCTGCAAGCGGACGAAAAGACTCTGAAGGATCTGCACCACCTGCTGCTCGAGACGCAGATTTCCGAAGGCAAGCTTGTCTGCGGCAACTGCGGGCACGAGTACGCGATCAAGGAAGGCATTGCCAACTTCCTGCTTCCCAGCCACCTAGTTTGAGTCTTCACCAACTCGACGAGCCGTCACATGACGATGCTGTGACATGTTGGGGGTGAGACGTTTGCATAAAGTACTTCGATACTGGGTGTCCTGGCGTTGGATTGGATTTACACAAAAATGGGCTATGGGATGGTCTGCTGGGAGTGCATTTATATTACCATCGAGCAAATGAACAAAGCTGTTTTTGAAGAAACTCAATGTATGGCCATCACCTACACATGAAATTTCATGCATTCTCTCATTTAAAGTATGCTAACATTGACCCAGAAGCTGCAAATCCCAATGAAAACTTTGTAATATACAGGGCGCCTTGGTGGACCCGACATTCGTTGCAGTGTGACTAGGTGCACAATTACGTGCCGTTACTGCTGTTTCTTCTGTGAAGCCGGTCCCATTTCCTTCTCAAACGCACCATACGATACCTCGAGGCTTCCAAGGGTCTTGATCCCGACAGTAAGAATACTGAAAAGCAGAATCGTCGCGATAATGCCCATGAAGATACCTATTGCTGCCATTAGATACTTGAGCATTGGGCTGGCGGATAGAAATACGCACCTGGTGTGAAGAATTGGTATTTTTCAAATAGAGGTCTGTTGTCCTTTCCGGTAGACGAATTCTTGTTATCTGTAGCTCTGCGCAAGTCCATATGAATAGCCTCATCGAACTGCGCCTCGTATGCTGGTTCCGGGCGTGTGGCGTAGAGTAGAACCGTGAAGCTCTCGCGGCCGTTGTCTTTGCCGATGCGTTCGCCAAGGATGCGATCTGACAAATCGTTAGCTTACTCCATAGAAGATTTCTCCAACACTCGCACCATTAACAAGAAGGGCATCGGCCCTGTTTTCTAGCGGCAGCTGGCCTAATGAGACCTGCTCAACAACAGCCTGTCTCCCATACTGCGAGCAGGCAGTCTTGACAAAATTGACAAGATTGCCGCCCTTGATATCACCAACGACCTCCGAGACGATATATTTTCCTTGCATTCGGTTCTCCAGAGTTACCGAGTGATGGAGCGATGGCATAAGCGAGCCTTCATTGCGTTGGAGATCGGAGGCAGTCATCCCAGGCTGAGTCGCAAAAACATAGTGCTCGGTCGGGCATCTCGAAAGAATGTCCTTGGTTGTTTTCAAGACTTCGGAGCTTGTCTGAAGCTGTTTCGAATCCGTCAAAGGAAAGCTAGGTTGGTGTACTCATTAGAGCCGCGTCAACGAGGGAGCAGATGGTGCATCACATACGATGCGGTTGAGTAGAGAATCCAGGGCGTGGCATCTGAAAAAGCCACAGCAGCTCCGCAGAGCGTGAGCGACCCGAGAAGTGCCTGCAGACGCATTGCGGGTAGATATTGCTAAAGTTGCTGTATCCGAAGCCCAGTCGCTCAACTAGGCGTTCCCAGCTCATGGATGATGCATGCGCAAGCTGGAACAGGGGGTTATGTAATCACCGTATTTGGTGCAACTCCCCGTTAGTGGCACACCTGGGTGGGCACCCGGCGGCCAGTGACGGTCCAGACGGACAGCAGCAAGATAATTTTTGGATGGGCGTGTCGCATAAATATCCAACTTGAACTTCGGGCATAGCCAACAAGCCAACGAGCCAAGCATTATGTTTGCGAAACCACGAATAAAGAAAAGCATTCTCCCGCCCCTCAATAAGAAGCGGAAAAGCACTTCAGAAGTGGAAGAAGTAACCTTCGACAATGACGCCCGCCAAGAATACCTGACAGGCTTTCAGAAGCGAAAGCAGCAGCGCATAAAGCATGCACAGGAGGTAGCAGCAAAGCGAGCGCGACAAGAAAAATTGGATACTCGCAAACAGGTACACATTGCCATTACATGGGATTTTTCTCTCACTTTTTTTCATCATTATTGACCTGTTGCGCTACACAGGTCCGAGACGAGCGACGCCAAGAAATGGAAGACCACGTTCGTCAGGTCAACGAGATGTTGAAAGCATCCAATGCCGCGGGGGCCGAAGACCATAATCAGTCTGGCATTGGACATGACACAGAATGGGATGGATTCCCCGATAAACCTGAGCTGGACATTGTCGACCACGAAGAGGAGTACATAGACGAGGATCGGTATACAACTGTGACGGTCGAGACAGTGTCAGTCTCGCGCGACGGCCTGTCAAAACCGGAAATACCCGGCGAAGATGACGAGAGTAAGCAAAAAGGAGACGAGGGGCCCGAAAAGGAGGAAGAAAAGGAGGAGAACCCCAAGAATCGAAAGGCTCTCAAGCCGAAAAAGAAGCAATTTCGCTACGAAACAAAAACGGAGAGAGATTTCGAAAATCGGAAACAAAGAGCGAGAAACAAGGCCAAGCGGCGGGTATGATGTGGATATGAAGGAACTGGATTGATGCTATATACTCAAAGAAAGAGCAGGCTCAATTACTACGAGACCTCTAGTATGTCGCCATGCAACCTGTCGAATCCGCAATAATTCACTTGCAGCGCAAAATCCACGTAAGGGGTTGTATTTGAACCGAGCGACACCAAAAACGCATGTACAAGGAACCGCAATCTTGCACCAAACTGGTTGTGCAGATTAGATGTTGCCAATCTCGACCTGGAGCTCCTCCAGCTCCTTCTGCAAGCTAGTGTGCTTCTTGGCCATCTCCTCGTACTTCTGCTCCCACTGATCACGCTCGTTCTCGAGGGCTTGCACTTTGCGCTCAAAGTGGCCGGCCTTGACGTCGGTCTGGCGGAGCCTAAAGTCCATCATGTTAGCCGAGGCAACTCAACTTACGGAACCCAAGTGTTCCACGGCGCGAGCATTGTACTACATACTTCTCGTTGGCGTCTCGCAGCGTTTTATCGGCACTCTCGGCTTCTTCTTCCAGAAGCTGAAGTCGTCTCTGCAGGGTTTCGTTCTGGGTTCCGTGTTGTTGGCCTTCGTCGGCAGCCTTCTTGAAGTCCTTGATAGCAGTCTCGAGCTTCTCGACCTCAGTCTCAAGAAGGTTATTCTTGTGCTGAAGCGAGGTGATATCCTGCTCCTTGGACAAATTCTCTTGCTCTAGTGTCTTGACCTTTGCCTGGAGCTCTTCAACCTTGCCAACGGCCTCATCAGCCTCCAGGCGAAGCTGGTTCATTTTCTATGCAAAGCTTCGTCAGCCACTGACCGCTGCATCTCCCCACGCTAGCGGCATCGACTATGAGTATAGCAGATTTGGCCAAACTTACCTCCTTGATGCGATCCATTGTGTATTTTTGATTATTTGTCGTCTCTTGTTGATGAGGCTTGCAAGCAAATTATATTAACGTGACGGATTGATCGCGTTGTTTGAACAGGCGGAGTTGGAAGCAGGGAAAAGGGGTGGGGTAAGGATAATTGCCCCTCCAAGACGCCTTGTGCACCACAGCTAGACCTATGCCCGCACGCCCTGTGGCTGCAGTGGTACACGCGCCACAGCCGGCTCCGTTGCCCAGACAACAGCGCACGGATCATCTTTGTCAATACCTTGGGCATTAGGCAATCAATCGTTTGTTCACACTCCCCTATCGTTCATTAATCTGTCATTGTCAACAAGTTGCACAACTATTCAGCTTTCTGATTACCACGCCCAGAACTCACATTGAAACACTATCTTACCTCCGAACGCGATGCTCGCGGCACATCGAGATCAAGAAAACCTAGTGCATGCGCACCAGGTTCCAGCAAAACAACAACCCAAGACGCCAGGGCCGCGGTATCCAAAAACTCCCTTGGGCCGATTTGCCAGAAACGATGAGAATGCGCCAGCTCCTTTCACAGGCAAAAATGCACTCGCTGGAACTGTCAAGAATTCGGCGAGTGGCAGACTTACAGCGAAGCCGGCTGCGCAGAAGCGTGCTTTAGCCACTCCGTTAGGTGCGGCTCCTTCTCTATTCATTCATCAGTAAATACTCATATCACAGCAGGGAATCAATCCAGAGCTCCTCTTGGCAATAAAACTACGAATGCAAAGGCACGCCCGAGCCAGTCCGTGACTGCGAAAGAGCAAGGCCAAGCTTCTCAGATGAAGCCTGGCAGTCAACGACCCCAATTACGGCAAGCGGAAGCACTTGCTCCCAAGTTTGAAGTCCAGACCGATAAGAGAGATGTAAACGCAGATGAAGAGCCGGAATATGCCCCTCCCGCCCCGACTCCCTTGCCCTACCAATCAGACGTGCTTCCCGAGGGAGGTCTGACATTCCGAGGCCTCAAAAAGGAGTATCTGCTGAAGGGATACTACGAGAATTTTTACAATCCCATTGACGATGATGGCATATCACGTCTTGACAAAGCGTTTGACGATGAGATGAAATCAGCGCTAGACAAGGCTGTTGAACAGAATGATCGCGAATTTGAGGCTCTCGATTGGGGCGTACCTAATGCGCATGAATGCAAATCTACATTTCCCGCAAATATGGCGCCCAGAAACCCTGGCTCCAGAGCTGAAGCACGAGCAGAGAAGGTGCCTGCCCTTAATGATAGGAAGATGCACACGATTAGCTCTCGCAGGGCAGCCTCAGCGTTGGCCATTCACTCGGATAGAACCGAGAGTGCTCTTTCATCACGAGGACCTTTCTCAAAAAAGCCTTCAGCTCAGTCCAGATTGGTCAAGCCATCCGCGGCAGAGCCCTTGGGCACGACCACAGGAGAAGCAGCCTCGCGTACTACGATTGGTTACAACAAGGGCAGAACGGCATCCTCAATGATGCGTCCCCACCATCAAGCCAGCAAAAGCCTTACCAGGCTACCAGCTCGCCAAGCTGCGGACAATGGTTGGGATCTCACAATCACCCCTGCTCGTGCCCGCCTAGGCGCTCGCGAACAGAGTCCACTGAAGAGCACCGAACGTCCACAGTTCACCTCCATCTTCTATGACGATGATGATGATGCGGAGCCCGTGACCCTCAGCGGCCCATTGATTGACTCCGATGATGAGACATTTGAGCTAAAGCTCGACGTTTGAATGGGCAGAAGATATCTTTTTTGTAACAATAGCACGATAAATTGGAATGGCGTTTGGGCAAAGACGGCCGTCCCACTCTCTTGAGGGGACTAATGATAGGCTTGCGTTACTGGGAACGATGCAGAACCAGTGGGTTACAGACAATAATTAATGACGTTTTTCTTCGCTATACATAAGTTAAAGAGCGTGCAATTTCGAGCTCAACTGCAGCTCAGATGGCCATGTGATTCTCGCGACCAGCCGCCGCATTGGGGGAAAGTGGTACAGGGGCGGGCCGGGAAATGGATTATCCGGAGTCCACTTATGATGCGTGGTGCGGTGTGGAGTTCTTCCACGCGCTTGGGAGACCCAGAATGAAATCGCCATCCCTGGACGTGCCGCAAGTCGAACCTCCATCTTCCCAAACTCCAGTCACTGCGTCCTGGCCGCAAAACCGCCGAACTGAGGCTGAAAGCTCAAGTCCCGTGGTCGCACTCAGTGTCGCTATACAACTCTTTTTTCATACCATAATTTCCTGCTCCGCGCCACGTGTGCCCGCGCCGAAAAGCTGGATTGCGCCTCGCTCCCACTCAGGCTTTCTTTCCACCCAGACGGTCGCGTGAACTGAACATCCACGCACGCATCACAAAGTCCTTCTGCAAGCAACACACATAACCGTTGTACCCGGTCATCTCACCTCTTTCCGCGGTATAATGATCGAAGCACGCCATAAAAGATAGCAGGAGCGCATCGGCACGATGACTCGCCCGCCACCAGGCGTGAGCTTCGCGCAATTCTTTCCCAACGCTCCGAAAGTCAGAGCCGAGGCGCAGGGCCGGAGTGATCGCGACAGAATCAGGCAAATCACCGATAGTGCCGAATTATCTACCTTGAGTACCGTTACACATGACAATGCATCGGACGCTCTCTCGCGGTCGCAATTCAACGGGAGCGGCGTGATGCCGACACATCAGGGCGATGATGACTCTCCGCTTGGTGACATGCCCAGCACTGTCGACTCTACTAGCTCACACGCAAGCTCTTCCTCGTCGCTTTTCAGCAATGCTGCGGCCCGATTATCCACCTCGGGCACCCCTCGTGTCTCACATGCTCCCGCCGTCTCATCACCTCTTCATCACTCCAATTCTACAACCTCACTCTATAAGGGGTCAATATCTCTCAAGGCGGAGCTGGCTACAAACGGAGCCGATTCGAGATCTCATTCGGTGCCTAGCGATCCGCTGCGGCTAGAGCGTGAGGTCGCACGAGAGCCTGGATCTTCAGTCAAGGGAAGAAAATGCACATACGACCCGATACTCGATCGCTTACGCAACAAAGCCGTCAGCAAGTCCGCGAAACCTGTTTACAGAGAATTTGGGCTCGATGATACACCCGCGCCCCAAGATCCGCGCCTAGCAAAAGGTGGCCGGCTAGGGTACATCAATACCGACTTCTACTTACCGCGATCGCGCTTCTCTCCGGCTCCTGAAAACCTGAAGCCATATCCATATGACCCCAAAACCTCTATCGGCCCTGGGCCACCAACACAAATTGTCGTTACCAGATATAACCCGCTGATACCTTTTAACAAAGTAACAGCCATCTTCGCCACATTCGGCGATATCGCTGAGAGCAGCAATAAGATGCACCCTGAAACTGGTAGCTACCTGGGCTTTGCTACCATTCGCTACCGTGACTCCAAGCGAGCCGACCGACCTTCAATATCTGCCATTGACGCGGCGCGGCGAGCTGTCCAGGCGCGAGGTATCAAAGTGGACTCGGAAATGGTCAAAGTTGAGTATGACCCCGAAGGTAGAAGAAGTCGGAGGATGCTGGAGAGCCATCTACGCCGTGAGCGGGAGAAACTGGAGAGGGAGAAGTTAGCGCAGGCTGCACTTTCTGCAAAGACGTCCGTCGACCTCAAACCATCCCCTGCCTCATTTGCGAGGCCACCACCAACAGGTCCGAAGGGACCCGCTACTTCGCGACCCTTACAGCCACCGGTAACACAAGCAACCCCGCCTCCTCCGCCTGCAAATCGCGCGGCGAACTTCGAGTCGAGAGATATATCTTCTCAACTTGCGAACGAACCTTACATCTTCATCGATTGCCAGAGTGTTCCCCTACTTACGAGCATCCTGCCGCACATGAAGAAGCGATTGAAGAACTATGCATTCGACGACATTCGCATTGACAAAACTGGCTATTATGTCATTTTCAAAAATTCCTTCACCGGAAAGATGGAGGCTGAGCGTTGCTTTAGAGCTGTCAATCATACAGAGTTCTTCACATACAACATGTCCATGCAGCTATGCTTGCCTAGAACGCGAGCTGCAACGCCTGTGGATCGTAAAAGAAGCCCCAGCCCTGAGCGCAACAGTCGCCGGGCTGAACAGCTCAGGGCCGAAGAAGATGCAAACCGACGCCGGCGAGAGGATGAAGCCGACATTGAAGAAGAGAGGAAACAACGAGCTAAAAACTTTGATCCTGTCATGGAGGCCGTCCAGGTTGTGCAACGAGAGATGATGGAGCATTTGATTCGTCACATCCGAACGCAAGTCGCTGCCCCTTCGCTTTCAGATTTCCTCGATCCGGCCAATCACTCCGCTAAGCGTCGTCAGCTCAATATCGATGTGGCTGAGGAAGAAGACGAGGCCGCCTTGACAGATGCGTTTGATACTTCGAGAATTGGAACTCCGAACTCGCGTGCAGATCCTATCGAGCGCAGAACTGGGAGATTTGAAGTCGGGGCATTGCCAAAGATTCGCAAGTCCAAAGCCAAGGGAGCAGCATATCGCAGCACATTTGTTGATCCATTCTCGCGGAAACGAGCCTCTGTCTCTCGACCAGCATTTAGATCTCTACATCACCGGCTCAAGAGCTTTGACAGTGACTTTGAGTCAGATGATGATACTGATGCAAAAACTCTTGCGGCAGCCGAGGCTGAGGGCGGCGTATCTCGCCCACAGAGCCGCATGAGTACGGATGAAGACAATTGGGCGCCAGGCGAGGAAGATTCCATGACAGAAGCCAATCTGGCAGTAGTGGACAAGTCTTTGTCCAAGAAGCGGAAGCTTGTCTCAGCTGCTGACATTGCTTCGAAACGCCAGAAGAAGCTGGACGAAGATGCTTTCGGGGTTAGATTTGACGATGCCAAGACGGACCTATCTGAGGACGTCGGCGCGGAAGCTGATGTGGCGGATGATAATGACAGCAGTCTTTCGAGATCGCAAACGCCGCTATCAATTGTCCCCAAGGGAGCCAAGAAAAAGTCTGTCAAGCCCACATCATCCATCGCAAAACAGGCTTTCGAAGAGCAAGAGAATTGGTCCCAGAAAGCAGATGACGACGAAACGCCTGAGCCGCAGAATATTCCCAAAAAGTCCATCCCAACACCGCGGGAACCTCAGATATATGACGAACGATTGTTTTCTACAGAGCAAGTGTCCAAAGCACTGCTCCTACCGGACAGCTTCAAGCCTGATATTTCTGCTCTTGAGCTTCTGCATCTCGGCGCCAAGGACGTCCCGGACATGGCAAAGCTAGGGAAAAAGTTTCAGACGGCCAACGTTGGCAACGCCGACCTCTGGCTTTGGCAGAAACAGCGCGTCCGACAACTCAATACGAGCCACTCATCCATGCATAAGCCAATATCTATCGGCGGGTATTATGTTCCGAATCCTACAGGCTGTGCACGAACAGAAGGCGTCAAGAAGATCCTCAACTCGGAAAAATCCAAATATCTTCCACATCATATCAAGGTGCAGAAGGTACGAGAAGAGCGAGAGGCGCGCGTCAAGAATGGCAAAGACTCTGTCGCTACTTCAGTGGACGCTTCCAAGATTGCAGCAGACAAGTTAATCGCCAAGGGCAACTCGAGAGCCAACAGGGCTACTAATCGTCGATATGTCGCGGACTTGAACGATCAAAAGAAGACCCTTGGCCAAGATTCTGACGTATTCAAGTTCAACCAGCTTAAGAAGCGGAAGAAGCCTGTAAAGTTTGCCAGATCTGCTATCCACAACTGGGGCTTGTACACCATGGAAGACATTCACAAGGATGACATGATTATTGAGTACGTTGGCGAAGAAGTCCGTCAACAAATTTCCGAGATTCGGGAAAATCGATACCTCAAGAGCGGCATTGGCAGCAGTTACTTGTTCCGTATCGACGAGAACACTGTCATCGACGCCACCAAGAAGGGTGGCATTGCACGCTTCATCAACCACAGCTGCTTGCCAAATTGCACGGCCAAGATTATCAAGGTCGAGGGCAGCAAACGTATTGTCATCTATGCGCTTCGTGAGATTACCATGAGTAAGTTGGCATACGTAATTGATGGCGCTACAATGGCTAATGGACTTGTTGCAGACGAAGAACTGACTTACGACTACAAATTCGAACGCGAGATCGGCAGCTTGGATCGAATCCCATGTCTGTGTGGCACCGCAGCATGTAAGGGATTCCTCAATTAGCCGTGGTATTCGCTTTTCTGCGCAGCAACTCGGCAGACCGAAGCTGCAGCAGGCTGTACTTTACACAAAAGAAGCTCGCCCCCCATATGTTGAGTCCTGGAGAGGGACTGCGGGCATACCATTTTAATAAGGGAAAGGGAGGGAATATTCTGAGAGGCGTGCTGCAGTTTGGATCAACCACGGCAGGCATGTTGTGTTTACCTCGACTGAATCATGTTGTTTTCGGCGGCGTTTAGGAATCAAGCAAGGCATGTAACGGCTGGTTTTGGGAGGGGCAAAATATGGCGACCAAAATACTGGGTTTTCTTTCTTTTCTATTCCCTCTCTGTCTTTGACTGCGTTTCCACTGCCCCGTCGCAGCAGACAGTTTCGTTCTTCATCTCGTCTTCAACAACATTTGGTCGCGCGGCAGTAAAGACGCAAACGACAAGGAAACAAATATTATTAGAGTGGATCAAGCAAGGTTCACAGTTCTGGCGTCGGAGGTGCATCTAGGTGGTGGTTTTTCAATTTGATTCGCACTTCTTGGATGGCATATTCTTTTAGCCTCTGGGAGGGGGGTATTACTGTTTGGCCTGATGCCTGATGCAGTCAGGCCATGTTGTACATGTAGTCGCAAGCGTTTACCTCGGGATAGCGGGAACTCGACGAAATGTCAACTTTACTACAACTTGAATGTGTCTTCTTTGAATAGCCCACATTTGGTACTTGTCGGCAGCAAAAGGCTGTCGAACAACAGCTTCACCACTTTCGTTTCATCGCACAGTTGTGCTCTATTGACCAAGATGTGTGGACAGCGCACCTGCTTGCCACAGCCGACGACGGCTGAGTAATCCAGGCCAACGACAAACTAATTGCCGCACGCCGATTTGCTTGGCTTGATTGACCAACCACAGCTACTGCATTGATAAGATGTCATCGAAGCATCAGCTCTACACTTGATGTCGTGCACGGGTCCTGGCCAGCAAAAGTACCATCATGACGTCTGCGCTTCCGCAATTGCCTGCCCAGTTTGCGCAGGCCATCAAGCTTATCGATCATGCGCATGCGCAAGATCAACGCGAGGCCAAGAATGCGGGCCAAGATAAAGTTCCTCATGAACTACACTACGCCCGGCAAATGACCTCGTGGCTGGCGATTCGCTGTCCGGAGGCATCTCCGGTTTTACAAGTTGCATGCCGTGCGCAACATTTTAAACGGTACGAACAGCCCAGATAGCTCCTTCACACCATGTTCAACGCTGGGGCCACGGCGCAATGGAACCTACAAGGACACGATGCAAGAAGAATGAATTAATAACGCTGGAAATGACTCAACAGATGGGAGATTCCGCGAGACTCGTTCCCGCGGACCCGGCCAGGGTACTTGACTTGGCGTGCAAAGCAAAAGGCGCAGGCTGCTTCGCAAGTCGCAGACTTACTCGGCGCAACTGAACTACAGCCCGAGATTGCCGAACAAGACCGCGCCCGGGTCGCCGCGCTGATCCGCAAAGAGAAGCTCGACTCGGACCCCGAGGCGCAGGCTCTCGAGGACGTTGCCTGCCTCGTCTTTCTGGACGACCAGTTTGACGACTTTGAGAAGCGCGACGACGTGGACGAGGACAAGATTGTCAACATACTGAGGAAGACGTGGGGGAAAATGAGCCCGCGAGGTAGGGAAATTGCGCTGGAAATGAAACTGAGCGAAAGAGCCAAGACTTTGATTGGAAAAGCGTTGGCGAGCGCGGATGCTTCTTGATACGCTGTTGCTTGTATATTTGCAGGCAACACATGAGATTTTGGGCTTGAATATTGTCATCCTTTTTCTGAAGGTCATTTCATTTTACACAACATCAAGGAATCTAGCCACTGCAGACATGAAAGCAAATGCTGCGAGGGCAATTGCCACAACCCATATATGACAAGCCGGGCTGAATACAGGACCAAAATGAGAACCGCAATCCTCTTGGGTCTGGGGTCTTGGGGGTCTTTGTCGGGAAATAGGCCTCGACGGCGGCCCGTCCTGTTTGGCCCTGATTTCTTCTATACATGCCTCGCGTGATCAAGCCGTGGTAGCGAGCCTTCTTTGACGATGGCATTCATCGTGTCTACATGACACGCATCAACCCAAGTTTAGCGTCGTGCTTCTTCTCCGTTGTAAAAGTGTAAAGAATATCAGGGGAAAGTTTCGGCTTACATGGAGCTAACAGAATCCTTTTCAAAGTTAATAATTCTCCAACTTTGTATCCTTTAATAGCAATCTAGCTCGTTGGTGTTGGTGACATTTCCATGCCAAGTGTATGGACGATCGCCAGCTCGGACACCAATACTAAGGGTCCAAAGGCCGAGCAAGGTCGGGTGGTGCGTGAATCTCATTAGAACGGCAATACGTGGTAGTCTGTAGATTGTGTCGCATCTTTTGCATATTTCAGTAACCTAGTTTTTGCATTGTCAGTAACCTAGTTTTGCCAAGGGGAAAGCACATTATACGGTGATGCTGATGGGGCCGGCCCGTGACATGTGCCTGACGCAACTTTGGGTGTCCTGAGCGGCAATCGTCTGGCCAGAATTTCCGCTGATGGGCTGACTTTCTTGGTGGGAAAGAAAAACTGAAGTCTGCCATTTTGAGAAAAAAAAAACAAGATGAGTCTCGAACGTGTAGCCCAAAAGGTACGCTTCACGCTCATGGGCAAGCAAGTATATCCAATTCCGGCTATGATTTGCTTTACATTTCGGGGACGAAACATGACACGAGCCGCCTCGGCTTTTGAGAAGAGGTAGGGTCGAGACTTGCTCCAATATCAGGGAGCTGAGGTTAACAATACAACGGTTGCAATGCAATGCTACATACTCCAAAGGGGGATTTCGTTCAGCCAGCTGCATGCTGCTCGGCAATGTTGTCAACGTGCTAATCTCGCCTCCAACATATCAAGACGTGGCATACGCGAGGACCGGTTATTAGCGCCGCCACGTCTCGCATGATGCAAGATTCTGCAGGACGAGTGATTTGACGGTTGTGGATGCATTCTGGGGTGGTTTCCAGGTTATCTTCAGCCGAAATTGGTGCAGGGGTTGAAGGGGGGGTTGCCCTTGCTGTTTACTCCGCAACTGGGGGCATAATCACGTCCCGGGGGGTGACCGATTGGACAACTCGGATGTGGCAGCAAGCAAGCACTTGCAAAGACATGGGCCAAACTGTTGGCAAAAGACTTGAGGCTGCATCTCTGCCTGCCGGGGGGCGGAAAGAAACCGAGCGCTAGCCGGCAACGCCGACGCTCAGCTTTACGGCGTAACGAGCCTCGTGATGGTCTTCAACGAGGCCGGGCCCCCTCCCCGGGTAAACGGGGTAGTTTTGAAAGCGGGGGGTTGGCCAAGTCAAAGAGAAGAAAGCCGTACTAAATAAGCAAGTGACTCGGTACAGTAACTTGCAATAGTACTCCGTAGGCCAAAAGTTGTAGTTGGTTACGGCAACGACGGAGTACCGGTAGCCTCCCAACGTCTTCCCCTCCAACCCGCCCAACTAACTCGGTCCGCTCTGCGGTCCGCGTCGCAGCAAGTTGAAAATTGAAAACTTGGGAAAAGAAGAAATCTCAACTACTGAAAGGCGACGGCAACCCCCCATCCTTTTAGCGGGCATATCTCCCGACACAGGTTGCCGAGACCGAGCGGGACTTTTGAATTGACGATGCCCTAAATCAAGGATGCCTTTTTTTAATGCAAAAAAAAAAGGCTTTTTGCACACGTTTCTTTGAAAGAGCAGTGGAACCCAAACTCCCAAGACCTTCGTTCATGCAAGGCCAAGTAATTGTCAAAGTAAGTAAAGTGGACTGAATGCTCCAAAGGCCGACATTATCAAAGAACCAATATCAACCAGTATTGTTGACTAATCTAATCCGTGTTTCACTACTAGAAGCAGGCGGCTTTGACCGAAATCCCTTTTTTCTTGTTGCCATTTATTTCTCAAGACCGGATTGGTCAAAATCAAGAGTTGAGCGCAAACTTTCATTTCTCGATTTCTGGCCATTCAACCGCCGGCAATTGATCAGGCGAGTTGAGGCACAGCGCACATGACCCCCCCTGCTATGGTTTTTGTTGTTGCCGCGATTGTCATTTGCCTAGCTTTCTCAAAAGCCGCAGGAAGCGCTTGAATTGCCTAGATGAGATCTATGCTTAATCAATACTGCTCCGCTACGAGACAACAAGTCCCCGCACCGTCTCCGAGCTGCGTTGACCTAATCACAAGCAACTTGAATGCTCGTTTCTTCGCATCACTTAAGCAAGGGGGGGGTGCTTCTTCTCGGCGCGCCAAGACGAGGCGATGCAGCTGGTTCTGTTTTCGGGACTTGGGATGAACGGAGAAGAAAAAAAAAAGAATAAGAAAAGCAGAATTCAACCCCATGCTCGCAGAGTACCAGTAGACAGCTTGCCTGGGGGTTGACATGAGCCACAGCGCCAGGTGCGGCATGCGTGTAAAATAAAAAATAAAATAAAATCATCAGTCATCAACTTTGTCTTGGTCGTACTTTGAAGCCGAGTTCGCCAAAAAGATGGGCTTTCGGCAAGTCCACACTCACTGACAATGAACAGCCCACCCCGGCCAAGAAGGGCCTAACCGAAACCCCTTGGCTGGCCGATGGTTTTGAAGTCGACAAGTCACATTATCTGCGAGATCGCAGCGCTGGAAACGGCTTCACGCACATCACTCCCGGTTTTCAAGACACGACAAGTCCGTTTCGCTACTTTGCTGCGCCCGCAAGCCTGGGGCTACTGTGCTTACAGATGATGGTATGTCTAGGGCCCAAGGGAACTTTCAATATTGGTTCCCCGAATGTGGAATTGCAAAGATGGCGCCAAAGGTTTTTCTTTGCGAGATTTCGGAGGGCAAAGTGTAACTTATTAATCACCTGCGCAGAAAACTACAGAAAAACATGGGGGAGTCAAGTTACCCGTCTTGTCTCACCAAGGTGCCATTCGCAAGGGCCGGTTCAGGTCGTAGTTTGGCCCAAAAACATGACGACTTTGTAAACGGTCAGCATCGTGCAAAATTATCGGACAATTTTTCTTGCTGCAATCAGCCGACGTGGCAGTAAACCGAAGCGTAGGCATATCTCTGGCTCTACTTGCCAGTATCATCAGGGCAGCTGGTGTGGAAAAAGCTCATTTACGGAAGGCGGGGGCCAGAAAGTTCCTGGTTTTTCCACCTCTCTCTCTCTCTCTCTCTCTCTCTCTCTCTCTCTTTCTTTCTTTTTTTCTTTTTTTCTTTGTGATCAACGGGATGTGGCGCCATCTCAAATAGCCCTTGTCTCATCCCAGGTTGACAAGGGTCGGAGGAAGCCATACGTCGACGTTGTCAACTTTGTTCAAATTGGAAATGATCGGTTCTCAGAGCGGAACGAGATCGATCGAAAACTCTCCCAGCTCCCCCCCCTCCCACCAGCCCATATGGAGCCAATCCCGCCATGGGGGGGCCTCATTAGTGGGCTCCCGGCCGAGCGTAAAGAAAGACGGTTAAGCTAGCAGCTAAGCCCAGCCAGCACATTGTGACGCCGTCATGGGAGGAGGCGTGGGCTTTGAAAAGAGGTCACCGTTCCGACCGCCATCTGGCCCACGGCTGAGAGACCTGGAAGGCAGGAAGGCTACCACTCACTCCCCCCCCCCAGTCCCCTTTCCTCCACCCGCCTGTTGCAAGTCGCAAGTCGCATGTGTTTCCTTTTCTGGGCCGATTCATAGACTGAGGATTATGCAACTAGCTTTTGAGGAGGGGAGCGTGGTGGCGACTCACAGATTGGTCCTCGCAAGGGCAAACCTCAGAAGCGCCCATGTAGTACACCCGTGCTTGAAATATATATCAGGAACCCTACCCCATCCATGTGTTCCTGGCCAGTCCTTATTCGATTAGTATATCGTATCAACTTTGAGCGAATCCCGATAATTCAAGTTTGGTTGAGCCCACAATACATCGATATCAACTCTGATATCTCCAATGCCAGTGCCGATTCGCTTCTTCTGCAGCACAACACCAAGTCCTTACACCTTGCACTCTCTCACAGTCTACATTCCGGGATCTTTTGCTCATCTCTGTGAAAAATCCGCATTTGAGCAAGTGTTTTGAGCTCTCTGAAACCGACACGACTCCTGTTGGGCGCCCAGACTTGAATCACTACTTCTCATTGACCTCCATCCTGGCTCAAGTAGCAACATCTCAAAAGTCATACGGCTAGTCCTGGGAGCATGACAAGACGCTCGTAAAGTTCGAGCAGTCTCGACACCAGTCAGCACCATTTTCGGAAACAGGAAAGCGAGTCTAGACAGAGCGGCCAGACAAGATTGAATCCAGCGCCAATGCCTTTTCAACATGTAAGCAGCTCCGCAGTTGGCCGTTGACAGTTTCATCGACATGACTTTCAATCCAAAGACTTGCGAAAAACTAACTGCAATTGTCTCCAATCCTCTTTAGCCTTTTCAGGAAGCCCAGTTTGACATCTTTGACTGGTATCCCAAATTCCGCGAATGCCAAACCCACTTTATCCAGCATGCGCAGCACACCGACGAGGTGCAGGCCGTGGCAGCCTTTGTAAATATCCTGCTGCCCTTTCAAAAAGCCACCCCCCCTCGAAGCGGCGAAACCGCGCGGGGTCCGCCCTCCTCAAACGACGACAACACCGAGACGACCTCGACCAGCGGCGTCGGCGTCGGCGTCGGCGTCGTGGCGCTAGTGCCCTACGTCCGCCGGCTCGTGGCCACCGGCTTCGACACGCCGGCCGTGCTGCACGGCTTCTTTGGCGACGACTGGGCCGAGGGCGTCGGGCCGATGCACGACATGGAGCGGCGCAACTTTCTCTTTGCCGCCAAGTCGGAGAACTGGGTCAAGGTCAAGTCGAGCTACGACGTCGAGGGCGGCCAGATGGTGCCGTTTCTAAGGCCCCTCCAAGGCGCGACCGAGTGCGAGATTCAGAGCGCAGAGGCGAACTGGAGCGAGTGGCTGGCCATGCAGGACTGGATGCTAGGACCGCGCGCGCCGAGTCACGCTGTAGCAGGTGGCTAATAGCAGATGTGACGATGGGATTCTGATGAAGCTGGGGCGGGGGGACTGACTTAGGCGCGCGCGCTTGATTCCAGAGATGGCTGACAGTAGAGGTCCTGCCCAAGTGAGTGAGTCAGGCCGCAAAGGAAACTCGAGTGCTCGATGAATTATGGAAGATGAAGAAATTATCCCCGCGTCGATGCACATGATCGACCTCAAAGAGTGCAGTGTCTTTCATGGACAAAAGGAACCAATACAATCACGAGTCAAAAGTTGTAAAATGACGCAGGGTCTTTCATCCACAAGAATGAATAATACAGTCACGAGTCAAAATTGTGATTCGAGGCAGTGTCTTCCATGGATAAGATTGAATAATACAGCCACGAGTCAAAATTGTAAATCGAGGCAATGTCTTCCATGGACAAGAATGAATAGTAGTCACCAGTCAAAGTTGTACAGTTGAGACAGTGTTCTCTGGTAGCGTCTTTAGGGAAGCTCAATTGTACCAAGGGCTACTTGGGCTGTGGTAGGGGGAAAGGCGCACTGCAGTCGAGAAGCGTGTGCGAAGAGAAGCGCCAGCTGGCTGAGCAAACGGAGCCTGAGCATTGCCGGTTCACGCGAGGTCCTGCACCTCAAAGCATCTCAAGCATTTCCAGCCCGCCAATTCTGAACCTGATACGCTCGATTCTTGTCAGGCACAAACCTCTCTGGTACACGGTATCTCTTCTTGGTGATGAAGAGATGTCGGACGACGACGAGGCTCCAGAGGAGGCTGGGTCTGATGCCTGCTCAGAATCATTCAAGTGCAAGATTGAATCCAAAGAGTGTTCCCAAAGCTGTTTAGCAGATTCTTCCGAGGCAGGCTCTTCTAGCAATCAAGACCCATCAGACAGCCCATCGGAAAGCGAGGAATGTTTGGCAAGAAAAGTCTGTCTGAAAAGGAGTCAACTGAAACGCGCCAACAGCTCAGGCAGTTCAGAAGAGCAGTCCTCCGTGTGCTCTGTGAGCTCGGCATCCGAATCCGCCAAATGCCATTTAAAGTCAAAAGACCATGTCCCGGAGCCGACATCAGGCTCGGAGGATACAGAAAGCAACGCGACAGAATCGTCCGCAGCCGCAGCCCAGTCGCAAGATTCGTCCCAGACTAACAAGACGTCAAACTGCGAGAAACAAAGTCCCGATTCTACCAAGATAAACGACAAATCAGGGTGGTCACTCTCAGAAGACAGCCTCCTGCGGTCCATGAAGGAGGCTAATGACGGCCTGAGCTGGGAGGAGATTGGCAAGAGCCTCAACCGCGGCAAAAACGAATGCAAAAGCCGTTGGAAAGTCATCAAGAATCAGCCCGCGCAAGAGACTCTGCCGGAAGACGGGTCCCACGGGAACGCAAAGCACAAAACACCGTCGCCGACCGAGGCAGATGGAAAGACGACCGAGACAGATGGAAAGACCGCCGGAGATGCCGAAACCAACATGCCGCCGGGTCAGCAGGTGGAAGCTTCATCAGACGCAGTCTTGCGCCAACCTCGAGACGACCTAAGCGACGAGCACGAGCGCCAGAAACGGTACTGGCACCGACACCTTGGCCGCCATCTCTACCCGACATCCATCAAGGTCGAGCCCGACGCGCATTTCTCGCAGAGCGACTGCCGCGTGCTGGAGATGATTGACGCGCGATACGAGAGCATGCGCTGGCTGGAGGCTCAAGCGCGCTTTTACAACGAGACGGGGCGCATGGTGCCGCTGGACGTAATTCGCAGAAAGTGCGAGGATGCCACGGCGGTCCGAACCGAGGCTGACATTGATGGTTGGCTGGACAGTATTCCGGATTGACGTCATTGTCACGGCACACAGACATGACGAGCATGGTTGCATCTCTGGGATTTACAATACTATCTTTCTCTTGCTTTATAATATGCATGTCCCCTCTGATTTTACAATATTCATCTTGCTCCGACTCTATAATAGTCATCGCCTCTGTCTTTACAATATTCACCTTGTCTGGCTTTACAATACTCACCTCGACTGGCTTTACAATATTTACCTTGTCTGGCTTTACAGTATTCGTCTTTTCTGGCTCCATAATGTTCATCCTTTAAACTTGACAACATCCCCGACAGGTAATTTATACACATTATATTGCAGTTGTACATTGTAATACGACGTCCTCATCATCCACAAATGCAACGTCATCGGGCTGTCGAGATTCCATCCAAAGACCTCGGACCTTGTCCTTTGAGCATATATACAGCGTCCCTACGCCCCAAACGCCACGTCTCCTGTATTTTTAATGTCCAAAAAACTCCCTCAAACGCTCAATAGCAAAAAAGAAATGCACTGAAAGCAGGTCATCAGCGAGTGGTGTATATGTGCCATGGTAATATGTGGTCAAGGAGAATGAAATGCAGACAAGTGAGATTGGGAAATTCCAAGGTCAAATGGCATTTTCCATTCCCGGAAGAGTAGTCGCAGTTGGTGGTGTGGCAGGTGTCACTTGGACACGTTTTCCTTTGGCAGTGGAACTGGCGGTCCGCAGGCCTCTCCTCATCATCTTGCCAAGCACAGTGACCAATTCACAGGCATCTCGAAACATGTCGTCGTCCATGCCCTCTGTCGCGTCGTAGACCTCTGAAACAGTCCTTTTGGCAAGTTGCCGGCTCGATTCGGGATCGTGAACGCACTCGTACAGAAAAGCGGCGTATTCGGTTTTGACTGAGAGCCGCAACGAATGTGAACCCCAAAGTAGTTGGTCGGCTAGGTCCATGGCTTCCTGAAAATATTGGTGCGCTGTGGGCAGATAATCTTTCTCGGGCAGCAGAAACGACGGGGGTAGAAGCGCAACTTGCGTCTCGAAGCCAGGTGGTGGCCCGACAGGGCCGCCTTCCAACGCATGCGTGGGCTGGACGGATGACGAACGAGAAATGGGATCACCGTCGACACCGAGTAGGCCGTGGCCATCCTTGTAGATTGGTGCAAATGCAGCAGATATGGCTTCGGGAGTCCAGCTACCAATGGTCGAGACCGAGGGCGAGTTGTGGAACAGGACGAATATGTGGTGAAAACTGGCACGAAGCTTGTATGCTAGGACCTTGAGCTCGACGTAATTGCCAACCATGGGAATGACATACTGCTGCAACATGACAAGGCCCTCGCGCGAGAGCCAGAGAATGTGCAGAATGCGGCGGAGAAAGAGCGGTGACGTGACTGGCGTGGGTTTGCGCTGCTTCTTGACAGCGACGAGTTGCTCGGCGAGATTGAGTGAGAGACCGAGAATCTTGAAGAGCATAGAGGATAGCAAGGGATTGTCTTGTTCGACGGCTCTGGCGAGCCTGCCAAGGAACTTCTGGTCGACCTCGGAGGACGCCATCCAGTAGGTTGTGAGACCCGATACAAGCTCTTCCGGCAGCCGTTGACCCAGACTCCCCAGAGATTGGCGGTGCTGGGGATATGGTGGCGGCCGGTCAAGTGTGCTGGCAAGGCCAGAAGGCACTGGTAAAGACGGTTATTTATTGTGAGAATGAACAAGACAAAAACAGTAAGATGAGACCATGCAGGAAAGGGGAGCAGGGCGGTTTGAGGAAGCTCGACAACGCAGGCGTTCCCACAGTTGGGCCTTTTTGAGGCCAATAAGTGCGGCCCGAGCCCTGACAATGCGGCGCTAGAGAGGCAAAGTGATGCAGCAAGACAACGACAGTTGGCGAGTCGTGATTGGGCACTGAGGCGTGGCGAGCAGGAAGAAGCAACTGTGGGAGGGCAGTGATGATGAAATGGGGCGAGGCAGCGCTTCCGTCTGCGACGTGGTCAATGGGATCTGGGGCTCTGCGAGGCTGCTGCCAGGATGACAAGAAGCAGTTGCGCTCAATCGTCGGTCAGACAGAAGGGGGACAAGTCTGCATGCATAGATGCCACGAGCAGGCACACGCGGCGAGGATGAATGTAAAGGCGAGTAAAAGCAAAAGGCTCACCTTGCTGTTGAAGCTCTACCACACTCATGGAAACTGTCTGACGCGAATAATAAATCGCGGACAAGTCATGGCGCGCATACGGCTGTGCTACGATGGGTGGCCCGAGTGCGGTGAGCCAGTATCTCGTACAGATGTAATAGTATGTAGTACAGTCCGGCTCTCCCCTGTGAGACGAATCGGCGGTGGTGCTCAGCGATGAGGCGGGCAGAGGTGAGATTGACGGCGGGCTGCCTCGTGTGGGAGCAAGTAAATGGGGGAGGCTGGGTGGCGGCGTCGAATGTTGGCGTTTGGCGATGAATGGACACGCAGCAGCGGCGGCGGCGGCGGCGGCAGCAGCAGCAGCAGCGATAGCCCGCAGCAGAGGGAAGAGCGATTGGCCAGAGATGGGATTTTGAGGTTGGGGCCTAGAGATGCTTGGCCAAGGACCTCCAAGTGGGCAAACAAATCCCTGGGAGCAATGCGGGAATTGAGGCGGATCGTCAGAGGGCCTGTGTAAGGAGAGAAAGCCAGTGTGCGATTTCTTGGGGGCGTGTCAGGTACCAGGTACCTCCAGCCTTTCGAGTCTCTCTCTCTCTCCAAGTTATTTTTATCACCTGCACGGGACGGGGGTTGGACGTCCGGGTCCACGGAGCTTTTCTTTTTCTTTTTTGCAACTTTCCGTCTGCTTTAACTCTTGACTGAAATCAATACACATAGACAGAGGTCTTGTTCAGAAACAGTCCCCCATAACCTAAAATTTAACTAGTTGACTCGTTATCCTACCTACCTGCCTTACCAACCTATCAACCTACCAACCCACCCACTTCTCTTACAATACACCAGCGTCAACTCAACCAAAAACTAGCACGAATACACCTAAACTGATAGCTAGCCGGCCGGCGAATCCCGTTGAGGTGGCAGTGGGTGGCTTGACGGCCGCTAGACTGATCAGACCATGGCAAAGCAGCCACCAATGCGCGAGGCCGCCAGGTAATCAACCAACTCAACAACAAGTGCAGGTGCTTTCTGCTCATGACTGCACTTCTCTGCCAACTAGAAAAAGACCTGACCGCCTTGGGGGTATAAATTGTTTTTTCTCCGCCCGTTCCACACGGTGCGTTCTTGCGCATCAGCCCACGACTCCACACCCTCCTTTTGTTAAGTCATCAGTCGGTGCTGAGTCCTGACAAAGTTACATTTCTACGGATACAGTTAGGAAGGTATTAAGTCTGCCCCTGCAGACTCTTGGATGCCTTCTAAAATGCATCCACCAGGCTGCTTTGTGGGACTGTTATAGGCCGATGTCTGCGCCAGAAACCTTACCTAGGTAGACATCAGGGTGACAAAACAGACCGCCGGTAGCCTTCTACCCATGATAAAGTATTAGGCAAATAGTTATACCCGTAACACGAGATAAAAATATGTAATAAATATAGTAAATTCCTTTGGTCTAACTTCTACATTGCATTAATTTTTTATGTACTAGTAGCTACGAGTGGTGTAATTCCATCGCTTAGAAAAGTGAGTATTCTTAGCGATACCGGCGTTCTGTTTTGTCACCCCGTTGGTAGATACCCTACCGTGCTACCTACAGGCTACCCCGAGAACCTCCCGGGGGGCCGGCTTTCCCACCTCTGTTCTAGCGGTGAGGGAATCCGGCTGATGAGTCTGCATCCGCTACTCCGTACAGACTACCGTTACCTAACTACCACAACTCAGTCAATGGTATTGTTGGGGTATGTGTCGGGATTGTAGAATCCACCAGTAATAAATAGCAACCTTCTTGGTAACTGTAAAGTCAAGGTGCTATTTTCTCTAATGTGCCAACATGCGAAATTAGTCCGACGATATCTTCAAACATTCGGCATTCTCAGTAGCCTCTCTTTGATCAAAATGTCATTGACTAATATACAAACCGTCCATATTTCTTACGTGTAGTGTCCCAGAGTGAAAGCCCAATCGACGTCTGACGAAGGCTTCTCAACATAAAGGCCTGTACGAAGTAAAGTCCATACCCCATAAGCGCCGCACGTCGGGCAACTACGCGCCCAATGTATGCCCTCCTCAACCAAGCTTCAATCATCTGAGACATGCACGTCGTACCTTGCTTGCTACAGCTGCAGCTGTTCTCAACGACGATGCGACAGCCATCTCGGTAGTCGGCTTTGATTGATTAACAGACTAGCCCCTCCCTCGCATAGAACCGCCACCGTGTCGCACGCGCCGATTGTCCTTTGGCAGTAGCGATTCTGCAGCTGAGTCGTCATCACCGTTATATCGCTCCGGGCCGCCTGCAGATATTACTTTGATGGTGTTGCCGAGGGAAAATGCCACGGATCGAACGCCAATTTTGGCCTTTGGTCCCAATGTAGGAACTACCACGAGCTCCTCTGAGCCGGCTTCATCACTGAGAAGCGGCCGAACCTCATCTGCCTCGAGATGCCCGTCCGTGGCAGCTGTCCAGGCTTGCCACCTCATAGGTGCTCCGGAATTCCCACGCGCCGTAGCCGACCGCCTACGGTAGTCTGCACGCTTGGTATTGCGGCAAGGGTTCGCTTCTTGTCGCACACCAATGACGCTTCTTCCTTTGATAATCTCCCAAGTACCTGGGTCCTTTATCCGTTTCTTCGTCTCTATTGCCTCTTCCCACGTGCACCATCCTCCACCAGCACCGCCCGACGGTGCAAAAGCCGCGATCGCCTCACTGCCTTTGGCAGGATGGTAACTGGCCACAATACATTCTTGGGTGTTTGCTTCCACGTACCCCAAGGTCAGAGAACTGAATCCAATTCCACAAGACGATTTGTTATATCGATTTTCGGAATATTCGCATTGGAGGGATCGCCAGACCACCGGCTCTGTCGCAAAGACATGCTGCACCACGCCGTCATTGGCGCTGACCAGGTATACGGAGCTGCTTGCGCCAATGAGGAATAAAGGGTGCGGAGAGAGTGGCACTACCTGGTGCAGTGTAGTATCACTCACGACATTTAAGGGTAGGCTCTCGCACCGCCAACCCGTCTCGGATTCTCTTGACATGAATGCCTCTCCATTTCGTGAAAGCGATAGGATCTGCATCGCCCGTACAGTGTTTGACTCTGCCCCTACAACTATTAGCAGAGGTGAACATCGATTTACAACACTCAAGTTCTCACCTTTGTGTATGAGAGAGCGAGCCGTGAGTAGCTGACCATCGCAGATAGCTGCCTCGCGTCGGCGGTCATTGCCCACCATCGACACATCTGTCAATGACCCATCTTTCCTTACAATAACAAGCCTAGGAATTTCCAGAGTCGAACCCGGGTGAAAGCAGAACACTTCCGGATTATGGCTGCCAGATTCCATGGGAATAGATTCGCTCCATTTATACTCTGATAGGCTCCAAAGTCGAATCTGGCTCGTTGACAAAATGGCCAGCCATTTCGACTCTGCATCCACAGCAATTCCCAGTATAGGAAACAGCCCACGTCCGTCTGATAGTTTAGTGCCAGGCAGCTCGTAGCTTGTGACATTGGAACGTATGTCCCATACTCGTATGATTCGATCTAGGCCTGCGGAAACAATTCGTCCATCTGATGATGCCACCATCATCGCAACATCGAGAACGTGACCTCCAGATAGAGTTTTGACAGACAAAGACGAGCTCTCACCAGAGTCGGGGAAATTGTCCCTCGTCTCCTCGTCTGCCATGAGTAGATAGCTTGCGAGCAGTCGAAGGCAAGCACAAACCAGAGCTATTGAGATGACAAATTCGGCCAACTGGTGATCAATAAAGTCATATGCCGCGGGAAGAAGCCTCTTCTTTTGCTGTGGTGGCGTTCGGTTCGACTTCTTGAGCACAAATACTAATGGATCATACACTTTTGCCGTATAGCTAAACGCTGATGGCTTGATGGCGTTGATGACCTCTTGAGCGGTCTCGTGATCTTGAAGACGCAGCCACGATCCAGGGGACCTTGCCTGATGTATCTCTTGAAGAGATGAGGCTGCTTCCTTGGCGACCGGTGATTGCAACGTTGAGGTGCCAAAGAGCCGCTTGCCAGATTCCAGTACACCTACGTCTTCGAAGAAGTGCCACTGGGCGATCATGACAAAACCAATCATAACAACCGTGCCCGCTATTCTGGTAGAGAGTGCGACCTTTCCTTTCAGAACATTGTAGATCCATGACGGTCGTTCTCTCAACTGGCCATAGGTGTGGTTGTGCCTCAGCGTGCTGGCTTTCAATAACTCGTCTTCCAGCTCGATTCTGCGCACATCAACGCTCAAGACACAGAGGAAAAAGGTTGACAAGTAGAAATAGTCAAATACTGTGGCAATGGCAGCAAATATGCAAAAGCCTGCGACACCGGGGGAGACAATCACTGAAAGGCCCACCAAGATGGCCACATTCTGCACTGTGCTCGCCAGCGCTATGTGCGCCGTCTGTCCAAAAGCCGAGCCAACGCGGCTACTGGAACTGTTTTCAGCGGGTGTGAGAATCACGGCATAGATGACTCTAAACATGTTCTCTAAGCTTATTGCCAGTATGACCAGGGGATAAGCGGCTCGAGGAATGCGAGATAGATCAATGTCAAAGATTGCGCATACAGTGAAGCTTGACATGATGGATAACAATATTTGCGTGACGACGGTCGCTGTCAGCCCAGCTTTTGATTTGATAGCCCGAAGCTTTTTTAGACTTGCAAGGAAATAAATGAACATCAGGCCGTATGCCAATGCTAAGCTGATGATGTCGTATATTGATATTGGCCGGAACTGAAATTCATAAATCTGGCTGCTTTCGACGATTCCATCTGTTGGATAAATGTTCCACTTATCACTGACTTTGCGAGTGAGCAATGGCGCATTGTGCTCCCATTGGCGGCCGACTGGGGAATCGCGGAGATGCAAGAGGGTAATGACGAGCGCATCGGCCGCCAGAAGTCTTCTTTCTGAAAATCTCTTGCCGCTGAAAACGATGGAATGTCTCAGTGTGACATTTGCCGACGTAGACTGCGTCTTTCTCTCGTTGACAGTGGTGATGATGTCCGTGTCTGCCAGGATTTGCTGGCGCGAGCAGTGCCAGTAGAGAAGGGGAGAGTGAAAGAACCAAGACTGGTTCGTCAGTCCATTAACAATATGAACCGCGTCTCTGCTCTCTGTCGGCATGGGCCAGTGGTCGTCATTTGGAGGAGGAAACCCCTGTGATGCGGCAGGGAAGAAATTTTCTGTTGGCCCAAGAAGCTCATCCTGGAGCTCCAGCGCCGCACTGAGTAGATGCTTATCCAGTGCCCGCATGTAGTCGCCATGGACCCATATAGATCTCATGATGACGTCTGGCAGAACGACGGCGTCTCTCGCCAAGGGCTGCGCAACAGTCCAAACATGATGGGGAAGATTTGAGGCGCCATTGGTGAAGTCGTCGGTGAAAAGATAAGGAATGGGGTAGATCAAGATGGTGGCAACGATGCCAGAGATGAGCAGAGCCAGTATAACATGTCGCGCAACATAATTACCATAGCGAGTGAATGCGACACGCACAGGATTTGATGGCGACAGGGCTGGAGCCTCTGTAGTTCTGCGATTGATTAGTGTCGAAAAGCGGCAGTGGCGATACTTTATTGATCTCTTACCCTCGCAGTGGGTAAAGCAAGTACCATATCATGATTGCCAGAGTTGAATCACGATGCGAAATGAATATCAATCAAGCTATGCCGGTAGCATTGATAGGTGGCGGGGCTTTACAGCTGAACTGATCCGAGCATCCCTCGGCGCGATGCAGTGTTTGCTCGGCTTGCATATGTGCTGACGCGGACTAGTTCACGAGGCGTTTTATCTCTCGATACACTGGGTATGAGGCATCTTCTTCAATCGACTTGTGAAACGGCGACTGTAGAAATGAAATGCGGTACGATGCCTGAAAGTACAGCACAGACAATAGTCACAACTCCAGTCTGTGTGTCGCTGTCCTGAGTTCCATTTTCAGGCGGCGGGCACATCTGCTGGTAGATGTGCCGAGACCACCCCCCCCCTGCTGGTAATCCCAGGGTTTATCCGCAGGTACCTACACTGGTAAAGGTACCTCACGAACACATCTTTAAGTGCCTGCAAAAGTAGTGGTCAAAAGTGTATTACTTTTCAAGAAATAAATACAGATTTAATATAGATAGCCTAAAATAACACAATCAAAATATTTATCAGGGCGTCCTTGCTCAATAGGCGGAGGCGGCGTCGGGAAATACTACGAGAGGTATTATTAGCGGGTTGTTATTGACTTGGCGGGGCGTGACTGTAGGAGCCGCCGGAGCTGCCCACTCTCCTCCAGCCAGAAACATGCTGACCCGGCCATGAATAAAAAATAAAAACGCGGTTGTATCCACTGACTAGTGACACAAGAGGAGGATTAATTGTATCACAGAGAGCTCTATGGAGAGTTGCGCTGTAAAAGATACAGAGCCGGAGCTTCTGGAAGAAATGTTGGCTTGGCATTGTGTGAAAAGTATGGTCTCATCATACAGTAGAGCCGGAGCTTCAGAGGCGATTGCATCAACGTCTGCAGCAGGCTAAGATATGACGAATGATACTCGTACATAAGTTTGGGGAGTTGTTGTCGGCGTCATTTGCATCAAAATGCTCCTTAACAGATCTCCAGCGATTGTGAGTGCACTCGTAATTGTTTACCAAGCTCTCCCTTTCCTACTCAACTCGGACGACTCGCTTAGCGTAAGTCATATAGTGTTTGCCTGCCTCTCGATCTACAATCGCACCTGCACGGTCAAGCAAGCGATGACAAATGATTGAAGGGCTAAGACAGCCGGCGGAGCGGCGCCTAGGCTGAGGAAGCAGTGGACAGAGAACATCACCAGGCGGCAGAGCTTAGACGAAAACAATTCCGAGATACTAGTTCGCATATATAGCAGTACGGACAGCGACGGACAGCGCCGCAGTAGCAAATCATCATTTAAACGAGTGTATTGTCAACTATTCAACTCAATTTAAACTGTCACGGACAGCGCCGCAGCAGCAAAACATCATTCACATGATTTTAACATCAACTATTCAACTCAATCTAAACTGTCAGCGTTGCCCTCTTGGCCTTTCATCATCACTTACCTAGCAGATGCAGTTGACGTTGCTACCAGTAATCTTGCAGCAAGTGCGGCCACCGCACTGGGCTTGGAACTGCCATTGGCCGGAAGAATCGCAGACGTAGATGGCGCCGTCGGGTCCGGGTGCACTACCGCGGTTACCGCACTGATACTCTGTAGGTTTGCAAGCCTGGACGCCGAGAGCGGCGAGGGCGACAATGGCGATGTATTTGAAAGAGTACATGTTGACCGAATGGGTTGTAAGTCGAGGTGAGTCTGATGTGTTGTGATGTGTTGTCAAGTGTTGTCAAGTGTTGTCAAGTGAGCGAGGAGACGTCGACCTTTATAGTTCTTTTTGCAGCTGGCCACTGAACGTGCAGATGCCGACACATCTCGCGGAATGTAAGTCGCAGCAGGTGATGAATCTTGGGCGACAAGGATTATCATGGCCATCATGATACAGTTTGTCATGATATAAGTTGCTTTCGTCACGATGACCACGGCCGTGATAATACGACTTGTTAGGATTCGACTCGCGGTCGTTCCTCGCAAGATGCGACAGACCTTAAGCGGTAAAGATTACCAAGACTCCGATGTACCGAATTCTAGACCGACGTTTATTGATAGTAAAATTGGCAACTTACATGCACTCCTAGCTTGACGTGCTTGATATCCCGGCCAAGCGATCATGGAAATGCCGAGGTTGCCGACGGGCCGTGCCTGTTTCGCTGCCTCCGTCTGCTATAATATAAGAAGGGCTATGCTGCCTATATTGTGCAGTCTGCACTCTGCAGTCTGACGTAGTCTACCGGCACTGCTTGAACGGGCTGCAGCAGAGTCGCAAAACGATTCTAGTGGGGAGTGAGCAACATTACTACATCCGGCCCATACCCGGTGGCTCGACTCTGACAGGGCGGGTGCTGATATAGCTATTCGTTTTTAAGCATTAGTCTACAGCAATAGATTGGACCGACTCAAGGTGTCGCAGTAAAAATGCGGATCCACATCTTCATTGATGTAAATCAGGCCTTATTATATACGTTCATATATACGGAGTATTCTCAATACCCCACCAACCCACCTGCGAATAGCTACAAGGCACGAGCCAGCAAAGGCAATGCAAATTTTAATCGCCAAGGACATTATTTCAGCATCATGTCACAGAAAAGCGAGCAGGCATGCGTAAAAGACGCCATTGAGCATCTCATTACAACATATGGGGAGCTCAATAGCTCTTCCATCGAGGAACTCGATTGTGAACCGAGCCCTCTGGACTTTATGCGATATGTCGCTCGCAATACCCCATTCGTTGTCCGCGGCGGCGCATCATCTTGGAGGGCTTTCAATAAATGGGACAAGGATTATCTTGTATCTGCGTTGACCGGTCAGTCGGTAAATGTCGCAGTGACGCCGCATGGGTAAGATTATACGTACCATTGCCATTGCCCGCTGCTCATCACCCTGTTCTGTTGTAGAAATGCAGATGCTCCTACCCTGTCCCCCGCTCATGATACTCCTCTGTTTGCAAAGCCTCACGAAGAGTTTCAGCCGTTTGAGGAGTTTCTCGATTACATCATTAGCCAGGAAACAGACCCCGACTTTCCCCAAAGTGCAGAGGTTCGCTATGCACAAACACGTGAGTCTCGCGGGGCTTCTCAAGTTACCAGTGCCTTGCACATGCTAATTTCCTTCAATCAAGAGAATGACAATCTTCGACAAGAATACCAGTGTCTGTTTAAAGATGCACAAAAAGATATTCCTTTCGCGAGCATCGCTCTTCAGAGACCGCCCGAGGCCATCAACATGTGGATCGGAAACTCGAGGTCGGTGACAGCCACACATAAAGACAGCTATGAAAACGTTTACGTGCAAATCCGTGGTCGAAAACACTTTGTTCTCTTGTCACCACTTCACCACCATTGCATGAATGAGAAGTCTCTTCAGCCAGCAACCTATGCCAGAGGTTCGCACGGTCAGCTCTCGCTGTCCCTCGATCAAGATGCAGACCCAGTTCCGGTTGTCACCTGGGACCCGGACCATCCCGATAGAAACTGTGCACCTTTGTCGCCTTTTGCGCAGCTTGTTCGTGTCACGCTCGAACCGGGTGACATGCTCTATCTCCCTGCCATGTGGTCAGTCAGTACATGCATAACTCGCTTCTAGCCGGAAAGCTAACCCAGACCACAGGTACCACAAGGTCACGCAGTCAGTTGCAGAAAATGACCCCAACGGCTTTGTTATAGCAGTAAACTATTGGTTCGAGATAACTCTAGACAATAAAAGTTGGTGTGTAGACTTGGCGGCTAACAACACTCGACCAGGTACGACATGGATTTCAGCGGCCTTCTATTTCCGACAGCCTCATTCCTCCGCAAACTCACTCTACCGCAGACATGACTCGGATGATGAACAGATTATGGCTTGCAGAGATATACTGCTTCTCATTATATACATTTCAGCTTCTATTTCTTCTTCTTTTGTGAGACTCTCTTCTGCGCTCTCAGCTCCTTCTTCATTCTGGCATCAACAATCCTGTAGCGACCCTTGACGCCGTTGGGTCGGCCCTTGATACCCCTGTTCGCACCACGCGCCACAACGAGTTTAGCTGGCCTGCTCGGCTTTTTGCGTGCGGCTCTGCCCAGCATTTTTGTAATACTGTCGGCCTTCTCCTTTTCTGTCATGCCTTCATCGGCAGCCAGCATATCGGACTTCTTCCTAAGGCGTTCCAGCTTCTGCGCAGCCTTAATCTTCTTTCTGGCTTTCGCTTCCCGCACTTTCTTGATTGGACGAGCGTTAAACGCACGCAGTTTCTCCTTGATAGCCTGTGCTGCCGCCTTGGAAATGGGCTTATGAGGCTTGTCATGCTTGGATTCATCTTCGATGAACCATTCAGGCAGCCCATCTCGATCGCGGAAAGCATGCTTATTGAAGCCATCATCAATGACATCCTGACTCGTCTTCTTTCCACTGGCCAACTGGTGTGCCAGAGTCATGGCTTCCGCAGTAATGATGTCAACATCTAGTAGCGACTGAGTTAGCAGAGGAATCTCGTGTACCGTTGCGTAGATTGCGTACCTAATTGCCCATCTGGGCGCTTCTTTTCCGTACTCTCCCAATCATCCTCTTCATCAGCTCTTGGAATGACTTCCGGTTTGCCACCATTCTCCATCGTATTCGCCCTAGTACCAGAACGACTGTTTTTACTAGAAGCAGTTTGTCTTTCCTTTCCGATGTTGGTCGTAGGCTTCAAATTGCGGATCTCCTCGTCTTCGTCAACGACAGTCTCCTCAATCTTTCCAGACTTTGGCAGTGCTTCGGTAATTCCTTTGAAAATGTCTTGACTGAAGAAGGCGGCAGCCCGGCTAGAAAGTCCATTTGCGTCGCTTTGGTCCTCATCAAAGGTTTTTAGCAGGCCTTGGGCTGGGCCTTCATCCTCGTCGGTAGATGAATCATCATCTTCTTCTTCCAAGGCACTGGAATCGGATTCGTCGCCTTCGTTTGCAGACAGACCCTCCCACTCATCATCGCCTCGCTGCTCCCTTGCTTTCTTTGCACGATATTTCGCATCAGATTCAGCCTTGCGCTCTTTGTAATTCTCATACATGGAATCCAAGTCGCGTTCGAGCCGATCTTCTTCATAATCACTCTCATCGCTATCGCTACCGGAATCCCGGTCATCGACAGGTTTGACATCCGTTATTGTCGCCATCTTGCCACGATTTAGTCGACGCATGGCTTCGGTTTTGTCCGCGGTTTTCAGCGCGAACATCGCATCTTCTCCAATTGGGCCCGCTTCCTCCATACCGATATCCATTGGGCTGATCATGTTCATTTGCATGCGGACAATCTCTTTTTGCCTCTTCTCGTTTTCCCTTCTCTTTTCCCTCTTCTTCTTGGCGCTATCCCGGTCTCGCATAGCTTGCAATTCTTCCTGAATTTGAAGTTCTTCGTCCATCTCCCCCACCTCGACAACTTCTTCTGATGCTGCATCTACTGCTTTTTCCTTTGTGGCGAGGCCAAATATGTCTCGAACTCTGAGTCTCCATTTTAAAAGAAGTTTGAAGTCCCTGCGCCCGAGAGTCTTGAGGTCGGAGCAGCAATCCCGGATTTCAGGCGTCGTCTCCGGCAGCTTGTCCAAAGCAGCCAAGGCGACGTCTCCATTGAGAGGCTGTTGAAATGAGAGTTTGTTGCAGCTTCCCAAAATAGCAATCGGGTCCATTGTATGTATGAATTCACTCGCGGGTACTTCTTTGTACAGGGTATAGTCGCCTTCGTCGTAGCCGTCTCGCTTTCTCTTCTTCACTTCAGGGTTGTAAACTTTGGCTTCGTTGTTGGGTGTGGCACCAGCTAATTCAGCAAACACCGATCGGGGATCTAGGAAACGAGGATCGATGCGCTTCGGGGCCTTGTAACCTCTGCACACAACGAAGATTTCGGCGGAAACGTTACGAGAGGATGGTGGCTTCGTTGCTTCGACATGCGTGAAGAGTTGGTTCAAAACCCACAGCAGTGGATTATAATCTTTCGATCGAAAAACCTTCGTGACAAAAGTGCCGCCCTCAACCAAGAACTCGGTTGCCAGTTTCATGGCTTGTAGCGCAAGTTCTGCCTGGTTAAACGAATCCTGCACCCATGCAGTACCGACATTGGGCGCGCCATCGTGAAGAACGGTGTCAGCTTTCCATGTCTTCAGGTGTTGTCGGATAGTAGCTCGACACTTCTCGGTCGTGATGTCGCTCTGAAAAGTAATGACTCTCGGAATGGGTTTGATAGGTGATAAATCGACGCCAACAATGAGACTATTGACGGGCATAACTTCGGAAGCAACCTGGCACCAAGACTGAAGTAGCAATTAGTACAGAAAGAGGAGGCGCGGGGCAGACAGAAATAACACTTACTCCCGGCGCAGCGCAAAGGTCCAGCAGGACCTTGCTCTTTTCCAAGAAGCCATATTTCTTGTTTAATTGCACAAGTTTGAAAGAAGCTCTTGCTCGATAGCCTTTTTCCTTGGCAAGTTTGTACCACTTATCCAAACGGCCTTTGCCGTGCTTCTTCTGAATCGCCATTGTAGCGACCGCAATCCTACTCAAGATCTCGACGGAACTTTTTCAAGACCATCACCAGAAATTTTGCTTGAGATGGGAGCCGATAAGCTTATCACGTGGCGATAACTTGATTGTGGGGGCATGGGTCTGCCTTGGAAGCTGGCGTTGACGCTATGTGGCGCGCCCTGCATCCTGTGCCGAGTTATGCTGCGAGAACGGATACTCGTCAACAACATCGAGTCAATGAGAAACCGTATAAGGAATCTAACAATTAGCCTCTGAGGCGCGCATCTCAGACCATTTGCGCACACGGCTATTTTCATCTTTTCCGCGATACTTTTCAACGATGCGCGGGCAAATGCTGGTGGGAAGGCTTCGTACCGCCTCGCGGCATGCGAACGCCGTCAGTTCGACCCGCTACATCCATCGTTTCCAAACTGGCGGCCTTCTGCAGGCAGACGGCTCGATTCGCGCAACCCAGCGGCGCATGTGGCTTGGTGGTAACGCTTTCCATAATGCGGTTACTGTCCGCAATGCATCTTTCGTTCGGTTCCTACCGAAGTTGATGCTGAAGTTTGTACGGATTCCTGCAATGTTTGGCGGCCTGGCAATAGCAACTTTTGCCTGGGTTCAGTATCAGGCAAACCGTAAGTCACGTTAGACAGAAAATGTTTATTGGCAATGCCCTAATCTTTCACAGAGGCTGGCGCATACGCCATCGATGTCTTCTACTCGACAAAAGACGCAGTCACGAACACCGCTTCGAACCTCTTCGGTAGCGCAAAAGGGGTTGCTGAGCAAACATACAAGGGTTGGGAAAATACGAAGGAGCAGATCGAGCTTCCAGAATGGCTGAAGAATCTGATCCATCCCCCCCAAGAAGCTACCGGCGGTGGCGGCGGCGGCAACGGTGGCAACAATGACCCCAAGCACAGCAAACTTGGGGCGGCCACGGCTGTCGGAGCTGCTGCGGCTGGTTACGCGCACGAGAGAGAAGACGACCCATCAAGCGAAGAGGAAGCCAGGGACGATCAAATGATGATCCTTACCAAGAAAATGATCGAAATTCGGACGATACTACAAAAAGTTGGCCAGTCTAGCACACTTACACTGCCATCGATTGTTGTTATCGGGTCCCAATCTTCGGGTAAAAGCTCGGTATTAGAGGCGATCGTTGGTCACGAGTTTCTTCCCAAGGGGTCAAACATGGTGACTCGCAGACCCATTGAGCTGACTCTCGTTAACACGCCAGGATCTGCCGAGGAATATGGGGAGTTTCCCGATCTTGGTCTCAAGCACATCACTGATTTCACTTCCATTCAAAGAACTTTGACCGACCTCAACCTGGCTGTTCCAGACTCCGAATGCGTGTCTCACGAGCCCATCCAACTCACGGTCTACTCCCCGAATGTACCGGATCTGTCGCTGATAGATTTACCTGGTTATATCCAAGTGGTAGGCCAAAACCAACCATTACAGCTGAAGCAGAAGATATCGGAACTTTGCGACAAGTATATTCAGCCGCCCAACGTGATCCTCGCCATCTCTGCTGCAGATGTCGATCTTGCCAACTCTACTGCTCTGCGTGCCTCGCGGCGAGTCGACCCACGAGGCGAGCGAACTATTGGAGTAATAACCAAGATGGATCTCGTGGATGCGGTACGAGGAGCAGAAATCCTGAACGATAAGAAGTACCCACTACGCCTTGGCTATGTTGGCGTGGTATCAAGAGCACCTCAGGTCCAAGGATTATTTAAAAAGGGCTCATCAAATCTGCTGGCCACTATTACGAAGAACGAGAACTCGTTCTTTTCGTCGCATCCAATGGAATACGGCCCGGAAGCTGGAGTCAGCGTCGGAACAACAACACTACGGAAGAAGCTCATGCATGTGCTGGAGCAAACCATGTCCTCTAGCTTGCAGACTACAAGTGATGCTATCCGCCAAGAGCTCGAAGAAGCCACATATGAATTCAAGGTGCAATATAACGATCGCCCACTGTCCGCGGAGTCATACTTGGCGGAAAGCCTGGATGCTCTGAAGCATTCATTCAAGCAATTGACGGAACAATTCGGTCGTCCTCAGATGCATGAACTTCTGAAGAGTGAACTGGACCAGAAAGTGCTCGATTTGCTTGCAGCCAGGTACTGGAACAAACCAGTCACAGACTTGCTGCCTCCACCTCCCGAAACAGACAGGTTAGCGGATTTGCCCAAGGCTGATGCTGACTCACTTTATTGGCGTCGTCAGCTTGATGCTTCCGCTTCAGCATTGACAAAGCTTGGTGTTGGGAGGTTGGCAACCACTGTCGTTTCCACTGCGATTCAAGATCACGTTGAAGCGCTTCTGGACCAATCCAGCTTCTCCAATCACCCATTTGCAAGAAGCGCAGTCATGGACGCTGCATCAACAATCTTGAACGAGCGGTTTTACAGTACCAGCGACCAGGTTGAAAATTGCATCAAGCCGTACAAGTTCGAAATCGATGTCGAGGAACGGGAGTGGGCTCAAGGGAGACAACATGTCAGCAATACGTTGAAAAAAGAGTTGAATGATTGCGAAACGGCGCTCTCAAGGCTTGAGACCACGGTCGGCGGACGCCGTAAACTGAATGAGGTCATGTCATTTGTCGACAAGGCTCGCAAAGGCGATGTTATTGTGGAAGGCGACGGACGCAGTGGCGCTGGCGGATTCAGCGCTGCATTGCTCAGCAAAGGCAAGTATATGAAAATATTCTAGCAGAAGCAGAGAGAAGCTAACTGGTAATAGGCCGTGAAGCAGTCTTTCTTCGCGACAGAGCAGACATCCTTAAACTGCGCTTAATGGCTGTCAAATCGAAGCAATGCGCCAATCTAAAGAACAAGTATCATTGCCCCGAAATCTTTCTTGATGCTGCCGCATCAAAGCTTGCCTCAACGGCTGTACTCTTCTTAAATGTGGAATTATTATCGGAATTTTACTACAACTTTCCTAGGGAACTGGATCTCCGCTTGGGCAAGCATCTGTCAGACGCTGATATCGAGAGATTTGCCAAAGAGGATCCCAAAGTCCGCCGCCATTTGGAGGTCATTCGCAGAAAGGAGCTTCTAGAACTTGTACTGGATAAGATGGAGAGCTTGAAACAGTTGGAAGGCCTTGAACGGGAGCGCCTCGCAACCAGCCATAAGCCTTCTAAAGAGCGTGGCAGATGGGGACTATTCTAGAGCGGGGAGCGTGATGATTCGAGTCTGTTTGGTTCATTTCTGTTCTGATAGTGGACCTGGAAATGCGCTGACTGCGGGTCATATCATACACCCCGTCGCGCAAGACCAGGATTGCGGGCACCTCTGGTATAGCAATGCATATTTACCTAGCTTACCAGCCGCCGAATGAAGATACCCTCCTCCATTGAGTTCAAACATTTTGTACATCGAACAGCGCTTTCGTGTCTCTATGCATTGTATTTTCGTAACGAACATGGCGTTTGTTTTTAGATCTATGAGCTACCATCCGCGTTGAGTTGCAACGATACTTCCCACTTGACGTTGCCACCTGTACCGTAACCTCCTCCCAGGCGATTCTGTATCAACGAGGTTATTCTGTTGCGTAATCTGCTGAGAGCCACTTCGTCACTCCCTTTCTGTACGCTGATTTTCAAGTTGGCCATGCAGAGTCCGTAGTGGACTTGCCAGAATTGTGCTTCATCAACACTGGCTATGCTGGATTCGGACTCTATGTCTTGGATCACGGAAGACACTCCAGCACCACCGTTAGTGCCGCCGTAAGACATGAGCAACATGAGGCCTTGTGCGATAGCGACACGCATTCCAAGCCCAAACATGGCCAGCGAAATAAGGCCACATATCAATCTATCCAGCCAGGTGTAGAGTTCGATCGAGAGGAGCGGCAGCAACGCGACGAGGGTAGAGAAGAGAAGTGTCAAAAGATGAAAAGGGTTCGATAGGATGCTTGGCAAAGACGCGAGGTACGACACCCTCATGACCTTGGCAATTCGAGCGTGGTTCTTGAGGCCATAAGCGGATGCCAGCGTGCTAATAATAGCAGCTGCGCAGGCAAGGTCAACAGAGCCTGCTGGGCCTTCTCCATGGGAATGTTCATGATGCGGCTCATGGTGGCCGACAGATTCAAGAAGATGCTTGAGGTTATGCGAAACAAGGTCAAACCCGCCAAAGAGAAGAAATATTGACATGGCGAACCCGGCCAGGACTTCGGCTCTTTCTAGTCCGAATGGATGGCGAATACTGCTGCGCCTCCAAACCTCGAAGTTTCCCAGAACATCGACAGCCACACAAACGGCTGCACTTCCGGCGTCAAAAAAGACAAGGTGCGACAGCGCGGTTGCCGAAAGCGAGCCCTCAGACTTGAAGAAAATAAACACAGCAATGGCAAGATGCGACAGACACCAGTAGAGGCGCAGTTTCTGATCTTTATTCATACTCTTCCATGCCTCCTTCACGGTGGGAATTGGCAGAGATGCTGGGAGAGCCAACGGGGGCCGTTGAGGGGGTTCTTGGAATACTTGATGCTGCGTGGAGACACTGCTGTGTTTGTATCTATGTCCTCGTCGTTGGCCAATGTTCTGTTTCAAAAGGACGAGTCAGCCATACTGACTACCTGTACTCATAGAAAAGGCCAGGTACTCCCTACTGATTTGATGGGTGAGGTAGATATAACCTGGGTCTGGAAATTGAACGGATTGGTGGGCGCCGATTGACCGCTGGGTTGCTGTGTTGTGCTATCCGCCGCCATTGTGGATTTGGAGAGGACGGCGCTGTCCGGGGAGAGCATCAAGGGCTGCAGAACAGAGGAGTATTGCTTCGTGGAACGTTCAGTGTGGCTTGCGCTTGTGTCGTCAACGACAAGCTCGGGTAGCGACGTATCTGAGGGATAGATATTGGAGGAATCCATACGCTCCAGTATTGATGAGATGGGTTTCCTACTCTTAATCAGAACAGCGGAAATTCAGCCGCGCACAATTTGCGACGTTGAAGGTGAGGAGATTGCGCCGACATTAGATGTTGATCTGGCGCCAGAAGGTTGAAGCGTAATAGTGGGTACCCAGTTGCCAGATGTTCGCTCCCATCAGGGGTGAAGAGCGGGACCTTGCGTCTTGGTCGAGTGGATGGGGTTTCGTCAGACCTACCTATGCCTTTAGCAGCTGAAATTGGCATGAAGCTCAATCGCGAAGACTTTGGCGCATTGACAACTCGCGCGTCTAAAGGCAGGTGTGAGTCTCTCTGATAAGCGGGCAGATTCGAAATCACTGGGGTTGTGCTCGGCCAAGGTTTGCTAACACCCAGGAATAGAGCTCCCACCAACGTGCGACGGTCGATTGACAATGTTCAAATAATCAACGCCGACACCTCGAAGGCCACTCTTGGCCGCTGATTCTTGTGTTGGTGCAGTGGATTGCATTCGGAGAATAATTATGGATACGTCACAATCTCATGAAGAGGCAGTCTCAATGCCGTCGCCGCATCGAGAGAAGCCATATGCTGGCCCTGGACTGCTGTCTAGATTTCCCTTCATGAAACCGGCCTTGGGACCGCAACAGATTGATGTCGCGGCCGGTGTTCGTTCTGCACAGAGCCTCGGGCCATCTCAATCTTCATCTATAGCAGCGCAGCCGAAAACCCGGCGGAGGCGCGGCTCCCTTAGAAAGGTTGCCTTACTCGGCAGAGGAGCGCAGCGAGACAAGCGCGACGGCAAACATCTGGCAATTGATACAGCACAAGCCACAGCATATGTTCCTTTGCCCGACAATCGCGCCGTGGCTTCCATTGGCAGCCGCGATGCCCTTGGCCTCGATGTTGCGGACATACGCTTTCAGCCAAACCCTGAATCACTGGACACGCCTGCTCGACCTGGGGGTCTAGTCAACTCAGACCGCGATGCGGATGCTCAGCCAACACAGGATACATCAACAACCGATGAGGATGATGTTTTACATATTCCACATAATGCGACCCCCTCAAGGCCAAATTTGTCAGCCTCTTCCTCGGGCTCGGAATCATATTTTGCTGCACGGGCATCCTCACCCCGCCCAAACTCCTTCCAACCGGTCAAATCACCACTATCATACAGTGGCATCTCCACGAATGCAATACCTACTTCGGATGCCGATTGGGATTATGCAGAGACCGAGTGGTGGGGTTGGGTCGTTCTCACAGTGACGTGGTTGGTCTTTGTCATTGGCATGGGCTCTTGCCTTGACATTTGGAGCTGGGCATGGGACGTTGGCAAGACGCCTTATGCGCCGCCCGAGTTAGAGGATGACCCGACATTGCCCATAGTTGGCTACTATCCTGCTCTTATAATACTTACGTGCGTCATGGCTTGGGTATGGGTTGTGGTGGCGTGGGTTGGTATGAAGTATTTCCGTCATGCCAAAATCAGCGGGGATTAGCGACTCTCTGTATATTATACATGTTTCTATAATCGATACCCGGGCGTGCATTTTTATGTCATCCACCGGTGATCACCTGTGTAGTGTTGTGTCGGTCACGCATCACCACGGTGCGTTTCGAGCGCTCTGCTGGCGTTGACGCGGCTAATTATAATCGCCCAAGTATGCATTAAGAATCAGCTACCAGTTCTAATGTTTCCCTGCTCTCGTACCTGTGCCAGGGGTGCGTGGCATCTCCGTGCCAGCGGGTGTTTGGTTTCCTCCGCACTGATGAGTGTGTATGGCCTCGGGGGTGGCTCATTATGCGGGAATTGGCAGGATTGTATCGGCATGCAAGTGAAGAGGTGGGCGTCTTCTCTGCTCGGCCTGGGCACACCGACCTTTCTCTACGGTGGAAAGTACCCGAGACTATCCAAATAAGTAAGGTAGGCCATGATTGAACTGTGCGGGAGGCTGTGGAGGTGCACGCTGGAATTGACGCACTATCACCTCAGGCTACCTCCCACATGAGGTACCTAGTCCGCACGGGTGCTTTGCAAAGTGGTCAGCGCCAACTAGGTAGCCGATGTACGCTGGTACGGCCGCAAATTAGCCCATTTGATTATTTAGCCCGTTGAAACATTGCTTAATATTGGTGAGAGAATATAAGGATACACCTAGAGCATTCCCTTCAAGCCAAAAATGACGCGAATAGCTAATATTAGGCACTTCATCATTCGTGGCATGCATCCAGCGTAGTAGTTGGTGAGCATACGGAGACAGAGGAGCATGGACAAAGCGGTTCACTGTGCTCCACGGAGCGTTGGGCCAGTCTTTCCAGCGTTTGCAAGCCTGGCGGAGGGCGGTAGGGAGCTTAGCAGCGTGGCGGATAATTTGTCCATGGCAAGACCCCGCACTGTGCGGCGACCTCGGGCATGCCGCTGGGTCGAGTAGTAGCAGCACTCATCAGCTACCTAGGGGGCCTAGGTACCCGACACAGATAGGCGCCGAGAGCCTGTCTCAGGGGACTTTTGAACAGCACAGCGCACCACAGTGCACCACAGCGCTGTGCTGTCAGATTGACGCTGTGCTTGCCCGGAGAGGCCCGTTCGCCCACTAGATCTCCCTGACGTCGCTGGATGAAGTCTTCGTCAGCCAACCTCCTCCTCGACTCTCTTCATCTCGCCTCGTCAATACCCATCCTTCCCACCCCATCGGCGAGCACCATTGGGAAATAGTGTTTACCGTGTTAGCACTCGCAACACCATCAGTTTTCGCCGCCCTATTGCCACCACTCAAGGCATTTAGCTCACGACACGACCTGGCGGCCCTAAAGCCTGCCTGAAACACGACCTACTCGACCATCACTGGCATCTCACGTCGCGCCGGTCTCTTCACCTGAGAACCATCGCAGCCATCCCAAAGACGCCTACAGGGCACCGGGAACAATCTGCACTATCCCTACGCCGCGGCACCGCCCGCTCGAAACACCTCTTCTCGCGGCCCAACTCCTCGTGCCCCGAACGAACCCGACTGCACAAATACCATTTGCCACATCATTACTCTTCCACGCCTCAGCGGCTCGCTTCCGGTCGCCAATTCTTCCGTCGCTGCTGGAAACTGGCATAATCCATTTCAAAGGTGCTCAAGCCGCGGTGGCAGGCTCCCACGTGAATCGTATCTCGGACAAAATTGCGGCGACAGCGCCCTTTTCACATAGGAGACTGCCAAGATGAGAGAAGTCAACTTCAGTATACCAAATGTCAACAAAGCATCGGTGGGTATTACAACTGCGTTGTATGACCGCCGGGCGCTTGATTGCACTTCGACTCTACCCCTGATCAACTCGCTCAACCATCTCGCATACCTCACAACATCCTCCGCGCGTATTCGAGACATCTTGACTGTCGATGGAGGCATCGAACGGCTTGTCTGCATCCTGAAACAAGGCAGGAGCAAAGATATGATGGGCATGTGGAAATGGAACCTAGCATTTCAATGTGTTGTCAACATCGGTGTGCGCGGAACGGAAAATGTGCGCACGCGTGTGGTTGAGGCCGACATGGTTCCTGTCATCGCAACCATTCTCGACAACTACATTAAAGTAATCGATCGATGTCGTGAAAAGGCAGATGAAGCGAAGCAGAAACAGATACACGAGCACCACCATCGACACCGCAGCCACGATCATCGCGTATCTTCCAGGGCTTCCGGCCTCTTTGCGAACAGATCTTCACGCAACGAAACAGAGCACAGAACCTTACGACGGCAAGCGCTGCCTCCATCAATTGATGTTACGGCCAGCTATGCCGGACCATCTACTGCTGCTCTCCGTCAAGGATCAGAGGCGTCCTCCGCATCGTCCCCCGCAAGGTCAGGGACCTCAGATAGGCCAGCAGTTACACCAACTCGCCATCGCCACAGCTTTCGAGCCACTGAAGGCCAGGCTACGGTAACTCGACAAGCTGTCCAACCCCTGGCACCAGCCGTCCCCATGATGGAAGCTCTTGATGGCCTCGTACGTCCCGTGAGAGATGTCGACCGATTAGCATCCATGACACTTCTGGGACAGTCGGAACTTGTGTCCCAGCCAACTTCTCCCACAACACCTCTTCCGCTCCCTCAACTACGCTCTCCGACCGTGATGCCAACGGCAAACATCGATGAGACAACTCCGCAGCGCCGCAGGCCATCGATTCGCCATCAAAACTCCACCGCCGAAGTCGACGATATCAACAACGATAGCATGCCATCCGATGAATCGCCCGATGCAGAAATGACTGGAACTGCAGACATGCGATCGGCTGTCGGGATACAAGATATCACAATGGATGATGGGGAAGGGATGTTGGCCACAGAGTCGCTCGAATTGACTGCCGCAACTGTCTCCGAGACGCAAGACACTGGTGCCTTCAATATCACTCACCGCTCCCCGATCGATGGAAGTATTGGGAGTGATGTGGCACCCGCTCCTGTCCCGCCCATTGGTCTGTCCCCAAACCGCCCTTCTTTGGTCTCGCCTCCTCAGCCAAATGCACCAGCATCATCAGTGCCAAGATATCTGCTAGATCGTCATTTCGTGCCGAATCCACAAATGCTGGCCGTCATGCCGAGAGAAGAAGATGTTCTCATGTCACTGCAGCTTCTTGCCTACGTTTCGAAATATTGTGGACTCCGTTCATATTTCCAAAACAGCCACCTGGTCCCTAGGCTCGCCATCAGCAAAGACCTTGCAGCCCTTGATGGCGAAGGCGACGGCGAAGAGATTGACGATTCTGTGGCTGTCGATGAAGAATATCTGCTGCCAAATGACTTTAATCTTTTCCCACTCGTCGAAAAGTTCACTGTCAGATATCACAGTACTGATATGCAATATTGGGCTGGCGTGGTCATGCGTAACCTGTGTCGCAAAGACGACACTCGCGGTGGTATTCGACAGTGCGCATACTATCAATGTGGAACCTGGGAAGAATTTCCACGGCAATTTGCAAAATGCCGCCGATGCCGCCGGACGAAATACTGCAGTAAGGAATGCCAAAAGAGCGCCTGGGCTTTCCACCGCCACTGGTGTGTCGCAGCTTCCCAATAATCAAATGCGGCACGATCATGCGCGATTTTCGTCATGATACCAGGTTCATCTGACTGCCGCGTCCTCGTGTCGCAGTCTGTTGGAATATACCACCATTCTCTGGCGCGGCAGAGCGTTTTGAAACACTCCGCATTCTCTTTTCGATACCATGGGATTCTTCAGGCGTATTTGGGCGGTTATGACTTGGGTTTACAACTTTTCATGTCTTGCGTCTCTGAACTATGTACGAAATCGCTGCTACCTCTGCAACTACGGCAAATGCTCCGAATGGATGGGCAGCATGCTTGCTCGCTCCCGGCGCAAGTTTTGGCTATTCAACAAAAAATTGGGGGCCTGAGAGGTAGCAAAGCAAAAAATATTTCGTGAATTTCTTACTCAACGCTCGGCGATTGCATCAGCTTGCATTTTCTTGGGTTGCCAATAACATTCTAGCGACATCCTGCATGGGGGAAGACTTGGTGTGCGAAAATAACTCAGGCTTGTCGGTCATCACAACTGAGTTGATACAGCGATAGTGTGCCAGGTTGATACCTGACCGCTACTTTTTTCACTGTATTGGTGTGACGTTCACCTTTCTACCCTCACTTCATTCGAAATCTTTATATATCCTTTTGTTTTCATAGATGAATTTGGATGAATCATGTTCCAATGTAATCATGCAATCGTTTCTTCACGTGTAAAAAGCAGTGGTATCCTGACAGTAGTTGAACAAGGAGCTCCTCTGATGTGACTATTTTGTACATGAATACCAGACGCCTAAGAACGATGCAAAAACCATGCAAGTTTCCGCCGCTGAATTTTATTTGCCCATTGCCTTTCTCCTGCTCTTACCAGGGCGGCTCGCCTTGATTTTCTTGCTGCCGGCCTTCATCTTCTTGGCGTTGAAACCGCTTATATCGCCCGAGCTCATTGCATCACCCGATTTCGAGTACTTCTTTTTACCGCCATGCCCAAACTTTTCGTTCTTCTTTTGGCGCTTTGTATTCGGCCCTGACGATGAACGGCCTGCGCCAGTCCGCTGAGAGGTCCGCTGAGAGTGCTTGGAAATTTCGTCGTCGACTGCTATGTCGAACAGATCACCCTCCTTTGTGCCGACGTCGCCGCTGGACTCTTGGCGCTCTGAGAAGTTCCGGTTAGTGCGTGGTTCTAAATATACGATAGTGTCTGATCTTACTTCTCTTCAGAGTTTTGATCTTCTCCAGTGTTTCGCGTTTGGCCTTTTGTCGCTCTTGCAGTTTGGCAACCTGGACTTGTTTGCCGAATTTCTTCAAGTCGCGCTGCTTTCGTGCTTCGGCTGAGGCCTTTTTCGCAGAGGCTTCCTCGATCAACTTTGCCTTGATCTTCTCCATGTGCGCATCTTCCTTGACCATCTCGGCGAAGTAGTCCTTTGGCCGAGAAAACGGTACGCCTTCGGCTAGAAGCTTAGTTCTACCTTGTCGTGCGGCGTCAAGACATTGAGTATAGAAAGCAAGCTCTCGCTGAAGATCGTCGGACACGTCAGGGATAGACTCGGCCGTACTGGCGGAGGAGACAATAATTTGGTGCGCTGCGAACGGCACGGCCTTTCCGGTAGGAATGGATATGCGATCAAGAGATGCAAGGAGGGCAGACGTGTTGTTTATAGTTAAGCGGGTGTGTGGGATGAGGTCTTCTCGGTCTTCCTCGTTCAAATCTTCGAGGTCTGAAACAGGAATGTCCTCTTCGTCCTCATCTTCCTCCTCTTCGTCCTCCTCCTCCTCCCCGTCATCGACGTCATCTGCTGAAGGGGTTTTCTTTGATTCGGTGGATCGAGTGCGTTTGGGCAAGTGTTTTTCGAGCTCAATAGACGAGTCGGACGTATCACTGTCGTCAATACCCTCCATATCAAACTGTGTCTGTGTATTAGCGCTCGTTTTTAGCATGAAAAGCTGGTTAAAAAAAGATCCCGACCTTCAGAGCGCTCTCTTCGTTTTCATCGGAAGACTCGCCAGCATGCGACGAGGTTTTTGAAGCAGCATCGCGAGAGACTTTTGACTGCCTTAGCAGTTTGCTCTTTGGGGGCGCCATTCAGACAACCAAAGACCTGGCGGGTATTGGAATTTCTATTAAATGGTAATAATGAAGAAAATCCGAGGTTGCGACTGCCCTGTACGCTCTGCTAGAGGAGGCCGCAATCCACTTAAAAAAAGTCAAGCAGGAAAATCTCAAAATTCTGCCGTTGAAATCTTCTCACCGCCAACAGATGCCCCACCGCCATAACTATTGTTCCTTTTTGGCCAGCCTGCGGGGCGTCAACTTTCCATGATGTGAACACTGCACATACTCTAACGGTAAGTGAGCTGCGGAATAGTCGTGTAGCTGCATAGGCAGGTTTCCTTCGAACATTGGTTCCGTAGCAGCGAGCCTATCATCTGCAAGGCTGTCGAAAGATACTCGTTTCACCGAGGGCTTACCACTTAAAGTAAAATATAGTCAATTCTTCGTGATATACAAAAGTATTTGCATCATTCAAACCCGGTTATAGATGATCTACTAATTCTGCCCGCGTACCCTGTTGTATGGCTAAAATGTGGTGCCAGGACTTATACTCAGCCTTCGAGCGGTCGAAGGCAAACTACCTCGGCCGAAGCGTGTCACAAGTCAGGTAGCTACGAGAGCCGCGAAATTAAGGCGAGAACATTTGACGATCAGAAAGAAGCAGAACATAGAGCAATCACTCTAGCTCTATACTTCGTGACTTTTTACTGCGGGCCATCCTCAGCTGGTCCGTATTACTACTCTCACCATCTACAAAGAGAGAAGGTGCATGCAAAGAACTGAACTGGAACGTAGAATAGCAGCAATTTGTTTGAATTAAAAATAAACCCCAATTTCAAGCCGTATAAGAAGAGAAATTTATACAGGACCCAGTCAATCTCCACATTGTCGTTGCGCAGCGCTTAGGCCTGCCATAAGTTGCCGCGGAAATGTTGTCGAAGTTTGGTGTTCAAAAATAAAATAGCTTCTGGCGGCACACAATTTGTGTTAAGGGCCAAAGCCAATCGATGGTGAAATAAAGAGCTGAAATTGGCGAGTAAGAGGTATGTTGAGACCAAGTAGACGATGTGATTCTCGTTCACTGGTCAGAGGAAGCGAAACGCAAAATCATGGCAAGTAGCCAAGATTTTACATGATGGTGCACGCCTGGTAGCCGGAAAATTTCTCATTTGAGCCCGAGCCCATGGTAGCCGTCTTTGCGGAGCTGACATTCTCATCCGCTTCGACATGGTCAGCCATGAAGGCTTGCTTGGGCTGAAGCTCACGAGCAAGAGAGCTGGTGTTCTTCTTGCCCTGGCATCTGTTGGCGGGCTTGTTGTGCTGAAGGACAGGCATGATGGGAATAGTTTGTTTGAAAAGTTGGGATATGGTATGTTGTGTATATGGCAGGTGAGTGTATGTGCAGATGATGATGATGATCGTTTAGACAGAAGAGCAGGGGAAGGTGCCTTTTTTATGTCTCGCGAGAACACATCAACTCTCACGAGACAGGCGTTCGTCAAAGCTCCCAAGTCATATTGTTTCTTACGAACCAAGTCTATCTGTATACTCATCTTAGTATTGTTCTTCAATCGGGCCACTTAGCGGGAGTCGTGGCGTCGTTGGTCGGATGGGTCAAGGTATAGCCAAGAGCTCTCAATTGGCCGACGAAAATACGCCAAAAGACCCTTTCAAGACCCTTTCAAAGAATAGAAAACAGCCGAGGTACTGTCTAGTTGAAACGAAAGTCACAATAGGAAAGCGATAGATCCATGCGCTCCATCTCTTAGTATTGTTCTTCGGCAGCTGCGGGGCCGCAGTGCAAACATATCGTGAGCAAACCATGTCAACTTGACTCAACCCACGTTCTCGGCTCGTAGCAGTCCCATCGATCTTGACGAAATGATAGCTCTCCACAACTTAAACTGTGCGATCGACTTGCACATGTCCAAGTGTGCATGCATTGTCATCGTTCGAGACAAACTGCCATGATCAGACAGCCCCGCCGGCCCACAAAATAACCACGGGTCTCGACTTTGCATCCAACTTTTTTGTTCTGGCTTTCAGCATCAGCATTTTAACAGCACAAACGACAGCCATCATATCACAAGGCTTTTCAAGAGCGTAGTACTAGTTCGTACATCGCGTTACAACGCTAGTATACTTCAGCATGCCGCACAAGCATAAGCGGAAAAGAGGCGACGATGCGGAGTACGTCCATACGTGCTTTGTTAACAGTACTTTGGGACTAATAATAGCCACAGTTTCAATTTGCCGCCTTCGCAAAGGGCACTGCCACTCCCTGTCAATTCTGTTGCCTCAAATGGCACGTCTAGGCAAGCAAAGAAGCGCCGCCAGGCAAAATCCGACACCGATGCGCCACGCGCCTTCAAACGATTGATGGCATTTTCGGCCGGCAAAAAGGTACATTCCGGCCTTGACGATGGAAGAAATAAGCAGTCCACAACATCAGCGCCCAACCGACGAAGCGAACCACTTCAAATAAAGCCCGGTGAGGACCTCAGAGCGTTTGGGGCGCGTGTAGATGCTGCAATGCCGTTGGCAGGGGTCTCAACAAAGTCGGGTATCAAAGGGAGCAAGGACTTGGATGGCATCAAGATCAAAAGAACGCGAAAAGAGCGCAAAATGCACAAACTATACGACCAGTGGCGAGAAGAGGAGCGAAAGATACAGGAAAAGAAGGAGGAAGAAGAAGAACTGGCAGCAGAACGTGAGCTCGAGAACGATGAAGCAGGCATTCTTCCAACATCTATTCTAGACGATGACGAAGGCACAAAAAAGAAGAAGAAGGGCAAACGTGGCAAAGGCGCCTTCGACGACGACCCTTGGACAGACTTGAAAAAGAAGAGGGGAGAGGTGAAACTCAGCTTGCATGATGTGGCAGATGCTCCTCCCGAGCTACACAAAAAGCAGTCGCGACTTCTCAAAGTTGTTGGAACAGCCACTGTCAATGTTGGAAGCGTGCCAAAATCAGCTGGTAGTTTGCGGCGGCGCGAGCAGCTAGAGGAGGAAAGACAGGACGTGGTTGAGGCATATCGACGAATTCGAGAGCATGAGCAACGGAAATTGGATACAAAAAAAAGGGGGAAACCAGATGTATAATATTTCTCTTATTGGTTAGAGTTGGCACGATGAATTATCGGCAGATCTTTCATTACTGCCTGCTAAATGTGCGTGTAGGCTGTAGGTCGTCACTATCGGTCGAGCTTTCCAAGTCAGGTATCAGACACTGATAATCGAGACAGGCGACAGCGTGCCGTCCGCCCCACAATTCTCGAAGGAAAAAAAATTTTAGCGTCGAGCGCGTGCGCGCTCTGGTTGCGAGTTCAACTCCTGCGAACAAACGCTGAAGCCATATTTTTTTTCATCATCCACTTACAACATGTCGCGTTGAAACATTTGCATCTTAAGCCATGGTGACAAACCTAGAAGGGCTGCTCGAGCGCATAGTGCTTCTTGCGTCCTGCGCCGGTGAACAAGGTACGCCCCATCTACCAACTTACTTCTCTGCCAACCGGTTTCCCATTTGCTCTGAACAAACAGTCCGCTATAGAGATCAACAATTAGTCATATATGTGGTTCATTTCTTAACGAATCTTAGGCTGTACTGTTACGGAACTCCTTTCGTCAATTCTTGTCTTGCTTTCAATAAGCGAGGGAGATCCCTCTCAAGATGAAGTCTTCCAGATTTTGGAAAATCCACAGTCGGAAGCTTATCGCACCACTGCAGTCATCTGGAAATGGGTGGTAGAGAGAAATGACGTCTCAGTTGGGAATCTTCGGACATATAATGGCGTTCCTCTGGGCGAGATACTCTCCTTGGAGCGGGAATCGCCTGCCGCGAAGCACACGGCAAAAGCGCCGCCTCCAGATGTAAGCACCCAGGAGAAAGGTGCGCTACGAATATATGTATCAGAAGACACCATGTGGGAATCATTGGCTGGGCATGGAGTTGATCACAAGCGCATTCCTCGATCAGAATGGATTCTACTACAAGGTATTGCCTCCACAAAAACCGAAGGAATTCTGCAAGGAGATCTGGGTAGGCTTGTCGGTCAAGATAAACGATCGGTGCCGAAGAGAACCAGCTGCTTAGTAGAGAAGGGCTACATCACGAAGCGGACTACTCTTGTTCGCGGTACCAAGACGAGCAAGCTCTGGCTCAGGTTCCTTGCGCCCTCCATACCAGACGAGTCGAACGAAAGAAGCGAAGCAGAGACAGATATTACTCTCTCAAGGCAATGCTTAGTTGAGAGCTTGGAACCTGTGCCATGGCATATGAGGTGGACGGGTGACTCTATCGATTACAAAGTACTTGCCACTACGATCATGGCAATCTGCAAAGAGTGGAATGTCATGCGCCTTCAAGATCTGAAGTCGAAGCTTGGGGTTTTGGGGATGGCATGGCAGATGAAAGTGATCTCCAAGATATGCAGATTTCTCAATGCTCGCGGCACTATTCAATACGTCGCCGCAAAGCTCAACAATCGCATATTCAAAGACTGCATTCGCTTTAACAGGGAAATGAATGCAAGGGACTGGTCCATCTTCTTGGCGACTGGTAAAAGGACTACAAAAACATGGAAGAACGCTACACAAGAGCTCGGTGAAGATGAAAGCAGCATGCTTGGTATGCTGAAAAGCGTCCAGGGGCTTGGAGAAGCGCACTGCCCCTCCTGGTGCATTTATATCCCAATAACTTCTCTTGTTGCACTGTGTATTCAAGAATCAGGGTCTAATGGGCTGACAAATCCGCAATTATGCGCAATGACTATTGGACCCAGCTTCACGCGCTACTTGGCTGGCTTGACAGCTTCGATATCGACTGACAACATACAGCCAAGCAACACAGAGCATCTTACTGTGAAGAGTGAGCGCGGCCGGCCTGGAAAGTCTTCTTCACTCTATTGGTATACTATGGCGAACTCGGAGATACATTCACAGAGAGCCCCCCAATCACCCCGTAAGCTCAAGAAAAAGCGCCGCGGCTCCTCCGAGCCCTACAACTTCGAGTCTCTGGACCTTGGAAATCGCAACACCGTTCGAGTATCAACCTTGTCAGATCTGTGCCAGCGAGGTCTTTCCCAGCAAAAAAGACGAGGTCGCCCGAAGACGATAAAAACGGAACAACGTAATAGCCTCCGCGACCTAGCTGCTCGAGAATCGACATCGGTACATTCTTCAACTGTTAGAGAAACTCGTGGGGCCGCTGCTGAATCCGTGGTTATTGGGGAACAAGGAGACGCCGGCTCGATTGGCGAGGGAGCTGGATTAGAAAACCACGAGGAGAGTTCTAAGACTGACAACCTGGATGAAGCGGCGGACAATGAGGCACCGGAACCAAAAGCACGCGTCCGTGGTCGGCCGAAAACCCGCGATGGCAGCCAAGCCAGCAAAAAAGCAACCAGAACAAAGGCCCAAGCACCTGGCAATCGTCAATTCAGATGCGAAAAATGCAATGGTACTTGGAAGAATGATGTGGGCTTGAAGTATCATCTCGAAAAGTCGCAAACCCCCTGCAATCCCTCCTTCAAGCCTCAACTCATGCCCGCCCCCAAAAACCCCAGCTTGGCCACCGGCAGGCGTCGAGTACCGCCTGCGCGGAAGCTTCCTATCAAAGCAAATACTGGTTATGCAAGTAACCTATCCACCACCGGCAGGGGAGCGCGCAATGAGGCGGTCGACGAAGATCTCATGCACGAAAGAGGAGAGTATTCGGGTATTGCTACCCCACCAGTCAAAATGAAGCATATTCGGAGTTCTGAGCCTGCGGATGTCAATGAAGATGTCTCGATTCTGTCGGGGCAAGCAGAGCTCTTGACGGTCCTCTCCACCCTCCCACCGCGGCAGGTTGACCCTTTCGCGAAACACTCGGCACGGCAATTTGTTGGGCACGGCAACGTTGAGGGCATAAATGAAGATCTCGGAGCTTCAGCGATTTTGCCGCATTTGCAAAAGGCGATCTTGGAGGTGCCCGAGGCTCGCCCTTCTGCTCTCACCTTGGCCCCGCAAGACTCTACTTCCCCGGCTGGGAGCATGAAAGAAGCCTCAGAGAAACCGCGCATAAAGAACCCGCTTCGTCATCAATTGATGAATCTCATTCTTGAACTATTGAACCAGTACAGTGGGGCACTTCCAGCTGGACAGTCACTGGAGATTCTTGTCTCTGAGCATTGGAAGTTGCAGCGGTGTGAGGGAGACGTCCCTAGCGGTGCAAAGATCAAATCGGTCATGCTACAAATGATCCGAGAGAAGAAGATAGTCGACCAGTGGCACGCGTTCAGGGCATCTGATGGCCGAATAGGAAAATGCCAAATCATCACTATCCCGTCAGTCATGGCATTCGCCCCAGAGACGAGGGCCCTCGTTGAGACGATTCGCCAGCTTTATCCGGCAAATATTCTCCCGCATCAGATTCCAGGAGTTCCTTGCGATACTAATGAAGCAGAGAACCTCGAAGAGGAAGAGGAAGACAGCAACATGGTGAAATCATTTCGACAAGATAGCAAGGTTGGTGGGCGCGGTAGGAGGTCACTGGCAGCTGGTGTTGCCACCTTGAGCGCCCCGGTATATGCGGCTCAAATAACGGCGAAGAGGGCCGCTGATTCTGTCGATATTCCAAGCCCTCCCGGAAAAAGGAGACGCGTGGCCGAAAAGGCAAGCCATGCTGTGGATGAATACCAGGGGCAGCATTTCTGGCCTGTTGTTGATGTTTCGCCCCCTACGCATGACATCCAACAGGTCTCTCCATCCGCATGTGCTGGGATTACCTTGGATATTTGCTTCAATGATGTCGGCGAAAATAGTCACGGCATCATTGGAATACAAGCGCCGCTATGGGCTCGCGATAGCGTGACGCGCCGTTTCGAACGTTTGGCCAGACCAATGCAACAAAACGGATGGATTGCAGGGTCTGGATGGTTTTCCTGGACATCACATTATCGCGTGCCATATCAAACATCCTCCACTGCCCACGAAGATCGCTTACAGTTTGATTATTTCGTGGAGAAACTCAGAATGTGTCTGACTATCGAGATGGAGAATGAGTATATCGACCAGCTACCCACGCAAAAGCACAATATTTTCATCAACTTTCTAGGTGGTGACGCTGGAAACCATGTACGGGTGCCCAGAATACAATGGCATAAGTCGGACAAAGGGCAGAGCACAGCGCCCGAAGTTGTTGTCATCAAAGCGGATGAGGATGAATTGGGTTCCTCCTCTGTATCGGCTGATGAGGAACCTGAGCCAACATCTGCTGCCGCACATGACCATTCCGGCTTGATCTCTGCTAGTACTCCTCAAATGACGCCGCCCGTCACAAGACGCGCGGCACTGACTTCGCGAAGCCTGACTTCTCTCACGCTTGATACGAAGGAGCGGGGATTGACTGCAGAACTACAGACGGGTCCCGACAGCGATGAACTTTTGGCGGCATTCGTGGCCATTCGCAGCCTACTTGGTGGTATAGACAAAGTCATCGATTGGGGCCTGTTGTCTCGCTTGTTCCCGACCGTGGGACTGCCATCCCTGCGACGCTTTTGGGCTAGAATTCGCAAAGAGAAGGCTTCTATCATCTTGAAGGCAACGCAAGATTTCCAAGACCGTTTCATCGCCGCTGTTGAAGCCGACGAGATAGCCATCCCAGATTATGAGCGACCATTGGAATATGACTGGAAGGGCCTTATACAGTGGACTATGCGGCAACCCAATCAGGAGCAGCTGTATCTTCCTAGCTCAAAGGAGAGATTTCAGCACGAATTCAAAGTTGAAGATGGTAGCAAAAACACCGAAGATTGGAAGGAGAAGTTTTACCATCCTCAGTCATCGATGTACTCTCGTTTCGAGACTGCTACGCTTCAGCCCGGGTCACTGACAGCCACAGAGGTCAAAATGTCTAAACTGCAGCCCGCACTCGACACCATTGATATTGCTCGATCCTGGATCCGCTCGCTATGCTGTACTAGCGAAACTGACTATACCCCTCAAGATGTCAAACAGAGATTCTCAATGCTTTCGAAGGATACGCCGCAGCGAAACACGCTGGTTCTCAAGACAGCCATCGACCAGCTCACCAAAGAGAGAGTCATTTGCAAAAGCAAACGAGCGCCGTTCGGCGGACGGCCGTACAGGCTCAATGAAGCGTACACTTCTGTTCTTGCAAAGGTCGCACACAGACAAAAGTACCTCGATGCAGTGTCTTTCAAAAAGGGCCTCGACCAGGCTTTCCAAAGCAGCAGCTCTATGAAAGTGCCCTATACACTGTCTGACGGTGCGATGATGGCACTGACGAATTTAATCGCCCATGAACGAATACAAGTCAGAGCAACAAACGTCCCAAATATACCCTTTGGCTTTGAGCCCGGCAATTACGAAAGTCGCAAGTATCCGAAATCGTACTACCACATGGATCTTGAAGTTCAGCCAACCCCATCCTATCTGTTCAATGGTGACATTGGTATACTTGAGGTTGTCCAAGGTGTTGGTCCGCCGAGAAAAGGCCACACGAGGGAGATACCACAGTGGATGGACTTTTTCGGCAAGCTTGATGAGCAGAGATGGGCAGATATTTTGGGTGCCGTCTGTTTTGCGTTTAATACGAGAGGCATCACGTCCGTCACGGGCATATGCGATGCTGTCGCACCGATACTCGAGGTATTTGAAGCGGAACTCATTATCTCTTGGGGCCTCAAGACCGGACTTTTCACCAGAGCAACGCAGCATTCCGGCATTACGCTTGGAGAATGGTGGTGGTTAGTTGTGGTGCATCGGTGGAGTTGAGCACGTGGCGCATCGTGAGAAAGTGAATGGTAAATAAATCAATAAAAGAAGAAAGTGTTCAAAACTTGTCCGCCAACTCGGAACTCCGTGACGCCTGACTAAAGGCAAAGGTCTAAACTATAACCCAAATAGCACTTTGATGAGCAACGCAACAAGTAGAACGACGAGAACCACAATAGCCCTATCTATCCAAAGCGGCATTGCCTCGTCCGTAGTCTGGGTTTGAGTTGATGTAGCATGTACCCTTTGCTCTTGGGTAGGCACTGCATTCTGCGGAGCCTCGAGGGTTGCTATTCGGGGAGGCCGTGGCGGTGCGGCAGCAGGGCGTCCATTCACGGGTGTAGAAAGCTGCGGAGTCGTTTGCACAAAGCCCTCGGCGAGTTCCGAGTCTTCGGATGTACTTTCAGCAGCGGGTTGATCCTCTTGCCTTGGATCATCAGCCTTCAACTCATCTTTCCAAACCATCTTCAGCTCCTGCGGGACAGCGACGTCCGAGACGGTGCTGTCAGGATCCTGACAGCGTCCTTCACAGTCCTTGATAATTTCTGCATTAGATTTTGCGCAAGTGCTGCAGGTCCACGCTCCAGAGTCCTTTGCAAGCCGCCGGCGCACGTCATCAGTGGTCTCTAATCCTCCCAGCTGGCCACGCGCTTCAGTCTCCATGAAACTCCGTAGTCTTGATCGTACAAAACCGTTAGCACTTGTACTGTAGCGGACGATGTGGACAGGGTTCATGTACTGACGCTACTAGGGCTGTGCGAACACCCCATGCGGGCTGCCAGGTCTCTTCGTGATGGCCACTGATGCTGAGACAGATTTCGCGGTTGGCCTCGAATCGCCCATTCGGCGTGGTGAAGCGAAACATGGGAGGGCGGAGCGGATATGTTGGGGGCAGCACAATACGGCCATGATAGACACCCTCGCTGTAGACGGAATTAGGCGGTCCGCGCAGAGTAAAGTGCCATTCAAAGAGATCTGTTTCCAATGGATGTGCAGCGTAATCGCGGGACGGCGAGTTGGATATCTCAGCTGCCTCACGTACTATGGCGAGCCGCATTAACAACCGGGCAAAAGAAGGTGAGGCGACGCAGAAAGTCGTGGAACATGTATAATCAAAGATACGACGGAGCACAACAGAAGCGTGAATGGGAAGAGACAGGAAAGACTGAAGACTCAGACAGGATAACGGGAGTTGGGTAACATACAGATTCGTTTAATTGTAGGGGAGCGAGTGCTCATAGCCGTAGCCTTGGTGCTGGACATTGTCTCATCCCCCAGAACTCAAGCGGCAATGCAGGATATGCGGAGAAAGAGAATCAGCGTCAAGGGCGTGCCTGAACAAAGACGGGGCAAGTGGAAATATATTGCGAGGTGCCTGCCGTGGGATCGTATGGTTCATTACAGAGCAAAATAGTTCCGCATCGGGGAGAGAGACGAGAGGTGGAGGGCAGTGGCGTAGCCGGACATGTGAGTGAGCCACCGTGTCTGGAGACCCTCTCACTTGACTTGGCGACAGATTGGCCAGCGCCAGCTCTCCTACGAATAGGAATAGGTTTTAGGTAGACAACTAGGTAGGCCTTGGGCCCACCAATCGCTACCTACTTAGATACCTTATTTATCTACCGAATCGCCTGCCTATGTAATCCCTGTGGCATCTCGAGGCTAGGCTGATTTGCGCGCAGATGCGAATCTTTTTTTTTTTTCTTTTTTCTTTTGCTTGCCTGCAGGCGCGTCGCTCTCTGTAAAAAGTTGCAGCACTTCATCGGCATGCATCACGCCTCCGCAGTCCCGAGACTTGTGGGCACCACCACTTTTCAGTGGTAGCCCACTTTTTTAAACTAACCAAAGCGTTGACAGATCGGCTTAGTCATCCCGAGCATGGCCAAATATTCAATGGGCGTCCGGTATGCGCCGTGACAGCTTCATCACCTACGACAAGCAGCAAAGGCCAGGTTCAATCGCCCGATACCACATCCAATCAGACTACGGCGGTGTGTGACGCCACGTCACTTCTTGTTTTCGCTCCGAACTCGAGTCTTGCTAACCCAGAGGATTGCAGGGACCGACGTGACGCATCGCGCAAAAATCCCACATCTGGATGGTTCATTGTTCGCCATGGGCCCCCCTAAACCTCCTGTGCCCCATGTGGCTCCCATCTACCGCTTGACCGCCACTGCTCTTGGCGCTGGCATGTGGTTCTGGGTAAGAAGATATCTGTTCCATGACCGACTTTCAATTCGAGAAACCCTTGCTGATGCAAACCCGCCTTTACAGTTGATGTACCGAGCGAAGAAAGATGGTACGATTCGCCTTGCCGATACCGAGTCTGCAAATATAGCCTTGGAAGTGGCTCCATGTCGCGAAAACGCTAACATTTACTCCCACAGGACCGGTTTTGATGGGCTGGAAGCACCCGTGGGATCACTGAACGTCACGGGAATTTGTTGCAGGCCACGCCAATGTATTTATAGGGCAGTTTCTGTTTCAATAAAGGCGAAGACAAAACAAAGCAGGAGAACGACTACATGATGGCCAACGTAAGACCCCGCGATTCTGCTGAAGATGAGAGACGCTCACTTCCCGGACGGCTTCTCGAACAAATAATGATATACTCCCCGTATGCCGCCCTCGACTTTCCCGGACATCACGGTTAATCAGGGCCTCCGAGCTCGGTTGCATGGCTTCCGAGGTTTTCGGTTCTGGCCCGACTTTTCGAAGGCCGCTTAATCGATGAGGTCTTGTACATTGGAATGTTCTTGCTTCTTGGAACTTAAGGAGCTTGTCACAATAAAGCCCGGGATGTTCTGTGCCAGGCAGAGTACCGCAGAGCCTTAGCCATAACTTTCTGCCGCATGTGTTACCCAGTTGTAGTCTCAATGGTTGGAAGAGATATCATCGATTTTATCGGCTTTGTCGAATACGCTCATGGCAAAGGGCGTGAGTTCGCCTTAGATTTCTGGTCTTAATACCGCCAGTGTTGCTCGCGCCTCAACGATGTATAGCTCTGGCATTGACACTTCAAGGGAAATAAGAGGTGAAGCACTGCCTTCGTGAGAGCCGATCTCGATGGCAATATGACTTAATGTCAGCAGCAAAGCAGGCTCAGAGGAAATGTGAGCTTGCGATCAAAGATACTGGAGGAACAGAGCAAGTCCGAATAAAGCTACGATTGACAGGTTGTATCCACTAGCTAGCTTAACAGAGCGGTGATTGTGCGGCAATTATAGACGGCTTCATTGCTGCTACATTCGCCTGCATGTACCCATGTTCGCGGCAGGTTGTACGATATTACACCAATACATAGTCAGGCGGGGATAATGAAGACATGGCGAGATCCGTATCTTTTCAACCCACGCGATATCATGAATTGTGACGAACAATCGTTGCAACCTTTGCGGAATATTATTTGGCACTTATAGAGGTGCTCGAACATTAAGCAGGTCTTGCAACAGGTGTCAGGGAGACAGGGAAAGAGCCCGTTAGTAGCGAAACCACCTGCGATGATCCAAGACCGCAGAATCAACACACGAATGACTATTTGCCTGGATCGATCGAAGAAGAAACACGAAGAAGAAGAAGAAGAAGCGACTCCCCAAATCAAGCATCTACAAAAATTGTACTGTAGGGTAAGTAGCCTGCCACTGCACAGAAGCGTCCGATACTTAAGTCTACTAGCGCGACATTTAGGCCTGCCAGAAGGATGCAAGAGGCCAAACAAGACAAACTCCTGACTTCCTTGACTGGGCTTGGAAACCATGTCACTTCTGAAACGGCACCGCCGAGGCTGCGCATGAATGCCCTGAGAAGTAACACCGTCGGCCAGTCTACTCCAGGAGTCATAGCTGCTTCGCTAGTCAAGATCACCTTTGGCATACAATCACAGCTTCAATGTTGTAATACGCTTTCTAGATTGTGACTCGAATACCGGTACTACATCAAAGCCTTGTACAAGATACAGTCCCCCATATGCCCGAACGCCGCGCGCCTTGTGAAAGAAAGGAGCCATTATAGAAGAAAAAAACCCCAAAACGAAACAGTCACTGCCAAAACAAGATCCAAGCAAGTAGGGCTGCCTTCCAAAAAGACGGTGATTAGTAACCAACAATGCGAAAGTTGGCGCACACATACCCTGTTCTTGCTATTCGTGTTGCTCATCGTTTTCCCCTCGACACATCTTTTAATTCTTGACACGGGTATATTCACCTGCAACCAGACAGTGGTCACGCTCAAAAGGTTCTGATGCAATGTTAGCGATGTGCGGTCAGTAAATAATGCGGGCAAGATAGGCATACCGAGAGTGAGCTGGAATTTGGGCTTGATAGACTCTGCGCGCATCTTCTGAACCTCGCTGGCGAAAACCTCAGCAGCGGGGGCAGTAGAATCGATACAGTTGGCCTTGATGGAGATGAGGACACCACCGCCGACCTTGAGGAACCAGTTGGCGTTCATGGCAACAATACGGGCCTGGTCAGGCTGGGCAACATCGGCAAAGATGACGTCGACCATGGGGACGATCATGCGGTAACGGGCAGGTTGGCGGGCATCTTCGACGATGGGGACGACGTTGGGGCGCTTCGAGGCCATGGCAATGAGATCACGACCAGAGCGGGAAGAGAACTCGACGGCGTATACGTAGCCAGTAGGGCCGACGACATCCGCAACGTGGGAGACGGAGGTACCAGAGGCAGCACCAATGTAGAGGACGCGGGAGCCGGGCTTCATGTAGATGTCGTCGGCGCCACCAGCAATAGCAGCGCACAGCTTGCTGCGGAAGGGGTTCCACATGCGGTACTCAACCTTTGTGGTTGTGGTGGTACCGTCGTCATTCTGAACAGACTCGTCGACCGAGATGCGCTTCTCGCCGTAGACAGAATCGCCGGGGGTAAGGTTACGGGTAGCAATACCGTCCTCCTTGCCGCCGCGGACGACAAAGACACCAGCGTGACGGTGGGGCTCCTGAAGGCAACGAGTGTTAGCAAACTTGGTCGGCCGTGCTTGGACCGGTATCTCGCGATAGCCTCACTCTCGATGTCTCGAGAGGGCGAAAAAGGACTTACAATGATGACCTTGGAACCGCCCTTCTGACCGCCAGCACCGCCGCGAGCACCACCACGACCTCCACGACCTCCACGGGCACCGCCGCGAGCAGGACCGCCGCGACCACCACCACGAGCACCACCTATTTGCGACCAGTCAGTCATGCACCTTGTGGCATCACAAGAGGCCATCACAGCATACCTCGACCACCGAAACCACCACGGCCACCGTCAAAGCCTCCACGACCACCACCACGACCACCGCCGAAGCCTCCGCGACCACCGCCGAAGCCTCCACGACCACCGTCAAAACCTCCACGGCCACCACCACGACCACCGCCGCGAGGACCACCACGGCTAACGAAAGGAGCCATTGCGAAGGATTTTGTGAAGTTGGGAGATGCTGAGGGTTTGAGAAGGAATTGAAAAAGCAGAATGTCAGGTAGAGCTGCTTTGGAAAGACCAGTCAACAGGAAACAAGCTGAAATTTGTTGCTGGTAGGCGTAGACCAAGTGTAGACTTGTCCTCGTTGAGTTTGCCGTAGGCACGATGGTTAACTTTTTTTTTTCTGACGCTTGGGACTGGGAAAGAAATTTTTGAAGCTGTGGATAGCCAGAGAGCTCAAAGGCCCCACTGATTACCAATCTCGGCTAGCCTTACATAGAAACTGCACGGCCGCTGGAGAGACTATTTTCCGATCACAAAATCGCTCTTGTACGGATCCGTTTGCTGCTCCTGGCCTGATATCGGAGTGTCGACTCAAGAGTGACTCGACGCCACCCCACATGCATCTTTCTTCCACCATATAAATAGACGCAGCCCTGGAAGATTTGTATTTAAAAACCCCTCATTGCATCGTAAAGCCGCCATAATGACACCTCCGGTAGACATCTCTTCCAGCAAGACGCAGAGAAAATCTGTGTCGCATAGCTGGGATCAGAATCTCTCTACCTCTCCCAGCGCGACCTTCCAGTCACCCCCACCAAGCTGGGCTAGATCTTTGCCACAACGCCCTGCTCCGAAACAGCTCAAGCCATTCAACACTCAGGATGTCAAAATCCTGCTACTGGAGAATGTCAATATAGCTGGATGTGACATCCTCAAGGGCCAGGGATATCAAGTGGAAACTTACAAGTCCTCTTTGCCCGAGGACCAGCTAATCGAGAAGATCCGGTATGGCCTCTCTATCACTTAGCTACGTACTCTTCACAATGTAAAGAAAAGTTACTAATCGCTAGGTCAGTGATGTTCAGGTCATCGGTATTCGGTCGAAGACGAAGCTTTCCGAACGCGTACTCCGTGAAGCGAAGAACTTGCTAGTCATTGGCTGCTTTTGCATCGGCACGAATCAAGTTGACCTCGATTTCGCCGCGCGCAATGGTATTGCAGTCTTCAATTCTCCCTTTGCAAACTCTCGCAGTGTTGCAGAACTCGTAATAGGGGAAATCATTTCTCTTGCGCGACAACTAGGCGATCGCTCCAACGAGATGCACCGTGGAACATGGAACAAAGTCAGCTCCAAGTGTTGGGAAATTCGTGGCAAAACTCTGGGTATGCAGCCATGCATTCTAATTACTGTGGTGCCTCATTTCTGACAGATCGCAGGTATTGTTGGTTACGGTCATATTGGATCACAGCTTTCTGTCCTGGCAGAAGCAATGGGCATGAGCGTCATCTATTATGATGTTGTTACCCTTATGGCACTCGGTACTGCCCGTCAAGTTCCAACACTGGAAATTCTGCTCGAAGAGGCAGACTTCGTGACGCTCCATGTGCCCGATCTTCCGGAAACACGGGGCATGATATCCGACAGCCAGCTCGAATGTATGAAGGATGGTTCTTACCTGATTAATGCCAGCCGTGGTAGCGTCGTTGATATTCCAGCATTGGTCAGGGCCATGCGATCAGGAAGGGTTGCCGGCGCAGCACTTGATGTCTACCCTGAGGAGCCTGGCGGCAACGGTGACTACTTCACCAGTAACCTTAGTCAATGGGCAGAAGATCTTCGGACTTTGAACAACATAATCCTGACACCACACATCGGTGGCAGTACCGAGGAGGCTCAGAGAGCCATCGGTGTTGAAGGTACGGGTACTCGATATCTTTGGTGGAGATGATCTGACTGACGCATCTGCAGTGGCTGACGCACTCGTTCGTTACATCAACCAAGGCATCACACTGGGCAGCGTGAATCTGCCTGAGGCTCAGCTGCGGTCGCTGACTCTCGATGAGCCGAACCACGCCAGAGTAAGGAAAATGCGACTCGCATTGTTTAATTTACAGTTGCTTATCGAACTTAGGTTATCTACATCCATCACAACGTTCCGGGTGTCCTTCGAAAAGGTAAGTCACTGCATCTGCACGCCAGCTCTCGGGAGGTATATCAATCTAACCAAAACTCCCCTGTCAGTCAACGAAATTCTCGGGGATCATAACGTGGATAAGCAGATCAGCGATAGTCGCGGGGATGTGAGTAGCGCCTCTATCATCTTTCGAGGACGAATTCTAATGATCTCTCACGCAGGTTGCTTATCTGATGGCGGATATCAGCAGTGTTCAGTATGAGCAAATCAAGGATATTACGGAAAGCCTTGAAGCCCTTAGCTGTAAGTACTGGCGCGAGTTTGCAATTGAATCACAGAACTGGCACTGACTACGATAGCTTGTATAATGACTCGGGTCCTCTATTGACGAGGCAAAAAAAAAAGTTTATGCGTGTTAGTAGAAGTTGGGCCATAATTATTGGCAGGTTCATGAACTCAACGTTCCCAACTTTCTATGCTGCGGGAGGCTCTTTCACCAATCTCATCGACAGCAAATCAAAGTGCTTTTTCTCGTATATCGTGGCATCAGACAGCAATGTACTAGGTAATATTATTCACACAACCTTGACAAGCTTGTTTTGGCACTCTGTAACTGGAAGTTTCCTCCATTCCCTTCATTCACTTTTGTTGGTTTTGTCAGCTTCGTGCCTCGGGTTGCTCCGTTGTCTCCTTTTCGTCTCCTGGTCTAGAGCCTGGCCTTGCAGAGCGCAGCATTTCCTACTAGTTAGGCCTTTTGACCATATGCGCCGGTGGGTCAAGGGTGCGCAGCGTTGCACAAGTGACTGTAACTCAAGCACCTGGGGTTCAAGGAATATCTTTGATGCATCTGAAAAGCATTCGAGAAAGGCCAGTGCTTCCACCAGTCTTGACTGCCCTCTCAGCACATTCTCGGGCACCACAGCGTTCCGCGGTTTACCACCAAAAGTTTGCCTGTCAGTGGTTTGAAGTCGTAGGGTAGAGAAAGGATGCATAATAACACGTTGGTTTTGCATCTCCATATGGGCATTCTTATTTTATTCTACGGTTAGATCTTGGGGATTATTGCCGTGTGGGGGTTGAACCACGAGCAGTTGATCGACAGGCATTTTCTCGCCAACGCAACTTCAGCAAGCAGTCAAGGACTGCACAGTGGCAGTGACAAGTTTGGGCAGTATCATGTGGGGCTCCTGTGCACACTCGATCATGTGACCAGCGGCTCGCAGAACATACTTGAGACCGAAGAATAAAAACATGAGAAATACTAAAAAAGATTTGAAATATCAAGAATAAGTAAAGAATTCGAATTCAAGCTCCGAGCTCTTTCCTCTCTCGTGAAATACATTCTTTGTGGGTTTTGACACTTGGACATCTTCCGCGCTGCCTGCTGGGCGTGTTTTCCGGTGAAGGGCAGGAAAACCCTAAAGGGTTCCCAAAGCAGTAAGCGAGCTTTCTAGCCCGCCCCAGCGCCCTTAGGGCAAAAGTTCAGAAATTGCCAACTTTGCGCGCAGCGAACCCACGGTAGTCGAACCAAGTCATCACCAACCCCAAAGTCGTCAAGATGGTGAGTGCCACGCGCCCTTGGTCCCTGAGTCTTTTCGCGAGAACATTCCCCAAGCCGAATTGTCCATTCGAAATACAACACATTCGATCCCGAGCCCGTCGAAACTGTTTTGGTCGCCCACCTCGTTGCCCGCATCGTTTTGACACGGAAGGATCGATTTCGAAACGGATCATTGGCGTTGCGATGTTCAACACTCACCCCCCCGCTGCGAGACCAGGAAATGGAGGAGAATATGTTGAATGATTTGTCGTGACGGAAGCTGACCGATTGGGCTTTTTGTGTTATAGGTCCGTTACGCTGCGACCGAGATTCTGCCCGCCAAGTCGGCCCGCGCCCGCGGTGCCTACCTCCGTGTCTCTTTCAAGAACACCCGCGAGACCGCCCAGGCCATTAACGGCTGGAAGCTCGAGCGTGCTCTTCAGTTCCTTGAGAACGTCAAGAGCCACGACGAGGCTGTCCCCATGCGCCGCTACGCCGGCGGTACCGGCCGCACTGCCCAAGGTACGACGACCGATTTGCATTCTGTATCGCCTTCCTTGTGATCTGGCCGGGCCTAGACGTCTGAGGGAGTTGGAAAGCATTTGGAGACTGCTGCTACTTTCCTCGGACAATTGTCTAGTTATAAACCCAGATCGCGGTAGATGATATACTTGTTATGAAGAATGTCTTGACTAATGAAAACGTCAAACAGGCAAGCAGTTTGGTGTCACCCGCGCTCGCTGGCCCGTAAAGTCGGCTGAGCACCTTCTCACCCTCCTCAAGAACGCCGAGGCCAACGCCGACGCCAAGGGCCTCGACACCGGTGCCCTCGTTGTCAAGCACATCCAGGTCAACCAGGCCCCCAAGCAGCGCAGACGCACGTACCGTGCTCACGGTCGTGTACGTATTACCCTCTCGATTCTCAACAAGGAGAATTCTCCTCCGACCGTCCCCGAGACAGCTCTTGCTAACATTGCATCTAGATCAACCCCTACATGTCGAACCCTTGCCACATCGAGCTCATCCTCACCGAGGCCGAGGAGGTCGTCCAGAAGTCCGATCAGGTTGTTGGCCGCGAGCACCTAAACGCCCGACAGCGTGGTGCCCGCCTCCGCAAGGCCCTCACCGCCGCGTAAAGGGCGCGCGCGCGCTGTGGGTGTTGACGAAGGAGAGGAAAGCAAAAACAAAAGAAAACTCGAAAGCAAAAAAGCTTTAAAATGAAATATTCAAAGCGAAAAGAGATCAATAACACATTTCCCTTGCCTGTTCAACAGACTTTTCATTTTCACGCGTGAAATGGATAATCGCCACAAGCAAGAGAAGTGTATGATTCTTTTTCCTTTTTTTTTTTGCCTTGATTTGCTTTTCTCTCTCTCCGCGATTCTTACCAGAGGGGCGTAACGACTTCTTTTTTTTTTTAATGAGCAGCATTGGGAAAAGAGCAGAAAAAGAATGAAGCGGATGGGGAGGAGTACACTTCGGGGGGGGAATTGTCACTTCTCCCAATGGTGCAGCTCGATCCCCGATTTCCTTGTCATTGGTGTAGGCGTGTTTTTTATGGCAAAAACTTGTCGGCTGGGCTTTTTTTGTTGTAGGGTGTCAGAGCATGGCATTCAAAAGGGAAACGCATGCAACGACTCATTATCAACGGTTTTAGTTCGCAAGGGACAGTGTAATCTTCTTGACGATATAAAAAATACCACAAGTTTATACAAATGTCTTGCATGGTCTGAAAAAAGTGCTCCATGAAAAGGTAAGAATTGGTATTGTTTCCAACTATCGAAACGCTTGCAACGCTATTCGCTTCTCAATCTTCAAGGTACACAAAATTGCAGTGAACTCAACCCGGCAACAGATTCTCCTCAGGTTTTTTTCATCATTTCCTGTGAGCGCATCATACTCTTAACCGCCCATCACCATCTGTCCAATCATGATGAGGGCACTGAAAACCTCCTAATAGCTCCTCATGTCAAGACAGGCACCCTGCTCTCTAAGAACGCGCGGCGCCGACGCTCCCCAAAAGGCTCGATAGCGACATCTTTGGCTAGAAGACCAGAAAACCGTCCCACACCATATCTGTAACAGCTGTCAGCTTTAGCAGCAACGACTATTTTGCTGTCGTAGATACCCTTCCAGCCCATGGTGAAGTTGAAGACTCTCTCAAATGGAATTTTGTCGTTGAGCATCTCAAAATTCACGATTCGTGCCACGAGATTCTTATTACAGCGCTGCATGAAGGGTGTGAATTCCGAAACTATGGGAAGAGATCCAGAAAGCAGCGACCGTTCAGATGAAAAAATCATGGAGCTTAGGCGAAAGCGCTCATGGTCAAGATTGACATAGCCACAAGACTTGAACGTGAGTGACTCGAGTGCGTATAAAGTCTCTTCTTTGAACAGCTCTCTCGCATCAGGAATGATACGTGTCAATTTTTCGAGCGTATGCTTTCTCAACTCAGCCCTGGCAGTGGCGTTGGCGCCGTAGTCAAGCGCATCCCGGATCTTCGCAGATGGCGAGAAGTGCTCAATGAGCCCCGCCCACGACATCCAAGAAGGCTGCTTTAAGGGAAGAAGCCCATCGTGCCAGTTTGTGAAGCTCGCTATGACCACATTGGCTCTTGTAAGACCAGCTCCCAAATCGACCAAACTCGAAGGCGGTGGGTCTGCGGTGACCCAGGGCATCACAGACAGCGAAACGCCTTCAAATTCAACCCTCTCGAGGGAGCAGAGAGCATAATCGCGCAGAGATTGAAGCAGCACATGTGGCGCCACCCAGCAATTTTTGAGCGACAGATTCTTCACGTATGGCAGCCGCAGCAGCTCGCTATCGGTGCCGACTTTGGCCATGGCTGGTCGGGCCATGGCCTCTGGTGATGCGAAAAACGGCGCTGGTAGAATATGCTGACTTCGTTGGTGACACCCAGAAGCCAGTTCGCCACCACAAATCCATTCGAAGTGGAAACTCTCAATCTTGGATTCGAGACTGATGTAGTCTTTGATTAAGGCGTGAGCAAGTGGGACAGCATCGAGCGGCGACACAGACACCTCGTCGACCATTTCAGGAGCGGACACATGAAAACGACGCCAGTCCGCCACCACACCTAAAGAAACACTGGTCAGGGATGGGAAAGACGACCAGAGATCATGTCGGCTCAGAATATGCAGATGGGAGCTAGGTATCTTGGCAATGTTGAGTGTCGTGACATTTTGAAAACAACCCTCGATAGAGCAATCGATCGCGGACAGTATGAACGACTGAGCCATGGCACGATGAGCCCATTCCAGTTCAAGAAGCATTTCCTTCTGCGCACGGGTCAATGCCACAGGCACCAACGCATAATCTGTCTTTTTGGGCGGTTGCTTGATGAGGTACCATTCTAACGACTGACGTATTGACTGAAAGGCAGGCAGCAAGTTCCAGTGTTCACCTTCGATCCTCTCTTTCGGTATGGAGGGCATGTGGCTTTCATCAAAGTCCATATCGGATAGTGACGTCTTGCCTTCTGTTTTCAAAAGAAGAGCCAATGCTTCGTGCACCTCTCCTTCTTTGAACCCAGCATCTCGCAGCATTGCTTCCATCATACCCATCTTCCAATTCTGAAGCACACGACCGGCTTCTTGAGACCTCTGACCAGAAGCTGAAAGTGTATCTCCAACGGTAACCACAGATGGCGGCGTACTTCCGAGGTTGATCTTGTTCTTTCCGCTGGACTGGTCCTGAAAGACACGATGGCGAATTGTATTGTACCTTGCCTTGATATTTGGGCCGGATAAGAAACCCAGACCTGCGTCGGAGCAAAGGCCGAGCTCTGTGACATGGCTAAGGCATCGTAACGCTGCTTTCATGCATAGAAACTCGTCGGCGACGTCTTCAATGCCGCTGACGTCTTGATATCGACTGTATGTAGCATGCGGCCATCGATACAATCCCCAGTAGGAGCGTATTACTTGCTGCTTAGGTTTGTGAGGAGGATACTCGAGGGTGTCTTCGTCGAGCTCCAGAGAAAGGGCAAATCGACGGATGATGTGGCCAAATTCGCCAAAGATTCGGCCGCCGTTAGAGAGCATGCTGTTTGACAAGTTTTGAATCTTGCCATCTCTGTCTGGAGATAGTGATCGAAGCATCTGGGTGCGGAATGGAGCAACGACATCTTTGAAATAGTATGGTGATGTGTTGGCTTCGCACAGTTTACTGACGACTCGCAGGCTCCTAACATCCTGTCTCGAAATTTGCGAAATGATCATGCCAAAGATCTCGACTGGTAGGTTGGGTAAATTAGGGCCATCTGAATTGACGTCGTAGAAAGTCGCTGCGGCCGAAGATTGCGAGTTGGGACTCTGGACTTGGGCTCCCTTGACATGATCCGCTGGTGCTATATCAGAAGCAGCATCCTGTGCTCTATCAGAAGCAGCATTTTGTGAAGATTCAGAAGCAGCATCGTGCGGTATATCAGAAGCAGCATCCTGTGGTAGATTAGAAGCAGCATCCTGTGGTAGATCAGAAGCAGCATCCTGGGAAAGATCAATAGCAGAACCCGGCATGTTATTTGAGAACCACTCCACGATTGCGTTGGAAAAGGAAATTTGCTGAGAAGTATCCATAACGATGAACCTGGGCCACCAATAGTCCGGCTGTGAAGTGGGAAAGCGTTTGATGAGGAGGAGCGAGCCGCTGATGGCCAACTAGGTGCACACGCGGAGGTTGGGCTCTGCTTGCTGCAGGGCTCTAGTAAAGGGCCGCTCAAAGGGCAAAAGACTCGTGAAAGCTGACAATTCTTGGATAAACACAAGGTAATACAGGCTAAGCAAAAACCAGTGGGTACTTTATGAAGAAAGATATCGATGGCTTCAAAACGAAAGGGATGTCAGCGTTCCACGACAGCGATGAGGAATGGCGGGACGATCGCTGTTGTGTTACAGTGACCACTGCTCCAGAACACCGATCATTGACAGGTGGAGGAAGGAGATGAAGAAAAGTTCCAAAAACACTCACAAAAACAAATAGACAATACAAACCACGAAGATGACGAGATGGCGTTGCTAAAGGATTCTTTTACCTAGGAAGCGGGCGCTATCACGGTGGGGGCACGTGCATCTAGAACAGGCGATGGGCAAGTTTGGTTGCTAGGTAGGTAGGACATAGGTAGTGCCTACCTTGGTACTTGGTCCTTATTGCACCATTTGCGCAGAGAGGACTATGAAAATAAACAGAGAATCGAAGGATGGGAGAATTAGACTAAATTATGGTGGGATCAAGAAGAAGGGTAAGCAATGAAAAAAAAAATATCCATGCAGGAGACAAACAGCTATGCACGGAGTCGAGCAGCGCATATTCCGCAGCCACATGAGGTCATAGTGAGTACCGGCAAGCACCTAAAAAGTTGAGACAGTCGCATTCTGATTCAGTTTAGAGCCGTCATGTTTTATAGACTTTTTACGGACAATTTAGGAATGATTGATTTCTGGGCAAAAAGACTAGGAAACGGAATTGACATGAAAAGTAATAGTAATTCAATTAAAAAGAAAGCTAGCTAACATCATTTCCTCAGACTCAACATCCTTCTCACTCATTTCGACCAGAACCAGTACCTATCAAAACCGAAGTTAGCAAATACCCAGCTAGACATACTAGAGATGACCTACTCAGCAGAGTACTCGACCTGGAAAGGACCTGTAAGATCCTTGCATGTTGCCGGTGGGCTACCGCCCGCAGTCGATACGCGAAAGACCTCACCCAGACCTTTTGTGGCGTCCTTGGTGGCCAACAGTCTCAGCCAAGGAACTGCAGGCTCGCCCTGGCGACCGATGGTTGAGGTGTCCGGAGCATTGGCGCTGGCATTCTTGGCGCAAGGAATCTGCCCCTCGTCGCCGAGGTCAAAAAAGGGAACACCGGCCGCTGTGAAGTAATGGTGGCCGGAAACGGGCAGCGCCGCAGGGCCGACGCGGTTGGCGGCGTCGAGGTTGAAGTGGATAGCCATTCCGGAGACCTTGCTCGTGACTTCCGGGTACATGGCGGCCATGCAGGTGACGTTGAAGAGGGTCGCGACGGCGCCGACGGCCTTGGGCTTGGAGTCTGCGCTGCCGTCGCATGTATAATTTTGTGTTCCGCGACCGACGGCGACGTGGCGCAGCCGGGAGCCGGGCGCGGGAGGAGGCAGACCAGGCACTGCAAAGAGTCAGACGCATGCACACGGGCCTAAAAATCCAGTAGAATCTGGAAAGATGCAACTCACAGGTGGGCATCTCGGCTTTTGATAGATCGCATTTGGGAGATGCTCTCATGGTCTTGACGGCTGATACCTTGGCGGCGACGAGGTTGAAGTATTGGGAGACGGCACTGAGAGCACCGAGAGGGTCACCAAGATCGTTGATTTGAAGGTTTGGCCATGCTGGCGCGGCAGAGGTGACAACGGCCAGCGAAGAAATGAAAAAGGTAGAAAGACGCATTTTGCCTCTATAAATCGTGTTGCGACGGGTGATGATGTATGTGGTGATGGCGTGTACCTGCGTAAAATAATAAAGTGTCGAATTGAATGGCTCAAAGGTCAGTGTCGTAAAGCTGTAATACCACAGAGGAAATGAAGACTCTAGAACATGAAATAAATAAATAAATTCAACAAAGAAAAGGAGAACAAGGCTTGGCCGCCCAAAAACACGCCTTTCCTGTAGGTGATGATTGAATTGAAATGAACCGAGTTGAACTTCTAGAAAGAAAGAGCGATCGTAATGGTAAAAAGGAGAGACATTTCTACATAGATATACACCCCGGTTTTGTATGCACAACTGGCAAACAGGCAAACGCGCCATGCCAGCTCATGTTGCAGAGCCGCAACCGCCGTGTGCTCAACTCATCATTACGGCCGGTCCATTCGTTGTGGTGGAAGGGGAACAAGTGAATGAACTTGGCAAAGCCAACCCACAATAAAGGGACGACTAAAAATAGGTAGGGAACTACGTACAGTACCGGTGTTACAATATCAGTGGGCATGCTCGCGTGGACACAACCTTGGGCGGCACAAAGAACTGCAGGTGGTGCAGGTTCCGGGGGGGGGGGGTTGTGCCAAGACCCCACAAAGAGAGTTTTTGCTAAATTGAGAAGCTCCATGGCGGGGAAAGGCGCCATTGGCTTTTTTTTCTTTGTGCAGGGGGGAGTGCCCGGCGGCTAGAAGCGTCGACGGCTGATCCAATCGCGGGCATGGGAGATCTGTTTAGCGGGTATTCGTCAACGTATGGAAACGTTCCCGATGCCGACCGGGGATCATTGGCTGCAAGGGGGGGCGCGTACAGAACCGGCACATGGATGAAGCATTTGCACATTTGAACAAAGACGCTGCTTTCTTCCCGGAAATTGACGGGATGGTCTAGACGGAGGCGTGCGTTTGCGTCTTGCTCAGGATGCAAAAAAGACAACATCATTATCCCATTGTAAAATTAAAGACCCAGTTGCCCGTCAAACCCAGGCCCCGTGGCAACTCTGCACTACCCGTTCAGTCGTACAGCAAGCCACTGACGGTTCTTTGGCGGCTAGATGGCTCTCCATCGTAGCACTTCCTCGGACTTGCATTGAATTGCCAGATGCGCTGGCCAGTGGTGGCTCATCTCGGCATCTGCACCCTGGTCTCAGATCCGCCTTCTGACACCCTTGATTGGCCCTGGGAGACGGCTCTTTGAGACAGACCCTGGCCTCGGTTGCCCGGCACCAGATGATGGGATACATGTGCATTACGGCAAAATTTATGCTGGTATTTCTTTGGCATGGCAATATGTAGTGGTCTTTCATCTCGCCGCTGCCATGCTTGAAGAGTACGCGCTGCCAAGGACCATGGCTGAATTTTAACATACTTGCCCTGTCCAATCGCAGCCGACAACAGACAAGGAAACAAATTTATCGTACACTTGCAGTTTGCTCGCCAACACCATCACTAGCTTCCCGCAAAACCATCCTCCTTCCATTTACCACCATTGGCTGCTCCCTTGGCGGCAGCCCCGGCCCCGGCCACTGACGAAGCGCCCAGGCTGCCCGCGTGCTTCTCCAGGTCAGACGCACCGAGCCAATACAGGCACATAAAGACGAGCAGGTGTAGTGCGACGCAATATGCTGCAAATAAATTTCTGCTGCTGCGTGACGCCAGCACAATTCTTGTCATCGAGTATACCGCTCGCTCTGGCAGGCTCATGCGCTGATACGCCCGCGCCGATTCCCGTCCTCGAAACGCAGCAAATGGTGAAATGTTTGACTCGTACGCTGCACGGTATCTATCCATGGCCATACCTGGAGTCCCGCTTTCTCCAATAGCCACCGTCGATGGATTTGGATTTCCTCCATACGCAGTCGCCGAAGATGATGTTGCGCCTGATCGATTGTAAGTCGAAATGTATCGCGTCTTTTCATACAGGTTCAAGTTGTCCTTTTGCAGCGCCGCCACCTCTTGTCGTAGCTGCTGCACTGTTTTGTAGCTCTCCGAAACCTCAAACTCCAGCTGTGCGTTCTTCTGCTTGAACCGATCTCGCTGTGCCGTCACCATGGGGAGAATGCCAGACCCTCCGCCCATGGGTTCCCTCTCCCCGCCTCCGCCTCCGCGAGGGTCTAATCCGCTAATGATGGATGATGTCGGTGAAATTCTGCCACCGCGTCGCGTCTGTGCTCGTGTCACATAGGTTCCCGCCACCGAAACTCCAGACGGAAAAGCATTTGCACCTTCCGCGTGCATCTGCTCTAAATCTCCCTCAAGCTTCTCATTCAGGTTTTGACATCTCTCAAGCTCAGCATTGGTCTTGGACATTTCTTCTTGCAAATACTCCAATCTCCTTTGCAAATCTTGATGAGAAACTCTCAGTACCGTGAGCTCGTCACCCAGTTTTTTATTTCGACCTAGAAGCAGCTTCTCCAAAGTGTTGCCGGCCTCAGCCTCACTTTCCTCGCCAGCTGCCATCTCCTCATCATCATCACCTGTAGAAAACTCAATGCTCTTGAGCACCTCCAGTTCCTGTTTCAATTCATCATAATCACTCCATTTTTGCACTTTCGATTTGAGTAACTCATTCTCGTCCTTGAGTAGAGCCAGCTCCCGTTCTGTAGATCGAACTTTGGCGTCCAGCTCTCTCTTCAGGCTTTCCTTCTCCAATCTCGTACTATCAAGTTTTCGAATGAGCGAGGAATTTTCCGAGCGTATTCTCATATAGTCGGGGTCGTCTTCCAAAGATGCCTTGGGTTGGGAAGAAAGACTAGACTTGGCTTCAGCCAGTTCCAGTCGCATTTGCTCGTTTCGGGACTCGACATCCGCCAGTCGCGCACTTGTGCGTTCCAAATCGGAATGCAGCATTTCGAGCTCCGCTCTCGACGCCTGGCTACGCATTCCGTCCTGGTCATCGCCGGCTTTTCCGAGGCGCTGATTTGTTTCGTAGGTAGCCTTGAGCTCATTCAAGAGCCTCTCTTGGCTCTCTACTTTCTCTTCCAGGCCTTTCTCTTTTGCCTCCCAGTTGTCTTTGCGCTCGCCCAGCACAGCATTCCACGACAATTCAACATCCTTTACTTTTGCGTCCAGGTTTTCCTCCAAGTCTTTGCGCGCTGCGCACTCGGATTGTAATTTTGTCTCGGTCTCTTCGAGCTGCGCACTAAGTTTCGCGACGCTGTCTTGTAGATGACTGTTTTCGTCTCTGAGCTTCGGGGCAGTGTCTTCGGACACTAGCATCGCATCGACCGAGGCTTCTAGCAGCGGATACGGGTCAGGTGCCTCAGAGATCGATGAGTATGCTTGTAAGAAAGCCGAGTTAACAGCCTTGGAGTGATTCGTCAATAGATCAATGAATGTTTGGTAGGCTGAGTAAAGTTAGCGCTCTGCCGAATACATGAAGCGATTGTCGTTACCTTTCAGCAGTCCCTTCATCTCCGTCAATTTTGTGGCATCATCCAACTTTCGAAAATCTTTCGTTTTTTGCGCCAGGTCTTTACGCTGCACAGTCGAGTCACGTTGATATGTGACAATTTCAGACGCCGTGTTATCGAGATTCGAAATGAGAGTCGTAAGATCGACCGCTAAGTCGCATTAGTATACTGTGAGAGTTCCATGGGCCATCGCGTAGATACTAACTTCTCCATGCAGAAATGGCATGCTGAAACTTATTCCCAGCATCTCCAGCTGCCTCAGACTCTGCTGTTGTAGCTGCGGTTGCAGCTCCGCCCGTCGTCGCGGCCATGCTGGTTGTTTCACGACGTTCGCGGCACAGAGTTTGATATGTTCACAATGAACAATGAAGGTCAGAACTGGGATGGCAAGAAAGTGATTGCGCTCTATGAGCGGCGAAAAAGCACAATCCGGGATGTCGTGGCACGGCCATGAAGGAGTAGGAGCTCCAGAGTTTAGACACGTTGATCGCACTGATACCTACAAGGGGCTGACGTCTGCGCGCCCCACTTCAGCCTTCTTGAGCTTCAACCCTCCCAGCATAACGTCACTCTAGATCGACAAACACCTTGCGACCCCCTCGTCGATGAGTATGTATGCCTGAGGCGACGTACGCGAAGCTCTCAAATGACCTGCACGACAAGTATACGACAATGACGCAGCAGGGCGGCAGCCAGCGAGACCTACCCGGCGCTGAGAATGGACCGTACTTGTTGCAACCACTATTGGAAGACGTACCACTCTCTGAAGATGGCTTCAATGGCGACGTCAAGATAAATTGCGTGGAATATTACGGTATGTCACTACCTTCACTGCGGTCTTCGTCTTGCTAACGAACATCACAGACGGAAACCTTTACGTTGGCACGTCGGCCTCCGAGCTGTTACACTTCGTCCGAATCCCACCCGACCCTGCCAACGAAAATGGCAAACCGACGTTTATTTCGGCATCGAGGCTTGCGCCTGCCTTTTTTGAAACGAAGGGAGGATCGCAGCCCGGAGTACAGCAGATCTTACTGCTGCCACGCGCGGGGAAGGCCTGCATCCTCTGCAACTCGACGGTAACCTTTTACTCGCTACCCGAGCTTACGCCGATTTTCGAGTCGACACAAGTCAAGAACTGCAGTTGGATAGGCGGCGTTGACTTGAATGAGTCGATCACGAACGATGAATCATCGACAAATGAATTAGAAGGAGTCACCATATTGATGTCGCTTAAAAAAAAGATCCAAGTGGTTCACATTGGCGATAGCCCAAGGCGTCTCAGAGTATGTGTATACGTGCTACCACAATATGGGGTCGGTCAGCTCATTATTGAATCTTAGAACATAGACTTCGCAGACAGCAGCCTGTCTGTGCGCCGAGACACCATCGCTTGTGTCGCAGATTCGAGAGTATACGCCCTTCTAGACGTCGACAAGCAGCTGAAGATCCCCTTGATGAGCATATCATCTTTGGAACCCCCACCTTCGCCCGACTCTACCTCTCAGCCAGGAAATCTATCTGTGGATGCAAGTGGAATATCCAGAAGCGCGTCAACTTCACAGCCTGCTCGGCAACATGTCACTCAAAGTCATACTAGGAGCTCCAGTCTTGGAGGGGCAATTCTCGGTAACCTGGGCTGCCAACAGGATCAAGGAGGTGACGCATCACGAAATTCCTCATCTCCAGACAAGCCTGGTACACCGCAGTCTGGCCCTATCACCGACAAGGCCTTGCCCAATGTGCCCTCGGATTCGCACGGCCGTCCCTCATCCGATGTGTCGCGACCTGCGATACTTCAGCCGCATATTGCCTCACCTACTCCCGAGGAATTTCTGATAGTGACTGGTACAAGCCTAGAGGAAGTTGGAATTGGCATGTTTATCAATCTGGATGGCGACATTACTCGGCCTACCATATCATTCGAAAAATACCCGGAATCGGTCGTTGTGGACGGTGCCAGCGCGAGCTTGGCATCATCACGAAATGGGCTGCCTGACGAAGACGATGGATTTGTTCTTGCTTCCCTAGATATGGAAAGCCGAGACGGTCCGAGATTTGGCATAGAAATTCAGCGGATGGATGCCGGAAACGAGGCCCACCCTGAGAGGCACTGGCTTTTTGCTCCTGGCTTGGAGCCGAATGGTCCGTATGGAATTCGGTCGCTTCTGGGGAGCGAAGAGACGCAATTCCAAGAGATTGTAGAAAAGCTTAGTGAAAAGCGCTTTTCACCGTTCCCCAGTCCTATAGGTGCATCCGCGGCCTCATTGAAGAGCCTTGACTCTCGTACTGCGGGGTCTATGGAACGTCTGTCCAAGGAACAGGAGCTGTTCGATCGAAACTTCGACTCCCAAGACGACGATTCATTACCCGATGGGTGGGAGACGTCTCGTGTATCTGAAGGCGAAGAGTTCACTCAAAGACTGGCAAAAGTGTCAATCAAGCTAGTAGCTTGGTCTGGCGACAAAATTTGGTGGACAATTCGGAACCCCCTCCTTCTACAATTGGAATCCGCTTTGGGGGCTTCAAATGACAGCCAATTGCTACCGGAAAACCTAAACAAAGATGCCGTTTTTAGCACGATAGCACGGCTTCGACGTCAGGACGCGAAGACAGAACTCGAATTCATGACTCTTCGATATCTGCGCCAAAAGTCAGGCATCCTACTGCTGGGTGCTCTGCTCCTCGCTCCGCCACACAAAGAACTCGCAGATACAGAAGTCAATGCTCTAGAAGAATTATTCACCGACAGTCAGCTGGATCCAAGAGTTGTTCTATCGTTGATTCCCGAAATTCGAAATGAGATCATCGAGGGACGGAACGGCATCTGGATCTATGGCGGTGTAAAGCAAGTGACAGAGATGATCCTCTGCAGCGACCAATTCGAGGCCATCACAAAGAATAGTATCGGGAATCTCGAGTCGAGAACGCTGCATTTCCTGCGCCGCTTCCTTGCTGCCTGGAGAAGGATGAAGGGATTCGGAAGTGTTCCCGATGAGCGGGAGGTGTTCAGAACAATAGAGGCCGCACTTGTCCTTGTCCTTCTCGAGTTGGATCGACGCGCTCCCAAGGCGCTTGGAAGGCACAGTCCCGTTAAGATTGAGCTCCACGAGCTTGTTGATAAAGGAGTGGATTGTTTTGAGCGTGCCGTTGATATTCTTGAGTCTCACCACCGTCTCTTCATCCTTAGCCGCTTGTACCAAAGCCGGAAAATGGCTAGCGAGGTTCTAGCGACATGGAAACGGATTGTCGAAGGCGAGCGCGACGATGGACAGGAATTCCAAGACGGCGAGTTACGCATCAAAGATTATCTCTCGAAAATCAGCAACCAAACATTGGTTAAAGAGTACGGTATTTGGCTGGCCAGACGGAATCCGAAACTCGGCGTGGAAATATTTGCCGAGGATAAGTCCAGAGCTGCTAAATTCGAGCCTACTGAGGTTGTTGAAATCTTGAGGGAAGAGGCACCCATGGCGGTGAAACATTTCCTTGAGCACCTCACATTTAGCAAAGGTCACACGGCATACATCAATGAACTCATCTCTTACTATTTAGATATTGTCATTGGCGACTTGAACTCGTCAGAGGCAAGTCGAGACGCGGTCATGGCAGCATACGCAGCATATAGGGCCTTACAAGCACCCAAGCCCACATACCACCACTTTTTAACGGCAAATACGCCGGCAAACAATGAGGTGTGGCAGAGCCGACTGCGTCTGCTGCAGCTACTGGGCGGAGCGAACGACTATAACACAACCAGTATTCGGCAGCGCATAAGCAGCATCCCCGGAGACCTGCTGGTGCCGGAAACCATCATCCTTGCCGGCAGGGAGAGTCACCACGAGCAAGCCTTACGCCTCCTCGTGCACAAGCTTGGCGACTATGACTCGGCCGTCTCATACTGCCTGCGCGGCGGAGTCAGCGTCTTTTCCACGCCCGGGGGCACGCCGCGAAAACGTCCGTCTGTGGACGATCAGCATCGACTGTTCAACGTGGTGCTGCGCGAGTTCCTCGCCATCGAGGACGCCAGCGAGCGTGTGGAGCAGACGGGTGCCTTGCTGGAGCGGTTCGGGGGCTGGTTCGACCTGGACGAGGTGCTGCGTCTTGTCCCGGACAGCTGGTCCGTGGACGTCGTGGCGGGGTTTTTGGTCGGCGCGCTGCGACGACTGGTGCGCGAGCGACACGAGGCCAAGGTGGCGAGCGCGCTGAGCGGCGCGCAGAACCTGCGCGTGAGCTACGATTTAATCACGAATATCGATGAAAAGGGCCCGGCAAAGGCTGAGGCGGAACCGCCGACCGAGGCGGCGTGAGCTGATGGCCTTTGAGAATATAGAGGGCAATGTACTTTTAGCGCAAACCAATAACTTGTCTGTCAACAAGATTCTCGAGCATGTTTTTTGACAGACCGGCTTGCCAGCTGCCGAAAAGCGATGGGCAGTCACGTCGGTTGCGAGCACTGTTTCTCCTTTTCCTGTTCCGTGCAAAGAGACGTTTCAAAAGAGAAACTATAATCATGCATCAAAGAAGAAAGATTTCAAATGATAGCGGCCCTTGACATTTGGCCTTGATCTTCACCCGACCTTTCTGGCCAAACGAATTCATCTCCTTAGGAGCATCAATCTGGACTTTGCTTCTACCCTTGAAGAAGAGTTCGGAAGCAGTCAGTCTATGCCGACGCCATTCACTGTAATGCCCTTGGAAGCCAGACCCTTTGGCATGACACCCGTCATCTGCTCAATTGCGCCCTTTGTTGAGGCCGTAAAAAGGTAGTGGACAAGAGGAGCGAGTAATGGCTACAGCCAGTAGAAACGAAAACGATGCCTCCACAATGGCAGATGTGAGACGCAGCTTTACTGTTGCTTTATTAGCTCCAAGTCTCTATCGGCAAATGTCAGCGTCTTTAATGGAAACAGTTACCTGAGGAAGAAAGCAGGTCCCTTAACATTGAGATTGTACATGGCGTCAAAATCCTTTTCGGTTGTATTCTTGACGTTGCGCATCATCATGGTAGCATTGGCCATCATTCCATTGATGTGGCCAAAGTTTCTCTCAATTTCGTCGACAAACCTCGTAATCCCGTCAAATAGTACCGGAATCTGCATGGACAAGTAATGCTGCACCCTTTGCGTCAATAGAAGAGACAAGCGCATGCGCGCCGGCCTCATCGTTGTAGTAATTGATGATAACACTGACTCCATCTTGACTTGATCTGTCGGCACAGGCTTTGCCAACCATTGGAGCCTTCTGCAAAGATAATGACTCTTCCTGCGAGCAACAAGTATTCGGACGCGACGCGGGGCCTGGCATATGGTACTTTTGGGTTAGGAATTCCAGGGAGATTGTAGTGCAAATTGGCGATTTATCATGAAGGTGAACTTGGTTTTGTATTCGAAGCGAAGTGGCCTTGTCAAATGTTCTATTGAGCAATACTTTATTCTCACGTAGAGCGGACATATAGCGAAGAGTATGTATGACCATGGCGATTAACAAGTCTCGGCACCACCAAGTCTGCCATTTGACTAGCTTGATGCACTCTTCACTGTTTGTCAATCGATCTACTACGGTTAGAAAGCTGAAGAACATTGAGATTAGTCCCAATACAATTAGGCTGTGACATGCAGTTGCCTTTTCGGCCCAGGGCGCATACTCTTGGCTATCGGGAATGCTTCTGTTAGCCCCATTAGGCATCTGTATCGGAGCTACAGCGCTGACAGTTGAGTATATCCGATGCCAGAATTGCTCCCCAGACGCAGAAATAGTACCTCGCCAATGCATTGTACACATATTAGCCCCGCAATGTATCCCCTTTGATCCCTTTGTACAGCGCAATTGCTCTCGGAGTGTCTTGAAGAGGGGTTCATGGCTTGCAAGAAAAGCACCGGTGTACTCGGTTGTACGCGATATGGGCCAGCCCAGGTGATATTTTGCAAAAATACCAGCTCAATACAATGGTCTTTCGGAGACGATCAGTAATGCTAAGCACTCAGGTGCCAGCCTCTGCAGGCGCATGGCATGTTTCAAGGGAGTAGGGGGATGGTTTGTGAGCTTCAACGACTGGCCAAGACAAGTGTCAATCTTTACTCGCAACTTCCGTCTCGGACTTGAGTGATATCCCCTGCTAAGATCTGATGGTTTATGGTATCTCTAGACTAAGAACAGAACTCAACAGCTTCCTCGCGTCGAGACACAGCGTATCAGAGCCATCGAAGAGCAAGCAGCATGCGGCACTGTCACCATTCAGACATTAGAGTCTATAGGGCCTGTTAGCAGACATCTTTTTTGCAAATAAATTTCGCGACTAAGTTTCGCTGCGAATACGTGGCAAACTAGTGTTCTGGCCTCTCGACGTTGCTGGGATGATTGTATAGGAGCCAAATTCGGGCCCGATAGTAGCCCGAGCCATCACGGGTTGCTTACGTATATGTGAGTGCCAGTGATTACTGGTAAGCACACAAGGAATGCTTCTAGAACACAAAAGATTCTTGTAAAGGGCCTTTCCAGGCACTCATATGCAATGCAATAAAGGGCAGGATTGGACTCGGCATACCCCTGTCGCGCTGGCATACACGATGAATACGAAGACACATGGCGTTCACTGGGCATCGAGCCGAGCAGATCACATCAGAGATCAGTTACATCAGTTGACGAATTCTTTCCCAACATGATACCATGATCAAAAAGATATTGCCAACAGTTCCGGACTTGCAAACGGAGGACACACTGCCAAGGATAGCACAAAGTGGTCAGTACGATCGCCGAGCACTCTCGGCTGAATAGATCTCATCCGGTCATAGGCTCGAGACTAGGTCGGCGATAAGACATGAAATTCTTCTTGACCGTATTTTGCCAGTCTGCAAAGGACGCTCGCCTTGTAAGCGATGGAGCCGAGATTGCTTGGAAAGATTCGGTCAAACCCACCATAAAGAGTCAAATCAGGGCGCAGTGAGATGATACAAATCACAATTTTCTCTGTCCATCTACACGGAAGAGTCGCGCACGTGCTACAGTTGGCAAGTTGCCTGAGTATACCCACAATGAGAAGGCTCTCTGCATCTTGGCGGAGTTGGAAAAAGCCTTCCTATCCTTGACGATGTGTACAAGACCCTGAGGCGGACTGCTTAAGTTGTGGGTATTGCTTAGTGTGATATTGCCCGAGTCTCATGATGCTTATCCCCAAAGTACGGAGTCGGCAATCAGTGGACAAGCCGTTTATGCTCAATGGAACGGGGCCAATTCAACCTCGCCCCATCGGGCCTCGAAATCGCCCTACTGGTACGCCCCAACAAGCGAGAATGACGGCAAAAGAACAACCAGAGAGTGGGAGTACACCCCCTCGATAGGGTGCGGAACCCCTTCCGCCTATTAAGCGATTCTGCCTGGAGCGGCGGCGCCACCATTATGGCATAAGATTCTCCAGGGGACCCCCTGGCATTGCCGCTCTACCAGTAGTATCATCGAGACTGAAAATAGCATGATACCACAGGAAGAATCGCGCGGTGCATACTTTCCTGCCAGATATAGCTGCCGACATGAGACCCCTAGATAGCTCTGGCTCCAGAATATATCACTACTCAGTATACACAATGCCGGTTCCGTCTCACCGAGCCGCCAAGCCTCGGCAAAACAGTAAACCACGGATCGAACTCTCTGACCAACAGGTGGCCAGGCAAGGGTTGCCAGGCCATCTATCATCCGCAGCACCAATCTGGCGTGTCGTCTGTGCGGCTCGCCTTGCACGCTTTTCCCACCTGGGACAACGACACCGCCGCCACCCGCCCCCATGCCGCCAGGTCCAAGCGTTATTGTTCAATGTTTTACAAACCAAGCCCTGATGATCAGTAATAAGAATAACCAGGAACAAGAAAGATGCAGAAATCGGTAAATGGGGGGGGGGGCTTTTCTTGGTGTACATATGCAAATAAGCCGCCCACGTAACCAAGCGGCTTCCTCACCCGTTCGAAAAGAACTCAAGACTCAGCGACGAGGCGAGCAAGCCTCTCGGCAGCCTCAGCTCAAGCCTTGCGATATGATATTGCAGAGCGCAGGGAAAGTGCGGGCATTTTATGCACCCAGGCGACGGACAGTGTCCGAAGCGCATCCCTCATGATTCCTTTTTATTTTCTTTTGGCGGTTCGGCTTTGTGTGTGCTTGTCTCCGTATGGGTAATCGAAAAGGTGTAGCGACGCCAAGTTCCCTCATTCATTCGTCGTGATTGTCAAAGCCACCAATTGCTACCGAAGTCTAGGCCTGGTAACAATTTGATAAGGCGCCGCCCAGAAAAGACGAGGCTGTTTCCATACGACCCCATCTAGTAGGAATCCGCTCGTTGCCAATCTCGGACTGCTGGATGGTCAAAGCCACGATCAGATTCTGCTTTTTGATACCACATTCACGGAGTACTTGCGAGTCTGAGTCTTGTGGAATACGTATATAGGAGAATTAATTTGGGAGTAATTGACGAGTGTGAATGAAACACAACAGGCTACCAAAAGGTGGCAGTATTGTCTTGGATACTTGGCTCCCCTCATTACCAGTAGTTGGGAAAGGCAAAACTGCCTCGAAGCATTCTCGTTCACTTTCTCTCGTCTCCTCATTTGAAACTTGCTGGTGTCATCAGATGCACAAGGACTTTGGATGAGAAGAGTAAGATGGAGCACCTAGTCATGACAGCTTGAAGCATTGCATGCCGTGATTGGTCTGGGGTATAATTCTAGCCAGCAAATGGCCCGGAAAGTACTCCGAAGAGCACCCAGTAATACCGTGCCAGCACCAAAATTCGATGTTTCGCTTTCAGATTCCGACGACAACAACCAAAACACTGCCCGGTCCTGACTCAAGGTATTGATCATCAATAAGCCACCAAGACATATTGATAGGGCCTGCTAGCGTGCGGACTGTTACAGGTACCGAAGGCCGAGATCTAGTACTATTGCAAGGGGGGTTCAGGCTATGCCCAAAGTTGCCACAAGATTCGTGAACAGGCGTGGAACCACCTTATTTTTCGGCAGCTGTCAATCGCAATTAGAAGATTGTTTTTTAGGTACAGAGTACGGAGTAAATACCTAAAGTTTTGTTTAATAAAACGCAGAGGAAATGTCCCTGGCAGCGGTAATAGCAGTGCGTTAATATACCAGTAGCACGCGTCAGTGACATCTCTGCCCACATTCCGCCACAACGCACCCCAGCCAGTTCCACCCTTCCATGCAGCATGCAGCATGCTGTCTTTCTCCTCGTCTTGGCCCTGTCGTGTCACCTCGGGCATGGAAGTATGACAGCGCACCGAACTCCCCTGTACCGCTGAGGAGTTACACAAAGGGGAAGCTCTCTCGCCATTAGGAGTGGTGTGTGTGTGTGTGTGTGTGTGTGTGTATATATGTGAGAGGGTGCGAGACATGGCCATGCCACATATTCAGGTGTTTTTATTCACAGTGCTATTATAGATTGAGGCCCGACTTTGGCCGGGCCGGGCCCGCCGGTTAACCGAATGTGCGAGGGGTTGCTGCATTGAGCACTTTGTTGAATAGTGGTGCGCAAACGGTATACCTGACTTTGAGACACAAAAGTGGACGATGAACATGGTCCTACAGTCCAATACGACATCTTTGGCAGTGCTGCAGTGATTCTGTACTTTCCATGACGCAAGTACAATTTCAGTGTAAACAACAGATGGGTTTCGGTTACAACGTAGCTCCCGACGATTCACCGGTAGGATAATCTATGCTTGGCATCGGTTTGGTCGCTTTCCCGTCTGCTCTTTCGTAGCATCTGTACCTTGGCGATGATGTTGTTTCTACGAAAACTACTACTAATCAGTAGTCTATGGACCGTGCGTCTTGTTCCAGATCAAGGCGGGCGGCACCTCTTCACCCAAAGATGGAAAGCCGTGTAGGGCATTTGCGAGTATCCGTACCCGAACAAAAACTGTGGCACTGTTACTCTTCCATTTGCATGCATGCTTGGACCTGGGGAGACAACGGCGGGAATGTGCATGAATGACCGCAGAGAGGCCTCGAGGCGTCCCGCGCGGCATTTAGCAATTCATATTTGCAATTTGCCAAGCTTATAACATCAAGTCTCAAAGGCCGGTATCCTGTGCCAGTCACGGGTCAACTTGCACGAGGTTGTATATTCCGATAAATGGGCATGACCTTCTAGGTCTCAGCACTGGTTCAATGCATTCACTCCATCTTGTCGCTACGCGTGGTGAGGCACCGTGAGATTTGGCGAAGCGGTTGGTAAATTGGTCTTTGTAGCTATCTAATGACAATTGACCAATTGACCATCCGTCTACAAGGTACGATGGTGGTGCCCAGTATCAATAAACTCTCAGAGCATCATGCTAGCGGATTCCCAGACAAGAAACACGCCCCATACCCTCCGGTGCCTCCCTACCTTTGCCTACCTACGAATAGTCTAGTGAGTGCACCAGCCATCAACCAATGCTGAGGGGTCCTTGCAGAACCATATTTCGTCGCGCAGGGATATAGAGTACTCAGAGACATTTTATGCTCGCAACGCGAGAACCAATGCAGTATAAAGTATAGCTTGACGTGGTTGGTTTGACGCGTTGCGCGCGCAACGTCAATAATCCGACTTGGGAATCCCAAAACACGAGCAACCTAAAGCGGGCAATGATGTAGCATAAATCTTGTAGAAAGCTGCGGCGTCTACCGATCTAGACGAGATGATGAAGCAATTATTCTGCCGCCGTTGCACCAGCAGTGGATAGTGGCCCTCTTCAAACTACCACCCCCATCGATGCCCACGGCCAAGACCCGAGACATGCACACCACATTGTGCCAAAATCCCCATTTTTCGGGAGGGCCACCAAGGCGATTTTTTTTTAACCTTGCTTTGCTAATAATACACATGGCCAGCCAGGATAATACATACTAGTTAGCACACACACACACACCCCCCTTTCCTCGTCTCCATCTATGCTAACCGTAAATGGTAAAGGACACCGCGCTGGCAGCCTCGTTGCGACTCTGCTAGACCCCCCAGGGTTTACGTGATGGGGGCTTTTGATTCGCCAGCGTACGAAGCAACTACCAGTACGGATATGCTGGGATCAGACTGGTGTGGCAGGCATCCAGAGTCTCTTCTGCGCCAGTGGATGGACAGAATAGACGACTGTGAGAGTGTGTGCTCGCATCTTCACCCAAGTAGCCAGCATTGCCATTCACGGCCACACACACACATATTCGTACAGAGCACAGAGCTCGTTGCTCTTCGTGCCCTGATTCTCATCTCGAATCTTTATGCTAGGGCAGAATCCCCCTCCCCCTCTTCCCCTTCTTCCCCTCACAGGGCATCCGTACTCTTTCCCCAGTGCCCAGCTCCGTTGAAACAAGGCAAGACTAGCGCCCCTGCATCATCGCCAAGTCTCAGCGGTCATGGCCACACCGTCCCGCCCGCACGCAAAAAAACCATCTCGCAAGTTCGCTACCCAACTCGCGTCGAGAGCCCTCGTGAGCCTCCTAAAATATCACGCGAAATTTGTCCTGAGCCGCACCTCGAATGTGCGCAGGCTGCAAACTGCGCCTCGACAGCAGGTTGTCCTGAAACATGGATTGGGCGCAATCATCATCAAATAGATGAGTCCTTGTTCAACTTTCTGCGGCCTGTGCTTATGGAATTGTTTATTGATGAGCGTTTCGGACAATCCCATACTCTGCAAGACCTTGCAGTTTGCGTAACGACTTGATACGAGGCATTCACGCTATTATTGGCAATGTGCCCGACGCCGTGAATTGGATTGATTGACCAAGACAACGCTGAGAGACGCCATCCTGTACCATGTCGCCTTGGCGAGTAATGCGCAAGTAAGCCAGTAACGCCGATAGAACATTCTTACTCTACTTGAACCATATTCCGTAGCACAGTTCATTGCTTGCATCGCAATCCCAACAGTCTGGGAATTTCAAATCACGGCACACCTTTTTCTTTTCTTGCTTCTACTTGCAACTTGCTACCTTTCTCAGCTTGGTGTCGTTGACCACGTTGCTGGCATGAGGCGCGCCTTCCAGCTGCCCCTGCAGGACTTGCCCTCCCGTGTCCGCGCGGCCAACCAGATGACTGCTGCGAACATGCCATCAGACATGCGTGACATTTTCCACGTTACCAAGCGGCAATGGTCCGTCACAAGGCGAATAGGAAAAAAGTGGCGGTTCTTTCGTTGAGGCAAGGTGGTCCATGTGTTGCTCCGCCTCATGGTGTGCTGATTGAGGAAACTGTACCCAACTAAGCGCGCCCGGTTGAGGAGATGCAAGTTATGCTGCTGTCTGCGACATGGCACAGCGTCATCCCGTCTTGGCAGCCCTATGGGCATCTTCCAACGTCGAGTCTGTCCGTCGGGCGTTTAGCAATGGCTCGTTTTCCTTTGCGCCAAGCAGACCACTTGACCACCAAGATCTCTTCGGTTGCAACCCAAAACTGTGGTCCTCATCAGTCCACTTTTTGTCCGTTTCGCAAACCCGTGGTAATCCGTACTCTGCCTTCAATGGCGGTAGCTCGGACTGGTCTAGCTTCGATGCTGGTCCATGTATCCAACGATGGCGGCCTCTAAACCGGTACCATACCATAGTTACTAGTATAATGCCAAAATGCCTAGCACACACACACACACGTACACGGGCGCATGCCTCCCCAACCCTGCGCTCATCATTGCTTAACCAACGGATACGCACGGGAGGCTCTCTGGATGAGTGGCCGTCGCTTCTGGAGGACAAGGGGTTGTCTACTAGTGCAAGGCTATGAGGGGTGCATTTGGGGGCGAGGGACAAAGATCATCCCGTTGACAGTACCGGAGGCCTGAGAGTCGGGCTCATGGCGCAGCTCGACAGGGGGAAGCACTGGCCCGGTGCCCCTGCGACTTTGATCGAATTGAATCATTTCCCAGAATGCCGGGTTCGGCCTGTCATCCTCCCCCATTGTACCAGTGGAGGAGAGTTTTGGATAGGCTGCCTGGCTAATTTATGCGACGGCGCCAACTTTGCTTTTTGGGGCTTGTGATAGTCGGTCGCCGATCATGCTGTTCCAGGATAAGGGCCATGTCTCGACAACAAACACGCAGCGCCACCACCCACCACCCGACGACAAGAAAGTGAGGACCAGCCCCGTACTTCCCAAGCAAAGAAAGAGGGCATTCTCCGTCACTGTGCCTTGCCGCCATTTTTTTCATTTTTGTCCTCGTGAGCGATAACTTTGTATGGTTTTAGTCGTCCGGACGTAGACCGAGTGTATTCCGCGCAGATCTTGCAGTTGACCGCCTGCAGGGTGGCTGGCCGTCTGGCGCCGTCGTTGGCCAAAAGCTTCGCATCACAGTGGACACGGGGTGTCGTTGCGAGCAGGCCTGTCGGAGAAAAGATATAATTAGTTTTTCTGCATACTACGGAGTACTGCTTCAGTGCTTCCGAGTGCCTTTCCAATCCTGTTCCCAGATACATACAAACTGGGCGTGCCAGCCCTCCCGAATAGTTTGGTTAGCTTTGTCTAGCGCAGACGGGAAAAGAAGCTTTTGATTTAGCAAGTCGCATCAAGTTGGTTTGGTGGAGCAGCAAAACAGCGAAGCGAACGGCCCATCCCCAGAATGGCCCGGGCGTCGTTATCCTTCTTCTCGGTACCGAGTACGGAGTACAGTTTACGATAAATACGACAGCCGACGGCAAGAAGCTGCTCCACCTCGATAACCACTTGTGTACTAGTAAGAATAAACGTCTTCCAGTGGCGGAGAAGCCTTTATCGACCTGCCATTGGCTACTGGCGCCATTGGGATTGGCAAGCCCAATATCAAGGTGCCATGGCGCCGGAGACGATGCTACCACCAACGACTCAAGCACACCCTCCCTCTCGCTCAAAGTTGCCGACTGGTCGGAATGCCTGCCGGTCGCCCGATTCTGACCAGGGGTACGGGATGGCACTGTCTTTTCTTCTCCTGAGACAGACACCTCGCAAGATGCGGGGTCCCAGAGTTTGGTAGCAACTCTGTATCATACTGCTGACTTTCTTTCCATCGAGATCTCGCGCAAACCTTGGGTAAAGTTTTGTGTGGCGATTGACCGTGTCGTGTCCAGACTCGGGATTCTGTAACTTGGCTATCATGTGGTGCTTTTAAATTTAGAGTCTCGATACTGACTATTCTGGCGCCGTGTATTTGTTTGCAAGTTCTGTCCACCGAGTTGAGTAGGTACCGATGAGGCGGGTTGTGGGGGTAGATGGCGCCGAGTGGCAGACTGCTACCACACCATAACAGTACCCAGTCAACCAGTACAAGGTGCATTTCATTTCCTTGTCGCAGGAATAACGCAGCAATTAATATATAGTGTGGATAGGGCTCGAGGCTCAACACTCTGCCAGGCTGCCAGGCTGCCAGCCCATTCAAATCTGGACATTGAGACCGCCATCCCCTTTGACCCAATATTTCCTCGTCGGCTATCTCCCCTCTGATCAAAAGCAGTAAACGACAGATAAACTTACGCCAAAAAGCCAGGAGCCAGCACGGCGGTTCTGGATGGGCGGAGCATCATTGTGAGTTGTATTGCATGCACATCAACGACGCCTTCTGCAACACACTCAGCCACTTGCTGCGCGTACACCCCCTTCTTTGGTTTTGGTTCTGTGATTTTGTTCTTGCCAGTCATATTGTACGAAAAAGGCACAAGTGTCTACTAGCTCGGTTCCCCTCACCGTCTGTGATAGTCTGGATCGCCAAGGGGAGTCACAACGGCCCAAGTTAGTCCTTCATCACCGCCTGACTAGTTCGTAGTCGCAGTCGCAAGGGTTTCCTTTCCAACCACACGGGTATTTGCCAGTAAGTTAGACGCTAAAAGCGCGCTACTTGGACCCTCGATAGGGGGTGTGCCTAATAAATGATGTACCCAATGGCAGGTGGTTCGCCTGGTCAGGCTAACAAGTTGTCTGGTTCGCGCTGCAGAAAGGCGTCCGCGTCGTTTACCCAACAATTGTGTGTACAGAGCGAGAACCAAAGTTCCTCGAGACGTCTTCATTCTCGGCATTGTTGACAAGCACAGTATCCACGCGTAGTGGGCATGATAAAGCTCTGCGGTTTAATCTTCCGGCCCACGTCCATCTTTCCGCGAGCCTTGTCCTGTGCTGCACCACCCCTGCCCTTGCCCATTCGCACTGAGCTTTTATTTCTACATTTGTGCAGCTGCCCATCGTTGGCTGTTTCTTTGGGAGGGGAGGCGTTGCTGACTTGCTGCACAGCCTCAGCCCTACAAGACTTGGGGTTGCCAATGCCACCACCGCCCACTCGCCGCGGTCCCCAAGATTGAAGGTGTGGACAGAGCTTACTTCGCCACGGAGATGGAACAGTCCGACAGCCGACGACGGGCAAAGTTAATCGGCTACGGCTTTCTTCTCCGTACATGTAAACTGGCTACCAGTACGATGATCGGTCGGCGGAAATTATGTGCTGTGGCCGGCCGTATTCTGGCGAGTGGGGTATTGTGAATGCCTCACGTCGTGCTTTGTTACCAACCCTATACTTGAAGATTTTGCCGTCTCAAATGGAAAGGAGCCTTATTCGATGGGTAGCGGCGTGCGCTGGTGACGGTGCGACGGCTCATGTTGGGTGATTTTCTTGCACGGTGTGCTGCTGCTTATGTGAATTACCATGTATTATGAAATGCAGACTCCCCATTCGTCCAGGCTCGTTCATCAATCAGAGGCCTTCACAGGTGATTCCCAACTAGAACAAATACCGAATTCGCCAAATGTAGGCACACAATAACCAGAAAAAGCCCTCACGTGTCAAGCCAATTCTGGTGGGAATAAACCCCGACACCCTCGATGCTACGAACCGTACGGCTGGATTTCATTCTAGAAGCAATATCGCCTACCGGTACGCCTAGCACATGGCGCGTGAACTGGCTGACCGATGCGCCGCCTAGCCCATCGTAGACGAAACACGCACTGCACGGCACACTATCCCCAGAGATCGCTACAAGTCTAGGCAGACCAAGGTTCGCAGTTTGACCAGCCTGGGCAAACATGATCATACGTGCATACACATGATACAATCTGCAGCTGGGAACGATGCACGATGGCACAACACAACAGCAACACCGTCGCGTGTCTGCTTCATTTGAAAAAAAAAAAAAAAGACAGGGGGAGGGCCAAGGCAGAGCCCAGGCCTCGAAGCATCCCAGCCACCAGGGATGCAGGGTGGCAGGGTACCACCCCCTCTTCCTCTTTCCTGGAAGTTCTGGCGTCTTGGGACCGAACGTCTAGAAAAATTGGGGGCGAGAAACAGGTGGGATGAAGGAGAAGAAGAAAAAGAAAAAAGCCATATGGAGAGCGCCATTCAGGGCCGAGACTGGCGGGCAGAGCGATGCGGCGCGGCTTCTGCAAAAGCCTGCAAAAGCCTGCAAAAGCCTGCAAAAGCCTGCATATGCAATCAATTCGAACGATTTATTGATCACTGATATTGCGCACGTGGTCTGCTAAAGAATGGGTTGCCCTTACTTTTTATTTTTTATTTTTTTTTGCCTTTCTTTAATTCATTGTGTCAATGGTATCGGCGGCGCGGGTCCTGCAAGTCCCGGCAGATGGGCGGCTTACGGGCGCCGCCAATATCGTTCCGCCAACTGTAAATCAATCCCCGTCAAAGTACGGAGTACGGAGGAGCATAGGACAGGTTCCGCACCGCCTAGACCTTTGAGGCTTGATTGCCCCCATGACGGACAAGGAAAGGCAGTCGTAGACGAGAAGCGAGTATGCCTCGCCGCGTTTGACAGCAACCAGGGCAAGGGGGGCAAGCATCAAGGCTGGCCAACGGCTCTCTCTCTCTCTCTTCTCCCTCACACACACATATACTCACACACTTCTCTCACACACCCTTAACGGACTGGTTCCGTAGGATGCGTCGCGCCACTCTCTCGGGGGGCGTAAAGAGAAGAGATGGTGTGGTCCAGATGATGAATGTGTGTGTGCAACGCCGCACCGCACAAATGCGCGCTACTCGTACAGCACCCGCCTTGTCGGACAAGCTTCGCCATGTATACAGATGACTTTTGCCAAAGAGGGGTCCAATTTCCCAGACTTACTTTTTTTCCCTTGCACACAAAGTTCGATTTCGAGATTAGGCGCGTGCCACGAATAAGAATAGACACGTCATGTCACTGCATTGCGGTGTGTCACACTTGAATCCCCTCTTGGCGTAGCGGTTCCCTGGCGCGCGCCGTGGCACGAAACTTTCCTTTGGACGCTGGCCCAGTGCTTATTATTGCAAAGTATCCCGCCTCACAAGCCTCAGCTTCGAATTCGCCCTTTATAGCCTGGTTTAGCCAGCCATGGGCGAAAAGGAAAAAGGCAAGAGAGTTGTTCCAGAACAGCCTATCCGGTGTTGGGAACAAGGCACATGATTCTCGCCTCCTCTAACAAGGCACAGGGCAAAATTTGAAAACAGTGCAATTTGCTGTTCCTAAACACACCAAGACGGTCTTTGATCAAGACAGAGAAACAACAGCCTTTCGAGCTGCTGTCTGTTGTGATGCGCACACGAGCTTCCATAAACGGCAATGCTCTCGCGAAACAATCTTTGCAGATTGGTAATACGTATTGAGACAACATCAGGATTCATTGGATTCATTGGGATGGCTGTGAGCCGGGTTTTAGGGCGGCGCATCCGTCGGAGCCGGTGCGGCAGAGCGCTGGCTGCTATTGGGCGAGGTTACGACGACCTGCCACGCTCCTTTTACTCCGAGGGGGGGCATGTAGCCAGCACCAGCAGCAGCCTGCTTTCTCGTACTCGCCGGGGGGTTTATTTTTCCACTAATAATAAACATGACCGAGTTACCAAAAGGATGTGTTGCCTCGTATTGAGCAAGGACAATACTCGAGACAGGAAATCGCAAACTTCCAGCAATCCGGTCTGACAGGCAACGACCCAGTGAAACAAAGCAACACCACACATCGCCTGGTCACTACATACATCCCTGTTGGAGTCACTTGATTCGCTGCAGCGGGCATACGCCACAACTACGGCATACCAAGAGGCTTGCACGCCGGCGGTCCCTGGGCTGGCCTGGGCATTCTTTCTTGCCTGCTGCATCTGCAGAGTGAGGCGAGATGGCGGAGTCCCAAGGCCACTGGGGGTCGCAAAACTCCCCCATGCTCATAATGCATGTGGTAATTCCAGTGGCTTGCCTGGACGGACTTGGGTCCTGAGCGGAGAAACCTCGATGTAGGTTCTCGTCATTATTAGCGTCAACCTGTCAGTGAGTCCCCATTCCCAACGGCATGTCTCCGGGCTGCATGGAGCTTTCTTTTTCTAAACAAAGGGAAGAAAAAGCAAATGGTGGATATCCCTTCACTTGTGCATACCAATACCAATATGCTGGATTACTTTTCCCCTTTTAATTTTAGCCCTTCAAGTTTGGAAAAGGCGACAGAAGCCCCCGCAACAAGGCCAGTCGTGACGATGCTTGATCATGTTTTAAAATTACGGGCCGCACCCGCCGGTGCTTTTACAAGTCCGATTATAACTACGGAGTAAGTACTCAGTAGTAATAAAAAAACAGCCCGCGTTTTGGTACAGAGACAATGACGTTTTCGACTTGGTCCTGGCTTTTATCCCTCTCCGATCTCCAGCCCATGCTTTTTCTTGTAATACTCCGACATGCAAATTCCCTGCCTGTGCACATTTGCTATGCCAACCCCCGGACATGCATTGGGAAGTGGGATGCCAAGCACAGCCCATAGGGGAAGCCGATTCGAGAGAGACTTTGTCCCCCCCCAAAAAAAGAAGAGTCACAGTCTGGGAGGGGGGTCCAGCTCGCATGGCAGACGCATGTCTCACAGCCATCTGCGCATTTCCATGGGGGGCCGGCCCGGTCAGTGAGCGAGGAGACCGAGAGACACAATTTTGGTTTTCTCTCCCGACAGGTACGGAGTACAGTGACTGTAGAATAATGTATCAGTATCCGTAGTTCCATTCGAACAAAGAGCAGCTCTAGGTACGGGGCAGAGCGGAAAATGAGATGCCACTAATCCGGCCACCTCGTTTCCCCCTCCCCCTCCATAAAGGGTCTCGGGTCTTTTGTCCGCTTTTGTCTCGTTTACAGCGAACTGAAGGAAGAGGGCCGCATGGCGGTCGTTCTTTGGCGTTTCCTGCTTGCAGTCAGTCCGTCGACTACAAGCAAGGCCAAGCAAGCGTCGGGATAACTTGAGGTCCGGATTACGAGCACCGTAGCACGTAGTCGAGATGGCACCCCGAACCGGTGGAATTGACCCATACCTGGGGCAGCGACGAGCATCTCAAAAGTACGGGTTTTCGTGCAATTTCGCACTGCTGTTTTTGTGAGAATAAACGATCGCATAAACCGGAACTGACATGAAAATTGTGTACCCAGTAGTGGTAGGCAAGAGCTCGATCGCCCCGCGGGGGGGGGGGTTTCTGGTGGCCGGCCTGGCGGGGCAGTGGCCGGCGCCGCCACGCCCCTATCACTTTGGTACCTGGAGAAAGGCGCGCAAGCGGCGGCGTCGAAGGAAAAATAAACACTTTGCTGGTTGGTCAAAGACAAGGTGTGAGTCGGTTGTCTTGCATCCTCGCCTTTCAGAGGTGTAGGGCGGGGGGGGGGGGGAGGGCTACATGAAAGACCACGTCAAGGGCAACTACCGACAGTCGAGAGACATTGATTGACACAATGACAAGAGGCACAAGTCTGGTGAATATAGTCAACAATATCGCTCTTCTTCCTTTTGCTCGGAGAATCGCGTAATGAACAATTGTTAAAAGGCATCGGCAATGGTGGTCCATCTCGATCCCGAGAATGAGGTTAAAAGATGGATGCCTCAAAACGTCCTGTTGCCTGCCGGCACCACCATTGATAATTGACAAGGCATAATAAGAGGCAGGCTGGGGCGCGACGGCGGGGTACCCTCGGCGCATGCTATTTACGTGAATAGACCGTTGAAAGTCCGCCAAGTCGCTAACAAAAGCCCGCCTGTCAAAAGTCTCCATGCTGCTGGCTCTCAGTCAGGGTAAAAGGTTGGCCTAGGCGGGCTCTCCACTCAACTGGCTTCAACTCCAGGTAACCTGTACTGGTAGTTACTGGTACGGGATCGCTGGCAGCAACAGGCAGTCCACAGTGCTAAATAGACGAGCGAGCGGATTGACCAGGGGGTCGGGGCCTTCGTCCTTGACCTAGCCAACTTCATCGTCCCATCATCAACGGGGCGACCAGCGGCGCTGTGAAGCTCCCTACAGGTACTAGCACCACTGGAGACTTGTTCGCCTTGACACCATCCTTTTCCTTCGCGCCTTTTTTGCCTCTGTCCTCCTTGTTCCCACTGGCCGCCTCACTTCAAGTCAACTTGCTTTTCGATTCGATTGTCCTCACTAGGCCCATTATGGTTCAAGTACCAGTAAATCTAGGCATTCTCTCTCTCGCAGCGGTTGCCTTTTCATCCACCGTGGTGCAGAACGGGGGGGGCGTTTTTATTTTGTATCTTATATATATATTTTTTGCCTTTCGTTCTTCTTTAGTACTGCCAACGCGCACGCGCGCGCGCGGCCCCTCTCATGATGCACTCGCCCAACTCAATGCCTGACGGAGGCGTCATTTACAATTACACGTACATGGGTTCGGACTCGCCCGAATAGTAAGAGCGTCTTATTTAATGCATGCAGATGTCGACAAGAAAAGCATTCTAGAATAAACACGGCAACGGCGGAGTGGCCGTGAGCACTGTATCTCGCTGCATCACGCCCCATAACATGGAGAAGTCGTTGCAAGTAAGCCGGCAAGTAACCCACCAAAAAGACGTCTCTTCGTTCTGACCAGCGTCACTAAAAATCTGTACCAGCTACTCTCAGTTAATACTTTCGTACGCCCATCCATCCACCATCACACTGGTCTTGCCACCCATTTCGAGCACACCCACCGCGCACCACCCCCAGTCTAGACAGCCGGTACACGCCCTGCCCCTAGTCATGGTTGATTTGCTCTTAATTATTAGCGTGGCATGGGCCAAGTGCCCCCCCTCTTCCCGGGGTGTCGTGGTCCACGTCGTCTATCGTCCACCAAGACTTCGCACCCCCCCCAGGTGAACGCGGAAAGGGACCAAGAGAACCCACACGTCCGGCTTGTACGCTTGTCTGCCCTATCTACAGGGTGTTGCTTTAAACCGTTTCTTTACTTTGCGGCGCTGTCCTTCTCTCTCGTGTGCTCCGTCGACCAAAGTACAATGTCTGTAGTCACCGACTAGCATCTCGCTTCTTACCCCCCCTCCCCCTTCCAGGCAGAGCAGATCCGCTCTTGGTCCGTCCTGCATAGGTAGCTTCGGGTCTATATCTACGTCGAAGCCCCCAACCCGCATCATCCCGCAGCCTTCTTTACAAACTTCAAGCTTTGGGTTTCCAATCTTGTCACCATTTGATACCCTCATTATACAACGCTGCAACTTGAGGTAAACCTGGATTTGTTGAGTGTACACGCCGTACTCGACTTACAACCTACCACTCTCTCACTACTACTGCTACATCTCTTGTCTTTCCCCCTCCCCAAGACTGTGGCACAATCGCTGCGCATACGCTCGCTCTTGTCGTTTCCGTGCAGGATTCTAGTTTTACATAACTAGAGTTGTCTGTCGGTCAAGCCAAAAAGCATCGCCAATTCACTTGGATTAACCCGTTGCCGCCCCACCTTCATCGAATAACTTTGACGGTCCAGACGAGCACAGGCTGTGGAATGCGATAGACTTGCGCCTCTTCATCTCATCTCTTCTCTTGCCACCGTCTTGGTCGAAATCGAACACGCGAGCTCTCATTCGAGGCTCACAGCAATTCAGGGTCTCGAGTCTGACTGCGACTCCGAAACCCAGCCGCAACCACCGAACGCGTCTCGTCTCTCAACAGTCACAAGTCGCAGGATGACTGAGCAAACATTTACCATGTTCCTGCAACAGGACGACAAGGACATGGCGCGATACCACGATGCCTCGCACAGCGTCGCCTACACATCGGCCCCGATGGACATGAACATTGCCGCCGAAGCCTACAGCGCATACGCCGGCTCTCTCGCGACCACCATGGGCAGCCTCGAGCAGACCATGTACGGCACCGACAGCGGCGTTCCCAACTACGTCCTCAACAACAACCGCACCTCGCCGAGCGTATACCCCGACGATGGTGACATGAGATTGTCGTCGTCGGGCCTCTCGACGGCGTCGGCCCCGTCAGCACCGTCCTCGGTCGTCGGATCACCGCAGTCGCACACTGGCCATTTGGGCGTTCCCGAGTGGGCAAGTATGCAGCCGGGCATTGTGGGCGACTACATGACGGGTGGTGAATACCCGACGTTTTCGAGCTCGAATGTGGATGATTTATCGACCTTTGATTTTACACATGCCAAGACTTTTGTTGGTGAGTTTCTTCTTCTTTTTCCCTTTTTCTTCTTCTTTTTCTGTTTTTTCTGCTTGTCTTTGTTTGCGCAACGTCTGGTACTCGTTTCTTCATCGTCTGTCCCCCCCTTCGTCCTTGGAACTCGACGGCGCAGTTCCTCTCAAGCGAGAAAGTGCAATGGACAAAATCTGGCTGCCGTGTTGTCGCGTCTGCGCAAATGTGGCACCGAGGCAGCGAGCGTCTTGCGTGTATGTCTGTCTGTGCTCCTCTTCGTTGCTGCAAGGTCATGTCGGTCTACCTAGCGTGCATCGCCGAGCCACAGGACCCGCTTGCCCCGGCCAGTTCAGCTGGCCACTAGCAGAGCCTGCGCCACAGTTTTGTGCCAGATTTACCTGGTTGAGTGACCTGAGTGGCTACCAGTTTGGCGGTGCTCGGGAGGCCTACCTAAGTATTCTACCTTTCCCTACCTGCCGACAGCACTCCGTCATCATATTGGCTCGCTCAAAGTTCGCTCCTGCAGCGCCTCTCTGACTGCAGCGCAAATCCTCAGCCCTCTCTCCAATCCTCTTCAACCCTCTTCCACTCTCCTAGAAAAGAGGCAAGGTATCTCGGTACACTGTACACGCAAGGCCTCTCCTCGCATCTTTTCTACTTGCTCATGTTGCCTATATTGCTCACATACCTCACGTTCATCATCATCCTCCTCCGTCTCGCACTATCTTCTTGACCTATCCTTTCATCACCTCCCATCAACAGCCCCCATTTAAGAGGGCCTTCGGGTCATTTAGCCAACCGAGACATTACCGTGGCTGCCCACCAAGTCCACTGCCTACCTATCCACGCTATCCAGCGCCCCAGTTACCAGTACCCGCTGCATCAACTACGCTGCACGTTTTCTCTCTTCAGTCTTTGGCATTTGCCCATATCTATTTAGGCCCCTCTTCCTGGTTGCAAGCTCCAGCCACGTCCACAACTCTCACGCCACTACTGCACCTTGTTCATTTTTCTTCTCGTTTTCTCTCTTTCCATACAGTCCAGACGTTACAGCTCAATCATTTCCGAGCATAGCTTCTTTCTATATCAATTCGCTGCGCTCCGGTGCTCTGCTGTGGCAGCCTTACTGACAAGATGAACCCGGCTCCAGATCCCTCACTGATCCACCCTGAAATTGGACAGCCCAACCCAATATCCTTCTCGCCATATGACGCAGGTTTCCATCAGCCCGTCCACCCATATCCCGCCTCTCCTTCGCTCGCCGCCTCGCCCCAACCCTCGATGATGCGCACCAGCTCCTCTTCGCCCTACCTTCATAATGGCTCTTTCCAACCCGCCTTCTCTCACAGCCCCTACGGCACTCCCATGGACCCCACCGGCCGTCGCCCGAGCATGGCCGGCGGCTTCATCTCGCCTGGCTCTGCCGAGTATCCTTCCGGCGACGAGAACAAGGAACGCCAGCGATGCACTTATCCTGACTGCGGCAAGGTCTTCAAGGATCTCAAGGCCCACATGCTCACCCACCAGACCGAGCGCCCTGAAAAGTGCCCGATCCAGACCTGCGAGTATCACGTCAAGGGCTTTGCTCGCAAGTACGACAAGAACCGACACACCCTGACCCATTACAAGGGTACCATGGTCTGCGGCTTCTGCCCTGGTTCTGGTTCGGCTGCCGAGAAGTCGTTCAACCGCGCCGACGTTTTCAAGCGCCATCTGACAACCGTTCACGGTGTCGAGCAAACGCCACCAAACTCTCGCAAGAAAGCCCCCACCGCCATCAACCCCGGCAAGAAGCTCACCGGCTACGCTCCTGACGCTACCGGAAAGTGCAGTACCTGCTCACAGACCTTTTCCAACGCCCAGGACTTTTACGAGCATCTGGATGACTGTGTTCTGCGCATTGTTCAGCAGGAGGATCCCGCCGAAGCCATCAACGCCCAGCGCCTCGCCGAAGTGGAGAACGACAGCAGCGTTCATCAGACTCTAGAGAAGAACAACTTGCCTACCGTCACTCCCACCAACCACTCTACTCCCGGTGAGGATGACGAAGAAGATGATGACATGGTAGAAGACGGCGAGGATCGCCTCAACATGTCACCCAAGAAGAAAATGGCCCTCACAAACGGCGTGTCCAAGTCGCGTGGCATGACACACTCGCGCGGCGGCGTTCCCCTGATTGGCAAGACACGCGGTCGTAAGAACCGCAAAGATTATCCATCCTCTTGGGGCTTCGACAAGGGTCAAATGACCATGAAGAAGCGCATCATGGCCGTCTTTGATGGCGGGCGTCGCCTCGCCAAAGACGATCTGATGCTGTCCACCGACCGTGAGGTCCGTCTTAAGCTCTCAGACGGCAAGGCTTACGTCACCGACCTGGACGTACAGACCATGAAGCGCGCCGAGGGCTTCCTCAACGCCACCGACGACGAAAAAGGCCCCTGGATTTCTGATGACCCTACCGAGGAGCAGATTCTGGAGATGCAGAGAGTGCAAGAAATTCTCAGCAACACCGAAACCACCACGGAGACGACTCCCGCTTCTTCGTAAAACATATTGACGACCATTCGCGGAATGATATGACTTGCTGTGCCTCGCCCTCCAGTATACGATTTGCGAGGGCGACTTGCCGAAACCATTGTTCGGCAAGTTTCGGCTTTACATTGCATTGCGACGAGGCGTACCCAAGCTTTTTTGATGACATGAAGGAGTATTGGGATATATGTTATAATAGGAACTTCTGTTCCAACTTGACGGAAAGAGTCAGATTGACTCGCACTGCGCTTTCCTTAAAAGGCAAAGGCTAGTGCCATGGATTGATACCCTGTTCTTGTTGTCTGTGATTGCTTTCTTGAGCGGATTTTTCTGCATACTGTTTTTGAATGGAACAGACGGTTGGCGTTTATGTATTGCTCTATATTGTTTTACAATCTTGGTTAAAAGGGCTTTGCCTCGGCTGGTTGACCAGCCGCGGATTTTTATGCATCAGTTCGAACCTTTTTCTTTTTTTTTTTTGGTTTTTTTTTTGCTTGTTAATACACTCACCTCTGAAGCAAACACCTTAGAACCACTCTTTGTTTTCAATGTGATTTACCTTGGTCCGTCGCGCGACACCATGCAAGGCACGCGAGATCTTGCGTAGCTGTCCGTGTAATTGCCGAGTGTGGTAGGCACCTCAACCGCTGCCTGTCATGCGCCTATCAACGTCTCTGCACCCGAGGTCGCTTGACCTCTGCTCAGTGTAAAGTAAACTAAGCTTTCTGCGAGATGGGAGGTGAGTGGCGACGGAAGGCAGCCCATTCTTATACCCCAATTTCACAAACGAGGACGACAACGACAGCAACAGCTTTTCCCCTCCGAGAAAAGCCACCAGCGCAGTTGCCGGACGCCTCAGCTGAAAAACAAAAATTGATAGTAATCATGTCAAAAATTGGAAGCACAAGCTCGAGTTGCCCGCCCAGACAGGAACGCTAGTAAGAGTGATCAGCCCAGCTGCCGCCCCTAACGTCTCGCAGACTGCACAAACCGGGCATAGTGAGAGTATAGAGTAAGCTTTCACCCGGCCGGCAAAGCGACTCAGCATGTCATCTTGTCCGAGACAAACGACTGGGGCAAGACATATAAAAAAAACAAATGAACGGTGAAACAGCTGGTGGGTGTTCTCGGCGCAAGCTCTGTTGGAGTGCGTTTTGTGGCTTTCATGTTGTGTGTTCATGGGCTGAATTGGACTCTCGTTTCTAAGCAAAGTTACTTGGCAACTTGTGGCAGACAAAGCTGAAAAATGACAAAACCAGAAAGCACAAATCATGCCAAGCCAATCTTTGAGGTCCGGAAAGACAACCTGAAACTACAATATCTAGGCCAAAGATGGGCATTAGGGACAGATTTGGCGAAGACGGAACTAGCCGAAAGTGCCAACGTGGCTGCCATTCTCGCTGGAGGATAGTCAATGGGTTTCGGGATAGACGTACCTGGTAAACGGAGGTACTATGATGTAGGTTCAAGGCGTTGCTATTGATACGTATAAAGAGAGAAGACGGAGACACTGAGGCGATGGAGACACTAGAGTAATTACTTAAAATGGGAGTCTCTGTGCCACTAGCGCTCAAGCGCGTCAGGTTTCGCGAAATGGCATCTATTTCCGAGGGAGAGGAAATGGTATCAGAATGTCATGTTTGAATCGATGATGGGCTTTCTCTAGCAGAAGTCAAGAAATGCTTGAATGTTTGTGTTCACGTCACCAGCTCCGTTCCACCCGCCACCGTTGGATCATCACGTGCCTGGGGTGACTAAGTGCGTCATTGGAGCTCCCCTGTACGGCCCCAAACCGCGAACCACTAACGTGGCTTCTTGAGTCGTTGCCTTCAGCTGTCTTGAAGCGACTTTCCACCTCTCTCGTCGCGCTTGCCCGAGAGCTCCAAAAATGGGGATATAACGAATTCGAATAGCATATTGGATATTAACATCAAAAGTCCCGTGCCAATGCCCAAGATGCGTTTGGGATGGTACGCCGGGGTAAGCTCGCAACGTCCGCGGCTTGCGCCTAGGGGCCGCCATCAAATGAAACATGATCGTTAACAGTCAGTCTTTAGGCGTCAACAGCCCTCGCTGGTGCTGTTGTCTTCTCGGCTTTTCAGCAGAGGGCCAACTTTTACTCGGCAATGGTCTACCTATCGCAGAGCAATTTCTGCTTGCTAGTGAGTAACGTTGAGCCACCTTTTGCCGGGCAGTGATGGTCTAATAGGAATATTACGACAGGTATTAATCAACTTCACATTGCTTATTTACGGAACCATTGTATACGGTATTTCTCAGCTGTGCTGGGGAACGCTACGAACCGCCGAAGTCGAGCAACTTACGGAACGAGCCTGGTTCGCTATCACTGAAACATGCCTGGCGATGACAATATTCCGCGATGAACTCGGGGCTTGGTTCCTTGTCATGTTCACAGCCCTCGTAACAGGCAAAGTCTGGGGCTGGATAGGAGATGGACGTGTCGAGTTTCTGGAACAGCAGCCGCCGGCTAACCCCCGCCTCTTCCACACTCGTCTGACTATTTCGCTCCTCATGAGCTTTGTCTATGACGTTTGGATCCTTCGCTACTGCATCAATACCGTTATTCAAGAGGCCAGAGCTGATATGATGGTCATGTTTCTCTTTGAGTTCGCCGTTCTCGCAACAACGTCCGGGAGATCAGGAGTCCGGTATATTCTATCCATCATTGAGCAAAAGATGATTCAGACACAAACGCAAGCGCGTCTCCTGGAGCGCAAGCAAGAAGTCAGGGAACAACGAGATTCAATGATACGACAACGCGAAGCAGCAGCTGCCAGCGGCCAGCCAATTGAGACCGAAGAGCCGCTGCCCAATCCAGACGACATTGATGAGATGGACATCGAAGTACCTGGCTGGGCGACGAAAGGCGAATGGGTACTTTGGCTGGATCTTTTAACAGGTAAGCCGCTAGTGAACACATGGTCATTGATTTTGTTACTGACCAACATGATATAGATACGTTGAAGCTCGTTCTCTATGTTACCTTCTTCGTCTTGTTGACGATCTTCTACACGTTTCCGATACACATCATGCGCGACTTGCTCATGACCGCTAGAGACTTTTTGAAGCGCCTCAATTCAGTCTTACGATATCGTCGAGCTATACAAGAGATGAATAGATACCCAGATGCTACTCAAGCTGAACTGGACCAGGAAAATACTTGCATCATCTGTCGAGAAGACATGCGCGTTTGGGATCTGAATGCTAATCCGGGAGCGCTCGATCGAATCCGACCCAAAAAGCTACCCTGCGGTCATATACTCCACCTCGGGTGCCTCAAAAGCTGGCTTGAGAGGCAGCAAGTCTGCCCAACATGCAGAAGACCCGTCACTCCGGATCGAGTGCCACCCACAACGAATAATGCCAACCGCGCTCCTGTTGCGCCACAGGTACCCAACAATGGACTGCAAGTCGCTCAAGGGGGGCCTGCCCAGGAACCTCGATTTGGCAGATTTGCATTAGAGCAAGCACTGCACGATCCACCAGCTCAAGCTGGCCCGAACATGGACGCGCTTCGCAGGCCAGTCAATGCGGCTCCCCAAGCTCCTCAGCGCCTAAATGCACCAAATGTACGACCTATGGAAGAGTTCCGTGCCATGATCAGAGATGAGGAGCAGCGCCGCCAGGAAGCAGAAGAACACATGCGCCGACGTTGGCGTCGTGTCTTCCCACAGGATACTTTGGGCGTGCAACCAGAGGCTGATCCATCTCAATCGCAATCAGCCCTACAGCAGTCCCAGCAAAGTAGAGGAGGCCAGCCTGCAACGGGCCAATCATCTCAACCTTCTCAACTTGCCCAATCTGCGAACACACAGGGACATGTATTGCCATCCGCCGTACAACATCAGACAGATACGAACCCCCAAACAATGTTTCCAGCTTCACAGCCCAATGCTACGCGTCAGATTCTGTTGAACCAGAGCTCCGCCTTGAGATCACACAGGCTTCGAACGCTTTCAAATATGTACAGCCAAGCCTCTGTGTTGGTCCGCCAAGAAGCCGAGGCTCTTCGTATATCCAACGAGCAACTGCAGGTTCTTGGACAGCTTGTTACTGAGCTCGAGCGGTTAGAGCTGTCGCAGCACGAAAATGCTGACAGCCTTCTCCCTGGGGCTGAAGCCCTAGCGCATGATCAGACCATTTTTCAGAGCCCAGTCGGGTTGCGCGGCAGCAGAAGCGTACCTTCACGGACGCAAAGCCCCGTCATGATGAGACATGGAACTACCTCATACTCTGCAGCAATCCCTGCCGGTAGTCCCGATCTGCCTGACGGCGTGGCCATCCCTCCTGGGTGGACCTTAATGCCGTTGCAAAGGTTGGATAGCCAGCACCAGGCTCATCCTGCTAGCACACAACGCTCGTCGCGAGCCTCTTCCGCTGGCCCTGCCACGTCTCCGCTGGGCGAAGAGCGCACTTCCCAACTTCCGGTGTCGCAAGCTCCTACTTCGCAGCCATCCCAACGAACCAATGCTCATGTTTTGGAACGTATTCCCGGTACGAACAACTTCCGCATTAGTGGATCCAACGGTGCGGGAGTGTGGACCGAGCCGACAACTGCTCCCAACGACGCGCCGGCGGCCGACGCACAGCCGGGAGCTGTCTCGGCACAACAGCAAATCCTAGATAGGTTCTTCGGTCTAGGTCGAGGTAGAGAGTCTGGGCCTGGAACGAGACCTGACAGTTCGACGCGCAGCACCACTGCTACATCCGGCGCGACTGCATCAGCTGAGACGCCGCCATCTGCTGCCGCCGCAGCTTCCAATATACCAGACTGGGGCGGGTCTTCGCAGCACTTTGGCAGTGCAGCGAGGTCTGAGTCTATGGAGAACGGAGCCGCGGCCTCTCCAGCAGCGGGCAGTACCCAGTCTGCAGAGGATAGCGAGCAGAGTAGGGGTGCCGCGTCTGAATCATCTGAATCTGAATCCGATGACCAGGCGGAACCTGCTGAAGGCAGCAAAGCAGCAGGTCGGGCTGTTACCATTGAAGAGGTTCCCGATGAAGAGGACGACTGAAATGGCTTGTAGTTGTAACGAGCAGGTGATGGTAGTTACGGAATAGGACGCAAGACCTGTGAATGCTTCTTTACCGATTTCATAGCGTGGCATCTGTTTTCAACATGCCAATGATGATGTGTATTTGTTCATCTTTCATGCACCATCGATTGTGTGTTTTATTGAAACTACCATGGAACTATGGAATACGTAATTGTACAAACTAATAATGTCTGGTCATTTTTGTGGCCGAGAATGACGCACGAAACAAGCGCAACCCAAGGATAGTAGGATAGGATAAAATTGAGAATGTACCAACGGTAGAAAACAGCCAATCTCAGCCTTTGTATGATGGCAACAGTGGAAGAACAGTATGAGTAGAAGAGCAAATCAATAAAAAAAAAGACCGCAATGAAATAAGCAAGGGCAGCGCTCAGCATAACACAAAACAAAAAACATGCAATACTGACGCCATCAAATCGCGCGCTTACCATGAAAAAATCATTATGCACTTCATATCGCGTTTGACTACCTATGCGGCCGCATCAGTCTGCTTGGCGGCGGATGCTAGGTAGCTCGTAGATGGGTGGTGTCGAGAGCTTTGGGCGCGACCTCGCCGACCTTGATGGGCGTCGGGCTGAGCACGCCAAGGCTGCTCGTCGGTGCAGGAGGAGGTGGCGACTCGTTGAACATGCCAGGAGAGTCGCTGTCGGCGCCCGAAAGTCGCCGCAGCAGCTCCTCGGAGTGCTGAGCGGCGAGTTTTTGTAGCTGCTCTCCAGGGTTCTGTGTTGGTTGGTTGGTGGTGATTAGCTTCGATATTCATCATGGAACAGTGGAAAAGGTTCATGACATCTTTGTCAATCAGCCCTACTTACCCATTCGGACTGTGCAGGTACACCGTCTGCAGTAGGTACCGTCTGAGCAGCGTCCTTACTCCTGCCATCCTCTCCGTCCTCGCCCCAGAATGACGGGCGACGGACTGGCGCGGGCGTGACGGGCAAGCTGGGTCGCTCGACTTCGGTGGGAAAGTCTGTGAGCTTGAGGCCTTGGAAGCTGAGCCTCTTTTGAGAAGGCGACTCGGGCACGTTTCCAGCCTTGAACCCGGGCAAACTAACCTGAGAGCTCTTGCCCCGGCGATGCCCCCCGGTGCGCTCGACGTAACGACTAATCTCGGGCACATGATCCCATGCATTGACCAGAGTGAAAGAGCTCCAGACGCTGGGCGAGGTTGCAGGTTTAGTGGGTGCTGAGTGAATTGCGGGAGCGGTAGTCTGTGGCGTTGCTGCCTCGGTCCTCTTGTCCTTGGCGTCATCAGCAGCTGGTAGCTCGTCGGGTACAGCAGGGAATGCCCGGGATGCCTGCGGTTGTTGGCCCTCCCAGGGAAACACGGGCTTTGGCGGCTGCGTCGACGGTGCGGGACGCTCTTTCGGAACCTCATACCACATGTCTTTTGGCGGACTCGGGTACCTTGCAGGAGGGATAAATGGCTTGACATCCTGCGACATGGCGTAATGTGTATTCGGAAAGTTTTGTGCTTCTGGCCTCGAATCTCTTGGCGGAGGTTGTCTGGGAATCAATTAGCAGAGCGATAGCCGCTTCAATCGCCAAGTATATCTTACCGCTGAGCATCCCAGCTCTGATTGCGCGAGTGTGCCTTCTTTTTAGCCTCGTGCTGATGCGCCGGTTCCTGCACATGTATCTGAGGCAAAGGCTCTGTGATGTTTTGATGTGGCGACTGCTGCTGCTGTTGCGGAGCAAGGTGCCCGACTTGAATACTCGGTTGCGCGGGTTCGCTGTCGCCTCCCGACTGACCCCATTCATGCTTTCCAGTGAATGTTAGTGAGTTGAGCTATACGAGTCGAGCCGCAAAAGTAGAGCGCCTACCTGTGCGCGGTAATGGCGATCATAAACTGACCACCACCTGCCCACCATTTCGCCGTATGGAGAGGCTCCAAGCGACGCATGACGGCCCTCAAACCAGGGCTTGTTTGGGCCAATAAAGTGCACCATGTTGATGCTAGACTGGAAATGACGATATGCTGGCAGATACTGGTAATGCGCTGAAGGTGTGACGTTGTAGGTAAAGGAAAGACGATGCATTGTGTTTTTGAAGTACATGTTCAACAGGCCCTGGTCTGCACCATCAAAGGAGATGCCGCGCTCCGCCATGGCCAACAGAGCATAGTAATGTCCCAAATTGGGGACCAATACCATGACACCAGTGTTGAAAAGGTCTGGCCACCCAATGTCTGGCGCGGCGCCGAAAGGGTGCTGGAGCGCAAAGAGCTCATCCGGGGCGCGATAGGCGACGACATCGGCGTCTATGTAGATAATCTTGGAAAATTGAGTCTGCTTCCAGAGGTTGATCTTTGTAAATGCAGAATCGAGGTCGGGACGGTGCATCAGGTAGAGGTTCGCGCGGTGCTCGTTGCGGATTCTAGGGACGGGTATGACCTGATCGAAGGCGGCCCGGAGCTGAGTGATGGAGTCGGCGGAGACACTGTCGAGGGTGAAGAAGACGACGAGCTTCCGTGCAGTACCTGCATCTCGGAGAGAATGCGCAAGGACGAGGGCACCTATAACGAGTGTCGGCAAAGATTAGTTAGAGTGTGCCGAGGTTGGGAGAAGGTGTTGGCTGGTGGGCTTGCGACAATGACGTCGACCACTGACCTGGGAGATACGAGTCCGTCAACAGAAGCTGGGAAGAGCAAGAGTGTTAGCTTCTGGAGTCCATTGGGTCAAATATATTGCACAACTGGGTTGACAGAGCATCGTACCGTCGCGTACACTTGCTCCCCGTCTGCGAGGGCCGCCATGGTGACGTCGGAGAGGTAGAGGTGAGGCGCTAGACGTCAAGAGAGACAAGCTACCGCCGTGGTGTGGTCTGCGCTATTGCGAGCCCTAAAAGTTCACCGGTCTGCGGCCACTGGAGCGGAGATGTAATTGTCGGCGCGATGAATAGCGAAGCTCCGGCCTCTGTCCGCCACTCGAGACGATGTTTCTGCGCCTTGGGAAAACGGTGACGGAAAAGATCAGGGCGAGGTCGGGCGGACAGACTGGGGAGATGGTGACGACTCAATGTGGAGGTGGAGGCGAAGTAGTGGGTAGGTAGGTAGCTTTACTTGGTAGCCGTTGCTGGCTGTTTGTCCGCGGTACAAGGTACTCGGTAGAAGGGTAGAAGGGAACTATTGATAATTATAATGCTATGTTGATAAGTTGAGGAAGCCCGACCTAAATACGAGCCAGGTGCTGTATTACAAGTTGGATAATTCGTGGCTGCATGGCGCTGGAGCCCTTTGATTACTAGGTTGGCTAGGTTACAGTACGTCTGTGCTGGGGGGAACAAGACAATATTTCTGGACCATGTTGAAAAGATGAAAGAATCATGGTAATTGTGATGATTTGATAATTACCCGAAATTCCTTTGGACCCGCTCAATGCATTCAGAGAGTAGCTCTGTATATATTTATATATTTACCCACTGGGCTGTCGCACAATTCCTGCACAGGTATGCCTGGCCATCTAGGTGCTTGGTGGTGGTGCTGTGCTGGTACCAACACGTAGTTGCCCTCGCATCAACGAACAAACTGGTTGCATCTCGCTTGAATCTCTACAAGACTCATTGTGCATACATGATATTGCCTCTGAGCCCTAAAAGCTGAAAATTGCAGCCGAGGACTCCGTTGGCATGCACCCACAGCAATCGAGACTTGCATTCCTCGAGGTGCCCATCACTGTCAGTATACGAGGCGTGTCATTTGAATCATTCGGGGTCATCTATCTCGTCCACGTGTAAATCCATCAGCTACATAATGAGTAGTTATCGTGCGGTTTAGTTTTAGAGCCCGCGTTCTGTGTCTCACGCCGATCATGGCGTGTGGCCTTGTCCAACCCAAGACATCTTCTTCACACCCCTCACAGTGGCTTCGAACCAGGTCATGAGCACTGTTGTGCCATTCATACAATTCGCCCTCACACAATACCGAGCCCTTCTTAAGAAAGTAACACACCGCTATGCACCTTTCCTCGTCTCCAAGCTAAATGAAAACCGGCGTAAGTATTCGTTCATCTCGATAGGCACAAAGATTATTAAAAAAAAAAAAAAATAACCTACTAGTCGAGAAACAGCTTCCACAAGATAGAAAAGAGAAGCCCTTGCAGGCCGTTGCACAAGATGCGCGTCGGGAGTCCCCGGCCAAAAAGGCCCGATACACCGTCGCCCTGAATCACCAGCTTTGCTGCTTTGGCTAAGTTTACGTCAGAAAGATATCGCCAGGGGGGGTAGTCGCTGTCCCCTCTTACTGTAGGAAACCTGCGTCTCGTTGACTTGGCGATACGTCTTGACCACCCGCAACGAGTTTGATACGCAATCAGATACCAACGAGGCAGCAAAGCCTATAAACGCCAGACGTAGAAGCCAAAGGAAGAATTGCTCCTTTGGCGGCTCTTTGATGGCTTCGCTCAATATGTTGTACTGCCGAGAGAGGTCATCTGTAAGTCTAGGGGTTCATCAACCGTCGTCTGTAGCAAACATACCGTGGCAAACCATGGGTAATGTCCCACAAACGTCGCTCCGGCTGTCGCGAATGCTCCCCACCAGAGTGTACCGACACCGTGTTTCCTGATGCGCTCGCGGAGCAGAGCCCTGCCTTCGGGGCCTTGTACCTGAAGCGTCGTCTTCAACGTGTCGACCGGGGTCAGGATCATTCTAAAAGCGGCAGCGCTGCTTCCCATTAGCTAGCGAGCCTGCAGACTTGTTGCATGTAAAGTTCATACCAAAGAGAGGCGAATATGGTCTTGATGAGGACCGGCATATCTTTCAAGTATGAATTCGACTGGAGCAGCGCAAGAATACCGGCATTGGCAGCAGTGTCGCCGAATCTCGAAACAGGGCCTGTAAGACAATTGTGAGTACATGTTTCTTTTCTTTCTTCTCTCTCTTCTCTCTAACATGAGAATGAGAATGGACGCCTGTCTCATACCTTGGAACAATGCTGCCCCAATGCCGTCGTAGTAGCGGCCCAGGCCTCCGCTGGTGTACAAAGTCGCGCTGGCTGCCGAAAACGAAGTTCCATACCGGTATTGGTAATTCATAATGGTCCGAAGTGGCTGTCATTTCTTATTTAACCCTGATCCGAGCAGGTCCGAGGGAGAGAGAGGCGACGTACCATGAGTAGCAGCACCTGGAGAACCATGGCCGCAGCACCACTCAGGCCTCCGCCAAGCGCCTTTTTCAGCGCCTTTTTAAAGTCAAACTGCCAAATGTAATGGCGCATTAGATCAAACATCTCATAAAGTCTCATATCTGGTAGGGGCGAATAACATGACACTTACATCGACGTCGCTGCCAGCATCAATCCAACCTTTAACAAAGACGACGGCGATGCCGACGGCGATAAGCACGGCTAGTGTTTTCAAAGAATATAATAGGTATCGCCGTGGTTGAGCTTGTGCAGCTCCCGCCTGCTCCTGTTCATGATTGCTCTCCTGATTTATTAGCAGAGGAGTTTCTTCGCTATGCGCTTGTTGTTGACTCTCGACATCACTATGGGTAGCCATTTTTGGAGTTGCTCGGTCGATTCGCCGTGACAAGCAACGGCCATGTGAAATGCAGTCTTTCAGTTACCGAATACCGAATCCGCAATGCGGGCTGACAAATGGGGAACTGCAAGCGATATGGGTGATATGGTGCCATTGATACTGGCACCGGAAATCCAGTACCCCCATTGGGACGCTGGGCGGGTGATGCAATGCGGGTGCATATGGCGAGCCTGTCACTGTTGAGCTAAAAAGCGCCCCCCGGTCCCACTGCTGATGCTCCCTCTGGAGGCATGAGCAGATAACAACCAATCTAGAGTAGAGATTCAGCAATAAGCTAGGAATGAATCTAGCTCATGGCGTGGAAATGGGGTAGGATTATCTAAACGGCCGCCGGGTACGTGCTTTCACCGTATAGTAACAGTCCGTTCTGTAAGAGCCGCTCATGTCCATGGCCCACGGACGTCTTTCTACACACATCATCACATGTAGAGCGTTTCGCGTCAAGGAATGAACTCATCTCAGGCTAGAATACAATCAGTTGCCATTATTGGCGCTGGTCCGTCGGGTATGTGAACAATCGCCGCCAGCTTGCCAGGCAGCCCGGCTAACTTGTCTCTTACAGGCGCCATCGCGGCGGCAGCACTCAAGGCCGAGAACTACTTTGACCGAATCCGGGTATTTGAGCGTCGCGAAACTGCTGGTGGTACATGGTATGTGACATGGAGTTTTGTCCCGATCAAAACTGATCATCGCTGACAGAATGCTAGGATTCATGATCCAGATCCCGGGCCTGCCACCCCAGTCGAGCCAGGGAAGCTGCCTTCTGAAATCGATGTACATTTAGATATACCGAGAAATCTGCCAACGACAACTTCACCAGACAGAACCAATCGATGGGCTACCACACCTGTATATGACTCTCTTAGGTGAGAGCATACCACTCTGAAACGAAAGTCCTTTAGGACTAGAGACTGACACAGCCTGTGTTGGATGCGACTAGCACAAATGTTCCCAACATTGCCATGACTTTTTCCGACGCGCTTCTCCCCTACGGCCCGTTTGCACCGCACTACATCGCGAGGCAGTATGTTGAAAACTACTTTGCCCTGCATCAGACGGACACGCTGCTCCAAACGAATACAACCGTCGAGGATCTCGCAACATCGCCGCTCTCAAGGCACAATGGGCAGGGCGAATGGAAGCTAACACTGAGAAAATACGATGCCGCTCGCCAAGTCGATGAATGGTGGGAAGAATTCTATGACGCTGTTATACTTGCCAATGGACACTATGCCGTTCCATATGTAAGTTCTACTTGGCCAGCCAGATATCCACCGCAAAGAGCCAAAGTTGGACTGACCAGGAGAGCAGGTTCCAAAAGTCAACGGTCTTGGCCCGTACATTGAAAAGTACCCAGGTCGGATATCCCACTCTAAACGGTATCGCAATCCAAAACTCTACGCCGGCCGGCGTGTCTTGATCATCGGCAACTCTGTTTCCGGCAGAGAGTTGAGCGAGGAGCTTGTGGGCGTTGCCAAGGGCAGCGTATACCTGTCGCGCAGAAGTCCGGCCTTGTGGGAGGGCGACGAGCCGCCGCCCGGGATCGAATGGAAGCCCGTGGTCTCTGAGTACAGGAAAGACGGCATCATTCTCTTTGCCGACGGCACTACCTTGGCAGGCGTCGACGCCGTCATATACTGCACTGGATACAAGCCCTCCTTTCCCTTCTGGAATGAAGAGGCAAACGGTTGCCCGCTGTTTGATTATCGATCCAACAGGCTTGTGGGCTGCTACCAGCACGTCTTCTTTCGCGACTTTCCCACTCTCGGCGTCGTCGGGTTTCCCAGGACGCTCACGTTCCGGAGCTTCGAGTACCAGGCCATTGCGCTTGCACGGCTGTGGTCCGGCCGTAACGCCCGGCCTCTGCCGTCGCCCCGGCAGCAGCAGCATTGGGAGGAGGAGCGCGCGGAGCGCACCGAAGCGCAGCACAAGTACTTTCACGACGTGCCGTGGGGTGCCGAAACCAACGAGTACCTGCGGGAACTGTTCAACTTCGCGGGGCTGACCACGCTGGCGGGCGATGGGCTGCTGCCCCCGCCGCTTACAAGGAAGATGGTGTGGGAATACGAGAATGTGCTCAAGTGGAAGATTCCCAAGGGTAAAGGGCCCCACGGAGGCAATGATCGTCTCCAAGAAGATACGGTGATGCATGCACAGCTAAATCCCCCGGCAGCCGAGCAGATATCCAAGACACGAGAAACTCGCGCCGAGGAAAAGAGAGGCTGGGTCATTGTTGATAAAGCCAAAATTTTCAAATTGAAGAATACAGCTCAACTGTAATAATTCTTTTTTAAATAATCACTGAAACCAAGCCTTTTGTATCTCAAAGATCTTTTTTGAAAAAGTGCTCAGGTTTATGCGTAGTCTCATAGTCAATGTGGACATATGATCGCTCAATGTCGGGTAGGCTCTCCAATTTTATCTGAAGCTCTTCGGCGATATCGTGCGACTCTCTCAGCGAGCAGTCGGGATTCATGACTATGTCAACCTCGGCAATCAAGCGTGGTCCCGAGTGATACACGCGCACGGTATCGATTCCTTCCACGGCATCCGAGTGCGTCAGACAAACATATGTGATGAGCTGTTGGAACTCAACCGAAGCTGAAACGCCGACTAAGAGCAAAAATTCCCCAAAAGCAGTGCGCATCCACACAGTTGAGATGAGTATAGACAGCAGGATGGCACCAGCAGGATCGAGCCACCAAACAATCTTCGAGCCACCGACACTAGTCAAAATGGCAACGGCGTTGACAGCCAGGTCGTTGCGATGGTCTTGCCAAAGGATATTGATTTGGCTGTACTTGTCCTTGAGACCCCAACAGTAGAGGAAAAGAGCAAACTTTGTGGCAAAGGCAACGCAAACAGAGATTACAGAGGGAATGTGAAACTCCTTGTCCTCATGCTTCGTAGTCAGCTGCTGGACAGCGAACGCAATGATAATGAACGAGACAGATGTCATGAGCATGCAGAAGAGAATGTTTCCGACGGTTTCAAGACGAGCCTTGCCTGCAGGAAACCGCCTGGGGTCGACCCTCTTGATGGCACGGTTGGACAAGATCAAAGTCAGGTTGCTCAGAGGGTCGAACACAGCATCAGCCATGCTGGTAATCAGAGACAGAGAACCCGACGAAATAGCAGCATAGAGTTGCAAGATGGCAAGAATCACATTGGCGGCGAATGAGCCCCAGATGGCAATCTTGAACTTGAGCTGGTCGTCACCTTGCTCCTGGCGAGCATCAGCGCGATGCTCCTCCACGGATTTTAGCATGCGCTCAATGGCAGCATTTTGGTTCTGGTAGAATCCGCGGACTTTGCGTGCATCAAGCTTGGGGGCAGGATTGAGCTTGCCACCGCCTCTCTTGCGCGACGAGTTGGCCTTGATTTGCTCGAGATCCGAATCGGTCTTGTATGCCGAGGAGAGACCGAAAGGATCGCTCTCGGCAGCAACACGAGGAAACCGTGATGTACGGCCGATGGTGACTTGGCTTTCGACATCGGTGGCATGAGAGGGATGGCGCTCTACAGCGTCATCACCACTAATCGGAGGTACAGTCTCTACTGCTGTACTAGATGCATGGCGGACAGCAGGCGACTTAGAGCTGCTGCGACTGGAAGGCAAGTGCTGGAGGTGATAGACTGAAGGATGATGAGTGATAGTGTTGCTTCCGTTGGGAATCATATTGCCGCTGGTGTATTTGCAGAGAGAGAATGAAGGAGGAATCTTATGACCGTGAAAAGCTGCAAAGCTGTGCCAAGTATCCGTGGTGGTTGGTAGTACATATGACGAACAAGCCTCGCAGATCCTATACTTAATGTAAGGGGGATCTTCGTAAGCGAGATGTAATGTAACCGACCCCCACCGTGACGGCCCGGGTGCAAATAAGCAGTGAAAGGAAAGGAACCGAAACAAGATCAAGCGGGTTGGTCTGGAGTCTTTGGCAAGAGAGGATGATGCGAGAGGTAGACCGGCAGACAAAGGCAGCAGACGAGTAGGAGTAAGAAAGCAAAGGTGAAAAGTATGACGCCGGGCTGATGACCACCGACGCAGTTGGGATGGACGAGCTAGCTGAAGCCGTCGCAGAAAGAGATCAGCAAGTGTCTTGAAGTCGGTTGGTAAACAAGCAAGGAACAGTAGTTCCGGCCAACTTTAGCTTGTTTTAGCGTCGAATATGGCCAGCCTTGATTAGGAATTGCCACTGAATTGGTGTGCTAGGTTTCCCAGCAAGTTGGTAAATGGCAAGATGGCAACTGGCTGTTCAATACCGGCAGTTCCACTTCGTCTCCCCGTCTCCCTTGGCTCCTGCCGGCCAACGTGGTACTGGTACCCATCCAGTCATGACAGACGTTTTGTCATCAGGCACAAGTGAAAGCACGAGGGCTGGAATCAGTTTTGCGTGACAGCGGAGATTCCAGCAGAGGTCTGTCGAGGCTAAACATGACGGCCACCTCACATAGCAGTAGTAGGACGATGCCAGCAACAGTCTCGCGCGCTCCCCTTCTCCTGGCAAGCAAGGTCTTTTCGCACGCGTCCGTTGACGTAAAACCCCAAACTCTCAAGACAGATAACTTGCTTTAGACGGAGGTCGCGTAAACTGTAAATTGGGCCGACTTCGGCAAAGGACATCGCCAGTCCCCGATGCCAGCAGTTTCCTGCCTCGAGGCCGGTTGGCCTGGTCTGGGCCGCCGGGCGGCCTCCAAGTGCGGGGGTGTGCCATGGTTGAAGCGGAAAAAAAGGCTGGCAGGATTACCAGAATAAAAAAAAGAGCGAAATAGTCTTGCAGTATCAGCCCGTCTTGCAGGCTTCTGATTTGCGGAGAAAATAATGGGCAAATAAGGAGCAAACTCTGGCGCAAGCCATGGCGTAGCTTTGGTGCAGGCTGTAGCTTTGAGAACGAACAGCGATGCGACGAAAGATGGGGTTGTCTTTATTTTTTGGTGTTTCAATATCAAGCCAGCCAAAAGAGGGCAGTTCTGCTCCACTGGTCCATGAGCTTCTTCGGGAGCTGCCGGAACGCTTGGGACGATTCTGCTTCATACTCTAATCCGTAGCGATTGTTCTTTTCTGAACAGTTTGAAACACCAATACTAAAGAGTGAATTTTCAAAAGCCATCTGTTCTCGTGTCTTGTATGGAACTAGAGATCTCATCATGTTATAGGCTGTATTACAAAACAGCGTGCCGACTTGAAACATCCAAAATCTTATCCAAAACCTCAACTAACTGTTCAATCCTAGATCACACTATATTATCCATCTCTTTCTGCTTTCAGCGCCTTTACAACTTTGACTCCGCAGGTCCGCTCTCTCGTTTATCGCAGCGAGCATTGATCCAATCGATGATATCCTTAGCAAAGTCATCTTTGCAAAGGTCTGCGTGGATTTGATGGTAGGCGCCGTCGTATGCCTTGTGCGTCTTGTCATTCGTTGATTGCTCATTGAAGAACTTCTTTGACGCCTCATAACTACAAGTCTTGTCAGCAGTTCCGTGAGCGAGAAAAAGGCTCAAATCATTATCCAGCTTGATGGAGCCTGAAGAAAGCGCGCCGGTTCGGTCCAGGAGCGAGGCCAGCCCCTCCAGCGTGCCGGTATTGTGACACAGAGGATCGTTGCGAAAGTCTTCGACAACGGCCGCATCACGGCTCAAATGCTCGGGCGGAACTTCATGTTTGAGCTGCTGCTTGGGCAGCAGCCTGCCAACCAGGCGGCCCATGAAAATCTTGATGATGCTTGGCTCTTCATCGGGTGAGAAGCCGATGAAGGGCGCATCGAGCATCCAGCCGCGAATCTGCTTGACCAACTTCGCATAGCTGGGGTCCGCCGCCAGAGTAATCACCTCACCTCCGCCCATTGAGTGCCCCATGACAAAAACGGGCACATCGGACGGAAGCTTGTCCTCGATGAATGCTGCGACATCCGAGATGACGAGAGAAGTTGGGCCGGTCAAGCCGCGCTCCGCCTTTTTTGTGGTCGACTTGCCCCAGCCGCGCTGATCGAATCCAAATACCTGGATTCCAGCCTCGCTTAATTTGGGAAAGAAGTCGTTGTAGCGATTAATGTGCTCGCTGAATCCGTGGACAAAGATGAGCTTGGCCTTGATGGGGCCTGTCGGCTGTTCAGGCATTAGCAAGACCCTGCAGGAAGGCAAATCGAGAGGCAAGTTAGAAATACTAGGGGGGAGCACTTACAGTCCACGTTTTAGTGTAAAGACTGACGTCCCCTCGTTTGAACTGTCCTTCGGTTGTAGACATCTTGACTCTTGGCTTTGTATTCAGAGGTAAGCGGCGCGGGTGTTGCGGAGACAACTCAACACGAGCGTCTTTGCAGTGTCAATGTCGGGTCGGGCTAAGAAAAGTGACGTTGAAGCTTCTTTAAGCGCCAAGAAAATCAATAAAAAGCTAAACAGTCCTAGACTTCTTATTCGCAAATGGAGTTATAGATAGCGGAAATACCCCCTTGAGGAGACTTGAGGAGAAGACAACTATCCATTATCTGGCCATCGTGAAGGGAGCATACAGTCAATCATGTGATGGTGCATTGGATGGAGCCCATTCCCCATCTGGAACACCCGCCGGCGTGGCGTCGACGTGGGCTGAGCGAGAGGTGTGATTATATGCAAAACAACAGAGTCCGTATTGATTGTACCGATTCTAGTTTCGAAAGCCCCCATTACACCAAAAAAAAAATCACAGCCCTCTCCTCTGAATTTCTCCGAACGGATAGACGTTCGAAGGCGGTCATATGGCCCTGCCAGTGGGAATGCCGCTCGAACACGTCGAAGCTGACATTTATCCCAAAGCCATCAAAATAAACAAGACAGAGTAGTCAGAACAATATTTTACAAAAAAAGTGAGAGTGAGGATGAAGAAACTGTCGGACTACAAACGCCGACACTGCATCTATACCATCTTGGTGCTGATCAATCATCTTTGCTTCTGCTCAGTAACTTCACTTTCTGATTCCTTTTCTTCGCGCTGTTCCCCTTCAATAAGCTCTTCATCGTCCTTTTGCCTCTCCTGCTCCATATATTCCGCCTCGGTTATGTGTGCTGCCCCGGCGGACGGGCGCTTCTCTGTAACTTCACCGCCGCTCATCTGCCACTCCATCAGCTTGCTGAAAGCACTGTCCTTGTTGGTAGCGAGCTGTGTGTAGCTGCCAATTTCTGCCACTTTGCCATCGGTATTGAGCACAATAATCTGGTCAGAGCGCTTGATAGTCGACAGACGATGAGCAATGGAGATAGTGGTATTGTGTCCACGAAGCAAGCCAGCAAGAGCTTCGTTGACAAGTGTTTCGGATTCGGCATCCAAGGCCGAGGTGGCTTCGTCAAGAATCAAAATATCAGGATCCTTGAGAAGAGCTCTGGCAATGGCAATGCGCTGCTTCTGACCACCAGAGAGCTGCGATCCTCTTGCGCCAACCTGGGTCTCGAGTCCATCAGGGAGGTCGCCGATAAAATTGCAGTTGGCGCGTCTTGCCACGGCAATGATTTCTGCTCGAGTTGCATGCGGCTTGCCATAAGCAATATTCTCGGCAATCGTTCCGGAGAAGAGGACTGGCTCCTGAGATACCATACCAATGCGACGCCTCAGAGACTTCACGTTCATTCCCGAGATATCGACCCCGTTAATAGTGATACTTCCGTCTGTAAGGTTATAGAACCGCAATAGTAGAGACGCAACGGTGGACTTGCCACCGCCAGAGGGGCCAACGACGCATACATTGCTTCCGGAGGGAATCTCAAAGTCAAGACCATTGAAGATCTTGACCGCAGGCCGCGTCGGGTAGGCGAAAGTGACATTATTGAATCTGATGGGGCCTTGGGCAGACTTCACAGGTGTCCCGACAGTTTGGTGAATTCCAGGGCGACGATCTTGGAGCTCGAACAAGCGGCTCGCTGCGCCCACACCTTTCATCAACTCAGAGTAAAAGCCGGACAAGCCAAATAAGCTTGATCCTGCGAACGCTGTGTACATCATGAACGATGTGAGATCTCCGAGCGACATGGCCCCACTGCGAACGAAGCTTCCACCAACAGCAAGCATTGCTAGAATAGTCATGTTGCCAGCCCAGCCTGTAGAGGCAAAAAATGTGGCCGCAACAAGTGACTCCTTTTTGCCCAGAGCAAAGATCCGTCGAATTTGTTTATTATAGCGGCCAACTTCCTGAACTTCTCCGACGAAAGCTTGGCTGGTCTTGATGTTTCCCAGCCGTTCTTCCGCAATCTTGGTCAGTGTACCGAGGTTCTTCTGGATAGATCGACTAATGTTCCGGATCGCTCGACCATAAAAGAACGCACCGATGGCAATCGGAGGGAACATTAAGAGCAAAAGACCAGTAAGCTGAGGACTTGTCCAGACCATGATAGCAAATCCGGCACCACCGCTGAATAAGGCCCTCAGACCGTCACTGAGGTTTTGTGTGACTGACTTGCCGACGATGACAGTGTCGGAGCTGAGTCGTGAGATCAGGTCGCCAACTCGGTTTGCATCGAAAAATTCGGCGTCCTGTACGTATGTGCGGCGGTAGAGTTGTGATCGAAGTCTCGCGACCACTCTCTCACCAACGATGCGAAGCAGTATAACTCGGCCAAAGTTGGCCATGGCGCCGAGTGTAAGAATGCCAGCCAACCCGATGAAGAACTGGTTCAATGTAAGTCCAAAGAGACGAATGTCCTCAGCTTCTCCCTTTGTCGCAAGGTCCAGAATCCGGCCGACTGAAAATGGAATCGACATGGTCACACTTGACGAAATCACCAAGAATATGAATGCAATGCCGAGCCAGCGGAGCTCAGGACGAGCAACCTTGATCAATCGCCATATCTCACTCAGTCCTGCCTTTGCAGGCTGTTTACTATCTTTAGAAAGCTTTGCAGCGAGGTTTACTTGCGCAGCTTGAGCAGCGCGATCGCTCTTTTTGAACTCGAAATCGGCCTCGTCTTCATTGGGGTCGTTCTTCTGCAAAGGCTGCGATGTCTCTCCTGTCTTCGGTGCTTGTTTCTGTCGTTGCTCTTGCAGGCTCGAACTTGTCGAAAAAAATCGCCTGAGTTGAATTGCAGACGTCTTATAAGCAAAGGCAGCTTGACGCTCCGCAAGGCGGCGCAGAAGCGAAGGTTGCGCGGTGAAGGTGGCGTCGAACAAGGCGCGCGTCGCAGGGCCAAGGCGGTGCTCCGGTGCAGTATGAAGAAGGCTAGCAGGCTTAATGAGACTATTCGGCTTCGCAGATGAGTTCGAGAGAAATCTGCGCGCTGTTATGGCTGCTCCATATGAATGCGCCTCGGGAAAGGTGTTCAGTCGAGGGGCTACAGCCCGGCGCAGTGCTCCAGAAACCATCCTGACCAAGTTTGGCTACTCTGGTCCACGGCGTCCCATTGTCAGACTGTCCCAATAGCACCGAGCTTTTTCGATTCGTGGTCTTAGGTGTGATCGTAGGCGTGGGCTGATATGACGGATCTGGTCTGCAATTAATCCGGTTGTTGAAAACGCTGATGCCTCGAAGCCTCGAAGCGGCATTTCCTGCTGACGAAATCAAGGCCGACTCAAAATTGGTGTGGAGCTACCTAGCTTCAGATGCGCGACGAGGTCGGCCTCGGTCGGAGCAAATTAGCCGTTCCGACCTCCATGTCAACAGATCGTCCGCCGCAACTAATAAGTAACTAATGCGACAGTGCAGGCCCATGTCAACTATATGTATGCATCAATACACAGAATGCATGCACAACTATTGTGACTGATAGAGCGCCATCAGGAGGAGAGAGGAACAAGCTTAGCACCTCTGCCTGTACATGATCGTCGCGGAATTTCGCCAAATCTGCGTTTACGGAAAATACAATGTTGCTTCAGAAGCTGTACTCAATTCATACAGAAGTATCATACATAGCCAACCTTGCGATGCCTCTATAACCCTTCGTCTTTCAACATTTCAGCGACATCCTCGTCGATGCCATCGTCTCCTCCCACGTCTGCGAACGCAGAGTCGTCATCGACCCTCCGTCTTTTGTTTGAACCATTGGAAGATATGGGGACTGCGTGTGATGCAGTACCCATGGTGGCCTCATCCGCTTCGTGCTGGGATCTAGTCTCGCCGGTTGGGCTCAGAGGCTCCGTCTCCGGTGGTGGAGGCGTGAGTTCTTCCATCGCTGGTGGTGTGAGAGCCTCCATTTCGGGGCGGTCAAGCTCTTGTACTAATGCTCCCTCCTTTCCGTTGGTTTGTGATCCATTACCATCGGCCGGTCCAAGTGCTCGCATGATAGCCAATTCTACTTGCTGCTTCCTTTCCTCGATTTCTGTCTTTCTGCTAGCGAGTCGCTCAAGCGTCGCCCGGTCTGTCTCTAGCTCGGTCTTGTTTTGCTCAAGCATCTTCTCTAAACCAGCAATTAGACTCTCACGGGCTGTGACGCTTTCGCTAGTAGCAGTTTCTGCATTCGACAGCGTCTTTAGAAGGCCATTGAGGCGGGCCGCGAAGACTGGTGCTGATGGTACGGCAATGGACGGGTCTGTTTGCTTTTCGTATTCTTGGTTCGCGGAATCGAGCGCAGATTTGAGCGGTGCGCTTAGCTTTTGGACCGTCTGAAGTCCCGAGATAACCGGCGCAAGTTCAGGTGGTGGCGCCGCTGCGGTATTCGAAGTGAATGGTGAGTTCCCAAATCCTGGTCGAGGCGTCCCTTTCGCTTTGTCCAGCTCTATTTGGCATTAGCACATCTGCTTTCTTCGGAGGACTTGCATCATGTGTAGCTACCGTCTAGGCGCGACTCAATGGCATTTTGTATGGGAGCTTCGAAAATGTTTCGATCTCTCCACACGTCAACCACGCGCCGCAGTTTTCCGTGTATTTCGGCTGGTGCGCCTTTGTATGCAAGTGCTGTAGCTTCAGCAATAACGGGCGAGAACGCAATTATGAAATCTTCTTTTCGCCGAATTCGTGATTGCTGTGCGACTTCTGTATTCAATGCGCGTTAGCTCGGACGGTCGCTTTGCACTCGGTGCACGCGCCTTACCATTTGCGAGATAGACGAGGCTGAGTCTTCTTGTCGCGGACGAATCTTTCAGTCGCTGCATCCAAAGCGCAACGGTGCGATCCGCGTGTCGTCTGCAGCCATGTAAGTCAGTTCCACGGTGCCAAGTAGTCTACAGCAATCTCCGCATACTTGTGAAACATGATCCATTGCGCCGCTGTCGCGATACTGTCGTGACTCTCATTGAGCGCAGATAACCGAGCAAGCACAGCATCATCATTGTATGCCATTGTTCCGAACCCTTATGCTTGATGTCGATGCTGAAAACCTCGCTAGCAGTCTAGTCGCATGAGCAAAAGCATCCCTGCAGCAGCTGATGGCTGTTCCCTTCTACGTGCGACCAACTGTCGGCTAGTGGGCGGTCGGACTAGTTGACGGAATGATATGGCGAAGGCTGTTTCTAAGGCGAATTGCTGCCAAGTATGTTTTCGTGTCACGGTAGGTAGGTCTCGAGAGCGACTGGCGCCAGTGGAAGAGATGGGCAGCCACGGGGCGATAAACAGAGCTACGGCCGGAGGTGTAGGTGTATGCAATTAGGCGATCTTCTTGATACTCAGTACATATTTAGCGCCCCACCTCTCCGAAAGCTAGGTGGTCGGTTGTGTCACCACAGTGAAGTTGTAGCCGATAGCTTGACTTCACCCACGTTTCTCATTACAATTACAGAGCAGTCTGATGATAATGGCCATATAAGGGGCCAATGAATATGAGAGTCTTTTACAAGACTGGTGCCGGCAAGAAAAACACATTCAACAATTGATATACTTGACATCCGGATCGCAAATACCTACGTATGATTTCAGCAAACAGAGTGAACGGCACCTAGAAACTATATCGAGGCAACACTTTGCGCTGCAATTTCGGGCCGGAAAAGGGCCAAAGCAATATTACAAGAATGAAGACGTAGGTAGAGAAGAAGACTGATGTCTCGTAGTGTGATGTAAACTTCAAGTCAACTGGCGCGGTAGCAAGAATCCACAATGTGGACACGTGACGTATGCAGACCAGGCTGGCATTTGCGTACAGATAGTCACAGAGCAGAGTGCCTGCTATCCGACTTACCTAGTGATCTAACTGGCGCTTGCACGCATTCTCCTATTCACGCCACCACCACAACTGCAGCTCACATACATACAGCAAGTACAATGGCAGACCGGTTTCCATCACTGGATGACTTCGACTCCGGAGGTAAACATTCAAACTTGATTATATGGCCCAGACCACTAACAAGTAGTGCAGCGCAAACGGACGTGAAGGACACCACTGGTTCTGGCGAACAGGACTTCCTCGCGCGCGAGAAAGCCCTTCTCGGCGACGATGCTGACCAATTTGCCACAAGCGGCGACGCTGCTGCATTGGAAGATACTAGCGGAGATCTTCTGGGCGAAGGAAATGCTCCATCCACGTTCGAATCACAGTTCCCAGATCTCGCCGACCCCTCATCTGTACGGAATTACTAGAAATCGCAATACGCGGCAAACCAAGCTAACACGGGGGCGACAGGGAGCGGCAGGTGCGCATGGAGCGTCTACAATCACAGCGCCGTCTGTCAGCTACAATTCGGGATACAAAGCCACTGCGACCGACGAAGAAGAGCCCGACGTGATCAAGCAATGGAGGGAAAAGCGCGACGCACAGATTGCAAAGAGAGCAGAGCAACTGGCCGCGCAAAAGGAAGAGACGATAAGAGAAGCGCAGCAGAACATCGACGACTTCTACGAGAACTATAACACAAAGAAGGAGAAGGGCATTGCTCAAACTCGCAAGGACGCCGAGCAGTTCCTTGCAAACAGAGATGATACTGTGTCAGGTGGCACTAGCTGGGACCGAATTGCTAAATTGGTTGATGTCAGCGGCAAGGGAAGCAAAGGTGGAGCTTCCGGCAGTGGCAAGGAGCGCTTTCGTGAGATGCTTGCGAATCTTCGCAAGGACGAGAAAGCACCAGGAGCTGTCGGATATTAACAGTGTTGAAGTGTGACCGCAAAGGGCCGCCGTCGATAAGAAAATCGAGGCGAGCCGGCTCGAAAAGAAACACAACCGCGTTCATGTAATTTAGACAACTGCATTTCCTTCTATCGCAGGAAAATCGAAGCAGTGATTCTGGCAGCTCTTCACGCGAGTAACACAACATTGCTGTATAAACTGAATGCGACGGTTCTATTGATTGATACAGACCGAAATCTAATCACACATGACAATTGATTATAAAACAATTCCACTCTCCCTCCTAATGCTGTCGAGATCGAAATTAATCCTTGCCGAAATAGGTGTTGTGACCGGTGATCTTACGACCGGCAGCGTAGAGAGTAGCTAGCACAATGTTAGCAAGAAAAACGAGGCCCGGGGGGCAGAAAGGTAGCAAACCTCCAAAGGTACCCCAGAGGAGAATGAGGTAGGGAGTCATGTACCAGCGGCTCCGGCTGTTCTGCAGGCTGTTAGCACCATTCCGCAATACCGGCACGACAATTCATTCTTACAATCATCCAGAGGCGAGTGTGAGCCTTGTAAGCTTGCTGGTAGAATCGCTGGTGCTGGGGCACGTTGTTCTTAGCGTTGACCAAGCTGTTGTATTGTTAGCCTCGTCACAATCGTACGTGGAATCGGAGGTTTAGCCGAGGAGGATTCGATGCCATTGCGGCAGGTTGATAGCAATGAACACCAAAGCCTTGGGTCCTCGGAAACGTCGGAGAAGTTTCTTACCCCATTTTGAATTTCTTTGAGTCGAGTTCGCGGTCAGGTTTTCGAAGCTGTTGCGTTGAAAAGGATGTGTTGCCAGCCAGTATGCGTGAGGCCACTGGATGGAGCCTTCGGTGCAGTAATGAGGCCATAATGTGATTGGCCAATGGGCGTTGATGACTCAGCACAGCTTCACTCATTCCAACTCGTCAAGTTTTAATGCAACCTCCTGCAACCAGGCCCGCTAAAATTTGACAGCAGAGCATTGGTACAAATGCAGCAGTTATGAGGCTTGTGGTTAGAAGTAGTTGTACTTCCTGTGTGTCTCTTCTCTTTACGAAACTCAATTATTTTACCGGATGAGCCCATACTTTCATGCGCTTCGCATAGATGCATCAACCCTCGAGGGTCTTGCAACAATGCGCATACAACACTTCGAAGCGCATAGGCTCTGTGGAGCGGCATAGCTCTGGCATCAGAGCTCGAGATGCACGACACCTATTCGTCTCGGTGCGCCCCCATTTAAGAGCAAATGTATCCAGCTATGTATCCCTATATCGGAGATTGCATGTGTACTGCAAACGCACAAGCAGGCCTTTTTTTCTATGCTCGAATCAGCCAAGTGTACGCCAGGGGATGGCGACATATTCCGAATATGACGCGACGAAGAGAAAGAATATGCCGCTCTCGACCACCGAGGCACTCGATACGGCCGAGCTAGATGCGACAGATGGCGGGGTCATCGACTGGACCGAAGTGGTTCTTTGCATGGACAGCGCATACGGCGCTCAGGGTGTTTTCGCAGTAATGGAGCGGCTCAGAGAACGCGAAAGCCTTGATGTTGTCATGGCATCGGACCTTATTAGAAGCGCCTTTGTTCGCGCAGGGACCCAATTGCCGTCGAAGCGACAACTGCTTTTTGCTTGCGCTGATGATCTCCTGCAACGATTCGATTACCGATGGCCGAATCTCTACACACAATGCATGCACTTGTTATTGGAAAAGAGGTCTTTTGAGGAAGTCGCCGAAACACACTCGTGTCTAGCACCCAGTTTCCTCCCTGATCGACACGTCCTGGGCTTATTTTTTGAAAATTTCGTTGTGAATTCGAATATCAGAATGCAAGAGGCACTCAAAGGGATATATCTTTCCCTACCCCAGCATGATCTTTATGATATAATTATTCCCGCCCTCTTCAAATCAGGCCAATCAAAAAAGGCAAAGCGCTGGCGCCAAACATTCTTGCTTAGCAGCGATTTCCCTTCCTCTGAAGCTTCCGGCCCATTTCTCGCATTTCTGGCCAGTTACTATACCAACACAAATTTCACCCCAGAAGAGCGTCGCATACTCGATCTCATCCTAGAGAAAAACATTTCAAAGAGATGCAAGAAAGCGACGACGATAAGATGTATCGCTGCGCCAACGAAGGCATCCAAGAGCGAGGACGCGATGGTCTCATCCGCTTGGAGGCTCGAGAGTTCTCAAGTCTCAGCTCAGCCACAGCCAGAAACAAAGAGCCTAGTAGATGGAATCGTGGAGAAGTTATTTGCCAGCAGTTGGACGCCGCCCGATCTCGCTATGCAGTTGGCGAAAAATGCTGGAATCCGCTCAATAGGATCCCGGGCGTTCCAAGCTCTTGCCCTTCGAGCGAGCAGTGCGGCAGAAGTCAACGAGCTGATCAAATCATTGCACAAACTCAATATCTCTATTCCTGCAGGTGCATACTGTACTGCAGTATCAGAATTTGCGAAGCAGGGTCACGACTCCTTGCTGAGCAATCTTTTACAATCTGATATACACCCGGAGGAATTCGACGATGAAGAGACGAGACAAATGATTCTAGAACATTCTATCCGCAGACGGGATACGAAACAAGAAGATCTTATGCGGAATGTCATGAGCGTGATCAACGTACAAACACGACTGTCGCCACAGTCTCCCTCCTTGAACCTTGCCACCGCCGCACCTGCATTTCCTATAGAGAAGCTGCTGTTTGACGAACCTTGGCGGATGAAACTTGCGCTGGAGCGCATGATATCTCTGAATTTTCGAATCGGATCAATCGAAGCTTCTGCAATTTTCCGAAGAGCATTTGCAGCCTTTCCAGTCAACAGTCGTGGCATTGTATGGCGTTCAACTGAGTGTATTCGCATTCTAGACGAAGTCATCGGATTGGCTCGCTGCATTGCAGCTCAGGATGTTGCCATTCGTTCCGAGCATTGGAAAATGCTACTGATCGGTTTGGGACATCAGGGGAGATTGGATGCGTTGGCCCAGCTCAGCCTCGAGCTTGTGGACATGTATGACCCCAGCCTTGCATGTTTGTTGCCCGTCCACAAGGCGGACTTGCCCAAAATGACGAAACTGGCTACAGAATTTCTACGACGCACGGAGAATTCAGGTCTGATTCCCGCTGACCTCTCCTTCTATCATCATCATCATCCTCTATTCAAGATTTTTGATGGCAATCTTCAACGGACTGTCGTGCAATTAGGATTTACCTGGGCTCTGAACCTCTCGGAGGATACAGCACCAACGCCTGTCGTGCAGAATGCTATTGTGAGGAGATTTGATGTTGCATCCGGCATACACATTCTGGCAAAGTTGCGGGATCGAGGTGTTTTTATTGACCTGGATTTGGTCGAGTCGGCTGCCCGCAACGGTATCTACTCCAGCCAGCGTATGAGACAACGTGACGGGGAATCAAGAGGTAGGCAGTGGTTTTCACCAATGCAGATGAAGGAAGCTGCCGATCTGGCATGGGGAGCAACGCTGATGCCTGCATCATACGTGATCGGTCTCAATCAGAAAGACTTTCGAGCGCTGTCGGCGCCGACGGGCTAAAAATCTTGATCGAAGCGCGAAAACCTGTAAATAAACATTTTTGTATATTATCCGAACTCATATACCCCTAACTCCTAGATAAGCCGCGGCGAAACTCTTTATACGACGATATTGTACATGTCCATCACGATGAGAGGTTGCCAAATATTGTTTAATATGTGCAGTGCAGGTTGTCCGACCTTGATGCGAAACTTTGAGACACCAGGCAATGCTCCTTCAACTGGTTTTTTTGGGCTTCACCAAAAGCACAATGAACAAGCCAGCTATCAATATGATGAGCAACAGGATGATTTTGCGCTTTGTCGTCTTTTTCTGGTATCCAGACGCAACTTTAAGCTCGACCTCAGCACCCTTGACGTCTGTATGCATGCGTTCAACATTGTAATCGATACGGTCAAGCATAGTACCCTGATCAATGACCATATTTTGAAGGTCGCGGAAGAGATCAGATAGTTCAATGATTCCCTGAGCTATGTCCTCGATCTCGCGTTCTCGTTGGGCTATAACTGCATCGTTTGATGTGAGTTGCCTTTGTTGAGTGACTTGAAGTGTGGATTGCGAGAAAGATCTATCGGCATCAGATTCCTGCATCGAAGGGTCGATGTATGCTCCAATCGCTGGTGAGGATGATCGAGCGTCTGACGTTGGTTGTCCCAGTCCAGCCATGCCCCGAAGCTCTGCAGTAATTGTGGTCAGCAGGTGACAGTAACGAAGGCAAAGATGGTTCCTTACTCTTGAGATACGCGCTCTGTTTCTTGCGGAAGTTCGCACTGGCGTCCTGCACCCTCGTAGCTAGAGATATCTGTATATTCTTGGCCATGATCTCTTCAGCACGGCTGATAGTCCCAGATTGCTTTGATTCGCGGACCATCTGCTCCACACGCTGAATACATTTGTGGCAGTCATGGAAACCCTTTGTAATCTCTTGGGTAAGCTTCTCAATTTGTGCCTCCTCGGTTCTTTTTGCTTCATCGTCGTTGAATCCAGGCAAAACATGTTTTTGATGCAGCTTCTCCAAACGCTGCCCCTTTGTTACAATGTCGGAAAGAAGGTCGGTAATTTCGTCCGATACGTCGGCCCATCGGGGTGGAAGCAAATCCATTTCGATTACAGCGTCGCCATCGTCGTCGAATGCGCCGCCCGAGAGCAGGCCGCGCCGATCTTCAGCGGCATAATTGCTGGTTGAGTACGCATCCGAAAACGCACCAGTGCCGGAAGTGCTTCCGCCATATTTGTTTCGCTGTGTAGGATGGTGCGCATACGACTGTCGGTACGAGATATATCTTTAGAAATCAGTCTGTTAGCAATTAGGGGCGCACTCAGGAGTGATTGCGCGCAGGAGGGTTTCCTACAGGTTGGTGCGGTCGCGCCACATGGCGGACGCAATTACAACGCGAAATTTCCGTCCTGTAGTGTCTGAGCAGGCGATGCGGCTTTTCTGGGAATCGAACTTGTCGGATGAGACGTCGATGGGAGTAGGGTCTGGTGGCCAAGCCGAACTGTGGTGGATGTGTTGCAGTAGGTTAGCCCGTTAGCATACATGCCCAGGCACATAGGTGTGGCCTCTTTGGGGATGACGCTGCCCGCAGTGCCAGTCGTTGTGGGAGCGAACAAGTGGTGGATCCCGGTTGAAGCATGTGTTAGCAACTTTTGGCTTGTCAGGAAAAGAGTATTCTTTACAGCTACGAGAATTCTATTTACATAACATATATGCAGTGAAAATCGGGTTTGGCATAATTTGATGCTGTCGGCCTGGGCAAATCGAACGCCAGAGCTTTGCAGAGCTGGATAACGCTGCTTCTTATCTGCTTTGCTTTCCCGATGACATCAGCAAACCAAAAAGCCAGCACCAGCCTGCTAGGGCATTAATTGGGATTGCCGGGCTGCCATCTCGCAGACCGAGACAGTTGCGAACGACTTGCAACACAACATTTCTTCAAGATGTCGAATTAAATGGCTTCCAGGTGCTGATTGGCAACAAATTCTTGAGCTGTCACGTGGCAGAGAGATACTCTTCCTCTGGTTACTGGGAGGCAGGTAGGTATCTAGGCAGCCGGTGGAGCTGGTTATAGGTACCTACCTTACCAAGCGGCGGCGCGTCTGTGTCAAAGGGGCAGCGTCAGCTCTTTGGTGCTTGCTCCCTGTGGGTGCTGCACACAACTGTTATTTCTGCCTTGCTTGCTCCCCCCTTTGCTTTTCCCCACGTCTGCTGTCGCAACTGAGCAAAAGCCGTCAAGATTTTGTAAACATACGCTGCTGTCATCTAGACACCCGAGCTTTACTCTCGTCCACTCTCTTCTCTCCTCATCCTATCCACCATGGTTCGTCTGTCACTGAGTCGATGTCCGCACCCTCTCGCTGCCCGCCTGTCGGCGACCCCGCGGTGTGAGGGGCTGGGACAGAAAATAGCTACGGCTACCGCCTGTTCGCTAACGCATCTACCTCGTGCAGGCTGATTCCCTTACCGAAGACCAGGTCGCCGAATTCAAGGAGGCTTTCTCTCTCTTTGTAAGTTGATCAACACACTCGGCTCCCATGTCGCGCTACGGCGCTTCGGTGTGGCTTCTGAACCTCGTCACTAACCGCTGTTCGTGCAGGACAAGGATGGTGATGGTGAGTACTCCCTGACATTCTTCGCTACCCATCTCGGATCGGATCCCGGCCTTCGAAAAGCCAATTCTCGAGCTCTTTTGCTTATCGCCGAAGTTTACACTCTCCGTACCCGAAGAACATCGAGCTAATATCAAAATTACAGGTCAGATCACCACCAAGGAACTCGGCACTGTCATGCGCTCTCTCGGCCAGAACCCTTCCGAGTCGGAGCTTCAGGATATGATCAACGAGGTTGATGCCGACAACAACGGCACCATCGATTTTCCCGGTATGTGTAGTGGTTTAGCCAGTGCTATTCGGCGCAGCAGCTTACTCGAAGAAAAGAATTCCTCACTATGATGGCCCGCAAGATGAAAGATACCGATTCCGAGGAGGAGATCATGGAAGCTTTCAAGGTTCGTTCGGTATGCAAATTATTCTGTTCAGCCGACTAAACAAGCACAGGTCTTCGACCGCGACAACAACGGCTTTATTTCCGCTGCTGAGCTGCGACACGTCATGACCTCCATCGGTGAGAAGCTCACTGATGACGAGGTGGACGAGATGATCCGTGAGGCCGATCAGGACGGCGATGGCCGTATTGATTGTAAGTCGCATCAACTCGAAGCGCGCTGCACACCGGGGCTAACACTTTTTCTAGATAACGAGTTTGTCCAGCTCATGATGCAAAAATAGATCAAGATCCTACTAGTGAGCTTTCAAATGGGCTACATCTCTACGATACAGTTGCTTCGAGGCCTATGCTTGTCAACAGCGTCGCGGTGTAGCCCAGTGTGTAATGCGAATTTGGAGAGCAGGTCTTCCATCCTCACGATGCCACAAGAGATGACGAGCGAATCACATTATTTGCCAAAACAGCCAAGAGACTCAAAGCCCCGATTTATGGGATGATATGCTGCTTTTCAATTTGTTCAACAGCAAGTTGTTGACGTAGGATCGATATTTCTTCTTTGAGAAACAAAAGTAACTATTCAAATGGTCGTATGGTCGCATCCTGTTGTCCCAAAGCGCATTGCTGTTGTTGTCTGTGACCCAAGCACTGTATGTTCTGTTGGCGACTTGCTCCAAAGATTGAACATGCATGCCCCCCCCCTGGCGTATGTAGTAGCTGAGGACTCGGGAGCAGTCATGGCGCTCAACATAGAATTCAAAATTTTAAGTCATTTCTCTTTCTAGATCTAAAATCAAGCACGAAGTCACGCCCATTTCAAGTCAAGGCGCAATATGGGAATCTCATGTGAAAACACTCCTGTATGAGGAGGGCGGGCCGCACTTTTCCCGAGCGATAGAGCGGTCGGTGGTGGTGGCGGTATGGTGATATTAGTGGCCTCTGTGCTGCCCCACGTTCGTCGATGGACACACCTGCCCACCACACACTCAGCCCAGACTGTTGCGCATAGCTTGGCGCAGCTTGTTCTTTATCGCATTCACGCTTGAACGGGGACCAGTCGAGGTCAAGAGGTCTAGCTATTCCAGATCTCTATCTCGTGCGTTGCTCGCACAGGATATTGCCCTATTTCGGGAACCTGCCCAGCTAGGCGACCCATTCCCCGGGTCGTCCCCCTACCCAAGATGAGCTCCCGTATGACGAGCCGCAACAAACCCTGATACATCCGGAAACCCAACGGATACTGACAATTACGGCGTGACAGTTAAACAATTCATCCGAAATGTGCGTGCCGCCAAGACAATCGCCGACGAACGAGCCGTGATCCAGAAAGAAAGCGCTGCTATACGAGCAAGCTTTCGCGAAGAGAGCGCTGACCATGGCATTCGGTATGCTACATAACTTGATACCTTTCACTATCAGTATCATCCAATCACTCACATGTTGATCCAGTCGAAACAATGTTGCGAAGCTGCTCTACCTCTTCACACTCGGCGAGCGAACACACTTTGGCCAGATCGAATGCATCAAGCTGCTTGCGTCACCCCGCTTCGCCGACAAGCGACTAGGACATCTCGCGACCAGTCTACTACTGGATGAGAACCAAGAGGTTTTGACTTTGGTTACAAACTCTCTAAAGAAGTGAGCTTTATTGTCTAGCAAACGTGATCTATTCTAACATCAGCCAGCGATCTTGGTCATTCGAATCAATATATTGTCGGTCTAGCGCTGTGCACTCTCGGGAACATTGCATCTATCGAAATGTCGAGAGATTTGTTCCCTGAGATTGAGAACCTTCTATCGACTTCGAACCCATACATTCGTCGCAAGGCTGCACTGTGTGCCATGAGAATATGTCGAAAGGTGCCGGATCTCCAAGAACACTTCTTGGAAAGGGCTACTCAGCTTCTTTCGGACAGAAACCATGGTGTTCTTCTTTGTGGCCTGACATTGGTTACTAGCCTCTGCGAAGCCGATGAAGAAGAAGGCGGCGAAGAAGGCATCGTGGAGAAATTCCGCTCTTTTGTTCCTGGTCTAGTCAAGATCTTGAAGAGCCTGTCCACTTCAGGTTATGCGCCGGAGCATGATGTCACAGGTATCACAGACCCCTTCTTGCAAGTCAAGATTCTTCGCCTCCTGAGAATACTCGCAATGGGTGACGCTGAAACGAGCGAGCATATCAATGATATCCTTGCGCAAGTTGCTACCAATACGGACTCCTCCAAAAACGTTGGAAACTCCATTCTTTACGAAGCAGTCCGAACTATTCTCGATATTGAAGCCGACTCGGGTTTGCGCGTCCTGGGCGTCAACATTCTGGGGAAGTTCTTGACAAACCGCGACAACAACATCCGCTACGTTGCTCTAAACACCTTGATCAAGGTCGTTGCTATTGAACCAAATGCCGTTCAGAGACATAGAAACACGATTCTAGAATGCTTGAGAGACCCGGATATTAGCATCAGGCGGAGAGCGTTGGAGCTGAGCTTCACTCTTATCAACGAGAGCAATGTCCGCGTCCTGATTCGCGAGCTCCTTGCTTTCCTAGAGGTTGCTGATAACGAGTTCAAGCCCACGATGACGAGTCAAATTGGTATCGCGGCAGACAAGTTTGCTCCAAACAAAAGATGGCACTTCGATACCATGTTGCGTGTTCTTTGCCTCGCTGGCAACTTCGTGAAAGAACAAATCCTCTCTTCTTACGTCCGCCTCATTGCAACGACTCCTGAGCTCCAGACCTATGCTGTGCAGAAGTTGTACATCAACCTCAAAAAGGACATTACCCAAGAGAGCCTGACACAGACTGGCGCTTGGTGCATTGGAGAGTATGCTGACGCGCTTCTCAAGGGTGGCCAACATGAAGAGGAGGAGCTCGTTCACGAAGTCAAAGAGAGCGAGATTATTGACTTGTTTACTCTCATTCTCAACAGCAGTTACGCCAACCAAGTTTCTACAGAATACATTGTCACAGCACTCATGAAGCTTACCACGCGCATCACAGATGCATCTTCAGTTGAGAGAGTCAGACGCATACTTCAGAATCACCAAACGAGCCTGGATGTCGAAGTACAGCAGCGGGCTGTCGAGTACAGCAATCTGTTTGGCTTTGACCAAATCCGTCGTGGTGTGCTAGAAAAGATGCCACCGCCGCAAATTAAAGAGGAGTCGCGTGTCCTCGGTCCCGCTCCGACGAAGAAATCAAAGGCTGCTGTTAACCGCAGATCCAAGGTTATCAAACCGACAGAGCAAGACCTCCTCGATATTATGGATACTCCTGCTACAACAATGGCCCCTCCCAGTGGCGGTCAGAACTCCAACTCCGATCTTCTGGCGGATATTCTGGGCGGTGGCCTCGCTTCCGATTCTACCTCAGGTCAGGCCTCCCAGTCGAATGCTTCGTCCATCATGGATCTATTCGGTAGTGGACCCGGATCTTCGGCCGCATCTGTGGCCCCATCATCTACTGGGTTGGATATGGTCTCTCAGCCTGCGGCATCTCATCCTCAACCTACCTCGCAAGGCAGCCAGAGCATTGCTTGTTATGACTCAAATGACCTGAACGTCACATTCCAAGTTCAGCGTAACACAGAAGGAATGATACAGGCGACTGCAAAGTTCCAAAACACGTCTGGCTCTGCAACCCTGTCCAATGTTGGTCTCCAAGCTGCCGTTCCCAAATCTCAAAAACTTCAGCTCCTCAGCATATCCTCCACAACTTTATCACCTGGCGCTGAGGCTACTCAAATGATGAGAGTTTCGGGATGCAAAGGAGTACGTATACAACTCGTGATACTAAACCACGTCCAAGTTACTAACATACCGTGACAGCCCCTCCGCCTTCGCCTCCGGATCGGCTACACTCACCCAAGTGCCGGCCAAGTGATTGAGCAGGTCAATTGGACAGAATCTTAGGAGATCTTGAGCAGTGCAACTAGAGCGACTGACCAGTAAATGTAAAAGAAAAGAAGCAGATCGAAGCAGCTGATCTGCGTCACGTTTAAGCCATGACGAGGTGAAAACATGCAGATGGTGGCGAGACAGAATCACGTTGAATGTCAGTTTTGCAAGCATATATATAAAAATCCTACATTCTACAAGACTTCTACAGAGCCACCTGGTGCTGCTGTGTCAAGCTGGAATACCTAGTCGTGGCCAGCGACTAGTGACAGGACTTAGCCGAAGTGGAGGCGATACATCCAAAGAAATCAGCCGTTGCGCATGTTTCTTTATGAACAGCCTATACGTCGTCGGCCGTCTTTTCCAGAGCCACGTATAGGCTACTGTCTGGAATGAGTTGATCCAATCCTGTTCCACGAACGCCGGCCATACAAGTATGGAGCTACAAGCGGCGAAGTTGCGACATTTAGATCGCACTCGCCAAGAGCCACGCGAGAAGGTAAGTGGTCAGCGGCTGAGCACTTCCCACTCAAAGAAGAGAAAAAACGGCCAAACAAGTAGAGTGATTGACTTTGATTCTCAGAACTTACTACCTGTGAGAATTGTGGGTGTTCGAAAGGTCAATCAGAGGATTCGTCTCTTGAGGCTCGCTTTACAAGAGGGCCCGTCGAGCGTGAGTATCCGATCAGACACTCGACGGCTGCGTCGCATATATATCATGAAACTAAGTTAGAGTATCCGCAGTTTCTTGCAGGACAGTGGCTGGATGTCTTTGTTCCGGGTGACCCGAGGCCGGGCGGCTTTACCATAGCCTCGGCGCCGTCGGCAGCGACGCAAGTTGCGGAGCCGCACTTTGAGCTGGCCGTCCAAGAAGCGCCCGAGAACCCCGCGGCGGCATGGCTATGGAGGCCGGAGAACGACATTTTGGGGAAAGAGCTAACCGTTCGTATCGGTGGGAGCTTCATCTGTCCGCCGAAGGAGGGCCTTGATGGGATTCGACGCATCGTCCTCGTGGCTGGCGGGGTGGGCATCAACCCGCTCGTGAGCATGTTGAGCTACTTGGCCGACGAGAGTAAGAATTTGGACATCCGGGTCTCACTCATGTATGCCACAAAGGTGCCCGAAGATGGGAACCTAGAGGGAATCCTGTTTCTGAATAGAATCGTGGACCTGTTCCGTCGAGGTCAAGTCGCGGGCGAAGTTGAGCTTTTTCTTACTGGTCCGGTGTCTCAAATTCGAGATGTGACGACGGACAGAAGAGGCCAAGTCGATATAATATTTGCAAGAATGACAAGTGAAGACCTTGTTTCGAAGATCCGGGTCAGCAGCAGCAAGGATGACACGCTGGTATATGTGTGCGGGCCGCCCGCCATGACTGATTATTTCGTTGATATCTTGACAGCTCCAGGCATGGCCAGCATCATTGATACTGCGTGTGTAAAGTCAGAGAAATGGTGGTGAAGTGCAAATGTCAAAAAGACCTTTCTGGCCAACTGTAAGCAGTATGAGCAAGTGGTATATTGAAAATGATTATTCTCCTTATATGAATAGCTAACAACGCCGAAGATCAAACTTTTTGGTGCCAATGATGCCCAAATTGCCCGAGAACTGCCGAGCAGAGACCCCCGAGATTCTCCCACCCATCAGCAATGCCATGTAGTCCTGAATTAGCCAAAAAGGTCTTGAGCCTTCTGTCTCTGTTTCGTCCTGCCCCCATCAAACAACTCCTTGCCCGCATTGTCATTGCCCAGCTTGCCAGGGAAAAGCTCACGGGCATTTGCAGAGCCTTTGATATTGAATCCTCTGCTTACTTGGCCAGTCTGATTTGCCGCACCTCTTATGTTGAAACCCCCGCCCGTGGAGCCCACCGGCACAGAAACGACCTTGGGTATGTCTTCCTCCCGAAGCTGAGCGGAACCAATGGCATCCTCCAATCTATCGAGTTGGCCACTTCCGGAACCGGATTTGGAAGGGAATAGTTCTTTGGATCTGTTTCCAGTGCGAAGCCGCTCCTTCACGGCCCGTGCGGACTCCTTGTTGCGAGACGAGCCTTGTATACTATCCATGGCGGCATCACCGTCGTCATCACGCAGAGGAGAGGCAGAGCGATCACGACGCGAGGCTCTATCAGCGAATAGCTCCTTACCACGATTTTCTCTCGCGTATGAATCTTGTCTGTCTCCTGATTGAGAATGTCTCCTTGTTGCTTGGCGTGGCGCATCATCGTACATGCTCGCCTCGAATGTTTCCACCTCGTCATCCGAGTCGCGACGACGGTGGCCACTTCCTCTTCGGTAGCCATTGTCCCGATCTCGATAGCGGGAGCGAGGATCGCGCTGGAGCCGACGGCGCTCTTCAGGGTCGTGCTCCGGGTGAAGAAGATAGTAACGGCTACGGAGAGCTGCACCAGCCTGCTTCCTGTCACCGGCTACCGCAAACCTGACGTGGATGGTGATCTCTGGCCTTCCTTCGACAGGTTTTGCGAGCAGCGCTTCACCTATAGGAAGAGCTGTGGCGTCGGCGATTTCAATAGAGCTAAGCGCGACCAATGCGTCGCGAGCGGTCGAATCGGAGCCGAACACCAAGTTTGCGGACGTGTCATCAACCCATTCGACTCTGTCAACAGGAGCGAAATGGGATTTGATGTACGCCTTGATATCGTCTGTGTGTAGAGAATCAACACCACTTATGTTGATCTTGTTCGGTACAATGGTAGCGTCTTCGTCGGGCTTTGGCTCGTCGTCCGCGATCTCGCCGGGCTCGTCCACCTCGTCGGGTTGCTGCGAAGGCGTTAGTCACGAGGAGCGGCTCGGTTGACATGAATCCATCATACCAAGATATCATCGGCTGCGGGACTATGCGCGACCAGAGCATCGTGGCTACCTTCGACGGCATCGCCCATCTCAATATCCAGATCCATCGCAGCTGGACTTGTTCCGCAAGGCACTTGAGATCCAGGCCGGTAGCTAGTAGAAGTGGTAGTGAAAGTGGCTCGCGCTCTCAACAATTCAAAAGCTGAGCGCAAAATTATTCTCGGAGATAATCAGGAGCGGATATGCTTTAGGAGAATGCTGGGGGTGTAAAGTCGTAAGTTTGCGTGGGGTCAACGTGGAAATGCACTATCGTGCACTATCGCAAGGCTGGCCCGCTCAACTGTATTTGACTTGCACCCTGTAGGTAGTGCGTAAGATGCCTTGAGCGCTTACTGGCAAGCAATTGGATCTGCAAATTTGCGATTTCAACCAAAATTAGGCCAACATATAGTAAGCATTCCCAGCGTTTTGAACGTGAGAACACTTGTTTCTTTGTTCTCTTTGGCACATGGCGCAGACATGAATTTGCATGACTGCCTTGCACAATGAGCCAACCACATGCGCTCTTTAGCCGCCAATGACTATTCATCTGCTCACGAATCTTCCTTTGCGGCTGTCTCATCATCAAAAGTTTATCATTGAAGTCTCATCATGGGAAACTTCGGAGAATTGGTCGCACTTTTGCTGGATACATACGGCACATGCGTGTCGCTGGTCCGCAAACTGTGCCAAAATAAGACATGCCAATGCCAGGAAAGTCTTCAATCGGGCCGCCAGCTGCGTCGCCAACTTCGCTCTGATAGAAGCCAATTGGACAGTCTCTATTCAGCTCAGCTCTCCCATTGTGGAACGGCATTTCATGTCGGGGATCGCAAGTGTACCAGCATCGGAGTTTCGTGCCTCAGCTGTAACTGACAAGAGTGTAGATAGATCACGCCTGTCGCTACGGAAGCTGGTTAGGAAACTTGAGGCAACTATCAAGAAGATTGTTCATATGCTCAAGTATAACCCAGCATCGCCCCTCGACTATCCGTCACTTCTGTCTTTGTCACAGTCATCGCGGAAACAGGCAACGAGCACCATGTCAAGCCTCTCAAGTCGAGTCAACAACGATCGGCTTGGAGGGAAGGGAAAATCCAGCCCAGCATCAAATAGATCAAGTATGCCCAAAAAGAAATCGAGGAGGAAAGGGACAGGAAGATCATGCGAGGCTCTCAGCCAAACATCAAGGCGAACTGGCTCAAAGGGAGGCTTCCGCGGTTCCACTTCGATCACAACCATGCATTCTGACAGTACCAAAATCGGCGAGATTCGCCGACGGAGACAGACTGGCTTAGCGAATCAGCTTCATGTACATTATCCGATACGTTCTCAAGAGAGACGAGGCGCGGACGTGAAAGGTAGAAGCTGGTGGAATAGGTTCAGAAGCCAACACTAAGCGATTTTTTGATGGGCCACGTTGTGTTGTACCTGATATGGAGGTAGGACCTACGCTAGTTAACGACGGACGATTTTGAACATGAAAACATAAAAAGGGAAAAGAATAATACAGTAGGATCTACTTAGTATTTCATCTCTTCTCTGGCAGTGGCATTGCATGACTGAAATCTGGCCTTCCACGGTGAACTACAGCGGCAGCCCCACCATCGCCCACAACGCCGCAACCCCGCGATCCAAAAAATCACCGGAGCTGGTCGCAAGCTGAACAACCTAGAAGAAACGCCTCGTCACGCTTGCTTCTGCTGTCACAGGACACTCCGAGACGAATTTACCTGTTGATACCCGAGCAACTTTTGCTATTGAGTACAAAACAGAGACTTGAACCTTGCCGACGACTGCCAATCTCCCCGTCGTCACAGAGCCTCGAGAAGCCAGAGACCCCCTGCGTCAAGCGATGAATTGAGTACAGCAACCATGCCCCTAGATCCAGCCGCTGCCCTCAGCGCATTGCTGCGTGGCGCCACGATCGACGATCACGAGGAGATTATTAAAGCCGCCAATGTCGCAATCAAGGCCGACAAGAGCAATAGTCTAGCTAGGCACACCAAACTTGTGGCACTACTCAAGCTCGACCGATTCGACGATGCCGCACGATTCCTTGCCGAGAGCGGCTCTGCACTAGAGAACAAGTGCATTCTCGAGAAGACTTATGCTCTTTACAAAGCAGGAGAGCTTGAAGAGGCCACTTCGATACTCAAAAAGGCTGGCCTGCGTGAGCGTAGCCTGCAGCATATTGCTGCTCAGGTTGCCTACAGGGCCGAACGATTTGGCGAAGCCGGTCAAATCTATGAGCAACTACTAGACGGTGATGTGGGTGACGAAGAAAACGACCTGAATATCAACCTAAAGGCTGTGCATGCACAAGCTGAGTGGAGTGGCCTGTCTGCGCCGTCAGAGCCACTTCGTAGCATGCCTGATTCGTTCGAACTGTGTTATAACATTGCTTGCGCAAGCATCGCGAGAGGTGAGCTTGGCGAAGCAACCAAGCTGCTTCAACGGGCAGCTACGCTTTGTAAGTCTTCCGACGACTTGGAAGAAGAGGATAGGGAAGCAGAGCTCCGTCCTATATGGCTCCAGCAGGCGTATGTCTATGCCCGAGAGGGGAAGCTGAATGAGGCGCTTGACCTCTACAACTCGATAGGGTCACTTAGGTATGAAACGTGACTAATTGGGCTTTTTCTTTCGCTTCAACCCTACTGACTCTACATCTAGCAATGACGACGAGGACTTTATTATTGTTGCCCGACAGAATCGTCTCTCACTCGAAGCGAAGCCCACCAACCCATACCTCCTACGTAGGCAAATGGCTGCTGGTGATGTCAAGGCAGAAAATGCCAAGCTCTTCAGCTATCAGTCGAGCCGCGAGCGACAGAATTCATATCTCCTCGATCTGGACGTTCATAAATCAAGCGGCGTTCAGGAAAAATCACACAAGTTGCTTCAGCAGTCAGAACAGCCAACGAACTGCGCTAGTGTCAATGCCATGGCAGTCGTGAATGCGGCTGCTGTGGCCCATGGGCTAGACGACAGAGCAGCTGTCCGAAAGCTACAGGCTCTTGCTGCCAAGCGACCTCTGGACGTGGGCCTCATTCTTACAATTATCCAGCTTCAGCTCCGTCTCAGCCGCAAGGGAGCAGCGTTGTCTCTTCTTCAAAACTTCTTTACTCGGCTAGAGAAAGAAGACACTGATACTGCAAGAGATGTTCGCTTCTGTCCTGGCCTGGTTGCACTGGCGGTGTCTTTGATGCGCGCGCAGGGACACGAGAACTCTGCCAAGGCCGAATTCGTTACGGCCGCCAAGCACTGGACGAATCGCCCTACCATGTCTTCAGACTCTCTGTTGAGGGAATCCGGCATCGAGCTTATGCGCTCATCGAACCCTGAAGACCTGAAGCTGGCAGGGTCAGCATTTGAGAAGCTTTTTGCCGAACACAAGGGCTCTCACATTGCCTCTGCCGGCCTGGTTGCCTCACTAGCCGCTGTGGACACAGACAAGACTAGCCAGCATATGTCTGAGCTTCCGCCCGTTGAGTCCCTCATCAAGGGAATCAACGTGAAGAGCCTGCTTCAGGCGGGCGTTGCGGCTGCCCCGAGCCGACCCAACACGAAGAAGCGTGCGGCCGCCGATGCCTCCGAGAAGGCCACTGCAAAGCGCCGTAAACGCCGCCTACCAAAGAACTACGAAGAGGGCAAGGTCCCTGACCCCGAGCGCTGGCTGCCTCTGCGAGACCGCTCGTCGTACCGGCCAAAGAATAAAAAGGGCAAGAAGAAGGCTGCCGAGTCAACCCAGGGGGGCATCGTGAAGGAGGAGGAGACGTTGGGCCTTGTTGGCGGTGGTGGCGTCAAGGTCGAGAAGTCTGGCAGTGGCGGTGGTGGCGGGGCCAAAAAGAAGAAGAAGGGCAAAAAATAGAACCGCGGTGCCGCTTCGATTCGTCCCCGCGGCGCTTAGGAATAGATGTGACCAGCCATATTGCAAGAGTGTAAACTATGCGATATGATTCTGATATGCATAACCTGAACAAGCAGCGAGTGTAGCAGCCTTGCATCAATTTGGTATCACATAAGGAGGGATAAATAAAATACTACTCTAGTTTTGTTTTCTGTTCCTATGAATACACGCTTCTGTGCTGAATATGTTCCAGTTTTCTCTTCCTCCTTGCCCCCGCTCACCCCCAAACACTCGCTAAATAAGACAAATGCAAATCGCCAAATAATCCTTTCCCCTCCTACTAGTGTGTCTAGCAAGAGCAGTATGTTCGAATGCAATGGCGCAACTTTTTCAGGTTTTCTGTAGTACATCTATGCATCTGCCACCCGCAGTGCGCGGCTGGCAAGCCTGGCCAGGCCTGGACTTGGGTCACGCCTCTCTTCTCGGTTATCTTCATCCTGATCGCTATCGCTGTCCGGGTTGTCATTGGACTTCGGGTCAAGCATAGCTTTTGTCGGAGACCTTCCATTCGTGTTCGGTTCAGCATTCTCCTCATCGGACTCGGTTTCAATAGGCGGTAGGGGCGACCTCCGTCCATCCGAGAAACTCACAGCAGCCTCACTTTCACCGTCGGATGGGATTGCAAGACGTCCGCCAGCGGAAACAATTCTAGCAGCCTGTGCTGACGAATATTTCCGGTGAAGCTCCCTGAAGCTCAACGCAGTAGCTGTATTCGCACTTGCTGAGGATTCTCGTCGATCACGTGAATCATCACCTTCTGATGAAACCTCAACAGCAGAATGGAAATCCTCGTCCCCGCCGTAGCTCAAGCTAGGGGATGGAGGTTGATCACCTTGATGTTGCAGTTTCAACGCGATGATCTTGTCGTCATTGGACATATTTTGAATCTCAGTGCCCAGGTTGATGACGGAAGCCTTTTTGCCGTGAACAACAAAGCTGCCCGTGCCACGCGATAGCATGCTATCTCTTCCAGTTTCCTCCGACCGAGTGGAATCAGGCTCTTTTCCTCTCTTGCTCCTGTGATGAGACAAATGGCCGGCACTCTCTCTAAGAGTACGCTGGAGACTGCGGCGGACTCTTGTTCGCTCCAACTTCTCGCGTTCGGCTGACGTATCCGCTGAAACGGCAGTGAGAGGTGTATTTGGCTTGTCAACAGTATCTTTGCCCATTCGGCTTTCAAGAAGCCCCGCTTGCCTCAGTAGATCTTGTTCTTCGGCATCCATCTCGTCCAGTTCGTTGGATTTGCGTGGCTGTGTACTCTCTTGCCCACTTTGAGGCCGTCCCGTCGTTGGCCTGGGGCTGGAGACTGGGGTTCTGATCGGCGATGCTGCATTGGTGGAAGAGAGAGCGTCTCCTTCATCTTCTTTTGGCACATCGTTATCCGTAGGCGAGTTCACCGTGCTAGATAATCGGCCAATGCACAAGTCTATAGGAGTGACAGGATCGTTTTCACTCGCGCTGAGTTTGTTCGCTTTCGATTCTGTTTTGACAAGGGGAGGCTTCGGGGTTGGCGAGCCGTCCTGCTCCGAGTTTTGCTTGCTCTTTGGCGTCGATAGAGTCGGAATTGCTGGGAGATCTTCATTGAAGTCCTGTAGCAGGATGTCTCGGTGGCAAGTTTCTTTCCAAATTTGCATGCGGGTCCACTTGAGTTGTGCACTCAAACGAGCCGCTGCAGACAGAACATTTTCTCTTGTCCTCGGCTGAATGGGCGCTAGTATTTGAAGATGACGAGCATTCCGTAGCTGCTCTTCGAGTTGTTTTTGAGCCTCATCTACTTTTTGACTGGATTGGGCAATCTGCGCCTGCATGTATCCGCGGCGTGCGATCTGAATGTCCTCGGCCATCTTGTGGTCAATCTTGCCCCGCGCTATGGTAACAGGTCCTGTAGGCGTCTGAACCAGTTGAATGCCATCGGAACTATCGAGCCGTCTCATGCCTCTCCTGCCTTGACCATCATAGTTTCCGCCGACGATGCCTCGCATTTTCACGCCCGACGTTCTGAAAGCAGCAGCATAATTCAACTTTGCCAGCCAATCGTTCAGCTCGTCCTCATTATCCGCGAGGAGCACCTCATCGAGCCCCTCCTGCCGTACATAAATGAATGCATTCTTATGCTTTTTATATGTCGTATCAAGCAATGCCACTGCACCATGTGTGGACATTAATGCGTCCGGCTTGAACTCGTGAAGGGGAGGATTGAAAGTGATAGGAACGTCGTCGTGTCCAGACTTGATGTGGTTTTCGTATTGGTGTATAAGACTCTTTATCCAGCCTGTATTGCGAAAAAAATATAGCTGTGCGCCAGTGAGTATGGCCCCCCATTCTTGCCAAGGTGAACGAGTTTTCCTCTTTTTGGCGTCTTTGCGCCAGAGTAAGCCAACTTTCGTGATCTTGATGTCGACAATGCCTTGCGAAGCCTCTTCAGGATTGGTAGCCGTCTTTTCAGACATGAATGCGTCGGGACGGGATCTCGGCGATACGATTTGCAAAACACCCGTACGAAAGAATGTCTTCTGTAGATCGTTCATATTGAGGCACGTCGCTGTACCAAGGTAATTGAAGTGGTCTTCCAAGTACATTGCATCTTTCCAATTCGGCCGCAAAGGTTCAAGATTGCCTTCAAAAATAAGTGTATATGGATCGATAGGGTCCTTGGCCGCGCGAGCGGTGGTATTGCCGCTTGGATCAGGAGCTCGAGGTTTTCGCTTCGACTTGATAGCCGCATTTCGGTCAGCAGCAAGGTCCAGGTCGTCCTCGACGTGGATGAAGGGAGTGTAGGATATATTGTCGTAGAAGCACTCTAGGATGTCGTCAAAGATCCCTTCTCCGCGGGTGTTCTTGACATAATCTGATTTTTGCATCTTGTGTTTGTTGTTCTTGTTGAATACATCGGTATGGAGAATGAGCAGCGAAAATGCGATGAAGTATGCTTGGTCAGGAGAAGAATAAATGCCTGGATTGCATTCATGGTACCTGTTTGCGAAAGCCTGTAGAAATCGATCGATTTGCTGTGTCTCCTTTGGCAGCTCGGCCTGCATGAGAAGCTTTCTCAAAGCCATATCCATAGGGTCGCCAAAGAAACTAAAGCGTCTCATGAAACTTCGTAAGACGGTGCTGAAAAATGGATCCGTGTGTTTGGCCAAGCTTGCCGCGATGATGCCGCGTGGGACTTCGGCTTCCAGGTGTTCCAAATACTTGGCAGCTGACTCGTCATTCTTTCTTTCCGGCAAAACTAAGGTATCGCGGCTCAACTGAAAAGAGTTATTATTGGAGGGGACGGAGCTTGGGGTCAATGGAGTCAGAGTTCCTTGGCGTGCGAGGTCCGAGTTTTGACGAAGACGGCTTATACCCAATAAATCTCCAAAGCTCTTCCGACCGGTTGACGTAGACGTCCTAGGATGTGGAAGGGTGAGGTGATCGTCAGTAGAGTCGCGACCTAGCGAGCTCAAGGTTGAGGACCGGCCGCGCAACATGTTGGCCCTGGTAGGTGACGACTGCCCAGAGCGACCATCTGCTGTCTGCAGAGCAGCAATTGTGGAAGATCGCGAGGCTTGCCTGCTATCGATGCCATCGAGGTTTGCTTTGGGGGTTGTGGCGCTCCGCGACGAAGCTGGACGGGGTGTGGCGGCCACGTTCAATGTTGATGCTGACTGCGGAACGACCCCGGTCTTGCTCTTTTGTGGCAAGTGTGCTAGAGGGAACAGAGGCTCTGGTGTCTTTTTCATTCTTCTCAGTCGGAAGATGGAGGATGTCGGCGTCTTTTTTGGAGTGGTGCTAGGACTCGATAACAAGGCATTGTCGGTGGAACTGGCATCGGACCTAGAGGACTCGGAAGGGCGATAAGCTGGAGTAGTCAAGGACGTTCCATTGGATGTAGTGGAGGTTCGTGATTCTAGCGGCGGAGACTGAGGTTCGTCTAACTTTGCCATGCTAGGTCGCCCTCTGACATCGTTGAATGACTTTCTAGCCTGCTTCTGGCTCTTGGGTCGGCTTTGTTGGTCGCCGTCTCGGGAAATGTCATTGGAGCGCCGAAATTTGGCGGCAGCCAAGCTCATCCGTGATTTGACTCTACGGGGTCCATTGATATCGTTAGTCGGTGCGGTGGTGATGATGGCGGGAGCTGGTTTCACGTTAGCCACAAGATAAAAGGTTACAAGGCGGCACGGCGAGTGTAAAGTACTTGAAGGCAAGGGCGGTAAGTGTTCGGCTTGCTGCTTTGCTCTCAAGGAGAGCTGCGAATCGGACGCGTTCCTGAACCTAAGAACGGAGAAACGTTTCTGTCTATTGAGGTCGTCATAGTTATGTGACGTATCAGGCCGGCTAGTCGTCGATTCGCGGGGAGTTTGTGTCGTCGTGGTGGTACGATCGTCGAATTTTATTGCCTGTCCATCAGGGCTCGCGGGAACAGTGGGATTTTTGGCATGGTCATCGACCCTTGATGAAGTATGTTGCTGTCGTGTATCGGGTTCATTGGCCAGGTTGCCACGACGGCGTAGAAAAGGCATCGCGAGGATCGCCATGCATGGTAGAGCGCGCGAAAGTCCCTGGTGGCCGTCTGGCTAGGGCGACGGAGAATCGGGTGCCGAACCTAGGCTTTAACCATGCCAGGCAGCGCGGAAGCTTTGATGACGAATGCTGGCTGTGCTGCAGCTTACTCGAGAGGGAAGTCAAAGTAGCGAGGCGAAAGGGTTGGAACAGCGAGGTTTCAAGGCTTGACTGCGAGATGTTCTCAATTGGGTCAATTGGGCGCTGGAGCGACAGTATTCAGTTCAAGTGGAGCTTGGTGCTTCGCAAGCCAGGGGCTAGACTTTCGGCCCAGAGTAAACGCGCAGCTGGGAGGGTGCGCTAGGATTGGGTAGCTGGTCTTCTAAACAGGTATACCTACTAAATAAGGCAAATAGGTGCGTACAAGTACTAAGGTAAGTAGGTGTATAGGTACCCAGGTAGGTAGGTACCTAGGTTCCTTTCAATTTGTTTTATCTTGGGTAGTTTTGTCTTCGTTGGGGATAGGTAGGTAAATACAATTTACCTACCTGGATAGATAGATAGTTGCCTGCCTCGTGCTTTGCTGCAAATATGGCTGCGATTGAAACTGCCTTAATGCTTGTAACAAGCCCTTGTTCAGAGCGTCATGCACCTTATGACGACTATTAACGCTTTGTATTTAGGTAGGTACCTATTGCCTTGGCTGTAACATCGATCAAGTGAGGTATCTACAGTGGGGTGTGTACCTAAGGTTGGTGGCGGTTGAGAGTTTCAGTGATTGCGCAGCCACTAATTAATAGTTCGACAAGAGGCAGAGTCGCAGCCAGCCATCCCCCCCCTCCTTCTTCCCCCCAGCCGTTAGTGACATTACTTACTCGTCGATGCCGTATCCGGCGGAGCAAATTGCAGCAATCATCGCCAGGCAGCCAACACAATGCCGAGAGCTTCCTTAGCAGAAAGCCAGCCGCATCGCTTCTCCAGTACTTAAATCTTTGTGCAATTCGACATATCCCCTACCCCGCGTCGTTTGCCATTCTCCTCAACCTACTTTGTCGCAGCATCCATCCAGCGGCCCTGCGAGCGCGACTCATGCCCGGCTCGCGATGAAGACAATCAGTTTTGCAACCGCGCTGCTGACGGTCGTCTCTGCCCACAGACTCGGAGAAAATGTTCAGTTCGGTCGCGATGGAGGCAATCCTCAGGCGCATGCACGCGCCAGCGATGGAAATGCGCCTCTATTTCCGTTCTTGACCAAGCTTAGAGACAGCGCGGTAGAAGTACTCTTCGGTCGACATCCCACCAAAGATTCTGCCAGGTCCCCGGCCAGCATCGATAGCCTGCGCAACAAATACGCCAACGAGATTGTTATGCGGTTCAATGTTACCAATATGGAAGAGGAGAAAGCTCTTGCTGAAGCCTCCAGCCGCCTCTTTCTCGATGTCTGGGGTGTCACTCGCGACTACGTCGATATTCGCATGCCTACCAATCAGGTCTCGCCGCTCCTCGGCCTACTTCCAGTAAAGCTTCAGTCTTCACATTTCGCATTGATATCCGACCTTTCGAGAGCGGTATACGATTCTCTACCTAAAGATACGCCATCACGTCTACTGGGGCCCAAGGGTAATTTTGAACGGTTCCCCAGTCCCCTTACCGTGTCCGATGATCTTTTCTTCTTGAGATATCACCCGTTAAAGACCATTATGCAGTGGATGCAGCTGCTCGAATCCATCTTCCCAGAGCACGTCAAATATATGTCTATTGGGCAATCCTCGGAAGGGCGTGATATCCCTGCTCTTCGAGTTGGTCGCCCTGGCGTGGATGCTGGAGAAGGTCCAAGAAAGACCATGGTAATAACAGCTGGTCTTCATGCACGGGAATGGATTTCGACTACCACAGCCAATTATGTGGCATGGGCACTCATCACCGAATTTAACAAAGATCCGGTCATTACCAAGTTTCTGCACCATTTTGACGTTGTCATCATTCCCGCGCTGAATCCTGATGGTATGGAATTCTCTTGGCAAAATGATAGACTCTGGCGCAAATCCAGACAGGAAACCAGTCTTCGAATGTGCAAAGGCTACGACCTGGATCGATCATTTGGATTTGGCAATTCTTCCGACCATACGCCTGGTGATCCTTGCTCTGAAGATTATGGCGGCGAGGAGCCTTTCGAGGCCGCTGAAGCTGCAGCCTTTGCAAAATGGGCTCGCGAACAGACGGAGAAGAATGATGTGCAGTTTGTAGGGATGATTGATTATCACTCTTACTCGCAGCAGATTCTATTCCCGTATGCATATTCCTGTGCCGTTAAGCCTCCAAACTTGGAAAACTTGGAGGAATTGGCGGCTGGTATTGCAAAGACGATTCGTGTATCCACTGGAGAGTTGTATAGTGTTTCGCCAGCGTGCGACGCTGCCATGGTTGCAGACAGCACGAAACTTGGACTTTCACGCAGCAGAATCAACGAAGGTGCCGGCTCTGTCATGGACTGGTTCTACCAAGACATGAGCGCTCATTTTAGCTATCAGATTAAGCTACGTGATCATGGCCTTTATGGATTTTTGCTCCCGGACGAGGAGATCATCCCGACTGGTCGGGAGATGTTCTTTGTCATGAAGTATGTGGCCGATTATTTGCTAGGCAATAATGGGATTGAAATGGTCAAGGGGAAGTCTGAAGACGATGACATGATGAATCAAGAGCTTCGTCGTCGTTATATGCGCCGCTAGAGCGTGGATTGTATATTCGTGTTGACCCTAACCCTAACCCTAAACCCAAACTAAATCAAAGCCCTGAACCCTTTCTTGTATCTGACTGGCACTTCAATACAATGATTATTACCATGTCCTCCTCAAATAATCTCAAATACTTGATAATGCCCAGTTGCAAGATGCTTGCTTCGCAGCGCTACCAAGCCTGGCCGCAGCCGAGGCACTCATCCTGGCCACTCCGCCGCCACCGTTTATGATTTGAGAGAGTATGTAATCGACACGGTCACCGACTCTGCTTTCAGTAGGCTCAAGGTAACTCGATGGCTAGCGTAAAGTAAGCCTCGCAAAGTACATCAGCAAACTATTACTAATTGAATACACGCTTTCCCCAGAGAATTGAGCGTCACTGGGCCTGATGCTCTGCGACCCGCCGCGGGGTGCCTGGTTGACTCCTTTAGGAAGGTGGGCTGTTGAGTTTTTGTGTCATACATAATAGTGAGCTGAGACGGCTCTCAAATTCAAGCTTGTAACTCCTTTCTTCTCGAGTATCTTATTGTTTTCTGGATTCTCTACGCGGCTCTACGAAGAAACGAAAATATGTGCAGAGCCACCGAAACCCTTGTGGCGAACAAGGTCCTGGAACGTGATGTACTCCCCGCCAACGTCATTCCGCGCCACTACCAACTAGAACTCGAGCCCGACTTTGACAAATTCACTTTCAATGGCAAGGTTATGATTGACCTTGACATCGCCGAGCATTCCAGTTCAATTACTCTTCACTCTCTGGAAATTGATATTCGTGCTGTGAAGATTGCATCCGGAGGTACAGAAATCAGGTGGGTTGCGCCTCTGCTGACGGCGACAGTGTCTGCTGGTTGTATTGGCCATTTCACCGCCTCGAAAAAAATGAGAGCATTCACATGTATCAACCACGCTTCAGAACTACTTACTGATTAATACTGTAAAGCCAAGGCCTTGCAATTGCTCAGGATGAGCAGCGTCAGACGACCACCATTTCCTTTGCTGGGCGTCTCAACAAGAACGACAAGGCCCAGCTCGAGTTGACTTTCCATGGGCAGCTTAACAACAAGATGGTTGGGTTCTACCGCTCAGGCTATACCAAGGCCGATGGTACGAAGGGTTACATCGCGACAACACAAATGGAACCTACAGGGGCTAGACAGGCGTTCCCCTGTTTCGACGAACCGGCACTCAAGGCGACTTTTGACATCACTTTGATTGCGGATCATCATTTGACGTGTTTGAGTAATATGCCCGTGAAGTCTGAGACCCTTGTGCAGTCCAGAACCACGAGCACAACTCGCAAGGCCGTCAAATTCGATACTTCACCAACCATGTCCACCTATCTCACCGCATTCATCATCGGCGAGCTTGACTATGTCGAATCCAACCTCTTTCGCATTCCGGTTCGCACGTATGTAACCATTGACCAGAATGTCGAGTATGGCCGTCACGCTGCCGATCTCGGTGCGCGGACCCTCGAACTTTTCGAGAAAGAATTCGGAGTTGAATTTCCCTTACCCAAGATGGATCAAGTTGCCGTCCTTGATTTTGCAGAGGGAGCCATGGAGAATTGGGGCCTGATCACATATCGAGCTGTTGATCTGCTGATTGAAGCCAATGCCGGCGCCGGCCGCAAACGTCGTGTTACCGACATTGTTCTCCATGAACTTGCCCACCAGTGGTTCGGTAATCTCGTGACAATGGAGTGGTGGGAAGGCCTCTGGCTCAAGGAAGGTTTTGCCACCTGGGCTTCCTTGTACGGTGCCAATAAGTTCTACCCCGAATGGAACATTTGGGCCGATTTTGTTATCGGCTCGCTGCAAGACGCTCTGAATCTTGATTCTCTCAGGAGTAGCCATCCTATTGAGGTGCCAGTCAAGAGTACCAACGAGATCAACCAAATATTTGATGCCATTTCATACGAAAAGGGGTGCTCTGTCCTTCGCATGATCTCGGTCCATCTTGGGGAGGATGTGTTTTTGAAGGGTATCAGAGACTATCTTCGAAAATTTGGCTACAGTAATACCACTACCGACGATTTATGGGATTGCCTGAGTCAGGCGAGTGGAAAGCCGGTTACTGAAGTTATCGCCCCGTGGACGCGGGAGCTTGGATACCCGGTCTTGTCCGTCTCGGAGGACAACGTTGCAAAGACGGTCACCATTCAGCAGAATCGCTTCCTTCGCACTGGCGATGTCACACCCGAAGATGACAAGATTGTTTATCCCGTAATTCTCGGCCTCCGCACGGAAGGTGGTATCGACCGCTCTATGGTGATGACAGACCGGAGGATTACACTGAATGTCCCAGCTGGCAGCTTCTTCAAGCTGAACGCTGATCATACCTCGATCTACAGAACCCTGTATTCGCCCGAAATCCTTGTTCGCCTCGGCAAGGCCGCCCAGGAAGGCATTTTGGGCGTTGCAGACAGAACTGGCTTGGTCGCAGACGCGGCAGCCTTGACTGCGGCAGGCTACACGAAGACGTCGACTTTCCTCACACTAGCGCAGAGCTTCAAGGATGAGGCCTCATTTTTTGTCTGGAACGAGCTCCTTGTTGGTCTCAACCAGATTTCGATTGCTTGGATGTTCCAGGATGCGACTGTGACCGAGGGCCTCAAGACATTCAGAAAAGAGCTCGTCACCCCAATTGTCCGCAAGCTTGGGCACAACATAAGCGAGGCAGACGGCCATGTTGAACAGCAGTTCAAGGATATCATTATAAAGGCGGCTGCTATGTGCGGCGATGAAGTGACAATCCAGGCCGCGCAAGAGGCGTTTCGCAAGAGCCTGGATGGGGATGCGTCCGCACTTCATCCAACCCTAAGAACAACCGTATACGCAATTGTATCTCGATATGGTGGTGAGACTGAGGTATGTAAGAAGGGGGTCATGAAACATCTTATTGCATGAACATTAATCTTTTCTTCTTTTCGTCCGACAAATAGCTGGCTCAACTTTTGAACCTCTACCAGACTTCAGGCGTTTCGGATGAGCGCATCGCTGCCCTCAGAGGGTGCGGGTATACTAGTGATGCCAACGTCATTGAGCAGCTGTTTGCCGCCATGGACAGCGGTGACGCCATCAAAGATCAGGATCTTTACATTCCGGTCAGGGGTGTTTGCAGCAGTCGCACGGGTGCGGAGGCGGCATGGCAGCACTTTCTGAACAATTGGGATGAATACTGTGAGCGCTTCCCCCCTGGCTTGTCGATGCTCAAAAATCTCGTAAAGTACTTCTGCGAGAACATGGGCACGTCTGAACAATTATCGACATTCAAGACATTCTTTGAACACAAGGACACCCAAGGTATCGACAACTCGGTGCGCCAGGTCATCGACTCTGTGCAGGCCAGGCTGTCTTGGGTTGAAAGGGACTCTGAAGATGTTGTGGCTTGGCTCAGAGGAAACGGCTACATGCAGTAAATGAAGGTTGGTTTCCCATATTCAGGGGTTATGTTCTGAAGGAAGCCGAGGGTGTTTTCGCCAAGGTGAGATGATTATAGAACAGAAGGACAGAATAGAAGCATTTGGATAAGAATAGCAAGGACACGTGTCATGGAATCGACGTTATTGCTTCGAGAGCCCTGCCTGCAATCGGCGGCTTTTCTCATGTCGTTGCGCCATGTTACAGATGGTGCTTGGGCTGACTTGCTTCTTGCTGGATAGTTGGTAAATTTCTGCATGCGGAGTTTGGGAGTGTTGCGGAGGCGGGCAGGTGGGCTAGGCAAGCCGGCGAAACAGACAAGACCAACTGATGCTTAGGTTCACGTACAAGTACTAAATAGAAAGCTGCCTAGTTATAGCTTGCAGAAGACCTGATTAATCTGGTTAATGGCAATTAACTAATCCACTGCTCGGGGCACTGAGCCCGGCTGGCTAGTTACCAACTTAGTGGGCACAGGTTTCTGAGGCAATCGTCAGCGGCAGGCAGGATGCATCGCAACTTCGCAAGGCTGCGCAAGTGACGTGGCAAATAAGTCAAATTGTACGGACTTAAGCGGTGGATCGGGATGATGCTTCTCCGGCGGACCCCGGCACAGAGTAGAGAACATGGCAAGGCCTTGTACCTGTTTTACTTCTCTTTACATGTCTGGAATTTTTGCCAATGAATTCGTGGCTCTTGCGAAATCTAGCAATGGCTGCTTTGCCGATGGTCCGTAGCGGTCATCCGTACAGATGGTCGCGGTAGCAAGTATCAGATCCATTCATCAATCCGATCCGTCCGTGATCATGTAATCCGCGCCATCAATTCAGGGGAAGCGCGCGCACTAACTGTTGATTGGTTTCTCCGCAATACCCTTGCTGCAAGTGCGTTGGTGCGCCATTGACTCATTGTATTGTACTTGCAGGCTGCCAGTCAGGCAGGCCGAGGACACTGGCGTAAGTAAGCTCAGCCATACTCCGTGCATACTGAGAACTTTGGACTTTGCCCCATGCAGTTTCCATCTCAAGCAGCGCCTCGGGCCTCAGATGGCCGGAGTCGTGCCCGCCCCGTCGGCACCGCCCGCGCGTTTCGTCGGCTACCTAGCCTATTCTTCGTTGAGCCCGGAGTCCGGTCAACTAGGGAGGAAAAAAAAGCATATAAGCGGCCGATGTCCCGCTCTCGAACCTGTCCCTGATATCACACCCTTGTATCATTCACACAGCTCTCTCAATTGAATCAACACCATTTATTCTAAAGCCCTCATCATCGCCAAAATGCCTATCGCGCTTGAGATTCCCGATCAGTACAGGTGAGACTTTCCCCAAAAAAGACACCCAACTCAGGCACGAGTCCTAACAACTTTTCTACACAGCTACGTTCTCGCAGTTGCTACCACCACCTTCTTTCTGAATACTTTCCACATGATGCGCACTTCCAAGTTCAGAAAGCTCGCCAAAGTCGCCTTCCCAGCTTCCTATGCCTCCGAGGAGGAAGCTGCAAAGAACCCAAACGCCTCCAAATTCAACTGCGGTACGCAAAGGCACACATGTGGCTCTCTACCGCTGTTCTGAAACAAACCCGTCTGACTTTTGAATTGCTAACGCCTGCTGCCCTCTAATAGCCCAGCGTGCCCACGCCAATTATACTGAAAACCTGACTCCTTTCCTCGGCGCCCTTCTTGTTGCCGGTGTGCAATATCCCATCCCCGCCGCCACCATCGGTGGTATTTGGTCCTTCTCTCGTCTAATCTACGTCCTCGGCTACACTAGCGACGCAGGTCCCAAGGGCCGTGTCCCGTACGTCGACCTTCCCCTTGCCGTTATTGACGTGTCGCTGACGACTCCTTCGCAGCGGCTTTGCTGGCAGTCTTCTGAGTGACATTGTCCTCAAGGGACTCGCTGCTTACACTTGTTACAAGCTCATCTTCTAAGTAATTGAGGCCCTTGATTGAGGCCCAACTCCCAACTTGAGACGGCCGTGTCAAATGGTTGGCGACAGGTTGTGATGGATGGACTTGCGCAGCCGAGGCTTACTATAATACTCCTTCAGGCACCTAAATCATTCTTAATTTACTAATCGCCCGTTGGTGCGTCATGTGTTACGCTTGTGTCCTTGCTTTGGTCATGCTATTGATCATGGTGCCACTAGCCTGTGCATCGGTCCCATGGCGGCCGCCAAGGAATATTCAGTCCGTCAAAGACTCGTCTCTCAGCTTCCTCCATGCTATCGGCCGTCGCATCACCACGCTCAAGATCGACCCAGCTACCATTTGCTCTATTGCGAACACCGCTGCTATCAAACTTGAGCCCCTTTTCCTTCTTGCAGTATCGTCGGAGGTCTCGTTGAAATGTCGTCTCACCGCTCCAGCCCAAGACCGCACATCCGACCGTTTTCCATGGGCTGACAATAATGTCAACTCGCCGGTGCAACGCTTTCGCCTCCTTTGGATCGAGCCAGACAACCATTGCCTTGTCAAGGGTGTCAAAGCCTGTGCCAGATGTGCTGCCTTCACCTTTCCACTGAAGTGGTACTTGGCCTCGTTCGCTGTTTCTTGTTGAAAGGCTCAGTGTGTGTGTAATGTAGTTGTCGTTCTCGAGGCTCAAAACAAGTTTCTCCACAAGATGTAATGTTCTGCGTTCCTCTTTATGTGTCAATATGACATCAACATCTCCATTCTCTTCCCTGCCTCTCCGATAACCACCCACGACAACCAGTTCGTATGCTTGGTCCAGACGGTGAGCATGGTTCAAGATGACATCCGCTATCCGGGCGACTTCATCGCGACCAATCTTCTTCTGAAACTCCTCGTAATACTTGACCCCGATCTGTTGTACACGGCTTAGCGATTTCCAGCCATATTCCACTATGTCATCCAGATCCCGCCATCCTGATTGAATGTGTCACCAACTTGTCCTCTTGTCAACTGCTCTAGAAGAAAGGGAGCGTACCTTTTTGGTAGAAGTGTCTTGCAGTTGCATCACCCACCCCCCAAATGTTGTAGAATATCCTCAGCACATCTATTTTTGGATCTGCTTTGGATTCCCGCGTCTCCTCAGTTTGCCCCGTTGCATGCCACTCCTGATACAGCTCGGCAATTTTACTACCGCAGCCTGGCAAACGAGATACTTCTGCAAGGTAGTTAGAACCCAACATGCTGGTCAAAGCTTCGGTACCAGGGTAAAGGCGGTACCTTGAGGCTTCTGTATCTGGTAAGGATACGCCGCGATTGACGCTATGGACGTTGAATAAGCGCGTACCCCTATCTTGTCACCCTGCAGAAGACGAATCGTTCGGATGCTCTTCAGTTCATCTATGAACCTGGAATTTGGCGGATTGATTGGAGTAGGCCTTTGGCACGAATAAGTTGTGTGAAGATGATCTGGGATGAGGGGTAGCTGAATATCGTGCTCTGACGTCGATTCGCGGGTCAAGCCCGGTTTCGCAATGGCACCCGCTGGCGGATACTTGATCATATCTTGTTCTACTCCTTCTCCCCCCTCAATCTGCGAAGTTAAGCGAGCACCTAAGCCCGGTGTTTCATCTGCAACGCGCTCAAGGATGCCGCTGGTTGTTGTCTTGTCCAAATCGGCCTGACTATTAACGAGCGTCGATGTGCTGTGTGACCTCTTCCGACCCTCATATACAATGTAGCTTGACATCGGCAGAATTTCACGTTTTTTTAGGGATTCAGTTAGCCATGATAAATGCAGGACTCTCACGACAGAGCTGTCTGCTTCCGAAGACGATGCTGGCAACTCTAGCTTTTGGCGCTTGGCGTACCGCTCAGCAGGTCCCCCATCCTCAACAGAGTCATGTCCCATTGCACCAGCTTCGATAGAGTCCGTATCTACCTTCAACCGGCGCAGTTCGAACTGAGCGCGCTGCTTGTGCGATACTCTGCCCAGTACCACTTCTGCTTCGTGGACATCATAGGTCAGCGTTGGGATGCTCTTCTCCAGCTCGTGTAACTCCGTAGGCTTCAAATTCGTCTGTAGGAGGAAGATAGTTGGCAGAGATAGCGACATGACATCGGGATTTTTTTCTTCACAAGTAGGTGAAAGGAATCGCGGTCCAGTGGCTAGATGGTTAGGTGAGAAACAGTGTATTAGCAAACTATGACGAGCACAGAACATATGGCAGACAAGCTGAGCACAGATAGAGAGACCCTCCCCAGAGCAGCTGACCCGCAATTTTTCGGCATTCAGCTCTCGACTTGCTGCCAACTGGAAAACCTCCGTGATTTCGAGGCGGATCTACACGAAGCACAGTTGAAAGTGCATGTCAGTTTTCCAGAGGCGTCGATTGGATCATCTTCTAAAAGCTATTATACATCTTCGAATTCCATTTCATCTTCATCATCATCGTCGCCGCTGTCATTCACCGCTACTTCTGTTTTGGTACCGGGCTCGATTTTTGCCCTTTTTCTGGCATGGTCTTCTGAGCCAGGTTCGTCTTTAAACTCGTCCTCAGATGGGTCCCGCTTCATCGACTCGCTGATAGCCAAAGTACGCGAGCTTGAATCATTGAGAGTTTCGGGGACATCTTCGAAATTATCTTCGTCCTCTTCAGAGCCGTCCTCATCTTCAGGGTTATCTTGTTGCCTCTGTGCAGCTTCGGCTTTGAGCGTCTCAAAAATATCGTCGATTTGAGCGATGGCCTTGCTGTCTACATGCTTCTGCTTTGGGTCATCGCCGGCTCCAGTTTCCTTCTTGACGGCGGTAGTTCCTGTTCCCGTAGCGCCGGAGAAGGATTCTCCAGTAACAGTGCTATTTGACATCCATGACGGCAGTGCATTTTGTGCCGCCAGCTTCTCCCGACGGGCGATTTCGGCCTCCTTTTCTGCTTCTGATGCACCCTCAACCGTGGAAATGTTGACAGAGATGAACTGAGGGCCAGTGTTTGTCAGTCCCTTCACAGCCATTGGTCTGTTAAGGTTCGCATCCATAGGCATCGTTGCCACAACTTGATGTGTAGCGTCGCGAACCACCGGCCTAGCCTTCGCGAGAGCGCGATCAAAATCACACTCTGGTATGTGTACGTTGTCGATTTTCTGTAGGAGATCACTTATGAACTTGAATTGGTCGTTCAGTCGAGTGGATTGTTCATGACCACCAGCATTACGATCTGCTTCAAATGTAAGGATATGGCCGCAGCGATGGCATATGAAACCGTTCGGGCCATGGCTGTCTAACACCTCCAAAGGCGACCATTCAGCTTTGCAGAATGGGCAGACGTATTCCTTCTTCTCTGCTGTCCGCTCCGTTGTTCCTTGGACATCTTTGTCGATCGTGTACACGCGCCACTTTATGGCATCAATGGTGTGGCGATAGTTTATGTAGTACCAGGTACGGTTACTCGGCCGCGGGTTTCCTTCTCGAAGCTCTGGTCTTGTATGTCTGTTTTTCAACGCCACTGTCAGCCATCTTTGCGTGCAATAGTAGACCGAGTGGAAAACTCACACTGTTAAAAATCTATCTTCTCGAAGTTTTCCGCATATTTTGTGGAGATCTTTCGGATTTGTAGCCATCAAATATGCCAGGTCGTCATCGCGAAGACTACTATACTGTTAGCAATGGGTCTCGCGTTTTCCTTAACGCGAGCAAGGCATACGCTTCATGGAGGATGAGCGCGTCTATTACTAAAATGTCCCTGGTTGAGTAGAACGCTCGCATCACCGACTTGACTAATGTGACAGCGAGATCCATGACCGTAGACTGTGCGAACCGTACAGTCTATGGAGTTTTGACTTCGGCTTTGACTTTACGATACTCGATTTCGTTGCTGTGGTTGTAGTTGTTGTTTAGTGCAGGCGCAGCCACTCAGACATGTATAGGATCGCAACGTCGTTGCCAAGTTTCGGTCGATCGAAGGGACTTGGCCGCCGCGGCCGCGCTTCTTTTCGGGCGGATAAGCAAGCTTATACTACCACCAGCGTCATCTATTAGCGGAAAGGCATGCGTCCCTATACGGTGATTTGGCGTCGGTGGCGCTTTCCCAACTGATGTTCTTGAGGGATGCACGATAGAAACGGCCGCTCTGTGACCACAACTTAAATAAAGTGGATACACCCTGGGACTCGCGTCTTACATGGGGTTTTGTGCCCAGGTTCAATGTAGAATTGACGAATTCCAACATTGCGTAGGCGACTGAATTGCTCTTGTTCTACTGTCGCAGAATTTCTCGAGAGAATAGCTTATATACAGCTATTGGACATCGGCCATCCCTTTGGATGCCCGAAGGCTCCCGAGCGGTCAATGGTAGCCGCTGGTCACTCACAAGGATAGTAGCTAATTATAGAGACAGAAACCCCACGGCCTTCATTTCTGGTAGTAGATCCTACATAGCAGTCGATGTACCTTCAACGTCCAGGAAAACGCAAGGGCGCCGTAAGGCAGCATTATTACTGAGTCTCAGCGTACTTGAATATACGCCCTTGTCAGTGGTTAAAATACTGGCCGGGGACTTGAGGCATCTAAGGGAATACACAAAGCATCACAACGCAGGCCCCCAAGTACCATTAAATCGAAACGCCGAGACCATACCAGGAACTATTACTCCAACAACTTGATCCCAAATGATTCTCACTTCACGCATATCTCCTCAGCTGAATCACAGAAAATTAGCAAATAGTGCCTTGCATATCGAGAATTGCCGAACTTACATCCAATGTCAATGTTCTCGAACTGTTTACTTCTTGGTCTCGATAGACTCCTACCAAGCTCTCGCTGTCTTGAAACAGACCAGTCTTCAAACTGATGACGATGAATTGCATGCCAGGACCAGCATGCTCGCGGATGTACTTTTTGATCTTATCCACATTGGCATTATCCAGTGCTGCATCGACCTCGTCGAGAACGAAAAACGGGCTGGGTTGGTAGCTATGGATAGCGAAGAGAAGTGCCAGCGCAGCCATGGTCTTTTCACCACCGGAAAGGTGCTCCATGTCACGGAATCTTTTCAGGGGAGGCATGGCGTGGTACTTAATGCCAGACAAGTACGGCATATCTGTGTCCTCCTCGATGTCAAGATAAGCCTGTCCTCCAAGGGGGTAAGCATCCGACCGAGTCAGGTCTTTATAGACATGCGAGATCTGCTCCTGGATGTGTGTGAAGGCCTTGTTGAAGATTTCGTATCGTTTCTGTTTCACATTGCTGAAGGCTTCCTTCGCCTCCTGCGCAGCAGTTTTGGAGTCTTCGTATTCTTGATCAGTTTGTTTCAGACGAGACTCAACACTCTCAAGTCGTTCCATGGCACGCATATTAGGGTTCAACTTTTCTAGTTCACTCGTCAGGTTTGTGATACGCTCTGTGAGGGAATCATCCACGCTCGAATCATCGGACTGATCACTACAGTTAGCTCTTGGCACAGTACTGGGGGAGTTTTTCCAGCTTTTCACTTGCCTGCTTCAGGTCATCGCCTAAGCCATCAAAGTTGATTTCGATGCCGTGATCGTCCAGCGCAAGATCGACCATCTCCTCGCCCTCAGCGTCGACATCCATGGCGTCTGGATCTTGGCGCAGCAAATCGTCTTCATTGGGCAAATTGTCCAACGCGCCTTCCGCGAGAGGAATCTGGATCTGCTCAAGCCGACATCTTCGCAGCAATCCAGACTTACCAGCACTGTTCTTTTGCAGCGTCGTTTCTAAGGCATTGATACTCTTGTGCAGAGCCTCAATATCTTTGCCACGTTGTTGTACTTCGACCTTGGCCTCGTTAACGCGCTCGCTCTTCTCGGCAAGATCTGCTCGATGTTCCTCTAGCGTTTCCCGTAGAGCTTCGAGCTCGTCCTGTTCTTCGCGCATTTCCTTTTCGATATCCGCTTTTCCCTTGGTATAAGCCTTAATGTCTTGCTTCAAACGCTTGATCTGCTCCTGCATTCTTTTGATACGGGCCTCAGTATCATTGTGTCGGGCTACCTCCCACTTCAGGCGGCTTTCCAGGCGCTGCTTCTGAACCTCGTACTGATTTCTCTTCTCCGAAACTTCTTGCTCAAGTTTGCCTTGGGAAGCGTCGAAAGCACGAATGTCGCTATACCCGAGTCGCTTGCAGAAACTCGAGAAAATCTCGTCTTCCACTTTTCCGATTGCGTTCTGGAACTGCTGTACAGTGGAAGTGGTGCTTTCGAGCTGTTTTGCTTGTTCTTTGTATTTCGGTTGGATTTCGCGAAGCTGTTTCTTTAAATTTTCCAGCTCTCGTTTCTTGCTCGAGAAGTTCTCTTGGAAGACCACCAGCTCTTCTTTAGTAGCTTTGGCACGGCGTTCCAAGCCAGCCAGCTCAATTTGCAGTGTTTCCTCCTTGCTGCCACGTCGGTCAGCTCGAGGGAGTCGGTCGATCTCTTCTTTCAGTTTTGTAGCCATCCTTTGGAGGTTTTGAACGTCAGCCTCCTCGAACTTTCGCTTGCCTCCCTTGGGCTCGGGCCCACGGCCACCAGTCATGAGACCAGCTTTATGAATGACATAGCCTTCTAGAGTGACTGCCTTTACAGGAATCTTCTTCTCGTAGCAAATGTGCTTGGCAACATCTAAAGTTTCGCAAACCACAGAGCTTCCACAAGCGTAAGATAACGCGCGTTCGACGGAGGAATCAAAATTGATGGTGTCAATGGTGAGTCTGGCTCCGGTAATGCCTTTGACAGAGGTATTCACAGCGTTGACCTTGATGTTGTCCAAAGGAATGAAGGTCATCGGTGCGAACCGTTGTTCCTTGAGATACTGAACACAGTCAACACCCGTTTTCTCTGTGTCAACAACTACTGAGTCGAAGTCCCTTCCCAGCGCCACGATGATGGCTTCATCGTACTTTTTTTGCTTCGGTGTACACAAGTCGCCAATTCTTCCTCGTACACCAGGGAAAATGCGTCTCAGAGATGCAACCATATCTTTCAATCGCGCCTCACGATCATTTTGGCGACGCCCATCATCAGCCTCTCGCAGCTTTTTCGCGACATCCTCCAGCTTTTCTTCCAATTCAGTCCTTTTTTGGTTGGTTCGAACACGCTCGGACTGGAGCTGATTGAATTCTTTCTTCTTGGCGGCGATTTCACTGGAAAGACTCTTGGTGACGGTCTCCACGGCATCTTTTCTTTCTCCAATGCTGCTGAGCTCGGATTCTGTTTTGGAAATGGCGGCCGTGATACTGTCAACCTTACCTTTCAGATTATTGACCGTGACTTCGTCTGCCTTACGCTGCCTCTCCAGGTTTTCAAGCTTTGTATGATCTGTACCAGAGCTGGCAATGACTTCGCTGCGGAGCGTATTGTATTCTTTGCGATCAGCATCGCTAATTGCACCGCCTTGCTTCTGTATCTGGTCCTGGATGTTTCTTTCGAAAATGGATTGAGCCTTATTAACACTTTCGATGTCGCTCTGCACCTTTTGCACAATGTCTGCTTGCTCGTCTCGCTCTTTTACAACTTTCTGGTTTTGAGACTGCAGTCGATCGACTTGCTGCGATGACTCGTGGATCTTTTCATCGAATGGCACCAGCGCATTTTCGCGATCCTCAATCGAGCGCTCCTTTTGTCGAATTTCTCGGTCCACCCGACCAACGCGTCGCGAGACTGATATTTGTTCTCGGCGTGCAGCTTCGAGTTGCCCTTCGTAAGACTCAACATTGCGTCGCAATTCTTTAAGGTCTTCGTGGTGACTGTGAATGGCGGCACTGGATTCATCCATAGCTTTCTGGAAGTGAAAAAGCTTCCAAAGACACTGCGTTACAATGGCCGCATCTTTCTCATCCATCTTCTTCTGAAAGTTGTCGGCTTCTCTCTTTTGCTCGCGATACTGCTTGATTTCGGAATTGATTCCGCGTCGCCTGTGAAGTTGGAAATTCTGATTTTCCACTGCCTGCTCGGCAGCAGCTTGGAGATTTTCGTACTCTTGTTTATACTCCAGACTTCCAGAGATATGTTCAATCAGGCGTGTCAAATCTTGGGGGGATTGAGATGCAATTGCCTCCACATCTCCCTGAAAAACGAGAAAGTTTCTCGCCTTGATGAGAATATTTTCGCTTTCGAGAGCCGCATTGTACTGTTGTGCAGTGACACTTCGGTCATTGATGCGATATTCGCTTGCGCCTTGATTTGTAATGGAACGTTTCCACCTATGTTCTTCGCCACTATCATCCTCATATACAGCCATAACCCATGCAGTTTTGGGGTCGCCACGAGAGGCCTTGTCGTCGCTCGCTTGTGCTTGCCCATTCGTCGCGGCAGATCCGTCATCGTTGATCTTGGATGTCTTCAAGACTCGACCTCGGTAGACCAAATCTTTAAGGTGAGCAGATCGAAGGTGAGAAGACTTAATGCCGAGCACAAACGAAATGGCGTCCATGCTGTAGGAGGGTTAGCAGATAGATGCAAGATGGGAGGGGGGGCTGGGGGTGTGGGATTGACTTGCGAGTTGGATTTCCCCGATCCATTTGGCCCAATAACAGAGGTAAAATACGAGTCGCCAAACAGAAGGGTGTGATGCCCTTTGTAGGACTTGAAATCTGCGAGCGATATTAGATTGTCCGTTCGCGTTTGCAACGGTCTGTCTGTCGTAAATACATACTGAAAAGTTCCAGTCGATTAAGCTTTCCCATATTTTCGACCGAGAGCTAGAGTCTCTGGAGGCGATTATGAGCTGGCGGTGCGCAACAATGGACAGATGCGAGGGATCTACTTCGGCACAGGAAGCTGTTGGCGGTGATGTTCGAAGCTGTTGCCTAGCGCGTGAGGTGTGCGAACGCGTGGAGCAAAGCGCTCACGCAGATATTAGTGTAATTGGCTTTTCTCGAAAGTTTTCTTGATAACACCGTCAATCATAATACCGAGGCGCTGTGTGAAAGTACCTTTCGCGATGCGGGCGCAAGTTTTGATGCGAATGACTGATTGCGGAACGCGTCGCGCGGCTGGAGGGCGTTGAGGGGAGAGTGTGTGTGCCGCAGTGCACGGACCACCCTCACTCCAACACCAGCCGTTGCAGGGGAGACATAGCGAGTAGATATTTCCCTAGGTAAGGTAGGTACCTAAATAGTTATAGGTACCTAGGTAGATACAGGTACCTTGCGTGCTTGCTACCTCCCAGTGGTTTTGATGATCACGAACGACAAGCCAAGCCGCAACAAGTACTATTTATTTTAAGTGTCGGTCAGTATGCTCATACCTGCCCCACGACTTTTCCTGCTAGACAATTAATGGCACTTCCGTGATTAATACTCCATTCTAGATAGCTTCTGAAGCGCTTCGGACTCAGTATTTTCTTTGGCAGGCACAGGTCACTCAGTTGCCTTTGTCATTGCCTCAGTCAAAGCTTGCCTCTCAGGCTACTCTAATATATGACTTCATTCACGGGTCTGAAAAGAGGTCATGAGCTAGCGGTATTTATATTTTGTGTGAACACGATGACGCCTTGTCTGTTGCCACCCAGACGCATGAGAGGTTAACTGATAGCGTGACTCGATCGATTGAGCGACAATCCTCGGGGTACCAACTTATAAGTCAGAAGATCAGGCCAAGGTGCCTAAATTCACACACGTGCACTGAGCTGCGACTCCATAGGCCTCTAAATTTACCTATCTATACCTACCTAGGTGATCTGTACAAAGGCACGAAAGGCCAGTGGTCCCCACTGTCAAAAGGGTATTAGGTAGGAATTATGGTGCCAGGTAGACACACCGCTGTGAGTGGGGAGATTGTGAGGTGCCTGCATGCCTGCCTACCTGTCACCTGAATATTTTACTGACTCCGTATTTATCTACTTAGGTAGGTAAATACGTACCTGGGCAATCATTCGGTTGACAACTGGGTAAGTATCTAGGGGTGCTAGGTCAGCAAGTAGATAGGAGGTACCTATTTAACCAATGGCCCTCTGAAGCTGTGCGGATACTGCTTGGACGAACCCACCTGCCAGTTGGCAAGCCTTCCAACCATCTTACACATGACAGAGACGATATTCCCTGTTTCAACTCACATTGTGCCGCCATACCGCGCCATCTCTTGTCGCAATCTCTTTCACACCTCTTCGCTCTCTACTCAGCCCCCTCGACTTTTTCTCCTGTCGGATTTTTTCTTTCTGCGGTGACCTACTACGGCCATTCTTATCAGCGTAAATCGCGAAGCTAACATTAGGTATGCTACTTTCGAGACAGCCTCAGTGACGAGCCTTGCCCTGCGATTCGCACACCTTCCCAATGAAAGTTGACACGTTTGCGAATTAGCTCATAACAGTCTGCCACTGTCAAAACGTGAGCATGGACGACGAACAGCCAGCGGCGGTATCAATCCCGACTCCGAATGCGACATTTCGAGATCCTATATCCGACGAGCATCACACTGAGCCTGGCCTAACGTCACCACTGAGTTCATCACCGCCCGACCCAACAATTTTTGACACGCCCAGCTTGAGTGCAACAACACCTAAAAGCCCCAAGCTATCAAGGCATCCTTCCTTCTCTGGCAGCAGCTCTTATCACGATGACTGGGATTCGCTCCCACCCCTGGATCGCCTGACGGTCCTAGACCTCTTGGACAACTTCGCATTGCCGCAGCAGCTGGAAAAACTCCAGAAGGGTATTTCTGCTCAGACTGACAAAGTACGCCGGTCCAGAGACGCGCTGAAATCAAAAACCCAAACTGCACGTCATCGAATGGTCGAAGAATGGAGGCGCCGGGTACCTTCCGCCGACGAACAGTTTGATCGCTATCGAAAGCGAATGAGGCAGCGCGTCGACAAGCTTGGCAGGCAATGGAACGATACGAAAGCCATTAGCTTGCGCGAGAAGATATCCTTCATTTGTGGAGTTATGAACATCTTCATTAGTGGCTATCTCATCGGCGGCTATCCAGAATATTTTCATCTGTGGTACACTGTTCAGCTCGTGTATTTCATGCCCATTCGCATGTTTACATACCATCGTCGTGGCTACCATTATTTTCTTGCCGATCTTTGTTACTTTGTCAATGTGCTTCTCATGCTCAGTTTATGGGCGTTCCCCTCCTCAAAGAGACTTTTTACTGCCGCTTTTTGCCTTGCATTCGGCAACAACGCAGTCGCGATCATTATGTGGCGAAACTCTCTGGTATTCCACAGCTTCGACAAGGTTACATCGCTATTCATCCACATCATGCCTTGTGCTACTTTGCACTGTCTGGTCCATCTCTACCCAGAGGACAAGCTGCAAGGTCGCTTTCCAGCCATCTGGGCAATCAAAACAGCAAAGCCCGGCTCGGCGACTGCTTACGCTAACATCGTATCTATGCTGGCGTGGAGCACCATCCCATACGCCCTCTGGCAACTCAGCTACTACTTCTTCATTACAGTCCGCCGAAGAGAAAAGATCGCCGCCGGTCGGCCGACATCATTTACTTGGCTTCGCCGTTCATATGCCCGGACTTGGATCGGGAAAATTGTTCTATCGATGCCCAGCACGTTACAGGAGCCCACCTTCATGATGATTCAGTACGTGTACGCTGTTCTCACTATGCTACCGTGCCCGCTTTGGTTTATTAGCCGCTATGCATCGACTCTCTTCCTCTTGGTAGTATTTGGCTGGAGCATATACAATGGCTCTACGTATTACATCGATGTCTTTGGCAAGCGGTTTCAAAAAGAGCTTGAGGCCATGAAGACGGAAGTAGTCAAATGGCAGACCTCACCAGAGCTCATGCTCACATCCCCCTTAATGCAGCCCCAAACAGAAAGTGGGATCATCGATCTCCAACCCAAGAAGGCTTCTTGTACGACTAGTCTTGAGCCCAGTGCCCAAACTGCGAGGGATGCAATGGCTAGAACAACAAGTCTCGACCGCATCCCGCTTCTCGATGATCCCACTACCGCAAATTCAACTAGTTTTGATGGTGGAGCGCGAGATGTGGCTCGCGAGAGAAAGGCTACCGAGTAACGACTCTGGTTACATGGCGCTGTCATGCGGCATATTATTTGCCAAATATGGCCCAGTCTTTCGCGATGGCTGTGTGTCGAACCATTTGATCGTGTCTAGCTTTTCTGGTTTTGTTTCTAACGGGCGTGTTGGTGTTACCTTTCACTCGAATTACAAAGTCGGGATCATGTTTGAAGCACCTGATACCGCATAAATGCAACAATGGATCAATGATAATTGCAAGGCTGCAACTGAACGTTTGACTTGCTTGGCAGGTCTCAGGGGAAAATGTTCGTTGCCTCGCGTAATTCTCTTAATGGTAGACTTATGAAGGTCCAAAACCTTGCTATGTTTCATTAATCTCGCTATGCTGCTAAAATATAATGCAGATACAACATTACTCGCTTCTCAAACCGTAGCGCTCCTGAAATTGCCGCGCTCATGTCCTTTGCTTGCCCTCTTTCTGCTCTTTTCCTTTCTATGTCCAGCTATTGCGGCCCGAATGGCTTCCAGTGTGAATCCTTGACACGGCTATCAACGCGCAATAGTTGACCAGCGCCCGGACAGCGAGTGCTTAGGCGCTATTGTGGGAAGAAGGTGAATCCAATCAAAATAGGTTGCTCAATCTATCGGATAATACCCCAGTCTGCCAATTTCCCACCGCTGGCTTCTCCGTCTTCTTTAGTGCCTGGTCTTCGGCCGAACACCGACCAGAATCGAAGTGTTTCATCGCCAGCTCCTGTTACCACAACTCGCCCATCCGGGCTCATTGCAAGATAGAGAACGCGGTATGTGTGGCCGGTAAGACTTGCAACTTGCTGCATTGAAGGATACTTCCAGACAACAATTTGGTTTTGACTATAGCCGTGGGTCGAGACAATTTCATTCGAGTTTTTCGACCAAGCCAGATTACAAACTTGGCTTCCGGTATCGATTTCGTTGATAACGGATCCCTTGACTGTGTCGTGGAAGATAATCCGCCGGTCCGCCGTACCGCCTCCAGATGCGAGCAATCCACGCTGGTGCGGTGACCACGATATTGCTTTGACTGCAGCGGTATGGTCCGAGAATTTCCACAGTGGCGTTTCTGACAGCTTATCCCATACCATGAGTTTATTATCGTTGCCGCCACTGGCAAGCTGTCCATCCTCGCAATTCCACTTAAGGCCGCAAACTTCCTGCTTATGGCCAACGAGTTTTCTCAGCCATTGGTCTGGCGCCCGGACATCTCTATGGTAGATGAGCCTATCGCGGGAGCCTGAGGTAAGAATGTGCGAGTTCCACGCCAAAGAGCCTACCCGAGCTGTGTGACCTGTCATCGTCCTCAATCGTCTAGTCTTTTCAGCATCCCAAATCTGCACGAGACCCTTGCCAGTTCCAATCGCGATATGGGTTCCTTTTTGTATCCAGGATACGCTTGTGACAGTGTCGTCTTCCAACGTGCAAAGCTTGTTCACCTTGCTAGTTTGCGCATTCCACATGTACACGCTAGATCCTAAGCCCACACCGAGTACATTTGCACTGCCCCAGTCTACCAAGTTGAGGTAGAAATCATCAGCTAGCTCTGGTGCGTCAAGAACCTTATAAGGGACTTTATTGACTGAGCGTGGTTGCTTTCGAGGGCTAAGCAGCATTTGTTGGCTTCCGAATCGTACCGGTGATAAGCTATAAATTTCCGCCCGAGTATCTAGGTTCAGCCCATGACGGCTCTGGGGAGTCTTGGTGGGGGTAGGATGACCAGCGATACGGTGATGTCTAGGAGACATGTATGTAAAGAGATTCTTGTGTGGAGTCGATGGGGTGAGCGAGGACGGGAGTAAAGTGGTCGGAGTATTGTTCGGTGGCGTGTGAGACCGTGTACCATCAGCAGGATTTATTCTTGAAGTGTTCGGGAGCGGATTGTCTGGTGAATGGGACGATGTTGCCTGTGGCACGGAGCTCTCGAACATCTCTGCGCGTAGCAGTGTCGAAAATGTTCGGTTTGCTTCCTCAGCTGCAAAACTGTTAGCCTCTTTGCGCAGAGAGTCCATGATTGTCAATACTGACTTTTCTGGAAATGTAGCTCGCCATGTGGCGTCCGCTTCTTTTGTCTCGACAACATTGCCGGCGAGCCGTCCTCATGAAGTAAACTGAAGCTAGCTTGCAAGTCTTGGCCGGAGCGGCTCGGAATAAACCTTGAAGGTGTCAGAAGTCAGCAGCTCCCCTAGTGATAGGCCTGGCAATACTATACCTATCACCATTGATCCTCTGGCGCTTTCGTCGTGGGCTGGCGCCCGGCGTGCTTTCCCGGTGCGGGCGATGCATCTCCCTTGCCAAAGCACTATCAATAGAATCTGTATCAAAGCGTGCTGTCCTCGTTGAATCCCGATTGCCTAGCCCATCGCGAATACGACGAGCGGAAGTTGTGTCCACAGAGCTGCGTGCCTCTAAGCGCCCACGTCCACCAGGCAGTGGCGAGGATGCTTGCGCACTCCCAACGGACGAAGACTTTTCTTCGCTCATAGCAGGAGGTTTCCAGTCGTAAAGGGCGCACCTAGGGTGACAGGTATCTCTTTCAAGCTTTCGCACGCGCGCCGGTAGATGCAATCAACGGGCTGCTGCTCGTCAAAGGTAGAACTCAGTAGAAACAGAGTTATGATTGGCACGCCTATCTGGATCGCTGTGCAATCTGCTTCCAAAAGGCTCGAGAAGCTAGTCCAAGGGCCAATAAACCTGCGATGACAACAAAGGGCGAATAGTGTTTGGTGGTCAATATTGAAGCTTGGCGGTAAGCAGTCGGAGGCGCAGGAAGGAAAAGGCGCAGTGGGGGAGTCGAATTCCTTTCGCTGTGAGTGTGTGAGGAGATGCACGTCAGAAGCAATGTCCGCCCACGTTGACTCTGAGCACAGTCGGGGGAGTTGATGAACGAGGGAGGTTGAAGTCTGGGTAAGGAACTTGGAGGGCGGGAGGAGGCGGTTACGGGGCGAGGCAGTGGTGGGTGGTCCTCTGTCAGGATCGCTGGGTCTCCCCAGGCGCGCCAGCTTGGGCCACCCTGTTTTAAGTCCATAACAACCACTGGCCCTGCACAACCTCAGCGTCCCCTTATTGGCTTACAGTACTGCGGTCTTGGAAACAAGGTACCTACCTACCTAGGTACCTACAGTTAGGTAGGTAGGTACTGAATGCATTAGGACGTTGTTTTGAACTGTTGAGCTCTCGTGTCGTGCCGCTGCAAGTGCCGAATTAGTTTCCTTCTGTATTACCAGTTTTTGAGTATTATTGTTTGTCCGGCTTACGACAGGAGGAGTCAGGGCAAGTTGTCCTCGTACTGCACCGTAAGGAGTACGGGGAATTGAACTGAGGTGCTGCGCTTTTCAAGCTCTTTGCGTGCTTGGAGTTCCCCAGTTACCTACCTATCTAAAGAAATCTGAGAGGGCGCCTCGGAACAGATGCTTCCAACGCGGTTTTCATGAGGCGAACAAGGCTAGGTACGGTTGCTCCGTACCTATTCCATACCTAAGAGGCACTTACTTCGGGCCTACAGAACGGGCCGTTGGCGGCGATCCACCTAGTTACTTCTAAGTTCTCAGGGTCAACTGTGGGCGTGAGCCTGTCACGCATGCGAGTTGGGGATGCAGGGATGTGACGCGGCGGTAGGCTTATTAAGGATGGGTCAAAACAATCACGCTTTCAAAACGAGTCCAATTCAACTCTCGATCAGATCTAATGAGCGTTTACATACATATAGCAGACGATATTCTACCCGCCCCCAATATCTATGCCAGTGAAAGAGACCAAAATAGCTTAGTGGTATTATACTCGCAGTATTGGTAATTCTCATGAGTCTTTCATACTTACCAAGAAACCCATTGTGTCACAAATAATAGCTCGACATGGGTCATTGTCGTACTCCCAACGCGAAATTGGCGCGACACAGATCGCGTCTTGCGCGCCAGCTATTTAACACAGTAGCGGGGTAAATGGGGCCAGTCGCTGCCTAACTCTCGACAGCCAATCGAGCCATTCAGCGCCACTAATCGCGAGCAAACACGCTGCCCTTCTCAGTCGCGTAGACTGGCGCGGGATAACAAAATGTCGAATCCCTTGTGCACGACCGAACGTCAAGCATACGTCAAATCAACAAATATCACGCTCTCACGCGAAAAAAAAAATATAGCATCAGATAAGCCTTCGGAGGACCGTTCAAAGCAGCTACTTCTATGAGTAGTTAATCTGCGCTTGAAGCAGATGCGCAATAACGTTCAATAATCATCATTACAATTACTCGAAATTGTCAGCTTCGTTTACTTATAAATGTGATTATGTCTAGCTTCAAAAGTCCATTTTAAAGGGGCGTCCGAAGACAGCGACGGAAAATATAGAGTGATGCCAATTTTTATAAGCATGGTCTCAAGTATTTTTCATTTGCATTACACACTCCGAGCATGATTTATTACCTCCTCGCGCGGCTTGCTTTGGTGATAAGCGGCTCGGACGCCATAGTCAAGCTGTAGATTCTGCTTGGGCGAGAAGACGTTCACGCCAGCCATCACACACCGCCTCGAAGCCGCCGATGACTTCTCCGCAAACACCTGCACATTCTCGTTTCTGCAATCTCTCACCCCAGTTTCCCCGAGCAAGCCACCTTTCTCCCTCTTCTCTCAGCTCCTCATCTCTCCTCAGCTCGGCAACTAGTTCTCTCGAGCTCTTCAGTCTTCGAGTTGCTGTGGTAACAGTTTGTCGGGACATGTGGAGAGTGTCGGATAGATAGCTCAAGGTCTGTATCAGTTCGGCTGTAACAGAATGCAGTGCTGTTAAGGAGTTGAAGGCAACGGTTGAAGGTGTTGGCATGGCTTCTAGCAGCGACACTAAAAGAGGCAATAAGTCGTCTATCGTATCGAGGTCAGGTGTAGATGCCAAAGGTGACAACAGGGGGAAGGTCAGATTATGAAGCTGACGAGTCTGGTGTGCAAGGTGGGTAGTAAGCGCCGTATGCGCTGTGATGAGTCTGTGACTAGTCAGTATGCACTTCATTGTGAAGAGGCACAGTTCATACCGTGATGCATTCCCCTCAACGCTTGACTGCGACCCTAAATCACGCAAGCTTTCGGTTACGCGTTTGAAGACTTCATCTTCTGGTCCGCCATAACTTTCTGTGCCGCGACGAACCAGAGACTCCACAGCATCGATTCTAGCAAGTAGATTCGCGGTGAAACCAGCAGCATCTAGATCGGATTCAGAGCCATATTCACTGCCATCATATTCGCTCCCTTTCCTCTGGTGCCCACGTCTCGGGGGAGAGGGGACAGCGAGCTTAGCGTCTTTGGTCTTTTCTCCATCGCTGGCACCAGTGCCATTCACGTCAACTCCGCAATCGCGAGTACCATCAAGCTTCGAGACTTCCCCATTCTCTCCGCCGCCTGGAAATTCGCCCGGAATGCCTTCGTCTTCTTCGCCAGAGTCTGAAAAGGCATCCGCGAGCTCGTCCGCCAAGTTTCCCATGCCGTTGCTGGTTTGTCCACCCCCGCTTGTGAGTATGCTGATGTCCAGTGTATCTTGGTGTGTAAGGCTATTGCGAAATGGGGTCGCAACGTCACTGACGGACGATTTAGAATGTCTGCGGGCATTCGCTGAGTCGCTGTGGTCATCGGCAACAGATGACTGTCGCGAGTGCTGTGGCATCTGTGGTGACGCTGGCATCTTGGATGCAGTATTTAAGGCGGTCGCTCACCGCCAAGGTCCTGGCCTGAAGTACGGCCGCCGCCCGTTATTGTTGTTGTCGTACCGCAGCACTTGACGGTGCAGAAAGCCTTGCGCCGGATGGCGAGTCGAGTCGGTCACGCAGGCACGCGAGGTCGAAGTACGCGCGACTCGGAGGAAAAGAGACAGAGTATGCAACGTCAAATACATACTCAGTGGAAGTATTAGGTAGGTAGTTATGTGGTCGAGCACAAGGTGGCGCCAACATTAAGGGTGGAGCTTGCTTTGTCCCTAAAACCTCCAGGTGGGTGGAGGGGTAGTACTACCTTCAGAAATAAAATTATTGGCAGTGCCGAGACTTTGCTGCGACTTGTCAGTAATTTATGATACTTCACCCATCAGTTGAGCGAGTCAAGGCATATAGCCATGACAACTTTTCGTCGATTTCGCCCTGATGATGTCGATAAGTTCTCGAAATGCAATTTGGACCCTCTGACAGAATCATATGAGCTTGGGTTTTACCTCCAGTACCACTCCAAATGGCCGTCTCTCTTTCAAGTTTGTGAAGACATGCATGGAAACATTGTCGGATACAGTACGAGACCAACAAGTACCAACGTGTGCGACAGAAATTAACCATAATGGCAGTCATGGGCAAAGTCGAATCGTCGCCAGACGCTTATAAATACTCCGAGCACTACCTACCTTGGCATGCACACATCACTGCCCTTACTGTTGCCCCGGAGGCTCGTAGGCTCGGCATCGGTAAGATCCTAACTGAACAACTAGAGGCAGCTGCCGATGCCAATCATGCTTGGTTCATGGATCTCTTTGTTCGGAAAAGTAATGAGCGGGCCATCACATTCTATACGAGCCTGGGATACAGCATCTTCCGAGTGGTGAAAGATTACTACGGAGACCACGCCACGGACGCTACCAAATCTAGCGAAGATGCGTTTGATATGCGCAAGTCCATGAAGAGAGATGCGGAGTATGCGCATGTCCGCGTGGACGGGGAAAATCACGAAGTTGACCCGGAAGATGTGTGGTGAAGCGGTGTCAAGCAGTACTAGACAGGCTATCTAGCAGCTGGAAATTCTATTGCTATTATGGCATAGCGTCAAGTCAGGTTGATACCAGTAAATCAAACTAAAACCGTCATGGCGCAAGCAACGCAATCTCTAGGTGAATCCCCAGGTGAAGCGGTCAATGGAACGATTCACACCTCGAAAAAACGACAGGTTCATCAACTTGTACACGAGATTGGCACGGTTATTAATAGAACTGTCGCAACATTTCACCGACGTCCTGACTTTACGACAGACGACGTGCTTTAGAAGCGGACAGGAAGGATTTTTTCTAGAGACTGGCCGATATGTTTTCATGTGTGGTGTTCATATCAGTCCAGGCGCATAATACGACCCCTCACGTCTGTAATAAGAACAAAGCGCATTCGTGTGATTGTGTGCACGTAAGTAAAACACCAAATAAACGTTGAGCAGGCAGGCGAGTTGGCCAGCAGTTGGCAAACTGCCATGTGGGGCCACTCAGAGCCAGCTTACGTTACCAGAATGCGCTCAGTTCGCGTTAGCTTTGCCGTGCAAATCAGCGGTCTCCGGATAATGTCCGGCCATTCGCCGGTTTTGTTTGCTTGACCTTTCAGCACTGTTTTCGCCTCTCGCATGCCGCCAAGCTGCCTGCAAACATCAACAAACGCAGCTTTCAGCCATCTCTTGTCACCTCAATTCATCTATTCCAAGAACATTAGCAAGATGGCAAGTGCAGCAATGGATTATGAGGCGCCCAATGGCGATCGCTACGACGGTAAAGTCTTCCGGTTCTCTGTCGCGGCTGACTAATTGTTAACTTACTTTTCTTCGCGTAGACGAAGCACCTCGCTATGAGCGTGACAACAGGAGTGCTTCCCCACGACCTGGTCGAGATGAAAACGACACCGGGCGTCGCCGCTCCGCATCGCCTACAGCGCATCCCGATAGGTTTGTTCCAATATCTCAGCCAACAAGCGACGACCAGTGCTGATTCATTGTGCCAAAGCGGCTCGAAGGAGACATCTGCTCCCAAGGACGACGACGACGGTGCTGTGAACCCCGGGTCCAACCTCTTTGTGACTGGAATTCACCCGCGTCTGTCAGAGGCCGAGGTTACGAAGATGTTCGAGAAGTACGGTGACGTTGAGAAATGTCAGATCATGAAGGATCCTCACTCCAAGGAATCGCGTGGATTCGGTTTCGTTAAGATGGTTACTCCGGAGCAGGCGGATGCCGCCAGGGAGGGCTTGCAGGGAGAGGTGATTGAAGGTCGCACTTTGAGCATCGAGAAAGCTCGTAGAGCCCGACCGCGCACTCCTACGCCCGGCAAATACTTTGGTCCGCCCAAGAGAGGTTTGTCATCGCCCCAGCCATCAATTAGCTATCTTTGCTAATCTGGAAGCAGACCCGCGTCCCCGTCTCGATGATCGTCGCCGTGGAGGTTATGGCGGTGGCTACGGTCGTGATGACGGAAATCGTTCTCGCGGCTACGAGCGAGGCGGCAACGACAGAGGTGGCTATGACAGAGGCTACGAGCGCCGCTATGATGACCGTGGTGGTTACGATCGCTCCTACGACCGTTCTGGCTCTGGCTACGACCGCGGCTACCGTGAGGACAGACGCCATGATGAGCGAGCAGGATATGGACGCGACTACGAACGCAGCGGTTACGACCGCCGGGACCGCGATGAAAACTATGGCCGCGAGAGGCACGGCGGACGCGATGACCGCGACCGCCATGGACCGCGAGGCGGTGCTGGTAGCTATGACCGTGAGAGATACGACCGCCAAGGTGACCGTGAGTCTGGCCGCCCTCGCGAATCTGCTGCGGGAGGCTCTGGCGGATATGCCGATTCCGCGTCGCGCTCCGAACCCCGAGAACAATACGGAGGTTTGAAATTAGTGATCAATTCCTCGACTGACAGCAGCTAACTACGTATAGGTGCCGACGCCACGATGCGGTAAGCTCATTCGAATCCTCCGTATCGCTCTCCCCGCCGGATTTAGGCCCTGTATAGTTTTCCTTTTCCTCTGGACTGCTCGTGCTCAAAGCCTTCTGTTCTGTCATTCTTTTCATTTGTTATTCAGTCTCTCGCGCACTCATTGTGCGAACGCTACGGTCAACAGTGTTTCTGGTCGAGAAACTACTTATCCAGGGGTTTTCTTCGCTTTGCGACGGCTAGAGGAGAAATTTCGATAATTCGCGACTTCAACCAAGAATTGGTACTTGTTTGGGCTTGTCAATTGTGCGACAACGGGAATACATGTGCACCACATTGGCAGCTTTCGGACTTTGCAAATCAAAACTCTTCATCACCCACGCATTCTGCGACTGCGTCTTTAATAGCATTTACAACCACGGCTCAGAAAACGTCGGCTTGGATATGTCGCCATGTGAACCAAGGGCCAATTAAAATTCGACTAGGACGCCATTAACTCTTTCTACTTTGAACTTCCATTCACTACGCCATGTCAGGTCTGGGGTTGTCGACCCTCGCAACTTCCATCAAACAGCCCATGAACAGCACGCATCAAGATGTACACATGGGCTGGATTCGACCCAAACACCGTAAACCCCCGCCATTGTGTGATTTGCTCATCATCAACATTGCACACGTTCTGGCGGCTATTGACTTTGCCGCCAACGGATTTCTGAGCAGCTTCGCATACTCGGTTCATTTGTGGCATTATCTACCCACAGCACTGCAGCTCACTTCAATGCCGCCCTCACCATCAGCATTGGTTTATCTGATAGGGTCACCACTGAGATGCCGCTCTCACAGACGCTATGATGAGTCAAGACGTTGCTCGGTGACAAGGCTGACATGACAATTGATCAGTACGCCGAATTTCAACTGAGCAAGGTAAGTGATGATACCACTAAAGTGTGGCTGTGGTCCTGTGGCTGTGGTCCTGTTGATGCCCGAAACAAGATCCCGCGGGGAATTGGGTGAATCTACGAAGTGGCCATTTACTCGCTGCGTGCTTCTTATCGGGTCGTTACCATACTACCTCTTCCTACCTAGGCCACTCTTCCCGTGCCACATTTTTCGTAGTCAACTCGGCCATGCCAGGTCTTCGTGGCTCAAACGACCCTCCGTAGTAACGCGAATGGCTCCCGACCGCTCGCCAATACGCTCGCTGGCAGGTTTGCGGTCTCACTTGTACTGGTACTATGTTGAGTGTAGAGTTCTGCTTCAAAGTCATCTCGTCGATCCACCCGTACAATCATAGGATCAACCCCTTTGGTTCAAGGCGATCCTGGTCGAAATCCGAGTAGCTTTGACGTCACGATGCCATTCAAGACGGCTACATTGTCGGTCGCTGAGGTAACCGTCTGCGTTTCTGGCGTCTATTGATTCATACAGTATTGCTTCGTATCATATGATGTCATTCTTTACCGGCGCTTCCTCCATTAATAGGTGCACCAATAAGCCAACCGACACCAGATACAAGTGTCCCGGTGGCAGCTTCTCGAAGCTGATCCCGCTTCCTTGTACGAGATTCGTGCTCTTGCGATGGGGCATGGTTTTCGGCGCCCGACGACGTACCTTGAATACTGGACAGAGTAGTAAGGTTTCGTTGCGCGATTCTTGCAGTGGCTCGAGACAGGTCAAACAGCGACATTGGTGCCTCCTCTCCCTGCCTTGCCGCTGTACTAGCAGTCATGTTGCGAGTTGATTGGGCCGGTCGCTGCACCGCGGGATCGAAGTTCCCTGGCAATGCGCTGAAGTCTCCCGCAGCATCCCATGCCGCCTCGTTCGCAGCTTCTTCCCTGATTGCTGAATCTAGCTGCTCTTCGCATCTCCTGAAGCTCTTCAATATCTGCTGGAGTTCTGCTGGGGGAGCAGCGCGAATTGCCGTAGCCAGACACTCGATTCTCTGTTCAAGGTGCCTTATTTCGAGATTTCCACTGGCTGTTCCCAGGTGAGTAGGCTGTTGTGACCGCTCTGTCCGAATATACTGTCCGGCTTTCAATGCTGCCGCCCAGGACCAGGCGTCGGGCATTGTAATAGCTTGATCCAGTCTGGCAGCCGTTGCCTTCCCAACTCGGCTCACAACATACGAGTAAGCTGTTTCAAAGTCTTCCTCATTCAATGCCGCTTCAATGCACATGGCCACTATTCGCTTTTCGGCAACAAATAGTCCCCGCTCAACATCCAGCGACGTTACTGCTGGCCTGGTTGACGATCCAGGTGAAGTCAAGCCAGCATACACCATGTTGGCTCCCATTTCCAAAAACTCTTGTAGCCGTGTATAGGCTTTCAAATTTTGGTTCAGCACCTTCTCTATGATGATGATCGGGTCGGAGTGTACCCGGAGTACAACCGGGCTAAAAGGCTCGCCTTGCTTGAGAACAAGACGATAGTCGCTCAGCGCGTGGCTAGCTCTAAGGAGTGCCTCCACGCGTTTGACTGTCGGAGAAGACTTCCCTAGCATAGATGGAAACGCATGAATTCTACAATGGTATTAGCGAAAAATATAAGAACCAACATAGGCATTTACTCACATCTCGTCGCATTTCTTCAGCCCGCCGCGAGTTCTATTAGGATTTGATGCATTGTCAAAAGCATTCAGAGCAGAATGGTAGACAGCATCTTGGAGCACATCTCGAGCCAGTGGCGGCTCTTTGACATTTTCATACAATTCCCTTGATAATGAGTATCCTACTGCGAGATTAGCGTATGTATACACATTTACCAGACTGCAAATCCCCATACTTGACTTGGAAAGCAGAGTCTTTAAAATTTCAGTCTCGATATGGTCTCTGGAGACCATGCCCAGGGGCCCACAGCTGTGCGACGACAGTCCTGTATTGTTGGCTTTCAACCCCCAATCAGAAAGCCACAGGATGGCTTCTCTTGAACGCTTCCAACAGGTATCATCATTGCGTAGTTTTTGATCGGCTATAGCTCGAAGCAATTTGCTGAGTTCCCCTTTCTGCTCTCTCTCGTCCCCAATGAACAGTAGGTCTCCCGCTTTCCTTACAGACCATGGCACACCCAAGCTCGTGGAAACAAACGCACTAATTGTGAGCGCCGTAATCAATTTCAGAGATTCTGGCGAAGCCGAAGTGAGGGGGTTTGATGTCTTCAGCAGATCATGGCGCATAAAGCTGGACATTGAAGGGTCGCCGCTGAGTATCGTTTTGAAGGCTGGCAGGAGCGAGAAGTCTGACATGATCTCCTCCAGTGTGAAAAACGGCTCCGCGTCGTCAAGTCTCTTGCGCGTTACGCAGCACACTTCATATGAGCTTCGTAGGGCGTCCTCGCTTGACTCAGTGACGCTGTATACACAGGCAACAGCCATAGTAGCGTACTTCCTCAGCAGATATTGGACTTTATCCTCGGGAAGGCTCATCCTAAGATTTTCGCCGAAATATGTGTCGCGTGGTCCCTCCCAGTGGTAGATTGCACTAGACACACTAGTCCATGATTTCGTTGCCCATGAAAGTATAATATCTTGAACTTGTTCCCAGCCCGGACAGCTTATCTCGATGCCGCTCTCTGATACAATCTCATGTTTCCAACGCCTTTCATTATGCAGCCATGGTGCAATCAACCCTCGGAGGTCTCGCCCAATTGCCTCTCCATCTTCTTCAGTAGAGTCAGGAAGTAGGAATATCGCCGCGGTCCGGTCGGGTAAATTTTCAAATTCAGACAGAGAGTACTCGAATGAATCACTTGTGTGGTACTCGCAGCTCCGTCTCACGAACGGCAGCACCGTAGATGCAGCCCAGTGATTTATAGAAGGGTCTTTGTCAAGGAATGGCCGGAGAAGATCCGGCAGCTGCGACAGGACACCCACTTCTGTATTGATCCTGTACGCTCTCTGGAAAATAAATTCTCGGACAAGATCGTCGCTGTTGCCGTTTTCTGAATTCTCTCTGTATAATGGAAGCAGATGAAGCTTCTTGGCCTTTTTGACAGCAGCTTCGTCGTTCAGCATGTCGACCGAGGAGGTATCTAGCTCAAAATCGGCCGGGCCTCGTAGTTGGCCGTCTGAAAGATCACGCAAAAACCCGGTGTAAGCGCTTGGTTCGGCTGTCTCTGGGAGATAGGTAAGAATAACGCGCAGTAGAATTTCCAGGTGCAAAACATGGGCGTTTTGGAGCGCAAGAGAAGCTAGCTCGTCAATGTCGCCTTGGGCTGCCAGGTATGCCGCCAGGAGCAGCACCTTGGCTGGTGTTATATTCTTGCCCATACCTGGTACCTTGGTACCGTTTCTGTATCTGAATTGCAAGCCCCTTGTGCCTTTGCTTTTTTTGGTCAGTTTGCAGGGACAGTAGCTTCACTTCGCGTCATTCGACAAGCACTTGGTGACGTCTGTACTGGTGTTCTCTTCCGATATGCGTCTATGGGGGCTATTCACTTGTAAGGTACTTAAGTGGGCACCACCGGGGATATGTCACAATCGATGAGTTATCTTTAGCATGAAGTACACTGATTCGCTACCTGATCAACTGCTGATCCACATTGAAACATGTATATTTGCTAGTATCCTCCTGTTTAGCCGTTCATTTTCCGAATTTAATGATCCATTTCCAAGGCGTCCATTCTTGGACACTGGACCTGTGTTCGACGAAAGTAGCAATTCAAGCATCATGGCGTCCGGATATGGAATGCATGGGGGTATGTCGCCTCATTATGGATTCTCTTACCTTCACTAGGGGATATTAACCTATTCTAGGCGTTGGCCGCTGCTTCTCCTTCTGGCAAGAGGTGATGGGCTGCTACGTTGTCAATACCTCCTCCGATAACGACTCCGGCAAAAAGAAATGTACACTGGCACTCGAGGACTACTACGAGTGTTTGCATCATAAGAAAGAGGTCTGTTACGTCATGCTCTGGGGTCGCGATTGGAGTATTCGATGCTGACAGCGTACAGCATGCCAGAGCTTTGGCTATGCAAGCTGCGTATGCCAGGTCTGAGGCCGCTACCGCACGAGACGATGCGCCGAGCGCAAAACAAATACGCGGCCTGGGCCTACTGGGGAAAGATGAGGAATCGAAGCAACTGCTAGGGCGGGACTAGACTAGGTCGGCTTTTGCATCGATAGCGCGAGCGATATGTGTACTGACTGATATCAGTACGGCTGGTCGATGCATCATTCTTTCTCATCATGTATGCTCGAAACTTTGTGGGCTGGTGAATTGCAGTACATTTGTGCGTGGCTTCAGAGACGAAGATAGTAATGTTTCACACAACAGTCTGATGATGGTGACCACATTGTGGTGTTAGTGCTGCTGTTTTTGTGCCCATTGTGTACGCCGCAGGATCGAAATCGTGACTGCCAAGTTGGTAACTTGAATTGTTGTCTTTTCATAATTCCTCGGTTTTTGTCTTTGTGTCGCTATAGCGCATCTTCGTGCATGGCTCGCTATTCCTATGTGTCTGTGACTGCCACGCCTTGGTAGGGTTTCCTATTTCTCTCTTCGCCTATCCAGCCGTGTTGGGGTTTCGTACTTTGACTCAATTTGTGCTTCCGTGATCCGGATCTATGGTGTCTCGTTCCATGCTTTGTTTGGGGAGCTTCGCGGTGCGATCTCTGTCACGGTCAACGCTCGTAGAATCATCGGCTTGTCAAGCTCAGCTCAATTTTATCCCATTTTGTCGGCACAAGGCGCTGGTATCCGCGCTGACAGCTGGTCCATCTTCCGCTGTATCCTATATCGGTCTATACCTTTGACTATACCATTTCGGTATGTTTTTGTTTTGTCCGGTGCAGTGACCGCAATTGCGCCCCATGATGTACATTGTCTGGTCGCAAGTGGGTGGTTTCCTCATGACGCACTCGGGCAGTGCTCTGTTGCCTTCTGCTGCCCCCCTTTACCCGTATTATACCCCCGAGTGAAACCACGGCTACCTCAATGCTGACGACCGCAATAGCACGCCAAGGCTCTGTAAATAGGATTTCGGACTGGGGAATGGCATAGATCGGGTAGCCCAAAGGTGAAGCGAGGCTGGTTCAGGTGCATACCCTATACCACACTGCTGCGGCATAAAACGCGCGCGCCCTGTGTATGGTGCAGGGGATCGGAGTCACCAGAGCCTGTAAGCCCGTTGTGCGCGGGCTAATTTTCCCTAACTATTCTCAGGAGTCAATTATCCATCGGTCATCTCGGACGTTGAAACTAGCACGCACGTATGGAACAATGATTTATCGACACCCCCATCCGCCGCACCTTGTTTTCTCTTTTCCTCCGGCTGACCGGTACAGTGGCTCGGGCTTTCAACCAAGTCCCTGGTCCAGCGACGGACGAAGCAGAGTTCGCGTAACACCCCCCCGTTTGCCAGTAGTCCACACACTCCACAAAACAGGGAGTGCAATTGCCAGTTGCGGGGTTCTGACACCAGTTATCGCAGGCGAAGAGCATATTTGATTGGCCAAAATACGCAAGCTGCCAGGATCCTGTGCTCACTGCAACACTCATCTACTTCGTAAAAACCCCAAATAGCAAAACCACCATCATGCCAGCCGTTATTTACCCCAGCCAGTTATGGGGCCGGCTAGCTGGCTACCTCTTGAGCATCGACCTGAGCCCCAGCCGGTGCTTTCCAGCGGATAGAGGGCCGCCACCCCTTTTTACGCATAGCAGCAATAATACAAGGGGAGCCCGTTGCGAAGTCAGTCCCAATGCTACGCATTGCATACATTTGGCCGAGAGAGATTGGAGCACCGGGCGTGACGAGCAACACAGTGGCAGCTACAAAGACAGAAACCGAACTGGCGGAAAAAGCGAAGTGAGACAGGGCGGTTGTGGTCAGTGGCGGAGCGTGCAGAGGACAAGGAACACCGGTGCTAGACCCACCCCAGGGTGAGCAGAATTTCGAGATAAGCGAGAACCGGTACACCCAGATCGCTGGGACAGCAGCACGGAGACAGGACGTACAGAGCGATACTGGCTCAGATCGAATAATTTGGAAACGCAAAAGAAATCGCATCAATAACATACATCGAAATTGGGCGTCATGCGTGACAGAGAAGAGTAGGCAACTGTAATGACAAGGCCGCGTACCAGCTGTTAGCAAAATGGCGTAGCTGAGAATTTGACACGATCTAAAAAAGGTATTGTTAATGACAGGTGGCCGGGGCGGTCTCTCAATGTATGACCCAAATATGGTTGGCTATGTACGCCCAAGCACACATATCAGCCAAGTAACTGAAATGGCTGCCGCTTAGAGAGATCTGGAGCCACGATCGCTAGCGTTGTGGCGAGGATTCGGTATCGGAGTTGGGGCCTGAAATCTGAGCCGCGTTTGACCAACTGGCCGGCAGGCCACTCACCACCGTGCAAAGTCTGGGGGCGTGCTCATCTACCCTAAGCTCTGTGTGTGCTATTCCAGAACAAAAGGAGCGGACTTAATGACCGGTGAGTACGCACATCGGAGGCCAACACTGTGCTGCACTGTCAGTATGGAGGCTACAGGTGCGGCATCACACAGGGTAACACTCATTTCTAGGTAGTGATGGAATGATAATGGAGAGTGAGGATTGTCGGCTACTAGTCACCCAGTAGATTCTCCGTAGTAATACCCTAGTAGTACAATGTACGAATAAGGGGCAGTCAGCCAGGGTGGGGGTCTGGAAAAGCTGTCCAACTGTGAGCCAGGAAGCGCAATGCCCGCCGGACCCAAGGGAGTGGGTTAGATTGCTAGTACCGGGCGGGTGGCACAGCCCAAGCCCACCAACACCAGCTGGCTGGGCCAGCCGGTTTTCTCCCTGTACGGTGACCTCAGTGGCACCAATTGTGGTCTGCAAAGGCTGGTGGGGCCGTTTCTTGCAGCTGCGTACGCTGACCGATGCCCGAAAAATGTCGGTCGGGAGCCGCACTCCGGAGCGCCACAAGCCAACGGTGCTGCGTCTGACAAGGGTCCGCAGAAACGCCGCGGAACGGTTGTTAGAGCCACGCGTGGGTCGGTCGTTACGCGGTAAAAGGACTGGTCGCCGCTTTTCCACAAACTAGCCACTAGGAAGCGGCGAAGAGTTGTTTTCACAACGGGCCTACTACCATAAAAGAAACGGAAGCGCAGAAATGGCACCTTGAGGGACGCACACCCCCTTCCGGCCGCCTGGGATGACATATTTATGCACCGTTTCTGCGGCATCGGGTGGGAGGAGACGGCCCACTTTCAACGTAGCCCTGGCGCTCGTTGTCGCCAGCTTTATTACCAACTGTTTACCCTAATCACTAATCATTGTAGGCCCTTGGCCTGAACCACACCAATGTGCTCGGCGCCTGGTTCAGGCCAGCCCGAGGCCTTTGCAAGCGGCTAGGGAGTACCGAAGATGAGGTGCAAAGGAGGCGATGGCGACGAGATGATCAGCATCGAAGTTCTCCCTCCACACGCGCATCTTCGTCGTGGTCCGAAAAGCGTAACTTATGATAAATTCCCTTTCTCCACATTTGCCGTATTGAGGGTGCGGCATTGTCGCACGTGTGCTGCGACATACTGTACTTATTAAAGCGGTCCCCTCTTTCATCCGTCCAAGATAATAGATGAGCGTTAACTACTAGTAAAACGGAAACATTTTCCCCAACGTTTTTCCCCCAAAGCTCAGGGCTTGCCGAGGAGGCTTACTCCAAGAAGTGGTACGAGGCCTTGTGGTCGAGTCCAATCATAAGCCAGTGGAAAAACGAGACCAAATCATGATTACTGATGCAGACGCTCAGCTAGCCCAAGATGGGCAAATGCCAACGGTGAGGTTCCACATAGCAGGCACACACCCTAAAAGCGGGTCCAAGACCGTTTCCTCGGGGCGTGAAATTCATGCGAGAACCGTCTAGCCGGCAGGCATCAAAGAGTCAGTCCCGTCACAATTCACCTACGAAGTAGCAAGGGTTGGAGCCAGACGATGCGGGATTATTGATCCATTCTCTACATCATCGTGCGTGTGTGCAGCCATGCGCAGCGGCAAAAGGACAGGCATATTTGATAGCAAAGAGTCCGAGAACCATCACGTGCCCTCGCTGACTAGGAGGCATTTACCGAATCGCAATGTAAATTTCCCTTTCTTCGAGGTGATCGGAAAGAGGGCGTGATCTTGCAACGTCCTCGTTGCGGAGGACTAATAATGTCGTTGCGGCTGATGATGGCTGCGGAGAGAGGTGGAGAGGAAGGGGACAGGGAATGCAAAAATGAAAAGGAATAAAATAAATATAAAATAAAATGCAAAACAAGGTTTCGTCCATGGGAGGACCGTTGCAGGCGCCAATGGGGGCTCCCAAGCAGCTGGGACCGAAATACACCAGTGCAAAACGGTGGTTCCTTGCAGCGCTTACCGAGTACATTTTCCCAGTTTCTCCGTTCAGCTGGGGTTTGCAAGGATGGGGGCGGAAAGATCAGAGAGGTGGCAAAGCCCTGGTCCTCTTTTGATTCTCCAGATACTGCCTGATTAGGTCCTAGTGCTACTAGTTATGCTTGAATGCTGTCGCCGTTTCGCACCACTACGTGCCGAGCGATGGATCAATCACCCCTGTCCACCCGCCGCCGATATTCAACGGGCGTGCCAAACAGCGGATCGAATACCACTACCAGTACTACAGTACTCTTCAGAGTCTTCACGCACCACACAGCCAGTAAACCTGGTTATGCTCCATCTTTTGTCCTGCAGACCTTTGCATGTATATATATACGACGATACTGGCACCATGATGCGATCGCAGCCTGGCCTGCTGGAAGCGGGCTGCCCACTGCCATTAGACACGTTTGCGCACGTGTAATCAAGTCGCGTACGCGGAGAGAGTGTCTGTGGGAGCCGCCGGTGCCTTGAATAATTCAAAGTGAAGCCGCCAGCGGCCTGAGTGAGATATATCAAGGTCGACGGGAGAAACAGAAAATGACAAAAGACGAGCGCTTTTACAGGTTACTTCATGTGGATGGCACCCACGTGTGAGCCTGTGAAGCGGTGATCAGCTTAGATGCTCTACGCTGCTTAATAAAGAGATGATCAATACCGCCTTGAGGGCATTAATGCAATACTTGCACGTTCTTTTGCGCCGGATATGCTCGCCGACATCATCGCACCGGAGATGCAGGCTGAAAATGACAGTACCATTATGGGAAGAGATGTTCGGACAGACATTCATGTATTAAAAGCAAACTCGGCATCACGTCGAACTAGAGCTACCGCATCGTCAAGCACGACTTGGAAGCACGGCCCGGGCAAAAGCAGCATCATCATCTTAAAGAACAAGATTAAATCCATCTTCCGACCTCAATTAGAGATCCGTGAGATCCTTATATAATAGTAACTGCTTCTCCGCGATGGCTCTTGCCAGCGTTGGCTGATTGCATCCACGACAGTGCGAAGAAGCGGACCGACAGCAGCCACTGATGAACATGGTTCGGGACTGTCAATCATGTGCCATGGGCCCAGATCCCGCGTCATGAGCTATTAGTTAGCAACTCTGAAGTGCGCAGTGGCCAGCATTATTCATTTGACCAAAGAAGGGTAATAGGGCCCGTCCTCTTTGGGCAGCATCCAGCGGGCTCGTCGCAACCCCCTTGCCCCCCTTTGGCCGCAGGCTTGGCTGCGTGTACCCCGCGCAGTGGGTAGAAGTAGGCAAAGTAGGGTCGTAACACTAGCTTCTTGATCATGTATGTTTTCCCGCTTTCACGGTCGCTTTCATCACGGTTCCTTGTTATATTTGAACTTGGATCACGATATGAAGAAGTTGTTGGCGGGGCGGAGTGGACTCATTAGACCAGGACCGTTGCATCTTGTACAGCATGCCACTGGCTCACTGCTCGAGTGCTTGACGGTGCCATTTGTTCACAGCCGATAGTTTAGGAGGCCAATGTTTTGCAGAACTGTGTTAGCTCACAGCTGTCTGCAGTGTTTCGTCATTGAAAAAGTCGCATACCTGTACACCTGGTAAAATGCGCAGCACAGAGGTGTTTGCTAGCTCGTCATTTGACGGCGAGGTCCAGAAGCTGCAGGAAAGCCACAAGGTCCCCGATCCTTATCGGACTTCAACGGTGCGACCAGGGCCAAGGGCCAGGCTCGCTAAGTTACTTGGAACTTGTGGGTGGATTGTCAGACCACAAATCTACCAGTAAAATGGATATATCAGCCATCCTTCTGCCAGTCATAGGTCATTCTGGTGGTGCCGTTGCACGAGCCGAAGTTTCTCGGCAGCGCACCGCTAGGTACTAGCACTGGGGCGATACCCTTTCCGCTTCGCCATTCAGCAGCACCGGGTTGGTATCCAGCCCCGCTTCGGTACATGTGCGAGGAGGCCTTGTGGATGGGCCGGGGCAGTATGTTTTTGACCAAATTACCTCTTTGGTGACCAAATTATCAGTGAGGGATCAGGTACGCGTCCGCGCTCGAGCACTTCTTCAGAGTTCCTTTGAACAGAGGGCGACGTTGCTGACCAGGGTGGACAGCGAGCGAGAGAGACAGATGCCCGTGGACAATGTCAAGCGTCGATGCATCAGCGCACGTACTCTGGCAGCTCTCGCTTGTCCATTTCCTTTACTTTGCGTCTTTGTTGGTGTCTTCACTGTCCTTGGACATCAAGACGACGACTGACCGACGACTGGTACTACAAGCCAAGTGTCAAGACTGCCGCTCGTCGGCTTATGGCGCTCAGGCTGCCCGGTGCTCAGTTGTCGATCCCGCGCCTGCATCCATTCCCATGTTACAACCTCGTGGCACCTACACTAGTTACCTAATGACAAGGCATTCCAAATATACTTTTCTGCCCCGCGTGGCTCACCCAAGATTGTAGGGCCAGAATGGGCGGTGATAGCACGCATCTTTGTTACACACTAGACCCGAGGGTCACGAGAAAGTTCTGACTGATGCAGCGGAGCCTCTGCTGGTCTGGTCCTGCCACTTTATATTTTACTGGCCTACTAACTCAGTCATCTACCGAGGTGGGTATGCAATGCCAAAGTAACGACTATCAGTAGCTAACAGGTAAGGTTCAATAGGTACCTTAGTTAGTTCATAATATTATTAGCAGACTTTGGTACTGGTATAATTGACCATAACATCAAAGAAAAAGTACGTTCCCGTGCGAAGCCACGCAGCCCGCGTACTAATATAGTACATGTAGTGCTGAAAAACCATTCAAAGTAAAGCTTAACATCAGGAAAAAGTAAAATCCCACCGAGCCATTGGTGCTGGCGGCCGCCACCACCTTATTTGTTCGCGGCTCGACCCGCCGCCCACGGTATAGCTTCTTGGCCGTGATGATTCACCACACAGCCCACTTGGCGCTCTCTGGGCCATTTCTTGAGTATCACCTGGAACTGCATGCACAGCCAGTTGCGCTCTCACACAATAACTTCCACAATCGGGTGTCTTCATTGATAGTACTTGATGTGCCTGTGGAGGCTTCTTCTTCTATCTGCGTGCTACTCAGGGATCTAGCCTGGACTCTGGCGCAGTTCAATCATACACATACATTACACGGCCTACCAGTGCCCCAACCATTCAGAATTGACAGGAGAAGTGAAGCCTAAAAAAAAAACAACGTCGCTTTGCAAAATTCACGCTCTTCAAAAAAGAAAGGAAATTAGATTTCGCGCCTCCGTTCCGTAAAAGTTACTGGCTTCAAAACGTAAAAGCAGACCGAGGCCAATAATAGATAGTGCTTTTGGCTTGGGTATAGGGTGGTGAATAAGCTCCGAGCTCCTCTCAAGATAAATGAGGTTGGTGCGCGCGCTAACGCTGCACGAGTGTCTCGTTCATCCGCCTCGAGTGAGTCAGTAAAACGATGTTCTTCGCCCTTCATCTCATCGGCGACGGCTCAAGTTCTCAGTGCAGTAGAGACGAGACGGAAATCCTCGAATCTCGTACTTTGTCGGGAATCGGCTGCTGTTGAACCGGAGAGTTGGGTGCTGTAAGCAGATGTTGTCGCCTGGGCGCATCATCATCGCCCGTCTGTTGATCGAAGGAGCTAAAGCCTGGTAGAGCACCACAGGGCATAGGGGCGACATGATGTCCATCAGACAAAGTTCTGATTGGAGGTAGCTCATTCTTGTTGTGATGTCGGAAGTTTGCACTTCGATGAGGCGATGTTGTGTAGTGATAACCTTCAGCGTCGGGCGACTCGGACGAGCAAGGTGACGGTAGAGGTGCCTCCGACCAAGGGACATGCTGGCGGTGATGCTCAACAGGCATAGGATTCGGCAGTGGTAGGGGTGCACCTCCAATTGACCCAGATCGGCGATAGTACTCTTCACCACCGACAGTAGTGGCATTGCGGCGGCGATCATATCTCTTGCGGCGATTCTGGCTGCCGTTCCACCAGTTTTTGACAGCGTTGTCACTGCGGCCCTTTAGTCGACGTGCAATCTCTGCCCATCGCTTGCCGATTTCCTCGACCAGTCTTTCAATCTGAATTCCTTCCTCGGCGCTAATGGGATCGTGGTTGAGCGACGGCTTCAGATTTTGATGAAAGCGCTCGCGGCATTGCTTGGGAGTTCGGGAGCCGAGGGTGGTGGAAATGCGAACCCAATTGAGTGGTCCGTGTTGATTGACGAGCTGCATAAGATATTCGTCTTCATGTCCAGACCAGGGACCGCGTCGGTGTGCTGCAGCGTCTTCTTCCATGATGGCGATGGCCTGATGAAGTTTGAACAAGGAGGACCGGTCCAGCGTACGAGAGCCGATAATGTCTGTTATTTGAGCGTTTCTTTATACTGGTGGGTTGAATAAAATCTGGGAAAAAAAGTTTGTTTTTGGGGGCGTTGCCACGAAAGTGTATTGAATATGTTTAAAAGCTGGGCGTCGAAGCGGGCGTAAAGTGCGGCATGGGGGGAACAAATAGCAATTCGGCCCATGTAGAAGCTTCGGGGGATCTGCCATCGGACGCACAGCGAACAGTGAGTGGGTTCCCAGACCCCCCACTACTGTGGATGAGTGTGAGCGGAGCCAAAGATTTGGAAGGGCAGGGTGTGTGTGGAGAGGAGTGCCTGCAAGGCGTGCGGAACGACGGCGGAGCGGACAGTGCGACTTTGATAGTGGGACGGGTGTGCCTTTGCCCATTCCACCCCCTAAGAATCACCCGCGCTTCGGGCTCTTGCTATTCTGACACCTCCATTCTGGCTAATGTCACTTCTTTTGGTCACAATATCTGCGTCTCGGAAGCACCTGAGGGTATTGCAATACATCCGCAATCTACCCGCGGCTCCAGACTGCCCCTGGCCCGATAACCTACCGTATGATACAACGGGCCCGTCAACTTTGGGCAGCATAAAACGCTGTGCTTTAGCATGTTGGTAGAACAGCCCTTCCATGTCGCCTTTCCCAACAAACAACATGATGATTCATGAGCGTGTATTTGCGCCACGTCACGGAGCTTGCGCTCGCCCATGAATCTGGGCCACAGGGTCTCTTACTTTCTAGACCGTTTCTTACTCTTTGGCGCTGCAGAATTTTCGCAAACTTAAGACCAATGGCTCTCCAGCCACCCTGAGTGTGATGATTCATGTTGTTGGCGCCATCACAATCTGGCTCTTGTTTAGGCGCCTTTTTCCGCGAGTCTAGGTTTACAGTCCACATACTATCATGCTACCTACACGTGGTCGTTTGGGAGGCTGCCATCCGTACTTCTTACTCTACAAAAGAATACTGACTTTAGGTCAGCTCTCAATCTAGGTTTTCAGTCTCTGTATACTACATGCGGGTTGAGACCTACGTCTTGTAGCGCGCCGATGAGTGGAGGGCTCGAACACTTCGCGCCATGGGCGGAACATGCTACCGTGTCATCCCAATATTCACGCGACGTAACATCGCCCTACGCTCTGCGATGCTCTGCGGAACAGTGGTCGTTGCAAGGGTCAAGCCTAGGAACAAAGTAACTACGTTATGTTTAGGCACATTCATAGTGTCCCCGGGCTGCCTATTTATGAACAAGAATGTTGCCTGCCGCTTGCTAATTACATAATAACCATCGCCACATGCTCTCAAAGGCGCTGTAGTTTTCGACCTGAGAAACCAAAACAAAACACGAGCTTCATGTACAAAAGCCGCTATAGATAAATATCACCTCCCTCTCCGCTTTCCCAGCGCTTCCAAGCCTCTTCGTAAGCAGTTTCAACGTCTCGGACCCAGCGGCGGGTATCGAAAAGACCGCATGTCCATTTGCTATGCCACAGCAGTTTACGCATCTCTGCCAGTCGGCCACTGCCCCCAATTCCGCCGGAGGCTGTACGCGAGTATGACAGCCCGACAGCTAATTCAATGGCCGATTTCTCGTACATCTTCTCAGACGTTGCAATCAGTTCACCAGCAACGCGTTGACCCTCCGGTGTTTTCGGCAATGCCCCTCTCAAAATGGATGCTGCCATTCGCGCGCACATCTTATACGGGTAGCGAGGATAGGTGAGCAGCGGTGTGCTAGACCACAGCACATCCGCTGCAGTAGTGTGGGCATTGCACTCCGGAGTGTCGAGGAACAAGTCGCAGACCCGGGCACGCGAGATGTGCTGGCTCTTCTGAGCAACATCGGTAAATATCAGGCGGCTTGCCACCTCAGGGCCTGCCCATAGCTCTGCCGTCCGCCGCAGATTTGCCTCGCCCGCCTCTGGAAACCGGAGAAGCCAGAGTATTGCTTTTGGTACTTGTGCCAGGATCCTGAGCCATGACCTAAATGTGCTTGGGTCAATCTAAGTAATCCCATGGTCAGCACGCAGATAATATATTGCACTTTTTATTTCCGCGACAGAATCTTTACCTTATAAAGTTGATTGAAATTCGCCAATATAACTGTGTCATCTTGCAAATCGGGAAAAAGTTCCTTTCGCATCGTCCATCGCCGATTTTGTTCATCGGACCAAGTCATAGTCCTTTCTATGGAGGGCGATGACTGCGCATGATCGCAGCAGAAAAACGTATCGCGACAGAATATGATGTTTTCCGTGTATATCCACTCGCCAGAGTCGGCCTCGGTTTCATCATGAAAAACGTCCTCCAAGGTTGAATTCTGACGCCACGGGCGCAAGGTACTCGATGGGATAGCAGTAGTGTCTGCAAGGATATAGTCGCACCATTCGGCCCCGAGAGTGCCTGCGAAGCCCATAAAGGACATTTGAATCGGAGCTGGCCGAGCAGCAAATATCTCGTTCCTAGCACCGCGAGTATAGCCATTGAGGTTTACGAGGATATGAATACCATCATAGCTGATCTGCTTGATCAAGCGCTCTGGAGTCCAGCTGCTGACATCCCTGAAAACAGGGGCCTCCTTCTCGATCTGCGCACGGTAGCTTGACTTGTCACTTGGCGTTGTTGCGTAGCAAAAAGCCCTTACTCGTCCCGTATCGTGAAATCCAAAAACTGATTGCATCCTGATATCATTATTAGCCTCCGAACTGTACCCATGGAGAGAGTTATGCTTACAAATGGGCTAAAGGGTGGTTATTAAAATCTGAGGAGACGTATCCGACGTTCAGACAAGGACCAGGTGGTGCTGGTGGAGGGAGAATATGTTCAGGAAGCCACGGCGCACGCAGTGTAGCGCATGATATCCGCATTGCATTACGCTGAGAGATGATTCTGACTTCTTTCGCCGTCAATGGAGAGGTAAATGTATGAAAGGGAAGAACAGTAGGAGCCGGGGGCACGCTCAAAGACGGCGGTAGTCGGGGTCGAGAGTAATATGGGGTATTTGCTCTCTCAGACAAGACGTGTTGGTCCAGATACCATTGCCGAAGCAAAACCTTTGCAGCTCTTTCAAGAAGTCGTACTAGCCGTGAGCCAGCCCACCTGGACCCGATCCATTTTTGTAAGTGTTTTTCAAGATCGAATGAGGAGCCGAGCCCGTGTTGAGACAGAGTATGCGTCAAAAGCCGAATCAACGGCTTGTCAATGATATTCCGGCCCCACTGTGAGGCATCGTCGAGCTGTTGACGAACTATGTCCGTGACACGCTTACTGAGGCCTGATGCAGACTTAGTGGTCTCTGCATCGAACAATTGACCACCATCGTCAACGTGCCACCTGTCATACACCCCCAAGTACAAATAAACACCACCACGACCTTTCCAGTCGCAAACTGAGTTGAGCGCTGTGAAAAGACCACACACTGCTTCAGCAAACCCTGGATTGGCGGCTACAGCGCGACGATAGTAGCCAATAGCCTCACTTATCCGACCCTTGTCTTTGATAGCATTGGCAAGATTTGTTAATGCAATGTCAAAAGTTCCATCGCACACAACGGCACGCTGATACATTTGAATAGCGAGATCGAGTTGGCCAACATCCTTCAGTAAGCTGCCAAGATTGGTATGCAGATGGACGTGCTTCGGATCTAGGCGAAGACCATAGTTGTAGTAGGCAAGGGCCAGAGCCAAGCCGCTCCCGGGAAGTATGCCTGGGACGCCAGTTTGAACATGCGATGGCGACGTAGTGTCGATAACTGGATTTAAATTTGTTTGAGGTATGCCAGCAAGGAGTATGCCTACATTGTTGGCGGTCGATGGGCTTTCCTGAAGGGATAGTGACAGGTAATAGAGCGCTAGGATATCGCCAACGCCAGATGACGGTCGCGCTAGTGCAGAGCTCGTTGAACCACCTGCCATAGAGTCTTGAAATATCTTCGCCAAGGACAGGAGTGAGTTACTTGTAGTTTGAACTGCAGCTCTCCTAGGAGTAGGATCATTCACCCATCGTAGTCCAGGAAGCTCGCCATCACCACCAAATAGAAGGCGAGCGGCATGGCGAGCCTTGTCGGGGGCGAGTAAAAGTGGTTGCCCAGCAGGTGCAGAAGGCGCCACCCGGGAAAGGGAGTTCTGAATGCCACGAACAAGCTCGCGAACTCCCTTAGTATTTCGGCCAACGCTGATCAATACGGCTTCTTCGAATGCCCGAGCAGCGCCATCTACATCTTTCAAGCCGTAGAGCATGGTGCCTTTTGCGTGGATCAACGCAAGAATACGACCGTTTTCACTTCCGGGCAAAGTATATCCGCTCGAGCCGTAGCCCCCAGACGATAGATCAAAGACGCTTTGTAAACTGATCGACTGCCTACTGGCGATCCGAGAGTTGGATTTGTGATCAGCTGAAGCTTCCCCATGATGCGGGAGGTCTGCTAGCGCAGGCTGACCAGCAGCTCCGAGCGCTTTTTGAACATAGCAGATGATGTCAATGGCTTCTTCACTGCGCTTCTTGTATAAAAGTCCGACCAGGTGTTCAACAGCTTCTAGGTAGCTGGGCCTTTGTTGTATTGCACGAATCCAGTAGTGCTCGGCCTCTTCATGGCGCCCCAGGCAGTAAAACGAGGCTGCCATGTTGGCAATGGCTTCTATGTGGCTATAATCGTGGTTAGATATGCAAAAAATATACATAGACAAAGTAATAGCAGTGAATACCTCGAATCTAATGTAGTGATTCTTGAAAAGGATCGGAGGGCATCTGCATACTGCTCTACAGCATACTGAAGGCAGCCCAAAACGAGCATACCTTCGGTCCAGGTCCACTGACTTTGCTCACAGAGGTGTTTGAGAATATCGAGAGAAGATCTAGCGTCATTTACCGGGGACACACCATGACTGAGGATATCGAAAGAGTCCATTAATGGTACAGAGCCATGGACTGCACTTTGTTGGGCTCGGAACTGATCCACTCCAGCGAACATGACATGCCTGCTGGGCTGCTGAATCGGCGTATACTGATGACCTTGTGCGCCGATCGAGTCGAGGTTAGCTGGTGGAACTCTGCTGGGAGTGGCGACATATATGTGACTTTTATTCAAGCCAGTGTTCTCTCGCCTTGGTCTAGGAGGTTTTGGAAATATGAGATGCTTTGATGATGTATGTTCTACTCCGTGAGAGTCTTTAGCCATACTTACCCCGGCCTTGGCTTGCATATATCCAACCAGACTGGCATAGCAACGGTAGGCCCGACAGAGACTTTTATCCCTGAAATCTGATTGATTGTTGTAAGTGTCGTGATTCAGCGTGTAAGCGCTCTGAGCATTGGGCTTAGAACCCTGCGGTGTGTAACCCAGTAGATAATTTGACGCAGGAAGATGCCGAGGTGTCACCAAGTGCGGTGCGTATTCAGGACAAGGTACAGTTGGGTAGGAGGCGCCAGGCACGGTGCTGGTGTATTGTGCTGAGTGGTAATCCCAAGAACATAAGCCTTGCTGCCAATAAAGTTGACCAAGCGGCAGACCTCCTACTAGTGTCGGCGGCGGTGGGCAGAAAGCTCTCACATTATATTCATTGGCTCGAATGACGGGTTGATAGACACTTGCGAAAGGAATAGCAGCAATGTGTGAGGACAGCCGGGCATTTTGCGCTTGAATGGGTCCAACAACATGGCCCGATGGCTGCCAAGGTACCACTGGCAGTTGCGCATTGGCATTCGCACCGTCAATTATGATGTTTTGGTGATAGGATCGAGCGCCGAGCGCCTGATGGCCGAGCGTGTTAATAGCCTGACCGGTAAGGGCGAGCTGCTTCAATGGCGGCTCGCCACTAGACGACTTCGTGGAGGACCCATCGTATCCAGCATCAATGGTTCCATTCGGAGTTTTTCGCCGTAGCTGGTGCTCTCGAACTCTGTGAGACGAGTGCATGCCATAGGGGCTACCTTCAGCGAATTGCGTATGCGAATGAAGTGTTCTTATTGGAAAGGATTGCTGTCGATAATGAAATGTTTCCGATTGAAGCTGTTCATCGTGTGCCGGCTGTCCGTTGACCGGCTTGGGTAAACGATCGAGATTCGCGGCCGGCACCGTCTGGCGGTGCGCCTGCAATAATGGCAACATGCCCAAGGACAATGTACAGGATTATTGGGAGGATAAAAGAATTGTCGTTGGCGCAATATCGAGAGACATTGGCAGGCGTACTGCAAACGCTCATTGCTTCCAGTCATACCATGGCGGACACGCTGCCAACTGGCATCAAGCAAGCGGAGAGGAGATTACAGCAGCAGTGCCTCTACCTGACCCTCCTATCGTCTGGTCTTGGGTTACGGCGCCCTGGTGGTCAGCGAATCAGTGAGAAGACAAGTAGTCCTCCCAGCTGAAGCCAGGCACAGATGTCAACAGTTCAGTGCCTTCGCATTCGATGTGGAGTGGTAGTATTAAGAAGGCATACGCCATTGCACAGCGGAGAACGGATGGTGCAATGGCGCAGCTGGTCGACATCGCGCGTAGGCGGTGGCGCTGCACTAACATAAGTGGCTAGAAGACGTGTACTAGATACCTGACGGCGACCCATAAAAACCGGATGTCTGAAGTACATATACAAGAAAGAGAGGCATGCCTCTTAGTGGAAAGATCAATTAGGTGACTGTCCCCGCTCGACCACCAATCAAGCAAACAATCAACGCAAGTATCTGTCGAGAATTGCCATCAAATCGATAGATGGCGTCCAGTCGAGGACAACCTCGCTTGCAGTCTTTTTTCGTAGGCAGGATGGACGAGGCAACCCAGATAGAGTGCAGCAGGGTGCTTACAAAAATCTGCCGCCGCCTTGCTGTGCCCATGGCCTCTCGTTTTGACAATAAAACAAAGCTCTCTTTGCAATGCTTGTTTCATGAAAAGTACAGAATGTAGATCCGATCAATGGACCGCCATGATCATTTGGAGAGATACATGGCGGTGAGTAGTGGAACTAGGAATCAATCTACCTCGGGCAAAAATTGAAATATACCATCGTGCAGTTGGTAATTTCAGAGTGTAGCCGAGGATCGCAAACAATACACATCGGCCGCAAAGAATTGGTCGCGCAGCCCTTCAATTTTATATTCATAGCTACATCAATTCAATATCGCATTCAGCTCATTTGGTACTTTCGATGTTCGCTCGCTGAAGGGCCCCATGTTGCACCTGCCTTGATTCGGTAGTCGCCTATTCCTCGGGAACTGAAACATGCGTTAGCGCTTGACAATAGTTTTCATAACACACGTTGAACATACTGTCGATCTCGCCGTTGTCAATGGCCTCAATGATGACTTTGGGAGGCTTGCCGTCGACGCGACAGCCGACACTGTACGCCGTACCAAGTATTTCCTTGACAGTGCCTTTCAGTTCCTTCGAGAAAGACTTATAGCGCATAGTGCGGGCAATGTCGATGATCTCGTCAAGGGCGACCGACTTATTGTGCTTAATGTTCTTCTCCTTCTTGCGGTCACGAGGAGGTTCCTTCAAAGCGCGAATGATCAGGGAAGAAGCAGTGGGCACAACAGACACTGCGGCCTGACGGTTTTGGATTGTGAGCTTGACAGTCACGCGCAAGCCTTTCTGCAAGCTGTTAGTGGGCGTTGAAAACGAGAGCAACAGTGTACGTACCCAATCGCCAGTGGCCTTGGCAATGTCTTCTCCGACCTTCTTGGGAGAGAGACCAAGGGGACCAATCTTCGGCGCAAGGGCGGAAGAAGCACCGACCTCACCTCCAGTAGCACGGAGGTGGCTGAGAATTGTTAGCAGATAGAAGAGGGGAGGTCATATGATAGGGACACAAACATGATCTTGATCTCGTTGGGGTCGATTTTGGGAGCTAGAGGCAGGAGTTTTAGCGGTGCTACACACTTTGACAGTATGGTATCAACTTACGCATTGCGGCAGTTTATGAGAATGGCAGAGGCTCGTGGTTTGCTTGCCGTTGCGAAATTATTGATGGTTGCTGAAGAGGGAAGAATGTTTGGCCTCTGCTTAGCGAGAAAATATGTGTGGCCCCCCACTGTCTGCCCTAACCGAAAAGTTGCACCCTGGAAACTTTTGCTCTGCACGGCATTACATAATCTGTAAAATTGAGATCCACTTCTACTTCGGTACCTAGGTAGCTTCAGTTTTGGCGCAAGAACAAAGTAAATCGGTCACATAACTATGGTTGTCGAGAGCCAAGTTTACATGAAAATTTGAGTTGGCCGAGTTGTATATAGTTGAGCGGGCCACATATATATATCTGACTGCTCAATACGATGAATGCAGGTCGTACACGAATGCCCTCCCAGTACCTCAGAACGGACTCAACATGATCAGTTGGTGCCACTGACAGCAAGCCTATCATTGAAGTCGACGTTAGCAACCGATCATTAGTAGTCATAGATTCTAGATGACCTACTTCATCAAGTGTTCCATGAACGTTTGCAGAGACACGTCGTCGGTAAAGATTGTTTGACCCGAAGCGGCTCCAGCTCCACCGTATGGGCCGGTCGTGTGCGTGGTAGATGGGTTGAGTTTAGAGAGCAAGAATCGGGCTTGGGAGCCACCGGCATCACATACGATAAATCGAGGTAGTGGAAATCTATCCGTGATCAGATCCTGGGTGGAGTTAGTATGATCCTGAGAATTGTGTTCCACCAAAAATTGACTCACCCTGGCATCTTCCTTTGGCTGCTCTAACAAGGCTGCGAAATTCTCATAGCCATCCTGGTCCTGATAACCGGCCTTTCGCCATTCTGCAATTGTTTCGCCATGAAAGATGAGGATGTGGAAGAACGTGTCCAGGAGGAGGATATGTGTGGGCTGAATGGAGGCCGAGTCGAGAAGTACAGGTTGGCCACCATCCTGATCAAATGTATAAGAGTCAAGTGTCGGTTGGATCATGACGAGCGAATTGCTGACGTCTTCATGGTTCAACACATGCCTGTTAAAGGCTGTCTCATCGGGAGAGTTGTTGAATACTTGCAAGAAAGGGCTCCTGCGCAGATGAAACATGAACTGAGGGTATAGGGTGAAGTTCTTCTCCAGCCTGAATGAGGACGGGTCATCTTTTCTGTAGTCGGCGAAGCGCGAGCACAATCGGATAAGCATTCTGTCTACCCATCGAAGCACATCGGGCCCATCATCAACCTCGGCTTTGAAAACAGCTATTCTGCTCATGAGGACAGCGGCAGCTTCCTGGTCGAATGACTGAGCAATCGCCGGATCACCAGCTGGTCCGCTTAAGTTGCGAGCAATGGTGGTAACACGCAGATGGAATTGGCCAGATGAGTGTTGATAGTAAGTTAGAAACTGCAACATGCCTTTCTGAGGTCCTTGTTGATGAGGACTTGGGCCTTGGTTGGCAACCTCAAAATAGACACCATAGCTTGCTTTGGGGTCAATGCCGCACATTTTCCAAGAGCAAGTGTTGCCGATGCCGCATTCGGTCTCGCCAACGGAAACTGATTTCTTGTTAAGGGAGACAGCGTGTCCAATGAGACCAGTCACCTTCAACTCCTTCGTGGTTAGAACCTCAAGCACCGCGTTGAAGCCCATGAGTAGATTGTCGTCGCCATCTTTCTCAAAAACACGGATGAAAGACTGCTTGAACATCGACGACGTGAAACTGTCAGTTAGAATCATGTGGCCACCAGTAGAGTTGCAAAGACCCTTCATTTCCAGGAGTCCGACCTGATCCAAGCAGCCTGCGAAAATGTCAATTATGTGACCGTTATGGGCTGTGCGCTTTGCCAAGTTGTCGTAGAACTGTACTAATTAGCCGATAGAACAGATCATGGTCTCTGTGCCGTGGAATGCTACCTTCAATGCCTTCTTGTAATACTTGACGTTATCGCGATCGATATCATGATGCGATCTCATTGGCTCTCGCAGTTCAGGGCCAACTGTCATGCCCGGGCCCTCCGTAGCCGGGCCACCAGCGAAGAGCATAATACGTCCTCCAGCATTTTGAAATGACGACTCCATGAGACCGATCGCGACACTCAGGGCCACGCCAGTGCAGCGTAGGCTACGGCGGTCGTTCGCGGTTGGCCACGGGTCTTTTTGAAGCGCCTCCAATGCTTTAGTGAGCTGAAATTCCGCTTGCTGAACCGGCATGAGAAATCTGGATGCTGGTCCCAAAGGCAGAGGACGACCAGGCTGCTGTTGCATCCCCGATCGAGCTGTAGAAGCTGACAGACCAAGCATATCTTGAACTTGCTTGGCAGTGTAGTCCTTGTTTCCTCGGAAAACATACGACTTTGCGCAGCCCTCGTAACCGATCTCATGAACTTGTGCCTAGTAAGTGTCAGAAGAATCGCAGCTTAACCAACAAAGCTTCCATAATCATACCATCGTGCCGTATGTAATAAGGCCAACTAAGGCGTTCTCAGGAAGTAGACTAAGACTCATAACCAGGGATTCCTTAAGCGCAGCAAGGCCGTCATCTTCTTGGCACAAGTCTACAACGTAAAAAAAGATAGGTGGAGCCGGAGCTGGCCTGGACAGTCGATATTCAATAGTCGTGTTTGCAGGATGTAGTTCGGGCGGGATCGCGTTTTGCGTAATGTCCTTGTAGTGGGGTGGGAGCGAATTTCTTGACAAGCAGAAGGGACAGATCCAAACCCGAGCGCGAACATCGACCTGGCTATGCATTTTATCAGTTTGATTCAGCAAAGTAGAATGACGGGCTAGCTGATGAGCCTACCAGAATGGATTTAGCACAGAGCGGCATGGCTGCTTGCAAGTCACTGGCTCAAACTGCAGCAATGGCGTGTCGAGCTTCTCCTTTAACGGAGTGTAAAGAGCACCAATCGGCACAACTAGTCGCGATGCTTCCTGTCAACAGTTAATAATGTTATCTGGGCCAGACCAATCTCACGCTCACCATGCGCGAGCTGGGGAGCACGTTCCAGCTCAGGCGAACACCGTCGCGATCCTCCACGTCGCTCCATTGCTCTTTGAGTGCCTCGTACTCCATATTTCGCTGTATAGAATGCGATAGTCTTTAGCTTTCCGAATCAAGATACCTATAGCTTTGTATTTCCACAAGTCCCCAACTTTGCGTGAAACTATTTCGCTCGCGGGTTGTGAAGCTCCCGAGAGACGTTTGCGCTTACTTAGTATCGAAGCTCAGGAGGGGACACATCAAACACAATGCGGCGAAGTGGACAGTTTTGTGCCCCACATTTCCGGCCAGCTACATCCCAATCCAGTCCCTCATTAAAATAACTAGGTACCTATTATTACCTTTTGCTTATTACCCAAATTTAGGTGGAAGATATTTACTTAGGGTGATTGCTTGTCCAATTGCATCACCCTCCCAGAACCAGATATTTGGCGCCAGTTGAGTTGCGACGTTCACTGTGTCCAGCGTCGACCTATATGATAATCTGGCCAATTGGAGCCGTCTAAGGTCATATGATGCGATTAATTCTTAGTCAAAGAAGCTCAGCTGTTCCATGTCATCGCGTCGGACTGGGGAATGCACGGCGCTCCATTCGAACTGCAGCTCGCCTGAGACTGGCCTACGACATTCACGAACCTCCAAAGTCGCAAACAACGCCTGAGAATGCACCGATTCTGTTTCTGCATGGCTTATTCGGCTCGAAGAAAAACAATCGAGCGATGAGCAAGTGAGAGAGGTTTTGTTCTGCAACCCGGCTTAGATGATTACTAAAGTTTTCCAGGGCATTGGCTCGGGATTTGGGGAGATATGTTTATGCCGTGGTATGGCGATATCGCAAGTCAATTAACAAGGAGGTGCTAACGATATCAGGACCTGAGGAACCATGGCCAATCCCCTCATGACAAGCATCATGACTACTTGGCCATGGCAGACGACGTCTCCAACTTCATTGCTTACCACGGTTTTCAGAATACTACACTGATAGGCCATTCAATGTCAGTGCCGGCCCTAAATGAAGGCTCGAAACTTCGTTCTGTCAGTTCGCTTACGAAAGCCTATCTGTGCTTCATTAGGGGAGCTAAGACTGCTATGACATTGGCTTTACGGTCACCAGATGATGTAGCAGATATTGTTGCCGTCGACAATGCCCCGGTGGATTCGCTTTTGGGCTCGGATTTCTCCTCTTACATCCGTGGCATGAAGAAAGTTGACCAGTCTCACGTCACAAGATTAGCGGAAGCAGACAAAATACTACAGGAAGTTGAAAATGTTCGCTTCTCGCGTGTTGATCTTCATGTCTGGTGTTTGACGCTAATTTGGTGGCCCGCAGTCTCTTCCAATTCGACAATTCCTGTTGGGGAATCTTCACCGTGAACCTGGTCAGAACATTCAGAAGTTCAGAATTCCTCTAGATACACTGGGTGCTGCTCTGGGTCACCTGGGTGACTTTCCTTTCAAGGACCCCAGCCAAGTTCGGTTCGAAAAGCGGGCTCTGTTCGTGCGCGGCACCAAGAGTAAATACGTGCCTGATGAGGTACTTCCAGCCGTGGGGCAATTCTTTCCCAAGTTTCGTCTGATTGACATCGACGCTGGCCACTGGGTCATCTCAGAAAAGCCGGAGGAGTTCAGAGCAGGTACATGCCCCGATCAAGCGACGATGAGTGCCTGCTGATATTGTCGTAGCGGTAGTGGAGTTTCTGCAGAACCAGGACTGAGCCACGCAGTCTCTACATGGACGACGGTTCTATTGGCAAGCCAGCAAATGTTGGAAGTGAAATCAAGATGCCGCAAATTTCTTTCCGCGCCGGGGAAAGATTCTTCTGGGGAATAAAACCGAGTCTCAAGGTGCCAGAAGAGCATCATCGTCAGTTAGAAATGTCATCCCTGACTCGTGAATGCGACAAAAGGTAGATCACCAGCCAGTTCGCATCGTACTTGAATAAACAGAAAAGCCTTGTGCCGTATCATTAGCGACATTATCTAAACCCTAGCCGCCGTAGAGACAATACGCCATTTATCACGACCGAAACAATGCCAGAATGAGGGCTCAACCTCGAGACAGCCTAGTATTTTTCCCAGATCATTTTTCTTCCGCATTTAAACCTCCTCCAGGACACGCTCCTTGAACTCCCGCTCGACCTTCTGACCCTGGTCATCTGTCCCCGACTCGCCATGGAGAGCCATCAGAGCACCCAAGTCGAATTTGGGAGCCTTCAGAAGCTTGACCTTGCGGATGTGTACCTAAAAGTGCGTTAGCCTTGCGTTCATATCGCCTGTCAGAGGAAGACATACGTTCTGCAGGGGGTAGATGCCCTGTGTAGCCTTCTCGATCTCGCGGCCAATGACTTCAGGGATGAGCTTAGAGGTAAGCTGAGTGAGGGTGCAGGTGGAAGCCTCGCGCTGGATGATATCAGTCATCTTGCGACGAATGGCGCGGATTTGGGAAGAAGCGGCGTAGGTCGTCTTCTTGATCTGATTCTGGCGGCGTTTGGTGAAGCCGATGGCGAAAAGGCGAATGAGGTAATCATCGGTGGTCTTGACGGTGATATTAGCCTCGATAAGGGACTGCCACTTGCGGACGAGAGAGCGCAGCTTGTCGGATGTGAAGTCGAGACCGTGGAAGTTGGTCAGGCAGCTCTTGCCCTGGACCTCGTCGATGCGGAGGCGAATCTTGCGGAACGAGTGATCTTCATCCTTTTGGAGATCGGCGAGGGAAACCTCGACAATACGTCCCTTCAGCGCGTCGTTGGCGTTCTTCAGACCGGTGGTACGGTTAACGAGGGTCTTGCCGACACTGCCAAACCCTGTTAGTTTCGGATGCATGGCTGGTCAATTGTCGTGTCGCTAGTCAACTCACTCTCGAATGTTGAAAGGGTTAGGGGCCTACATCCAGATTGTTAGCTTCCGCTGCGTAAAAATCCTTGTCGACGATGTATATTACCTTAATGGAGTACCAATCCTTGCGAGAGAAAGGGTCGACGGTCTTCTTCTTGAGGCCCTTCTTGCCCTTGGAGAGTCTCTTGTTCCTGCCGAAGAGTTAGCATCTTTGGGCAACAGAGTATGAGCCCGATAATCCATACTTTCCAACAGCCATGATTGCTGCCAAATGTACTGAACAATTGGAGAAGTCAAAGATGCAGACGTTGAGATGGAGTGGGAGAATAATTTCAATTTCTTGTGTGCACCAATCTAGGCCTAAGCGAGTCCACAATAACGAAGGCGGCAGCCTATTAATCCGGGCCCACTAGGTTTGGCATGGAAATTTCTTGAAAGTGACATTGTGTGAGTCACGTGACTATCCACACATTATTTGGACCCCAGCCGCATCATTTTGTCTAAACCGTACTGATGCGTGTGCATACTGTGCCCTTACTTACAAGCGCATCTGAATTGCACTGTCGCAAAATACTGTAATTGTCAGAAAGGCTGCATGCGTACGTCAAGATTGTTTCTATGCTCACTACACCTTCTATTTCCCTTCCGTTTCCATCGTTTCTTGCCGGAGAGCGAGCGGGGCTTGGGTGGCTCTTGCCTTGTTAATCCTAGGTTTGACGCCACAGCACAGATCACAGAGCTTTTTTCAGGGTCTCATTTTGATTATTCACTTATAGGTAATGTAGGTAATGTATCAATGACTAACTTGAACAGATGGAGTGCCGTAGGTCCATGTTTGTCTCCACGAGCACATGAGGCGGCACAAATCTGACGTTTTGACAGGGAAGGTATTATCTGGCGTCCGCTGCTAAGTGACGGCTACGCAAGTTCGAGTTCGCCGAGGTTAATCAGTGATCGATGCTGCACTATAATTAGCGGCAAGTCATATCATGACCGAAAGAAGCTAAGACCTACTCTTCCCACATCCTGCCTTGAACAGACTGGAGTTCCTCCGACGTCAAGCGTTTTCCGGCAGTAAAGTATCCTGCGATTTGTCAGGGTCATCTCCTTCATTTCTTAACGTTGACACCAACCCGCTGTAATCTTGGCATCGATCTCTACACGCGAATCTGCAGGAATCAGCTCTTCGGGTAGCTCGACTCTCTCGTGGATGGGAATTCTGACGCGTCAGTCAGTGTCAGTCTCAACTAGGCCTTTGTGGGTTGGCATACCCTTGGTCAACGATGGCATCGTGCTTCATGCTGTAACTGCTCAGTACACATCTTCGGTGAAATGACTGGGCTCGAACTCACTTGCTCATGCTGAGCATGCGGTCGATTTTCTTGACGCCTAGCCAGTGGAGAATGTCAGGCATAAGAGCCTGGAATCTCATGTCCTTTACTCCAGCAATGTTCTCTGTTCGTGTGAAATAGTCTGAGGCTCGATCAGCTCCGCGCTTGCGGGCATTGTAGACCACTGCACGAGGTTAGTAGAGCGGCAAACTTTGAGAGGCCTACACCGTTGTCTCTCTGCCTTACAATACTGCATGAGAAGTTAGCAAAGCTTCACCTCTACTGAATTGCATGCATGTACGTACTTTTGTCACTTCGCCAAGTGCTCTTCCTTCTTTTCTGAAATAGATAACGACGCCACTGCCCCCATTCTGGGCTTCCTTCACGGCCTCTTCTATGCCAAAAATAAGATATGGCCGGCAGGTACAGATGTCTGATCCGAACACGTCGCTTCCGTTACACTGCACGCAAATCAACAATTAGCGTCTGTCCCATGCTCATACGCCAGTGATACATACCTCGTCGTGTATCCGTAGCGACAGACGGACAGAGTCATCCGACATCTTGCTTGGATCGCCGAAACAGTAAACGGTGAGGCCGCCTTCGTCTGTGTAAGTGTGTGATCATTTTCAGTCCGCCATCTGTGGGAAGCCACGAACCTATTGGCGGCAGAAACACCTTGATATCGCCACGGGTGATCAACTGAACACTGTAAGTTTGTTGTGATGCGCCATGGGAGCCTGCATACTTGCCTCCGGATAGCTACCGCCGGTGTGTTCGAATAGCGAACGGCGCAGGGTTGCTTCATCTGGTAGGTACTTGGTCAGAGCCAGGCAGCGTAGCTATATGGTGTAGTGGGTGCGCTCACCTATTCCGAATCGTTCTGCAACACCAGGGAGATACCACACCTGGAGAAGTGTCAGCCCACGGTCAAAGCTGACGGTCGCGGTACGTACCGGTTCTACCGCAAATTTCGTGACAGCCAACTCTCCCTGCTTGTTCAAGCAGACTTTTCCGTCGGGAACACTACCTTCGATTAGAACATTCTTTATGATTAGCGCTCTGCTCCAACATACAGTCTGCCCAATCGCACGCTTTCTTCCAATTCCGGGAGCTAGTTACATGAAGGTCAGCGACAGCAGCTACATCCTTCCTAGGTCATGATTTACCTTCATATGCGCTTTCGTGATGGCAATGGTAGGTCGTAAATCAACTGTGTAAATGTTAATATAACGGTGTTCTGTGCTACCGGGAATTGAAGCACACTGTTTTCTTTCTCCATAATGTCCTTATACTGCCACGGCGTAAGATGGCCCCAGGGATCCATGGCTACAATCTTCTTCTTGTCGCCCCATTGAGCAAATGGTCCGATGTTGGCGGCAGGCTCGGTATTGGTGAAATCAGGTCTGTTTGTCATGTCAGAAAGATTATTTCAATGTCACGACTAAGCTGTACCTGTGGTCTGCATTGAGCTCCCTGCTGGCGACCGCTAGTGCGTAGTATACCGAGTAAGAGCCGCCGCTGCGATTTCTGTCAGTACTATGATCACGGCAGCATGGAGGACACGACTCACTGTGCTATGGCTGGTTAGTTACGAGATATGACACCCTCTATAGGGACAGGGCACCTGCCTCCAATAGCTGTCAAGCTCAATAAATGATCAGTTTCTGAGCCTTCTGATCCTCGAACGGATGGCATAATACGAACCGTTTCTTCGGCGTATAGTACTCGGAAGTCGAGAAACAACAACTGGCCCTCGCCTCTCGGGATCTGCGTTTCCCCACTGAAGGGGAATGGGATCAATGCCAATTTGCTTGGGGTAAGTACTGGCCTAATCAGCTTTCCGTCGCGATAGAGTATGCCGGTGAACAAGGCAAGCATACGTGAGCACGATGCGGGATGTGAAGCCCGACTTTTGGGCCAGCAACGAAGAGTTCTGCGGCTCTAATCCTGTCTCACCTGGGTCATTCTGGCCCAGGCTCGGGTCTCGCTGGAGTACTGCTGGCATTGCAGTCGAGCCAGATGGTTGCTGCATGTCAATGGCCGCCGTGAGCGTATCAACAGCAGCAGCTAGCTGAGACTGTGCATGTCGAATCTCACTCAGCGAGTTAGCAATATTCTGGTCGTCGCTAGATGGCGCCATTGTAGCTTCGTGATAGACTGAGAGCTTTACTGGGGTCACAATGCTGCGAGGGAAACAAATGGTTGTTCACGTCGTGCAATTAGGGGGAAGAGCTTCGATTTAGAATGTTGTCGGATCAAGAGGAGGGGAAGGGAGGGGATGTACCTTCTCTGCATACTTGATATCAGGCGCCTTAAAAGCCTGGTCCCGTTCAATGCGCCAGAGCAGGTGACCTCCGTCACGCTAATCAGCACTCGACAGATCGGCCAATCAAACAACCGCCGATACGAGGAGGTCGATGCCAGCCCGACAATGATACAGCGGATCTGCACATATTCCGAGGCGCAGTCACTGTTTTGATAGGCTTGAAGATTCTTCTTATTTTGGACAGCGCCTGTATTTTTCGAAGCTGCCTCACCAGTCGCTGTACCGTTCGCCCGCTCATCATCCACAATTGCAGCCGATCGGAGCTTCAGCACCTGTGGAGATCGATACCGCTCCCCGCGGGGTACCAAAGTGTCAAAGTAGCTCAGGTACCAGCCGCATCACAGGGAAGTACAGTGCCCACTTATTATTGGCAGTAATAGTGGTGGGTATACCGCACGCTATGCAATATGCGACTTCTGATAGGATATGCAACTAACGCACATGTACAGTTGCTTGGCACGCGAAGGCCATCCGCACTGTGTTGATGCTCCAGAACTTCCCAGGCGCAAAGAACGCCTGGATCAAAGAACACTGGCGCAACAGTCGAAATGGGCAAGCGCAAGTCATCTCGGAAGCCTATGGGCCCGAAGAAGGCATGTATCGTCCACCAAGCACGTACAAGGTACCTTGTTCTAACCGCTAACAGGCTGATCCTCTGCCAACTACATTTACATGCTTGTTCTGCAACCACGAGAAGTCAGTCACAGTAAAACTTGATCGAAAGGCCGGTGTTGGCCAACTGGATTGTCGCATTTGTGGTCAGAAATTTCAGTGCGCTGTCAACTGTACATTTTCACCCATTACAATATGCTACGACTACTCGCTGACGACTATGCCTTGGTAGACCTCTCGGCCGCTGTGGATGTGTACGGAGAATGGGTAGACGCCGCAGGTAAGACAATTCCCAACTCCTCAGCTCCTGACGCAAGTTAAACAGTAGTGAAGAGGCTGTCGCGAAAGAAGACGGCGCACACGCCAGCTACACGGGCACGGCGCGAGCGCCGCCTGCGAGGCGAAATCGAGACCCAGATGATGCAACGAGCGAACGTGACGAGTCTCACCGATACGGCGGCGACGGCATCGTGGCGGACGACGAGGACGACTGAGCCATCGTATATGCGACATCAAATCCTGCTCCAAATAGCCTGAGCCCAATAACAGAGCGTGAGGCTTGGGTGATTCGCAGGTCGATAAGAGATACCTACATGGTATAGAAGCGATCGCCAAAGTCACCTAGGCCAGGAACGATGTAACTAGGAAGCGAATGTCAGCACTGGTTTTAAAAACTGTTCAGGGCGAAGGTATTTCCGCGCTTACTTTTTCTCGTCCAAGCCCTGCATATACTGGGTCAGTATTGGTCCGGAGCGCCTGGCGGCACCTGGAAACACATACCTCATCAATGAATGCCGTCACCACCTTGAGTCGAGGAAATTTGTTTACGAAGTTGTTGATACCCTCCGGGCTAGCAATCAAGTTGAGGAAAAGAATTCGTTCCTCGGGCACGCCCTTCGCTTTCAAAACCTGAACGGCCATAATGGCCGAACCACCTTGCAGCAAACAGTTAGCTGGTACACCGCGCTTGCTCCTCGCTCTATCGTCGCAGTTCTTCTTACCTGTGGCAAACATGGGATCGAGAAGCATGACCCAGCGATCAGCGATGTCCTCGGGCAACTTGTCATAGAACAATTTGGGCTGCGCCGTGTCTTCATCACGCTGAATCAAAATCTTGCCGATGCGAACGGAACGGCAGCAGTCTCTCAAGCCTTGCTCCATCGCTTCGCCAGCTCTCATGATGGAGACACCACATATCTTTCCCTGGAACATGAGGCCGTTGTAGATACGTCCGACAGGCGTAGTGATGTCGTGTTCTACTACTGGCAAGTGATTCAAGCCTTCCTCAACCAGCAATCGTATAATGCGATTCGAGTAGAAGATGAAGTCTGCGCGATCTGTTTCCTTGTTTCGAATAATGCTAAGTTTAATGAATCAGATGAAAATCCGATGCGCAGTAGTGGCTGGCAGATATCTACTCACGACAAGAGAGCGATCAACTGTGGTGTCTGCGGAAGGACATGGACGTTCTCAAATTGAACCTCGACAGATAGTGTAGCTTTGAGGCTTTGCGCCTTCCTCTCGTAGGTTTCGACGACGTCTTTCGTCGTTGCATGCTGCATCGCTTTACTCGCCATGCTGGTGAATGATACACAACACAGGCGGAGAGTACTTGGTATGTTTGATGCGATAAGCGAGCTTTTGAATGAAGGGTGTTGTGGTGAAGAAGCTCACAGGTTGGTGTGAGGTCAATGAACGCGATGTGCCCCGCTCACTGAGAATCGCTGTATCTTCTTTTTTCGTCGTATGATTTCGTTGGGAGGCTAGCGACAATAATACTCATAAAATAAGCTGTGGCGTGCAATGTCGCATCTGGCTAAACTTACGTGAACTGACTGGTTCAGCGAAATCTGGACTCGACATGGTTTCTATTTTTCTCTTCTTTTGCTCACATCGTAATTTATTGTACTTCATGGGCAGTGTAGTCTAGTGGTGCTCATCAAAGCTGGATCATCTAATTCGCTTCTTTTTTTTATTGGTATCGGCTGGCCCGTTGCGTAAGTATATTACTTGCAAGAAAAAGCTTCCAGCAACATATCGTGTGTTTTCTCTGCTTGACACACATGGTGTCAGTTGCTTGTTAATAAGGTCTCTTTTTTAGTCTAAACAAATTTGCAGATTTCCAAGTAGGTTCCTGACAGTGACTTTTTTTTTTTCGCCTATGATGGGTCGACAGTTCGTCACATCACGAGACAGCGCTTGAAACTAGAGATATGTGGGATATCAGGGATATCTTATAAAGTCGAAATTGCAGCCGAATACCGTAGTCAGTTTGTCTAAGGTCGGCAACATCGATGTATGGCTAGCCTTATTATTCTGTTTACTCGATGCTTCGATTCTTCATTTGTCTTAGCCATCACGGCCACGGTGGGGCCCCACTTTGGATATAGACTCCAAGTGCATGAATAACCTCGTCTGTCAACGGTCTCGTGGCAGCATGCAACTGAGGGATTCTACAATGGCTCCCTATGTGCACTTCATCACGGGGAATCCCAACAAGCTACGGGAGGTGAAGGCTATCCTTGAGCCCGACATAGAAGTTCGAAGTCACTCTATCGACTTGGAAGAAGTGCAAGGCTCACTGGAGGAAGTAACCATGTCGAAATGCCAGAGGGCAGCAGATATCGTGAGTGGTTTTGAGAATCAAGCTAAAGCTTCAATTCTGACAACCCAATTGTGCAGATGGATGGACCTGTGCTGGTGGAAGACACTGCATTGTGCTTTCACGCATTAGGTGGTCTGCCTGGCGTTTACATGTAAGCAAGCCCTCTCATTCTTATCATTCCGTCTTTTCGACACGAGCTACATCAATTAACAAGGCACTTGCAGCAAGTGGTTCTTAACAACAATCGGTCTCGATGGTCTTAACAACCTTCTAGCTGCCTACTCGGACAAATCTGCAGACGCTGTCTGCACCTTTGGCTTCGCGGAAGGCAAAGGCAAGACACCAATTTTGTTCCAAGGACGTTGCCAGGTTAGTGGCTGCTTGATGCTTCCTGAGCGGCTCATGTAGTGACCCCTCCATCGAGTATAGGGCAAGATCGTTCCTGCACGCGGCCCGACGCGATTCGGTACGTCAATAGCTTGTCTGCTTAATTCGGTTCACTGACAAGTATTTGCTTTAAGGCTGGGACCCTGTTTTCGAGTATGATGGTAAAACGTGAGTATGCATGCATACATATCCTCATCAGTTCCTTTGCGTCACGATTGGTACAGCCTCTTGGGTGAGAGTTATCTGGCGCGCTAACACGGGCGGACGCAGATTCGCCGAAATGGAGCCTGAAAAGAAGAACCAGATCTCTCATCGAGCCAGGGCGCTCGGGAAGCTGCAGATCTACTTCAAAGAGCACGCAGCTACAAAGTGAAAAGAAGTTGGCTGGAGGAGCATTGATTCAATCCACCGCGTTTGAGGTGAGGCTATGTTCAAAAGGTGTTAGTTGGCAAAGCTCGCGATAGACTGCCAGCACATACTAGAGCAATTCGAACTCGCTATATTTGCGTAAACTTTCCAGTCCTAGTCGGTAGGGTTCAAGGGTCGCCTGCTTCTTTCTTTCCGAGAGGGGCCGGGAAGGGTGCGTAGCGTCCTTGTAGCTATGCCCAGGGTTGAGGACCAGTAACTGCCGCTCATTGTGCACTGTCTTCTCGAGGCCAACGACAGTCAATGAATGACCTATTAAGTTGAGCACGAAATCTAAGCTTTTCAAGGCACAACTTACCTGGGCGCTGAAAATAGACTGGAGCTAGCATGGTGCTCCTGACCTTGCTGCTGCCGCCCTCCATACCTCGGCAGAAACGTTGAAAATACGCGTCAATATCGTCAACAACTTGGTCTACGGCCGAGAACTCGACTGTATCGCAAAATCTTCGGGCGCTACATCTTGGTACCTGTCAGATGTCTTTTGTCTGACCACTCTTCGGCCTCTCTGGGTTTCTCACTTGATGTTCAGATTGAGGAAGAGTGCTTGTGCCTGGTCACTCTTAGCTAGTGCGGTACAGGGCAATCATGAACCGCTTCTACGCACCTCTTGTGTGCCAATGAATTTTCTCGTTCCTTTGATGCCGCCTGTTTCGTGGCGGCCTCTTGTGTTGTAGCCGTTATCCCAAGCGGCCTCGATTAGATTTTGTAGTTGAAAGATGTCTGGTACACCATCGGGAAAACTGCGCGGGCCAGTTTCAGTTGCCAGTATGAGATAAGAAATCAGCATTTGGATATTACGATATCCGCAGAAGCTGCCTGGATTGTGGCTGTTAAAAAGTAATGCCTGGGGTGTTGAGATGGAAGCGGCATCTACCTTCGCGCCGCAGTTTCGTGATGCGGTAAATACAGGGATGGGCCAAGTACGCCGAGCTCGTTTGACTGTTGTCGTTCAAAACATCGTAAAGCATCTGCATCACTTCTTTACCGACCTGTTAGATGCTACAAGGAACGCATGCTGCGGCGGGCGATGCTCACCATCGTTGCTATTGCCATCGCGAGATGAGAGATAATGCCGCAGCCAAAGGGGCATTTGGTCCTCGTGCGCAAATTTACCAAGCTGATCCTGACATAAGAATGAGTACGAATGGTCATTGCGCTTTTATTGCGAGGCAGGGTCATTTCAATTTGTAGTGTGAGGAAAAGTACCTTCAATGCGGCATCTTCCTGAGTGTTATGTTGCCTTTGACCGTAACGACCATTGAGTCGATACAGTTTTTGCCTTGTGTGCACGATGATTCGATTCCAGATGACAGTAGAATGCCTGGGTTGGTTTTCTGACTGAATACTCATTGATGCGTACAAAAGAGAGAAGATCAAACCGATACGCTACGGCTTGCCCCTACGTTGAAAGCGGCAAGTGATGGTGTTTGCAACGGGTGCTGAGTTGCCTGCCTTGGAAGCACTACGGAACCGCCGACTTCGTAGCGGGTGGAGCGTTGCCCACTAAACCTACCAGCTTCTCGGTATTCTGATGAATGCTTAGGCAAGAGCATAGCCTCACAGTTAAGTTAAAAGGTCTCTGAGTTATAACATTTCTATCAAATCCCAGTCTTCACCGGTTCCTTATTCGCGACTACCTGGAAGTCCACGTACGTCATCAATTCGATGCCGAAGTATCACTTGAGCCATCGATTCATTTCTTCTCGCGCTGTGGTAGAGTCTTATGTGCGCCAGCGGCTTCCTTAGGCAGATCACGCGCGAATGGAATGAACTCTGGGGCACCAGGAAGGTATTTACGAAGCGGCTCCGGAACACGAAGACCCTGTTCAGGTTAGTCGTAATTTGCTCGTATTGCGTGAAGCCTTAACTTACTTCGTCGGTTTGATAGTTCTCCAAGACACAACACAGCGTCCGTGTGGTGGCGCACAGCGTTGAGTTCAGGCAATGAACGTATCTCTTCTTCGCGTCTGTCTGAGTCTTGGCGCCGAAACGGATATCTAGCGCGCGTGACTGGTAATCGGTGCAGTTCGAGCAAGAGACTAATTCTTTGTACTCCCCCTGATGGGGAAACCAAGCCTCGAGATCAAGTTTTTTGGCAGCAGCATTGTTCAACGCGCCGGAAACTATGGCAATCACCTGGTAAGGGAGTCCCAGAGTCTGGTAAAACTCCTCAGAAACGCCAATCATTTCCTCAAAGGCTTCCCAGGACTTCTCAGGATCAGTGAGAACAAATTGCTCAACCTGTGTCCCAATCAGCAGTCATTCACCGTGGTTCAGAAGGAACGGCTGACCTTCTCAAATTGATGGACACGATAGATGCCCCAAGCATCTCGTCCATGAGACCCAGCCTCTCGTCTATAGCAGGTGCTATAACCAGCATACCTGAATACATGTTAAACCGGCAATCGAGACGCATTCATATACGGAATTCAACATACTTGATGGGCAAATCTTTGGCAATAAGCCATTCATCAGCGTGGAAAGCCGAGATAGGTTGTTCGGATGTTGCGATGAGATACTTGTCGTTTGCCTCGTCCCCATCGACAACCTTGTAAAGTTGCTCATCGAAATCATCCAACTGGGCAGTCTTGGCCATGTAGTCCTTCAGCATGAACTGGGGGGCTTGCAGAGGGCAGTATCCCCGCTGGGAGAGGAACTCGAGTCCGTAATTGATAAGCGCTTGGTTGAGGAAGACTCCCCATTGCCGCAAGAAGTAACCGCGGTGGCCGACGACCTTGACACCCCGGTCTGGGTCATAGCCATCAAGGCGAAGGAGCACTTCATGGTGGGAGAGCACGTTGCGCTTCTCGACAGCAACACCTTCCGGCGCCCAAGTTCGTTGCACAGCATTGTCATCCTGTGTATCAACACGGTCAGCCGTCTGCTTGTTGAGCCACTCGCATGATGGATCGTTACCTCGCTATTGCTGATGGGTACACTGTCGTCAACGATGTTTCCTATAGTCCTGATTTTCGTCCGGAGGTTCTTTTCCTTCTGCACGGCAGACTCGACGGTAAGCTTCTTCTCTTTCTCAAGCTCGATCTTCTGTTGCAGCAGATCGTTTGCATCTTCTTTGGCCTTCATTTATCCTTTTGTTAGCTTTTTTTCTTTGTGGTAGACAGAGATATTGGCAGGCATACGCACCTTTTTCTTGGCCCCGATTAGCTTCTGCACCTCGTTGATCTTGCTGCTGGTTTGCGTTGCGCTATACTGAGCTTCAAAATTGATCTATCAACAAGGGGCCATATATCAATCGCACCCATAGTACCTACTCTTTCGGTGATCCTCGAATAGGGCGATGACTTCGTCGACGACTGCCTCGTCTGCGAAACGGCGACGCTGAGATTCTCGGATGCGTTCCGGGTTCCCTCCACGCTCGACAATGAAATCGTTTACGTCGAGCATACTTACGTATTAAATCGCTTTCGTTGTGATTGCGTGGAAAATCTTGGGCAGTTTCGCTGCTGCCTTCTCGCTACCGAGCTTAAAAAGGGTCGAAAACTCCTGCTGTTGTTTGCGAGGGCGACGGGTAGATGTGGCACCCCTCCATGGTGGGGTTTTCTGCCCTGCCCCTCTGACTCACTGACGTAGCTATGTGCCCAAACTACAATGTCAACCCAGCGTGAGATATAGCGACACTTACACTGGCAAATGCTCACAGTGGTTGATCATTGCTCGCGAAGAATATTTCGCTGGAGCTTGGCAAAGGTCAAATTGAATTACTCGATCAGATGTTGCGAGACGATATTATCTGCTGCACGCCATCGCGGGGCAAAATACAAAAACGGCCAGGGAACCTCTCCCCAAGCTGTATCCCCGCGGAAGCTGTAATTCTAAGATAGTACAAAGATCGCCAAGCGACCAAGGCTTGCATGCTGCAACGATCATCCCGCGTAGCATACAAGCCAAAGGGCAGGCAAGGCTGGAATCATACCACATCGATTCCGAAGCACGTCGACTTTGCTGCCCTAAAGAGCCCGCTAGTTCCGTCGTAGCGAGCCACGAGCTCACATCACCCGACAGTTACTCTTCTCGGGTGCTTCTCCAGGATTCTGCGATTTCTCGATTTGCTCTATTAAGATCTCGAACGCACGGTCCACATTCTCGTTGTATCGGGCGCTCGCTTCGGTCCAGCCGCATTGTAGCTTTTCAGATAGTTTTTTTCCATCATCAGCACTGACTTGTCTCTGCTCGGGTCTCAAATCGCTTTTGTTCCCTACAATGACAATGGGAACCGATTCCGTCCCCTGCGCCGCGCCGCCTGTGTTAGAGCTGGATAACTTCCGGTTCATGAAACTCGACACGTGCGTCAGGAGCTTACCAGGTGATTGAGAATCTTCTCTCTAATGACTTGAACCATTTCAAAAGATGGCAAAGAAGAGACGGAATATACCAGCATATAGCCGTGGATACCGATAAAGTGCTTGGAATTTAAGATGCTGTATTCATCCTGCCTCTCTTGTTAATGTGGAAGAATAGGCCTGGGAGTCAGGGGAAATTCCTACTTGTCCAGCAGTGTCGACTATTTCAGTCGAGAATTCTTGACCTTTGTACGGAATTATTTTGCTGAAGGTATTTTCGATTGTTGGGTAGTAGCTGTCTACAAAATGACCGTCCACATATTGAACCGCTAGTGATGATTTGCCTAGCAAGTGTTAGTTGAACTTGACAGATGAGCGGTAGCTGATAGCTATCTTACCGACAGATCGGCTGCCAACGATGGCAACCTTTCTCTGTTTTGGGGCTGGCATTTTCAACGGTTCGCGTTATGACGACCGATAGTGTAGCCGGCATAAAACGGCATCTGTTGCGCCTCTAAACATTGGAAATGCGGGCACACATGCTGACGTAAGGTCGAACTTATGGAAGGGCAATGCGGCACCATGGCGCCATGCTCTCAGCCATCTCATATGCTATTCTGTTTCCGGCAAGGCTTCCACCCAACCACACTGAGATAGTTATTGCTCAAGCTACATGAGCACTGCTACATCACCTTGACCAGATCGCGAATTGACAGCTTTCGCTTCAGCATAGACATGGCGACAATACTACCCTTGCGCTAGTGCACAGTGCTTTCAACAACTCCTCGCAACTGCCAACAACTTGCTTTCAAACTTCTACACAGGTTACCACTTGACCCACTAGAGGCTTCAGATCGTGCAAACATCACAACCAAGGCTGCGCTGCGAAGCGCAAGACGTCGCGGCGCATTATGACGATGCAGCCAGTTCAAAGCGGCTTGGGAACGGCCTTAGGCGCCAACGATGATGATATATACGACGTACCGACGAGTCGCGAAACAACACCAACGTTACCGGCTAAGGGAGCGTCGCAAGATGGCGCTTGGAAGAGCAATGATAATGGGAAAAAGAGGAAGCGCTCCTCCACATTATCGGGTGCTTCCACAATCAAGCGGCCACAGGCTTCACGGCTTCAGACAAGATCTGTCCCGAGCCCTGGACCCGCACGGGGAAGACTATATTCGTCAGCTAGACCGTTGCCTGTCCAGAACGCTCAGCGCGCGACACAGAGTAAAGATGTTGCACTGTTGCCGGCAGCACCGATTCAGCCAACTCATGGTAGCAAGCCCCCCGAAAATACGATATCTAAACCGTCAGACTTACCCGACACGACGATTCCAGCCCCACGTCGTCAGCGCCTGATAGACAGATTGGTCGCGCAAAGAGCTGAGAGCCCAGAGTTCGACCCCGAGTCTGATTCGGGGTCACTTTCTGATACTGAAAAGGGTGTATCAAAAGGGCACCTAGCACATCCGATAGATGGACCGATCTATAACTCACAATCACCACAACTTCGACCTGGGGCGGCCAGGACACCTGACCGGCGATCTGGGCCCGCCAAGAACAGAAAAATCAAGCTGACTTATAGCAGTTCGAGGAGCTTTTTAGGTGGCTCACAGGGTCAGGATGGCACTGTCATGCTTGATGATGGAGGCAGCGTCTTGCCGACGCAGTGCGACGAAGACCCTTTTGCGGCGCCCCTGAGCCCACCTGCTGCCGAATACGACTTTGATGATGACTTGGATGGCCCAAAAGTTGGGATACAGAGTGTCCATGAACTTCGCCGCGCTGGCGCCAATAACCGGTTTTCAGATGAAATGGATGATTTATTGTCACGCATCGGCAAACCGTCCGCAGTTCCCTCCTCGTTAAGGCGCAACGCGCTTTGTGAGCTAGCAAACAAGCTACAACGGAAGGAATTCGCCAGTCAGTTCCGTGATCACGCAGCCCGCGATAATGTTGTGAAAGCCATCGGAAGCGAACCAGATGTGATTAGCGGGTTTGCTCTGACTGCTGCTCTCGTTACATTCTTGTCTTTCAGCCCAGCTCCCCATTTGCTTCGCCAATTGACAGCTGAGAAGATTGGACAACTTTTGAGTCGCCTGTTCCAAGAACAGCGAGATGTAATGGAGATTGCAGCGCAAAAGCGGCTTAACTTATCGCGAAGCACCAAATCTTCGCTCGAAAGTTTGAAGATTGGAATCCTACAAATGGACATTTGGCACGAACGGGAACTGCTGTCGCTTACTCCTCGCGCACTTGCGTTACAGCTTCTTGTCATTCTCAGTCGATCCGCAGATATTCAGTGCCTTGAGCATCTCACCGGTGACATAGAGCGCGATATCGTGCTGATGGCATCGTTTTACTCGAAGGAGCGACCTCCACGGAACATTGACTATGTTCTAATAATACTAGCTTTAGAAGCGCAGTCCAACTTGATTGGCTTGGAAAGCGAGAGATACGCCACTGCTATCAAGGGCTGCCTTCAGGCGACTCTCGATACCTGGCTGCTGCAGAACGATTCCCTGAATAACACGACGCTAAAATTGGCAATCAACGTAACCAACAGCGAGATTGGGGCGTCTGTATTCGATGATAGCTCATTGCTGTCGAAACTGGTTGTCTTGATATCGGAAGGCTTATCGCAGATCCAAAGCAATCTGCAGAGGAGCGGCTTTCAAAGCAACTTGTACGATGAATTGCTTTTATTACTGGGTATTCTCATCAACATCCTTGAGCATTGCCCGCGGGCACGGGCTTCAGTAGATGGGGACTCCCTTGACATGGCTACAGCTCTTTGGCTAGGCAATATGTCGTTCGTCAACGATGTGAGCCCATATTCCAACATAGCTGAAACTGGATACTAATCGTTGCATAGGCGGACTCTGTCAGCAAGTCCAAGATAGGCGTTGCATTCGGTTACCTGGCTATTGTATTAGGTTATTTGTATCTAACCGCCTCTGGGTGCTTTCGGATGCGCAAACGTCGAGATTGGCCCGGAACAGCCCATTTGGTGAATTCTATCGAGGAATTTCTCCGTATTTCCAAGACGATCGGAAATAGAACCAATGAGCTAGAGACACTCGTCAGTGATCTCCGTCTGCAGCAGGCATCTGGAGGATAATAATATGTATATAGGAAATGCTGAATTTGGGGATATTGACAGTACTCTTCGCTTTAGCATCATTTACACAAGCGCCATCGTGCATGCATGCTGCTGTAGGCATCAATGCAATCGCTACGGCATACATATTAGCCGCATTGACGTGATTTATATGAAATCGCGTCGTACCACAGGCGTGGCGTTCTCGAGCACCAACCAAACTCGCTCTCTTTGTTTCCTACTTGGTGTCTGGGACTCTAGAATTACTGTTGGCCACCAGCTAACTACTGAGAATGATCGTGCCATTGGCGGCACGGCTGCGTGAACAACTCAATACTACATCTCGTGCTTCGGCAGGTGACAAAAAGTTTCGACGTTGGACAGCTGGCTCCTTCAAAAAGCACACCACGCATAGGTGAGATGATCTAAAATCAAGAGTAGAAAGTACTCTGATACTGTTTGTGATTCTCAATATCTCAGAGATGTTTGTTTCGAACAGCTTTGGCTGACAAGAGCCAATATCGGGAGGGCAGAGCGGCAATGTTTCGTCACCCACTTGCTCTCGGAGGTAAGATGGTAAGTAAATAATACTTGTGGCTGAAGTGCGTGGGGATGTCGGGTTTGTGGTGGGGCTAACCATCGCTATCGATAACATGAAAGAAAAAAGTTCCCTAGAAGGCTGCCTCCCAAAATCTTGCGAATCCATCTTGCAACAAGATAATTATCGTGTTTTGCGGAACAAAATGGGTCAAGGACGTCGCATGAAACGCAAACAGGGGGCACCAGAGCCCCTGTCCGAGGAACATTTCGCGCGGTTGAAAAGAAAAGCCGGCATTCCTGTTGACGAAACTGAGCAGCCAGCGAAAACTGCACCCCCCAAGAGACGTCGCACAGCAAAGAAGGCTGTAGCTGCCGGAAAGAGCAAGAAACTATTACCTTATCCGGACAGCAATGAGCATGGGCCGTCGCAAGATGGGGATGGCGATGCGTTGACAGACGATCCAGACGAAAAACTCGGCGACGACTTCATCGGCTCTGAAGACTCCGTTGTTGACAGTGATGAGGATATCAGCAATAAGAGGGAGCGATTTGTGTTTTCCGACGATGAAGACGACAGCGACAAGGAGGAGGTTCTAACTGCTGCGAATATTGAGGGTCTTTCGAAGAAGTTGGATCAGCAATTGGAGAAGGAACGGACCGAGGCAGACGCTGAAGTCCAGGAGTCTGCTCTGCAAACAAACTTGGATGGCGACAGACCAAAGGTCCTTGGCTCTTTGGATGAATCTGATGAGGAGCTTGGCAATTCGAGCTCACTTCTTGCCCCCGACTTACAACTCCTTCGTCAGCGGATAACGGACATCATAAGAATTTTGGGAGACTTCTCCAAATTGGCAGAGGAAGGACGCTCTCGCGCTGACTATACCTCTCAGCTTCTCGACGACATCTGCGCATACTACAATTACTCTCCATTCCTTGCCGAGAAGCTTTACAATCTGTTCACACCCCGTGAGGCCTTTGCCTTCTTCGAGTCTAACGAGGCCCCGAGACCAATTGTTATCAGGACAAATACTCTGCGTACTCATCGCAGAGACCTAGCCCAGGCCCTGATCAACCGAGGTGTGACTTTGGAACCTGTTGGAAAGTGGAGCAAGGTCGGATTGCAAGTTTTCGAATCATCTATTCCTCTAGGGGCTACACCAGAGTATCTGGCGGGTCACTACATCCTCCAGGCTGCTTCATCCTTCCTGCCTGTCATGGCACTTTCGCCGCAACCGTAAGTTAATGTGCCATCCATTATAAACGCTGGTGGTATTTTCTAACTACTTCTCAAGTGGCGAGCGAGTTCTTGATGTAAGCTTGACTTCTCGGCCGTATATTGGCTGATTCTGACTTTTATAGATGGCAGCAGCCCCCGGTGGCAAAACAACACACTGCGCCGCCATGATGAAGGTATAGTAACTCTTTACGGTACGCGACATGGTAGCTAATGAACCTCAGAATACCGGCGTTGTCGTGGCCAATGATCCTAACAAGGCTCGTGCCAAGGGCTTGATCGGCAATATCCACCGATTGGGTGCTAAGAATGTCATTGTCTGTTCTTATGATGCGAGGGAATTTCCCCGTGTCATGGGAGGCTTCGACAGGGTCCTCCTGGACGCGCCTTGCTCTGGCACCGGCGTTATCGCTAAGGACCCGTCTGTGAAGACCAATAAGACGGAGCGCGATTTCATGACTCTTCCTCATACCCAAAAGCAACTTTTGCTGTCCGCTATTGACTCGGTCAATCACGCAGGCACCGGCGGTTACATCGTCTATTCAACTTGCAGTGTCACGGTCGAGGAAAAGTAAGTGGTCGGGGTGGAAAAACAATGAAGATGCGTATGCTGACAGAGCTTTAGTGAACAAGTTGTAGCTTACGCCCTGTCTCGAAGACCCAATGTCAGGCTTGTCGATACGGAGCTGCCATTTGGTAAGGAGGGCTTCACGAGCTACATGGGCAAGACTTTCGATCCCAGCTTGAAGCTCACCCGCCGCTACTACCCTCACACCTACAATGTTGATGGCTTCTATGTTGCCAAATTCAAGAAGATCGGGCCTACACCGCCCAGCGTGTCCAAGAGCAAGGCCAATGGGGATGGGCCTGTGCTACCCGTGGACAAAGCTCCCATTGTCGAAACAGGCTCTGCGAGTGCTAATGGTGATAGTTCAGGCGGCGAATTTGGTGGCTTTGACGAAGATGAAGACAAAGGGTACATGGAGCGCGCAAAAAGAAGTGCAATGCGGCGCAGAGGGCTTGATCCTCGTTCTCTGGATCGCCCTCGGAGCGAAAGGAAGAAGAGCGCTTGAAGCTTGCGATGCATGCTTTGGAGCGACTGGCGTTGGGGTTCCATTGAATGGTATATACTCAATTAGATGTGACTTATCGCTTGGGCTATCTCCTATGTAATCGTCTTCCCGTTGCTGTGTCTGATAGTCCTGGTCGCAGCAAACTCGTGAAGTTGTCTGTCGATATCGCGTTGTGGGATACCTTTTCGCGAGAGTACTTCTGCTAACGTGAAGTATCATCAACCAAGATTGCGGCCAGATGCTGCTTCCGATCATCCATCTCTACGCTCCTGCTTGGCTGTCCGGGCGCGCTACCCTGTATCGCTTTTGTGAGTTATTTTGAGTGATGATTCGCAAATCAGCACTGTAGTTTCCGGTTTAGCACTGGTGGGAGTTCTATCGTGTTGTATTAGAGGTTTGTGTATTTGCACGTGATAATGTTTTTCCATGCCTTGCTCGGCCAGTGAACACAACCACAACGGGTTGCTGCGATGCTGTTCGGGCAGAACCAGTTTCTTCACCACACAATAGAGCAGACGAAGCAAAACTTCTAATTATTATCAGCCATCCACTGCCTCGCCCAGGTCTCGATCCGGTCCACGTTCGTCTCCATCTCATCAGATGTATTACTAGTGAGCTCGATGACGATCTCTTCGTCATAAGCATCCCTCGCCTCCTGCAGGAGTACTTCCATGATCTCCGAATCTAGATTTTCCTGAAGCTTAACTTCCGCATAGTCTCTATTCCGTTGAGTCAGAGAGCTTGCACAGTAACGGCGCCACTGTCATGAGCTTACCTCGCCTTCAGCCGATCGTAGAGGATAGTGGAATCTACCCGAAGCACAACTACCAGATCGACCCAACTCTTGGGAAACAAATCGCAGGCATGCCAGTCTATTAAGCAGCCTCCTTGCTTCACATCATCCTCAATCGCGTCCAGTAGCTAGTGAAACATGAGCGCAAACCGCGAATCACGCACCGAGAATACTTTGCGTACCTTATCCTCATCGACAATCCAGCTCTGATATTTTTCGTCCCAGCCCTCATGGCAATCTTTATCTTTCACAATCTGATTCACAGAGATATGCCGTAGCCCCAATTTCTCCGCTAGGCTGTCACAATGAGTGGTCTTTCCCACACCTGGGGTACCCGTTATGATGATATTTGGTGATGACCTCATTGTTCCCGACTATTAGGCCGCCAAGCCAGCGAGCGTATTAACAGACGCGAAAATACAGAATAACAGTACCACACAGATGGACAACAGTGGACGTAGTGTGTGCAGTGCGGACGAGTTTCGCTGTGCCATGAGAAAATGTTGGCCACTCTGCACGTAGATTTTTTCGGCCCCACCACGTTGCTGCTCGTGCCTCTCCGCAAGGACGACTAACATGAGCGCCGAGTACGGATCACTGTCTCAAGACACCACAAATAAATACTAGCCGTGATATTCATCCGTACATCATACCTACTTTTTTCTAGCCATATTAAGGGCGAAATGCAAAGTCCCAACATCAACACCAATTGTACATGCGAAGTCAACTGATTCATCAGCACATCGTCACCAAAATGCATTAGGGAGCCCCGAGAAATACACAAGCCTCTCATTGCTCCGCCCCGGCGTCCAACTCGTCAACCTCAGCTATGCTCGCAGGGCGATTATACTCATCACCATCCCCATACTCTAGCTTCTCCTGCTGGGCGATGGCTTGCGCGGACACGATCTCAGCAAGGCGCTTGAGGCGCGGTGTTTGTAGCCCTGACGACATGTTAGCTTGGAAATATGACCAACGGACCGATATTTACTTGCAAGAAGGTGTATAAGTTTCCAAGGCAGTGATGGCGCGAGGTTCGGCAATCTCGTATGGCCCGCTGTCATCCATGTCAACGGCTTGCAGGAGCAGAACATCGCTCTTCTCAGTGACACGAGATGCTACAGCCTTCATGATCTCGCCATTGATGGGTTGCTCATAATCAGCAACTAGATACTGATTGAGCAATTTCTGGATCTGGTTGGGTGACAACCTGTGAACAACAAGTCAGTACTCAGGGAGAGTCGGGTATGAGATAGGAAATCAGGCCACTCACATCCAACAAATGTCTTGAATGATCTCAATATCATTCAATGTCGCCTTCTTCAGCTGAAGCAACTTGGTAGCTTGCTGTGAAAAAAATGAGAACTTGAATACATAAAATCGTATAGATCGATGGGCCTACCATTAGATGCTCCAGCTGCAAAGTGCCTTCCGGCATGTCATGGCTCTTGCACCACTCTTCAATACGGGTGATGTTGTAGTTGATCTGTAAACCACGCTTCCAAGACAGGAAATTGCGCCTCATCAACAAGTCATTGAAAGCAGTAACACCAACGAGACGCAAAAGTTCAGTAACAGTCTGCGTAATAATAGTGTCCTCCAGGTAGTAAGCCTTCATGGCGCGGAAGACGCTATTCAGCAGGCTCAGGAGATTATCCATGCTGTATGCTGGTTGGGAGTTTGATTGCAGAAGTTTACCCAGGAAACGATTGCTCTCGCTTGTGATGAAGCCGGGCAGAGACTGCGATTCAATGATGGCAGGAATGATCATTTTATGAAGCTTCTTTTTGAGGACTTTCATCCAGGTATGGTAAATGTTGAATTCGAGGCTTTCAAGGTCATGCTTAACAATCTCCAGAAGGCGATCGTATTCGTAGTTATCCGTCTTCTGGGTTTCATACCAGTCTTCAGCCAAGAAAACGAAAGACAGCATCTCGTGGACGTTGGAAAGCCAGAACGCGCCGGGGCTGATAGCATCATCGCCATCGTGCTGCATAACTTCCTGCTGGATAGATTGCATAACATTTGCCAGAAATCGTTCTGATTCTTTGACATATCCATTGTTCCACATTTCTGAAGTGACCAAGTTGATCAAATATGACGGGAAGAGAACTTCTTTGTCAGACGGCGGTGGGTTGCTGTTTGGCGATGGGATCTTGAGGTTGCGAATCAATCCCATGGTAACTTCTTCATTCAATCCATCCTCATCCGCAAGAAGAGTCTCCAGTTCCATTTCGATATTATCAACGCCTGGAATGAACGTCGTTCCCGATAGGTTTTGCCTATGGGCGGTGCTGGTAACTGCCATCGAGACGGGGCGAGGGTTGTATGCGCCGCTGAAGCGATCGACATCACGAGGTTCCGCGCCGGCGCTGCGACGCTTTGGCTTCTTGGAAGAAACCAGGTTGATGAGACCAGTTGCAACGGACTGCGCCGGGGCTGTTCCATTCGATAAGTCGCCATTAACAGGTACACTTCTCTTTGCAGCCTCCAGAGCGTCTCGTAGGGCCTCAAGCTCTTGTCTCAGGCTAGAGTTGTCCTTATCCCTCTCGGTACCTACTTGCTTTGCAGATTCAAGTTCCGAGTTGGCCACACGGAGCGACTCACGAAGTTCACGTTCCTCTTCCTGCATCCGCTTGATATTGGCAGTGGATTCGTCAAACGCCTGTTGGAGTTTCTTCATCTCGTCTTCCATAGCCTCAAGGCGAGCTACAGCAATGCCAGCCTGATTAGCTTCGGTCTGCAGCTCCTTGGTTCGAGCTTCAAGAGCGTTGTGACGGTTTTTCCATGACTTGATCTGCGCCTCATAGCTTTCAACTTGCGAAATAAGGCCCTTGTTCTTTTCTTTCATAGAACCCAGTGACTGGGTAAGTTCGACAACCTTATTTTCAAGCTTGTACGAAATTTGCTTGAGGTCCCGAGCCTCTTCCCTGACTTTCTTATACTCACGGCGGGCACGTTTCCCACGCCAGAGATTTTGAACCATGATAACCTTCCTGCGATAATCTCTCCAAGACCGCTTCTGGAGGCGCGACCTCCATGCTCTTTGGATGACGAGAGCAGCATTACCAACACGGGCTTCCATGATAGCCTTGCGTCGGAGAAAGCCCTTGGCTACAGACTCGAACAAGACCATATCGTTTATGATGCGCAAGAACAATTTCCGCTGCTTCTGACCACGCCAGACTCGCTGGATAGTCGTGGCAGCCCTGATGGTGCGAAGTTGTTGAGCTGTTCTCCTTGCAATATAAGCCCTAGCGGCGGCTTGAGTGCGGATGACAGCCTCCCGAGCGTCCAAAAAGCGGCGTCGGTAGTACTTTGCCTTGAGGTTCTTTTGGATCATCACAGCGCACTCGTTCAGGCGGTTGGTGCGAAGGCCCTCCAAGAACGCCAGCATACCGGCACGGAAGAAGATCTTCGTCAAGCCTAGCTGGTACTTGTCAAGACCTTTGCCGGTCGAGGTGCCAAGAGCCTTTGTTAAGATTGCGTTTGCCATTTGACGGATCTCAGCAGTCCATTGACTGGAGTGAACAAGCATGTAGTAGCGTAGAGCGAACTCCTCGTACGTCCATCGTGTGGGATAACCGGCACAGCTGATTCGAACGGTCTCCAATACGCCACAGGCGCGGAGCTGGCTGAGAACCATCGGGCCTTCAAACTTCCAGGCTTCCTTGGCTTCGTTTGGTTTGATGCATCTGATGTAATGAACGTCCGTGTTGTTGATTGTATTCATAAGCTCGATCAACGAAGAGCGAAATATACCACCAAGAGTCGGTTTTCGATTGACAGCTACGCCAATTTTACGCCCGCCAGCTGGCTTCACGGCGTTTGATGACGCAGAAGCGACATCTTTCTCACGAACGGCAGAAGCAGCATCTAGAACTTCTCGCAGGAAAGCGTTGCTGGTAGCGCGGAGAACTGTCATGTGCTCATCTGGGACGGTGTCTCGGTTCTTCTCGATGAAGCCTTCAGATTCGTACGTGACGTCAATGGCGTAATGACAGACTGTGAACGCGGTTTTGCCGAACCTGGGCTTTTTAAAGAATTGGTGCTGCTTGTCGGTGCTGAAATTCTGATACAGCTTGTTAACAAAACTCTCGTCGCTGCCCATTGGAAGTCGAGACTCTTCATCTAGCAATGAGAGGACACCCATCTTGCCTTCGATCAAATCGATGCAAGGCTGATTGTCGGAAAAGTCAATGAAGGTCCAATCTATTTGCTCCCTGAGATATTCTTCTTGCTCAAGTTTGAAGACATGCTGGTTGAATTCCTGCTGAAGCTTTTCGTTTGCGTAGTTGATACAGAATTGTTCAAAGGAATTTTTCGCAAAATGCTCGAATCCGTAGATATCCAAGACACCAATGAAATTCTTAACACGATCAAGCACCTCAGGAGTAGCCAAGCTGTGGTTAATGATGTTGACTAGCCAGTCGAATAAGCTGGAGTAAATAAACTTGGCCACAGAGTCGCGGACAACAACTGCCTGAGCTTGCGACAAGTTGGAAGTGATTTTCTCGCCTCGTGTAATAAGCTGCTTTTTCACGATCCACTTGGCAAATTCAGTCGCATCGATACCCAGGATCTTGCAAGCTAGCTCCAAAGATGGTTCTGTCGGAGCGAGCACGCTGTCGTTTCTGGAGGCAGTGATCTTGACATTTCCGAGATGGAGCAAACCAGCCAGAAGCCGGAAGATATAGGCTTGTTGTTCTTGGGCAACACCAATGGTCTGCAAACTCTTTTTGGTCGCCTCAAAGTCAGCTTTGTCGTCAACCCCATTAATTGTAGGGCAGTCGCCCTGACTCAGATAGTCGAATTTGTCGAATGTTAGGATATTGAGCTCTTGGCGTTCCCGGTCCGATGCACCGGCGACAAGCTGATAGAAGATATGGTAGTTTCTCTCCTTTGACGGTTGAAACACGAGACGTGAACGCTCAAGGAGATATGTTCGGATCTTCGCACCGATTATATTTGTCTTATCATCAAACATGATCTCGATGTATTTTCCGAATCGGGAGGAGTTATCGTTACGAGTCGTCTTCGCGTTGCCGAATGCTTCCATAATCGGATTCGTCGCCAAAATTTGCTCTTCAGTCTCGCTCATGGCCTCCGTACCGCGTTTCGAACGAGCGCCCGGGTTATCTGGTGCTTCTCGTGTTGCGAAGTAGCGCATGATATACTTGGCGCTGACCGTCTTTCCAGCACCTGATTCGCCAGATACAACAACCGTTTGATTCTTGTTGTCACGCACCATGTCCCTAGAGATTATTAACAAGAATCCTTTTGCGTGTCAATAGTCTGCAGAATGTCCTACATGAAGGCTTCCTCGGCGATGGCGAAGAGATGCGGCGCCTGAGTTGCACGATGACGACCGGCATATACCTGCACCATGCCGGGAACGTAGAGCGAGTCCACACGGGCAAAAGGATTAGTTGCAATGAGAACAATACCGCTGTATGTGTATATCTCTTTCTGTAGATATCGTAATCGAATAGCTTGTAATACTGTCCGCAAAGCACATGTTAAATCCATCGTTGAAGCAAGTATGTATTTCCGATGCGTATGTCATACCAGCAGGTTCGTTAAGATGCGAAAGATTTGTTAAGTCGTCGCTGGCTTCAAGCATCGTCGGGTTCATCAAAGGAGGCAAGGCCGGGTCTGAGCCTGTTTGGAGAGCCTCGGCCGAGACTACAATGGTTTTTGTCTGTCCAGGTTAGCACATCCACAGCACTATAGCGAAAGGTGAACAAACCTCGCCATTTTCCAATTTGAATTCTAGCTTGACCTTTGGGCCATCCTCGGTCTTGCTCACAAGCTCGGAAGCGACCCAACCCTCAGCAGCATCAGGCTGCCAAGCTTTGGTGCCGACATCGTAGGTCGACGCCATCAGGAAAGGAGTCGACGGCGGATGGTCAGTTGCTGGAGGTGCTTAGAGGAGATCGCCGCTTAAAGAAGATAGGAGAAGTTCGCAGATGCGATGCGGCCACCGTCAGCTACAGCCAACGCTGAAGTCGGGAGACCGTCGTCAGGTAGATTCCGCCTGCCGGTGGAGGCTGGATTGGAACAGACAGATCAATGCCACACAGCTTGCGACGTAATGTGGAAAGACGAAGAGTGGAAGTAGTCAACCAACCACCCATTTGCGGGCTCACTAGACGAATCAAGGGGCTGCCGTGACGAAAATAAAAAGTTACGGTCTGGGAAAAGAAATGTGATAGCTACCCAGCAGACAGATAAGTAGGTAGGTAGGTATGGTAGCTGCGCTGGTGGTCATGGAGCAGGGGGTGTCACCGTTGGTCAGTGGGTACAAATGCTCCTCCTGAGGCCCTAAACAAGCAGCCCCTGATGCCTCAGTGGTCCGTGCCTGGTTGCTTATTAAGTTGTTTACTCAATGCCAAGTATCTGCCTCTTAAATAAATACCTACTTCTGTAGATACTTCCCTGAATTGACCTGCCCATCTATTTATTTAAATACATATCTAGGTACCAAGCAGCCCAGGTACCTAGGCGTGCTAGGTACTTGTTGCTGCCGCGAGTCCACGACCAAAGAACGCGACACCATTGTGTTTCACACCAGTGCCTGTTGGAGCCCAAATCCATCAATTACCTCGGTACCTACGAGGCAATTGCCCACCTACCTTTGCCGGGTATGTAAACTACGTTGTCATTCACCTATTTAAATACGTAAACACCTCCTGGTAAAGATGCAGGTACTTATTAGCAACTGCGCCCCACCCGCTGTGCTGGAAAGCTGGCACTGGCAAGCTGGAAATTGAAATGCTGGGCGCCAAAAAAGGGGCTGGCTGCTGTGAAACTTGCCAGCATGTAATACCTACCTACCTTATGTTTGTGCCTTACCTTACCTGGTACCTAGTACCTCCATATCTACCTACCTACCTAAGAGCTGCCTAGGTTGCCAGGCCGGGGGCTAATAAATAGATAAATAGGTAGGTAGGTACTCATCTAGCTAGGTACCTCCCTCCTTGCAGCAATATGCCCCTGCCATACACTCATTATCCGACTGCCCTGCCAAGTAGGTACCTTAGTAAATTGATATTGCATCCTCGCCTAACATTACGCAATCTTGTGCGCTCAATAGCTTGCAAGGCAGCAAATTTCCATGATGGTTCAAACCTCTTCTACGGAGTACTCTGCTTGCATTATCAGCAAACAGTTGGCGCCAACTAGGCCAATTCTGGAACTAACGCTTTCCTAGCCTGCCAACAAAAAAGCATCCAAGCAATGAACCTCATTATGCAAGATAACTATTGTCTAGTCATTCTACACTGTGTTGAAGCGACAAAGAAATTTATGAGTTTGATTAGTTACTTGTTAACTAGAAGAGATAGTGTCATACTGCCGGGGTTGTCATGTCTCCCAACCAATAAACAGATAGAAAGCCATGTATCCATTGTACGTTGCAATTCCTTCCCTCACCGAGTCAAGGCAATGCATGAAAAGAGTCTTCAATTTCGCACATAAGAATAATCACAGGAGAACCGTCCTACTTCTACAGGATCTGGCAATCACCACCCAAGGTTGCTCGCTTAGCTCTGCTTGCACTCAGCGGCTTCTTGCTTGGGCTTTCCAGACTCGTCCTAACAAGTTAGTAATTGAGATGCTGATGGTCAGCTAATTCACACCACTTACATCGTCGTCTGTCTCCTCTTCTTCATCCTGATCATCGCTGAGATCATCCTCGTCTTCATCCTCTTCCTCGTCAAAGTCTGGTTCTTCCATGTCGCCGTCATCAATTTCCTCATAGCGAAGGGCCTCTCCCGTGAACCAGTCAACAGCGCGGGGAATGAGCTTTTCCTTAATATCCTCGCCAAGATGATAGTCTAACTCAAGGCGCTCCTCAATTTCGGTGGCAGCGTCCTCATCCTCCTCATCCTCCTCGTCGCTTGGGGGCTTCGGAGGGGAAAAGAAGTTAAAGAAGGACTCGGTGGGAACGGTCTTCTTAACGATACGGGTTTGCTTGGTGTCTATCAGAATTCAAGATTAGCCACATTTCGTTCCCATGGCACGTGAGCATTGGCTGACGGCGGTATGAGCCTTACTCTTATTCCTCTGTTTCTTGGCTTCGACGCGGACGGTGAGGTCCTTGCTGGGAAGCCAGTCGATCTTGTCGCCCTCGGCGTGATCATATATGAAATCACCGCCGTAACCGCTTTCGTTTTGGTAGAAGTACGTCTTCGTGAGCGTTTTATTGGAGAAGAACTCGTTCGAGGAAAACTCGAAAATCAATCTAAACCCCGGCTCCTGCAAGTATTCCATTCGAATATCGGTCAAGTGTTTGAGAGCAGCTTCATCCCGGTCAGTGATAATCTCAGCAAACGTCACCTGGTTCTTCATGGCGGAAAGCCAGAACTCAGGTATTCCGGCGACGTTCTCGGGAACGTCGAGTTTGATGCCCTCCTCGTCAGTCTCGCTGGCCTTCGGCTGAACTTCGAAGTTCTCGTCTTCTCCAGCCTTGATCTCGTCCTCAGTGGGTTCAGCTTGGCCGTTGACGATGGCAGAGCGCTTCTCATAAAGAGGGGTAAATTTGGCAAAGTACTTCTTCTCGAGTTGAAGAACCTCCTCCTGGAATTCAGCCTCGAGTTTGGCATGATCCTTCTGAATAGCTCGGAGGCCGGAAACTCTGCGGCGAACGGTAGGTGGCAGAGACTCGATATATCCAGATGAGCGACCGATAAGAGAGCCAAGACGACCTTGGATCATCTGGACGAGCTGGGGGTTCTGGGCGAAGATAGAGGCGGCAGCTGCGCGCTCCATGTCATCTGGAACAGGAGTTTCCATTAGTCATGTGAGATATATTGCTCATCCTGCTTGAAACTGACCCTCCATGATGCTTGCTACGCCGGGCTGCTGGGCTCTGGAAGAGATGGGCGCGTTCGTAGCGGGAGTGTTCTGAGGCGTACTGAAGTGGGGTTGGTCAGCATTGGTAGGGATACCTTCACAGCATGGCGACTTACGGAGCCGTCATCTGGTCGGTACGTTTGCCTGGGATGGGTTCGGCCATTGTAGCAGAAGAAGCGGAGGTAACTGCTGGACCGTTGAAAGCTACTACTATTGGCGTTGAGTATGAGAGAAGGAAGAAAGAAGAGGGTTGGTGGTAATGGATGCAGAAAGTTAGGTGCCCCAAAGCGACTGGGGTTGTGAATTTTTGGTGGGGGGGCGAGGGGGGACCGCGTTGTGTTGGAGTGGAAAAATTTCCAAAGGCGATTTTTTTTGGTTGGCGCCGACCAGCGTGGGTTGTTGGGATGGATCATGGGCGAGAGTTCTGGTAGGTAGATAGGTACCTATTTAGTACCTCCTTTGCAGCCCTAATTTATCGGGAGGCTACCCCTATCTTTACTCACTAGATTAGTACCTGGCTGAGTACCTGCTAGCAGCTAAATATTCGCAGGTAGGCAAGGCAAGGCAAGTGGCCGCTTCGGAGACATACCTAGAAAAATATAATAAGTTCTCTTATGAAGTTACTTTGGTTTCTTTGATTTCTACATGTCTGCTATATAACGGTCGTCCCTTTATTCCTGCCACTTCTTTGCCAGGGCAGAACAACATCCTGAGATAGCCGACAAGATCTTGTACCCTGCACAACTCGTTGATAGGCGCGACTCGAAAAACCTCCTGTACCTATTTATCTACCGGATCACACTAAAAGCCAATGAGGTACTATTCAGTGTTTGACGCATTCATTTGTATTACTCGAGATACTTGGCCTAGTTAGGGACTTTACAGCATGACGTAGGGTTACCTGTCTACACCGCCGCGGCTACGGGTTGGCTAGCGCCTCAGTCGTCGCTATTTGAATCAATGTGCTTTGTGTGTAGCAGTTACAGTGACCTTGTGCTATGATATATAAGCAAGGCGTATCAGATGAGACCAGTGGTATTGGAGATAAGAGCCTACAGGGAAGCCGAGGCAGAGCCACGCGCCATGAACCATGCTAATTGCTACATTCACCCAAATCATCACCTGCCCTGGACTCGCCTTGTCAACACTTCGAACATGGGGCGTGGGCGAGAGAGACTGTGGCATCGAAGTACAGTGGCTGTATATGCCAGTAGATGCGCCTACCTTCCCCGGAGAAGGATGATGTGAATTAATTATACTTTCTTGATTAGTGTTTATTACCCGTCACACGGCAGTCCACGTATGAGTGTCTCTTCTCCATCCCTACCTACCTAACGTTAGCATGTTAGGTAGGTAGCACGGTAGGTAGGTAGTTAGATAGGTACCTAGGTACCTACCTACCTAGGCGACAAGCCTTGTAACACAGCCCCACATCAGCGCCCTGCTTCGGCTGAAGGTCGCAAACACGGGAGCCATGAAGCTTCGTAGGCAGCGCAATTCATTTTCCAAATCAAGCCTTTCGTGTCCAGCAACGCCTGCAGAACTCACATCAAACCAGTCATCGCAGCTTCAATTGAAACGGGCAAAGATAACACTGCACCTAGGTTTTGCAACAGCAGGTGGTACATTCCCGGACAAAAATGAGATCTGCACTTCAGTAGCGAACATCATGAACGACCACCACCCACAGGACGAGGAGGCGCGAGCCTTACAACCAACACTCTATAGGCTCAACTCCAATCAGAGCATGTCAAGCATCTTTGAGGATGTAGAAATGGCACACGAAGAAGTAGCACCCTATGGTTCCTCGCTGAAACTCACATTCTGATATCTTCTTGTAGTTGTACTCCGGACCGGTTGCCGAAAGCTTACCCACAAGCGTTTCAGCCTTCTCACATCGCCGCCACCGCGCAAATTCGACTGCCAGCTTTACGTACTACGAAGAAGAGCCTAACGAAGACGCCTACTCGCAGAACTCGGACGAGAACAGTCAGGTTGATGATCAGGATCAATACTCCCGACGACGAAGCATTGGTAGTGATCTTGACGATCTGGACTTTGCTGTCGTGGACGATGAAGACTCCGCTGACCGCCACTATATCGCCTCCGATGATGATTATCTCATGCGCCGACGCTCATCTACACACTCGCGGTTGTCAGTTCACACGCGCTTGCTGAGAAGGGACAGTGCGGCTACAGCAGGAAGTGCTCGGCAAAGCGGAAGAAACAGTCAAAAAGTTTACATGGCCAATGAAGACCTCACCATTGCGATCGCAGGTTTCTCGACAAGCTATTGGGGCTTATCTGCGTACATTTTGCTGTGTGTGATGACCGGTGGCATTGCTTTCCTTGTTCTGCGATGGCTTCCTCGTCGATATGTTGCTATTCTTGGACGAGCCACGACGCTTCAAAGCTGTGAATGGGTAGTTATCGAGAATCAATGGGGGGAACTCGCAATTCTCGATGTCCAATCGCAAAATTATGGACGACCCCTGTCCTCGGTATTCGGCGCATCTGAGAAGCTCCTATCCTACGGCTTGGACGATGAGAATGACCCTCTACTCGATGATTTGCGAACAATAGAGTATCGCTATGTCCGATTCTTTTATCACCCAATCAAGGATAGGTTTATCTTATCGTCTGGCTGGAAGGATCCGGATTGGACTGATGTCCGCCTCGTGAGGTCGGGATTGGACGGCGATGAAAAAACCATGCGAGAGCAGATTTTTGGCTCCAATCTCATTGATATTGAGCAGAAGTCTGCCAGTAAACTCCTAGTTGATGAAGTAAGTCTACGCCCCAAAAAAAGAAACTGCCCTCCTTTCTAGTAAATAAGGGTAGGCGTTGACAGGTACAGGTCCTACATCCATTTTACATCTTTCAAATTGCCAGCCTAGTCCTTTGGTCCATGGACTCGTATTACTATTACGCTGCATGCATTTTTGTCATGTCAGTCGGAAGTATAGCGGCTACACTCTTGGAAACTAGGGCAGTAAGTTTCACTATCGGGTTTGGCATGTTGAGATCACTTCTGATTCTGGCCAAAGACGATGCAGAGACTTAAAGAGATATCGCGTTTCGAATGCGACGTCCGTGTTTTGCGAAACGGTTTTTGTATGATTTCATCTGATTCTAAACTCCAGTGCGCCTAGTCCCGCTAACTTTGCGCCAGGGAAATATGTGACATCAAGTGATTTAGTGCCTGGCGACGTCTATGAACTCAGCGATCCGAATCTCTCCCAGTTTCCCAGCGATAGTTTGCTTCTTAGTGGCGATTGCATTGTCAATGAGAGCATGCTTACAGGTAAGATGAAGTCTCATTGGTATCTGCCCATGCGCTAATCGTGCGCAAAGGTGAATCAGTGCCCGTCTCAAAGCTGCCCGCTGTCGACAAGACCTTACGCGAAATGACTCTTTCTGCATCATCTGTTTCGCCCGAGACAGCACGGCACTTTCTGTATTGCGGTACCAAGATTGTACGCGCTCGACGACCACAAGAAGACATGGACGGCGATGCTGTCGCTCTCGCACTGGTGGTTCGAACAGGGTTCAATACAACGAAAGGCGCACTTGTACGCTCGATGCTTTTCCCCAAGCCCTCCGGTTTCAAATTCTATCGCGACTCATTCCGATACATAAGTGTGATGGCGGGAATTGCCTTGATCGGCTTCACAGCCTCATTTGTCAACTTTATTCTTCTGAAAATGGCATGGCATTTGATCATCGTTAGAGCGCTAGATCTTATCACAATCGTCGTCCCCCCGGCACTGCCAGCGACGCTGACCATTGGCACAAACTTTGCACTATCCCGGCTCAAGGGGAAGCAAATTTTCTGCATCAGCCCTCAGCGAGTCAATGTAGGGGGAAAGCTCGATGTCATGTGCTTCGATAAAACAGGAACGCTTACGGAAGACGGTCTCGATGTTCTTGGTGTACGAGTTGTCTCGGAAGAAACAGGTGCATTCGGCGATGTCTTAAGGGATTCCAGCTCTTTCGGGTCCATGTCTGCTACGGCAGAATCGCACCCTACCCCGATACAGGCAGCAATGTATACCATGGCAACATGCCATTCGTTACGTTCGGTCGACGAGGAGCTTGTCGGTGACCCTTTAGACTTGAAAATGTTCGAATTCACCAATTGGTCTTTTGCGGAAGGAACGCAATCTACCGGCGATGGGGAAGACGATGAGAGCGGCCTTGCTCCATCCATAGCCAAGCCGCCAGACGTATGTTCAGATGTCATTCGACGAGGAAGGCTCATCTAACATCAATAGGGCCAATTCGAACTCGGAGTTCTCAAATCCTTCGAATTTGTCTCGCAGTTGCGTCGAGCCAGTGTAGTTGTGCGCCAATTTGGAAAAAAGAGTGGCGACATTTTCGTTAAAGGAGCACCAGAGGCGATGCGAGAGATCTGTGACCCTGAGAGCTGTGAGTATATGTCACCGCTCCTGCCAGAGTTTCCACCGCTAAACAAGTCCCGAAAGTCCCGGTCAATTATGAAGAATTATTGTCGCATTATACGCACAAGGGCTATCGTGTAATTGGATGTGCCACGCGTCATCTTCGAAAGCTCAGCTGGATCAAAGTGCAGAAGATGACTCGAGAAGACGTAGAAAGCGATCTGCGCTTTGTCGGATTCATCATCTTTGAGAACAAATTGAAGCCAAGCACGGCTCCAGTGGTGAAAGAACTGATCGAGTCCAATATTAGAGCGGTCATGGTTACTGGTGATAACATTTTGACAGCCATCAGCGTTGCAAGAGAATGCGGCCTGTTGGAGAAACATGCCCATTGCTTTGTGCCTCGCTTCGTCGAAGGTATGCGACTTCTGGACCCACGAAGTTTTTGTGGTCGATACTGACTGCATTCGAGGTGACTTCCAGGATCCGACTGCCAAATTACAGTGGGAAAGCATCGATGGCAGTGCATACTCACTTGATACTTCAACCTTGCTAGTTTGTCACCATCGATTTCTTCGCAATATTCAACATCACGACTGACCATTTATGTAGCCCAAGCCCGTACTTCCTGAAGCTGATCTCTCTCTTCCTTATGACATATCCAACCTCCGGAATTATTCTCTAGCCGTCAGCGGTGATGTGTTCCGTTGGGTCGTGGATTATGCGCACCCATTGGTGCTCCGCCGAGTATGATATTTGCTTTTAAATTGTATCGAGAGAGACCAGTAGCTGACCTACCTAGATGCTTGTTCTTGGAGGCGTCTTTGCTCGAATGTCACCGGATGAGAAACACGAGCTCGTGGAAAAGCTTCAAAGCATAGACTATACCTGCGGGTTTTGTGGCGACGGTGCTAATGACTGCGGCGCCTTGAAGGCGGCGGATGTTGGAATATCCTTATCAGAAGCAGAAGCATCAGTCGCAGCTCCGTTCACATCCAGGGTATTTGATATTCGTTGTGTGTTAGAAGTGATCAGGTATGTATGCATGCGTGAACTTGGAAAGTGCTAAAACCTAACTCACTGCAGGGAAGGTCGCGCTGCGCTTGTCACCAGTTTCAGCTGCTTCAAGTATATGAGCTTATACTCTGCGATACAATTCACATCTGTGAGCTTTTTGTACGCTAAAGCTTCAAATCTGGGCGATTTTCAATTTCTGTTCATTGACTTGCTCCTGATTCTTCCTATTGCCATATTCATGGGCTGGGCAGGTCCGGCTCAAACACTTCACATGAAGCGGCCCATATCCGGACTCGTTTCCCGAAAAGTGCTAACACCGCTACTTGGCCTCATGGCAATCTGCATTGTGGTGCAAGCCATAGCATACATCACCGTTCGGGAGCAAACTTGGTACACTCCTCCGGTAGTCGGCCACGACGAGTCGGATATAAAAAACTCAGAGAACACGGCACTGTTTCTAACATCTTGTTTCGAATATGTGTTCTCCGGAGTGATTCTAAATGCAGGTCCCCCGTTTAGAGAACGCACTGCCAACAACTGTACGTATTGCACGTAAGGCGTTGAGGCAGGAGAGGCTAACGTTGGTACAGGGCCGTTCATCGCCACAGTTTTGCTGACCCTTGCCGTAACATTGTTCATGATAGCTGGGTCCTCCAAATGGCTGAACAAGCTGATGGAGCTCACGAAAATGCCGTGGGAATATAGACTCTTCTTGGTGGGCTTGGGTCTCCTATATCTGGGAGTTGCGTGGGTATTTGAGAGACACGCTGCAACTCCATTATCCAGGTTTTTCGGAAAGATCAAGATTGCTGCTACCGGACGTCAAAAGCAGAGGAAACAGTACAAGCAGATTGGGGATGGATTGCGTACCGACATGATGTAGCGGCGAGGGGGTTTCTCGAAGTAAAGTGCGCCGCCAAAGTCTCGAAGGGTCGAGTTCATGACGTTATTAGACACAGATTAAAAAAAAAATATCTGTAACCATGGATGGCAGCCGCTGTACTCTACAATATTATCTCTGGATTCGAGTGTGTGGTCGGTGCTTTTGTTAGCCTTTGCCTTCGCCTTGCATTTCGTCTTGTGTGGCTCGCAACTACACTGGCTGGTGCTCCGAGTTGGTATTTCACGTAATGAACCAGACGCTTGGCAGACTTTGCGGATGCCTTCGTTGGCATGAGGTCAGCAGCCAAAAACAAAACAAAGAAACAGCAGCCAAGAAACAGGAAAATGGGAAAACAGGAAAACAGACCAATGTAGAGAATAAACAAACGACTGCTCTGATTTGTTACACCTAGACTAGAATAGGGCGAACAATTCCATAAACAGCTGTCTCGAACGTCTCACGCAGGATCAGCACCGCGCCAATGCTTGCCACTACATTGAGTTGATTGACCAAACAATTGAGATGCTAGTTACCGAGATGCAAACAAACAGTCCATGCCCCAATACAACTTTATAGATGCCTGAAAGCCTAATGCGAGACTTTCTCGGCGTCGGGACGGAGATGATGCTTCCCTCCCTGGCATCTGGGACGGAATTATTGGAATACAGTGCGAGGCCCATCGACATCCATCATGACGCTCTCGAACTCTAGAACTGGGTAATCAAGCAGATGCCGGATGGATTGGTCCCGAGAAAAGAGTAAACAGACCAGGGAAGAAATTGTGGACGCTTTCAAGGCGGCTTTGGCACCCGAGACGCGGCGCAGCGCGTACCTGACAGCGTGACTCCATTGATAATGCACTATCGCTCGACAGGGTGCTTGACTACCTTGAAAGGGGACAGGGTATATGACATGGATCCATTTCTGTGCAGAAAGATCTAATCAATCGGGACCATGGCCCAGGCAGCTGGTACGAAGTCCCCAACAAAGCTGACGAGACGGGCAACGGGGCCACACAAGCCTGCAGCGCTAGGCTATTTTGCGAAATAGGAACAAAGAGTTCCTTCGGCGGTGGGTCAGAAGACAAAACGAAGAAAATGTTGCCGTCGGTGGACAAAGTTATCAGCCAGAGTCTAATGACCATTTGTTGGTGTGGCCGGAATCGGGTTCAGCTGGAGCAAAGACTGCGCCGCCATCCGATCACGAGACCGGCAGCAACGATTAACTACCGTAAGACAGGAGAAATAAGGGATAAATCTGATTTGAAAAGGGGCGCCGCGAATTACGCAGGTGTCTGACGCAGCTAATGTCGACCTCCCAGGCTTTTCATGTCTAACTAGTGCTGATTGATAAGATGGGCGTGATTAAAAAAAAAATTGGCGTGGACCACGCCCGCACGTTGGACGAGCATCCACCGCGTTCATTGGGCCCAAGTCAGGGAACGCAGAATTACGAGACAAGCCACATTACCTACGCGGGAGGGGGGTGTTTTCTGACATGCCCTCTAACAGATTTTCGTACTCGCAGATAAAATATTTTTAAGGCATGCTATCATGTCAGACTTATCAGATGTGATGTCAGAAGTTTCTGTAATATGTTTAAAAGTGTGATTTTCTTCCAACATGCCTCAAAAATATGCCAGACGGAAAACTATGTCAGAGGGCATGTCAGACAACACCCCCTCCGGCGTGGTACTGCGCTGGAAAAGTAATAAGTGGACAGAGACGGACCAATTGTCGATTCCTCCCCTGGCTCTCAAATCTGCTCGCTGAGGGTGTGAAGGCGAGCCCGCGCACAGTACGAGGAAAGTGGCCAGAGAAGCAGCGAAATTCTAGAACGCGCGAGGAGATCAGCTAGTGCAGCTGGGCAGCTACCTAGTAATTATTTAGTGCGTACCTGGCGAGGAGAGATGGTATTAGGTGGCACGGGTGGGTTGCGGTCGTCTTCTGGGCAGCAAGATGTTGGACAAACGGCATGTGAGCGGCGCCGGTGCAGGCAGACTGTGCTGATTGATAAGATGCGCAAACAATCATGTCCATGCTTCCTTTATGGGCTGGCAGTATCGGAGCGCTGGAGTGAAGTCGAATATGGAAATTTAAAATTGGCCGCCCGGATAAGCTCGGCAACCAGAAAGCATGTGTTGCCAGATTGCCAGACAAGGCCCTGGTAATAAGGGTGCAAGCAATACTTACTGATAATGCGACAAACATGCAGCCGCTTGGGCCAGGCCGATTCCGGCCACTACTTAATAATTATTATGACACCACTGTTATTTATATAGCAGCGCATGACTTCGTACGATCCTGATTCAGAGACCGGCATGAGGGATACTGGTACGTTTCACTACTGTCACCTAGAACATGACTTGAGGAAAAGAAAATTCAAAGAAAAAAAACTGTTCTTTAGGAAATGACATACGTGGCGCGCCCGGCCCTGTATAATCTGAGTGTTGGCAGCCCGGCCGAAATTTTAATTGTCCCGACCTTTGGGGGGGGGGGGGACGGAGACAAGCCGAGACTCTGACCGCTGCCTTTCAACCCGATGAAGGCAGCACAAAGAAGGATGCGCCATCTTATCAATCAGCGAGGGATGGCCATTGCGTCGCTCGGGCGTTGTGAGACTGTGTCCAATTTATGGATCATCACAAAGTGGGTTTGTAATTAAGTGGCTTTTTTGTAGTGAAGGAATGCTATTCACTGCACAATAAACGCATGTGAACCTTTCTTTGCCACTGCATGCGTCAAAACAATTACCCCAAAGCGGACGCCAGACAGAGTTGGGTCACGCCCCTGGTCATGCTTTGCATATCATGACTGATTGATTACTGGCACAGCGCCCAGGCGGACTTCGCACTGTGCACACCTTAGCAAGGCCAGGAGTTTACGGAGCACTAGCCTGGCCTGGGGCCTGGGCAGAGAAAGCGTGGATTACGCATTACTAAGGTACTCTAGATTGATAAGAAGAGGGTAAACAAGGGATGGCGCGAACTCCGGGCCAAGCCCAATATACCAATACGAACACGGACTGCGCCCCCTAATAAGCAGAAGCAGACGCGCAAGTTGGAGAGAAGTGATAATGTACCAGTGTTTTAACACTGATCGATTAACAAGTAAAAAAATATGAGACTTGATGGCATGCTGTGGCGTGCATGGGTTACTCACAACATGCTGAAGAAAGTTTGGGGCAAGAAGCATCACGGAACGAAGAGCACACTTGCACACTTCGAAAAAGAAGACACCAACACAAATGAACGGGCTGGCTTGGACGCAGCAGCGCTGTTATCCCATCATCATTATTATATCATACTTGCCAATCAGCTGCCAGCACGGTCATGCTCCTCTCCACCAGCAGCGCCGGCTTCTGCAAGCCCAAGACCCGGCGGTGGCCCCTCTGTCAGTTTCAGCACATTCTGGCGTTGGGCCTTGGGGGTATCCGCTAATAAATGTCTTCATGTGTCTGCTATTTGTTAGTGGCCCACGAATCGTCATCTTCTCGCACTGTGCTGCTCACGGAGCCTCCGTAGCCGGGGGCTTGTTACAGTATGCACCAAAAATGGGCAACATGGCCCTCTCGGCTCCCCGGCAAGGCACATGGGTCAAGCTGCAGCCCAAGCAAAGAATCCTCTAGGTTTGCCTCTTCCCCGGCCCTGGCTCGCGCACTCCGCCGCCCACCAAAGCGCCCTCCTCCTTCCCAACGACGACCTCGGCGGCGACTCGCACTGTTCCGTTGAATTCCCTTTTCTCCCGGCGCCCGCCTCCTCCCACCCCACGACCTCCCAGACCACCCACCACCTGTCCTTCATTAAATCTTGCTTTCCCGTCCTCTTAATTATATTCAACTCTTCTCGACCTTTTCCTACAATCTACTAACTGGTTTTTGCAGCCATTCTACAACTACTTTGCAACGGCTTCTGGTGCTCCATTCTGCTGCCCCCAGACGCGTCTAAATCCCACTTTACGCCACCCACCACCACACACACCATCCCACCATCCCAGCAAGGAAAAAATAGCCTGCTCGACAACCCTGGTGAACGACACCACTGGTCTGCCACACTCACATTACAACACGCTTGCGACTGCACCAACTGCCCATCATGGTCCAGTCGCCGCTTGCCACCGCGGCTACAAAGGCCCTCATTGCCTCTGCTGGCGATTGCGTTCCCTGCGAGCCCATCAATGCCCCATCAATTGCCCCGTCCCTGACCTTTTCTGACGAGTCGGACGATGCCGAGGAACCAGCTCACCCCGAGAAGCCGCGGCATCGCCGCGCTTCCACGCGGCTCATTGCCCAGAGCGCCCGCGACATCCAACGTATCACCGGTGAGACGACGGCCGAGTTTGTTGGTCGCTGCTGTGGTGGCGGATGTTGCTTAATGGGCAGCCAGCGTCCTGCCGGCGTCGATTACGAACGCCTCGTCCTGCCCGACAATGCAGCCCTCAATTCTCTCGGTCTCAAGTTTCCCGAGGAGATTCCCACCAAGCTTACAGCTATTCTCGATCTGCCAGCCAAGGTCGTCTCGTTCAAGTCTATTCCTCGCCCTCTTAGCAACCCTTCAGACTCGGGCATTTCAATGGGTCCCGATGGTGATGCCTTCTCCATTGCCTCTGTCGGAAACACCTCGGAGCCCGTGAACCTCAAGTCTCTTGACACTTCTATTCAACCCCCCAGATTTGTGCAACCACACCCTCCATATCACGTATACCCTGCCAAGATTCATACTACTCGCGAGCTCACCAGGGATGGTGCTGAGAAGCGCACATATCACTTTGACCTGGATGTCACCAACTACCCCGACGAAGAGTCCAACGACTTCAAGGTCGGCGGTGCTATTGGAGTTCTTGCCCCCAATGACGACGACGTTGTCGACGATGTCCTTGACCGTCTCATGGTCCCCCACTTCGTCCGCGACAAGCAGACTCTGATGACCACCACCTCCGGCCGCTGGCCCACTGTCTGGGGTGATGAGAAGCCTCGTGAACTTGTCACCACCCGCCGCGATGTTCTCAAGTGGTGCACCGACCTCCAGTCCTACCCTCCCACCAAAAATGTGTTCCGCGTCCTTGCCGAGCATGCCACTGATGAGGTAGAGAAGAAGGTCCTTCTGTTCCTCTGCTCCGCTCAGGGTCAGGGTACATTCTGCGATATCCGCACGGGTCCCCACGTTACTGTGTCTCAGCTTCTCTATGCCTTCCCCAGCTCGCAGCCACCTTTGGATGAGCTTCTGTCCGTTCTGCAGCAGCTCATGCCTCGCTTCTATTCCCTCTCCAATGACCCTCACGACTCTTACCAGATCCGTGACCAGAAGCAGCATCGCTTGATTGAAATTGCTGTCACCGTTCATGAGACGAGTGACTGGCGCAAGGGTTCTCGAACTGGTCTCGGTTCTGGATTCTTTGAGCGCCAGGCCCGGCGCTTTCTCCAGGCTCAAGCTGCCGGAGAGCCCAACCCGGAGGTTTACATCCCCATGTTCAAGGGACTCATGGCCAACCCACTTGCCAAGGAGTTCAACTCGGATGGTCCCATGCTCCTCATTGGCGCTGGCGTTGGCATCGCTCCCTTCCGTGGCTTCGTCCAGCGCCGCCTCAAGCAGGCCAACTGCGCCAACAAGGTCTGGGTCCTCCAAGGCATCCGTGATTCCCTGGTCGACGAGATCTACAGCGGCGAGTGGGGCGTGCACGAAGAAGAGGTCAAGCGTGTTGTGCAGAGCCGGCGTGGCGAAGGACGATATGTCCAGGAAGAGGTTCGCAACCAGGCTGACCTGGTCTGGTACATTGCCAACTCGGTTGATGGGCGCGTTTTTGTCTGCGGCAGCTCCCAGGGCATGGGCGAAGGTGTTGAGGAGGCACTCATCGATGTCGCCATGTCCAAGGGTAACCTGGAGCGCGACGAAGCCCGCAACTTCTGGGACCTCAAGAAGGAGGCAGGGCAGTATATTGCCGAGACCTGGTAAAACTGGCTGCCCCTCGGTCTGTGTGTAAGAGTATTGCGTCCATCTTCTTTTCTCTCGCATGCTTGTTTTCTGCCCCTTTTTCTTCTTTCTACATCATAAATACCTATTTCATGAAGCACGTTTTTTTTTGGCCTGGGCGCGGGTTCTAGAAATTAGAGTACTGCGCAAGCATTTGGCTCATACATCAAGGGGGAAAAGAAAAGCACGTCAGGGATTTTATGGAGGCACCATAGGCATCGGCGTTAGTACTTTTGGAATGATCTAGTTTTTGGAGGGCATTTATGGGTTTTGGCTGTCTTGGTTTCTTTTGTGAACAGACAGACTACTCCTTGCTGTGGATTGGACCTTGAAGGAGGCATGTTATCTGGGGGATAAGGGAGATTTTGTCGGGTATATAGGATATCTCCACGTGTCAGCTGTGCGAGATTGAATGTTAGAAGATGATTCATTAATCCCGAAGTGCGTGTGCCTCTACACAACATCTCATGCCATCTGTAATAATGAAAAGGTCCTTATGGTTTTTGGCTACAATGTTGAAAACGAAATGAAAGTGAGACAAATGGCATGGAATCGCTCAGGTGTTCCAAAACAACAGAAATGCAACCATGAGCCTAGCCTCCCTTTTTATCACTTTTGATGCTTTTATGCCACAGCGTGGTCTGCATGACATGCCAACACGCTCATCCATCTTTTCCCTACTCTTCGTTCACGCGGCCTAGCGCCTGTCCCATCTTGACGGTCTGGCCTTTTTCAACCTTCCACTCCCAGCCCTTCCTCTCGGCGCCGTCTGCTGCTGCTGCGGTGGACGAGGCTGCGGGTGCCTCAAAGACGAGGACAATGGTGCTGCCGAGCTGGAAGCCACCCATCTCCTCGCCACGGCGGAGAGCGTGGCCATGGAGGACGGGGCTGGCGGCCTGGTAGGTGGCCTCTGCGAAGCCGGTATAGGGCTCGCCGCGGCGGGCTGCCTCATCCGCGGCGCGGTCGGCGGCGGTGTCGGTGGTGAGACTGTTTGTGCGGAGCTCGCGGTCAAAATTGACGCGAATGGAGCCGACATTGGTAGCGCCGACGGGTACGTAAGCGAAGAAGCCGTGGCGCCAGCGGCCGAGCAGGACGACGCGCTCGTTGAGTGTGAAGAGGCCCGGCAGCGTGCGCTGCAGGTACGGCGACACGCTGTAGAGCTCGCCAGCAAAGTGCCGCCGCCGCTCGACGACCCAGTTCGCGGGCGAGTGGAAGCGGTGGTAGTCGCCGGGCGCAAGGTAGATGACGGCGTAGTACAGCGACGTGGCCTTGTCGCGCGGCAGGACGTCGTACCACGCGCGCTCGCCAAGGGCCAGGTCGGCGCGGACCTCGGAAACGGCCGAGTGCGAAGGCTGCGTCGACTGGTCCTCGACGGCGCCGGCACGCTGCTGCTGCTGCTGCTGCGCCGTCGCCGCGTCGTCGTCCTTTTGCCCGGACAGGAGGTCGGGCAGCGTGTACGAGATGCCGTTGACGCGGCCAAACTCCTCGTCCCTGCCGATGACGTCGTTGTCGCTGCCGAAATCGTGCTCGCGCTGCCGGGGCGTGCTGGTGCCGCCGCCGACCGGGGACGCGCTGGAGGTGCTGGGGCTCGGCGTGTGCTTGCCGAGTAGGGCGTCGACCGAGTATGTCATGCCCTTGACCTGCTCAATGTTGCCGCCGTCAATTTGCCCAAACTGGAGGACCTTGCCGTCCGACGGCGACAGAAGCACTTGCGGATCGGGGTCGAGAGGTCGCGCACCGGGTTTCAGGGTGCGGTAGAAAAAGGCGGCTAGGTTGGGGTAGACATGGAGATCGGGTTCGGAAACTTCAGAAAGGCTACGGATTTATTAGCGTTTGTTTCCGCGTATAGCCGCTATGTGACTTACTTGACTCCGAAGACCCAAGAATATAGCTTGAATCCAGGCACACGTAGGTAGTATGGTATGGTCAATTCGTTGAACCTGCCCCAGAGGCGAGATATGGCCTTGAGAGGTAGAGTTGACATGACTTGGACTTGCCTGGGGTCTTGATGTTAGCCCACGGTTCTGTATCTCAAAAATTCGGCAGAAACTCACCATGGTCCGTCTGGTTGTATTCTTGGTCGGGGCTTTGGCTTGTCGCCGCCTTCTTGCTTCTCCCGCTCCCGCGCCTGGACCTTGTAGAACTGGACCAAGCCCAGAAATCCCACGCCGAGCCCGACAGGAATATGGTACCAGGTAATCTTTGTCTTGCGTAGTGCATCGCCCAGTCTTTGGGAGAACCGAGGGCGCTGGCCCGAGGGGCCCGACGAAAAGTCGCGTGCCGTGCTGGGCGTCCGCGGACGCAACGAGGCCGTCGAGGGCCGTCGCGAGGCCGCGCTGGCGCATCGCCGCCGCAGAGGGCTCAGGGCGTGGCCCCTTACAAGGCGCGCCGTGCCGAAGCCGAGTGTCGCCGCCATTGCCACCAAACACAGCCACAGCTTGGTGTTTGGTTTTTCCGTGGTCAGGGTGAGCATAGAAAGCTCCGCTGGTGTCAGTCGTATGGGAGAAGTGGGCGAAGGTTTCCTAGTGCAGCGCAGTTACTCCCGCTGCTGGGGCCGGACGCCTTTGCACTAATAACGCTGGACAAGTCAAACTTGTCAGTGGCTCTCGCGGGAGGAGTATGCGGTTGGTCGCCGGGAACCTGGGTTTTAAGGCGACAAAGCACAGTATTCGAGTCTGCTTGCAAAGGCATGCATGCCAGGATGAAGCAATTTTGCATCCCTCAATACCACCATCTCAGCCCCTTGTAAATAGCTCGACCGAGGTATGCACAGCTCATTACAATTATGCTTACATAAATGTCACCGTGTCGCGTTGTGCAACCGCTAAGCCGGAAGGGGCCACCGTAGTCGCCCAGCCCGATTTCAACAAAGCCACGGTGGAATTTCCAAGCTGTCCAGAGTATCAGTAATTAACCTAACTTTTGACACATCTCGCCGACGGGATATCGACCAACGTCGACTATTCCTGGCAACATTGCACACACTCGTTCGACACAGATTTATCAGTTGTGTCTCGGTCTTGCACGCACATTGCCCTTCTGATATACGCATTTTCACGCCACCAGCTAAGACATCCGCCTTCTTCTCGTGTGACTCTTCAAAAGGTTGATGCCACGCGGCTTCTCTAGTCATGGCTTCGCAATCTGCCAGCAGTGATGCCGTTCCTGAGCAAACGAACATCAACCTCCAAATCGTCTCGCCATCTGTTGGGGTAAATCGACCGCTACAGTTTCCGGCTACACCGGCGTCGACAACAATCAAGGCGCTAAAGAGCCTGATCCGCGATGCTCTTCCCCTGCGTCCAGCCGACTCCAGTCAGCGTCTCATTTATCGCGGCAAGGCTCTTCTACGTGAAGATGCGACCCTGCTCGATATTCTGGGTGCTGAAGCCGTACGCACCACCGACCAGCATACTATGCATCTAGTCCTTCGAGATTCCGAAATACCCCTGGCCCCGAATCCGACCTCGACCATCTCCAACAACGCCTCGATTGGCAATCAGCTCCCGCGACCAGCAGCGCGTTTCCCCAGTCACCTTGGACACGGCTTGGGTGGGGCCCCGACACCTGCTGGTGCCCCGGAAACTGCCCAACCCGGCCAGCCGCAAGTGCAGCCAAGAATGCCCTCGCCAGCGCCAATTGGCCAACAGCTTCCGCCGCCCGCCGCGGCTGCTTTTCAGCAGCAGCACCAACAACTCACGAGCTGGCTCAACCAGGTACAGCGGGAAGCCATGAGCCGAGTCGTCAACCAAAACCAGAGAGGAAGAGCGCAGGTAGGCATGCGCGGGATTGCGGATCCTGCGCGAGATTCAAGCAGCCGCCGGGGCAGCCCGGCACCTACACATACCATATACCGCGAAACACATGGTCCAAATGGCCGAACCTACCAGATAGAGTCCGTGATTTGTAATCCAGCAACAAGTGGCAGCCAAACCGCTGCGTACAGCGTCGCAGACATTCAAAACATGGTACGCAATGCAGACTATGGCCGAAGCTCGTCTGCCACAGGGGCGTCTATGCGGCGCACAGCATCTGCAGCCTCTTTGCCGCCGAGATCTGCTCCCAGCCTTCTCAATCTGGCATCGGCGCCCCAGCAAGGGTCGCAGACTCGACCAGGCCTCGAACTGTACCTTCTATCTTCCCCCGAAGGTCCCCGCGCCGTCCTCATCAACAACTCAACCATGGAACACTTTTATACGCCGAGAAACAGCACTCCGGCACCCTTCATCACTACGTCTCGCTCGCAGATAACCGTTCGAGAATGGCTTTCAACGCCACCCGACGCTCCAGGCTATGAGGATCCCTTCGCCGACTTTGTCGGCGAGCTGCACGAACCTCACCGGGAACTGCCTAGGCGCCGAGCCTTTGATCGAGCCAATGTACCCCAGGATCAAGCTCAAGCGCAGGCGCCTCCTCTTGCCATCCCACACGAGGGCAGAAGGAATCAACCCGAGGTCCAGCCTGCTCTCCAACCTTTGCATGGGGGCAACCCAATGGCTGGGCTTGGCCAGGTGGTTCTGCGCCTTGCCCCCCACATCTGGAATATTGCGAGGCTTGGCTTTTTCGTCTGGCTGTTTGTTGGACCAAACTCGAGTTGGACTAGATGGTTTGTCGTCATTTCGGCGGCAGTTGTGACATTTGTGGTGGGCACTGGTGCCTTGAACGGCATGAGCGAACATCTTTGGCGGCCCATGATGCGTCACCTTGAAAATCTCTTCCCAACTCTTGACAGGCCTAATCAACGGCAGCCAATCCCTGCAGCACAGCCCGGGATGGAACCAAATCCCGCCGGAATGGCCGCGAGACTCGTCGCAGATCACAACGGTAGGCAGCCGTGGCTTTCCGAACAACTCCGCCGAATAGAGAGGGCAGGACTACTGTTCCTGGCCAGCATTGCCCCCGGGGTGGCAGAGCGACACATTGCCAACCTTGAAGAGCTGGCTCGACAAGAAGCGGTACGCAGGCGAGAAGCAGAAGCAGCAGCGACCGCTGTTGCCCGAGACGCAGAAAGACAAGCAACCGAGATTGGACGAAACAGTCACGGAGCTGTCGTGGCCGAGTCTTCCCGACAGGGAGCATCTGAAGCGGCTCTCGAGAACAACGGTGAACAAGTGCCTGCAAGGGATCCGCTTGTTGCCTTGTAAATGTGTTCTTAAGGAAAGCACTTGTATGATACGTATATGATTATGTTTGAATTCACATCAGCGGGCGCATCGCAATAGGCAAAGAAACTATAGCGGAGGAGTCAGGAATAGCGTAACATTCTTACTTCCATAGGTGTAGACGGCTTGATTTTACTCGAGAACACTAGTTAGATTCATCCACTGCAAAGCGTAAAAATAGAGGCGGTTTCCTGTCCCAAGCATCAATATTCTAGTCACAGGCTTATCTTATCAGCGGGTTCGGTGGAAGGTGGGCCTGCGCAACACCGAGCTTGTTCCATACCTTACAACTCTCGCATTTTGCATCACCTCAAGCCTGTTTGCGACTGAAAAGAAAGTATTTCATCGAAATTAGCGCGTTTAGTCTTTATTGTCAGGATTGTATTCACCTGATACATATATACAACCACAGCAGTCATGAGTGGGGGCTGGAACACAAGTCAGTTCAGCGTCGAGTTGCGACTCCGTTTGCCATTCGCTAACCGTTGCTACTAGTTGAATCCGATGCGGTACAAGAGATTGAATTTCACGAGATCAAGAGACGGCACTAATACGGGCATAGGGTGTCTTTACCTCGCTGATAGAGAATCTGGGCGTTAAGGACATTCAGTTCGAAGAGCTCCTCACTCTAGACCCTGCCGAGCTGCTTGCGCTGCAGCCGGTGCACGGCGTCATTTTCCTCTTCAAATACCCGACCGACAAGCCATACGCCACGCCGGACGGCCCCCTCGACGGGGTTTTTGACCACACCGCGTCAGAAAAGCTCTTCTTTGCGGCGCAGACGATACAGAACGCGTGCGCCACGCAGGCGGTGCTTAGCGTGCTGCTGAACCAGACCGGGTCCGGCGCCGCTGATACTTCCTCGGACGCTGGCCGCAGCAGCAACAACGACGTCGACATTGGCGAGAAGCTGCGCGACTTTCGCGAATTCTCCATGGTACTGCCGCCCGAGTTCCGCGGCGAGGCGCTCAGCAATTCGGACCTGATCCGCGAGGCGCACAACAGCTTCGCGCGCAGCAACCCCTTCGTCGACGAGACGCAGCGTGACCCGCACGCCGAGGCCGAGGACGCCTTTCACTTTGTCGCCTACACGCCCGTCGACGGCACGCTGTACGAGCTCGACGGCCTGCAGCCCGCGCCCATTTCCCACGGCACCTGCAGCGGCGACGACTTCCCCGCGCGCGTCGTCGATGTGCTGCGGCACCGCGTCGCGCGCTACGAGGCGTCGGAGATTCGCTTCAACCTACTAGCTATGTGCCGCGACCTGCGCGTGCGCGCGCGTGCGTTCGGCGATGCCGAGCTGTTAGAGCGCGAGGAGCGCAAGCGTCGCGAGTGGCGCTTCGAGAACGCGCTTCGCAGACACAACTTTGTGGGCTTCGCGGGCGAGGTACTTAAGGGGGTGGCGACGGATCGGTTGCGCGCGGGCGGCGACGAGGGCATTAAGGCGTGGGTAAGTGGGAGCCTGGAGAGGAGAAGGGTGACGGAGAAGGCGTTTCGAAGCAGGGGAGGAGATGGGGATGTCGACATGGACTAGATGACAAGGGTATACCGATCGAAGAACAGGAAACATGAATACCAGAAGAGGTAAAAGCTGCTCTAATCTTGAAACATACCCATCTATTGTCCTATCGTCACCGCGCAGAGCAAACGTCTTCCAAAGGGCAGACTATGCATTTTATCGCACGAAGCTATCTCTATTGTGCCCTTATAAATCCTCCTACAGTATTGCGTGTATTTTCCGCTACCTTTCATACCCTCAAAATCTTTGTCAAATACGCAGTCATCTAAAAGTTCCCAATTCTTCATCATACATGCTAAACAAGTTAGGCACCTTGCTGCTCCCCAGCACTGCCCCTTCTTATCGCGACATGCACTTTATCTGCTCCACGGCTGCTCAACCACCGTGGCAGGCAAGCGGGTACCAATGCCTGTGAGAGGATCGGCGTATTTTTTGTACCTGTTTGGCAGGGTCCTCCTTGGTCGAGCGCTGCTCCTCGAGACTGCCCCTATTCTCAAGACATGCGCGTCATCTGCTCTGGGGTTGGCCGCGACAGAATTGGCTGCTCAACCACTGTCGCATTCTCGCCCTTGGCAGAGGATCGGCCTTGCGAGTCGCCCGAGAAGGATATCACGCGCTCCTGCTGTGGCGAGCGAAATTCCGGCAAGCCAGCTGGCATGGAAACATCCCTAGCTGCCTTCTTGCTGTGGTGTCGGATGGCGCGCACGAACCACGGCGGCTGGCCGCTGCCTTTCCAGCTCCAGTACTCTTTGAGCTCATACTCACGAGGCTCACAGCGGCCGCCAGAGATATAGACCATGGCACCAATGAGCCCATTGAGCATGGTATAAACAAATATGCCGCTTCTACATGTTAGCAGTCTCATAGCCTTCTGATGGCCAAGGGGACTTACGCAATGAGCCCGTATGCCACGCTGTAGCTGAATGGGATGAATGTCATGACGACAAACGAGGGCAGCACGTCGCCTATGTAGCGCCAGTTGATCTGCGTTATCTGCCGAATCATCATACAGCCAACCTATGGACTATGAGCGAGAGAAAATATCAAAATAGCGTTGACAGCTTACCAGAACTAGGGTGCAACCCGTGGCCCAAGGCGGGATCGAGGCAAATACTGGCGCAAAGAAGACGGCCACGATAAAGCATAAGCCCGTCACAACGGCTGTCAGCCCGGTGCGTCCGCCCTCTGCAATACCAGCACCACTCTCGATAAACGCCGTGACGGGAGACGAGCCAAGCAGCGCCGAGACGGAGATGAAGGCGGCGTCGGTGCAGTACGCAATGGTGGAGCGGGGAAAGTCACCGTCCTTGTCGACGACGCCGCAGAAGCGCACCATCGAGTACAACGTGGCTGTGGCATCGATAATGTCCACGTAAAGAAAGGTAAAGAGCGCGAGCGCAAAGTTCGAGCCGCTCGTCTGGATGTCCCATTCAAGCTGGTTGGCCACACGGCTCAGGGGATGCCAAGCTACGACTTGCTTGAAAAACTCGAAGCGCGAGTCCCCCTCCTCGGTGTTGGGAAAGTATGTAACAGCAGTGTTGCGACTGACCCTGTTAGATGAAGTTGGGCTTGCAGGCAAAAGGGCGAACTTACGGCCAAGAGATGACAGAAACCAAGGCGATCCCAATGACGAGAGCATACTTGATCCGGTATGCCATTAAGAAAGCAGTGAAAATACCACCGCAGAAGACACCAAGCCAAAGCTACACATGTCAGCTTATTTTGCATGTTGCACAGGAATCGTGAGTACTTACCTTAGGGCTCGACATCTGACCAGATGTGCACATGCCACTGGCAGGATCGAGCAACTCTTTTGGGCAACCTCCCAATGTGAGCGGCGAGCCACCACCTCCTCCCGTAATGGCGCCGATGCCAGAAGAGTAGGACAGTCCGACTTCCGTAAGGAGAAAGCCGATGCCAACACCAGTCGCGGTTTTGAGTGTGGCGGGGATAATCTTGACGAGCCACTGTCGCATGCCAGTCAGTGCGAGGAGGATGAAAATGAAACCTTCGATAAAAATAGCAGTCAAGGCGGTCCGATACGGAATAGAGCCGCTGCCGTTTACACCCACAACCTGGAATGCAAAGTACGCATTCAAGCCCATGCCAGGACTTGAAGATTGTTAGCAGACGTCGCGCGATAGAGTGTGCACACCGGAAGTCGAACATACGCAATTGCCACCGGAAGATTCGTGAGTAGACCGAAGACGAGGGTTGCCATGCCGGCGATAGCAGCCGTGGCAGTGATCAGGTCGCGTCGCACCTCTAAAGAAGTCAGAAGAGCCCGCGATGTGTCAAATTCCTACTCACCTTCTTTGCAAGTCACGAACTTGGGAATGCTATCACACTGGTGTTTATCGGTCAACGTGCATTCACACGTGCCGCCTGTTTGTGAGAGCATGGAAGCCTTGGCCGCTTGTTAGAACTGGCGTCGTACATGAGTACTGATCGGCAGACTTACATTGACCGCGATGATGTACGCCATGGTTGCAAAGGTGGTCAGTCCAGCGCGAACCTCTCGGAAAACCGACGAGGCGACAATTTCCTGTGGCTGAATTTGTTGGATGAGAGTTTCTACAGATTTTGGCTGGAGCGCACTTACATGGCCGCTTCCACCGAGGCGAAAGAAGTGACCGAAGCGCGATGCAGAGATCCATAGATCAGCCAAATCGCAGAAGTCGCGTAGACCACAGAACCTGGAGCGTCTAACAGCAGGTTCTTGAGATTCTACCACGAACTCGTCGTGGCTTGTTCGGGACATGATTGCGACTAGTTGCTGGAGTGTTGCTTGATAGTAAAGAAGCGGTCGCCGCTACTGGTTCTTGGGGATGCACAGCACAGCGCTGTGCTACGTGAGCGATGCTGTCGCAAAATTGGTATGTACAATGTCTTTATCGGAGCTGTACGAGAATCTTTGTAATGGAATAGGAGCCAAGAAAAGGTAATGCGCTTCGGCGTTTAGCCTGGTACAAACAGACAACCCGATGATGATGGATTGATGAAGTGAAGAAAACCGAAGCTGCCCGGGAAACCAGAACTTTCACAACTGGAAAGGTCAATGGAAAAGGACATCACCTGTGGAAAGCGGGGTAAAGGGGAGTCTGCCAGCTGGCAAAGAGAATGTCCGGCCTGTTTGTCTTCTTATATATAGAGTGGTGCCACGGGTCGAGGCTGGGCAAGCTGCAAGACCACGGGCATGGAAAGGACAGACTAAGGTTTCTGTGAGCAGAATGATCGAAAATTATACGTGTTGATGTCCGAAACCTCATTCAATAAAGAAAATTGTAGCGGAAGGCTACTTTCTGCTTGTCTTTGACGTGGGCACCCGAAACTGTCCCCGTTGTGCGCTGGCTGGAAGCAGTTTCTGGCCAATACCTATGCCTGCCGGGGTGCAAAAAGTAGTGTGAGAGCATCCTTCGTGACGCTACATATATTTCTTACCAGATAACTTAGCTTGAGCGTGTATATAGGTACGCATAAGCCCGATCGGCGTCCCCAGATGCAGAGGTAAGCCCAAACGATCTGTTCATGCAAGCAAGTCTGATGCGCAGCCATCGATATGAGCACGCATGAGCAGCAGCTTCGCAATTAATTGGCATTTAGATTCTTGAGTTTTCCAAAGGAAATATGGCTACGAGACTTGTGGCAGGGAGGACAGCCGTCGATTCAGGAGCCAACCGAGCGAGCTGCATGTCTCTGGTGCGAGGCTCGCTTGTAACACATTGGGGGATGGCCCGACGGCTTCCTACATCAACACGAGAGAAGTGTCGGTATGCTTTGGGTAGTCTCTTTGCTGACCACCTAATATTCCTCTAATCTCGTGACACACCGGCGTGATATGTACAACACTCGGCCAAGTACCTAAGCTCAAATCAATCTCGTCATTCGACGTGCAACAACAGCACAGTCTAACATGTGTCCACAGCGACACACCCGGAGGCGGCAAAAGTTGAAATATGGAAATTGCAAGGAACAATGGGAGCAAACATGCGCCGCATCCTACTCACCTAGCAGCAGCGTCCTTTCTCGAACCCTGTATAAGGTACTTCGGCGCCACCGTTCGCTCCAGTGCAACAGCGCTGGGTCGCTGATGCATTACGCGAGTTCCGAAGGAGTACCCGGACAATATTACAATATTGAGTCACACCTGACAATTCGCAAGTCTCAGCGGCACCCGGTGAGCGAGTCTCCATCTTTCTGTTTGCAAACGCGCCGCATCGACCACTTGGTGGCTGGACCGAGTCAGATGGATTTCAGCAGCGCGGGTTTTTCGCGGGAAAGGAAGCAAAAGCAGCCATTAAATCTTCTAGAGCCGTCGCAAGCCAAATATCATTCGGATCGGAAAAGTTAAATCTCAGATAGGAAATACAGCCTATAATGAAATCGAGTCGTTCGCGAAGCGACCATCTGCTCCTGCTCGTTGCCTTTCCCTTTATTCGCCAACTGGCTGTACTATACAATGATTACAGCATTTGATTATCTGTATCCCATAGGTCGCACCTCTTTGCGCCTCCTCCATTACGTCGCACCTCAGATTCATCTCAGCCAAATACACCTCGCTACGCCACACAACATTACAATTTAGTGGAAGCCTCCGAATGGCTGCATCTGTTGTGACTGCGATCATCTCCGCCGCACCTCATCAAAAGCGAACTCAGCAAAGAATTTCCCACACGGGATCCTGGTGCATCCTGGCAGTAACATCATCGTTTGCCTTCCGCAGACGAATTGCGAGCATATGAATCCCTGACTCGCCAGCCTCCGAGCTCAACTATTATTATCAACAGCTGCTGCACCAGTCTCTCGAACTATACTTCTGCCCAAAACATTTGAGTCCACTGGAAGCAGTTTCAGCCAGCTCTTCGCTCAATTTGGAGAAAAGCCCTTTCCGCTTCTGTGACACTTGTGTCCCGCCTACTCGACGGCAACGCCGTGGCGAGATTCAGGCTATTTTCCCTGCGAAGCTGCCTCTACCAAGACCTTCGTCTTAACACTCCATCTGCAAGCGTCCGTGAAGATGTGGGATGTAGTATGGACCGACCCAGACAAAGAGTTAGTTGGAGAACATCGCGCCAAAAAGGATCAATTGAAGCAGGACAAGGAAAAGAGTAGCATCCGCTCGGGACGAGATTCGGCTACTACCTCGTCTTCGAACTCTTCCTCCGAGACGCCTTTCAGTTTCTTTCGATCTAGAAGCGGCAGAAATGCAGTCACATTAAAAGGGAAGGATCCCAACCGCTCGCCATCCTTCTCTGGGTTGGCAACCCCAAGCCTTACGTCTACCCTTTCGCCATTCTCGCAAACGTTCGACTCCTCAAGTCGAAGAAGCTCAGGTATGGTGACTACGGCACCAACCTCGCCCAACAAGAACGTGTCCGACCCCCCTTCATCTGCCAACGATCGGGACACGTTTCCATCGTTTGATGGTAAGAGTGTTCCTCAAAGCATGACAAGCAAGTGACTGATCTCTATAGAATGTCTCTCACAGTCATTTGGAAGTATCGATTCCATCACTGCGAACCTGACCAGCTCTTTTCTTCATGGGAGCGGCGCTGAGCCTTCTAACATTGCTACCTTGATCCAAATATTGGGAGACTTGCCAACTAGAGTTGAAACTCGAGATGCACCACGAGTTGCTCTTAATAACGCTAATATTACTGGCAAGTCCAAAGAAGCAGAGGGGCGGATGCCATCGATCGAAGATCCGCATATCACCCCGCCAAAGCTGCTCTCGAGACTGTATGCAAATTATTCAAACTACTGTGTAGACTACGTACTAACAACCCCGAAGTCCAGAGAATGAAGACCACTCAGAGACCGCACTGGAATTGTCAGTCATTCCGACGCCGCCCCCACGATCGCCGCGCCGGCCCCCACTACCTCCATTAGGAATCAACAACCCTGTGGCATGGCGAACTCCATCGCAATGGGCAGAATACGGCGCGAAACAGATAAGAAAAGCTGATAAAACTGTCTCACCAAAGTCTGAAAGAGTATCTGTGATCAAGACAGAAACATCTGCCATTGCCAGCGCCACACAGGGGTTTCGATCTGCAGCAGGGGCACCAACAGGGATGATATTGGCGAAAGTCAAGCAACTCTTGACGGACGAGCCTGGTGAGGGTCAGGAGATTGGGACAGAGAGTCCCAAACAACATTGGATGCTTTCTCTTCTCCATGGTCTTGGCTATATAGCAGATCCAGACCACG